>JAJHZJ010000147.1:2616063-5016063 GCA_023548195.1 Bettongia penicillata ogilbyi | reverse complement strand
GTTAAGTCAGGTCATTCTGAGTGCTAATAATATATAAATAAATAATAAATATAAATATATTTATTTCGCTGTTGTAGGCACAAATAATCCACATGAACTTTTGGAATGGAGATGTCTCTAAATTTGTACATCTTTCATTTCTTTTGAGCTGCCACATTTCTGCTTTTCTCAAAGAGCACAGTACCTTCTTTGATGCAGGAATGCCAAGCTGGGCAGTTCTATCACCTCCAGGATCAAATGTAGTATCTTCTGTTTGATGTTCAAAATCCTGCATAGCTTACTCCCCACTCCCCAATGTTCTTATACCTTACTCCCCACCCCCACCTCCATGTATTCTGCAATCCAGAGACACTGGCCTCCTTGATGTCCCTCAGACAAAATATGCTATCTCTTGCTTGGCATTTTCACTGACTCTCCCCCAGGTCTAAAGTGCTCTCTCTCCTTATCTCTTCCTCCTGTCTTTCCTAACTTCTTTCAAGTCCCAGGAAACCTTTCTCAGTCCCCTTTAATTCCTGAGCATTTCCTCTCTTGATTGCCTCCAATAAATCTTATCTATGTCTAGTTTGGACATTTTTACATATTTTCTGTGCACTCCTTGAAGGCAAAAGCTGTTTTTACCTTTCATTGCATCCCTAGTGCTCAGCCCAGTGTCTGGCACCTGATAGGCACTTAGTAAATGTTTGCTGACTAACAAATTCAATAATTGTTCAACGTTGTAAAATCAGCTCATTCATTCTGCCTTGAATCCATTAAGAATGAAAGGAAGAGGGTGAACATCAACCTCTGGTCCCCTGTAGTGCCACCTGGTTGAATACAGAGCCCTAGATAATTCATAAGGGCTGTCACTTGGGTCCTTTTCTTTAGCTGGAAATGAAGGAAAAGATTAATCTTGCCTGTCTTCTATTAAATTTTTGTGACTTGTTGGGGAAAGTTCCTAATGTGGGTCAAAGATCATGCAAGTTCTTTCCTTAGTTTTTTGTTCATTTAAATTGAGAAAAGACAAGTTCAGTGCTTACATATTCATTGATAGTCCCCTGAAAATGGGTTTTTGAGGATAAGATTGTCAATTGACATTTGTTGTAGTAAATGAGCTTTGATCATTCTATGAAGCTGATAGCTTTATTAGTAGTTAGTACATGAATCTTAAAGGTGTAAACTTAATTCCTTGCAGAAGTTTTTTTTTACACTAATGAGTGATGGTACAACGTGATTCATAAAAAGATATTGGTAATAGGTGTTCATATTGTGAAAAGCTTTTCACTTTGGTCAGTGATCAGAATGTACTGAAATAGCTTGTGTAGCAAAAGGCTCAGGATTTGAAATTAATTGAGCATGGCATCTTAGAAGTCTTTGCCCATAGTAGATTATCTGAGTAGACCTTTATGAAGCATGACACTTGCAGAAAGAGGAAAGAAATAAAAAGTTCTACTCTTTATTGTGCTTCTGATAAATTGCTGGACTTTGGGAAAAATCACAACATATTGGTGCCCCACCTGGCACTATCTGGAAAAGGGGAGAGCATGGCATTGTCACCAAATAATGATCATCATCCATTTTTATTCCCTTGATAAATAGATTTAAAAAAAGAAATAGTACTGTTGTAAGGCCCTTTTTCTCCATTGTGGAAGGTGGAGACCAGCAAAGATGAAAATTAAACTCAAAGCACATTTTACAAATTATTTCATCACTGTAGAAATGAACTCATTAGAAACCAACAGAAAATATATTTGAACTCTTTCCAGGTACTCTTCAATATATGGCACCAGAAATAATAGATAAAGGACCAAGAGGATATGGAAAAGCAGCAGACATATGGTCTTTGGGTTGTACAATCATTGAAATGGCCACAGGAAAACCACCATTTTATGAACTGGGAGAACCTCAAGCAGCTATGTTCAAGGTCAGATTTTTCTTTGGTGCCTTATTTCATGTAATGTCCTATTTAAACTGTCATATGCATAAAAATTCATGGTCAAATATTATATGCATATATCTATATATGTATTATATGGCTCTCTGTCAGAAATATGGAAGGTTTTGGAATTTATGTGTTAGTACTAGTCATATTAGTTATATATATGTTTTAAGATCTCACTGGATGAGGATACATATATATTGGGTAGCTAGATGGCACAGCGGATAGAGTGTCAAGCCGAGAATATTCATCTTTGTGAATTAAAATCTGTCCTCAGACTAGCTGTGTGACCCTGGACAAGTCGTTTTACCCTCTTTGCCTCAGTCCCTCATCTGTATGACATATTAATACATATTTGGAGAAGGATGTTTTTATAGGTCACTCACTAGTGTGTGTAGTATGAGACTTGGAGTTAATATGGATAAATCTAATCTACAGAAAACAAAAAAAAAGTTCATTTAAATTATGATTTCTTTTGCCAAATTTGCCAGAACTGTTGCCATGGTTGCTGCCAAATAATTAAGTTGCACTATTTATATTTATTCTGTTCTCTCTACTATTTCTCCTGTTCTGATAGAGGCTCTAATGACCATTGTAGTCAATAATCTTAAGTAATATGTATGTTGAATTTTAAAATTTGCAAAGTTCACATCCCTCACAATACCCACTTAGAAGGTGTAATCTTTAGGATTCACAGCTTCCGACAGATTAGGTAACTTGCCCAGGGTTATAGTGCTAGTGAATGTTAGACCCAGGATTCAAATCCAGGTGACTTAATTCCCAATTCAACACTTTTTCCTCTCTACCTACAAAATTTTCCTGATAATCAGATGACTCAGTTAATCGGGAGTAAGTAGCATTTTCTCTTGGTCAGAACTAAAATCTAGAGAGAGCATTTTGATCATTCAGCCCATATTTTGGAGAAAAGGTATGTTCCATTTTTGTCTGTGACCTAGTAAACAGAGTGTGGTGTGTGTGTGTGTGTGTGTGTGTGTGTGTGTGTGATACAAGTCTTAAAACTGATTCTTTTTGCTAGTTATCAGTTCATGTGTCCACTGAAGCATTCCAGAGATAGTGTGATTTTTTAGAAAGCCTACTACTCTTGGAGTCACCAGAGTTAACAATTTTTGGAGTTGGAAGACTTGAGCTTGAGTCCTAGCTCCACAGCTTACTATGTCTGTCACATTGGAAAATGACTTCAATTTTGTGAACCTTAGTCATCTTACCTGGAAAATGGATATAATCATAATTTTATTACCTGCTTCACGGGGTTTCTGTAAAAAAATGCACATTATAAATCTGAAAGCACATACAAGTTTTGACTGTCATTACAAAATCTTAGTTTTTTTGGTTTTGAAATGGGATTAAATTATACACTTAACATCCTTTCTAGCAAAGCAGTTTGAATAACACATTGATACAATGGAAGTGAGTTCAGCTCTTCAAAGAGAACCTGTAAAATACCGTTGAAAGCTAAGCCTAAAGAACTTATTAGTCTACAAAAAATATTTCACTAGCCATCTCCTTGGGCAATTTGCAGGTATAAAATAAAACCAATATTTTATCCTACTTGCCTGGCTTAAATTTTTTTTTTAATATAAATATTTATTTAACTTTTTACATTCATTTTCACAAAATTTGGGGTTCCAAATTTTCTCCCCTTTTATCCCTTCCCCCCACCCCAGTACACCAAGCCATCTAATTTTCCCTATCTCCAATCTGCCCTCTCTTCTATTCTCCCTCCCTCCTCTTGTCCCCATCTTCTCTTTTGTCCTGTAGGGCCAGATGACTTTCTATTCCCCATTAAGTGTATTTCTTATTTCCTAGTAGCAACAACAATACTATACAGTTGTTCCTAAAACTTTGAGTTCCAAATTCTTCCCATCCCTCCCTCCCCACCCATTCCCTTTGGGAAGGCAGGAAATTCAATATAGGCCATATCTGTGTAGCTTTGCAAATGACCTCCCTGATAGTCGTGTAAGACTAACTGAATTACCATCCCTCCTAACCTGCCCCTCATTGTTTCACTTCTGTCTTTTGATCCTGTCCCTCCCCAAGTGTTGACTTTCAATTACTCCCTCCTCCCTTTGCCCTCCCTTCCATTATCCCTCCCTCCCTGCTTATCCCCTTCTCCCCCACTTTCCTGTATTGTAAGATAGGTTTTCATACCAAAATGAGTGTGCATTTTATTCCTTCCTTTAGTCGAGTGTGATGAGGGTAAACTTCATGTTTTTTTCTCAGCTCTCCTCTTTTTCCCTCCACTAAAAAGTCTCCTACTTGCCTCTTGAATGAGATATAATTTACCCCATTCCATTTCACTCTCTCTCCTCCCACTACATTTCTCTCTCACCATTTACCTTAATTTCCTTTAAGATATGGTCCCATCCTATTCAGTTCACTCTGTGCTCTCTGTCTCTGTATGTGCGTGCATGTGTGTATGTGTGTGTGCACGCATGCGTGTACGTGTGTGTGTGTGTGTGTGTGTGTGTGGTCCCACCAACTACCCAGATACTGAAAAGTTTTAAGAGTTAGAAATATTGTCTTTCCCTGTATGAATGTAAACAGTTCACTTCTGGTAAGTCCCTTAAGACTTCTCTTTGCTGTTTACTTTTTCATGCTTCTTCTCATTCTTGTGTTTGAAAGTCATATTTTCTTTTCAGCTCTGGTCTTTTCATCAAGAATGCTTGAAAGTCCTCTGTTTCATTGAAAGACCATATTTTCCCCTGAAGTATTATACTCAGTTTTGCTGGGTAGGTGATTCTTGGTTTGAGTCCTAGTTCCTTTGACTTCTGGAATATCCTATTCCACGCCCTTCGATCCCTTAATGTAGAAGCTGCTAGATCTTGTGTTATCCTGATTGTATTTCCACAATACTGGAATTGTTTCTTTCTAGCTGCTTGCAAGATTTTCTCCTTGACCTGGGAATTCTGGAATTTGGCCACAATGTTCCTAGGAGTTTCTCTTTTTGGATCTCTTTCAGGTGGTGATCGATGGATTCCTTCAGTATTTATTTTGCCCTCTGGTTCTAGAATCTCAGGGCAGTTTTCCTTGATAATTTCATGCAAGATGATGTCTAGGCTCTTTTTTTGATCATGGCTTTCAAGTAGTCCCATAATTCTTAAATTGTCTCTCCTGGATCTATTTTCCAGGTCAGTTGTTTTTCCAATGAGATATTTCCCATTATCTTCCATTTTTTCATTCTTTTGGTTTTGTTTTGTGATTTCTTGGTTTCTCAGAAAGTCATTAGCCTCTATCTGTTCCATTCTAATTTTGAGAGAACTATTTTCTTCAGTGAGCTTTTGAACCTGTTTTTTTTCCATTTGGCTCATTCTGCTTTTGAAAGCATTCTTCTCCTCATTGGCTTTTTGAACCTCTTTTTCCAATTGAGTGAGCCTATTTTTCAAGGTGTTAATTTCCTCAGCATTTTTTTGGGTCTCCTTTACCAAGGTATTGACCCGTTTTTCATGCTTTTCTTGCATCTCTCTCATTTCTCTTCCCAGTTTTTCCTCCACCTGTCTAACTTGATTTTCAAAATCCTTTTTGAGCTCTTCCATGGCCTGAGCCCACCAGACATTCACCTTGGATGTCTGGGATACAGAGGCCCTGACCTCCACGTCTTTCCCTTATGGTAAGAATTGTTCCTCGTCATCAGAAATGAAAGGCAGGAACATCTGTCCCCCAAGAAAATAGCTTTCTATGGTCTTATTTTTCTTCCCTTTTCTGGGCATTTTCCCAGCCAGTTACTTGACTTCTGAGATTCCTCTCCACCCCTGCCTAGATCTGCCCAGTTAGTGCTTGGGGTCTGAGATTCAAATGCTGCTCCCCAGCCTCAGGGCTTTCCTCAGCGGGAGCAGCTGCTATTCAATGTGAGCTTAATTTCTGGTGCTCAAGTGGGGGCAGGGCCGCCTCCCAGGCTCAGTTCCCTCAGGGGGTTTATGCGGAGATCTTCAGTAATGGAGTGGAGCTCCTGTCTGCTCCGGGAGTCCCGGGCCACGGCTGCCTCTGCTGTTGCCTCCCGAGGGGGCCCGAGTCATGGAGACACCCTGCTCCCCTCTCGGCCAGCCCAGACATCTCTCTCACTGACCTGTAGCACCTGTGGCTGGAAGGACCTTTGTGGCCACCAGAGATTCTGTCCCTGAAGCCTCCTTGGATCTGCTCCTCTGGGGCCATGCGGCCAGGGCAGGTCAGGGCTGGGCTCCGCTGTCCAGTGCGCAATGGACCCCTGAGGACAGCTTTCCAGGCTCTCTGGAATGGAAATCTCTTCCACTGCATTTCTGCACGGCTTGCAGTGCTCCAGAATTTGTGGGGAGTTCTTTTTACAGAAAATTTATGGGCTGTGGGTTCGGAGCTAGCATACGTGAGTCTTTCTACTCTGCCATCTTGGCTCCTCCCCCCTGCCTGGCTTAAATCTTGACCAACAGTCACAAGGCAGAGTTTTTTTAAGTAATAGGATTGTAATATAATATTATTATGTAACATAATTATATATTATAATATGTAATTTTACAATCTGGTTATATATATAATATAATACAATACAAGAAACTTCAATTCATGTTCCCTTATCTCTAATTCAACATCCTGCCTGACAAAGAAAGCCCAGGTAGCCACTCTTGGAATATAAAGCAAGAGCTCATCACTGCAGTTTTTGGTGTTTATCCTTCATTTTCAAAGAGAACCATGACATCAGGAAGGTGATGCCATGACTTGCAAGTGAATTGGATTTACGTGAAGGAGGGCTGTGCAGAGTGCCACACAGTGGACCCACAAAATTTCCTTCATCTCTCCCCACCATGAAAGAGGAGGCCTGATTAACCTAGTTTTAACAAATACCACCACCCCTACTTGGATCTTTGGAAATTAATATGCCAAGGGAGGAGCTTTTCCTGTGTTTTTCAATCTGCCAAATAAAATAAATTGGGGGGAAGTTCCATAGCCATAAAGTTCCACCACATCTTCTATATTATGCTTCTTCAAAGGTAGATTTGGATGAGGGTAGGAGGGACAGGAGGGGTACATGGCAGCTGTACTCAGACCTGTGATTTCATTAGTATGGGAGAACTCCCAGGATGGAAACTTTTTTCGCCGTTATAAATCTACAACTCTTCTATAGTCTTAAGAGTGTTTTCAGGAACACTGAGCTATGAAATGACTTATCCATGGTCATGTATAGACTATATGAGTCAGAAGCAGGACTTGAACCCAGGGTTTCTCATCTCCATGGCTAATACTTGATCTACCATATAAGTAATTTTTAACCTTTTTTTGTGCCATGGTGACAGTCTGATGAAGCTTGTAGACCCCTCCTCAGAATAATATTTTTAAAGACATAAGATAAATACATGTGATTACAAAGGAATAAAATTATGTCATTTTTTCTCATCCAAGTACACAGACCCCAGATTTTTGAAGAAAAACCCTGCATTGTTATTCTGTCTCACAGAAATGGGGATTTTGGTAATTGTTATGTTGTTTTTTCCACTAGGAAATTTATCTCATTTGGGAAATTTTTCTTGTGTATTTTTCCACGTCATATGACTTCTACCTCTGGCGTGTAATTAATGGGGCATAATCTGATCTAATGGTGACTTTAATACTCTTTGAATTTTTCCAACCATAGAAGTTAGCATATCTTGTGGAAATTTATATTTATATTCATAGACAGTAGGAGCTAGAAAAGATCTTAGAGATGCTTTAGTAAAACACTCCCTTTCACCTCCTCCTTTTAACTTTTACTTATTCCTTCCAGTTGTTTCCCAATATGCACCACATTGGACTTCCTCACCATTGAATCCCTCTTCTTTTTGTCAATCAAGAGGATCGAAATATTTTCTCCTCTTTTATCTGGGGCCATGAGTAGTCATTTCCACTCATCTGAATTTATCAGCATTTTAGTGTTTTTATTTAAATTATCATAATCGCAACATCCACATTTTGTGATGAAAGAAATAGAAGCCCAGAAAGGAGCAATGATGTGTGCAAATCAAGGTCATAGTATATCTAAGACTGAAATCCAGTTCTTCAGCCTAACACATCAGTATTTGTCCAGTTAACACCATCCTGTTTCCCTGTGACAGCCAAGATATACATATACATATATATTTATACACACATACATGTAATACATATATATGTGTGTGTACATGTGTATGTATATATTATGTGTGTATATATGTGCGTGTATATGAGTGTGTCTTTGTATAAATATATTTGTATGTTATTTGTGAATATATATATATAAACCTTTATATGCATATATGAAACCTTTGTTGCAGTCTCTATATATATGCACATACACACATAGATGCATACATCTTTATATACATAAACCTTTGTTGCAGTCTCTATATATATGCACATACACACATAGATGCATACATCTTTATATACATATACACACAAATGTATGAACACACATACATACATATGCATATTTGTGTGTGTGCATATATAAACACACACCTTTGTTGCAATACCTCTACTTTGGGAGGATTAGGAAGCCTTCCTATCTCTTCATAAATTATTTATTCTCTGTACAATATGCCATTAACTAATTATAATGATATATAATTATAAAGGAGTTAGCCGGTATTTTATTTTAATGTCTCTTGCTGTTGACAGCCAATTTGTTGACAAACAATTTTTATTACATTATCTGTTTTATAAACTCTATGCTGTATTTGATTCTCCTAATCCTGGCATCCCAGTTTATAATTTTTTAATAACAGTGAGTGGAAAACATGTAATTAATTTGTAATTCAAATAGGACTACTTTAGAAATTGTGTATCCTGAATCAAAAGTATGAAAATATCAAAAATTAAAAAGAACAAAGCTTATCATAGAATTAATATGAAAATTTCAAATTAGCATAAAATAGAGCCATATTTCTCTTTTAAAATATTTTAATTAAATTACACCAATTTAAAATACAGTATCAATACTTGATCAATATTAACAGATTCTTCTATCTTAACTGTTTCATTTGTGAGAGTCTTGCTAGAATCTCGGGATGTTCACAATAAATTCTGGTGGAAGGAACACTGACTTATGACTGAAATGTTTGGGTCTGTTACCAACTTCAGTAATTGTCCTGTGAATCTTTGGTCAGGTAAAAGTAGGATGTTCTTTAGGTAGGGGATTTAATGAATAAGATGTATGCATAAGAGGTGAGAAGATGCCATCCTACTTAGGGGTAAAACTTATGGTTTTATTTTCTGGCTTTTTAGGTAGGGATGTTCAAGATACACCCAGAGATCCCTGAGTCTATGTCAGCAGAGGCCAAGGCTTTCATATTGCACTGTTTTGAACCAGACCCTGACAAAAGGGCCTGTGCCAATGATTTGCTCGTTGATGAATTCTTAAAAGTTTCCAGCAAAAAGAAGAAGTCACAACCCAAACTTTCAGGTATGTATCTGCATTGAAATAAGAGTAAGTCAGCAGGCACAATGGTAAATTTTTGTAATTCCAGATATCTAGGAGGTTATGACAGATTCCTTAAGATAAGGAATTCTGAGCTACCATAGGCAGAACTAATTGGATAGCTGCACTGTTTGACATTAACATGCTAAGGTTGCCTAAGGAAGGATGAACAGGCCTATATCAGAACAAAACAGGTCAAAGTTCCTGTTCTGAGCAAAGTAGGACTAACAAGTGACCTTTAAAAAAGTAAAGGAAAAAAGAAATAGAGATGAATCAAAGTCACTGAGCCCTAGCTGAATAAAGTATCAGGTAGATTATAAATTTAGGTGGCACAGTGGATGGAGTGCTCAACCTGAAGTCAGTAAGTCATCTTTCTGAGTTCAAATCTGGCTTCAGACACTTACTAGCTGTGTGACCCTGGGCAAGTCACCTAACCCTTTCTGCCTCACTTTCTACATCTGCCAAATGAGTTGGAAAAGGAAATAGCAGATTAGTATTTTGCCAGGAAAACCCTAAATGGGGTCATAAAGAATCAGACATGATTAAAATAAACTTTCACCTGTCCCCAGCTATCACTGGAAATTAGGAATGATCCTTATCTAAGAAGTCAGAGTCTGTTCTTTAACTTCAAAATATTATAGTGTCCTAGCATGGTGTTTGAGGTCTAATTATAGACCAGAAATAACAGGGCTATGTCTTTAACATCCCATTGCTGTAAATTCTGTTCAAATATATGAGATTCGGTGCTTTGTTGTAGCTGGTACCCAGAGTACACTAAATAGTGTACTTGTAAAATGTTCTTGTAGTTGTTGAATACTGTAAATGGCATGTCTCTTTAAGCTTCAGGTGTGAGAGAACACCTGCTGCACCTTTAAGAATGTCTCTGACTATTGAACAAAAATAGATGGAAAAATAGACTTTCAATTATACGAAATTTGTAAAAAACAAACAAAACCAGTACATGAAAGAATAGCCTGTTAAAGCAGGTTTTTGGGGGAACTCTCTCCTCTCCCCTTCCCCTAGAGGGATATCACAGCCAACCACTCCTAAAGACCTCTTCATGGCAGCCGCCTAGTATTTGACCTTGGAGTCAGATAACAGATGTTCATGTCCCACCTTTGACCCTTCTGTCAACCAATAATTTATTCAACAAACACTTACTAAGCACAGACATAAAAAATGAAACAGTCCCTCCTCCCAAGGAACTTACATTCCAAAGGAGGAAATAGCAAGTAAATATATAAGTATATACTCCCATAATATGAGGAGAATAAATACACAGTAGTTATTAAATACAAGATAGTTGGGGAAGGAGGACCCCAGCAGTTAGGGGATCCATCTTGGGGATAATGTGATTCTAGGAGGAGGTAAGGAGAAAGTGTGTTCCAAGGTATGCAAGAATGGCCACTGCAAAGAAGGGAAATGGAGTATTTTGTGTAAGAAACTGAAAAGGCCAGTTTGGCAAGATCACTGAGTGTGGGAAGGCAAATACTGTACAGTGAGGCTGGAAAGACAGTTCAGGGTCAGGTTGTGGAAGACTTTAAAAGTTAAACAGAGAAATTTTCATTTTAGCCTCGAAGCACTAGGGAGCCAATGGGGTTTACTGAATAGAGGAGTAATAGGGTCAGATCTACATTTAAGGAAAATCACTTTGGCAGCAATGTAGAGGGTAGGCCAGAGTAAGGAGAGACTTTAGGCAGGAAGATCTGTTTGGATGCTACTGCAATAATCTGTGTAAGAGGTGATGAATATCTTGAAGTAAGGAGATGACTCCTAAGTAGAAAGAAGGGTTAGGAGATGTTTGGAGGTAAAAGGACAAGATGGCAACTGACAGGATATGTGGAGTGAGCAAAAAGTAAGGAGTTGAGGATATCATCAGGATTGTAAACCTGGGAGACTAGAAGAATTGTGGTGCCTTTGACTGAAATAGGAAAGTCTGCAAGAGGAATGGGTGTTAGGGAAAAGAGAATGAATTCTGTTTTGGATATATTGAGTTTGAGATGTCTTTGGGACATCCACTTGGAAATGTCCAGCAGGCAGTTGTTCATGGGGGACTGAGGCTCAAAGGAGAGACAGTAATTGGATATAGAGATCTGAGAGTCACCTTACAAGAGATGACGAAACTAAGAGGAGCTGAGGTTTCTGAGAGTATGTAGGGTATGTTCCAAACAGAATTATGGGGAATCCCCAAAGTTAGGGGATGCGATGTAGATAATGAGGTATCAAAGGAGACTGAAAAGAACAGTCAGGAATGGAGGAAAGGTAGGAGCGAGTGGGTATCATGAAACCCAAGAGAGGAAAGAGGATCATTCATTGTTGGTGGAGCTGTGAGCTGATCCAACCATTCTGGAGAGCAATTTGGAACTATACCCACAGGGCTACAAAAATGTGCATACCCTTTGACCCAGCAATATTGCTTCTGGGACTCTATCCCAAAGAGATCATAGAAATGGGAAAGAGCCCCACATGTACAAAAATATTTATAGCAGCTCTCTTTGTGGTGGCCAAAAAGTGGAAATCAAGGGGATTTCCATCAACTGGGGAATGTCTGAACAAGTTGTGGTATATGAATGTAATGGAATACTATTGTGCTACAAGAAATGATGAACAGGAAGATTTCAGAGAGGCCCGGGAAGACTTATATAAACTGATGCTGAGTGAAAGGAACAGAATCAGGAGAACTTTGTACACAGCAACAACCACAGCGTGTGAGGAATTTTTCTGGTAGACTTAGTACTTCATAGCAATGCAAGGACTTAAAAAATCCCCATATAAAACAGTTCTTTATTGGAAAAAAATTTGATTTTACTCTATCATTAGGGAATATTTAAAATTATGGTTCCAAAGAAAAGACAAACTTTCTTTTTCTCCTTAAGTCATGTAGATCATATAACTCTAAATATGAACCTCCAAAAGATGGTTCACATTCTGTGCTACTATCCAACCATATGATAACACATTAAAAAAAAAAACAAAAAAAAATTGATCTCAATTCTAAAACTCTTAGAAAATGAAATCTCATTACCTGTTATCTCTTAACTATGGATTGTGTGTTAAGAATGACTTGAAAAGAAAATATTGTAGAATAAATCTATTATTGTCAAAGTTTTGCTACGTTTTCTATTTTGATATTTCAGAAACTGACACTCTGATAAGTAATAGGAAAACAATAAAATTTTAAATTGTGGAAATAAAAACAGGAAACTTGTTGATCAGAACATACTTAAAATGAGAACATACTAACTGTACGTATTTCCCTCCACAGCTCTTTCAGCTGGATCAAATGGTAAGTCTAATTTTTTTTTAACGTTTACCTCTTTGTATAGGTATTTTTTAAAATATTCACCCCCTCAAGGGAACAAAACCTGGTGTGTTATGTGCTCAGTTCTAGCTTCCTTCATCAATTAGCTTAAATAATTTTATTCTGTGTTATGTGCCAGTGCTGGCCAAAACAGCAGTAAACCAGATTAGGTATCCTGTTTAATTTTTCTGCCTTAACTGAACTTCGATTGCTATTTCCTGGTGGTAAGCTGGTGACCATATTCTTTGAAATTTTGGCTTTGAATATAGTCAGATATCTCAGTATTACCTCTGTATTAACTAACCTCTTTGTAGATTTTTTGAGGCAAATTTTCAATCTAAACATTTTACACTGCAAACTCCAACTGCCAGTTGGTAGAGCTCAGAGAGTACGTATGAATTTTCAACATCAGCCTCAGGAAATCATTACAAGGAAGGCAAATATGCTCCAAAGTGATAGTGCAAAGCCAAAGGAGAGCAATTTTTAAATTATCCCTGCCCTGGATTACCCCATGCTTGTTCCTCTCTACTGCATTATTATATTACAGTGTGCATAAATAGGTGAAACTGACTTTTTATGGGGCCTAATCAAATATCCTTCCCCTCATTTCTGAGAGTACTATTTCTCAAGGTTGGAATGAGAGTCAGAAGACTTAGGCACGAGTCCCATCTCTGCCATTAACTATCTGTGTGGCATTAGCATATCACTTTACCTCAGTTTCCTCATTTGTAAAGTGACAATTGGACTAAATGTTCTCCCTGACCTCTGGATGGATCAAAAAATACAATAGGAGCAATTGTTTGTAGAAAAAATTCTTAGTGATTTCTAGAAAAAAAAACAATTCGCTATTCTCATTATTTTTGTAAATTTTATGCGTGAGCAGAGGCAGCACATCTGGACTACATAGTTTATGCCTTACTTGATACATAAGCCCTGTATATAAAGCATGGTATAGTCAGCATAGAGCAGTGTCAGTTGTCCATTATTTAAAGGATCCTTTATTATTATCACAGGAATTAGAATAGGAATGAACTCTAGAGATTATCCAGTCTAACTTCATTTTCTTAATAAGAAACCAAGGCCCAGAGAGATGTTACTAGCCTGAGATCATGTTAGAAGATGGAAAAGCAGGTCATCCAGATCCCAACTCAGTGTTTTATCCACTACGTCAGACTACCCTCTTTCCGCACTGAGACTAATGATCCATCACAGTGTCAAGAAAAGTCAAATGTCTTAGAGGATTCTGTGTAGAAGTAGAGTTGGTGTTCCTGCCATCTTTGCATTTAGCTGAAGCACACAGTTGACATTTATTCTGCATTTGCTACGTACCAGCTAGGTTGTGCGATGATTAGAGCCCTGGAATTGGAATCAGGAAGACCTGAGTTCCAATTCAGACACTTACTAACTGTACTCTTTGCCTCAGTTTCCTCAAACTATAAAGTGGGGATAATAATTGCTGTTATTACTGTCCAGTCATTTCAGTCATGTCTGACTCTTTGTGACCCCATTTGGGGTTTTCTTGGCAAAGCTACTAGAGTGGCTTGTCATTTCCTTCTCCAGCTCATTTGACAGATGAGGAAATGGAGGCAAACAGGGTTAAGGGACATATGCAGGGTCATGCAAACTAGTATCTGAAGCCACATTTAAACTCTCAAAGCTGAGTCTTCCTGACTCCGGACTGGGGCTCTATCTACTATGTCACCTACCTGCTGTGGGGATAGTAATAGCACCTACCTTGTAGAGTTATTGTGAAGATCAACTGAGATAACATTATAAAGAGCTTAGCATGATGCCTAAGATGTAGTAGATACTAGGTAAATGCTAGCTAATATTCTTATTATCTGTGCTTAGCAGTTCAAATACAAATAGAAGCCGAAAGACATCCTCTGCCCTCCACTTCTAATGAGGAAGTCTAAATATAAAAGAGAGCTGAAAAGCAGATGGAAGACAGAGGGAACCTGGAGAAAAGGAGCTGGGGATGAACAGTAGAGAAAATATTGTGGAGAGGAGCTGGTGATGAAGCCTGGAGAGGGATGAAGCATGGTGTATTGATTGGGGCAGTGGGTTGGATTTGGAAGCCTGAGTCCTCCATTCCACCATTTACTTGCAGTATGACCATGGGCAAATAATTTAGCTGTTTTCAAGTTTTCTTCATTTTTCCATCTATACAACAGATGAATACTACTTAAACTCTTTCCCAGAGTTCCTATAGGGTCAGCCAGTCAATCAGTAAACATTTATTAAGCTCCTACTGTGTGCTGGTCTTTGTACTCAGCACTGGGGATACAAAAAGAGGCCAAATACAGTCCCCACTCTTGAGGAGTTCACAGCTGTACAAGGCTGTATAATTGTGAGCTATTTTCTTTTGAAGCGGATTTGGAATTTTGTCCATGTATTGGCTAGGTGGAGCAGTAGATAGAGTGCCAGGCCTGAAGTCAGGAAGTGTCATCTTCATGAGTTCAAATCTGGTCTCAAACACTTACCAGCCACTTGTGTGGCCCTGGGCAAGTCACTTAAGCCTGCTTGCCTCAGTTTCCTTATCTGTAAAATGAGCTGAAAATGGCAAACTGCTACAGGATCTTTGCCAAGAAAACTCCAAATTTCAGACCTGACTGAAAAATGGCTAGACAAATAAAATCGGCAAATACTGATGGAATTTTGGTGACTACTGAACCAGTGACTTCCAAACTAACTGAAAATCATTCTATATTTAAAGTTAGAATGTTACAGGATCAGAAGATTCTTAATCTTTAAAAGAACCTTCATACTATCAATATTTCCTAGATATGTTTCCTTCCATAAATGATAGTTTAAAAAAAATCGATCATGCTTTTCTCCCTCTTCATTGATGAATAGAGTATCTTAGGAGCATATCCTTGCCAGTCCCTGTGCTAGTGGAAGACACAAGCAGCAGCAGTGAGTATGGGTCTGTTTCACCTGACACGGATTTAAAAGTGGATCCCTTCTCTTTCAAAACAAGAGCCAAATCCTGTGGAGAAAAAGATGGGAAAGGAATACGGACACTCTTTTTGGGGTAAAGACCTGGCTTGTTCTGAGTGGATAGGTCAGGGGGTGGGGGGGTGAAGGGAGAGAGAAAGAGGGTGAGTAGCAGGAGGGAGGGATGGGACAAAGGCAGGAAGGAGGGATAGAGAGATGGAGAAAGAAGGGGGAAGGATGGAGAGAAAGAGAATTAAGGAGAGGGGGGGCAAGAAGGAGGTAGAGAGAGAGCCAGAGTGAGAGGCTATATTTGTATCTGTTTCGTAAATGAAATAATAATTTTAGTGCATGTATTTTTATAGAATTCCAGATGAGAATTTTGAAGATCACAGTGCTCCCCCTTCCCCAGAAGAAAAGGATTCTGGATTCTTTATGCTGAGAAAAGACAGTGAACGAAGAGCCACTCTCCATAGGATATTAAAAGAAGACCAGGATGAAGTCGTGAGAAACCTAATGGAATCATTGGCTCAGGTAAAAATCACTTCTGGACACAATTCTGAAGCGTGAGATGGCAGGTTCAGATAGTTGGCAAGTAATTGTACTGATAGTAAGCTAAAGTAGGATCACAAGACCATTGGTTTGGAGTTGAGACCTTAGAGGCCACTGAGTCCTGTCCTCTTGTGTTACTGATGAAAAAGCAGAGATGCGGCAGTAGATGACTTACCCAGGGTCACACAGCTAGGAAGTGCCTGAAGCAGGATGTGAACCAAATTAAAAGGCTGCTGTGAGGAGCCAGAGCATAGGGAACAACCAGCGAAGAAAGGGCAGAAATGGGGAAATAGAAGGCTATGTTTCCTGCTCTATAAAATGAGGCTCGTGATAGTAACTAACATAATAGTAACTACTTCACAGGGTTGTTTTGAGAAACACATAAGATAGCAGGTGTAAAGGGCTTTGCTAAAACTTAGAGATTTCGGAGGGTAGCTAGATGGCTAGAATCAGGAGGACCTGAGTTCAAATTCAGCCTCTGATACTTAACAGTTGTTTGACCCTGGGCAAATCACTTGACCCCGATTACCTCAAAAAAAATGGTAAAGATTATAAGATCATAGATTTAGAACTGTAGGGAACATCAAGGGCGATCTAGTCTAATTTCCTCACTTTACAGATAAGGGAGGAAGACCCAAAGGTGCTAAGTGACTTCCCCAGAGTTTCCTCATCTGAGGTTTGAAGCTGGACTTGAACTCAGATATTCCTCATTCCAGGTCCAGCACCATGTTGCCTTACACAGGAGCCCAATAGAAATCCGCCAGTCTATGCTCTTTTGTTCTATATGTTTGAGAGTGAGTCACAGAATTTTAAAAATATTTTTCCCTAGAAACAATGTTGTTCATAGAAACCAGTTCTCAAGACCAGCCCATAAAAGCTAATTTAAACCTATAACATCCTAACTTAGGGCATCTGTCCTAAGCCCTCTTCACGTTTTCCTCTGACTTGCATCACTTGGTAATCTCATCATAGATTTTAATCTCAATGCAGATGATTCTCATGTCCATATCTGTTGTTTCTCAGTTGTTTCAGATGTGTCCAATGCTACATAAGCCCCTTTGGGCTTTCTTGGAAGAGGTACTAGAGAGGTTTGCTGTTTCCTTCTTCAGCTCATTTGACTGATGAAGAAACCGAGGCAGATAAGGTTAAGTGGCTTGCCCAGGGTCCCATAGCTAGTAAGTATCTGAGGGCAGATTTGAACTCAGGTCTTTCTGACTCCAAGCCTGGCACCAAATCTACTGTGCCACTTTACTGGCCCTAGGTCTATATACCCAACCTTCATTTCTGTCTTGAGCTGTAATCAGCAATTTCCAGCTGCCTCTTGGGTGTAGAACTGGATATCCCAGAGGCATCTCAAAACAGAACATTTCTTCACCTTCAAGCACTCCCCACTTCTGAATGTGCCCATCACTATTTAGGGTGCCACCGTCTTCCAAGTCACCCAGTCTTCCCAGGTTGCTACTTCAGGGTTATCCTCTCAGTACATACCTCCCAAAGTTGTTGGAAGGATCAAATGAAATAATGTAAAATGTTCTGCAAACCTCAAAGCACTATATAAAACTGCAGGTATTATTATTGTCATTATTTTCAACTAGTCTACCATGATAGCCTCTGACTGACCTCCCAGACTAAAGGCTCTCCCCATCCAATCCACCCTTCACTCTGGTACCAAGATGTTCCTAAGGTGAAAGTCTGATTATGTCATGTCTCCTGCTCAGAGAGTTCCAGCGACTTCCTGTAATCTCCAGGATCAACTATAAACTCCATTTTGGCGTTTAAAACCTCCTGGCCTGGCCCCTTTCTACTTTTCCAGTCTCTTAGACCTTAATCTTCTCCACTCTGAGGTCTATTACTTCATAATAGCTAGTTGCGTATAGTATCTTTCTTTACAGAAACCGTTGACAGATAATATCTCATCTGTTTCTCACAACATCTCTAATTCCTTGCACATAACAATCCATCTCCTGATTCCAGATATTTTCATTGGCCTGTACCGCTATGTCTGGCATTCTCTTCTTTCTCATCTCCTGACTTCCCTAACTTACTTCAAATCTCAGCTAATAATCTGCCTTTTACAAGAAGCCAAAACTCTTTCCCAGGTCTCCTAAATCATAGTGCCTTTCCTCTGAGTTTATCCTGTAAATATCTTATTTGTACATGGTTGTTTGCCCCATTAGACTATGAATTCCTTTAGGACAGGGGCAGTTTTTTGCCATTTTTTTTGTATCCTCGCTGTTTGGAAGAATGCCTCATACACAGTAAACACTTAACAAAATATTAGTTGGCTTGGCTGTTCCTTTGATCCATTCTCACAGATTCCTCCAGATTTCTGTTCTAAAAGCAAGGAAGAAAAAAAAAACCCTCATGAGCTGTTCTAGGGACTTTTAGTTCAAGTAACAATGGCAAATAAGAGGGTCAGAAGCAAAATTTCAAGAAATACTTAGAAGTCTTACCCTGAAATTTGTTCTTTGTATTTATTGGAATAGAAGTAGAACTGGGCCCCTTTCAGTTCAGTTCAACCTGCATTTTTTTTTTTTAGTGTGGTGTATCAGACACTCTGCAGGCCTCTGAGGCTATTAAGATAAAAACCAATTATTTCCTGCCCTCAAGGAACTTACACTCTGTTGGCCATGCATAGAGATAAAGAAGTATAAAATTATTCAGGACAGTATCAAGAGAGAAGACAGCTAATAACTTGGGTGGAGGGAGGGTGGAAGTCATCTTTCTTGGGTTCTACCATTCATCTTTCTTCTTGATGGTCCACTTCAATCCAATATAACCTTTGGAATCCTCACACTAGGGCTTCTAGCTCCCAGTTCCTTCCATAAAGAAATTCTCTCTTCTTTGACTCTTTCCCTCCTTCCTTCACAACGCTACCAACCATACATAGATGCAGTCAAAAGAAATTACCACTCAGGTATTAATGGAAGTTTTGAGGGCATGCAGACCACTGAATTAATGTTCACGCACGTTTCACAGAAAAACCTGAACTCTGTTCGGTTTCCTTTGGAAAGAAGGAAGACCATCTTGTAAATGTCAGTAGAGGAACTGAGAGAGGAGCTGTGGAGTGAGAGGTACGGGAGACAGTTGCTTAGACTGGTAGATTGGAAAGGATGGAACCCAACATGGACAATATGGTTTTGGAGGAGGGAGGTGCCATAGTAGAGATTCATCTTTCCCCACCTTCTCCTCAGTTTTGATTTGGTACGTGGTTGGGTTAGTTAGTTTTGGTTTTGGTTTTTTTTTTTTTTTTTTTTTTTGTATTTTTGGTCATGTTAGAATGAAAGAGATCAAGTTTGTTTGTCCCCCACAGAAAGATAGCTAAGTGATAGGGAGGGAAGACTAAGAAAAAAGAAGCCCCAAGGTTCCACTTCTGAGATGTGCAGCACTGCAGAGGGATGCAAGGGCAAGGTATTCCCTCAACTGTGCTTGCTTCATAAACTTCTTGCATATTAACCAACACACCCCGCATAAAATTATCCCGCCATTTTCTGATCATGGGATCTACGCTGAAGTATGTCTGGGAGGAGGGAACATGCCAAGAGGGACATGTGGTGGGTAGCCTAAAAAGACTGTAACGCCGAAGAGCTGGGACCAATCCCAGCTCTGAAAGGAGGAACAACGTGGCACTGTCAGTGTTTAAACTTGTTCTTGCTTTTGTACTGTGTGTCTGTTCTCAGGGAACAACACCCACTGCTCAAGACGTGTAGAATAAGCCGCCTTCCTCTGCCCACTCTGTCTTTGAGTTATTTTCATGAGAGTGGCCCGTTTCCAACAGTTATTTCTCTACTTTCCTTCACCAACCTTAGCTCTACTGGGTCTGAAGTCAAATAAGCAACAGAGGTCAAGTTTGGGTAGTGAGGCTGGGGAGGAAGGGGACAGATAAAGGAGGATTTGTGGCAGCAAGAGGGTCCCACGTGTACAGAAATATTTATAGCAGCACTCTTTGTGGTAGCCAAAAACTGGAAGTCAAGGGGATGCCCATCAATTGGGGAATGGCTGAATAAATTATGGTATATGAATGTAATGGAGTACTATTGTGCCATAAGAAATGATGAACAAGAAGACTTCAGGGAGGCCTGGAAGGACTTATATGATCTGATGCTGAGCGAAAGGAGCAGAACCAGAACTTTGTGCACAGCAACGACCACAGTGTGCGAGAGTTTTTTCTGGTAGACTTGGAACTTTGTAATAACACAAGAACTTACTGAGAAAAAAAAAAAAATCCTAATGTCGGTCTTCTAAGGCAAAATGCCTTCCACACTCAGAGAAAGAAATGTGGAAGCCACTTGCAGAATGTAGCAGATCATGTTTGTGGGTGGGTGGGTTTCAGTGCAATATGTGTTGATTTGTTATATGATTTCTTCCATTTATTTTAGTTCGACTACATAGCATGAATATAGTGAAAATGTGCTCAATAGGAAAGTATATGTAGAACCTAAACAGAATTGTATGCTGTCATGGGGAGGGAGGGGGGTATTGGGGGAAGGGTGGGGGGGAATAAAATCTTAACTTTAAGGAAATGATTGTAAAACATTAAAAAAAAATTAAATTAAAAAAAAAAGAGGAAAGATGAATGAAGTAGGTGAGGGAAGGAAGGGTGGCTCCTCTAGTTGCCTTTCTGGGTCTGTGGCAGCTCTTTCTATGCAACAGATCCATATATGTTGAATATACATGAATTAGATGGTTTCTGTATACTGGATGGCCCAAAGGGCTTGGTGCAGTTTTAAGCTTTGATAGCTTAAGCTTTATAGTTTGGGGGACACTGAAATTTTAAGTTATCAAAGCATAAAACTGCACCAAGATCTTTGGGACACCCTATATTAATAATCACAGTTTATTTTTCTAGTTCAGAAGGGATATTTACTTACCAAGTTTTCCTGAAAGATACAGAGTTGAATTTTGAATACTGGATTTGGAATGAGAGACATAGGAGAGAAAATGCTAGCCATAGAATCAGGAAGACCTGGGTTCAAGTTCTACTTCAAGCCTTTACTAGTTTTGTGTGACCCTAGGCAAGTCATTGAATCTCTGCAAGTCTCCCTTTCCTTACCTGTGAATGAAGGACAAGACTCCCCTCTGAGCTCTAAATCTGTGATCCTACAAATCAAGCGTTTAATTGTACTTTTAGAATTAATGAAATAGGGAAGGATGAAGTCATGTGACTACCACACAGTGAATTAATATAGCTATCAGGAAAGCGAATCCAGGTTTATAGATGCCTAGTGTTGTTCAGGTATTCAATCATGTCTGACTCTATGTGAACCTGTGGATATTGTCCACAGGATTTTCTTGGCAGATACTGGAGTGGTTTGCCATTTCCTTCTCCAGTGTGTTCCCATTCTACAAATGGGGAACTGAGGCAAATAGGGGTTAAGTGAGTTACCCAGGGTCACACAGCTAGTAAGTATCTGATGCTGGATTTGAACTGAGATCTTCTTGACTCTAGGTCTAATGCTCTATCCACTGTAACATCTCTCCACCCCTTATAGATGCCCAGGCATATCCTAATGATGATATCTCATAGATTTTTTTTTTTAATTGCAACATAGCTAGCTTTTCTTTGAATTCATTTGCTGGGTTTTTTTTTCCCCAGCACTCACCGCAATGCATTGCACATAGTAGGTCCTTAATAAATTCTCTATTGATGGAAACATTTTTCTGTTTCTGCTCCATAGAACAGTGTGGTTTCTAGTTCTAAATGCTGCTAAATAGCCTTTTAGAAGAACAATGAATTTGCTTATTAAATGCCAGCTATTGATGGTTCTGTCACATATTACTGACAGTGAATCAGGCTCCCAGTCCTCTCTTTAAGGCACTTTAAGGAATATCCAAGAGGACCCACGATTTGGGCCAATATTACATAAGCCAGATAAATAGAAGCTAAAATGATACCATATAGAGAAAAACTAAAGCACTAAATGTTCCTTCTTAGGACATTGGTACAGGGACAAGAAGCAACATGTTTTTCTGTTATAAAAACCAAGCTAATGCCAAGAAAGTTTGCTATCAACTTTTTTCACACAGAGATTTTTCAGGAAGATAAAGTATCTGAATAGCGAACATGACTCCTTTTTTTTTTTGCATTGTTAGGATTTTGTTTATTTTTCTACCCCAATTGCAGTTCAGTTTCAATTTAGAAAAAATGAGCTTTTATAGCTTTTGTGGTCTATAAATTGGAAAAAGAAGGGAAAAGAGAACAAGTCCTTTAATCACAGCTACGAGTATTCTTATGCTAGATAGCTCAGTGTATGGAGTGCTGGGCCTGAAATCAAGAATACTCATCTTCTTGAGTTCAAATGTGACCTCAGACACTTAGCTTAGCTGTATGACCCTGGGCAAGTCACTTAACCCTGGTTTCCTCAATTTCTTTATCTGTCAAATGAGCTGGGGAAGGAAATGGCAAACTTCTCCAGCATCTTTGTCCCCAAATGGGTTCATAAAGAGTGAGACATGACTGAAACGACTGAATAAATATTCTTTGAGAAAAGCTTTGCATGTAAAATGTAAGTGTGTAGTACAGGTACCCTAAATATTTTAAAGGAAAAAAAAGGATAGTCTGACATATCTTTCTGTAGCCTTCATAAGATATAACGGTAGAAGCTAGTTTGGGGATGTGTCGAAATGGTTAATGAATTGTGGATTTATTATAATGAATTTGTACCTTTGGAAAGAAATGAGAAGAGATGTTCATTATCTCCAGTCCCTACAAATCAGAATATTTTCATCCTCCTCAGATGTTCCCAGACATTCTATCTAGCTTTTATCCTTTCCCTCTCTCATTCTCTACCTTATAATATACTTTTCTGTACACGTCATACAAACCAGGTTGCTCAGTAGATAGAGCTCTGGGTCTTGGCCTAGAGTCAAGAGGTTCAAATCCCACCTCAAACACTAACGGGGTGACCTTGGGCAAATCACTTCAGCTCTTTTGGCCTCAGTTTCCTCAGCTGTAAAATGGATACAATAATAATAGCATCTACCTCACAGATTTGTTGTGAGGACCACATCCAGTAATATTGTAAAGGGCTTCACGTTGTAAGTGCCTGACACATGGTAGGTGCTTAATTAATGCTTCTTCCAGGGTCGCTGGATAGTGCAGTGAATAGAGTGCCAGCCCTGAAGTCAGGGAGTACCTGAGTTCAAATTCAGCCTCAGACACTTACTAGTTGTGTGACCCTGGGCAAGCCACGTAACCTCAATTACCTCCAATAAATAAATGCTTCCTCCCTTCCCTCCCTAAATAAAAAATTCGAAGGCAGGCACCATCTTTGTATCCCAGTAACCTAGCACAGTGTTTTGAACATCTTAGGCATTTAATAATAAAAACCAGTAATAACAATTTCCTTTTCTGTATAGATTCTACCATACGCAACTGAGGTCACTTCCAACTCTCAAATTCTATGAATTAAGCTGAAAGTATGGCTTAATTTTTAATGTTAAACGACAGTTTCTTTCCTAGTGTTTTTGTGTATCATAAATACAAAGGGATATGGAGGAGGAATGTCTTTCGTGGGAATAACATTTCTCACTCAGAGCAAAGCAAATAGAGTTGAGAGAGAATTTGGCATAAGCCTTACATTTTGCTTAAAGTATCTTTACCTGCATCCATCACTGATTAAAATCATTAGGGGTAGGGTGGGTGATAAAGAAAAGGTTGCAGGGATAGGTTGTTTACCTGATAAGCTGATTTCTTCCCCAGGGAGCTGAGACACCCAAATTAAGATGGGAGCACATCACAACTTTAGTCACATGCCTCAGAGAGTTTGTGAGGTCCACGGATCGGAAAATCATAGCCACCACCTTGTCAAAGCTGAAGCTGGAGCTGGACTTTGATAGCCTCGGCATTAGTCAAGTTCAAGTGGTTCTGTTCGGTTTCCAAGATGCTGTAAGTATCGTCCCTCTCACCTCAGCCTTCTTAAAAGCCAGGCTAAAATTCATGAACCACATGGGATAGAACCAGAATTGTCTTATCTTAATTTTTCTTTGTTAAAAACAGATGGATTCCAATCACTGCTGATGAAGGACCTGCCTTCTTACAATCATACTTCTAAAAAAAAAAAAAGAGGGTGTATTTTCAGTTTGTTTTCTTGTTTTGTTTTGTTTTTTTGAGGAGGGAGTAAGTTGCAGAACCAAGACAACTATATTTAACAGTGTTATTGAATGTTATGGGCAGCTAGGTGGTGCAGTGGATAAAGCACCAGTACAGGCGTCAGGAGGACCCGAGTTCCAGTCTCACCTGAGACATTTGACACTCACTAGCTGTGTGACCTTGGGCAAGTCACTTAACCCCTATTGCCTCACCTGAGTCATCTCCAGTCATCCTGATGAGTATCTGGTCACTGGATTCAGATGACTCTGGAGGAGAAGTGAGACTGGTGGCCTGCACAGCCTTCCCTCACTCAGAACAAAGTCAAGTGCAAGTCATGTCATTATTTCTGTGATGGCATGGACTTCTTCAGCAACGAGGGATGAACATATTAAATGTTATACCATATATGGGTGTATAGTATTTGATATCTATATATTTGATTATAGATAGGTAGAGAAGTAGATATAGATCATTTTACAAACTCTAAAGTGTTTCTGTTATATAAACAAGTAAAGAAAGAAAAGCTAGGGGTTTTTTTATGTTAAAAATACTACTCATGTATTAATGTAATTGTGTTCCCTTGCATCAAACCTAATCACCATGGAAAACAGCTGAATTGACAAAACATCTCCCAGAGCTGAACTTTGTGCTTATGAAATCATGCAGTAGTAGGTCATCATATTTATTTTGATGACTTTAGCAGCCCCAGAGCTTTCTTCAACTCGGCACTTGCTTTGCATAAGAGTGCGACATCTGGTGGTCATTGGGAATGGGAAATAGAATGAATGGAAATGGATCTGGCCCCTGCTCCAGAAAACCAGCACTTTCTTGCAGTGTTCCTTTGACTTCTTTCCTAATGTTTGCTTTTTGTTTATTCGCCCTGAGTTTGTCCATTTGATAAATGTTTCCTATTCCCTAGCTGGTAGTGTACTCCAGACTTCTGTTCATTACTGAGTCTACAAAAATCCCACATGACCCAGTAAGAGAGTTTGTTGTTTTTTCACCTAAAAGTACATCCCTACAGCATGGCCTTCCTTTTGACTTAATAGCTCTGCTACAGTCTGTTACAGGCATTATCCAAAAGTAAGATAGATGATGTTGTCTGCCTTAACTGCTTACTACGTATTCTGTATCTTGCTTCCATGAGCTTATCTCCAAGAAGCCCTTACAGTGCCTAAGAGAACAGCGGACTTCGGGGTATGTGGCAAAGGTGATTTGTAGACCATGGTCTTAATAGAGAACCTCTGCAAAACTTTGCTAGCGAGCCAAAGAATTAAATGCATCATTACTGCTTCCCAATATATTTAATTGCTTCTCTGTACAGTGTGATTTATAGTATTACTGTGGTCACTCGTTTAAGAAAGGGACAGGAAACGGCATTTTTTAAGATCCAGGCCCCGTGCTAAGGGCATTACAAATAATATCCCATTTGATTCTCATAACCACCCTGGGAGGTAGATGCTAGATGATCCTCATTTTATAGTTGAGAAACTGAGGCAAACCTGACACCTTGATTACTAGTTACAGCAGGGTCTGCCTGCCTCGAGTCTCTCCCATTTTCCATTCAGCCATTAAAGTGATTTTCCTAAAATACACATCTGATCGTGTCACATACATTCCCTACTCAGTAAATTCCTGTGGCTTCTTGTTATCTCCAAAATCAGATACAAAATGCTCTGTTTAGTGCTGAAAGCCCTTTCATAACCTAGCTGCTTCCTACTTTTCTGGTCTTCTTACATGTCTCCCCCTGATACCTACTCTTCAATTCAGTGACACTGGCCCCCGGATGTTCTACAAACAAGACATTCCATCAAGTCATTTTCCATGACTATCCCCTGTCCCTGAAACACTCTCATTCCTCTATGCAGACTACCAACCTCCTTGGCTTTCTTTAAGTCCCAGCTGAAGTCCCACCTTGTAGCAGAAGCCTTCCCCAGCTCTTCTTAATTCTAGTGCTTTCCCTTAATTATTTCCTTTTTATTCTGCCTGTAGCCTACTTTCTATATATTGGTTTGCATATTGTCTTCCCCATTAGATTTTTCCTTGAAGGAAAGAGCTGTCTTTTGCCTCATTTTGTATCCTCAGCACTTTGCACAACACCTGGCACCTAGTAAGTGTGTGGGTGTGTTAATAAACGTTTATTGAATTGAAATGAAACGAACGAAGTTGATTTACTTGCCTAAGGACACATAGCTAGTGGGTATCTGAGTCTGGATTTGAACTTGGGTCTTCCTGACTATTTCACCACCTATGACTACCACTAAGACTGTATTCTAATCTTTGGCCTTCCTGTTGTGTTCTACTCATTGGATCTCTGCAAAATGGAGACAAAAGACGTCCTCCTGTCTTTAGATAACTAAGTTCCCAAAACGTATTAACAATAAGATGTTGTTTCATAAATGCTAAAGGGAATGAAAACCAGGCCTGGGGGAACTTAACACTTCATTTTGTTCTAGAAGTAGAATGAAATAGTCTGGTTAATTTGCAGTTGTCTGCACTTCTGGCTTCCCGCCTGGAAGTTAGAAAGCAAATTAGCCAGTTAGATTTAGATTCAGAGCTGCGGAATATCAGGCCTGGGCAAAGGGCCCACTTTACTAGGACATACATACAAATACGATCTCTCCTGTTTCTGCTCTTCAAGAGGACCCAGAGAAGAGTCTGCATTTCTTTGTGGCAAGAGAGAGAGAGAGAGAGTGTGTGTACAAAAGTCTTCCTTATTTCAGCCCTGCAACCTCACCAGCTGTTTTGGCTGACAAGAGTGTAAGGGAGGTTACTAAAACAGGTAATCATTTCATTTCATTGAATAGGGCCATCCTATCACCGTCAACAATGAATTGAGTGAATTGGTGGAAGCCAGGTTTAGTCACCACGTGTTCTTGGAACTAGAAGTGGTCCAGGAATGAACTAGACCTTCCTCAGGAGTAGCTCCTCCAAGCCTAGGTAGACTCAGTACCAAATGAAGAAATTTAGGTATAAGTAGACCAGCGGGAGAATTTAAGGCTACTTGTGTTTGTGAAACCAGTTGTCTTCCTGTTGAGGTTGCTTCTTCAAAGCTGACCTTTCAGATTGGGCCCAGAGTTACTAGGCAGATTGCCTCTTTCCTCAAAGCCCCACTGCATCTCCTACTAGCAATTAGTGGGTCTATTCCAAAATAAATAAATGAGTTGAATTTAGCCTGATTGTGCATTGTTTTGTGTCAAAATGATAACAAGCATATTCATTGAATCTTTTTTCTACCATTCTCTTTCTAATTGGTCAATTATAATTTAATACATTTTCCCATACAAGTGCTCAGAACTTAACTATGGCAGCATAAGATTCTTTTAAAAGGGCAGATTTGTTGGCAGTTTTACAGATACTAGTTATTTACCTGCCTTACAGCAGTGTTAGAGCTGATAAGAGAAACCCTGGGCATGAAATGATGACCAACCAGGAGATACTGTGTAAATGCTCCCTTTTTTCCTCTCATACCACTAGGCTGTGCTGGAGTACTTTATTTGAGTCAAGGAGTAGTATAACATCCCTGACGCACAGTTTATTTTTTATCTCAGAATCATCCTTTACTGTAATAACAACCCAGATTATTATTATTATAGCATTTATATAGCTTCTACTCTATGCCTTTTACTGAGTGCCAGGCACAGTGCTAAGCATTTTACAGTTATTATCTCATTTGATTTGATGCTCACAACTAGCCCTGTTTTACAGAGGAGAAAACAGGCTTAGGGAGGACAAGTGACCTGACCAGCATCATACAACTATAGTATCAGAAACCAGATTTGAAATTCAGATCTTCCTGACTCCAGGTTCAGGGCTCTATCCACTGTGGCTCCTAGCTGCCTGAACTGTGGAATGGTATCTCCTGCCAAATTTGAACTCAGGTCTTCCTTACTCCAGGCCACCAGCTGCCTAAATATAATATATTTGTTGTATTGTATTTTTTTTATTTTGATAAATATTTCCCAACGACATTATAATGTGGGTCAAGCTGGACTCTATGGCCACTTTTGGACCATGGGCTGTACATTTGACACTTCCGGTTTAGTGGAAAGAGAATAGGACTTAGAAGATCCGATGAGTTCAAGTTCCTAGCTTCATCATCTAGTTTTGTGACTGGAAAGTCACTTTAACTCAGTTTCTTCATCTTCAAAAAGCGGGGGGTGGGGGGGGAATAATAATATTTTCATTACCTTTCTCGCCAGGTTGTTGTGAGGAAAGACTTTTTGTAAACTGTAAAGCACCAAGTAAGTTACTATTACAGGAAGAATTTCTTTCAAAGAGACCAACTAGTATACTGGCTTTTTTTTCCCTGGAACAAATTGCCAGTGAAGAATTCCCCTCTCCTGGTACAAATGGGCAACTCTTTAGCAACCTAATGGCCTAGAGAGTCACTCGTACGTTTTTTAAGCACTCAGACTTGACTCCAGGTTCTCCTTACTCCAAGGCTGTCAGTCCATCCCCAGCACCATGCGGCCTCTGAGAGTCTTGAGGATGAATTGACAATTTCTCTTCATGTCATTTTCTTTCTCCAGGTCAATAAAGTCCTTCGGAATCACAACATCAAGCCTCACTGGATGTTTGCCTTAGACAGCATCATTCGAAAAGCGGTCCAAACAGCCATTACCATTCTTGTTCCAGGTTAGGCACATGTCATTACTCTGAAAATACTTTGTATCTAAGCAGCATCTGTAACTGTAGATCCATTGTTCTAATGGCTCATTGTTGCACTGAGGAATAAATGACAGGGGCTGCCTTTGAGTCAGTATCATCTCAGCTAATAGTTATTGGGGTTGGGGTAGGAATATGTGCCAAGCACTGTTCTAAGCACTTTACACATATTATCTCATTTTATCTCCTGCAAGATAGGTAGCCTTAGTATTCCCCTTTTATAATTAAGGAAACTGCAAAAAACAGTACTTCATTGATTTGCCCAGGGTCATTCAGGTGGTAGGTGTCCAAGGAGGGATTTGAACTCTGGTCTTCCTGACTCCAGGCCCAATGCTCTATCCACCGTGCCACAATGTTGCCTCATTGTTTATTAGTAACATATTGAGCATTATGGCTATTTACAGAATAGATTGGTCCCTGGCCTTCAGAGAACTTTTATAATACCATTAAAATAGGGCATATACAGTAATGATGAATATTAGTATAAATTTAAATACATAAATATTTACACATACAATTAAACGAACGTATGCATTGATATCATCTAGGCAAATGAAGGGTTTTGTTGGGAGTACAAAAGAGGCCTGGAAATTTTAGTCAAGGAGATTTCTTATGATGCAAATGAGTATTTGCCCTCTGAAGTGCGGAAGGTAATTATATGATGTAGAAGGCTCTGTGTTCTCTTCTCTGTCTACATCTTTTCTCATGGACATCTCACTGACTTCAGTGGGTTTCATTAGTATCTTATGCAAATGACTCCCCTATCTTTGGATTCAATTCTAATATCCTTCCTAAACTCTGATCTTAACTACCTATTGGATATTTCAAACTGCAGATTCTATAAGCATCTCAATCATAAACAGAACTCATTATCTTTTCCTCAAAACCCATTCTTCTTCCTAATTTCCCTGATTGTGTCAAGGCATCCAGAGTCACATATGCAGTCACCTTGGACTTTTCACTCTCCTTACTCCCCATCTCCAGTCATTTGCCAAGTCTTACCATATCTTTCTCCACAACTGCTCTTGCCTTTATTCACATAGCCACCACCTTAATCTAGGATTTTATCATCTCTTTCCTGGACTATTTTCTCTTAATTGGTTTTCTTGTTGCAAATCTCTCCCCTCCCCAATCCAACTTCCACGGAACTCTTGAAATGATATTTCTAAAACGGTTCTGACTTTATTGCTTCCCTTTCTTCCTGATTTTTTTCCTCCCTCTTTAAAAAAAATTATTCATATCCTTTATTTTATAATACTTTAATTTCCAAATATATAACTCCACCCCTACACATGCACTCACACACATACAAACACACAGACATCCTTTCTATTGAAGAATGAAAAGGAAAGCAGAAGCAATTTAGCAAAACTAACAGATATCAACTGAATTTGTCAGAATACACTGTGTTCCATTCTCCCAATCCCTTACAAAGAAGGGAGGGAAGCATATCTTTTCATTTCTTTTTCAGGGCCAAACATTATCATTTTGTTTATCTAGTGGCTTTCTATTAATGCTAGGAGAAAATGCCAGCTCTTTTGTTTAGCATTTGAAGTCCTGCATAATAGAGCTCTAGCCCACTTTCTAGGCTGGCATATTCTTTGGGCTAGCCAAAATTTTCTACTGACTATTCCACATGCACAACATTGCATCTTCCATCTCTATGCCTTTACATTAGCCTTCCCTCATTTATAACAAATTATGTGTCCTCTGTCCAAAAATGAGATCAGCAAGATTTGAAGTCAGTGAAATTGATGTCAACAAAGACTGACCATGCAAGAGGGGGTGATTTTTTTCAGCCACTGCATCTCAAAAATGTCACCTAGCAGGTTATGGAGACGTTGCCATCACATCAGTTGAGAATATTCACACCAACAAAAAACACAGATCCTCAAAATACTGAAATATATGAGTTTATATAGAATCAGAACAGCTGGATCACAGCATCTAAAATTGGATGGTTTTAAACTATATTATAGCTACTGCTACTCGCTGTATATTTAATGCAGGCATAATGATTGTTGTTGACCATCCAGAAGGCTAAAATTACAGAAGCAATCAAAGGCACCTCTTTTTTTCTACTCTTGAGGTCAAGATAAAGATTTGAAAATGATCAGTTATTTGGGGTAAAGGGAAAAGGGAGAGATTGGAGCAAGTCCCACATGTCATTTTCCTGAAGGTGGTAGGGGTGGCTTAGGGTCAGTCAGTTTGCATCTTGTACCTTCTTTCTATCCCACTCCAATCAGGCTGAATATGGGCAGGATTTTTAAATGTCCAGAATGCTTGAATTAGCAATTTCTCTTTACTGAATTCTCAAACAATCCAGCTAGGCAGCTAGTAACAGCTTTGTTCCTACCTTCCTTGTTTCCTCCCCCCTCAGCATTCCCTTGAGCTATGGAGAGAGAAATTCCAAGTTAAACTAATACTTTGCATTTCCAGAGTACTGTTTCCCTATCTTCCATTGTTGGGATCAAGAAACATTTTGGGGTAAAGGTATGATAACCAGTACCTCCGATCTCTGTTTCCCAGCACTCACTTCCTCATCCATATACCCACTTCTGCAAAAAACCCCAAAATTCTAGCTGCTTTATGCCTCACAAGTTTCAAACTGAGAAAAATAAGCACAGAAATATATCCCTGCAAATTATTAAAGAATTCATAGACCCACCTATTCATGACCTCTAGCGCTGGTGCGTTCTACAACTATAAGATGAAATAAAATAATAGATTTGCCAGAACTCAAAAGGCATATTTAGGGCTAGCAGAAAGGATAACAATATGATATTGTTTTTGTAAAGTAGCCTCTTTAAATGTTTTTCTTATGCCCAGAAAGTAAATATGTAGGGGGGGGAAAAAGGCTGTGCTTAATAAAAAAAAACATTTAATAGCTACTAATAATGCTACCTAACATTAAAAGAATGCTTTAAAGTTCACAAAGTGCTTTCCATCTGCTGTCTCATTTGATCCTCGCACAACTCTGTGGAGGAGATATTATTATTTTCTCCATTGCATAGATGAGGAAACTGAGGTTGAGAAGTTAAGTGACTTTCCCAGGGTCACACTCTTACTAAAAATTTGAGGTGGGATATGAACCCAGGTCTTCTTGACTAAGTTCATCATTCTATACCTTACTCCAAGTTGTCTCATTTGAATTTAAATGAAAATATTAAAAATGTATATACATGTTATGCATATGTATGTATATATGTGTTTTATATATACATTATATATAAATTTATGTCTATATATACATATACATGTATGTATATGTGTACATTTTTTTAAACTTCACATTGCTCCACTAATGCATGTTCTTTAGAAAGGACACAAAGCATATTCCAGGCATCAGATTATGTCTACCTGAGTACAGGGAGGCTCATTAGTGGGATGTCTGTGGCTCTTGAATTCTTTGATGGATGCAATCAAGGCAACAAAATAAGATGACACTTGCTCATGTGCAGCTTCCTGCTCTTTCTGGAGGAGGGTGGCAGGAAGGGAGGCAAAGATGACTGAGGTCCATACCAGATTCCATTTTCCTTGGTTATTGTTACTGTTATCAGGAGATCCTTGTCTAGCAACCATTACATGAAGAGACTACAGAACAAACTGACTTTCATTGATCTTGACGTTCTCTCATGAAATGAAATCAGGAAACAAAGGAAGAAGGTTGCAGCCTGATGGAACATTGAGGTTCTCTTTGCACAAACACAAAAAGAAATGCTTGAGTTCATATTAGCTTGCCCTCCAATGACAAGAAGCATCATTTCATTGGCCACTTTGTCATCTCATATTGAACTGCTCCTCATGCTGTCACATTCGGTGGCCTCATCATCTCCCAAGGGTTTAATTATGTCTCTATACAGATGACTCCCAGATCTATATACCTAATGCCAGTCTCATTTCTGATCCCAAATCATGCATCTCCAACTGCCTATTGCATATTTCACACTAACTGCCCCAAGGCATTTCAGACTCAAATCTGAATTCATTATCTTTCCTACAAAATTCACCCATTTTCCCAATTTTCCTGCCTCTATCGAGGCTCCTCACCATCCTTGCAGTAATTTTGAGTTACAGTTTGGATGTTAGCCTTGACGGCACCCTCTCCTTCAATCCCACATAGCCCCAGAATTTCTAAATATTTTTGTTTCTACCTATACAATGTCTCTGTCCTCCACGTAGCCACCACCCTAGTTCACTCTCACCTTGACTATTATGATGATCTTTCCAACTGATCTTCATGCCTCAAGTCTCTTCTTTCTCCAATCCATCCTACCTGGATCACCCAAAGCAGTTCTCCTTAAATATACATCTAACTTCGTCACTTCCCTATTCAATGAATTCTGATATCTCCTGATTGCCTCTAGGATTTCCCCGTTCTGCTTTTTAAAGTCTTCCAGCTGCTCTTCATGCTTTCAAACCACCAGACCCAAATAATAAGAACTCGTATATGTTGTCAGTGATTTTTGACTATGGAGAATAAGAAAGGTACTCTAGGATAGGAGAGGAGGAAATGCCCCAGTTTTCTAGGAAGGGAAGACAATGATGTCTGAAAACTGGCCATCAGTAACCTAGTCTTTGAATCCTGGCAAAATTCTGAGTTGTATTGTTAAAAGGATGGTTAATGGATGCCTAGAAAAGAAAACAGTGAGAGAGAAAGCGAGGAGCATTTTCTGCTGTGCCACACCCCCTTCCCTGGGGATTTAAGGAGGGATATGAACTAGAGTCCACAGAAGGATTTGCACTTTGTAACATTTCAGTAAGTAGTTGCTTAGATGAGATTACTGATCCATCAAAATACTGCAACTTGAAAGGATAAGGGGGAAAGATTTTCATTCTCCTTTGGTAGAGATTTTTCTCCATCTGCCAGATTTTTCAATTTAGCTCATAATTTTTTTTAATTGCATTTACTGTTTACACAGTTTTGTGGGTTGATGAATATTGACTTCGAGAAGACACTTAGAGTTCACAGAATTTTCTGTTATGATGCCTAGGAGAACAACACCTTGTTAATGTGTTTGATGTTAGATGTATGATTGTCAGAAGAGATATTTAAAAAAAAAAAGGAGTTAGAAGTGTTTGGATACTTCTACGAGGAACATGATTTTAGAATTTTTTAGAATACCATACAGTTATTAGACTGTATCTCCTATTTATCAGTTTTCTCATCTGGAACACTGCTTCCCAATTATAATTCTTTTTGCTATCTTTCTTTTTACCAACTTAGTTTTTCTATATTCACTAACATACTTGTACATGTAATTCCATCAGTTAATTTGACAATATAAAAATGGGAAATTGTGCTATCATCTGCATTTCTGAGTGGCTCCCATTCTTGAAGATTTAATACATTTTCTGATTTTTTTTTGTTTCACCTCCTAACATCTCTCTGCTAAGTAGCTATCCCTCTAGTTCACTCTCACCTTGGCAGTGACAGAAGGGAAGTGACTTTAGTTCTAAATCTGATGCTAAATTCATTGCATTGACCCAATAGAAGTAGATGAGAAAGAGGAAAATTGAGAAAGAAAGCCTCTGGTTCTCATCCCCGTTGCGCCCCATTACTTACAGGTGGCAAGCAGAAAGGCACGCTTTTGTTGCCCTAATGGAAGCAAAGCACTTGGGGTTTTATGGAAAGGGTGCTCTGTAAGGAAACCATTCTGCCTTCATCTGCAAAACTGACTGATGTGGTTAAATACCGCCTGGCAGTCTCTGCTGACTGTTGTGGCTGCTGTTTCAAAACAGGAAGGGGATGTTGGAGTGGAAGCAGTGCCTCTGAGAGGAAAGAGGAGGAGCCGTATACTGAAAAAAAATCTTTTCTTGACTTTCTTCTTAAAATAGGAAGAATTATAACTAATTTGGAAAGAATAACATGCGAACCATCTAAACCTAGAAAGTTTGGGTCTACAATCTCAAATAAAAATTCTCTGTCAAGATACAATAAAAAGATCATACAACTAAGACACAGAGAGTTAATTAAATGATCATAGGAGGTATTTATATGATACTTTAAACTTTGAAAAGCAGTCTGAAAACTTGAATCTCATTTGAGTCTCACAATAACATCCATTTTCATAGATGAAGCAAGAAAGGCTATGCCTCACCTAGGGTCATACACGTAGTAAGTGTGCAAGTCAGAATTTGAATTCAGTTCTTCTTTCCAAATCCACCACTCTATCAGTATCCACAGCACCCCTTACTAAATGATACAAACCTCCTTAAGATTTCTTTATAAAGGGAATAAGATGTTTTCATGAATATCTAAAAATTCAAAGTTGATGAAGGAAGCAGCAACAAAATAAACTTAAGAGGTTAAACGCTTCAGTCCTAGAGAAAGCAGCCATTCAATGAAGAAGCAAAATTCAAACATTTTGGAAACTATTCCTTGTTACACTTCAGTTCTCAAGCTGTTTCATAATTGAATATAAGACCATCAACATTTGAGATTGGAAGAGTATCTTTTGTTTTGTTGCTGCTCAGTTGTTTCAGTCGTGTCTGACTCTTTGTGACCCCATTTGGCGTTTTCTTGGCAAAGATGCTGGAGTGGTTTGCCATTTTCTTCTCCAGCTCATTTGACATGTAAGGAAACTGAGGCAGACAGGGTGAAATGACTTGCCCAGAGTCATACAGCTAATAAGCTAATGAGGCTAGATTATATTCTTACATATGGGTCAGCATTAAGTGATTCAAGACAGAAAAAGATGTTTACAATAAAGTTTGTAAAGGTATTAGTCAAGTAAAAAGAGAGATAAAATGGGGATACTTTTTGCTATAAATAGAATCATGTTTTCACTAGAAGGACTGGAATTTAAGAATAACACAAAGGATGAAACTGCAAAATTTGACACTGCATTTTTTAAAACCATAAAACAAAGAAAGTAGATACAGGATGAAAATTTTTGTTTCAAAGTAAAATAATAATAAACATTTTTGCATCAGCTGATGCCCCTTGTCTTTGATATCTAGCCACAGCACTAGTTCTTAGAATCTGTATCAAATTATTCACTGTCCCTCCAAACATAGCCCAACATGAAAAGTGACTGTCTCTTTCGTTGAACTGCTAAAATTCACAACGTATTAGTCTCTTCTCCCAAGTAGCATTGGGCAGCTAGGTGGCACAGTGGATCAAATGCTGGAGCTGAAGTCAGGAAGAGTTATCTTACCAGCTAAGTGACCCTCAACTGTTTGCCTTAGTTCCTCATCTATAAAATGAGCTGAAGAAGGAAATGGCAGACCACTCCAGTATCTAACCATGGTTGCCTCAGTTTCCTCATCTGTAAAATGACCTGGAGAAGGAAATGGCAAACTGCTCCAGTACCTCTGCCAGGAAAACTCCAAATGGGGTCACAAAGAGTTGAACATTATTGAAACAATTAAATAGCAACAAGAACAACCTATTTATATTATCTGAACTTAAGTAATTAGAAGCATAATGTATAGAAGGAAAATTACCCTGGTTCTGTTTATCTGAGGGGAGATGCTTCTTCTGGGGAAATTGTGTTACTTTGATGATGCCATTTTCTTTTCCCCAGACCTGCTGTAGCACCCAAGTGTCTCCCATATTTGTTTTGAAGCAACATTGGCATCCTAGCCACAGTACCTAACTGAATTTTCTTACTTATAATGTGCTTTCTGCTTCTCTCCACCAAGCCAAGATCTTCCCTTTTTTAACCCTATTCAAGAGCCCCTCCTCTAAGAATCTACCATATGAATTCCTGTCTGGCTCCAACATTGCAAATTCACTTAACCCTTCGCACACCACCTTCATGTAATTCTTTGTGGTCATTTTATTTCTGTGGTTTCATATAGCTATACAGTTACTTAGCAGTATTGATTGATTGATTTTCATTTGTTTATATGATTCTGCTTGAATGTTTATCCCTCTATGTTCTTTCCATTTGTTCTTATGTCTTCAATATGTAATTATCCAGGCTCCTTCTGTAGATTGTCATCTATTTGATAGCAAGGACCCTGCTTCTTATTTTAAATTGGATGATTGACAGAAATAAGAGTCCTCCCCCTTCCCTCTGGATTATAATATTGCAGACAGAAGTTATTTTCTCTCATTTCTACTCACTTTACCAACATCAGTTTATAGAAGTTTTCCCGGTTTTCTCTGTCCATTTTGACATTTCTTATTAAACAAAAAATATTACATTACATTTGTTGTTGTCCAACCTACATGTAGGACAGTGGATAGAGTGCCAGTCCTGGAGTCAGAATAACTCCTCTTTCTGAGTTCAAATCCGGCCTCAGACACTTAATAGCTTTGTGACCCTTGGCATGTCATTATTTGCCTCCATTCCTTATGTGCAAAATGAGCTAGAAAAGAAAATGGCAAACCACTCCAGGATCTTTACCAAGAACATCCCAAATGGTGACACAAAGAGTTGGACATGACTGAAACAGCTGAATAACAACAAACAAAAATATTTCATAATTTGTTTCACCATTTCCCCAGTAGGTGGGCACTCCTTTAATTTACAGTTTGAGTATTCTGTGAAAAGAACTACTATAAATACCTTTAAACATATGGGTATTTCTCTTCTTTCTTTGATCTATTTGGAGCATAAACCTCATGTTATAGCTTAGCAAATTCTCACAGCTTAGTAAATTTTTGGACATAATCCCAAATTACTTTCCAAAATGGCTGGACCAACTCATAGCTCCACTAAGAGTGAATTAATATGCTTTTTCCTACAGCCCCTCCAGCATTTGTAAATTTCCTCTTTTTTTCGTTATTGTCATCTGATAAGTATGAAGTAGAACTGCTGAGTTATTTTAATTTATATTCTCCAGTTATTGGTGATGTAGAGCAGTTTTTCATACAGCTATTGAAAGCTTGAATTTCTTCCTTTAAAAATGGCCTGTTCACATTCTTTGATATGCTCATGATCTTTTGGGGAATGGCTCATTATTGTATAAAATGTAATCGTTTCCTTACATATTTTAGAAATGTGACCTTTATCAGATAAACTTGATGCAAAATTTTACATTCTGTCTTCAGTGATCCTCTCTTTCACTTGTTTAGTAATGAACTTTTCCCCTCTTCGTAGATCTGAAAGTTAATTTCTTCTTGTTCTTTTAATTTGCTTAGGATGTTACTCCTACGTCTAGGTCTTGTATCCATTTGGAGCTTATTCTGTCATGTGATGTGAGATACTGCCCTATACCTAATTTCTGCCAAACTGCTTTCCAATTTTCCTAGCAGACGATAGTGAATCTCTTCTCCAGTACCTAGGGTCTTTGAGTCTACTTAACAGTTATTCTACTGTGTCTTTATGTTGTTGAGTACCTAATCTTTACCACTGATCAATCTCTCTATTTTTCAACCAGTACCAAATAATTTTAGTAATTGTTACTTTATAGTAGAGTTTGAGATTTAGTACTCACACCTTCCTTCCCACTTTTTTTTTATTACTCTTGAGAGTCTTGATCTTTATCTATGCCATGTGAATTTCATCATTATTTTGTCAGACTCTATAAAATAATGCTTTGGTAATTTGATTATATGGCACTGAAAAAGTAAATTAATTTAGGTACTATTGTCAGTTTTCTTATGTTGGCTTCACCTACTCATGAGTAATTAATATTTCTCCAGTTATTTATGTTTGTGTTTTTACAAAGAGTGCTTTATAATTGGATTCTAATAGTTTCTAGATATTCCTTCTAGATAGGCTCCCAAATATTTTATATTCTCTCAAACGATTTTGAATGTAATTCCTCTTTCCAACTATTTCTGCTGAGTTTTATTGTGGATTTGTTTTATGTCCTGCAACTTTGCTGAATTTATTATTTAATTTTGACTCTCAAAGATTTTCTTAATAAATTACCATGTTTTTTGTAGAAGTGAACATTTTATTTCCTTTTTGCCTGTGCTCATTCCCTCAGTTTCCCTTTTTTTGTTTTATTCCTATAACTAACATTTCTAGATTTTGTTAAATAGTGTTGGTGATAATGAGCATCCTTGCTTCACCCCTGATCCTTTTGGAGAGTCCTCTAACTTTTTTTGATTGCATATGATGTTTGTTCTTGATTTTAGATAGATATGATCTATTATATTTTAAAACATTCATTTATTCTTAAACTTTCTAATGTTTTCACCAGAAATTTGTGTTGGATTTTGCAAAATCCAAAAGACTTTTTGGCATCTTATTGACCTGATCTTGTATTTTAAAATTATTTTTATTATTAACATGATTTATTACATTTATAGTTTTCCTTATGTTGAAATAATCCTTCATTCTTGGTAATAATATATATATATTTTCCTGCTTTGTCTTTCTCTGATTTAGGTATCAAGACCGTATTTGTGTCATAGAAAAAAGTATTGAAAGGTTCCCTTCTTTTCCTGTTATTGCAAATAGTTGAAGTAATATCAGAATTCTTTGTTCTTTGAATGTCTGATAACATTCACTGGTAAATCCATCTGACTGGTTTTGGAGTTGTTTATTTTGGAATTCATTTAAGGCTTGTTCAGTCTTTTTATACTGAGTTAATTAAATAGTGCATTATTTATTTTGTTCATCCGGGTATTTTATATTTTTCCACAGTGAATTTCCAAAATAGTTGATCTTCGTCTTCCCTCCCAATAATGTGCCAACTTCTGAACTGTCTCCTTCCTCTGCATAAATGGCCTAAGAACAAAACATCCCAAGCTTGTAGTTATGTATTAAAGAGTACCAATTAATCTTTTCCACTTTCTGCCTTCTCTGTCTACCCTCTCAACCTTGCCAGCTTTTCATCCTCATCCATGCAGAGTCTTTTGACCCCTCCTTAGTCATCTGGTTTGTTTTTCCTGGCTTCTCTTGTTTTCCAACTCAGCTTAGACTCCATACCATTCTAAGGACTCTAGCATATGATGATCCTTCATCCCCCTTAACATTAAACCACACCTCTCTGTTCTACATTATGGAAATACTAATTTTATTTGGAGATTATTAAGTTCAGAATAAGTTTGTATTTGAACCATAACAGCTTTCACAGGCTGACTAAATGATACCAACTGCTTTCTTCACACCAATTATAGGGCTACCAAACGTGAGTAGAGAAAATTTCAAAAGTATGCCAACTGATTTCACAAAAAATGAATGCCCCCCTCAACTGGGTGTTCATAAATGCTAAGAAATATTTTTGTTTTTCTTGAATTTATTCTTTGACTTACTCCCCAGAGCAATTATTGTAGACGTTTAACATTTTTCTTAAGATCCCAACCCTATCCCCATTTCCTTCATTCAAGGCAGGTTACGTTGCCTTGGACTTTACTGAGGTCCCTCAGCCATGGGATTCTCAACTTCCCTCTTCTCAATCTCAATATTTCTCTGTATTTTCAGTCTTCTCTCTTCACTTCTGGTTATCTATGAGGGAATAGAGGCAGTTGGGTGTTGCAGTGGATAGAGCACCAGTGCAGGAGTCAGGAGAATCCGAGTTCAAATGTCACCTCAGACACTTGACATTCACTAGCTGTGTGACCTTGGGCAAGTCACTTAACCCCAAATGCCTCATTCTGAGTCATCTCCAGTCATCCTGAGGAATATCTGGTCACTGAATTCAGATGGCTCAGGAGGAGAAGTGAGGCTGGTGACCTGCACAGCCCTCCCTCACTCAAAACAAAGTCAAGTGCAAGTGATGTCATCATTTCTCTGATGACCTGATCTTCTTTGGCAATGAAGGAGGAACACAGACATCTATGAGGGAGTAATGTTGCTTTTCCTTTTCAAGATTAAATCTTCCACATACTGACTTCCCTGCCTTGCTTCATCTATTATTCTCTCTCTCTCTCTCTCTCTCTCCTCTCTCTCTCTCTCTCTCTCTCTCTCTCTCTCTCTCTCTTCCTCTCTCCCTCCCTCCCTCCCTCCCTCTCCCTCTCCCTTCCTTCCCTCCTTTCCTCCTCCCCCCACCCCCTCCCTCTCCTAAAAAAAGCCATCCATAGGACCTTTCTATACCCTTATGTTACCCTCCCATATCTCTTCTTCCTTTCACTACCAAACTTTTCAAGGCTAGTATACACTTAATACCACTGCTCCCTAGCTTTTTACCTTCTTCCTCAGCCCCATGAACTGAGGCTTCATACACGCACGCACACACACGCACGCACACATACACTTTTGAAACTTTCCCCCCTTATTGAAAATACTTTATTGATACTTTTTTTTTCGGTTGCTGGCATTTCCTACTGACGGCATCTTCCTCCTCCACCTTTCCACTTTCTTATAACAAATAGCACCCAACTAAAACAAACAACACACTGAACTTACATGTGAGCCATATTCCACAATCTACTATAAAACATACGCAAAAATAGGATTGTTAAAATGAAATAATGATTAAATAAATGGCATTTTTAAAAGTATTATTATGCCTTTTTTACTTTAACAAAAATGAAAGAAATGTGATTGAACATAGGTCATTATTTTTGAAAATCTTGGCTTAACATTGTATGATATAGGGGGTAAAAGGGCAGATTCTAAGTTGTGTTTAATACATGCTTTTAATGGCTGTGATGGATGGAAAAGTTATGTTATAGGGATAGATAGATCCAAATGGGTGAACGTGTTGAGGTCAGCACTTGCTTAGGCAGGGTACTCACTTTTCAACCTACTCCATCCTACACTGCAAAGAGTTTTATTGAAATTCAGCTAGCAAATTTTCATCTTCTGTGAGGTCGGTGAATTGTTTTGCAAACTAATCAAAAAATGTGCATATTTGTATTTTTAAAAATTGTTCAAAATCTATGGATACTCTTTGGAAGCTTTAAACAGAAAATTGGGATGGGTAAGATATGAGAATTTTGGGAAGGGCATCACATTTTCATAATTTCTGGCAACCAAATGACACAAGTGGAAACATTTCCAAAACCCCTTGTCCAAGATGTTCTCTCCACAGTGTGAGTAGTTTCCTTTGAAAAGCAGTTACTTTTCTCACTCATTGTTAAAAAGTTACCCTTTACCTTGAAGAGATGGACTGTATGTTCTATTTTTTTTAAATATCTTCTAGGTAACATACTACTGTCAACATTTTTTTATCATAGAAAAGTCAACAGACTTCAAACACTAGTCTTTTTTTGTAAAAGAAAAATAAATATGTAACTCATCCTGAAGCTCAGCCATTCCTTTCTTTTTTTAAATTAATTTATTTGTTTTCACTTTTCAACAGTCACTTCCCTGAGTCTTAAATTTTCTCCCCCTCTTTCCGCCCCCTCTATCCCCGAGATGGCATGCAATCTTATATTCTTATTAAACATATTTAGTTATGTTGCATAGAAGGATGAAAGTCAATAAGACAAACCATGAGAAAAACCAAAACAAAACATAATATAAGAGAAAATAGTCTGCTTCGTTCTGTGATCCAATTCCATAGTTACTTCTCTGGATGTGGATGGCATTTTGCTTCAAGAGTCCTTTGGGAATGTTTTAGGTCTTTGTATTCCTGTGAGGGGCTAAGTCTGTCAGAAACAGTCCTCTCACACTATGGTTGTTACTGTGTACAGTGTTCTTCTGGTTCTGCTCCTTTCACTCAGCATCAGTTCATATAAGTCCTTCCAGGCCTCTCTGAAGTCCACCTGTTCATCGTTTCTTATAGGATAATAGTATTTCATTACATTCATGTAACACAACTTGTTCAGTCATTCCCCAATTGATGGACATCCCCTCGATTTCCAGTTCTCTCCATTTGATAAATGGTCAAAGGCTATGAACAGGGAGTTTTCAGAGGAAGAAATTAAAACTGCCTATAGTCATATGAAAAAATACTCTAAATAACTATTGATTGGAGAGATGCAAATCAAAAGAACTCTGAGGTACCACATCATACCTATCAGATTGGCTAACATGGCAAAACAGAAAGATGATAAATGTTGGAGAAGATGTGGGAGAGTTGGAACACTAATTCATCATTGGTGGAGCTGTGAGCTCATCCAACCATTCTGGAGAGCAATTTGGAACTGTGCCCAAAAGGGCTACAAAAATATGCATACCCTTTGACCCAGCAATACCACTTCTAGGACTGTATCCCAAAGAGGTCATAAAAATGGGAAAGGGTCCCACATGTACAAAAATATTTATAGTAGCTCTCTTTCTGGCGGTCAACCATTCTTTTCAACAGTGGCACAAGATAACCAGAGAACCTCTGAGTTGTCCAAGAGATTTTCATGATCATTACCCATCAGATATTCTGTCTGATCTGATTAGAACATAGCTTTTATTTTATTATGTGACTAATGAAGAACTAGTCACAGAGTAGTAAAGGTATAAGTTTTGTCTTTTTCCTGTTATTCACCTGTGTTTACATGTTTGATATTATATTTAATATATATTTATATTAATTATATATTATGATTATTATATATAGTATATTATAATTATTAATTATATATAATATATATAATATTATATTTAATCTTTTTCTTCTTTTTTCCTAAAAAACTCATCCTTTGAGGGTTAGTGTAGTTATAACTAAATAATTTTCACAATTCTGTTTAACTGGGTACAGATAAGTTGCAATACATTGCAGTATGCTCAAAACAAATGAGTAAGGGTATCATTGTCAGCCCCTCCAAACTGGAACTCTCACTTCAGCCTGTTTCATGTATCATATGTATCTCTCTGACATGCAGATTATAGAAGGGTGTTGTTATCGATAAATATACTAAGTATTAGCAAATCACAATTCATTTCTATTTTTAGGCAAAAAAAAATGAGGCAGCATGATATAGTAGATATCAAAATGGCCTTGGAGTCAGGAGAAGCTCTGAATTCAAATCCTTCCTCAGGTAGCTACTAGTTTAGTGACCTTGGACAAATCATTTCACTTATCTCTGTCTCAGTTTCTTCATCTGCAAAATGAAGGGTTAGATTCAGAGATCTCTGAGGCCCCCTTCTAGTTTGGAATCTGAAGGTAGATGATGCAGTGGGATCAGGAAGATTCTTCTTCCTGAGTCCAAATCTAGCCTCAGACATTAACTAGCTGTATGTTAAGTGACTAGTTAAGTCACTTAACTGTTTGCCTCAGTTTCCTCATCTATAAAATGAGCTAGACAACAACCACAGTGTGCGAGGAATTTTTCTGGTAGACTTCATTACTTCATTGCAATTACTTCAGTACTTCATTGCAATGCAAGGACTTAAAAAATTCCCAATGGACTCTTGAGGCCAAATGCCTTCCACATCCAGAAAAAGAACTATGGAATTGGATCGCAGAATGAAGCAGACCATTTTCTTTTGTGTTATGTTTTGTCTTGTTTTGTTTTATGGTTTCTCCCATTCATTTTAATTCTTCTATGCAACATGACTAAGATAAAAACGTATTTAATAGGAATGTATGTGTAGAACCCATATAAGATTGTACACTGTTTCAGGGAGGGAGTGGGAAAGGAGGGGGAGGGAGAGGGAAAAATCTAAGATATATGGAAGTGACTGTAGAACACTGAAGACAAATAAAATAATTTAATTAAAAAATAAAGTAAAAACTAAAATTTCTATTAACACTTGAGTAAAAAAAATGAGCTAGAAAAGGAAATGGCAAACCACTACAATATCTTCGCCAAGAAAACCCCAAAAGGGGTGATAAAGAGTCAGACATAACTGAAACAACTCAATGTTTCTAATATTTTCTGTACCTGTACCTCAAGGTATCATCTTACACACCCCCTAAGATGTGTATACCCCACTTTGGAGATCACTAGCCTAAACTATTTATTTTATTCATCACAGCATTACCAGATTATTCTTCCTAAAGCCTGGACCCTCCTGGGACACTCCCCAGCTCTAAAGCCCCTTGTTTCCTCTTTGTTTATAGGATAAAGTGCAAACTCTTTAACAAGGCAACTAAATCTTTAACAAATGGGCCCTAAAACTACCCTTCCAATCTTACCACTCACTGTTACCTTCTGCCATTACTTTATTCCAGTCGCTGTGGACTCTTCACCATTTCCTTACTGTATCCTTTTTCACTTTTGCTCACAGCATTCATTTCCTTTTCTGGAATGCCTTCTCCTTCCCATAGCTCTGTCGTCACCCCTCAGCATCCCTCCTTCATTGTTGAAGGAAGGCCCCACTCACTACTACCTCTTCTACAAAGCCTTCCCTGCTCCCAAAGCTGGAATTCCTCTTTTTTGTACTTCCATAGCATTTTTTTATGTCAGCCCATTGGGGCTTTGGATTGGGGTTATTTGTGGTTTATATCTTATCTTTACTGCTGTACTCCAAGTTCCTAAAGGGCAGAGACCGTGTCTTCATCTGCACACACTTCTCAATAGTGTCTGGCTTAGTGCTCTGCTTATAGTGTTTAGATCGCTGCTTAATGAAAGATTCTCTATGAAATAACAATTGACCACATTTGCTGTGTGATTTTAGGATTGGTTTAGTTACTAATGAGGGTTACTTTAGTTACAACCAGGTAATTTGCATGAATCTATTTAAATGAGCCCAGGTAAGATGCAATATTGCAAACTCATTTCCACATTTAAGGAGATACTACCTACTTTGCAGATACCAGATTTTAAAATGGACACTGAGGCTCTGCTTCCTCCCTTCTCTTCCTTTCCCTTCCCCAAATGCCACCACCACTGGCATGAGAACCCCCACCTCTGAACTCCTTCAGGCACCATAACTTGCTATCTTGGACTCCCCTCCTTTATCATTTCCTCCATTGGATCTTCCCCACTCCCAACCAAACCATAGTAGCCAATACTGCTACATTCTGTCTCATTCAGCCACAACTTCTATATCACACTTCCTTCCCCCACCTCACTTCCCATAGTGTCTAGAACATTAAGTACTCTCTCCTGGTTTTTTTGGAGGGGGCGGTCAGAGTGTGGAGTTAGTGAGAATGCGATGTGGACAGGATAGAAGGCTATGTTTCCACTGATATGGTAGGAGGAAAGATGTGTTCCTGGTCCTCCCTGGACTTTAGATTATGGTTTCCCAAAGAGAATAGTACTATAAATAATTACACTTTCCAGAACTGTTATTATTAATGATATTAATCTCCTTGCTTCTAGTCTCCCCACTTTAATCCATTTTCCACATGGCTGCCAGGTTCATATTCCTGAAAGCCAGATGTGACCCCATCTCTCCACCACTCAGAAATCCTTCAATAACCTCCTTTTGGCTCATGTATAAAAAAAAAAAATCTTTGCTTGGCATTTAAAGCCTTCCATAACTGGGCTTCCACCTTAGCTTTCCAGTCTTATTTCATAGTTCTTTTCACACATTCAGCCTTACAGCCAAACTAAGATGTTTCCTGAAGGCTTGCCAAGAAGACTCTTCTCTCCTTAGCATCACCTCCAAGAAAGAATCCCTCTTTTCCTTCAGGGTACAGCTCAGGTGTCTCTTCCTACAAAATGCCTTTCTCAGTTCTCCCAGTTGTTATTTTTTCTCTCTTTAAATTACCTGATATTTACTCTTTTGTCTACATATGTTATTCATCCTACTCCCCCTACCCCCAAGGAAAATGTTACTTCCTTGAAAGCAGGAATTGACCCATTTTTACTTGATATTCCCAGTGCCTAATATGGCACTTCATTCAACAAACTTAAATATTTGTTGCATTGAATTGTTTATATCATGCATTTGTTATCTCATTTGGTCTTCACAGAAACTCTGTGATACAGACAGAGAAGATATAGTCCCATTTCATAGATAAGGATAGTTGCAATGAAACTAAGTCAATTTTGCCCAAGGTCACATAATTAGTAAATGGTGGAGGAGGGCCTAGAATCGAAGCTTCTAGTGAATTGTCCTTCTGAATATTTGCTGTTTAGTGGACTTTTGTGGGCTGACTTAGAAACCTAAGTGATATTGATAACATTTTTCCTTATGGGTATATGAGTTCTAAGTTCCACACAACCAACTCTGTCACTAACTAGCTGTGTGGTACTTTCATCCTCTCTAGGCCTCTTTTTCCTTATTTGTAAAATGATCATGTAATTATTTTTTAACGATATTTTATTCCCCCCCCATTAAATATAAAAATAATTTTTAGTATTCACTGGGTTTTTTTTAAGTTTTGAGTTCCAGATTCTCTCTCTTCTTCCTTCTCTTCCCTTCCCCCTTCCTAAGATGGTAAGAAATCTGATATAGGTTATATATGTGCAATCACGTAAAACATTTTCATATTAGGCCCATAATTCTTGATGTCTCCTCCACTTCGAAAATTCTCTCTGTGACTTTGTATTGCAGAAACAAAGTGAATGCCAGTCACATTACATAAGAATGTCAGGGTCACATGCTGTATTTTGGTTAATGCTATCTTTAATGTTCTCTCTCCTAGAACTGAGGCCACATTTTAGTCTTGCATCTGAAAGTGATACAGCTGATCAGGACGACCTGGATGTTGACGATGACCATGATGAACAGCCTCCCACTCAAACAAATCGAAGACCTCAGGCAGTCATTGAAGATGCTGTGGCCACCTCTGGGGTGAGCACACTCAGTTCCACAGTATCTCATGATTCCCAGGGTGCTCACAGGTCTCTGAATGTCCAGCTTGGGAGAATGAAAATAGAGACAAATAGGTAAGTCTTCATTTTGTGAATCTTGAATGTTTCTCTCTTTTCTAAAAAATTAGTTTTATTGACTGTTAAAAATTTTTTACATCTCCTTCCTCCTATTTAACCCTCCCTATAAGAATGAAAAAGTTAAAATTGATTCATTGTTCATATTTGATAGCATATGCAACATTTTATCCTACTAGTTCACTGCCTCTTTGCTGAGGGAAGGGGGGATATATGTTTCATTATCTGTTCTCTGGGATCATTATTGGTTTTTCACTTACCAGTTGGCTTTCTTTTAGTGACATTTTATTACGTTGTTGTAATAATTATGAATATCGTTTTTGTTCTACTTATTTCACCATACATGTTTTCCCATGTTTCTCAGAATTCATTGTATTTGTAATTTTTTGCTATACAATAACAGTCTATAATATTCATATATCAGTTTTCAGCCATTCCCCAATCTATGCTTTGTTTCTGGGTTTTTATTGGCACAAAAAGTTGCCCCTTTGAATATTGGAGTATATATTAGGATTTTCTTTCTGTTTTGATCACTTCAGGATATAGACCCAATAGTGGTGTCCCTGAATCAAAGGATATGAATCATTTAGTCACTTTTCTTGGACAGTTTAAAATTGTTTTCTAGAATGGGTATGACCAGTTGACAGGAATGTCTACTATATGTTAGTGTGCCCATCTTCCCACAGCCTCTCCAATATTGATTTTTCTTGAGCATTTTTTGATTTGATAAAATCAATTCTCTTTTTTTCCTCTCTACTTTGATAGACATTGAAAATCCAAATATAATTCAGTTCTGTATTTTTTCATTTTAACATGATTTCCAACCTATTCTTTACAAAATAACATCAATGAGTACATGATTTCATCAGTTTAGGCCTCGTCTCCCCCGCAGAAATCACAGATCCTCTGTGTCTTCTTGTCCTGTGTCATTTTTGTTCATATTTCCCCTGCAGATTCTCTAAGGCAGATCAGTCCAATGGCAGAAGAGACCCTCTGTTTGTACTTTGGCTATTGGGATAGCTCTATATGAAACAAAATGTTTTAACTGAGCTAGTTTGGTTGAAAACCACTTATTGCTCCCATCAGCATAGATGTCAATTCATTCTTTGGAGCTTTATCTCTAGGATTTGTAGAGCAACTCAGATGTACCATCTCATAGACTGCCTATGAAACAGACTCCAGAGCATTATATTCCTTCTGACAGATAGTTAAACAAAGAACAGAAAGTGTACATTCTTGAAAATCCATGGATGTAAATATAGAGTCCTTTCCAGGAGGAAATGTTCTAATAAAAAGATGAACATTAGCAAATAGTTACTAAGTCAGTTTCATTTGACCAAAAATACCAAATGTATTCAACTTAATTTGTCTTCATGAGACCTTAGTAGCACAGAGATAGGTGTGACTTAAACTGACTTAATATTTCCTCTTTTCCCCCTGCCTTTGGTATAGCACAAGATCTAAATCTTTATAATTTATGCTTCCTATAATAACAAATAGCAAATCATTGGTATCATAATAACAAATAACATGAGGCAGTTGATTTTAGAACTCTGAAGTTTCTTTTGTTTTTTTAGCAAAGCAGGGGAGGGAGAAAAATATTCAATGGCCTGAGGGCTTTTTTATAAAGTCCCAAACTTCACTACTAGGTTTATTATTAAAGAGAAAAGACCCCTATTATCTTATTATCATTTAAGATAAATGTTACATTCTTCTCTCGGTATTTCAATAAAATTACTTTTCAGTGATTCATTTAGGCTTTAAAAGATTAGTCTGAAAAATGTGAAACTCATTCCATATTTAGCAATGTATATTGACTTCCCAAGATTAAAATAAATAAATAAAATCTCAGTCTGGTTTGGTTTGATGAATTTTTCTTGTTATGTCTTGTTATGGAGTGGGGGAGGGGAGATCAGGAGGCATGACTTTCAGTGCAGGAGTTCTCATTTCATACCCTGATACATGCGTTCTTTATTTGCCAGAACCACAACTCTCAGGGTAAGAAAACTTTCTTGTTTTCAAAGCCACCCTTTGAGTCCAATTTCACTTACCCTCTCCTCATATCCGACCATACTTTGAGTTCTTCACCCACTTGTAGAAATTCAGCACACACATGGACAGGTGTGATGTGTGACATTTACCAGAAGTGATAAATGACCTTTGCTTGAAGAGCTCCTCTTAGAAAGAATACATTACCTCTTGAGGCAGGCAGCTTATTCCATCAAGGGATAGCTCTAATTATTAGGAACTTTAATTATTAGTTTGCCTTCCTGAAACTTCTAACCATTAACCTTTCCATCTATGCCCTTAACTCTTCACACTCTCTTGGTTAGCATTTTCCCAATACTTCTATTCCTTTGTCTTAGAAGATTACATAAATAACAAATCTTTTTATATTGGCGTTAATTCCAAAATCTTGTTTATTTCATAATACCAGTTAGTGTCCCTGACTCACCAGCAGACTATATTCCAAAAGTGCATCTATTTATAATTTAGATGCTTATTTCCCTATAGAAACAATTTTATAAACAGTTATCAGGCTCCCAGCTTGCCCACAAATGTCTCTTTATTCAGTGTTCACATGAAGTTCTCATTGATTTGGTTGTTTCTTTCAAAGTAGCACGGATTCCAACTCACTCAAACACCTTCTTCTGCTGCTGCTGACTGGGGAGTCAGTAGACCTTGCTTTGAATACCACGTTTAGTGATCACTCTAGTCTCCTCATGTGCAAAATGAAGGTGTTGGACCAAGTCTTCTCCAGTTCTTTGAGTTCCTCTAGTCTCTTTGCAGGGCATGGATACCCCTGCGCACATTAAGGGTCCATCAGTCCTTCACTCAAGCCACATGACACCAACCCTCCATTTCTCAGTATACACCTCTCTGGTGATACCTTTTGTGCTGCTTTATTCTCCATAGTATGTTTTAACCTATTCATGCCTCCCATGCACCTTTTGATATTCAAGTTCCTGAGTTCTTATAGGCTAGCGAAGAACTTTAGAAAGTTCTATCATGCTGGAAAGGCTTTGAGTCCTATCCAAAATTCTTCTAGCATAAGGATTATATTTCAGTTATTCTTTTATTTTCCCATCCTCCATGGAAACATGTGTCCCAAGAAAGAATCCTATATGAACATAGATTTAAAGCTTCACAGAACCTTGCAGAGCATTTACAGATGAGATTTGGGTAAGTTAAGTCAAGTCACATAGGTAGCAAGTGGTGAAACCAGTATTTGAATCCTGATCTTCTGTCTTCAAATACAATATGCTCCTCTAGAAGAGAAAAGAATATCACCTCCCCCACCTCCTACCCCCATCCCAGTAACTGAGAAGAGTATCCTTGCATACATCTCAATAGTCATACTAAGCATAGATTTGTTTTCTCTTATGTATGCTTCTCATCTCTAAGAGCATGTGCCATCTTTTTCTACTTCTGTAATTGTATCAGCAAGAGGAGAATCCCCATGTGACTCAATGTAGGAACAGTTCACATGTAAAGGATGTTTATAGCTATATTATTTGTGTCTCAAAGGTTGCTGTTTTTTCTTGCAATAAACAGTCATAACTAAAGAGCATGATTTCTCAAATTTTACCAGTTTGGAAGGAAAAATGGAATGTTTTTCTTCTTTGCATAAACATATTAATCTGTTTTTATAGAGAACTAGACTTTGTATGATAAGTTTGTGAGCCCCAAGTTTTAATTTGTTACTTAGAAAATAGGAAATAGAATTCAAGTGATTTTGGTTGGAAATTACTGTTCTGTGATAGGTCATTTCAAGTCCTTCCTATAGGCAAAGGGTAACATGGAAGATTTCTTAATAATATTTTTTAATAATATTTTTAACTCAACAAAATTTAGTCATATGATTCAATTCAGATTTTTCTCACTACAGATTGCTGGAGGAATTAGTTCGGAAGGAAAGAGAATTCCAAGCACTCCTTCATCAGGCAATTGAAGAAAAAGATCAAGAAATTAAACACTTGAAACTTAAGTCACAACCAATAGGTAAATGGTGGAGAGATTTAAAGTCTTAAAGTAATGGATTTCTGCAGCAACCACAATATATGTGTATACACACACACATAAACAAGCATAGATATGTGTATGTCCATATGTTTGGAAGAAAACCAGGTATCTGTGTTTCCTGCACACGGTCACTATGTGTCACTTAAATCATACCTATTAGCAGCCACTGCTTTGGGGCCAGGGCTGTGGGGAAGTATGTCATTATTGGTAGCAGTCAGTCAATAAACATTGATTAAGTACCTACTAGGGGCCAGGCACTGCACTAAGTGCTCCAAAAGAAGCCAACAAGTAAAAATAGAAATTATGCACATACATATGCACATACATACATATACACACGTGTGTATATGTGTGCATACACATATACATATATACATTTATATTCAAGGATAATGTTACTGAAATAGGCTGATGCTCTCCCTTCTTTTTCTCCATTTCTCTTTAAGTCTGTATTTTACTACCTTGCCATGATATTGTGGTTTTCCCTGCCTTATTTAGAATTTGAAAGGTATACTTAGTTAGCTTAAAGGTTCATAGAGCAACACTTTAGCAGTATCTCTCCCTAACAGTTACAGGCCTTTGTGGGGTAGAAAAGAGAACTCATTATCTAGCTGGCTTAGAAGGGGGAAAAGGAGAGGTTATTGGTCATATCAATGGTCATACTTCAGAAGCTCCATTGATTTCTCCCAAGGTGGATGTTCTCTCCATCCACAAAAAAATCCCAATCCTTCTGTATTTTAGTAGACAATCTTCATGAGTTACTATGGCCCCCAAAAGATATCACCTGGTAGGCATACTTTGGGTGATAAACCTTCCAAACTTAGCCATGCTGGTTTGTGGACAAGAGACATACAAAGTCACAAGAGACATATTTCATCATCATGCTTACAAGAATTCTTCCCAGCTTGCCAGTAAGCCCTGCTGGAACTTAATTCTGCTGGCCTCCCCTTTGACATCCTAGAGTGAGGCATCCCAGTAGGGCTTCAGTGGAGGTTACTGTTAGCTTTGTTTGAAAGTGTCTACTTCAAAGACTAGAGATTGTTAAATATATGAGAATATCTCCAAATTGCACCCATGCTATGTCAAGTGAAAAGACCAACACCATATAGATGGCATAAATTCTGAAAGTTTACCAAGCTAATTAAATGGATAAAAAAGTAAAATATGAGAATCATTCTATCATTTCCAAAAATCAGTTACAATGCTGGAGTATACTTCACCTCTAAGATGCATAGCACTTCATTCAATGCTATAAAAAACAAAAAGAAATTTTCATGCCCCCGATCAAGGCCCAGATTAACACTGCTCTTCACAGTGAAGCACCAGTAATCCATGACAACCTACAATAAGCATATGTTCATCAGAAATGATATTTGATATTAAGTGCATCATTAATTTAGACATTATTTCTGTGAAATTTGTAATTTATTTGGACACAGGCCTGGCTGAAATATTCCCATATGAATTTTATATATGTAATATATACCAAAAGAGACTTAAGTGTGCATATATATATATAAACATATACCTATATATACATATGCACATGGTTTATTTATATGCATATACATATACATATATGTGATTGTATATATTATATATAGCAAATATATTTATATATGTACATACATATATACACACATATATCCAACTAGTTTTTGTTTCCACTAATTATATTTTTTCAATGACAGAATGAAAACTTAGGAAAATGTTCATTCAAATTCTTGTAACTGGAAGGTCAGGGTTCTCAGATATCCAAGTATATGAAGTATACATGGTGTAGAAACTAAACGTTTGCAAACTCTATCTTCCCTAGATATTCCTGGACTGTATGTTTGTCGCCTAAATTCTCCTAGCATAGGAGCTGAAGACCCTGCACTTATCGACTGGCTGAGAGAGAAAGGAGCTGATGAGGACACTATAAGCAGGGTAAAAAAATTAAGTTAGAAATCTGTGAGATGACTGTTAATCTTCTGAGAGCCGAAGGGTTGAGGGGGAGAAAATTTCAATCATATTTCCCACATCAAATTAGAAAAAGGTTGAAAAGGCAGAATGGGTAAGTAGATCCAAGAAGAACAAGAAGTATTTATTCTAATGTAGTACTCCCACAACTCAAGAAATATTTTGACAGACGCTAGAAATTTTAGAGGTTATTGTGTCATTTCTTTGCAACTTTCGCTCTTTTTGAGCAATAAATATTTGTGGCTATTTAATGAAATGATGGAATTAGTGACCTTAATAAAGGTACAAGCAATTCTTTATGGTCAAATAGGGTAGTATATCTAATTGTAGGATTCTCACTGTACATTTTTCCTGGGTTAGAAACAACCAGCATAAATGATAATTGCCTATATATATGTTTGCTATAGGATGCATGAATTATTGGTACTCCTTTTGTGCTAATTTAGTATTCTTACAAAAAATGACATTGTCAAGATCCCAGATTTTTGTTTAAAGTAAAATTATCAGAGATCAGTTGTTCCACCTTTACCACCCCACCCTCCAAGTAAAAACTATTGAGTGACCAGACAAACCTTAGGTCAGCTCTAGAAAACTGCAACTTCTCAAGTTAATGATAAATAACTGGAAAAAATACACCCCACCTATAAGATACATACTGCTCCATTCAGTGCTATCAAAAATTTTAAAAAAATTTCATGCCCCTAACCAGGACCCAAATTAACACTTCCCTTCACAGTGAAACACCAGCGGTCTCTGACGACCTACAGCAAGCCCATGTTCATCAGAAATGATATTTCAAATTAAGCACATCATTAATTCAGACTTTTTTGTGTGAAATTTGTAATTATTTGGATACAAGCATGACTGAAATATTCCTCTGTGTGAGAGATGTCTGCTAACCATAGAATGTTGACTGAATTGAAGTGGTGATAATAATGTTAAGCCCATCTGACAAAGAGAGCACAGTAAACATGTGAAAATCACTTGAATAGCACACATTTGCATGCTGACAATTCCCCTGGGACTCCTAGATGGCCACGCCTTGCTAGCCTGTACTTCCTATTATACTGAATATGCACAGAAGTAATAAATGACTATGTGGTTCATTAAAGATATTCTATAATTCAGCCTTTTAATAAATTAATATTTAATTTCAAAACTCTCCCTCAATTCCACAATAATGAAGTTACACTAAATTTTCTTTGATTTCTTTTTAAAATTATTACCACAGTATAGTCTAAAATTCTAGGCCTTCATACATGGCCTTAAAAGTCCTTATTTTTGAATCTGTTATTTTTCCCCTCAGTTTCTGGCTGAAGACTATACTCTGGTCGATGTTCTCTATTATGTCACTCGGGATGATTTGAAATGCCTGCGACTGAGGTAACCTGCTGTTTTTGTTGTTGTCTAAGGTATATAGTTGGGGCATGCTGGGTGGTGCAGTGGATAGAACACCAGGTCTGGAGTCAGGAAGACTCATCTTCTTGAGTTCAAATATGGCCTCAGACACTTACTAGCTGTGTGACCTTGGACAAGTCACTTAACCTTGCTTGCCTCAGTCAAATGAGATAGAGAAGGAAATGACAAACTACTGCAGTATCTTTGCCAAGAAAACCCCAAATGGAGTCATGAAGAGTCAGACATGACTGAAAAATGACTCAATGACAAGGCATATAGTGTGGTAGAAAGAACAAGATGGTAGGAGTGACAAAGTCCAGGTACTAGTATACTGCCAGCTCTGCCACTTCAAAGCCCTGTGAACCTGCTCTTCAGTTTCTTCATCTGTACAAGAAGATTGAACTTTATAAAGTTCCATACTAGCACTAAAATTGTAAATTTTTTATGAAGACATACAGATTAATTGGAAGAATTTCTCGAAACATACAGACAATAATTATTTTTTTGTTTTTTTGACAATCTAAAAATTCTAAGTCATTCCATTTGTGGATGTACCATACTTTGTGAGAATGGGAGTCCTATGGAAGAATTTTGTTGCTGCTCAGGCATTTCAGTCATACCTGACTCTTTATGACCCCATATGGGGTTTTCTTGACAAAGATACTAGAGTGATTTGCCATTTCCTTCTCCAGCTCATTTTACAGATGAGGAAACTAAGGAAAATAGGATTTAGTGATTAGCCTAGGGTCACACAGCAAGTAAGTATCTGAGATCAGATTCAACCTCAGGAAGGTTCATCTTCCTGACTCCAGACCTGGTGCTTCATCCACTGTGCCACCTAGTTGCCTGTAGAGAGAAGATGCTCCTTAATAATTTTTAAACTTTATATCATTTAGTTTCTGATAAACAGTTCTGCATATTAGATTGAGCATATAAAAAGCCACTTCCCAAGAATGGCTGATTTGAAAGATGCCATATTTTAAAATTTTCAGTTGTTTTGTTTCTTAAGACTGTGTGGATTAGAGGAGACAAGGAGGTAAGGATAAATGCTGGGGTTACCAGCAACCAAAAAAAGATACTTAGTACCATATTAGGATGTTAAATCGAGGCCTTTTCTCATCATGGTACCTCAGTGTTAAGAAACCATATTATATAGAGAATTGAGGGCATTGTGGAAATGAAATATTATACGCTTGTTTGTTGTATGTTTTTACCCAGGGGAGGAATGCTGTGTACACTGTGGAAAGCTATCACTGACTTTCGAGAAAAACAACCTTGATCTCTTCAGCGGAGATTCTGAAAATTCACCCAGCACAGGACTGATGTTTTGAAGAAGGGTGGGTGGCAGGCAGAGGGAGGCCAGGATGGGCTAGGGAGGGAGACCTGGAAGAGGTGAGAAGAAAGACCCTGCACTTTAATACAGTATTTGTTTACCAATGCTACAAACAACACTGCAGCTTCCTAACTGCTTAAATTTCTACAATTCATATGGACTCTCTTTAAAGACTGTTTAGTCTAAACATTTTTTACACAGGGACGTATTTTTATTCTAGCAGCTATGATCCTTTAAAGAAGCAAATGTTAATTTCACACAAAAGAGATGTAACATTTCATATAATTGTGCATCACTGGAACAAAAGCAAAATGTGACCATAATTTTTTTTAGGTTTACGTTTGTAACATATTCTAATATCCTACAGTAGTAATTCATAATTTCAATTATTGTGTAAAGCTTATTTTTTAAGTGTGCAGAACCTGTGAGCAGTTGTTTTTATTTCCTAGTTTATGTTAATTATAATATTGTATAGTTTTTGTAACTTAAGTTTCTGGTCTATGGTACATTTGTTTTAGACTTGTTTATGTACTACTGAACTGTACCAGTTGTATATGCCTGAATCATAGTACCGTTAGCTTGTTCTAAAGCTATCTATTGTGACACACATTCTTAAAAGTAAAAAGAATCTAAACATAGTTTTTGATAAATTCTGACTGGAGTTTTTATTTTTATTTTGTGAAATCAGGTTAACTGCTGGGTGAAATTCTTAGCCAGTGTCCTCACCTATTATATTTATTGGAATGTAGGTTCTGTGCAAGAGATCCCAGATCCTGCCCCTCAGGGAAACTAAAGGCAAACCATGGTTTAACGGAAAACTCAGTGGATCTGGAGTCAGAGGCCAACAGCAGCAATAATGGCTGCTATTTATATTCAAGTCAATAAATATTTATTAGGGGCTTCCTACAAGCCAGGCCCAGTACTAGGCGCAGGAGACACCAATAAGAAAAAGAAAGCATTTGTTGGCCGCAGGGAGCTTATAATCTGATGGAGAAGACTACGTAGAAAATGAAGCTGGGAGCTGGAGTGGGGGAGGGGGTAAGGAGGGCATCAAAGATGAGCTGCAAATGGACAGTGGAATGAGCTGGACGTCCCATACCTGCCTCCACAAAGGAAAGCTTTGGGAGGAATTTAGAACTCCAGCCTTCCAGTCAGAGGGGAGAGGAGGCTTACACAGGTGGGAAAGAGGTAAGTATTCCCGGCTGCATTAGAAGTATGATTACGAGGTATGGTTGTTGTTCAATTCTGTCTAACTGTTCATGACCCCACTTGGAGTTTTCTTGGGAGAGATACTAGGGTGGTTTTCCATTTCCTTCTCCAGCTCATTTGACAGAGGAGTAAACTGAGGCAAACAGGGTGAAGTGACTTGCCCAGGGTCACACAACTAGTCTGAGGTCAGATTTGAAATCAGAAGGATGAGTCTATCTGACTGCAGGCCCAGCGCTTTATCCTTTGATCCACCTAGCTGCCCTAGCATACAGTATACTCTACACACATATGCCAGACGTAGTATATACTATAGGCATCATACACTATTAGCTGCCCCCACTTATCCTGGGAGGTGTGGAACCAAACAGAGCAGCAGATGAAGAGTGGAGCAACTTATTTAGTGCTTACTCTGTGCTAAGCATTAAGCAGATACAGACAAAACCAAAAGTACTGAATGTTGAGGGACTCAGGGCCTAGACTACTTGGGCAAAGTCACAAAGGGAATGAAATATACAGGGACAAGCTAATAAGCCAGACAAAGTCTAAGTAGGTCATCAGTCGCTGTCCAACAAAATAAGCCCAAATGAGATGCCACAGGAGAGAGGTAGGAGGGAGGGTACAAGCATTTCTGTTATCTCATTCGCTCCTCACAACAACCCTGCAAGGTGAAAGCTGTAATTATCTCTGGGGAAACTGAGGCAGATAGGTTAACTGACTTGCCCAGGGTCACACAGGCTGGATTCGAACTCAGGTATGCCTAATACCAAGGCAGTGCTCTATCCACTGTATCATCTAATATAGTTTCTGCCCTTGGAGACACAACTTACCATGAAGTAATCAGCAGACAGTATCATAATTTCATACATATTATGTGTAGCATGTCATATTTAATATCTTTCTACTCTAGTGACATATTTACATATTCTGTGTAGTATGTGTATGTTTGTGCTATGTATATCTTTAAGGTTCCTTATAGAAGGATAATGTATATGCTAGATATATATATGTAGAACGTAGTATGTGCCATGTTTGGCATACATGCAGTAAATGCTACCTGTAGTGTAGTCTACATGATATCATAGGGTAAAAATAATCTTTAATACATTTGAATATATGAGATATAACTGATTTATTACAGTGTTCTTTTTAAAAAATATTTTAGATGTATTTATCCTATAAGTAGCACTTTAGTAGCATTATATACATTATATGTGTAGCATATAAACATATACTTGTGTAGCATATAAATTATGAGTATATACTAACCTTATATAAAAGTTATATTGTAGCAAATACTATATGTAGCATATATATCTGGACTATGTTTTTAATATGTACATGCATATATTTAGCACTATTTTTAGTTTAGTACTATGTTTAGCACTAAATATAGATATGTATATATACATACTGTTCAATGGACATATACTATTATATTTAGTATCTGTGTATTTACTGTATATATTCTATGTAGTATATTCTATGTATAGCATGATATATATTGTTTGGTTGTTGTCTTTTGTTCTTGAAGAGGACCAAAAGGACATCATTTTGACATCAGATGACATCAAAATGGCTATATATATATTATGCTGTAGGGTGTATACTAACCTCATATTTAATCTTTATATATATTTATATACTATATTCTTTATATAATATTTATAGTCATATGTAACCTTTATGCTTTATATACTATGCAAATATGTAGTATACTATGTGTAGAATATAGTATATGTTATCTGTAGTATACAAGGTGTAGAATGTACTGTATGATATCTTAGCATCTGTAGTATATATCATGTCTGGCATATGTGTGTAGGGTATACCAGGGCACTAAGTGGCACTGTAGATAGAGTGCTGGCCTGAAGTTGGGAAGATTGATCTTCTTGAGTTGAAATCTGGCCTCAGACACTTGCTAGCTGTGTAGTCACACAGAGCAAGTCACTTAACTCTGCCTTGGTTTCCTCATCTGTCAAATGAGCTGGAAAAAGAAATGGCAAACCACTCCACTCTCTTTGCTAAGAAAAGCCCTGGAGATTTAGACACAACTGAATGACATACACCATATACCATAGTACCTCAAAAATCTCCAACTTTTTTTTAATAATAAGAGCTAGCATTTATAAAGCACTTCAAGGTTTGCAAATTGCTTGATAAATATGTCATTTTATCCTCAAACTGTGGAAGGTTGTCCCCATTATTTCAAATGAAAAAACTGAGGCTGACTGAGGTTGTTACTTTGCGCCAAAGAACTAACAAAGTATATGAGGTCAAATTTGAGTCTTCCTGACTCAAAGTCTCTGTAGAATAATCACCAACATGTATATAGTAGTGCTTACTCTGCACCATGCTCTGTGCTAAGGACTTTGCAATTATTTCTTCATTTGAGCCTTACAACAATCCCAGAAGGCAGATGCTATTTTATCATTATCGTATAAGATGGAAACATACACTTCACTGCAAAAAGCCATACTAGCTATAAGAACCCAAAGGAATTTTTAAGGAGGTGTGGTAATACTAAATTCCTAGCATACCACGCATTAGAAACAAAAAATTCCTGAGGATAGTGGAGGTGATTTAGTCACAAAGTGGGCTTAGTTGTGTCTCTTTTGCAGACAAGGAGTGAACTACCAGATTAGGGTTTAAAGTAGGAGCTGGGAACATGAGCTAAGGGTGGGTGGAAGGGAAGGACTTGGCAAATGAAAAGGTGGAGAACATGACTACATAACATTCACGAAACAAGGACTAGACTGGTTTGGCCGGAGTAGTTGGAGATAAGGTTGGAGTGGGAGGAGGTAGGTAGTTGCCAGTTTAAGGAGAGCTTTGAATACCAGAGTAAGGAATCTGGACTCTACAATGCTGCTATCATTACCTGGGATAATCTAGCAGCTGCGTAGAAATGCAGAAGGATAGGAAAACATCCACATCCACCAAAGAAAAATAACAGGTAAAAATATTTCAGTAAGAAGACTAGACTCCTTTCTGACAAAAAGTGAGCTTTTTAGGAAATTTTGATACAGTATACCAAAAGTAGGTCAGCATTCTTTTCAAGGGCTCTACTAGAAATTTTAATTAGTTTCAGATAATGCAGTGTTCTTTAAATGCCCAAAGAGGAAGGTGTTCAATCATATTTATTTATTTCATTTAAAAGAACCTCTTAGATCTTAGATTACATTCAAATGACTTTATTAGTAGAAAATCTGGTTAAAAAAAAGAATCATTTGGATTTTGTAAGCCTACTAAAATAGCTTAGTTTGCCTATAAAACTGTTCTGGAGATGTAACCACGAAAGAAATCTCCATTTTGACAGTACTTTGAAAAGTTACTCACCTGGTATGTATGCCCAGGCCTTCTGTCACTCTAGATTATAAAAAAAGTTCCTGAATAATTTCCATTTATGAGATAGCTTCAGACACATAAAACAATTGTAAAATCTTTTTAACTGCTATACGATATCTGTAAGTGCATATACATGTATATATCGCCTAAAATTTTTGAAGGTTTACAAAGCACTTTCTCTGCAACAGCCCTATCAGGAATGTAACATTATCCCCAATTTACAGATGAACAAACTGAGCCTTAGTTAAGTAATCACACTTGTGGTAAATGATGTAGAAAACAGAAATCAGGCCTCCTTATTCTCAAATCCACTAATCTGCCATGCTGTGCCCAACTGTGTATATAAAGTGAGTAACAGTTTACATTTTACAGAGGGTCTACGTGTTTTCACGTTCATTATCTTTCAACCCTGTGAGAGAGATACAAGTAATTTTCCCATTTACCAGGGGGGAAAACTGAGGCCAGGTGATCAAGTGACAGAGTTGTAGCTCAAACCCAGATCTGATTCCAAAGTGTTTCCACTTTTTCCACCCTGATTCCATGTCAATCAATCAATCTTAAGTGTCTATGATATGCCAGGCAATGCACTAAATGTTTGATATTCACCACCATCCACTGCATCTTGGGTCATAGGCAGTCATCTTGACCTTTGAGTTGCCACTGGACTTTGTTGACTCTGGAGGACAGAGTATGGCTGATGAATTTGCACACTTTATAAAGAACCACCACCACCACAGAGGAGCTTGAGGGAGAGAAGGTTGTTGGGGGTTTGCAGGAGATTGTCAAGTATAGGGTGGACTCAGTAGCTTTTTTTTTTTTTTAAAGTATTGACAAGCTATTATATAGAAGAGGGCTTAGACTTTTCTGCTTGGAAACAAAAGAGAATTAGGAGCAATAGAGATTTAAAAGAAGCAAAGTTAGGCTTGATTCAAGGTAAAAATAGCTTATAATTTGAACTATTCAGAAGTAGAATAGGCTTCCTTTGGAAGGAAGGGGTTCACCCTCACTGAAGGTCTTTCAAAAGTTCAATGAATTTCCTTGGGAGTAAAAGTTCCATTTTACTACAGGTCTTCAAGCAAAAGGGTTGTAAAGGAAAGGATTACTTTTTGAGTAATGGTTGGATGACCTCCAAAATCTGTTACACATTTCACAAGAATAGGAATTGGACTTGTGATTTCATTGACTTGGAGAACTGAGGAAATTCCTTCTACCAATGTAGGTTGCATCTTCTCTGCAACTAATAATTTCAACTGCTTAGAGCATAGAAAAGACAAGCAGCTTCCTCAGGCTGACACAACCAATAGTCATAAATCAAAACCACATTTTCCTGGTTCAGGGGCCAGATAAATTCACTACACCAGACTGCCAACTCAGATTCAGTACAGTCTTGTCCAACTCTTTGTGACCGCATTTAGGGTTTTCTTGGCAAAGATACTGGAGTGGTTTGCTATTTCCTTCTCTGGCTCATTTGATAAATGAGGAAATTAAGGTAAACAGGGTTAAGTGACTTGCCTAGGGTCACACAGCTAGGAAGTGTCCAACCCACTGTATTTGAATTCAAAAAGATGAGTTTTTCTGACTCCAGGCTGAGATCTCTATCCACTGCGCCCCCTAGATGCCCCAACTCAAGAGATGGTTGATAAAAACAAGGTTCATTCTATGAGCTCTAGAAAATGTATTCTTAACCTAGGATCAATGTATAGATTTAGAAGATTTGTGAGTTATAGAACAATTGTATTTTTTTTAAATTTGTAACTTTCCATGTAATTAGTTTTCTTTGTAATCCTATGTATTGCATTTTATTAATTTAAAAGCATTATTCTGAGGAGAGGTCCCTAGGCTTCACCAGATTTTCAAAGGACTCATGATCCAAAAAAGGTTAAGAATTTGATCTAGACCCCAACTGATAAATGGTTAAAGGATATAAACTGGCAATTTTCAGAGGAAGAAATTAAAGATATCTATAGTCATATGAAAAAATGCTCTAAATCACTTTTGATTAGAGAGATGCAAATCAAAACAACTCTGAGGTACCACATCACACTTATCAGATTGGCAAACATGACAGAACAGGAAGATGATAAATGTTGGAGAGGATGTGGGAGAGTTAGAACACTAATAATACATTGTTGGTGGAGCTGTGAGCTGATCCAATCATTCTGGAGAGCAATTTGGAACTGTGCCCAAAGGGCTACAAAAATATGCATACCCTTTGATCCAGTAATATCATTTTTAGGACTATATCCCCAAGAGATCAAAAAAAATGGGAAAGGGTCCCACAAGTACAAAAATAATTATAGCAGCACTCTTTGTGGTGGCCAAAAACTGGAAATCAAGGGGATGCCCATCATTTGGGGAATGCTGAATAAATTATGACATACGAATGTAATGGAATACTATTGCACTATAAGAAATGTTAAACGGGAAGACTTCAGAGAGGCCTGGAAAGACTTATATGAACTGATGCTGAGAGAAAGGAGCAGAAACAGGACAACTTTGTGCAAGTAAGGAGCACAGTGTGCTAAGAGTTTTTTCTGGTAGACTTGGAACTTTGTAGCAATACAAGGAATTTTAAAAAATTCCCAATGGTCTTCTGAGGCAAAATGCCTTCCACATCCAGAGAAGGAACTATGGAATTCAATTGCAGAATGTAGCAGATCATTTTTTGTGTGTGTGTTTATGTTTATGTTTTGGTTTGTTACATAATTTTTCCCATTTGTTTTGATTCTTCTACACAGCATGACTATAGTGAAAATGTATTTAATAGGAATGTATGTGTAGAACCTATATAAAATTGTATGGCAGCTCGGGGAAGAAGAGGGAAAGTGGGGAGGGAAAAATAATAATCTAAGTTATGTGGTAGTGAGTGTAGAACACTGAAAATAAATAAAATTAATTTAAAAATAAGAATTTGATCTAGAAGCTTCGGGTATTGTAAAAAACATGAGAACTAACATCCCTGAAAGTAAATGCAACACCATTCTCTGTCAGACGAGGACTTTAAAAGGATTTTAAAGGATTGGCAGTTGTCTTTCTGCTTTTTCTGGATTATGCTCAGCCAACCTGAAGGTGTGGGTGTGTATTTTTGTGTAACTGCAGAAATGAATCACTCCCCCTTTTGTATCTCGGTGTTGTTTCCATTTATCACGTAGGCTACATCATGGGGCTTTAACATTTTGTTGGGTGCTGTTTGCTCGCTAACGAACAAATTGGTTTCCAGTGTTCCTAGCGAGTTGTCTGGGGCTTTTGCTTTTCATCCTTATTTTCTTGGACAAAGCCGAAAGCCCCAGACATTTTAAGTTAAAAATATCTGGAGCGCACAGTGTGGGTCAGGGGGAAATAACAATCCCAACAAATAGTAGCTTATATGCCTCGTCGGCGAACAATGGGGATCGTTAAGTCCCAAGACCCAGAGTGGAGATCGAGTCTTCGGAAATAGCCGTGGAGAAGGCCGAGTGACACATCAGATCACACCGTGGTGTGGCAATTCGCCAAGACTCTCCACGTAGGTACGTCCGGTGAACTTCAGCCGCTCCGGGCTCAGGAGAGCATTGACACCACCTTTCTCGGAGTGCCCCGTAGGAGGGCAGAAAGAGCGGAGGCCGTCCGGTGATCTCTCCTAACCTGTACTGGAGTGTCCGTGGCCCAGGGACATAACGCGGCCAATCGCACTGACTCGGAAAACCGGGCAGCTAGATCCGAGCCCTTTCTGAAGGTCTGAAAGTGCCCCATTCCAGCCGACCTCGCTCGCTCGGAGCGCCTGCCATCTCTCACCTGTCCAGGAGGGGGCGCCGCTGCTCCCCTTGCGCTAGGCTGCTGCGTTTCCTCACACTCCTCCCTTTGGAGGCGCTCACCTGTCTGCGCCCTGGAGGCGGGGGACTGGCTAGAGGGAAACAGGGGAAGAGGGCGGAGCGGCTCTCCCTGGACGCGTCACTGGAGCACCATGGCGGAGCTGGGAGCTGGCGGAGGGAATAACATCCACGGGGGGAGCGACGGCGCTTCCTGGAGCGAAACAGGTGAGAAAGGTGATGGCCCAGGAGCGCCCCGAGTCCCGGCTGGGAGGGGATCGGGGTCGGGGGGGTGGGCAGGTGACCGGTGTCGGCAGTTGTACTTAGAACGTTGCGAGTGCCAACGTTCTTCCCCTCCCCCTTCTTTGCAACGCTCCTGGGAATAGGCTTCGGGGCGCGGGGCGCTCGGCTCGGCTCCCCTCTCCGCCTGGCTTGGGGAGGGGGAGGCCACGAGGGCAGGAGGTGGGGGTGGTCGCCGCCGCTGAGCTCCAGATGCCGTCGTCACCTGGGCTTGGTTGAGGTCATCCCGCCCGCGGCCAATCGATCCTTGCCTTGTAGCCTTCTCTTTTCCTGCTAACAGGTGGAAGCCCCAGAGGGCGAGCGAAGGAAATGGAGAAGGGGTGAATGCTCTCCTCCCACCCCAGAGTGTTAGGTTCAATTCAATTAAAGCAGGAAACCGTATCCCGAAAAGAAACCCCGTACAGGTGTGAATAGGCATCTTTCCTGAAGTGAAGGATTAAACTGCTTCTGGGACCGCGGTGCGTCCCCAGAAGCAGGTGAAGGTACAGTCGAATTTTGTTTCTTGGGTGTTTTTTGTTTGTTTTACCCAGAAACACCTTGGATCACACTATCTCAACTCTGCGTCGTCCAAGGAGAGGGCTTAGGCTTGCTTAGCTCGGCCCTTCTCTTTTCTATTCGAGGTTACCGCTGGACGCTTCCTGGCATCTGAACTTGAAAGGGAAGGGGAGCTGGGACTAATAGAGTGATGGTGCAGCTGGTTAAAACTATCTTCGGTCTGAGTGGAACCACTAGTTTCCAAACGTGTGTACAGAAATATAGGAATCGGTTGTCATGGAAATTCACATGTATTGTTTATTGATCCGCTTTGCATACTGCCCGTGGAAACTCACTTCCAAAAACAATTGAGGTTGAAACTCACTTGCGGCCTTGAACTTATACTGGGAGAAGCTGGATTGTCTCCTGAAGTGTGGATTGGTTTGTCTTTAATATGTAAATCCAGATATTAAATCATTGTTTTGTTTTGGGGTGGGGAAAGGGGATGGCTAACCGTGCTGTATCGGGAGGAGCTGGGTGCTGCACCTAAGTTCCCACCCTGAGGGCAGGCTAGAAACTCATTTATTTAAGGTAAATAAAGTGCTATTGTTACCCTTCAGAAAATAATTTTTCGAGGAAGGGAGAGAATCCTATTTCATTAGGCTTATGCATATTTTTGGAAGGAAATGTTGAGCACTTTTTACCATCTCCCTGAGAACTCTTGTTAAAAAATATATGCAGAAGAATAGACTAGTAGCTATATCAGTATCAGATACTTTTAGATAATTGGTGATCTAGTGGTGAGTAATGAATATTTGACCAACCCAGAGGAATGCCAATGAAATATTTTGCTTTATAAAGGATGAAATGCTGTTGTTTACAGTATCCTTCAATAAAAACAATTGCTTGTTTCTGTCTGAAAAGATATCATACACATACATATGCATATACATCTTTCCAATATATTTTATTTTCTAAAGTTAATTTAAAACATTAAGATATTTCCCCAAATTTTTCTAGTATTGTATTTATTTTCTTTTTAGCTCTGAGTACCTTTTATAAATGTGTTAGATAAATTTGCAGATTAGATATAATATGGATTTTTTTGGTACAGATTTGTGGTTTCATTGAGGTAGATAATTCCAGTCACAGCTCCCTTCATGCAGCCAAGTCTTCTAAGATTGCCTGCCACACTGAGAAATTAAGTGACTTGTCCATGATCTCAAAATCAGGATGTGTCAGATAAAATTTGAACTGTAGTCTATCAGGCTCCAGGGATAGCACTGTATCCATTATGTCAGGCTGCCTCTCTAGGTATAATTATTGGCAGTATAAAGGTCTCTAAGGACTAGTATTTTGAAAGAAAGTTTTTTTTTTACCTGACAGCATTGTCTTAATGCACGTAAAAAGTCATTGAATTTGTAATAGCTCAAAGGGTTTGATCTTTTCACTCAAGTTTGGGAGGTGCAGGAGTTCACCAAGGACTACTTTAAGTCATGTGATAGACATGTGAGCTCAATTTTAGTGATTAATCATCCTGTATGTAATATTGCATGTCTTACACACCCAGCAGCTGCAAATCTTCCTTCTTTTAAAGGCTCTCTCTGCTTCTTTGTATTACGCCTTTTTATTCTTTGCTTTTTATTGCAACCGAAAGACTCCAATTGCAACCCTAATGGTAAGATCTGGTTGAGAGACACATTTGATTGCTTTCTTAATTGTGCTTATCAGGAGCATAATCTGTCCTTAAATTTCTCTGTAATATCATCTACAACGATCCTGGTCTAATTTCAAAGCAACTTACTGGATATAATCTTGAATTACTGCTTTGAAAACAAACCCAATATATTGAAAATACAACATAAAATACACACAATCATAAATTATACTGGTCTTGAATAAATCAGTGGAAGAAGCTGCAGGATGTATGATTTAAATAATTTGTAATAAAAAGATAAGAAATATAATATCTGTAAAATAATTATATTATCTGTTACTTGTCATCGGTGTGAGAAGGGATAATGCAACACCTTTGGTAAAAGGCACTTTATAAAGCCTAGTGTTACAAAAATCCAAGTGATACTATCTTTGTTATTGGGCATTTTTTCTTCTGTTAATCCCACTGATACCAGCAGAGGCAGCATGGTGCAAATGGAATAATACCATCCTTGTTTGCAGGAAACCTGAATGCCTCTCTGAATTCCTTTTCCACTTAGCATTGTAGTGGACTAGGTATTTAATCTGTCTTCACCTTTATTTCTTCAAATAAGGTTAGCAATGCTTGGAGTACTTACTCATAAAATTGTATGGACAAAAGGAACCTTTTGCAAAGAGTATTAAGTAGATGTTTTATTTTTAATCCAGGATGAATAATTTTGTTTCAAGGTATCCAATTAAAAGAAAAGGTAGGTGCCAAATGACAGAGAAATCTATTAGAATAAAAACAACAGCAACAGTAATAATTATTATTATTAATAGTAGGATAGGATATAATTTTAGTTATTAGTATTATTTGCAATGAGGGGAGGGACTAACATCTGTCATCTAAGATATAGGTTAAAATGGAGGCAATTAAGAATTCTGAAAACATACTAGAATTGACTAGTTACTGAAAACACCATCTAGATTTCACCACTAGAGGATCTCATGTCCTTTTCCTGTGGAACTAAGAGTACCTAGAGATTATTTACAGAAATGACTCAGCTGAAATCACATGTGCCAACTGCACCGTCAATAGAAAGTATTAAAGATATAATTTGAAGATCTAATTACCCCTGTAAGAAAGCCTGATGATTGAAAAGTTGCTTCTTGATAAATTTTTATAGCTATATTTCATCCCATGAAAGAATAATAAATCAGTTTTATCTATGAATACAGCTAGTATTGTTTTGAAAATATTTCATCTAGAAAGTTTTGAATTTTGGAAAGTCTATTGGCTATAGACTCTGAAGGTGGCATTCAAACCACTCCCCTGATTTTACTACCAGCAGCTTTGCCTTGCTTGGGATAAACTTCCCTTTCCCAGCTTTCTAACTCCTCCATTATAATGTAAATTTATTGAAAGATAAAGACAGTCTTGTTTGATTGTTTTTGCATTCCAGGCATCCCAGTACTTAACATGATGCCTGACACATAGTAATTGCTTAATAAATCTCCTACTTATATATAAGGGGCATCTAGGTGGTGCAGTAGATAGAGCACTAGACCAGGAGTTAGGGAAACTCCTATTTCACTGGCCTCAAATACTTACTAGCTGTGTGACCCTGGACAAATCACTTAACTCTGTTTGCCTCAATTTCCGCCTGTCAAATGACCTGGAGAAGAAAATGGCAAACCATTCCAGTACCTTTGCCAAGGAAACCCCAAATGGGGTCATGAAGAGTCAGGCACAACTGAAAAATGCCTGACACTCATATCCATAGCAGATATGTCTTAAAGTAGGTTCTTACTAGGTGTTCCAGGAGCCACATGTGTTTCCTTATATCTTTAGAGTCATGCGGAAATTGATCCTAAATTAATTGCCTTTTTGGCCAAAAGAGAGCATGATTTTTTGTAGTTCTCAAGCTCTAGAAATAGAAGGGATCTCAGAAGCATTAAAGGTAAAGAACCAGAAAGAACCCCCAAGGCCATTTTAGCTTAACACTCTAATTTATTACTTACTTGTCAATTTTGTAGACAGGTGAATGAATGGAAACCCACCCATGCCCCAACGCTAAGTCAGTAAATGTTAGAAGGGGCTTTGAATTCAGGTCCTCTGCCTCAGGGGCACATTGTTCTATCTCTTGGACCACATTGCCTCCATAATCATATTTTTGTGTTAATATGTTATGTCCATATATAATATATATGTCCACTTACAATTTATATGTTATATTCACCCTTTGTTAAGCACCTACTATGTGTCCTGGTATGGTCCTAGGTACTGGGATATAAAGAGAAAAAAATGAAACTTCCTGTCATCAAGTGAGAGATACAACATATGCATAAAGAAATACAAAATACATATGAAGTAAATATAATTTAATTTACGAATTGGCAGGGAGGTTATACTTGAGCTGAGCTTGAAGCAATCCAAGGCTTCCAAGAGGTGGATGTATAGTGGGATAGCATTGTATAAGTGAATCTTTTCATAAAACAACAAGGATTTGAGTGGTTGCTTAACACGGTGTCTGCTAGCCTCTGTATGGCATGAGGAATGATAGATTGTAAAAGAAACAAGATACGACATGAGATGAGCTGTTCTGTTCCTTTCAAACAAAATCATTTATTAAATTTAATATCATCACTTGTGATCTCAGTAATGAAAGTGCGCATCAACATGCACTAAGTAATCTTCAAACAGAAATTCCATCTCACTTGAAAAACATGAGGCAGACAAACAGGTAGTTATATTTTTCATGCTGTGACATGTTCTGTGCAATCACGATGTGGGGATTTTCACAGTGTTAGAACCCAGGAGAGCAAAACCTGAAGGATGAATGACAGCCAACTTCAGGTGAATGATAGGAACTTGATCTAACTATTGTTCTTTTTCCAAATTAAAAAGATAAGTGAAAAAACAAAGTTAAAAAGAATTAAAAGTCAGGAACTCGGATTGTCATTTTGGTTTCTCTGCTCAAAGTATGTTGTTATTAAATTGTGTGGACAGCTCTTGTCCTCTCCAGTGGTTGACTGGATGTCATGGCAAGTGGGAGGATGTGTCATTAAAAGAATGCCTAACAGCTTGCATTCATGTACATGGGTGAAATACTAAAATATATTTAGGCTTCTGACTATACATTTCCTAATCCTCCTTCTTACTTGCAGAGGAGAGGAACTGGACTTGTGATTTCATTGGTATAAGGCACTCCCAGATGAGGTAATTTCCTTTACCTATTCAGGTTCGCCCCTTTTCTGCAACTTAAAATCTTAGTTGCCTAGGACAGTGAGAAATTAAATGACTTCCTCAGGGTCACACAACTGGTATACATCAGAGATGGCATAACTCTTTGGAAATGAGTCTAATAGAATTTGTAATTAAAGAAGCATTTAAATAATAATTTATGTAAAGATAATCTGAATTCAGAAAATATCGTTTACATTTATGGTCTCTTAATTCGTATTGGAGATACTCATGACTGTTTTCTCACCCAAACTCTTGTAAAAGAGTCAGTGTGTTGTAATGTAGAGAGAGCCAACTTTGGAGGAGTGAAAGCTGGTTTCAGGTCCTGCCTTTGACACATTCTTTGTGTGACCTGGGACAAGTCATTCCATCTCCCTGTACCCCCCACAACTCTGGAAGACTATAGAGTGAAGAACAGTTACTGATTTTATTTGTCAAAAGAGCTTCCTCTTGGGGTACTCAGAGTTCTCTATGTCAATAGAGTCATAGATCCAAATAAAAAAATTTTAAGCTTCTTGAGGATAGGGACCGTCTTATTTATCTTCCTTAATCCTGGCTTTGATACATATTAACTTGAGAGTAAGTCAAGTAACCTTTCTGGACCTGTTTCCTTAATTTCTGTAAAATGAGAACGTTGGGCTAGATGACCTCTGATGTTCCTCCCAGTTTTAAATCTAAAATTTTGGTTTTTTTCCCAATTAAATTCTAAAAACAATTTTAACATTCTTTTTAAAAATTTTTGAGTCCTGAATTCTCTCTCTCTCTCCCACCTCCTGCATTGAGAAGGCAAGCAACTTGTTTTAAATCTATGAATCTGTGATCCTAATGATCCAGAACTAAGAGTCGCTACCTTGTGGAGGACTTTCATTTGTCAGGGTGACTAGTAGTAAATTACTATTACTGTGATCTGTAAAACTATTCTAGTAGTATTTTTTTTAAGTAAAAGTGGTTTTTGAGACTGAGAAAGGAAAGATTATTACTGAAATAAAAGCATTAGGAATGAAACCTCTAGATTTTTCTCTAATCCTCTACATTTTTCTCATCCAAGAAATCTATTATGGGTCTTGCAAATAATCTGTGGGAGGAGTTATGCAGAAGGTCTGCAACTCCATATTGCAGCATGGATTTTTCTCAGTCAGTGGTTCCTAATACACTCTAATACAGCTGTTATATGAAAGTCTTAAATTGTTTTGACATGACTTTATATTAAAAAAAAAAAAAGATTGGGAACTACTGTGGCTTTAGGCATGGGAGGATAATGACCCGGCAATAGAATGGTAAGGAAGGGAGAGACTGAGGAAAAGTAAATTGAGAGGACTTTGTAACTGATTGGCCACAGGGGCCCTAGGAGTGGAAGGAGTTGAGGACAGCTCTTGTTTTGAACTCATGTCAATGGGACGATGATGACATTGTTAACATAAATAGAAAATATGCAGACTGATCTGAGAGTGAGTGCTAAGTTTTAGTTTTGCTTATGCTGAGGTGCTGGATATTTGTGACAAGTTCAGGAAAGAAAATAGAGTGGGAAATAAATAAGTGGATGAGATGTCTTATAAGGAAATGATAATATAGATAGAAGAAAAGATGTTGGATATCACCAAATGCACAGGGTGGAAGGAAGAGAGACCTGTGGATGAGAAGACAAAGGAAGAATCAGAGACAGGAAGAAAACTGATATAACACCTTATGAAGGATGCCACCCCCCCAAAAAAAAACCAGCTCAAAGAATCCCGACAAAGAAGGTTAGTTCAAAGTTTCAAGTGCCGAAATAAGATCAGAGAAAACAAACATTAAAAAAAGATCATAGGATGTATGGTAGGGAGGTCATTGGTGACATTTGTTTATTTGGGGCAGTCAGGGTTAAGTGACTTGCCCAGCAGCTAGTAAGTGTCTGAGGCTGGTTTCGAACTCAGGTCCTCCTGACTCTAGGGCAGGTGCTCTATCCAGGGCTGTGTTTGAAAATGCTTAGTGTGGAGTTCAGGTGGGAGAGGAAGATGTATTCTACTTTTTGGAAAGGTATGTGCCCAATTTTGATCTCCTGCTCATTAAACTACAGGAGCTCCCTATTACCTCTAGGATCAAATATAAATTCCTCTGACATTTGAAGCCTTTACAGCCTTATGCTACATTACTCCTCTGTTTGCGTCAAGTTTCTAACTGTAAAATGGGATAATAATAGGTTGTACCTCTCAGATGTGTTGTGATGATCCAATGAGGTACATTTGTAAAAGTACTTAGCACAGTGCCTAGTACAATAATTTTTTTATTGAATTGATCCAGTCCTGTCCTACTCTTCATGACCCCATTTGAGGTTTTCTTGACAAAGATACTGGAGTGGTTTGCTATCCCCTTCTCCAGCTCATTTTACTGATGAGGAAACTGAGGCAAGCAGGGTTGAGTGACTTGCCCAGGGTTACACAGCTAGGAAGTGTCTGAGGCCAGATTTGAACCCTGGAAAAAAGAATCTTCCTGACTCCAAACCTGCATCATCTAGCTGCCCTGTAGCATAGCGCAGGCCCTATATTAATACTTACTCCCTTTCCTTCCCTGTTCCACTTCTCATAGTCTACATAAAGTCCAGGAAGACAGGCTTCTTGGCTGGGCCTCACTCATGAAATTCTGCCTCCTGTCTCTTCCTATGTCCAGGCTGGACCCAGTGCCCAGAGTGTCCTCCCTCCATCCCTTCGCACTCTGCCTCTTAGGATGGCCAGTTCCTTCAAAGCTCAGCTCAAGTGCCATTTCCCAAAGGAAGCCTTTTCTGATTACCTCCTCCCCTCATAGCTAGTGCCAGCTCCGCACCCCACAGATTATCTCTATTTATTCTGTGCGTGCTTACATACGTACAAACTGTCTCCTCTAATAGAAGCTAGGCTTCTCGAGGGCAAAGATATTTTTATTTTTGTTTCTGTAACCCCAGTGACAGGACACAGGAGGCTCATAATAAATAAATGAATACTTGTTGGTTGACGGAAAGGAGGGAGAAAGCTTTTAGAGAGATTGCTATTTAACATCTAGATTTTAAAGCCCTAGGGTTTCTGGGTTTAAGCTTTCCTCTGACCCAGGCAGCCCCTGCAGGTCAGCGTTATCTCACTGACCTATTTTCATTCTTCCCTGGCTGTTCTCTGTTTGTGTTATCTTGGGCTATAACCTTGGGAAACAAGACACAGTAGATCTGCCTGCCAATGGTGTTTTTATATTTGCATAATTACAGCCTTCTAGAGAAATCATTGCTGAATGAAAGTCTGGTAGAGAATGCAGATAGTATGCTACCAAATTCAGTTAAGATAGGCCTTATGATGCCTTAAGTTCCTGGAGTTGGGCATGGAGGCAGACTTTCATTTCTAAGGGTTGCAATATACAAATAGAAACCAAGATCTGATTTCCTGGACAAGAAAAGGCTTAAAGGTGCTTGCAGGATTCAGCAACAGTAGTTCTCTCCCTTTTATCATCGTCATCCTCTTGTTTCATTCTGTACTGTGATCACAGACGTTTTGCCCTCACATCTAATATTGCCCTATTTTCAATATCTAAAACTCTAGGCAATCTTCTCTTGCATTCATGGCAATCCAGAAAGTTGTTTTCAGTGCAGGAGCCCTGTATTTGGTGCAATTTAAATATGTCTTTACTTGCATACTTTTCTGCTCTGGGACCCTTTGTTTTTCTCTAAAGTCTACCATGATAAATGATAATGGATCTGCCTTTTTTTGTAACCGCGTTTCACGCCCATTGAGAACCATGGTATCTCTTCAAATAAGTTCATGTATGTGAAAGCATTATATAAATGTTAAGAAGTTTATGTTCTTCCAGTTCCTTCTATCTCTGTTTTCTGACTTTGGATCATTATTTACATAATAAGACATGGAACACATAGTTAAACATGGTGGTACTTGATCATATGACTTGCTTCTAGGCCCAGAGACTTAAATCCTTGCTTATAGAAATTAAAAGCCTAAGTACTTAGTATCATTTCATTACTTACATGGATGACTTACTTGATGGAATCTATGTGGGTACCTCCTTCCACCAATGCAAATCGAAATCCCTTCAGGCTTAATGAATATTTGTGGGAAGAAAAAAAAAGAAAACCTGTTGACTAACAGTAATGTGTCTCTGAAGTTAGGTAAACTTGAATATAGAACTAAAGCCTGTAACCACACTTGTCAACCAGAGCTTGAATTTCATTGGCAAAGCTTTCAAAAACTTTTAATGTTTAACAAAATAAACAAAAATACAGTGCAACATAGATAATATTAATTTGTGGTTTTCTAAGTCAACACGTACCCTATGGAGTATTCTATTTGTGTTTCATATCACTGCTTCAAACAATTCTCAAATGATTCCAGTCTCTTCACCATATTGATAACCCTCCTCTGGAGACTCTCCAACATTCCAGTGTTTTCTTAAAATATGGCTCCCATTACTATGATGTGTATTTAAGAATAAAAAGATAATTCGATATTATAAGTCCCATGTGGAATCCATGAAGGAAGCCAGATGTATTGATGTAAGTTTAAATTTGGAGTCCCCAAATAAAAATTCTCAAGAAGGTTCCCCTCATTCTGTAAGATCACCCACAGTACAAGGTCAGCTCAGGTAATATTTGGGTCCATGCCTGATGCTATTGAGGAAATTTATTCCTATGGCTCACAACTTGGCTTTTTATTAGGAATCCAACCCATCCTACTAGTTCTTAGAAGCTCCTAATTTCATCATTTGGTATGCTAGAGAGACTGACTTGGACCTTGTTGTAACATTCCTAGGTACCAGGTGTTTGACATCCACTGGGGCTACTACCTCTTAATTAACTGGGTGACATCCTTGCCTGGCGACTCTGCTTATTCATCTCAGTATGGTTCATCCACCCGGCATTGGGCTAGTACTGGCTTACAATGACTATGCCAAATCAAGCATAAAATTAGACACATCCCCTACTTAGTGGTTTCTCAATGATGTCCAGTTGGTCGGCGTTCACTGCATACTATTCTCATGAGACATTTTAGATTACCCCATTCATCTTACATGATGCATGATGTCCATTTCATTTCTAGTATTTTTCACTATATTTCTGTTCCAGGTGGAGTGTAACCTTAGCTGGGCAAGTAGTCCCTGTTGGCCTCAGTTTCCCCATCTGTAGAATGAGATTAACCTTGCACCTCAGGGTTTTTGTGAGGATCAGGTAAGATGATAGTTGCAAAAGAGCCTGGCACTTACTAGGTGCTATACAGATGCTGGCTATTATCATTATTATTGAAAATCTTACCCAAACTAATTTTTTTTTTGGAGAAAGATCTTCTTTAAAATTCTGATGAATTTCCTCAGATTGTTTCTTATTTTCACATAAGAATGTTTTAGGAGGAATTATAGACATACTTAGAGACAGCGGAGGGTAAATATTATCCACCCATTCCCTGTTATCATTACCCTTTCTAATTGGGGCAGCTAGGTGGTGCAGTGAGTAGAGCACCAGGGCAGGAGTCAGGAGGACCTGAGTTCAAATCCCACTTCAGACACTTGACACTCACTAGCTGTGTGTCCTTGGGCAAGTCACTTAATCCCAATTGCCTCATCCTGGATCATCTCCAGTCATCTGGTCACTGGATTCAGATGGCCCTGGAGGAGAAGTGAGACTGGTGACCTGCACAGCCCTCCCTCACTCAAAACAAAGTCAAGTGCATGTCATGTCATCATTTCTCTGATGGCATGGTCTTCTTCGGCAATGAAGGACGAACACACACACCCTTTCTAATTACAGTATTCATCATTGGAGACTCTTACCTCTGATGCCCCATGAACCCTACCTCAGATTAAATTGAAGGTAACTTCAGCTTCCTCATCTTAGAACTGGTGATTATTTCACAGAATTATCACAATGATCAAATGAGATAATGTGTATAAAATACTTTATAAGCCAACAATTGCTATATAAATGTAGCTGTTTCATTCTTATCTCATCTCATATTGATACTCCTCAAAATTTATCTTCACTTATTGTTTCTGTGTTTTTATATACAGAGTTCATGATTAGTATATGCCAAAAAACCATCATATCATTTATAGTTCTTGTCTAAATATCTATTACAGACCATGGATGGGGAAATTATTAAACCAGTTGTGGTACATTTGAAGAATCTAGAGAACCATAGAAAAATTTATATTAACAGATACAGAGAGAAGTTAATCCAGGAAAACAATATATACAATAATTTCAACAGTATAAATGGAAAGAACAGAAAGATTAAACTGAACATTAGGTAATTATAATGACTTGAGTTTGACTCTGCAGAACAAATGAGAAAATGCTACTCCCTCTCTTCTTCAAAGAGATGGGAGACCATAATTGTGGAACATTACAATAACATTTTGATGTATTTGCTTTTTTTTTGATGAATTTCCCTTTTTACTTCTTTGTTTTTAATTCTTTGTTACAAAACCTTTGTATACTCATCATGTGCTCTGGGTAGGGATACAGGAAGGGATATAAATAAAGGAAATAAAGGTAATACAAAAGAAAAAGCTTATCAGTCAGTTTTTAAAAAAAAATCTGTTGCAGATCCAAAAATTTGAGCAATTTTGTAAGAAACTCACTTAAATTCTTAAATCAAAATATACTTTCATACTTGATGACTTCAGTGGGCATCGGAGTAAATAGAAGAGGAAGATGTTGGAAAATATGGTTCAAAAGAAGCAAAAGAAAGCAAAGGTTTGTAGCCTAGCCAGAACACTCATACCTATTTTCTTCAAGAAAAGAGGTGGGTGGTGTTGGACATGTCTAACACCAAGGAGCATCACAAAAAGTAGAACAATCTTAACAGACAAGAAATGACTAGTCCCAATGTTGGGGCGACTTCTGAATCAGCCCTTTGTATATTGTGAGACCATCATCTTGTTAGAGCAAAGAAATGAACACAAAATGTGAGGAAAGGATAAAGATGAAAAGAGGATTTGGCATACAGTAGAAGAGCCCTACCCTGACCTAATCAAGCTGTTAGTGCTGAAAAATGAAAACTGGAGGGCCAGTGATGCAGTGAGTGGGAGGGATGATAGACAATCTGCCTGTGTGCTGTACTTTATGACCTGGTGTAGTGGGAAAAGCAAAGGATTTGATTCTCAGTTCAAACCTAGGCTTTGTCATACTCAGCTGCTCACTCTGACTCACCTCACCTATCCATCCAGTCAATCAGTTGCCAAATCCTGTGGTTTCTCCCTCCAGGACAACACTCTTCTCTACCTCCTTCTCATTCACACGGTCACCACACCATAGTTCAAGCTGTCAGTACCTGCAGCTTAAACTATTGCAGTAACCTCTTAATTAGTTTCTCAGCTTTAAATCTCTCCCTCTTCCACTCCATCCTACACATAGTTACCAAAGTGTTTTTTCTAACGTCTAGCATCAGCTTACTACTCAGTAAATGGGTCTTTATTTTCTGTAGGATCAAATAAAATGCTTCTTGGAATTTAAAGCTCTTCATAGTCTAGTGCTTTCCTAATTACACTTAGACTGGCCTCTTCTGTCTTCTTGTGCTTTTACATTGGCTCTCCCACATGCCTAGAATGTACTTCTTCTAACTCTACCCCTTGGGATCCCTATATTCCTTCAAGACTCAGCTCAAGTGACACCTTCTGCATGAGGCCTTTCCTGGTCCTTCCTTCCCTCCCCAGCCTACTAGTGCCTTTCCCCAAAGTTTACCTCCATTTGTTTTGTATGTGTTTCATTTACATCTGTATAGGTACATACTGTCTCCCACATTGTAAATTCAGGTCTTTGAGGGCAGAGATTGCTTTGACTTTTTTTTCCTATGTGTCTCCAGTCCGTATCACAGCCTCTGCTACACAGGTGCTTCATCAGGGTTTATTGATTAATTTATTATATATGTGCCTTTGAGGAGGTAATTTAATTTTCTTCACTTTGGTTTTTTGCTATGTAGAATTAAGTGGTTGGATTCTGGGGTCCCTCCCACTTCCAAAAGTATGATTTTATTATACTGTTTTACCCTTGCAATGCAGTAGGGTGTTTTAAATGCTAAAATGACAAATCTAAAGGCTTGTCATATATTATAAGTAAGTGTTTACCTTACACAGGGCAAGATGCTTAATTAGAAATGTTCCAAGATGGGGAGGAAGGGAAGGTGAAACAAGGATACACTTGGTATCATAGTCACCCAGAATGGATAGATTACAACTAGATCTCTAAAGTGGGGAGTATACATATAGGGTCCCAGTGTAAAGCAGTGATCTTCAGGCCAGCAGGAGGAAGAAGGACATCTGTGAATTATCCTCCTGTCCTGGGACTCAGGTTATGATAGGCTTTCATTCACTTCTCTAGTTCTCATTGTAAGACACCTGGGCTGCCACATCTAATAGGGTGTGCCTACACGAGTAATGTTAAGGCACCTAAAGGATGATAACCATCACCAAATCACTACTCTCTTACCCTCCCCTAGCCCCATGGGTGAACCTCTTTCAAGCATCCATCAGAGGAGACATGCAAGAGTAGCCAGGAGGCCTAATTTGGGTGGATTGAAATTCACATAGTTGAATTACCCATGTTGGTAAGATTCCTAATATATTAAAGCAGGACTCTGTAACCTGTGGGTCCATGAACTTATGGATGGATGGATAGATAGATAGACAGATAACTATATTTCAATGTAATTGATTTCCTTTATAATCCTATGTACTTTAATAGTCATAGGTTTCACCATACTGCCATAAAGGTCCAAGACACACACAAAGACAGAGAGAGAGAGAAAGCGAGAGAGAGACAGAGAGATGATCTCTGCATTAAAATATCAATGTATATTTCTTTGCTTTTAAAAAAATTTAAATTTTTATTTTTAGTTCCAAAGTCTCTCTCTCCCTCTCTCACCTTCCCTACCTATTGAGAAGGCACGATACCCATTATACATATGAAGTCATGTAAAACATTTCTACATTAGCTATATTGTGAAACCTTGATCATTGTAAAACAGTAACACATTCTTGGGCTCTGAGACCTGACATGGCAAGTTATTCCTTTAAGCAAATATTTATTTGTAATCATAAATTTATGATTACAAATAAATACTCAGTAATGAGAGAATCAAAAGACTTAATGAAAAGACTGGTTAAGGCTTAAATATTGCTGCTTATTGTTAACCATCAGATGAACCAAGGTACTTGTCATCCTGCATACATATCAGAAACATTGTTTCTTCAGATACTGACTAAAATATTGGTCAGTTGTGATGGAGTGCCAGGAAAACAAAATGAGTGTTTGATTTCTGTTGTTTTATCACTGTAAAAATTCATTTGTTCTTTCAGAAATTTGCTGCTACTCTTGTCTAAGCTTAAATTGTAAATTGTGTCCTTGTCTAAGAGCCCCATACTGCTTATTTAAAATTTTAAAGGCACTTAAAAAATTTTATATCACCACAACAATCTGTCACAAATTCATTCTGTGACTTTAGCTTTTTTTTTTTTTTCTAATTTTGAGCCTCAGTTTTTTCACCTGGAAAATGGGCAAGTACTTGCTAGTAAGAATCCACTGATACCATGGCAAGGTAATAGGGGGATGATGTCTATAAAATATTTTTAATTTCTTGCATGAAGAGATACAGAAATAGCAATTGCTGGCAATTATATTTTGCTTAATCTCTATAAACCTATGATACATTTCTTACTAGGAAATGATATCATCTTATGAACTCTTACTCTTAATTCTTTTTTTTAAAGAGATATAGCATTGTACAGAGAATAGAAAGCCAGCCACTGAGAAAGGAAGACCTGGTTACAAGTCTTAACACTCATAAATAATAGTTCTAGACTGTTAACTAATCTAGTAACTTAGTCTCTCAGTACCTCCAGACAATTCTCTAAGACTATTAAAAAAAAAAAAAACAACCTATTTGCATGAGTTTCCTCACCAGGAATTTTACTAAACCAATAGAATCATAGATAAGCCCTCCTCCCCCCATTTCTTTTTAAAAAAGATGAATGACCCTTTAAAAAAAAGATAGTAAATAACTTAAGAAATTATGTCAGGAAAAAATAGCCATTTGTTACTTCTTTTGGGAGGAAGTAGTCTTGGATCCTCTAGTGATACAACAACCTCAAGTCATGTTTGAGGAAAGAGGTCAATACAAGTAATTTCTTTTTCAATGGTTTCGGTCATTTCTGACTCTTTGTGTCTCCATTTGGGATTTTCTTGGCAAACACACTGAAGTGGTTTGCCATTTCCTTTTCCAACTTATTTGACAGATAAGGGAACTGAGGCAAACAGAATGAAGTGACTTGTCCAAGGTCATGCAGCTAGTAAGTGTCCTAGGCCAGGTTTGAACTCAGGAAGAGGAGTCTTCCTGACTCCTCTATCTTTTATTTGCCTTGTAAGTTCCTGCAGCTTTGCTGATAGTGACAATCCTGAAATGTTGACTGAAACAAAAGAAACTTCAGGAAACAGCCTAGCCCTTGCACTACATCCTTGAAATTAAGAGATCCAGTTTCAGACAGACCAAGGAATGTGGGGGAGTTGTCAAAATTAATATTCTATCTATTGCATCACCAAGCTGTTCTAATACAAGTAATATCTTGGAATAATACAAGTATTATATCATGAAACTTTTGCAGCAAAGTCACAAGGTCAGATTTCAAATAAGAAGAAACCTGAGAAGTAAGCTATTGCAAGATATCCTTTTATGTTGGAAGGTAGACATCCATCTCTTAAGTTTTCTTTACAGACATCAGTATAGGTAGCATAGTATAGGCATAGGTATAGGTATATATACATATATATGGGATAGTATAGATAGGGAGAGGTGGAAAGGAAAGAATGGGGCTAAATAGATATTGAGCCAACTGTTGGGTAGTGAGAGAGATGACTTAAGGTTAGTAGCATGGAGTAGGTGTATAGTTGGTGTCACCCTGAGAGCAAACCGAGGAGGAATATTTCTCCCATGGGAGAATAAGGGCATAAACTATTGACCAGGAAGAGCCTTTATTATACAATTTCATGTGGTATTGAAACCTTACCCTAGTCGGCTGTTTTGACAATTCTCCCACATTCCTTGGTCTGCCTGAAACTGGATCGCTCTATTCCAAGGATGTAGTGCAAGGGCTAGGCTGTTTCCTGAAGTTCAGCAGGGCTATAGGAACTTACAAGGCAAATAAAAGGAAAATGTGTCGTATTCTCAAGGACTTTATGCTCTAATAAAGACAATAAGTATAATAAATGGGTAGAAAAACACAATAAATTCAAAACAATTATATCTAAGGGGTAGTTAAAGTAACATTATTGGCTATAGGTAGGATGAAGGCAAATTTCATGAAGGAAAGAATCTTAAACAGTGTTTTTAAATGAGAAATATGTATTGGTAGTTAGCTAGATGTACGACTCCTCCACTCAGTGCAAGTGGAATTGGTACTTAGCAGTTTAAACCTACACTGATTCTAAATAGGAATTGCTATGGAATATTACTTAGCATTTTAAAAAAAATATGAACTCTATAGCTCTAAGACTCCCACCCTACATTTAGACTCTCTTCTTTGCGGTCCCGGTGGTCTCCTTTAAAGATTTCCAGTGAGGGTGAGTCTACTACCTCCCAAGGGAATTCACCCTAGTTTGGAAAGCTCTCATTGTTAAGAAGTTTTTGCTTACATCAGGTTTAAATCTGCTACTTTGCAACTTCCATTCATTACTACTGCTTGTGGCCTCTGGGGCCAAATTGAACAATCTCCATCCTTCTTCCATATGACTGTGCTTCAAGTACTTAAAGACAGTCATGTCTTCTGTTTACTAGGTGATTCTGTGAGAGAGCTGCTGTGAAATAAATGGAAAGAACATGGACCATAGGGTCAAAAGACCTTGGAGTGAATTCCATCTCTGCCACTTAACTGATTGTAACCTTGGACTTCTCTGGGATACTGAATCACAACTTGATTAAATTCTGCCTATGACATGTATTAGCTATGTGACCCTGGAAAGGTCACCTAACCTCCCAGGGCCCCTGAGCAATTCTACAAATTGTAGAAGATATGTAATCTGCATTGATAGAGGGAGTTTCCTTTACCCAAGAAATCATGTCTGGACAAAAAATAAAAATTAGAGAATAATACTACTGACCTCACAAAGTTGTAAACCTTAAAGTGTTGTTTAAGTGAGTTGGTATGTGTTTTATTGCATGAGTCAAACAAAATTACTTTTTCCAGTTGGTTGTTGTGATTGAAACCTTTTCATATATGGAAACTGAGTGGCCCTTTAGTTGGAAGAGGGCAACCAGATGGTAAAGTGGATAGACTACTGACCATGGAGTCAGGAGGTCCTAAGTTCAAATTCAGTCTCAGATACTTACTAGCTGTGTGACTCTGGACAAGTCCCTTAACCTTATTTAGCCTTAGTTCTTCATCTGTAAAATGAGCTGGAGAAGAAAATGGCAAACCACTCCAGTATCTTTGCCAAGAAAACACCAAATGGGTCATGGAGAGTCAGACAGACAGGACTGGAGTGAGTCAACCACCACTACTATATGTGTGTACAATATATGTGTACTATATAAAGAGCTCAAAATATTTATCAGGTTCATCTCTAAAGGGGAGGCCTTTGTATTTATATCTCCAGTAGCTTTCTTGACAGATTACTACCATAGCTCAGTAGGCAAAATGACCTCTTTTAGTAGGATTTCAAAATCACAATAAATCTATTTTTATCAGACTTTGTACTAACAAAAATAAGTTGGCATTTAGATGTGGGCAGTTGCAGGATTTAATTCCTGAGTAGGATTTCGGAAATTATATCCTGCAACTAAATTAAATAAATGTGGTTGAACATCTTCATCTGTGGATGTTGGAAGGATCTTGTTTTATCTGAATCTAAAAAATTAATATCTGTGGTAGAACCCTTAAAAAGAATGTTGCCCTATTGTATGCCTCCTAACATTTTACTTTGGGCTACCAGGAATATCATGAGAAGTTCCTTTTCTGTCAGAAAAGAGTCCCAACTTGTTGAAAAAGGCATTTCTAACCCCTTCTCTCTGACTTTCTGTATAGCTTCATAGATTATCATTGTATTTGATATAATCTCTAGTGGTTTCGCCTTGCCCACAGAATAAAGTCCACATTTTTTTATGCTAGCATTCAAAGATCACCATTTTAGGATGACTACATTTATAACAAAACTTACTTATTTTTTAAGTTTTCTAGATATTAACAGCAGCATCAAAATTTAAATCTATTTGTTTTTCTTCCTAAATCCCACTTTCAGTCTTAGAACAGAAATATCAGGGTGCTCTGTCACTCAATTTTGGTGGTCAGTATTGGGGCACAAGCAATTTAAAAAAAAAAGTTGTTTTTGGTGGTCTAGAATTGTAAATGGCATTTTTATTTCCTTTCAGAAGGAAACTCTTCCTCCTCTTTCATTTACAATCCAATGTAAATTTAAAATGTTAGCCAATACCCCGGCCCCTCCTCTCCCCGCCTCCCCACACACTATCTGTATGCAAATCCTTGTTGACCTTATCAGTTCCTAGCTGGGGGTAAGGTACAGTATGCCACAAAACATCCTTGTGTTTGGAATTTGTTCCTGTGTTTTAATAGCAAAAACTGAGTATCTGAATCTGCTTAGGCCTTTCTCTTAAAGAGAGTATTTCTTATACCAGTGCTCCTAGGTTAGACAAGCCTGAGATAATGGATTTACTGAAAAACCTAGTCAATTGCTAGGAACACTACTGACTTATTAAGAATTAATATTTTATTCCTGTACTGCACATCCCAGGAGCAATTTATAACAATTATTGCTGCATTTAGATTTTTTAATCTTGCACATACAATTTAAACAAAATTTGTAAGGCCGACCTACAGGGCAGTAGGTAGTGTGGGCCCATATGGACTACCATGTATATGGACCTGGCCTTCAGCTTAAAATCTCACAGTATTCTGAACCTCTAATCACCTTACCATTTGATGGAAATGGATTCAGAAGATTTTGAAAGTAACGTATAATCAATATTCTACTGGCAACTTCAAAGTATTCACTTTAGTGCACATAACCAAGCATTTCCTCTAATCTGAGAAAAGAAAATATGACTTTAGATTCTATCTTCCTGTGTTCTTATGGGGAGATAACGATGTACATACATGGTCCTGCTTCTGAGCCCAGCCCTTATAGCCAGGGCAATAGTTCCCATGGAGAAGGAGCCAGCCATCTCTACCAACTGCTGACCAACTGTCACTCACACAGCAGTTAGGCCAGTCTAGTTGAAGCAACAGGGTACTTTGAGGGGAGGCATATGTGCTAGGGAGGTCAAACTACAACCACTATCACCTTGACTGCCATCACTCTTTGGACCCTGATGGATGTAGTTCAGGTCCCTGAATCCAAGAGCCTTGGGAATACCAGTCATTCCCTCCCCACAAATGGCTAGCTGTGCTTCCAGCCCAGTCTTTCTAGCCATCATTCAAGAGAGACATTGGGGAGAGCAAAGCCACCTTCTTTATCATCATTGGCAACAATAGGCAGATAAACACAGGAGTTCTGCAAATGGCAGCACTCCCCCCATCCCTAGACCTCCAGTCCATCTAGTGTAGCCTTCAAAACCATTCCCTTGGGAGGTGGCTCCTATGGAGAGAGGGCCAGTCATCCCCACTAGCTATCAACCATTTGCAACTCAGGGCACAGGCAGCTAGTCACCCTTGCACGCACTAGGTAGATCAGACAACCACCACCACCTTGGCAACCATCGCCCCTCAGACCCTGATGAAGACAGCTCAAGTTCTTGAATCCAAGTGCCTTGAGAACAGTGGTGCTACCAGCCCAGTGTCCACGACCATCATTCCTGCTATATAGGAAACTACCCCTACATGGGTGCAGTCTGGCAGCTGCACCTGTGGGTACATTACCCCCAGCTATTGAAGACCCAGAAAAGAAATTCTTGTCACCAAAGTCCTTGGTGTTGTCAAGTCCTTACATTATTCACCACCAGAAATTGCTATGATTTTAATCAATGGAAATAACAAAAGAAGAATCTTTGCTATCAGTTCTTGTTGCCCCCCTCCTTGCATGGGGCATTTCCATCTGACATGTAGCTGAAACCTCCCTTCATCAGAATGTGAATTTCCTGAGGGCAGGCGTTATCTTTTCTATTTGTATCTCCAGTGCTTGGGACACAGTAGGTGCTTAATAAATGCCTTATTAATTATTCATTCATATTTTTATATTCTTCCATTCAACAAGCATCTATCTAGCAACTATTATTTTTGCCAGCCATTGAGAATATCAAGATAAAAACAGAATCTTTGGTGTCCTCTCCTCAAATGTACAAACATAAAGAAATATGAGATACATAGAAAATACAAAGTAAACAAATAATTACCAAAGTAAATACAAGATAATTTGGGGGAGGCACTAACAATTGGGAGCGTCAAGAAAAGTGGGAGGTGACATTGACCTGAAATGTGAAGGAAGCTAGGGTGTCTACGAAATGATGTAAGTAGGGAGGGTACTCCAGGAATGGGAGACAATCTATGCAGAGGAGTGGAAGTGGGCATTGCAAGTTTGTGTGCAGGAAATAAGTAGGTCAGCTTGACTGGAACATAGCATTCATAAAAGAAAGTAATATGTATCATCTTGGAAAGGTAGTCTAAAACCAGATTGGAAAGGACCTTAAATGCTAAACAAGGGAGTTTGCATTTAATTCTAGAGGCGATGGAGCATAATTGGATCTTTTGGAGCAGGGGAGTGACATGGTCAGGTTTATTTGTACTTCAGAACTTTCAAGTTGGAAATTGTAAGGAGAAATGCACTGGAAAAAAAAAAAAAGGAGAGGCTGAGAAGCCCATAGGGTGGTTCAGTGGACACAGCGTCAGCCTTGATGTCAGGGGGAGTTGTTCTCTTACACTTACTATGTGACCCTGAGCAAGTCACTTAAGCCCAACTGCCTTCACCAAAAAAAAGGAAAGAAAAAGAAGAGAAACTGGGGGGAGAACAATTACAAGAGTATTATACTAGTACAGACAAGAGGTTGATAACATCAATTAGGGTGGCGTCCTTGTGAGTGGAGGTAAGAAGAAAGTATGAAAGATGTGGAGGAAGAATTAACCAGATTTGGCAAATGATTTAGAAATGAAGAGGAGAGAAGAGTGTTAGTTTGAAAACCCAGGTGACCAGAAGAATGATGATGCCCTCAACAGAAAGAGGGGAAAGTCTGGCGGGGGTTAGGGAGACAGGCGGGGTGGAGGAAGAGAATGGATTGTGTTTGGGACTAGGTGAGTTTGAGATGCCTATGAAAAAAGTAATTAGAAATGTTCAGTAGGCAGAAAATTTTGTGGAAATAAACTTTAAGAAAGAGGGTAGGGTTGGATATGTAGATCTGGGATTCAGTTGTGTAGATTTGATAATTAAATTCATGAGAGACGATGAGATGACTGTGAGAGAGTATAGAAGAGGAAAAGCATAGCCCCCCTCATCAACCTTGGAAAAAGTACACCTACAGAGGATGGGACATGAACGATGATCTAGCAAAGGAAATTTAGGAGTTATCAAACAAGAAGAGAAAAAGGCATAGTGAAATCATAAAAATTCCAAGAAGAGGCAGTATCCAGAAGGCATGGGTAGTCAACAGTATAATCAAGCCATCAACATGCATTTATTAAGCACCACTGTATGCTAGTCATTGGGGACACAACGAGTTTTTGCCTTGAAGGAGTTTACATTCTATCAAAGAAAATGGAATGAACTTTGGAAACTATATATAATAACAATATCATTGCACATATTTTCCCATTTCAGACTAAGACAAATCATACAAACTTGTCCATTTTTATTTAAGATGTATATGAAATAGATTTGGTCTTTGGTTACTAAACAACCCTACCTGTTGCCCATCAATAAGAACTTTTAAAAGTGAAAATGACAAAACCAAAATTTTGCTCTATCATTTGATACAGCTGTTGAGCATTCATCTCACTAATTCTCCTGGCATATATATTTATAGTAGATTTAATGATGAGAACCTCACATGTAGCCTACTTCCTGGGGTCCAGGTGAGCTATGATATACATACTAGTTGAAAACTACAACATTCGCACCTTTCTATTTTTCACTGACTCATTTTCTTATTAATTCTCTAGGAAAGTTCCGAGGCAATCACAGGGTATGTTTTGTTACTCCCTCATAAATTAGTAGAAATTCATACTCTCTTCTTCATCAATTAGCTTGGAGGTCAGTTACCAGTTTAAAAGTTAACCAGAGAAATCTCCTTTCTTATTGACTTTTGATCATCACTCAACCTTAATTTCAGTCCCCTTGGTCTCATAGGTTTAAACAAAGCATCCATGATATTAGGGTATCAAATAATGTTGCAAAGACATAGATAAGTACTTACAATCTATTGTCAGTAAGAAAAATTCATAACCACAGCCACTTCTGTGCTGTTCAGAAGAAAGTAAAAGAGAAAAAATAGAATTCCCTCACCAATGCTGCCACTTAATCTTTTCAAACCTTAAAACACAGTTCTTTCTCAGGATGGGAGTACAAGTCTCAGGATCTCTCGTCATAATACTGCTTTTAAAAAATAATAGTTAGGCTTGGTTTTTTCATAGTATCTCTGCAAGTAGTCTCACATGTAACAGCTAATTCTAATACTGCTCTCCAAGACTTTTCACCTATGACACTAACTTTCATTCTGTTTCCTCAAGAAATGTCAATCTTCTTATAAGACCTCCACCCACTCTTGCTGCCAGCGTAGCAAATTGTCACCAAATTTTCCTCCCTCTTACATATATGATGAAAATATTGATAGTCTTTGTGGAAGCAGTTATTGAAGCTGGTGTTGTATATTAATTAGATGAATTATATTGTGATTGTTCAGCTGTTTCAGGTGTGTCCAATTCTTCGTGACCCCATTTGGGGTTTTCTTGGCAGAGATACTGGAGTGATTTGCCATTTCCTTCTCTAGCTTATTTGATAGCTGAGGAAACTGAGTCAAACAGAATGCCCAGGGTCATGCAGCTAACAAGCCTGAGGCTGCATTTGAACTCAGGTCTTACTGACTCCAAGCCTCACACTCTAAACACTGCACCACCTAGCCACTCCAAATTAGACCGTAATATTGCCATATACCAATAACTTTTGATGTATTTATTATCAACTTATTATTCTGAGATTTACTTATGACTCTTTTGCAGTTATTGAAGAAGCTGATGAAAATAGGTAACTTAGTCTATTAAATTGTTATGCACACAACTTAGAAAATATTTTCCACCTTTAAACAATTCTAATATATTAACTTTGAAAAGCTTCATAATAACTATGAAGAGAGTTTGAAAAATATAGCCTCAATTTCTCTGTACCAAGACGACCTGCATAACCTGTATTTAAGATCCCAGGTACTGAGAACACTAGATGCTACTAACATTGAGTTGCTCTTGAAAGAAAACAATTGATAACCTTTAAACAACAGCAGTTTACATATAGATTACTCAGTGGGTCATACTTTATATCTTAGAAGAGCCATGATTTCATCTACTTTGATATTTCTTCTACTTCTGGTTTTCTGCGTATGTTTTTCTATGCATGCCCAGTCTATCCAAGGTGGTAAGGGCATTCCTGTTATTCTCTGGTACTCCTGCTCTCCAAACTATGCCACTCAAGTTGTCTTGCTTCATATTATTATATGATTTTATTGTCAACTGTAGCTATGAAATATACTAAGTTATTTCTCCCTTGACTTTCATTATTATACAACTGGCATGGGGTTACATTATTTCTTACACACAGATGTTCATTTTTAATATGCTTGAGTCTGCTTGTACCCATGAGATGTGTCATTTCTCATTTTTCTTTTGGATTGTTTGCTAACTTGGAGTCTTCTAAGATGTTTGTGTTCCATGATTCACAGCTATGTGGTACCATTGGGAGATATCACTATTGAAGATAATGGGCTTTTGTAGCAACATACAATTTGTTGTCAGTAAAATCAGTTTCTGGTCTACATTTGAGTCTCTTTGATGTTTAATGGTTATGGTTCACTTGTTTTAGTGTTGTCTATTTATGACTCTATCTGTGACTTGGCAGAGATGCTAGAGTGGTCTGCCATTTTTCTTCAGCTCATTTGACAGATGAGGAAACAGGGGCAAACAGGGTGAAGTGACTTGTCTAGGGTCACACAGCTAATAAGGATCTGAGGCCAGATTTGAACTCAAGAAGATGAATCCTCCTGATTTTAGGCCTGACAGTCTATCCAGCTTCATCTGGGCAGCATCCCTTTTTCATCCACTTTGTTTTGGAAGTGTGATTGATTAGCCCAAGATGAGATTTTTTTCACTGAAGAGTCTATTATGCACTTAGTTCAAATCAATACGTAGAATGTAATCTACAAATATGAGAATTTACAGACTCTCACCATCTGGAGGAAATCCTTTCACAGAGCATTTTTCATGAAACTGGAGAATAATATCATGGAAATTTGGTAATTTTGAATACTCTGCTCTTTACTTAGGCTGTAGGTTTTAAAAGTGTTACCCAAGTTTTTGTTTCTACCTTTGTTTAGCTAATTAGCTGATCAGCCACTTTTCTGAGGACTTTCCTTATTCTTTAACCTTTAAATTAGGCTAGAAAGTTAAAAGAAGTTCATTAAGAAAATAGAACGTAACATAGTGAATAACTGTTCAGCTGTTGTTGAATAAATGTTTGTAGGAACACCAAGAATGCTAGCTGAGGCTTACAATGGATGTTAAAACCTCATTAAATAACTGAATCATAGAGTTGAAATAAAGCACTGTGGGACCCCTAGACCAAACCTTGTCTGAACAGAATCCCCTGTAAAACATCCCAAAATGTACTCAACTAGTTTCCAATCAAAAATTGGAATGGTTGTCTAGTGTAAAATGAAATGACAGATGAATAGAGTGTTTCATATTTCTCTCTCTGAAAATAAACCAAAAAAGTAGTTTTATGACTTTTTAAAAATTTACTTGTTTGATGAGTTAATGGCCTTCGTTTATTTTTTAAATAAACTGTTTTAGAAAAATGCTCATTTCCATGAAGATTTTTAGGAAGTGTGAGAAAAACAACAACATGGCACCCCAATTATATTTTTATGAGTCTGTGGTTCCAGTCTTTCTAGTATTAGTCAACACTCTATCTTCATTATGAATTCTTCTCCCCTAAAAATATGCTACATGAAACACATCTCTCTCTCTCTCTCATGTAATGGAAATGGGAATTGCTAATCCAAAATAATTCTATAGCAACTAATATAGTAAATTCTTACCAGTTTCTGTAGCCTGAATTAATGAAAAGTCAGAATTATTTCATTTTTAAATGGTATCCATAAATGTTGACCCACTGCTAGTCCTCCTACTACTTTAATGGGGGAAAAAAAATCATTTATAATTAGCATATCAATTGGTTATAGTGAATCAGTGCTTCTAGAATAAATTAAACTTATCCATGTAACTTTGATTACACTTTTCATCTGTTTGATAAACTCCTTATCCGCCATAGAAAGAGTAAAGATGAACTTGAGTCCAATCCCTATCCATTATTATAAATTCCAAATGAGTGAGGCGTAGATTTATTTTATTGTATTTCCTTTAATCAGCAATTCCATGTTGAGTGCTTCCTGTGTAGTCAGGGCTGGTCAGGAAAATGGTATTATGATCATCAAAATCTCTTATTTCCTCTACATTATTTTCCTATTTCCTAGACTAGCATTCATCTTAAAAGATTTGTACAAGAAAGTTTGACTTTCTTTTATATTTTCAAATGCCATATTCTAATAGAATTGTACTCCCTGGATGGCACTCATCTGAATTGCATCTTCCTTTATAAGAACTGCATATCTCAGTCTTACCAGATTTATCAGAAATGTTCTGTTTGAAGTGTAGGAAAGAACAGGGATGAATATAAATGATCAACTACCGATGCAGATCATTTCCTGTGCTACCATTGCGTTGGTTTACATGCTAACATTCATTACCCAGTTTACAAATTACCCATCGGGAAGTAGTGCTTTGGGTAAATTACCCTATGAGGCACCTTTTACCCTATGGGGCAGGCAGGTTAGCCTGAAGGTGAAACAAGAGGTGGCATGTGCTTTTTAAGTCAAACCACCACCACCTCTCCTCAGACTCTGATAGAGATAATTCAGATCCTAGAACCCAAGAGCCTTGGAAATAGCAATGTCCTCAAGACCATCAACTTCATTTTCACCCCAGGCTCTTCAGTCATCACTGAAGAAAGCTATTATTATGGAGAAGGGACTCACTTTACTTGCCACCACCAATACCAACCTTGACCAGCTTCCACCAATGGGAAGGTAAGCCCGAGTCCCTGCTAACTGCTTCTTCAGGTACCACAATTGTCGACAGCCACAGCTACTAAAGACCTGGAAAACAAAGCTGTTGCCTGCCACTAACGTTCTTGGCAATGTCAGGTAGTTCAGTATTAGAAATGGATATGAATCAGGAGAAATTACATTGAGGGAGATGCATCGCCATCTGTTTGTCATGGCCTCCTAAAGACTATGGGGTTTTTCCATCTGACTTGCTGTTGAAACCTATATGTCTTACCTCTTCCATTAGGGTGCAAATTCTTTGAGAGCATGTTCTGTCTTGCAGTTCTACTTATATCCTCAGTGTTTTGCACATTACTAGTTTTTTTTTAATCCATCCATCCATCCATGCCACTGTTGCAATTCTGACTGTGCTATGGTCCTGTGGATGTCAATATGATAACCTTAGTTATACTGTCAATGTGATGATGTTGATTTTGATGACATTTTTGACAGGACTGCGAGACACAGAATAAGGCAGGGCATTTACTAGTTTGAGGGCAGAGGGAGTAATAAAAAGGTAGAAACTTTACCCCAAGGTTCTCATTCAAATATCCTGATGGAGTCTTTCCTGCCTGTTTCACAAGGTGAGACATTACCAACGCTCTCCTTGTTGCTGTCATTTACTGAACCTTCGGCACACTCTTTCATGCTTGTCAGGAACTATACTAGTTATGGTTCAGACACTGGATTAGAGTTGTTTCTTAGTTTTGTTTTGTTTTTTTCTCTAGACTTAACCTCTGCCATCACTTTTTGACTACTTCTCGATGATGCTCACATCTAACACTCTGGCTTCTTCTCACTTTGTCTCCATCAGTCCCTATTCCAGTCATGCACAAGGATGACGTCAGAATTTAGAGGTGGAATGGATATAGTCCAGCCCCCTCCTTTTACAAGTGAAGAAACTGAAGAGATGAAGTGACTTTGCTCAAGCTCTCATAGGTGGTAAGGAGAAAAACTAAGATTCAGCCTAGGTATTCTTATTTCAAATTAAATGGAAAAAATAAACAAAGAGGAGTTAAATGACTTGCCCAAGGTCACAGACCTAGTAAGTAGCAAAGCCCAAAATCCAACCCAGGTTTTCTAAATCTGAAACCAGTATTCTCTCCATGTTACCATGCTCATACTCCCGCCACCATAGGTCAGACTATCATTTCCCCTTGCCTGAAGTGGTGAAACAGACACCTTACGAGTTTCCCTGCCTCCAAGGCTTTCTCCTCTCCAATACACCCTTTACATAATTGACAATAGTCATCTTCCAACTGCTCATATAACTCACTTCTCTAGTCAAAAAAATACGCACTTCTTTACCTGGCATTTAACTTTACATAACTGGGCTCTAACCTACTTTCCTGTCTTATTTCATTCTATTCCTCTTTATACATCCTCTTCCTTCCAGCTGGACAAGACATCAAACTGTTCCATGATCTCATCCTGTTCCACTCATGTCTGTGTGTTTGCATGGGCCACTCCCCTCCTCACCCCTCAAGCCCTGGAATAGCCTCTCTATACATTTAAGTCTATTGAAGTCCATTGAAATCCTTCTCTTTCTCAGGTCCTACCATCACCAGTTCATCTCTGATACTCCCAACTGAAAATCCCACCTCCATCTCTCATCAAATTCTCTCCATGTATTTTGTGTGGATCTTATCTTTGCCCTTATGTTCTGCTGGGTAATATTTATTGCATACATATTTATCCTCCATCCAGTAAACTCCTCCAGGAATAAGGAGTATGTGGGCTTATTGTTTTATACTGCTGTTTTTTAAGTTTTTGTTTTCCTTACCACCCACCACAGAGCTTTTTCTATGTTGGCACTTCAATAAATCTTAGGAATTTCATTCAATCTAGCAAACTAATGGGAAGGAGATTTTTTGGGGGTCAAGTGGGTCTTTAATCATCATTCAAATCATAGCACAGAGGCAGTTTACTACTCTGTTGGTCTTAGAATTGCTTACTTGGCAATTCAATGTTTTTTCCTACTTATTTCACCAGACCCTTTTTTGTTTCTTCCATTTCTGTCTGAATCCTGCAGTAGGCATGATTAGTAAAGTGGTGAACAGATAATGGAACTTACGACAATTGGGCATAAGTACTTGGTTGAAAATCTTGCCATGATTTCCAAGGATTCCATTTACCTCTTTAGGATCTTCTACTGACATGTTCATTTTTAACTGAGTTAATTCAACACAGTTCAAATAAAGAACATTTATTATGTATGTGGCCAGGCACTGAGGATACAAAGATGAAAAATAAGGTGCTGGAAGAAATAGCTGTGTGACCCTGGGCAAGTCGCATAACCTTGTTTGCCTCAGTTTCCTCATCTGTAAAATGAGCTGGAGAATGAAATGGCAAACCACTCCAGTATCTTTGCCAAGAAAACCCCTAATGGGATCGCGAAGAGTTGGACACGCCTGAAATGAATGAACAACAGTGACAATAACCTGAAGAATTGTCTGTAAAAGCCATCGGCAGTTTCACCTATTCATGATTATGAACATGGTTCCCCGAGCGCAGTGATCAGGAAGGTTGAAGTGAGATGGGTTGTACCATTCCCTTTCTTTAAATACCTTGGCAACATTCAGGTTATGTAAATACATGTCTCTGCCTCAAGAATTAGTTAATGAAAAAGCATTTATTAAGTGCCAGGGACACAAAGGAAAAACTGAGATGCTGCCTGCCCCCAAGTAGCTTATACTTGGATTAGGAGAAATAATACATAGGAAAAAGTTCAACTTCAGGGCAGGTGGAAGAGGCTCCAAGCCCTAAAAGTACAATGGCAGATCTGATGCCAGATCCAGAGATCCTTTAAGAAGAAGCATATTTATAGCAAAGACACCATAAAAAATCAGCAGTGATTGATAAACAGGCAGAAGTCAAGAGGAGAAATAAGTTAAAGAAAAGGCCCATCTCAGTGGACAAATATTTCCTAACAGACGGCTGAATCAATCATCCAACTGGAAAATTTTGTGGGAAGCTAATTCCTAGAAGCAGTTTAAATCCTAATTTGAGAAATTCTGTTCTTAAATTCTATCTTATGGCTTCCTGCAAGAAAGATGTTATCAATTACCTCAGTTTCTTCACTTATGCAGTGTCATAGCTTAAATAGTGTTTGACCCTTGAATAGATTTTTTTTAAAAAAAACAACTAGTATGACTTAAGTACCATTTGATATGGATGAATGAAAAATTATTTATTAAGCATTTACCAAAGGTCAGGCACTGTGCTAAACTGAGAATATGAACATGAAAAGTAAGATGGTCTCTGCCCTCAAGGAGTTTATATTCTAATAGAGGAAGATAATATATATATGGGAACTGGAGATCCGAGAAGGTTATTTTGGTCAGAGACATCACAGGGATGGTGAATGTAGTTATAAGGTGATTAATTGACTCCTCCTTTCCAATAATGGTTGGGTTGATTTGATTACTACTCCCAGAGCTGAAGGTGGAATTTGTGGAGATGAAGGGGATAAAAGGAAAAGGGTATTCACAGAGTCTCCTGCCAGGGAGCACAGTGTCCTGAATCAGGGTTAGTTGGGTTGGAAGCTCAGTGATCGGAAGCCCAGGACCCCAGGGAGGAAGCTGGTATATCTGCTGGGGGATGAAAGCTGGAGTATGTGGCATGAAGATAGTTGGGAACAAGATTTTGAAGGTTGTTGTCTCACCTTAGTCTCTATGTATATGCCCTGATTGTATGCCTTATTGTCATAGGATCATAAATTGGGACCTGAAAGGGACCTTGAAGGTAAAATTCCAACCATTACAGATGAGGAAACTGAGACTGAAAGAGGTTAAGTCTTGCCTGTGATCACAAAATTATTTAATGTCTAAGACAGGATTTCAATTTAGTTCTTGTTTCCAAACACTCCATCTTCTGCCTCAAGTTTAAAAAGAAAAACTGGATACCTTGAATTATTGACAAGATGAGTAAAGCAGATCTATAGAACACTAAATTTTTACAAAGTAGCTTTATCTAACACGTGAAAGTCTGTATCATCTACTATAAATAAAATGTAACTACCAGTTAGAATTCAAGGACAAGCGAGCCCAAGGGAATTTTTGCTGTGGGCTTTGTGATTTACTAGAATTTATGTCAACATATTTAATCTGATATTATACTACATTTGCAGCTTGGTTTTGTGATACCTAATGAATGGTTAGAGGCTCTGCATGGTTAAGGACCTAGTTCACATTCAAATGAACGTGTAGGGTAGAATGGACTCCTTGGAACCTCAAAGTGCTTGACATGTGTGTTGAAGATTTATAGAAATGTTAGAAAATGCCCTCCAGGGCCTTGGTACTTCCTGAATGATGGCCCTATCACTCCTGAAATAGTGTTCACTGTTTGTGGGACACACTTGACACAAAGACATTCAAATGAAGTACATCAGAGTGAACTTGCCCTCTTTGGTTTTTACTTAGAAGGTCAAACATTCTTTCAGAGCCATAATTTGTTGGCAGCTACGAATAATACTTCAGAAATAGGTGTGCTGCAGAGCTAAAGACATCAGCAAATGGTGGGATCCTGGTTGATAGTGAGAGTACCCCTGAAGGGAGTCTGAGGGTGGTTGAGAAACAGCAAGCAGTGTGTCAGCAGTCTGAAGTAACTGGGAATCCATATATACACTATCAATTCAATTGAGCAAACGCTTATTAAACACCTAATGTGTACCTAGCATTGTAGTGGGCAGCTTGAATATAGAACCTTATGGAGCGCATATACAAATGATAACAGTATATATGATACAAAAATGCAAAATATAAAATAATTCACAAATAGTTACAGTAGAAAATGGAACATAATGTGTGTATAAGAGAGTTGGGAGGGACACGAGAGAAAGAGGACTATTTCTGACTGAGGATGGGGAATGGGGGAAGGGAAGGGTATGGATTAGGGAAGGTTTCATAGAGGAGATGATGTATTAGGTTCCTTCTAAAATTATCTCATCTTTTTTTACCCTGTACTCATGTTTGCATATGTTGCCTATCCCAGCCAAACTGTAAGTTCCTTGAAGGTAAGGACTTTCATTTTTACCTTGGGATCCACAGCACAATGCTTATATGTGGGAGATGTTTAGGAAATCTGGTTATAGATTGATCAGTTGGGCCTTGGAGGACAGATAAGATTTTAACAGGTTGATAAAGTGATTAGAGTGCTACATATGTAATTTTCAAAGAAAGTTTGTTTAAGAATTCACATAAAATTATGACTATCAAATTCAAATAGCAACAGAGGTTACTAAATCATATTTACGGATCCCTAAAGGCTGCACACTGACTTAGAAAACCACATATTAACACTATCTGTGTTCTATTGTATTTTTATCTATTTCTGTCAAATATATTTTAATTGCATTTTAAATTGGTTCAAGACACAGTGGGGAATTTGTAAGCTGCATGTTTGACACCTCTGAAATATTAGAAGTGAAGCAAAGCATACTTCAGGGAAGTAGATGAAGAACTAGGATATAACAAATAAAATTCTTTTTTAAAGTGATCTCCCATAATTACCAGTGGAAATGAATAAAGGGAAGGAAACATCATTTCGAGACCTCTAAGTCTCATCAAAAAGCAAACAATTTAGCACTATGCAGTGTATATGTAATTTAATAGTGATATAGTATGGATCCCCATGTAAATTAATTTATGTTGATACAGAAGCCCTTTAATAATAAGATCTGTCCCTTTCTCATTTGATATTTTGAAATGTCTTAAACTTTTAGAAAGGGGAAAAAATGAGTACAGGTTTATCCAATCAAGCAATTGGAGGGAGAGGGGAAGAGGTAATCAAGGTTAAATGACTTGCACAGGGTCACACAGCTAGTGTCTTGAGGTCACATTTGAATTCAGATCCTTCTGACTCCAAGGCTGGTGCTCTATCTACTGAACCACCAGAAAAATTTTTTTAACCCACTCATGGATTGAATTGTTTTACAAATTTATGGTCAGCAAATAATAGCCCCAGAAAATAAGAGTGAATGAATCCTTCATGTATATTGTTTAGTGTGACTAGTTAACTCAGTGGTTATGTACCACACTGCTAACTAAGCCAACATCATTAGTTTGATACCCATAGGTACCAGTAGTTATTTCCCTTTATTTAGTTGCTGGTTACAAACTGGTGCAAATCTATCAGCAATCTAGGGAAAGAAAGGGGGAAGACAAATGATAACTTATTCTGACATTAGGTTAGTGGCATCATCTTCATATCTGCACGCGCATTTAAAGTCTACTTTAAAAGAGATTTCTTAAAAATTATTACCCTTTGTTTTATTAGTTTCATCATGAAACTGTGATTCCCCCCTCACTGAAGTACTGGAAAATTTTGTACCTCTCACGTAAAATGTGAAATCTTTATTAATGTTAAGACAGTGATTCTCAAAGTGTGGTCTGAAGACCCCTGAAGGTCTATGAGACCCTTTTAGGGGATCATAATAAAGACATTTGTTTGCCTATTAAAATACTCCTTGATTTTCCAACAAGAAAGTCAGATTTTCTTCATGTATTTCAACCAAAACAAGATTTCAACACATTGTGGTAGAAATACAGTAGAATGAAGAATCCAACTGTCTTCAAGTAAGCCAAACATGAGGTTTGCAAAAATATGTAAAACTGAATTATCCTTCTCATTAATTTTTTCCTTTAAAATATAGCTATTTTTCCAAAAGTGGTAATTTTATTAAGATGTAATAGAGTTATCATTATTTTAAATGAACTGATGAATAAATATTTTAAAATTTTATCAGTTTTCATTTCTAATTCAGTAAGGTGGCACAGTGGATAGAGAGAGTACTGGGCCTGAAGTCAGGAAGATTTGACAGCTATAAGCCACATAAACTAAATCCCTTCGGGCTCCTCAATAATTTTTACAAGTGTAAAGGAGTCCTGAGACCAAAGAGTTTGAGAATCATAGAACTGTTAGGTTTTTATTGTCTTAGATATCACCCTCCACTCCACCACTAGGTTATGCAAAAAAAGAAACATACCTGTGTATATTCACTCTATTAATTTTTCATAGAATCTAAATGAAGAATGCTTCATAGGTCCTCTAGAAACAAGTACATTTATATTCGCATTTCTTTAGATTTATTTTGATAGAAAAGGAAGGTCTCCAGCTACCACCCAATCCCACTCTAAGGGCACTTAACATAATTGGATTAAAGATTAAAATGAAAAATAAAAAAGGGAACTGACTCTGCCACTTATATGGTTACCAGTAAGCAAGTGGCAGCAAATTTGTGGTGAATCAACAATATATTTGGCACAGCGTTAGACACTGGAGAAGAAACAGTCATTTGGGTTACTATACTTACCAAATATTGATTCTATGTATTTATGAAACTGGACACAAAATTACATAATATCAAGGTGGAATGATGGTAATGCTTTATAGTTCTGTGATAATTTATAGTTTTTAAAGGACTTTCACAAATACCTCCTTTGATGATGTAGTACCTCACAGCCACAAAAGAATGGACTCTGCAGTTGGAAAGAGTTTTTTGTTTGTTGGTTTTGTTAATAGATATTCTGGATTCCTCAGTGAATCCCAAAGGAAAACTCCCACATATCAGAAATAACATAGTATTTAAAAAATAGAAAGTGTTAACTATTACAAATAAAAGGAACCTGAATAATAATAATTTAGTTTCCTTTTTTTAGTGACAAAAAGAAATATATGTTCTCTGCTACCACTTGAGCAATGTTTGTTATTAAAGTATGAGTAAATTCTGCAGCATGGAGGTGCTGCTTGGACTGAAAGAAGCATCAAATGTCAGATTCAGAAGAGACTTCAGGGGTCGTCTAGTTCAGCTCTGGCATAGGTCTAAGCCTTTCCATTGCTTTTTCTTTAATTAATGTTATTTATTTTCAGTGTTCTACAATCACTACCATATAACTTAGATTTTTTTTCTCCTCCCTCCCTCTTCCCTCCCTGAGACTGCACACAATTTTATATAGGTTCTACACATACATTCCTATTAAATAAATTTTCACTATAATCATGCTGTGTAGGAGAATTAAAATGAATTGGAGAAATCATATAACAAACCAAAACATAAACATAAGCACATACACAAAAAACGATCTGCTACATTCGGCAACTGAATTCCATAGTTCTTTCTCTGGATGTGGAACGCATTTTGCCTTAAAAGACCACCGGGAATTGTTTTTTTAATTTATTTATATAACTTTTAACATTCATTTTCACAAAATTTTGGGTTCCACAAGAAGACTTCAGGGAGGCCTGGAAGGACTTACATGATCTGATGCTGAGCGAAAGGAGCAGAACCAGGAGAACTTTGTGCACAGCAACGACCACAGTGTGCGAGAGTTTTTTCTGGTAGACTTGGAACTTTGTAATAACACAAGAACTTACTGAGAAAAAAAAAATCCTAATGTCAGTCTTCTAAGGCAAAATGCCGTCCACACTCAGAGAAAGAAATATGGAAGTCATTTGCAGAATGTAGCAGATCATGTTTGTGTGTGGGTGGGTTTCAGTGTATTATGTGTTGATTTGTTATATGATTTCTTCCATTTATTTTAGTTCGACTACGTAGCATGAATATAGTGAAAATGTGCTCAATAGGAAAGTATATGTAGAACCTAAACAGAATTGTATGCTGTCATGGGGAGGGAGGGGGGTATTGGGGGAAGGGTGGGGGGGGATAAAATCTTAACTTTAAGGAAATGATTGTAAAACATTAAAAAAAAAATTGGGGTTCCAAATTTTCTCCCCACCCCAAAACGCTGAGCATTCTAATTACCCTTATCAGCAATCTGCCTCTCTTCTAACATTCCTTCCTTCCCTTGTCCCCATCTTCTCTTTTGTCCTGTAGGGCCAGACAACTTTCTATACCCCAATACCTGTATTTCTTATTTCCTAGTAGTAAGAACAATACTTGACAGTTGTTCCTACAACTTTGACTTCCAACTTCTCTTTATCCCTCCCTCCTTACCCATTCCCTTTGGGAAGTAAGCAGTTCAATATAGGCCATATTTGTGAGATTTTCCAAATGACTTCCATAATAGTCGTGTTGTGTAAGACTAACTGTATTTTCCTCCTTTCTATCCTGCCCCCCATTGCTTCTGTTCTCTCTTTGGATGCTGTCCCTCCCCAAGAGTGTTGACTTCAACTTGCTCCCTCCTCCCACTGCCCTCGCTTCCATCATCCCCCCGACCCTGCTTATCCCCTTCTCCCCCACTTTCCTGTTTTGTAAGATAGGTTTTCATACCAAAATAAGTGTGCATTTTATTCCTTCCTTTAGTTGAATGTGATGAGAGTAAGTTTCATGTTTTTCTCTCGCCTCCCCTCTTTTTCCCTCCACTGAAAAGTCTTTTGCTTGCCTCTTTTATGAGAGATAATTTGCCTCATTCCATTTCTCCCTTTTTCCTCCCAATATATTTCTCTCTCACCACTTAATTTCATTTTTTTAAGATATGATCTCATCCTATTCAATTCACTCTGTGCTCTCTGTCTCTATGCATGCATGCATGTGTGTATATGTGTGTGTGTGTGTAATCCCACCAACTACCCAGATACTGAAAAGTTTTAAGAGTTATAAATATTGTCTTTCCATGTAGGAATGTAAACAGTTCAACTTTAGTAAGTCCCTTATGACTTCTCTTTGCTGTTTACCTTTTCATTCTTGTGTTTGAAAGTCAAATTTTCTTTTCAGCTCTGGTCTTTTCGTCAAGAATGCTTGAAAGTCCTTTATTTCACTGAAAGACCATTTTTTCCCCCTGAAATATTATACTCAGTTTTGCTGGGTAGGGGATTATTGGTTTTGGTCCTAGTTCCTTTGACTTCTGGAATATCATATTCCATGCCCTTCAATCCCTTAATGTAGAAGCTGCTAGATCTTGTGTTATCCTGATTGTACTTCCACAATACTGGAATTGTTTTTTCTAGCTGCTTGCAATATTTTCTCCTTGACCAGGAAACTCTGGAATTTGGCCACAATGTTCCTAGCAGTTTTTCTTTTTGGATCTCTTTCAGGCAGTGATTGATGGATTCTTTCAATATTTACTTTGCCCTCTGGTTCTATATCATGAAAGATGATGTCTAGGCTCCTTTTTTGATCATGACTTTCAGGTAGTCCCATAATTTTTAAATTGTCTCTCCTGGATCTATTTTCCAGGTCAGTTGTTTTTCCAATGAGATATTTCACATTATCTTCCATTTTTTCATTCTTTTGGTTTTGTTTGGTGATTTCTTGGTTTCTTATAAAGTCATTAGCCTCCATCTGTTCCATTCTAATTTTTAAAGAACTATTTTCTTCAGTGAGCTTTTGGACCTCCTTTTCCATTTGGCTAATTCTGCTTTTTAAAGCATTCTTCTCTTCACTGGCTTTTTGAACTTCTTTTGCCAGTTGAGTTAGCCTATTTTTCAAGGTGTTATTTTCTTCAGCATTTTTTTGGGTCTCCTTTAGCAAGGTGTTGACCTGCTTTTCATGCTTTTCTTGCATCTCTCATTTCTCTTCCCAGTTTTTCCTCCACCTCTCTAACTTGATTTTCAAAATCCTTTTTGAGCTTTTCCATGGCCTGAGCCCACTGAATATTTATTTTGGATGTTTGGGATACAGAAGCCTTGACTTCTATGTCTTTTCCAGATGGTGGTAAGCATTGTTCTTTCTCATCCAAAAGGATGGGAGGAGATATCTGTTCACCAAGAAAGTAACCTTCTATGGTCTTATTTTTTTTCCCTTTTTTGGGCATTTTCCCAATCAATTACTTGACTTTTAGGTCCTTTGTCAAGAGTAGGGTATATTTGGGGAATCTGTGAGATCTCAGTTCCTCCAGGGTGGCACAATCAAGTGTGTACTGGTCTGGATGCAGAGAGGGATTTTTGTGCCCAGAATCTTAGCAGATACCTCTCCACAGCCACTTGGCCTCCAGTTCCACCAAGCCAGCACTAGGGGCTGATTTGCAGATAAGCTGGATGGGCATCAGTTTGAGACAAAGACCAGCTCACCCAGGGCCTCCACCCAGGGCTGAGGTAAGACTCAGCTCTTCAATGCCCCCACGGATTTTTACGCTCCAACAATGGAGCTTCGGTATGGGTTGCTGTGCTGACTCTGTGGCTACTGCCTGCTGCCAGAGCTATGGGAAGGCCCTGCTCCCTTCCTGGCCTGTTGATAAGACCCTGTCACTGACTTTGGTGCCTGTGGGCCAAGGGATTTGAGGCCCCTCTGCTGTGAGGGGATTCCACCCCAGAGGTGTCCTCCTCCTAGAGTCTTGTCACACCACGCCAGCAAGGCTGGGCTGGGCTCTGTGCTCGGCACCTGTGTCTGGCACCACTGACATTTCCATGGGCCTTTCAGGTCGCCCTGGGCTGGAAATCTCCTCCACTCTGTTGTTCTCCACTTCTACTGCACCAAAATTTGTTGAGAGTCCCTCTCTACAGGTATTTTATGGGCTGTGGGGAGGACCCTGAATAAGTATGTCTTTCTAGTCTGCCATCTTGGCTCTGCCAGGAATTTTTTTAAGTCTTTGCATTACAATGAAGTTCCAAGTCTACCAGAAAAAACTCTAGCACACTGTGGTCCTTGCTGTGCACAAAGTTCTCCTGGTTCTGCTCCTTTCGCTTAGCTTCAGATTATTAGCATCAGGGTCCCTTTCCAGGCCCCTCTGAAGTCTTCCTGTTCATCATTTCTTATAGCACAATAGTATTCCATTACATTCATATGCCATAATTTATTCAGCCATTCCCCAGTTGATGGGCATCCCCTTGATTTCCAGTTTTTGGCCACCAGAAAGAGTGCTGCTATAAATATTTTTGTACATGTGAGACCCTTTCCTATTTTTATGATCTCTTGGGAATACAGTCCTAGAAGTGATATTGCTGGGTCAAAGGGTATGCATATTTTTGTAGCCCTTTGGGCATAGTTCCAAGTTGCTCTCCAGCATGGTTGGATCAGCTCACAGCTCCATCAGCAATGAATTAGTGTTCCACATCTTCCACATCCTCTCCAGCATTTTTTATCTTCCTGTTCTGTCATGTTTGCCAATCTGATAGGTGTGATGTGGTACCTCAGAGTTGTTTTGATTTTCATCTCTCTAATCAAAAGTGATTTAGAGCAGTTTTTCATATGACTATAGATATCTTTAATTTCTTCCTCTGAAAACTGCCTGTTCATATCCTTTGACTATTTATCCTTTGGGAAATGACTTGTATTTTGTACGTTTGACTCAATTCTCTATATATTCTAGAAATGAGACCCTTATCACAGACACTAATTGCAAAAATTCTTTCCCAGTTTTTTGCATCCCTCTGAATCTTCATTAGCTTTTCCATTTCTTATGCCTTGATGCTTTAATGACTGTGATTTTTGACCATGAGAACATTCCCTCCATTGATATAGGTCTCAAGCCATCCCTGCTTGTGGCATATTCACCCATAGAGCCTTACACTTAGTATATGCCCAATATTCTAGATTTAAGTCTTTTTTTCCATTTTGTGGGGATCAGAGAAGCACTTGGCTTATCCATCTCTTATCCTTCTCTGTCAACATATTGCTGTAATGATATTCCTTATACCACTTCTTCAGCATAGATTACTGTTGAAAATATACTGTAGCTTACTAGTGCTTGCTATGCATTTACCTGGTGTTTTTTGGCCACACATAACTTTGATGCCTTGTTGATTAGGCTATTCCAAAATTCACAGTTATATAGTACTGACAGGAGAGCCTTTGTGTTGAAAAGATGAGTTGCACACAGTAATTGTTCAAAACAGGATTGTTTCCCAAATGGAACCCACCTTTCTCTCTTCCTCCTAGTGAATTCTGTACCCAGCTCATTTTCTCTTGTCAGTGCCTATTCTAAGTATACATAATGATCTATTAACTCTAACTATCCAACTGCATGATCTGAATGACAGATATTTTGCATCCATTTAGTTTTTTGCGTATGTGTCATCAGGTCAACCTCCTCTGAATATTTGTGAATTTCTCTGTAATGTTTGCCTTCATAGCTTGATTAATTTTAGATTCTACCCCTAATATCAGTGTTGCTTCCTTCTCTACCACTACTGACAGAAGATGTAGGTTACCCTCAAAATAAATCTAAATTTGAAAATATAGTCTCTTTTTTATTATAAAATTCTACAGAGTGAGAATCCAGCATATGTTATAGAGAATGCTGATTGTTTATTCATATATTACATTGGTTTTTAGTGATTATGGGGTACTATATTGGTGAGAGATAGCCTAGAGTAGTGGTAAGAGTGTCAGCCTTGGAATAAGGAAGATGTGGAACCAAGTCCTACCTTTGACACATACCGAATGCATAACATGATATCTGGAATATAACAAGTGCCTAATAAATGCATGTTGATTGATTGGTTGAATGATACTATCCCTATGATGATAGGCAAGTCACTTAATCTCCAGTGCTACAAGCAACTCTAAAATTATTAATTACAAATGAAAACCTAATCTGCCTAGGTGGAAGGAGTTTCTACACACTGATAAAATCATGGATCTGGGCCAAAAAGAAGACTATTTTAATTGTAAATCTTGTTATGGAATTGCACTGCCAGCTACTAATAAAGAATACATAAAGGCTTTTACAGATTAACCTTCCTGAACAGGGAGCTCAGTCTGCACACATCAGAATCTAGGCTACCTTACCACAATTTGTCTTAAGGGGGAAAAGATGAGGAAGACAGGGAGGAAAGTAAAAGGCAGATCTCTATGTTAATGATTCAAGATGAAGAGTCAGTTGAATTTGCTGTCCCAATCCATTAAATAGCATTCAATAAGCATTTATTATTTGCTGTGTGCTAGGCACTGTGCTAAGAGCTGATGATACAAAGGCAAAAATACTTCCTACTTCCAAGGAACTCACATTGTAATAGGGGAGAGAACATGCTGACAATGGCATGCAAACAAGATTTGTTAAATTGGGGATGGCCTCAGAGGGAAGGAACTAAAATTAAGGATGACTGAGAAAGACTTCTTGCAGAAGTCTGGACTTTAGGAAGCCACGGAAGCTAGGAGAAGGAAGAGAAAAAGAGAGAAAGAGCTCCATTCATGGGGACAGTCAATGAAAATCCTCAATGATAGTAGATAGCATGCCCTGTGGAAAGAATGACAAGGAGGCTAGTGTCAATGGATCACAGAATACATGAAGTGGGGAGTAAAGAGCAGGAAGACTGAAAAGGTAAGAAGGGGCCAGGTTATAAAGCCAAACAGGATTTTATATTTGATCCTGAAGGTAATAGGGAGCCACTGGATTTGATTGTTGGAGAAGAAGTGATATTGTCAAACTTGTGCTATAGGAAGATCAATTTGACAAGTGAATGGAAGATGAATTGGAGTGGAGAGAGTCTTGAGGCAGGGAGACCAAGTGAAGGACTATTGCAGTAGTCTAGGCATGAGGTGCCAGAGGAGAGAAAGGGATGTCTATAAGAGCTGCTACCAAGGTAGGAATGACAAGACTTGACAACTGATTGGATGTGGGGAGTGAGAGAAAGCGAGGAGCTGAGCATCACATCTAGGTGGTGAACCTTGGTGAATGGGGAGGATGGTGGGAACCCCAAGTGGAACAGAAGAGTAATACCTCACTTTTCTGTAGCACTTTCAGGCTTCCGTTAGAATAGAAGCTCCTTAAGGGCATCTTGTTCTCTTTGTTTTTGTATTCCTAGTGCTTCATGTAGTGCCTGGCACATAGTGCTTGCTAACTTGACATAATCTGAGGAAGAGGGGAAGGTTTGTTGGGGAAAGATGAGTCAGTTTTAGATATGCTGAGTTTAAGATGTCCACAGGATACCTAGTTTGAGATGTCTAATAGGAAGCTGGAGATGTGAGACTGATATCAGGAGATAAATTAGGACTGGACAAGTAGATCAGAGTCATCTGCATAGAGATGATCATTTAAGAGGGTCTATGATAGAGCCTTGGGACTCTATCTAACCTCCAGAGTTAGCAGGCATGAAGTGGCTGAAGATCCAGCAAAGGAAACAGATGAAGACAGGTCAGACGGTAGTAGGAGAAGGAGAGAGCAGTGTCATGAAAGAGAGGAGAGAGTATTAAAAAGAGGGTGGACAGTATCAAAGGCTACAAAGAGGTTGAGAACATTCATTCATATAACTCATTTACAAGCTTTCGAGTTCTTACTTCATTCCCTCTGGTCAGACTCCAGCTACCCCAAGGGTGCCCTGGTTTTGAGTGAGTAGCACTAAGGACAATGCTGGCAAAATGATGGCAATTCTCATACTTTATAATTAAAACAAACTAGAATTCACCACCAGAATCCATTGTTGGCATTAAGATGGCAAAGAATCACCTATCACCTGGCACATTCTACTGAAGCCTTCTTTGTGAAAGCTTGGAAATTAGCATAACATTCCTGCAAGAGGCAAGTAAAGTGAAAACCAGGAGCAGACTGGGTGTGGTGTTTAAGACCCAATTCTGAGCCACTTGGGTGCAAGCTGATAAACTTGATTTCTCAGAGGGAGTTTCACAAGAAAGAGACTGTATCTTCCTCCACAATAAGTAGAGAGAGGAAAAGAGAAATGGAGGTGGGGGGAGTAGGACAAGATATGTGTTCCTTGGAAGGTAGAGCATGAATAAATCACAGTTTCTGTCTTCATGAGACTGATCTTTAGGCGAGCTAAATTATCAAATAGCTTCTCAGTTTGATCCTGTGCTCCCCTCATAAAATGGTTTTAAAACCATTTAAGCCACATCCTTGAAAGTAAGATGGAAAATAAATATTAAGTAGTGGCCAAGTGATTTGGATTCCTGTCAGCACTTAGCCTTTCAAAGCCTGGTTGTCAATTTGAGAAAGTTTTCTCTCACTTCTCCACTAGCAATAGGTTGCCAATTTCCTTTTTATATCTAAAGTGCAAGGAGATCTTTTTAACCTTACCTCTTCTAAAAATGATAGTGATTTTAGATGAGTAGAGAAGTTAACTATTTCCTTGAAGCCAGGTCATTCTAAATATAATCTGTCATTTGACTTGAGACTGATGGAGTTTCTTCTACTTTATCCAATGAGCAAAAGTGGTATTTTTAAACATGCTTATTTTGTGTGTGATCCTGCTGTTGTCAGAATGAGTCTGACTGACCCTGTGGAAGAAGAAGTGGGTAAAAAAAAAATGGTTCTGAGAAACCTGTCCATTTAGTGTGGATGTGCTGGCAAAAGAAAAAGAGATTTTAAAAAGTCAATTGCTTGTATCAGTTTGAGAAGAGAAAAGCATCTGAGAGGGAAGCATAAGAAGGAAAAAGGAATTTCTGAAAATAACATTTTAATTTTAAAAAATAGGCTCTTCCTCAGCCTATCTCTGATTATTTACTGTCTCCGAGAAGGGAAAGAGAAGGAGAAGTAGAATTTGGAATTCAAAACTTTTTTTAATGTTGAAAATTGTTTTAACATGTAATTGGGGGAAAATAAAATATATTGAATTAAAAAAAAGAAAACAGAAAAAACAAAAAGAAAACAAAACCTCTCTCAAAGAAACGTTACATAAATGAACAAAACTTGGCCAGAAACTCAAGTTTAAACTTACTTCTGTTTCCTTGGACTCCAGGTTTAGTGGATATTAATTTAATCCTTAAGCTTCCCAAGGAACAGACTTATGGGAACCATGAGTATCCAATCATTTGCTGTGTACCTAGTATTGCACTGGTCATTGTGGGAAGTCAATCAGAGATCTCAAGGCTTCCCTGGAGGAAAATTTCAGTCTGTGGAGACAGAGAAAACATTCTCATATAGTAGAAGTAGGAAATGGATATAAAGCTGCGAATGAAATAGTACGAAAATACATGTAGTAAAACACTTCCTAGTGAAAAATGGGATTTTTACTAGTATAGAAAAACCTATATGGTGGATCTCATCCTGGTTTTGGAACACATTGTAGTTCTTACTATTGTATAAACTACACACAAATGGTGGAAGGACACATCAGAATATAGCCATGGTCGTTTGTTGTTTTTTAAGGAAGAAAACAAATGGCTAAGGCAAGGATTCTCTCCACTTGAGAGATGTTGCAAAGTTATGTCATTTTCTCCTTCGTCTGAAAACTTTGAGAGGTACAAGTTTTCAAATGTTCAGTGCTTTGGGGTGGGGCATAACTAGGGAATCCAAATGAGAGAATCTCATTTTTCACAAGAAACCCCCAAATGATTCCTAGGATTGTCTGCTTTAGAGATAAGAGCCCAAAGGGGAAACAAGTGAAATTTGGGTCAAGGGTCACAATTGCCAGAAAGACCCAGAATTGCCAGTAGCAATTTTGCTTGTACAATAAGGGAAAAATTTTCTGAACGAGCCCTAATTGTGTCAAAGTTTTCTGTTCCACAGAACTAATTTACTCAATTCTGTTCTGTCAACTTGACATTGAAGTGCTCTGTATACATTCCAAGTTATGATCTATGTGGATATCAAGCAGAATCCATGTTGTTTGCATTCTTTGGAGACTGCTTTGTACTGGGTACACAACATAAATGTTCTGCTTGACAATTACTTGCAAACTTAAGTTTTGGGGGGTATGCCTATGTTTATACACAGGGATGCCAGCAAGTCTTGGGTGTGACATTGGACTTGAGATGATGGGAGATGACCCCAGCCATGGTTTTGATTTAGCCAGGGATTTAGAGTATAAGAATTGAGTACCTGGCCAAAAAAAAAAAAAAAAAAAAAAAAATCAGGCTCCCTGCCTGGAGCCCTTTCTCTTGACTGAATCCTCCTCTGCTTGTGCAAGCAAAACTCCATCCCTCCTCCCATCCTGCTGCCTCCGCTGCCACTGCCACCAGTGCCACTGCTGCTGCTGCTCTGGGAAGGAAAGGAGCTGCCCAGGTTCACACTGCTTTTGAGTTCCCAGGACCTGGCATTCCGGGAAGCTGCGGCTTTGCAGCTGGGGGAGACAGAGATGCTCCCAGCCCTCCTTTGATTAGAATATGTCAGAGTTGTCAGGGCAACTGTTAACGGTGGCGTATCATATTTTCCCCTCTTGTGTTGCGTGCTGAATATTTTAGCGTGCTGTAGCTGCAAGAAGATTGGAAAAGGGTGCTGCAGCAGGAAGGAGGATCCGATTGAACAGGTTAGGCAGTGGAGAGAGGCATCGCAGCCATGCACGGTGCCTTTAATCGGGGCTTTCCTTGAGAGCGCGGGGATGGGTGAGTGCGGAGAGTGAGTGGGAGCGGGAAGGGGCTCGTGAGGGAGGCAGGTGGGGGGAACCGCAGGCCCTCCGCTGCTGAGCCGATGGTAGTATTTGTCAGCTGTTTGCACACTGTTTACCCGTAGGGGATCCATTACAAGCGCTCAAATGATCCGGCCGCTTAGGAGCTAGCAGCTTCGCCAGGCTGCAATTACATAAACATATATTTTTAATAACAAACCAACCCCCTCAAGTGGCAGCGACATGCCTGGGTCAGCTACTGCTATCCGACAAGAGAGGCTGAAGAGGACCAGTTCAAGGCCAAATCCCCCTGGTTTATTCACCATTAACGAGGAAGAGGAACACCTAAAGAATGGAAATTCCAGAAGACTGAAAGGTATGCATTAGCTGTCTCTGTCCAGTTCGCTCAGGTTTGCGTACGCTGCCCAAGGCAGGCTGTTACCCACTGTACTTACAGGGCACGCTGCGCTGTGGAGTGTGTATGACCTGGCAGGAGAGTTTGCCGGCGGACGAACACGCTTTGTACATTTTTTTTTTAATTCGGGGAGTATTCAGTACCTCTCCTCCTCCTGCCTTCCCCCCTTGATTTTGTAGGTTTGTTGAACAAAGCCACCTCCTTTGCTCTCTCTGCTTTGAGACCCTTATTTTACACACGGGTCTCCACTGATGGTTAATAATTACTCCATCAGTGTCAGGAGGTGGTAATTTAAGTTGTCAAGGTTTGAAATAAGCAGGTCCCCACTTTCTTTAGAAGGATCAGATGATTTCTGTGTTGTTTTAAGGAAGGGAGTTTTAGGTAGAAGAATGGGGATTTGGAGTTTGTGGCATAATGAATTCAACCTTACCTGGGCCAAGGATGGAAGGATAGTATGCTGTGTTTCTATACTGAAGTGTGTGTGCATTAAGAGTGGGAAAAAGAAAATACCATGAGTGAGGGAGGATGGGGGTGGGGAAGGGCTGAGGGCAGTTAGAGGGACAGCGGAGGAATGGTAGTTACAAGAACATTTAACTTTTTTCTAAAGAATTTTTATTTTTTTTTCTTAATTACATGTAAAAATTTAATATTCTTTTAGAGCAATTTTTTAGTTCCAGATTTCCTCCCCCTGCCTTGAAAAGGCAGTCAGAGCATTGAACTTTGGAGGATAACCTTGTTTCTAAATGTTGTTTCTGGAAGGTAAAATATACTGAGTGTGCGTATGCATATAGATATATGTGTGTATATATGGGTCAAGGAGGAGGGTTTGCTGATCTTTACATAATGATGGAATATAACAGAAGCTCACCCAGCCAGTTGAGTCACTGGGTACTGCATCATGTACAGCCCTGTCTTCCAGCCAGGACTCCTAGAGTTTTAATTAGCACACAGAGAAGGCAGCATTTCAGAATTGTGACTTCCATTCTTGAGTTTGAAGTTTTTAGTATGCTAGCTCTCTGCTCAGATTCCCAACTCATTTGTAAGTGCTTTTTTCTCTTGGCTACATTAGGGACTGTCTTTTGGGATTCCTCCCTCCGGCAATACCCCCACTTCCACTCCCCCACCCCAAGCTCTTTGTAGCAATTAGTGTACTATGTATTATTGTTCTGCCCCTGAATTATCACATTTTCCTCTTATACTTACAGGGAAGAAACCTAGAGTTCTGGTGGGAAAATATTTAAACAGTAGAAGACTAAATGCTTAATCAGGAGTCCATGTCTGAGGACTAGTGATTTTTCTGGTGCTTGAATGAATTGTAATCTAGTTTACGATAAGACTCTGCTTTTTGCAATAGCCCTGATGATTTTTAGTCCTTCATTTTAATCTCATTCAGTGTGTTCCTGTAACATATAATCTTATTACTATGGTCATTCTTATTTAATATCTGGCATGGTTTTATCTGGAGACTGCCTATTAGTCTCCTTGCAGAATGACCTTCGTGATTTAACACTAGTGTGAACAGAAGTTTGTTTATTTTCTGTCCTCTTAGTTTGCCTGGGAGTTAGCCACATATTCTAGTTCAAATGGCTGTTGACAATGAACTAAGCCCTCTAAACTGTATTAGCAAATCATCTGGTCACCTAGGAGTTGGTGCCTTTCAAAATTAATGATCATGTGGATTTTATGCGATCTTTTTTAGGAGCATTCTTCTGATTTGTGATGATTTTCCTTTGTGTGGTTGGGACAGTGGTTCATGAGAATGGCATTTTTCACTCTTGTATTACCCTTTTTTGTAGATTTTTTTCTCCTTGATACCTTCCCTCATTACTCTTATCTTTATCCATCTCATTTAAAGGGGAAAGAATGAGAAAATTTAAAAAGAAAACTGCTCTACAAATATATCCTTTGTGTTGATCAATAGTGGTTTAGGAAAATAAGAGACTTTAATCCTGGGGGTTGGGGTTGCTGAATCTTTAGTCTCCCACTTCTGTCTCTCTTCTCCCCCAAAGAAATGGAAATTCACTGTGCTAGCAAAGGGTCTCGTACCTTTTCTTGCTCATTACAAGCTGGACCCCTTCTGAAGTGGTCCAGTGTCTTACAATGACTTATGCCCGCAAATCTTCCAGTGATAATAGAAAAAGTCTTTAGTATCTTATCTAGTTATTTAGTATCTTATCTAATGGGTACTCTCCGTATTCTTAAGAGAAACTACTGATTAGTCTAATACCAAGTTTCTGATCATAACTTTATGAAAGAACTTGCTTGCTAGACCATGGGGAAATGACTTTATGAACTCTAGCATCTCTACTAAAAGGTAATCCTATCTTCAGTGGCACTCAGTAAAGCTATGAGCCTGGATAATTGACACAGGACCGCGGGATCAAAGATTTAGAGCTAGAATCGTCTAGTTCAGCTCTCTCATTTTACAGATGAAAAAACTGAGGATCAGAGAGCTGAAGTGACTCATTACTTTGCAGAAGCGTAAACCTTACCCCACGACAATAGTCAGGTGGAAAATTTCAAATATTTCCTTCTCCAGTTTGTGGCTGTTACTTGACAGACTAGTTTTTTTTAATTCCCTGCTACCTGTACCTTTCCTCTGCAGCTCTTATAGGGTGTTTCAGTTCTTAATCATTATTCTCAAAACAGACCCAGATAACCTAATTGGACCTTTTCTCTGTGCCATTATTAAGACTAGTGATCAAAAACTTGTTTTCTTTTCTACCAATTTCCCAGCCTAGTCAGACAATCATGTCTAAACCTAGTTTTCATGACTGATATCTCTTTGCACTATCAGTCCGGGGAAGAAAGAGGCAGGATAACTAAATTGAAAATGCCAAAGGGCTTGTAGCCAGGGATACACTGTGTGTCTGTTTTAATGATGAACTGTAGCTTTCCCAGGTAGCCCAAATGAAAGGTAACTGCTTAGAATGAATTTTAAAAAGGAATGCTTCTACTAGCTTGACTTCCCCCCAGCCCCCAACTGGCTGGCCTTAAAGGCACCTATCTCTTCTTATGGATTGGTACTGGACCTTTGATTTCAGTGGCCTAAGGAACTTCCTGAACCCTTGTAGAGGAAACTCTCCCACTACCAATGCAAGTGCTGAAGTCTTTGTACCTTATGGTCTTGGATGACAGTCTTGACCAGTGGTCAAGTAACTTGCCTAGGGTCTTACAGTTAGTATAAATCGGAGGCAGCAAGTCTTTCTGTACCTGATACTGACTCTACTGTGCTATACTGTTTTTCATTTTTAATTCATGATGCCTTTTAGGGTGATGATATAATTTGCTATATGTTTTTGTAGAGGCGACCTTAATTCTGGAATGAGAATTAGTTCTACCATGCAAGGTAATATATTTATATTTGTGTGTATATGTATTTCCTTGTCTTTCTTTTTCAAAATAATCCATTTTCAGAGATCCATGATTTCATCATGGTGGATATATTCTTCTTTTTTCCCTGTAACCTACAATTTCATGAGTTTCCCTGACCCAAAAGATTCATTACCTTGTCAGGATAAGCTACTTTGTACTTAACTGGGCTGTTCCTCAAACTCCAATACCCACAATCCATCATTGTACTTCTGCCCAGCTTGGTTTAGGATCTAGGGATTCTGCAGTTATAGCCTTGATGAACTCAGTCACCTTAAGCCATAATGAAGAGTCAGAGAAGGGCTCTAGCATTTTCTTTTAATCATGACATTTAAAATAGGAACATTTTTGTGTTAATGCATTGAGGCCTCATTATTGTGCTTTTTTGGGGAGAAGAGGGGAAAGGCTCCATATAGCCAAACTTGGGACTGACAGTCGAATAGGTGTTTATTTTGGCATTTGATTAATTTTGCACGAGTTGCAGAGTGGTCCTGACCAACTTGAATTCTACCGTGGGAGATGTGGCTTATAAAGTGAATAGACTCTTTTTGAGTGCTTTTAAACTAGATTGTAAGACTTTAAAGGGCAGGGACTTGAGGGGTTTTGTTTTTTATCTTTGTATCTCACATAGTAACCTAATTATTTGTCTGTTGAAATGAATCAAGCAAATTGACCAGAACTCACGACTCCATATGAATGTTCACTTTGTGAGATTTCATTCTTAATCCAGTCATGCTGCCATTACTCAGAATATTTCTTTGTAGCTTCTTTTGGATTGGCTTACAGAGTGAGCTGCACCAGAGATTCATTTAATTTAGTACTTATTAAGTGCCTACTGTGTGCCAGTGTTTGAGTCATGGTTTGGTCTGGTGATGTGGATAACTCAGAACCTGAGGTTTCAAACACTCAATTACTTTTGACAAAACGTTAAAATATCTCCCCTCTCCCATGAAAGCAGTCCTCAGGGTGATTAAAAAGCACCTCACATGAGATAAAACCTGGTAAAAGTCATAAAAATAGGTAAAAGTTAAAAGCAAAGGACAAGGAAGTTCCCTGGGGGTCTCTAGAGTTTCTTCCAGAGTCCTAAAGTTCAATTTCTTACCCCAAGAGCCTATAAACTGTCACTGCAAGTAGCTTACATTTTACTACTTTTTACTGATTGATTGATATTTAGTATAGGAACTCCCTAAACTGGAAATTCCCTCCTCAGCTACGTATCACAACTTTTCTGTAACTTAGAGTTGTGAAGAGTCCCTGGAGTACCAAAAAGTTGCAACTTGCCCATAATCACTCAGGCAACATGTGCCAGAGGCAGACCTTGAACTTGGATCTTCTTGAATCTAAGGCCAGGTAGCTTTATACTCATCTAGGTTGTCTTCTCATCTAATAAAATCAGTAACATTTGTATGTGCTATGCACTTTATAATTATTATCTCATCTGGTTCTCACAACAATCAGTATCCCCATTTTACAGATAAGGAAAGAGAGGCAAACAGAGGCAAAGTGACTGGCCTAAGTTCACACAGCTAGTGAATGTATGAATCCAGATTTGAACTTGGGTCTTCCTGACCCCAGACCCAGAGCTCTATCCACCGAGTCACCTAAATGCCCCAATCTATTTATTTTTTTCCTCATAATAATAGTGCCTAAATTGATTCCAGGATTGTCTTTGAAATGACTTTTGACTGTTTCTGAAGATCAAAGCCATTTTCAAGGGATGAAGATTGATCATTCTTGAGCTTGTTTAAGTGAATATACCATAGAGAGTGAAAGCAATTCCAGAGAAATTCTGAAAATGTTCTGAGGAATGGGCGGTAGTGAGTCCCTTCTTTTTTTCTTATAATGACTTTCAGTCTCCTTTGGCAAACCAACATGAGTATCACTATTCCAGAGGTGGTAGTAGTTGACTACTGTGTTACTGTGAATGCTAATCATTCTGCCTCCCCACCCCACCTTTTTGCTGTCAATCAATTAACTGCTAGTTGGTTTGGGAAGAGAAGTAGAATCCTGCCTCACATTTCCTGTGAAACTCGGTATAGGTATTCTCTTCCATGTTGTTAAAGTGTTGTAGATTTCTGGAACCTGCACTAGCTTTTTTTTGGCTCGCTCACTAGAAAGGTAGAGTTTCTTGCCTGTTAAAGCTTCCAAATGAAATGTTAGCTGCCATTTACCATTTATATTCCCATTGGACAGGTGATGATCCAGACACTGTAATGCCCTCTTTGTAAGTCATGGGTCTTTTTTGTTTGCAGAGGAGTCTTGTGTCAAGAAGTGTGAATACCACTCTAGATTCATTCACACACAACATTTCCTTGTTTCTTTTCTTCTTTTGTCTGTTTTTTGTCTGTTTCCAGTGTCCTTATTTGTGCCATTTCAGGAACTAGGTAAAACTTTTTAGCAGCTAATTTAAAATTTAACAGCTAATAGACTAAAATTATTATTTTTAAGAGAACAAGAAATTCAGTTGATCCATTCTGCGTAAAGGAACTATTGAACCCAAAGTCAACTGGATAACCCTACTTGTGAAGAATGATCCAAATATAAATTTAAAAATTAGGATTTACAACCAGATGTTTGTTTAAAAAACCCAACAAATACTGTAGGGCATATCAGCGATAAGACTGATATTGCTGTGTACTAAGAGATGGAGAGGTCATAGTACAGCCTAAATTTCTCTACAACATGTGTGGCAAATAGTCACCCACCCTTTCCTAGCTGATCTCCAGTAAGGAAGAACCTGCTCCCTGTTAGGATAGTTCAGTCTACTATTGAAGAGTTTGCCTTACATCAAGCCCAACTATGGTTCTTTGCAACTTCTGGCCATCATGCCTAGCTCTGCCCTCTGGGGCCAAGTAGAACAAATGTACTGCCCAGTCCATGTCTCAGTCTTTCAAACATAAGATATATATCATGTCCCCCCGCCCTTGGTCCTCCCCTCATCTCCACTAAAAGCGTCTTCAATTCCTTCAATGGATCCTATATGATATCATCATCAGCCTTTCATTATCCTAGTTGTTTTCCTCTGGCTGCTCTCCAACTTATCAACATCCTTCCTGAAATTTGGTACCCAGAACTGAATGCAATATTTCAGATGTAGCCTTCACAGGACAGAGTACAGTGGAACTGTCACACCGCCACCTCCACCCCCAGTCTCTGAACAATATTCCTCTCTGTTGTAGCTGAAGATTGTTGATGCGGTGCTTTTTTGGTGATACTGTACAGGACTTAGGATGTATATTGAGCTTGAAGCCCCCTAAAATATTTAGACCTTTGTCTAGCCCAGGGGTGAGGAATCTGCTTCCTTGAGAGCACATGTGGCCGTCCATGTGTTCTGTTATGGCCCTTTCAGTCAAAGGGCTGCACCTGAGGACCTGGAGGATCACATATGGCCTCAAGGCCACAGGTTCCCCACCCTTACGTTAGCCATTATCTTCGTATTGTGTACTTGTAAAGTTGCTTTTTGAACCTGAGTATAATTTTACATTTGTTCCTGTTAAATTTCTTCTTATTATATAGACTCTCAACAAATATTTGTTGACCAGATTAATGAATAACATCCATGTTATTGCCTTTCTCTGTTTTGGTAAAGGAGATACCTACTGGGTGCAAGTGAGGGAAGAGAAGAAAGGGGAAGCTAGATAGCACAGTGGATGGAGGGCTGGGCCTGGAGTCAGGAAGACCTGAGTTCAAATCGGGCCTAGGCAGTGTGAGCCTAGGCAGGTCGCTTAACCCTGTTTGCCTCAGTTTCCTCATCTTATAAAATGAGCTGGAGAAGAAACTGGCAAACCACTCCAGTAGCTTTGCCAAGAAAATCCAAAATGGGCTCTAGGAGAGTCAAATATGACTAAAATGACTAAATAGTGACAGCAGTAATGTTCCAGGGTCTAGGCTAAGTGCTTTACAAATGTTATCACAGTTGTCTCTTATGACAACCCTATGAGGTGGATGCTATTATTATCCCCACTTTAAAGCAAGGAAACTGAGGCAGAGAGCCTATTAAGTGATTTGCCCAGGGCCACATCTGGTAAGTGAACTCAGGTCTTCCAAACTCCAAATCCAACACTATTCACTGTGCCACTTAACTGCACTCATGGGGCAAGGTAGGATTTAAACAGAATTTTTGTGAGCTGCTTTATGGACTTTACTGTGCCATAGTTAAAGTAAATAACTTTCTTAGACATATATAGATCTATTTCATTAGTATACTTGGAGAACCAGAATAATTACGAGTGCCTCAACACCAGAAACAAATAATGGTTTCCTGAATCATGCCTTATGGGTCCCATTTACTGGAAGGTTATGGTCTATACTTGAATGAAATATCCATTTGCACTAAGATCAGCATATCTCTAAAAAGCAAACTTAAGTTAGATTCTCTGTTGCTTTTTTTGGCATGGAAGAATCTTGCTGATGTTCTTTTATTGTGTCTTACAGTAGCAGAAAATGATACCACATATAAAAGCTGACTTTTAATACCATCTACATTTCATCAAATAATCATGAATTTTGACCTTGATTTCCCCCTGGAAACTATCTAGATCCTGGGGCCATCAGTTGTGTTGGGGGCTCTGATTAGGTTTGCCAACTTCCAAGTGTTTCCAACTAAAAGGTAAGATAGACACTTCATACTACTCCAAGACATTGGTCTAAAGCAGTAGCATGACTAGAAGTTAGAGTGGGAGTAGACTCTTCAATTCTATTTGACAGGTATTTTTAAAGCATCTTCTTTATGCAAGTCTTTGCTATGTGCTAGAAGTACAAAGAAAAAGAAAATAATCTCTAACTTCAAGCAATTTGCATTCTTTTTGGGGGGCGTGACAGGATATGATATATACGCAAGTTAATAAATACAAAGTATGTGCAAATTATCACAAAGTAGTTTTAAGAGTAGATTAATAACTGGGGGGAATCAAGGGTTCCTTGTAGGCAGTGACAAACAAGTGAGCTCTCCTGGGAAGGAAGGCAGGCATTCTAGGAGGGTGAGGACAAAAAAAGGTGATACTTGGCTAGATGGCTCAGTGGATTGAGAGCTGGGCCCGGAGTCAGGGAGTCCTGAGTTCAAATACAGATTTAAACATTTACTAGCTGTGTGACCCTGGGCAAGTCACTAAACCTCTGTTTGCCTCAGTTTCCTCATCTGTAAAATGAGGATGATAATAGCACCTACCTTTCAGGGTTGTTTTGAGGATCCAATGGGGATAGTAATTGTAAAGGACTTAGCATCATGCCTGGCACATAGTAAACTCTATAAATTTTAGCTATTGTTATTATTATTGGCAGACAAGAAACTCCAAAGTTCAAGGTTCCATGGTTTAGTCTGCATGTCCCATTAGCTGCCCTTACCTTACTGAACCACCAGGGTTCTTAACCTTTCTGTTCTGTCCTGGATCCCTTTGGCAGTCTGGTAAAGTCCATGGTCCTCTTTTCATTAGTGTTTTTAAATACTGTATAATTTTTAATTAAATATAATTAAATACTATATATAAATACCATGCTATATATAATATTTAAATAATATAAAATGCATAGAATTAAAAAGGAAACCAGGTAAATTGAAATATGATTGTTAAAATAGTAAAAAACAAAACAAAACAGTACATTTAAAAATATAGGAGTGTCCACCAAATCCTACTTAATTCTTAAGCTTTAAGAAGCTTAAGACTCTTAGGACATCCTGGATAGTCATGTTAAATTTTATTTTTAAAAGTGATATCACTGTGAAGGCTGTGGTTGCTTAACTCAAATATTAAATTAGTCAAGATTAAATTCTTAGTCAATATTAAAAATATTAAATTGATATTAAAATATTCATTAAAACCGGTGGGATGGTAGTTGACAAGACGATGCATGTGTTATATGGGAGAATATGGGGAAAGATGATATATAAAGGGAATCTAGAGATGTGAAGTCAGTACTTGCTTAGTTGCATGACTGAAGGTGTTCAAGAAGGATAGATCGAGGCCTCAAACTGAGCAAGGTGGCCCAGACTGGGCTCTTAAAGCCAATCATAGTGGTAGAATCCATTTTCATGTGGAGAGAAGAAATGGAGATGGTGGCTCTACAGAGTGCCGATGACATGGCTGGAGATGTCCAGAAAGTTCTTTATGCCAACTCAGTTTGTTACTAATGAAACATCTAGGTATATAATGTTAAATAATAAAAAATAATATTTAAAGAACAAAAACAGTAGCCAAGAAAACTAGGGCAAAGCTGTGGTGTCTGTAAACTTCCAGGATGCTTTTGCTCCTCGTAGGGAGTGTTTTCAGTCACACCTACACAGCTGAAATAGATAAACACACAGCACCTCCCAACACTCTTCCTCCCCCTCCTTGTCCCCCTCCCTGTCCCCGTTCCCCTCTTCCATTTTCCATTTTTGTGTATTCATTATCTAGTACCATGCAAATCATAGCATATCATAGATGCTTAGAAATGGTTGTTGCACTGGCTTGAATTTTCAGGCCATGGTTATTTACGTATAGACCAAATGTGTTCTGTGTCATGTAGGTTAGTCACCAAAACACCCTGTAATTTTGTGATGGTAAATGAAGGGAAAGACATGGCCATTATGTCAGAGCCCAATCCTGCCTCTGCTGCTTGTTGTGTTAAAGGTGATTATGGAAGTGAACCTTTTAAGCCATGGGATTTAGAGAGCAACTGGAACCTTTTGGGGGCTGCTGAGTCTCAGAATACATGCAGTACACAAGCTGCGATTCCTAGTGATCTCCGAAAGCAAACCACAAACAATTGTTTTCACCCCTGTCCCAGGTCTGGCAACTTTTTTGCCTTTGCTTATTTTCTTCTGGTCTTTGAATCATATCAGAGTTAGAAGATTGGGGTTTCAGCCAGTGAAATAAGAGAACATCACAGGACTTAGGGCATACTCATGTTTTTTACTAATCTCATCCATTCATGGTATCTGCAGTGATTTTTTTCCCCCTAATATACAAGCTGTCATCAACATTGTCATCCTTCTTGTTATGAGGGAAGTCTTTGTCACTTTACTCTGATAGTATTTGTAGACAGGCCACTTCCCCCTTTCATTTCACTAACTTTTACTTTGATGGTATTTTCTGTTTCGCTTATGAACAAACAGCAGGTACAGAGAAACCACTTGGAGGAAAAAAAATCAGCATATGTTGTGCTGTGGTATATTATGGCCAGATAAAGAATGAATGTGATAGTTGGGAGTTACTAATACACTGGAGGAGATAGGAAAAACAGATATCAAAAGTACTCAGGAAGAACTCCTATGTTTTTTCAAAGGCTTAAATAAAACTCATAGTCCTAGAAGCTTCTCGTGTGTGTGTGTGTATGTATGTGTATTAAGTACTACATAAAATGAGAATTTCCACATACGTAGCAGAACAGAAAGAGGATTCTACATAAAATTACAAATCTCTTATTTGTGGTTAGCTTTTCTTTTAAAATTTAAAACAAATTCAAAATATCAATTTCAAAGCTCCCTGTTGTTACTTCCCTTCCTTTTCCTTGTCACTCTTCCATTTCCCCTTCCCTTTTTCCTTTCCCCTTCCTTTTTCCCTTCTCTTCTCTTTCACCTTCCATTTCCCTCAATCTCTCTTTCTCCCATGTAAGACCAATTTATAACAAAACAAAATCCTTGTAAAAAATAGGTAGTCAAGCAAAACAAATTTTCATATTGGTCAAGCCAGCCCAAAATGTCATGACCATGCCTCCATCACTTCTGTCAGGAGGTGAGTGACCTCTACAAATCAGCCCTCTAGAGCTATAATTGATGATTTCATTGATCGGAATTCTCAAGTCTCATATAAAGTTGTTTTTCTTTACAATTTTGTTTTTATATAACTTTTTCTCTGGATTCTTTCCATTTCAATTTGCATCAGTACATGCAAGCCTTCTCATGTTTCTTTCAAACAGTCTCTCATGCTACATTACAGTATATTAATATTCTGTACTATCCGTATGCTATAATTTGTTGAGCAATTCCTCAGTTGGTGGGCACCTTCTTATGTTCCAAGTCTTTACTATAACAAAAGGATCAGTTCTGTTTTCAGACAGAGTTGCTGCCTTACTTTTAATGGATCTTTATTGAACCCAGAGGGCTTTACTGGATACCCTTGAAGGGCTATGGTATCTGGATTTGGGGCCTGTAGTCACATCAGTGTTTGCCCTCTGATGGGATTACTGATCAAAGATGACATGCTGAAGCTCCAAGTCAGGAATAATGTTTGGAGGTGGACTTGGGAAGACCATTGCACATTCGAGGAACCAGGACTCTGCCCTGAACTCAGGGCAAGTCCAGAGAAATAGTTGCCCTTTCATGACAGTGTGATAGTGGCTTTTGTAATGAAGACCTTTGTTCACTAGGTGCTGCACTGAGATTACCAACCCATGCCACGTAAGGCCATTTCAGTCATCAGATTCTGGTCACCCTGTAATGACCGGGTTGATTCAAATTCCAGTGCTAGAGGCAAAAGCTTCCATTTCCCCTAAGTTCTTAGAGCTGCCCTGTTTCCTTCTGTGAGATTTCTCTTTTCTTTTTTTACTGTATCACTACAAACATGTTTGTAGTTCAAAGTATTATGGGAGCATGCTTTCCATTCTGAGGTCAGTCCTTTACTAATCTGTTACTGCTATAAACCATTGAGTTGTGAACCAGGGCGCAAAAAACTGTATTAAAGAAACAAATTCTCTTTGGTCTTAAACTTTGGTCCAAACTATTTTTATTTTTAGTGTTACCAATGTTAAGAGTGTTCTTCTTCACATTGGGAAGCATTCTATAGCAAGAGATGACCCTAGCTTAACAAAATCCAAGATGTAATTCCCTTGGATACCCCACCCATTCCTAAGCACCTCACCCAGCCACCTTTGGAAATTTCCTTTTATGTATCTCTTTTATAATGTTGCCTTTACTTCAACCTAGACTCTTTGTTTTCAGATGGTAGAAAAACAGGTTTCTCAGAATAGGTAGATCCCTAGTGTCGAAAGTGTGAAATATGCAAGATCATAGGCCTAAACTAGAACAGACCTCATTGTTCATCTAGTTCAAATTTTGAGGACTCAGTTAAGTTCCTTCCCTATAATATAAACATCAGCCCTTAGAACAGTACCTATCACATAGTAGGCACTTAATAAATGTTCATTGACTGTTATTGATTGACTCTGGGGTAATGAAGTTTGTACTTTGAGGTTTCACATTAGGCAAACGTGGACCCACTTTTTTTGGTTACAAGACTGTACCAACCTCTGACTTACTGAATTGCCTTAGATATCAATACTACACTGATGCTTCTTTTTTTTTTTTTTCCAAGTTTTTCTTCTAAATTTCTTTTTTTCCAAATTGGCCACTTAGCCATTTAGGTCCAATCGTTTCTCCCCAGTGGTATGTCTGAATGGGATTGAAGTTGGCACCATTGGCCACATTTGCGTCACTTACAGGTTGAAGTTTCTACAGAGCAGCATATTAGACAGAGTAGTTGTAAAGTCAATAAGTATGACTAGAACTTCCTACCTGAGATCTAACATCATGAGATCATAGCTCTAGAACTGCAAGAGACTTTAGAGGCCATCAGTTTTACAGATGAGGAAACTGAGGCCCAGTTTAAATAACTTGGACCGTATCAAGCAGAACTTGAGGCAGAATTTGAACCCATTTTCTCTGAATTCAGAACCAATGATCTTTCAGAAGTTACCGGATTGCCTCACTACTTGATTATCAAAAGAGCTCGCTTTTCTCCAATGAAAGAATCTAGGTCTTTGAAGTAAGGGAGGAAGTGAAAGGATGTTATTACAAAGACCTGTAGCAATTGCTTTTTCTAATCAAGCTTCACAAGTCAAAATTGAAGAAAAGAAACAAGAAAGAAAGGAAAATGGGAATCTCTTTTCCCCTTTTGATGTTATTTTGGGGAAGAATCACCAAGAATCCAGTTGGATCGATTGCTTAGAGAGAGACATCCAAAACAGGGAACATAGCAGCTTGTCCGTGTTAACTGATTTCCTGACCAGTTAGCATAATCTTCTTTTCCACAGGGATAACTCATCAGGACTTGGAGAGCTGTCTGTATGCCTGCCTTCTCCCCTGCTTTCTATATGTTATCATCTCTCAAACCATTGCTGATGAGATTCTGGATAATTATGTTTGTTTTGCTTTATTTAGGTTTTTTCCCCACTCTCAAAAGGTTTGTTTTGAAATGTTTGCCTTTTGTTCATCACTATTTTACCCCAAATAGAACCCTCTGTTGTAAAAAAATGAGTGCAGTCAAACAAAACAAATAAACACATTGGAAGCCAAGGTTTCTCATCTGGAAAATAAAGGGGGCTGAACTAGATGTCCCAAGTCTTTCCTAGATCTGGAATTCCACGAATCTATGAAATTTAAAACTAGAGATGTGTGCCAAATAACTTATTTTATTGTATAATAAATAATAAATAGACTGTGGGTCCATCTACAATAGATATGAATGCCTTTTCTCTCTGTAGTTATGGGCAACCAGTGTTTCTGCCAAGCATTTTTTATTTTCACAAAATTCGCCTCAGTTTCAGAGGCCAAGTGGAGAAAACATATTTATCTAATGCTCCTCCTCACTCACTACCTAGAACTTCTTTCCCACAGCCTATGAGCCCAGAATCTTTATCCTTCATCCTATATCCAATCAGTTGGCAAGACCTGCCAATTTTATCTTTATTGCATCTTTTAAATAAGTCCCCTTGTCTCTTCTTTTCCTGCTACCACCCTGCCCCCATCACTTCACATGTAGACTATTGAAATAACTTGCCACAGAGGTTGATCTGCCACAAGTTTCTCCCCACACCATTCCTTCCTTTACTCAGTTGTCAAAGTGATCTTCCTAATATCTAACCATGGCGGTCCCTGTCCCCTTCTTAATAAACTCCAGCAGTTCTGTGTTACTTCCAGAATCAAATGTAAAATTCTCCAGTATTCATAACCTGCCCCCCCATTTTCATGTCTTCTTACACCCCATCCCCTTTCTCCCATGCATTTTTTAAAATAGTGACACTGGCCCCTTTTGCTGTTCTTTGACTAAGGCATTTCATCTCTCAACTCAAGGCAATTTCAGTGGCTATTCCCCGTGTATGGAATGCTCTGTCCCTCTTCATCTCTATCTTCTAGTCACAGCTAAAATCCTACTTTCTAAAGAAAGTCTTTCCCAATCCCTCTTAACTCCAGTGCATTTCCTGTATTGATTATTTCCATTTTATTTTGTATACAGCTTGTTTGTGTCCCCCCTTACACCATGAACTCTGGGGGAACAGAGACCGTCTTTGACTTTGTACTCCCAGCACTTAGCACAATGCCTGGTACGTGTTGTTGAGTCACGTCCAACACTTCTTGACCTTACTTGGGGTTTTCTTGGCTTAGATACCAGAGTGTTCTGCTGTTTCCTTCTCCAGCTCATTTGACAGATGAGGAACTGAGACAAACAGGGTGAAGTGACTTGCCCAGGGTCATCCAGCTAGTAAGTAAGTGTCTCAGGCCATATCTGAACTCAAGAAGATGAGTCTCCCAGACTCTAGGCACAACAACATTCTATCCACTCTGCCACCTAGCTGCCTCATGATAGACAATAAATATTTATTGACTGACTACTCTAATCACACTAAGTTCTGTTGCCAAATGTTCCATGTTCTATATCAGGGGTGGGACATCTGTGGTCTTAAGACCACGTGTGGCCTTTTAGGTCTTTAAGTTCTGAAAAATTTGAATTCAGTCAAAAGACCGCAGTTAAGGACCTAGAAGGCCACTTGTGGCTTTAAGGCCCCAGGTTCCCTACTCCTGTCCTACATCATCCCTTCTCTTTCCCTAGGCAAGTTGAAACTCATGTTTCCTTGCCTCATATGAATCTCAGCACCACCCTCTTTAATCTTAAGAAGAACTCTGATTCTTCTGCTCCAGGAAGTTTACTTACAAAGCAACCTATGAGGCAAGCTGCCATCTTCCCATCTATTCATCTCTCAATGAAACGCCAAGCAAAGGGAGGGTACCAGCCCAATTAATGCCTCGTGTCTATTTGGCCCCAATATCTGGAGGAGGGGCATGTCTTTGGATCGTCGATTTAGAATTAGGAACTGACTTAGAGGTCATTGGATTCAATGCCCTCATTTTACAGATGAGAAAATTGGGGCAGAGAGAGGTTAAGTGACTTGTCCAGGGTTATATAACCATTAGGAGTCTCGGGTAGTATTTGAACTCAGAACTAAGCCCAACGTCCTTTTTATTTATAATACTCTTCTGATTCTACAGGATGAAAAAGTGCATCTTCTGTTGGAAATTGAGGCCAGGAATTTTTGAAGAGATTGTACTTAGTTCTGCCTCCACCTCATTTAGGCCCAGAAGTACTTGGTTTAGCTGTATAAAAGTAAAAGCAATTATGACAGTTTAAAAAACTGCTTGCTATTTGTGGCTTATTATAATGCAGCATAAGAATCATGCATATCATTAAACTTATGTTATAAATTTAACCTGATTACAACAGTAAACAGTTATTAATTTGTTCCCAATCTCTTAGTGTTAATTATGTAGCTTGGTGGTCCATTCACAACTTTCCTGTGGTGTGTCTGTAACAATATCTTTTACATAAAAACAGAAATTTGTAGTTTACCCTAAAAATGTCATTGGAAAAAATATACCATTTTTTCTCTTTTCTCCTTTCTTATGAACTAGAACACATAAATTTCATTTAAAATATTTTGAAAGGCTCATGATTACCCGTTAGATATAATTTACCATTCATTGCATTTTGCAGTTTCGTAAGAAGGGACTTTTATAAAAAATATAATTTCACTATACTTTCAAAGCTTGAATAATATTATTTATTTAACTTTGAGTGAGTTATTTAGCCTCTCGGCTTTTCTTCATGCATAAAATTAGAGGAATTGGACTAGATGATCTCACAAGTCTCTTTCAACTTTAAATTTATGACCCTATACAGCACGGTACCTCTAAGACCTTAATAACAAATTCCAAGTTGGGTCTAGAGTGTCTGAAGCTAGATTTGAACTTCAGGCCACCTCAGGATGCATGTCATCATGCCATAGAGGATGGCATCATGGTGGCAAGACTTCTTTCCCTCCTCTGGATGCTCTCCAGTTTGAGACTTTTTAGGGGGCAGGGAGCTGCCATATTACATGGTTCATACGTTAATCTTGAAGGTCATTAAAGTTTCTTGATTTTTTTCCAGAGGAAGTGCTGTCTAAACTAAACACTCTATTCTTTCCCATTCTGTACCTGTGAAATTGATTCCTCCATTAGAATTTCAGTGGTGGACAGGACCTGATGAGTCATCTCCAACAAGCAATATCTTATTAAGAATCCCTCTCTAAGACATTCAGCAAGTGGTCATTAGTCTTTGCTTAAAGATCTGATCCAGTAAGGGGAAAACCTTTACTCTTGTATAGTTCTAATTATTAGGAAATGTTTTCCTTATGTCAAGCCCCAAAATGACTCTTTGAAACTTCCAACCATTGTTCCTAGTACTACTTTCTAGAACCAATCAGGAGAAGACTAATCCTTCTTTCATATGACAGTTTTTCAAGTACTTGAAGACAGCTTTTCTGCAGGCTAAGCATCCAGGTGATCCTCAAAGAGCATGTACCTGAGGCCTTTCACCAGCCTGATTGCCCTTCTTTGGATACTTTCTGACTTATTAACGTCCTTTCTAATATGTGGTGCCCAGGACTGTATTCAGTAACTCATCTGTGCTATAACTGTGATAGACTATCATGGGGCTGTCACTGCCTGATTCCTGGAATCTGTGTCTCTTTTTTTTTGTTTGTTTGTTTCAGATAAACTGCTATCTAATCACATCTTCATCTTGTACTCATGAAGCAGACTTCTTGAACCCAAATGCAAACTTTTACATGTATCCTTATTAAATTTCATCTTATTTAATTCAGCTCAGTCTTCTCAACAGTCAAGATCTTTTTGGAGTCTGCTGCCATTCCATGTTAGTTATCCCTCCCAGTTTTGTATCCTGAAATATGATAGGCATAGGTGTCTGTCTTTATTTTATCAAATCATTGATTAAAATGTTAAACCGTATAGAGCCAAGTGCAGATCCCTGGAGAACTCCTTCCCACTTAATAAAGAGCTACTAATTATTACCATTTGAGTCGTCATTCAACCGTTTACTAAGTCCATCTTATGTTATCACCATTATCATCATTATCTTCACCATCAACATCATCATCATAGCTAGCACTTATATAGCATTATAAGGTTTGCAGAGTATTTTACAAATATTATCTCATTTGATCCTTACAACTCCCCTGGGAGCAAGGGGATTTTTTATTATTATTGCTGTACAGGAGAAGAAACTGAGGCAAGAAGAAATTAAGTGACTTGCCCCCCACAGCAAGTAAGTTTCTGAGGTCAGATTTGTATTTCAGGTTTCCAGAGTCCAGTGTCACTGCTCTATCCACTGTGTCACCTAGATTCCCACGTCTTCCCACCTTTTCTTAAAGAAAATGGCTTTTCCAAAATTGGTTACATAGAATTGAATACTGTACTTCTAATATTAACTGACCAATGAGGTCTAAAGCAGTCATTTCTTTAGTCCTAGAAACAATGCCTTTCTCAGTGAAATCTGAGATTTTTTTTTACCTTTTTTTGAATGACCTATCAAACTATTGGCTCATGGAGCCTGAAGTCCACAAGAACTTCTGGATCATTTTTTTAAAGAACAGTTGCTGTCTAACAGAGAGTCACTTCCTCCCCCACTTTATGCTTAAGAAATTGATTTCACCACCATAATTCATTCCTTTTAGTTAAAGCTGTTTCTTTTCTCCAGCCTCATATAATGTGCCCTTAAAGGGTTCATGTCAACATGGATTTATCAAATTGCTTCAGGGAAAGACTGCAGAAAACCACAGATTGTTGTAGGAGGTTACAAAAAAAATGAATTAAAGACATTAGTACCTTTGAGGTTGGGAAAGGGTGGGGGCGGGGCAAACAAGACATTGACATGAATATCCTGTAAATCAGAATGGTGCCAAGTCCTGTCATTTCTACCTCCTCAGTATCTCTTCTTATATGTCGTTTAGCTTGTCTGACACAGTTGTAACTTGGTTCAGACCCTTATGACCTTACAGCTAGACTATTGCACTAACTGCCTCATTGGTTCTCCCAACCTCAAGCATCCCCTCACTTTAATCCATCCTCCACTCAGCTGGCTAAGTGGTCTTCCTATAGCAAGACTGTGCCATTCCTCTACTCGATAAATTCCACTGATTCCCTATACCTCCAAGGTGGTAATATAAATATAATATTCTCTGTTTGTCTTTTAAAGCCTTTTACAGATTGACTTCTTCCTACCGTTCCAGTCTTCTTACACTGTACTCTCCTCCTCCTACTATCCAGCAGCTCTGGTCTCCTGATAGCATTTTCTTTTCTTTTTAAAATTAATTTATTTATTTTTAGTTTTCAACATTCACTTCCACAAGATTATGAGTTCCAAATTTTCTCCCTATCCCTCCCCTCTCCTCACCCTAAGACACTGTGCATTCTGATTACCCCTTCTCCCAATCTGCCCTGCCTTCTATCACACCCCTCTCTTCTCTTTTCCCCATTCCCTCTATTGTCTTGTAGGGCAAGATAGATTTCTATACCCCATTGCCTGTATGTCTTATTTCCCAGTTTCATGTAAAAACAATTTTTAACTTTCATTTTTAAAACTTTGAGTTCCAGCTTCTCTCCCATCCTCCCTCACCACCCACCTACATTGAGAAGGCAAGCAGTTCGATATAGGCCATACATGTGTATATTTTCTTTGATTATCCCCAATGCCTGGAATGCTCTCTCTCTCTCTTTTCATCTATGCCTTCTGGCTTCCTCCAAGATTGAGATCAAATCTTGCCCTTTCCAAGAAGGTTTTCCCAGTCCCCCTCTTCCTCATTATCTCTCCTGCTAGATTACCTCCAGTTTGCCCAGTTTATTTATTGTTTTCATGTTGGTTGTGTCTGTCATCAGAACATGAGCTCTTTGAGGGCAGGGCTGGGTTTTGCCTTTCTTTGTATCTCCAGCACTTAGGACATTACCTAGCACATAGGAAATGCTTGTTAACTTGAGTAGTGCACAAGACAGATGTACTGTTAGACAATGGAAGAAGGAGAGAGAGAGAAATTACTTTTGTTTGGCAAGTAGAGAAAGCAGAGATGCCTTCCACAGGAAGGGGAAATGGATTACAAGATTGCAAACTTTCAACAGTAGATGATTGGGAGAGAGGGAGGAAACGTGTTTCATATTTTAAGTTACAATCTGAGCAAAAGGCACAGAGTTAGGAAAGGGCAGGCTAAGTTTAGAGAATGATGAATAGTTTGGGCTGGAAAGGAGAGCAATATGAGATAAAGCTGAAAAGATAAGTTCTGGAGGGTCTTGAATGCTGGTCTGGGAAGAATGGACCTTATAACAAGCAATAGATATAGAAGGATTTTGAATAGAGGGTGGTACCTGAGCTAAATACTGGATTATTCTGGCAAGAGCTGTATTGGATGGATTGGAGGGCAAAGAAGCTAACGGCAGGAAGGCCTATCAGGCAGGTAATTCCATTGCCCAGGTAAGGATTATCCCATGCTGGAAGGACTGACTGCCCAAGGCCACTTGTCTATAGCTTGGAAAGGAGATGGCAGATATTTCAAAAATAGAGATACGGCCGTAGATAATGGAGGAGATAAAGGGTGGAGCAGGATGCTGACTAGGGAGTATTGGGAGCTTCATCTCTTTTCAGATTTAATTTGGGACTGGACCTGATTTCCATAATCAAATTTCAGCTATTAAGATGCATGTGCAAGATTTTATAAATACTACACAAGTTAAGCAGATGTTATCCCTATTCTCAAGATGATTTTCAAAATTTTGGAGTTGCCATCCTTTACTGCTGTTTGATTTTACATGTACAATTTCTTCTTAATTAAAAAAAAAATTCATGGCATCCCTTAACACAATTGGAGACACTCCATAGTGTGAAATCTGAGTTAGGAAATAGCATCTGTAGCAGTTACACTCCAAACCATCCGATCTAGAGAACAAGCATTTTTTCTGGAGGAGGATGAGAAACTAATGGAGTTTTTCTGGGCAGACTCTATGAGTAGAGATAACTGATACACTGTAGCTTTGCTTACCCTGTGTTCAGGAAAAGTTTCTTCTCTAATCATGAGGATGCTTTAGGACCTTGGTATGTGCTCTCCCTACTCCTCCAGAGTATGTGTTTTGGAAGCAAGAAATAATCAAGTCCTTGGCCTTGTGCTTTAAATTGGAAGCTTGAGCTTGCTTCTCAAAGTATGTGAGCAGCCTTGCCCTGTTCCAGTCAAAGGGTTGCTCTTAAAATCTTTTTGTCACAGAAGTGAAACTTAGTTCAAGGAATGCCCTAAAATTACAAAGGATAAGAAACAATGACTTCAGTTTTAGATTTATCATCCTACTCCTCAGTGCAGAAATATATCTGTGGAGGGAGAGAGGGGGAGGAATCCCTGCAAGAAACAAATTTAGTCAAAAGGTGCTGCAAAATAACTTCCTGAGAAAGATTGGGTTGGGGTGGAATGTGTCACAGTGCCTATTTTCTGATGAGAAATGATAAAAAACAATAGTTAACTGCAGAGATATCAAATATTCTTAAGTTCCCTTTCTCATTGCCCACTAATTACAAATTGTATGTCTGTTGAATATATTTAATGAAAATCTAATTAAGATTAATTTCTCATTAAACTAGGACTTTTAGAAACTTGAAAAACAGTTTCAAATACATACTGTTAAAGATATTTGAGGATGATGGCAAGCATGCTAACTTTTATCTAGTAGCAATTATCTTTAGTTCAGCTATTGGAAATAAGTTTTAGAATGCAAATGCCTTTGGAGCAGTGTTTTCATTCAGGCCACAATCGTAGTGGTGAGTTTGTCACTATTGATTGTGGTACACAGTAGATTTAGAGGCAAGAGATTTACTGTTGTGGTTCAGTCGTATAATTCTGGGGCACCATGGACCATACCACGCTAGTACTGGCCGCGGGGTTTTCTTGGCAAAGATGCCATAGTGGTTTGTCATTTCTTTCTCCAGTGGGTTAAGGCAAACAAAGTTAAGTGACTTGCCCAGGGTCACTCAGCTAGTAATTATCTGAGGCCAAATTTGAACTCAGATCTTCCTGACTCCAGACACAGTGATCAAGAGATAGCTGTGATCAGAAACTCTGCAACTTGCATTTTGTGACTCTGGGCAAGTCACTTGACCTCTAAAGCCTCAGTGTTCTCATCTCTAAAATGGTGACAATACCTGTTGTAACTACCTTCTCTGAGCTGTTGTGGGGATCAGATGAGATAGTGTATATAAAATATTTTGCAATTCTTACACTGCTCCGTAAATATTAACCATTGTCATTATTTCTGTATTCCTTTAGAAAAATCTACAAATAAATGTACTTTTGGAAATACTGAACAACTATATAATTATTGTTTTTAGCAAATGTTCTTGAAAAAATTTATCTTTTTGAAAAAGAAACACCATAAACATACCTTAAAAGGTATTTAACTGGTTATTGATAAACACCTATTTAGGCAACCCCTTTTCAAAGTTGTAGGGACACAGATACCTCTTTCGTTATTGGATCTTATAATTTAGCCTATTTTATCCTAATAAGGAAGAAAATGTCTATTATTTGGAAAACTTTTAAGTATAGGAAAATATCATATTAGTTTGAGATATTCCAAGATTGAACAGATTTCTTGAAATAGTGTGTGATATTATTATTTTAGATTTTATTCGTGTTTTTCAAGTGACAGTAGTATGTAGCTGACCAAGCCTTTGATGCACAGCTTGAGGGAGTGGGGGTGGGGGGGAGGGAGGGAGGGAGAATGGGGGAGTGTTTTTTTTTTTCATTCTTTTGGTTTGAAAATGACTTTTGATACAGAATCAAAAAGGAGGGAAAAACAAACCAGTTGGTACCATCACTCTGTGTGTCTAAAGGGAGAACAGTTAGCATCTGCACAGATTTGTTGTGTTATCTGGAGAGCCAAGTTTCAGATTCCTTTTTTCAAACCAGTGAATCAAACACGTAACTATTTGGGGCTGATATTCCATCATTTAGATTACACCCAAGTTCCTAGCATTTCCTCTGCTCTCTTCTCTGGTGCCTGTTTTGGGATCCTTTTAAAGTGGGAAAACAAAAGGAAGTGAAAGTTAAATCACTCAACTTTACCATCATTCTTAAAAACAAAAAAAGGTTTGTTGCAGGAAAAAGGATGTGCCTGTGTGCTGGGGAGGAGGGGGGAAGGGGAGGGAAAGTCCTAGGGTGGGCAGGTGTTGGAAACCTTGGTAAAATTAGATTTGGGAATTATCTGTGGATTTCCATTATTCATGTGATTTCAATTCCTGATTAACATTTGTAAAGTAGAAGCTAACAAATGTAAGGCATTAGCATGGATAATCTTGTAGTAGCTGGTTGTACTGCGAGTTTTCTTAGGTTGGGGAGAGAGGGGAATTATTTGAATAATAAAAGACAAGCCAGTCTAATGGATAGAATCGGACTCTGAGCATCAGGAGATGTGGACTCTCCCCACATGTAGGGAAAGACCAGTCCCTTTATTTTCAAGGGGAAGAGGGGATATTTTTTTTCCCAGAGTGAGAACCTAAATTTGTCAGTACTTCTTATCTATAGTATCACGGTAAAGATTAATAGTGAGAGATCATACAGTTACTAGTTTTGAGTGACAAGAAAGCAGACCCTGGGAACTGTAGGTCTAAACAGTCATTTGCTAATGAGGGAGATGATAATGGGGAACCAAATGGAACAAATGGTGCTATAAAGAATGTTATGGTTAAATGCTTTCTAAAGAAAGGAAAGTTGGGCAGAAAGCAGTCTGTATAGCAGTAAGTCTAGTATATAGTATAAGTATATAGTATAAGCTATATAGTAAGCTGTACAGTATGCTATAGCAATAGCTGACATTTTATTTTGATTGTCTTTACAATGCTGAAAGGTTAATAATAATAATAGCTTCCAGATAGTGCTTTAAGGTTTGCAAAGTGTTTTACATATGATCCTCACAACCGGTCTATGAGCCATGTGTGCAGATGACGAATCTGAGTTAGAGCAGTTAAGTGACTAGTTTACAGTCACCCAGGCGTATTTGTGGCAGAATTCCAACTCAAATCTTCCTAACTCCACGTACAGCACACCAACAGGTTCAGAGATGTTAAGGGAATTGCCCTACAGTAGCACAGTTATTAAATGGTAGGGCCTAGATCTAAATCCAGGGTTTTCTGCCTTCAAACCTTTTCCATTATGTTATGCTGTAGTTTAGATATAAAGGTAGTTGATATGAGAACAATCAATGGAATTGCAAGGAAAATAGATTCTGCTTAATTCAACAAAGATATACCTACTATGTTCAAGAAACAATGAAAAAATGTTCCTTGATGTTGATTCCAGCTCATCGTTTTGGAAAATAGAAGTATGGATTTTGGTTTGAAAGTCAGTGCATTGGGACATCTGATCAGTTGAGTTCCCCATCCCAAATTCACTTGATGTAATTAATTACAAGATGTAAGGGGAATGTAACCGAGGTTGCGAATGCTATGTAAGGACTTGCCTCCTACACTCTGAGTATTCATTTGCACCTAGGATACAGCACTAGACCTTTAGTGGCCCGTTGGAATATGAAAAGGTCAGAAAATGGTTAAGGACTGGCAAAAGCTAGGAGCCTGCCCTATGAGTACCCTTTACTCTGTCCACTTAGTGTCCTGGGCAAACAGGAAGGAAGAATATAAAAGCAGAGGAGCCAGTCTAACCAGTGATTGAACCGCAGAGAGAGTAAGGCCAGCTCTTAAGGGCACTTCTTTCAGAGTGCAGCAAGAAGTGGGAAGGAGAATTCTCTTTCCTCTTCCCTACATCCCTCCTTGGCAGTGGTATCTTAGAGCGGAAGCATATGGGAGGGTGTCCTCTTAATGCTAGTGCCTTCTGTCTGTGATTATCTCCATTCTGCATATATCTGGTTTATCTTAGTTGTATGCATATTATCTCCTCCACTGGCCTTGAGAGTGTCTTTCTTTGTATACTTACCTAGTATTTAGCACATTGGCCTGCATACAGGAGGCACTTAATAAATAATTCTTGATTTAGAAGTTTAGAGTGTCCAGCACCAGGAACTATGAGATCTGCTCAGATCCTGGCAGGCCCCAAAGCCAAAACTCCTGCGGGTCCTGTGGTGTGGACTCTGAGCCTTTCTGTGGCAATACAGTAGACCAGGATTTATACAAAATCAGAAACTAGAGTTGAGGGTAACTACAGTTTCCAGATTGTGATACTAAGATTAGTGGAAACAGTTCAAAGACATTAGTGGCCCTGCAGTATCAAAGACAGTGATTGTCCCTCTTTACAAATGCCTTGGCTCATGGGTTCAGTACATGTGAATCTCTTTGTGACTTCCCTCCCTGTCCATTCTCTCTGCTGATGCTGGCTATATCTGTGGACGGTGCACTGCAGGTTTATGGGGGAAATATTTTGTTCATATTCATACTATGTTATTTTAGTTTATTTGCTTTAAATGTCATTTAGCTGATTAAAGACAAAATAAACAAAGGGTAGCCAGGCAGCCAAGTGGATGGAGTGTCAGGTCTGGGGTCAGGAAGACTCATCTTCCTGAGTTCAGATCTGACCTCAGACATTTACTAGCTTTGGGGCAGCTAGGTGGTACGGTGAATAAAGCACTGGCCCAGGAGTCAGAAGGACCAGAGTTCAAATTTGGCCTCTGATACTTGACACTTGGTAGCTGTGTGACCTTGGGCGAATCACTTAACTCCAACTGCCTTGCCTTCCCCTCTTCAAAAGAACCCAAAAAGTCACTTAACCCCATTTGCCTCACTTTTCTCATCTGTAAAATGAGCTGGAGAAAGAACTGGCAACCTGCTCCTATATCTTTGCCAAGAAAACCCCAGATGGGGTCATGAAGAGTTGGACATGACTGAAAAAAGACTGAAAAATAAAAATACATTGGTTGTGGTTCATAAGTCATAGTTCTAGAAGTCTGGGCCCACACAGTCCCTTTTAGAGTTAGTAGGGGTAGACTGACTGTGTAGGCAGATATAACTCTACAAAACCTAACTTTTCCAGGTCTCAGGTATACTCAGAAAAGCACCAGCACCACTCTCTATTTGATTATGGAGTTGGAAGGAGTACAGTTCCATTCACATATCATACTCCACTCTGGGTACCCATGGGACCCTAAAGGGTATCTAACCAGACCCATGGGCAAGCTCTTGCTCATGGCTTTCATCCTCATTCCAGTGTTGAAAGAATGAAGAGATCAGTGTGATGGTTATTATTGACACCTAAGGTAATGCATTTGTTATTTGACCATTGAAAGTGACTGGTAAGTCTGAGTGGAGCATATTTTACCATGCTGGCAATTTACAAAAGCTATAGTTTAATGAAATGCTAAATCAGCCATGTCATGGTCTAGTTGCTCTCTTAGTTGATGGTTCCAAGTTAAAAATCCAGATCCCATTCCTAATACAATTATTTGAGTACTGATTGTTTGGACATGAAAATTAGTTGCATGGAGTTAAGCTAAATATCAAGCTGAGTCTCTGACACAGGAAGGAAGCCGGCCTTCAAGACCAATGGAATGGAGAAGACAGTAAGTAGGGGAGGAGGGGGCAGGGTTTTCATCCATGGCATCCATTTCCCAATTTCCTAATATTGAGTTTTGTGTCGGTTAAATTTTGATTCTCATCTCAGATAAATTTTGATTCATATGACTCCTTTCCCCTCTAGAGGAGCTGCCAGTTCTGCTGCCTTTCTGAAAGTCATCTATTAAACATGAACCTTTGAATACTGGACTAGTCTTCAGATATCAGGCATAGCCTTTGGGGAGATGGAGACAAGGAGAGAAAGTGAGTGAGCAAACCTCCGAGGACATGGTAAACTATCTTAGAGTGTAAAGAGGCTAAAGCAGTTCATTTAATCTAATCATTGCATACCTCAACAGATAACAGTATTTCTTTTCTAAAAGAAAACCTGGGGAAATGTTTTTAAGACTAGGGTGTCACTATTGGAAATACTCCTTATCAAAAATCATTTAATCATGTTGGAATGAGTTCTCTTTTTCACTCAGATCCCTGATGTATACTACTAGCTTAAAGCAATTCGTAGTAGCAGCAGTAACACTACAAGACTTGTTTTTAAGATCTTTCTGGTACTGGAAATGAGAGGGAATCCTTTACTTGACAGTTCCTTTATGAAATGTTTTCTTAAGGATAGTGGTGATTTAAAAAAATAAATCTTGAGGGACCTTTGGGTCTGTGATTAGATAAATTATTTGTTGTTATTATTATTATTAGATTTTTAATCTCTCCCTGTCTTGACCAAGGTAGAAGTGCAGGGCCTGTGCCAGAGCCCAGTCCCATTACTGATTGGCTCAGAGTTGTGCCTTGCTCTGTTTTCTGACCTGGACCAGTTTACCTCTCCTTAGGTAACCTGATGACTCTCCATTCCCAGGGGATCAGTCATCCAGTCAGTAAGTACCTGCTGTGTGCTAGTCCCTGAGAGCTGGGGATACAAAGAGAGCCCCTGCTCTCAAAGAGCTCATAGGCTTTTGATGCTCACAACATGCAAACAACTATGTACAAACACGGTACAGGGCAATAAACAGGGGGAAGACACTAGCCTTACGAGGATCAAGAACGGCTGCTTGTAAAAGGGGAGATTCTTTCTGGGACTTGAAGTAAGCAGGAGGCATATTAATCCTCCATCAGCCTCTGTCTCCCTCACTAATGATTGCATTGTTACCACACATGATGCCTGGATAGATTCTTGAATGCACAAATCTTACACAAGTGTTAGAGGCTAATGTGGATCTAAAAGGTTAAAAATTTGGTATTAGTAAGCTTCCCCAAAAGGGAGAAAACTTCCCTGGAAAGAAACTTAGTAAAAGGTGTAGCCACATTCACAGTCACGAGTGGTGGAGAGAAGTCCAATATAATGACCCTTCTGTTAACATCTTTTGAATAAAATAAAAGGATTTAAGTTAAAAGGGGCTTTCAATATCTAGCCTGAATTTTCCATTGCACAGAGGAGAAAACGAAAACTCTGAAAAGTTGAAATGGAAAATATTTACTATTTTTGTGTAGTCATTATTCCCCCATTTGGATAAGAGGTTGATAAGATTTTGAACTGGGAAGAATTAAAATCCTACAGCACAAAGCTTGGAATGGAAAGGGTTAACAGCAAAGTTGAATGAGGGCCATCATTTACTTAACTGATGATCTTTCATCTAAATTTTTCAAGGTGACATCAACACATTGAAATTGACTTTCCTTATCCACCTATCCTGTTTCCTTTGCTTTCCCCAAACATGGCATCCCAATTTTTCCATTCCTCCCTTACCTCTGTATTCCCTTCTCCTAATCTGATCTCTCTTCTCCATTGCCTGCAGAATCCTTCCCAGGTTTCTGGAGGTATGTAATAATCAAGTGCCTGCAGAATTACACTGTGGCTCCCAGCCAAAATAACGTCTGCACAGGGCAGCAGGGTCCAGTAAAGTGTGCCTTGGCTTTGGATTCAGAGCATGCCAACTCAAATTCCGTATCTCCTACTTATGACCTGTGTGACTTTGGTCAATCCATTCCTTTTCTCAGTTTATTCAAGGGATGGGCAGCAAGGTGGTTCAGTGGGTAGTGTGCTGGGTCTGGTGTCAGGAAGACTTATCTGACACTTACTAGCTGTGTGACCCTGGATAAGTCACTTAGTCCTGTTTGCCTGAGTTTCCTCTTCTGTGAAGTTGAGCTGGAGAAGGAGATGGCAAACCACTCTAGGATCTTTGCCAAGAAAACCCCAAATGTGGTCATTAAGAGTCAGACATGACCAAAACAACTGAACAACAAAGGGAAATAGTAATCCTTACACTGCTTTCCTCATAGGGTGGTTGTGGGGCTCATTAGACAGTGGATATGAAGATCTTTTTAAAATTCTGCGTCATTGTAAGTTACTATTTTTCCTAATTCCTATCATGGTGTATCATTTTAAAAGAAAAACTGGAAGGCACCTTAAGAACTAATCTGGTCTATCTATTTTCCTTTAAAAGGTACACTGTCCTTGCTAAGTGCCAGTTCTGAAGGCATCAAGGACTCTTCATAGACTCCTTTGGTGTTCAATGCTCTGCATACTCAAGTACCTTTTTTTATGTCTAATACCCTACAATCCCCAAGTACCTGAAAGAAGTCAAACCTAGTCTAAAAGACAGAAGACTGATGAAATTTTTCTTTAATAATATATTGAAGTAGACTCAGTACTGTTGATTTGTGGTTCATGTGTTTTTAGTGACATCCAAATTTTCATGACCCCATCTGGGGTTTTCTTCGCAAAAATACTAGAGTGGTTTGACATTTTCTTTGACAGATGAGGAAACTGAGATATACAAGGTTAAGTGACTTACCCGGGGTTACACAGCTAGTAAGTGTCTGAGGTTCGATTTGAACTCAGGTTTTCCAGACTCCAGGTGTGGCACTCTATCCATTGTGCCACCTAGTTGCCTGCCTATGATAGAGCTGTCTATGTATGTGTACATGTGTGTATTGTTCTACAGTGATGTTGAGAAATAAACATCTTTGGGCGTACAAAGTATTAACTCCCTCCCCAATGATTTTTTAGTTCTTAAATCCGTAGAATTGTGGCCTGGCACATGTCCTATTCCTTACTGTTCTAATGACTCATTGGGATCAGGGTTTGCTGACTTTTTCTATGTGAGCACTCAACCTTCTACTAACTTTCTAGCCCATGAAGGAATTAAGTGCCACTTACATGAATGAGACAGTCCAGTGTTCCACCAAAACAAATTTGAAGACTGTTCCCTTGCTTCGGCATGAGTCACATACCTCGACAACAAAATGGTTCAAACAAGGCCATTTTTACGGCCATTTTTTCAAGAGCCATTGATTTATCGGGAGTGGAGTGTGAATGAGTCCAATTGATTCATGTGACAGGAGGACTCTGAGTCAATAATTCATGTTGATCTGGCCACAAAATATTTTATAGTTTGGAAATGTGGAGATTAGGAGTCTTAGGTTACAAGGGATGAAATTACAATTCAGCATTTTGATATTTTTTTCCATTTTAAATTTACTTCCTTAAAGCTGAAGTCCTCTGGGATTCAAGACTTTCCAAACAGCCCTCACTTACAGGACTCAGGTGTGTCTTATTAATATTTCTTGTACAGGAGAGGGTCCTCATAGGAGAGACTGGCTCAAAGCAAAAAGAATCAACATCATCTTTAAGGATAACAAAATTGTAAACCTTGAATATGTGTATTGTACCCAGATGTTCAGCTTTTAGACTCATCTTTATGAGCAGTACTTAGATGTAACTATACTAATAGACCTCTTCTTTTACACAGTTGGTATGTGGTCCTGGGGAAACTGAAGTGCTTAACTTTAATCTCTAGGGTATAGTTATTGTGCCTATCTGGTTTATTATATTTACAAATATGGATATATTCATGTCCTTTTTTTTTTTTACCAGTCATAAATATAAGCTTGTGTCCAGTGTCTGGAGAAAGTCAAGGAATGGCCTTACCTAACTTTATTATTCTGCCTCTCCTTTCTTCCTTTTCTTATTCCTTTTTCTTTCTTTCTTTCTTTTCTTCTTTTTTTCCTTCTCTTTCTTTTTTCCTTCCTTCCTCTTCCTCCTTCCTTTCTCTCTCCCTCCCTTTCTCTTCTCTTCCTTTTCTTCCTGTCTTTTTTCCTGCCTTCCTTTACTTCCTTTTCCTTGTTTGCTTCCTTCTTTCTTTCCCCACTTCTTTTTTGTTTGGCTATGGATTCGGGGTAAGAAAGATAAAGAAATAGGAAACCTCTAAGGCTAATGCTTGTACTTTCTTAGCCTACAAATGTGTTGAGCAGTAGCACGAAGTAGATATGTCTAGGAAGAATTTGGAATGATGTTGATAAATGTAGACAGGTCTGTGCAGATTTGAAGGTTGAATGAAATGGTTACAGATTTTTAATTAGGCTTTCAATTCAGAAATAGCCTATGGGGCCGTATGTAAATAGTGTCAGACCAGCTAGCTGTATAGAACATAGTGCACAATGATTTTTTTCCCCTCCCTTCTCCCCATCCAAGGGGTCTGTTTTATGGCTCCAGGGCCAAATCTGATCTGCTTGCCTGTTTTTCTACAGCCCAGGAGCTAAGAATGGTTTTTATATTATAAAATACAATAAAACTTTATTTTTATAAATGTAAAAAAGAAAAACCCAAAACCTGTTGTACAAAAAACAGGTAGAGAGCAGCATTCGATCCACCAGCATGCATTGTAAACTCATATTATACAAAAGGGCAAAAACACGTATGGTGTTCTTATGTCTTAAACTCAAGGAAGTAGGAAGCTGTCTGTCAGGTCAGGTTTTCTTGCTTACTGCTGCTCTCCAAGATGTAGACATCTCTCTCTTTTCACTGTGACTCATTTTCTATCTTGTCTGTCTCCTATCTCTATGATAATGCTTTCTGTCTCTTATAAACATGACTATATCGTGAGGGAATGCATGACGCAGACATCATTTTGACTTTCCCAAAGCTTTTGGATTAGTAGTAATGATTAGACTGTCTTAATGATGGCTCTCCCCATACCAGACTTAAACAAACACTCCTCAGAAAACCATAGCCTCATCCCCATAGGACAAAACAAACAAACATAGCCTCATCCCCATACGACAAAAAACATAGGACAAACATAGGACAAAACTAAAAGCTTTGTGCTATAATAACCCATAACTGAATATAGCATTATAGTATTTCAGAAGATATTTATGGTGAAAAAGAATCAGCTGTCAATTTCTGCAACTGTATTGCGAAATTGAATTGGGAATTCCAATTCAGGTGTATGAATCACCTCCAATAGCCTGGAATAATAGCTTTGCCTCTAAATAGAACTTTAAGGTTTGTAAAACACTTTACAGGTGATATTTGATTCCCACAACAACCTGGTGAGGTAGGGGGTATTATTACCCCATTTCTGAAGATGAGGAAACTGAGGCTGAAGAGAGAATTAAGTGTCTCTCTCAGTGTTGCTCAGTAGTCTAGAGTAGGATTTTGAATTCAAATCTTTCTCAGTCCAACTCCAACACTATTCACCCCAATATTTAGCTTCCAAATCTATCAGAAGAGATTCTGTATGTAGAGCCCTCAGCAAATTTTAATGCACCAAACAAATGTTTATTATTATTGTCATTTATCGTGCTACACGATTCAGCCGTTGTTGTAGCAGTCCTTTTATGGCACCAGTAAAGGCAGCTTGCTTCCGTGTTATAGCATCTTCGGCCCTGTTTTGGCTACTTTTAGGGTTGAATTGATGAGGGCAATTAGGTGGTAAAGTGGACAGAATGCTGGCCCTGGAGTCAGGAAGACAACCTCAGATACATCCTAGATGGTGACCCTGGGCAAGTCTCTTAACTCTGTTTGCCTCAGTTTCCTGAACTGTAAAATGAGCTGAAGAAGGAAATGACAAACTACTCCAAGTATCTTTTGCCAAGAAAACCCCAAATGGGGTGGGGTCAGGAGGAGTCGGACACAACTGAACAACCACAACAGAGTTGACTCCAGTGACCTGAAAGGGTTTTTTAATATATCTCCTCTCCCAAGTACTTTAAATCAAAATTGATTTGCTTTTTAAATTTTTTTTAAAAGATGAGCATATGCCTTACAATTCAGGAAGTGATTAGTTTGTTGTCATTCCGAAAGGTTGGCAGTCAAGCGTTTTAGAATATCAATGGATTAAATTGATGGACCTGTGGGGAGAAAAATAATATTGAGCTAGAAAATCAAAGGACCAGTTATACTCCTGCATTAAGTTTGTCTCTCCCATGTGCTTTGCAGAAGCCACCTGTAGCCTAGATAGCAAGGGATGACATTGCTACTGAGGTTCTAGTGGGCTTCAGATTGCCTCTGAAGTGTTGCTCAGGAATCATATTGCAAAGAAATTTTTCTTGAGCAAAAAAAAACCAAAAACAAAAATAACAAAGCTCTAGTTTTACTACCAAAGATTCCTGCCATCTTTCTTTTCCAAATAAGTGAATAAAAAAAAGTTTTCAAACATAGTGTAAAGAGAATTTGATTTCGGGTCAGGACTGTCGCTTTGGGAAAATCACTTCCCTGTCTTTGCTTTACTTTGCACATGTATAAAATGGGCAGGTTTAGACTAATTCTCTGACCCCAGGAACTTCAATGGGGTGTGCTCTTTGGACACACCTAAGTATAATAATATTACCAGTCCCATCTAAAGTCATTCTTTGTATATCTTCAGTTTTCCAGTAGAGAAGATGTCTTTGTATATCTTCAGTTTTCCAGTAGAGAAGAAATTGAGATCAGTGATTTTTATAAACCAGAATTATAGTGGAATAATTTAGTGCACTGCTTTCAGTTGCCTGGCCTAGAAACTCAGAATATTTCCTCTGAAGCAGACTTCAAATAAATAGTGATTTATTTGACAGTACTCTGAGCAGCTATTGTACATGTGCCACTATTTGCGTTCGACCTGCAAGAACAGATTGCACAGAGGTACCATTTACTCTGGTTGTCAGGGTAGTTTCTTGGGTGCCTCTAGCAAGATTAAGATGCGTGATTGCTTTTTTCCTTGCTTTCCTTCATGTTGTGCCCGTCACAATTCCTAGATTTTCTTTTATTGCTTTATACAACGATCCTAGACTGTGTTACAATCCATTATTAGTCTTGTGGTTTCTATCCCCCCTCTCTTTGCCAATATCAATGAGTTATAAGAACAATTTCCCAATTTTTCAAGTAAACAAACTTAAATTTCTCTATGCTTGACTTTCTCCAAGGTCACATGGAAGGAGAGTTAATGGAACTCAGATTAGAATTGAGCTGTCCTACATCCTGTCTAGTGTTCTGTTAAGTAGGTCACCAATGATGGTTTGTTGTGGTTTTTTTTAAGGGTACAGGTTTTCCTAATTTCTTAAGCTCTCTCTTCCATTAGCAGGAAAATTTAAAGGGGTACTAGGGTCCCAGCAGTTGATGAGGAGATGCTGAAATGTATATGCTTTAGGCCAGTGGTATTATACTCAAAAATAAACGGAGCCCACTAAACCGTACATAGGGATGCCTGGAGCCTTAGAAAACTACACATTAAAATTATCTATCTTCTATTTTATTTATTAAGTATCTCCCAATTATATTTTAATCTGGTTCAGTTGCACTCCTCAGTGTTGTGATATGTGCTTTAAGCAAAAGGTAAGTATATTATCATCTGGCAGCTTCTTAGTGTTTTTGAAGACCCTTATTGTAATTCTTAGTGTATAAACAGTGATGAGCAAAATTACTGGACATAAAGGGGGCTTTATAAGGAATCAAATGCCTTCATTTATAATGATGTCTTGTCTCCTCTGCTGGATTGTAATCTTCTCGGATCCAGGGACCTTGTCTCATTCCTTCTGCATGTTTTTTAGCACTTAGCTCAGACCTGCCTATTAGGTTATGGGGTGCCTGTTTAAGTTCACAAACAGTTGAATTAATCAATATTTGGCATGACTTCCCTGCTTAACTTGCTGCTTTTCATCCAGGTCAGGATGTGAGAGGCCTAGGAAATAGGTAATGTGGGGAAAATTACAACGAGTACCCTTGTACTGTATTCATTCTCTGGGCAATTTAAAGACTTAGCAAGGTTTTCAATATATACATTCCTAAGACTGTAAAATTCACATAATAAATAAAGAATGGTTCTGGGAAAAGAAATGAGAGAAATGCTGCTCTCCTCATTAGATGTAACCTTCGTGCTTTCTGTTTGTTTACTGATTAAACGTTAATCTTGTATAAATCCAGCAGTCTGGCTTGCTAGCTTAATTGAAACATGAGCTCGCACACCATGATGTTTTCTTCATCTCTCCTGCTGGGTGAGCTGTGGTTATCCCTCACTTGTAGCAGAAGTTGTGATAAACCTCTCTGGGACTGTCATTTTAATAGACTTGGTCCAGATTTCTCAAGGTGTGGAATCTAGGTCACTAGTCACGAACAACACTGTCAAAGTAACAAGCTGTTGGTTGACTGTCTTATTTTAGGACATCTTGGCACTTGAAATCATTGGCTTGCTAGGCTAAAATGTGAAGTACAAGAGCTCCTGAAATCAGAGAAAAAGGGTCAGGGTAAGAAAATGTCATTAAGTACAAACTAACGTGCCAGTTATGTCAGAAAACAAAATATAGTTCAAATGGAAATCTGTGGAGCAGAAAGAAGAAAGGACTATTTCGGGGTTGGAGGTGAGAAAGATGACTAGGGTCTCAGAAGCTATCGAGGATGGGCCAGCCCCTAGTATTTTCTTCTCTAAAAGCAAAGAATCATCATCTGAGAAGGAACTTGGACACTGTCTTCTGTACTTCCTTCACCTCCCTCTTAACTCCTCCCTGACTTTTCCCATCCTGCCGACCATCCTCACGTCCTTCAGTAGCCCAAGTTAGTTTTATGTTCAGGACTAGTCTTCAGGAAGCCCATGGTGTAATATTGGGATTCCACTGTCCTCCCTCTGCACCCACCCCCCAAAAAAAGCCCCAAAACAAAAATACAAAACTCCCACCTGATTGCTCCAGGCTAAAAATCCTTTTATTCCATCTTTAGAGACAAGATTAAGGTTAGGCAACCTTAAGCAGAATAAACAATGAAACTCATTTGTAAAGTAGAGAGACCATATGGATAAGACCCTACACTTGGAAATTGGAAGACCTGGGTTCAAATCTTTCTTTAGACACTGGGCAATTCCCAACCTCTCTTTGCTTTGGTTTCTTCCTGTCTAAAATGATAGGGTTTTGAATGGCTTCTAAGGTGCCTTCCAACTCCAGCTCTATGACTCTATGATTAGCTCATGGTCAATCAATAAACATGACCAATATCTGATCTCAGATCTTTTCCTCTTCTAGCCAGGGGAGGAGTTTATAAAGAAAGAAAGCACAGGTGCCTGAGTGTAGGAAGGGGTCATTACCAAGAGGGCAGAGTGGAAACCGCCAGAATGGGAAGCCACAAAAGTTGTGCTGTCTCCTCCATTTTGCCCGCCCTAGGACTCTACCAGACACAGACCAAAGTCATATCCATAGATATTTCTATGTAGGGAAGTGGGGCCACATCAAGTTTAGCAGGAGCTTTTCCATGGAAGCAGGTGGGGCCGGCCAGTGCTGCTGTGCATCATTGTTAGAGATCTTGTGATGCTGGTTGTTTTGTCTTGTTGGCCAGTTTCCTTACAGAGGTTCATCATTCCCAACTGATTGACTAACCACTGTATTAATCGATGCCATCTCTTACTGTAAGTGTTGAATGTTCCCTTATCATAGAAAAGCCATGGACCTATTGATATTATTTCCTTGGATACTTTGGTTCAGATATATGAATAATCATTATTAGCTTTTCTCCAGCTACTTAAGAAAAGCTCTCTGGGCTTTAAGTGGGTGTCCTTTAATCTTCCAAGTACTTTTCTATTCTTAGCACTTTAGGTTGCTTACTCTGTTACTGTTTTTAAATTAGAGCTTAATAACAATTATTGAACTAGCAATTACATTTGTGATTTTGAAAGTTTAATAGTTAGGGTTAGAGTACTGAGTTTCTGGTGTGAGTGACTTTTCTTTAGAACTAGAAAAAATGCTACCATTTATTGGATTCCAAAGCAATGGTTTTGTTTGAAAAAAATGAACCAATTAGACACTGCATCCACAAGGAAGTCCCAACAGCCTCACTGTTACCTGTACAACAAATAAATGGTAAATAAATACAAAAAGTCATATATACGTTTGGGCCATATACAGTGAAGCATGTTTGTTGTGTCAAAACAACTGAAATTATCTTAACAAAAAGCAGCCCTATGGCAGAAAACAGGCCTCCATGTTATTTCACTGCTTCAGATTCCACCCCTGCCATAAATTGTTGCCATACAAATGAGTAAACAAATGGTAAATAAATAAAGGTGTCGTAATGGTAAAATGTTCGAGCTGGCTGCCACCTCTCTGGTTCAGGTCATAATTACCTTTGGTCTTATTCTTTTCACTGGTTTCCAGTCTTTCCCCTTTCTAATCCTTTTTCTGCATAGCTGTCAAAAGTGTTATTCCTGAAGCTTAAGTCCTACCACATTACTCCTCTTCTCAAGAAGCTTTTACGGCTGCCATTTGCCTCTAGGACAGAAATATTGGCTGCTGTCTTTAACATTTAAAGCCCTTACTTAGCTCTCGACTGTCTTTCTAGATTTATTACACACTATTCCCTTTCACACACTGTGCTTTTCTTCATCCAAACTAACTTTCTTGATGTTCTTTGCATATGACATTCCAGTAGACTTTAGCTATAATGCATTTCTCCCTCACCTCTTTGACTTAGCATCCCTACCTTCCTTCAAACATTTTCTCCCGCATAAGACTTTTTCTGATCCTTTCCCTTTCTACACCCTTCCCCAATACTATGGACTTGCTTTGTATAATGAGGTGGTAAAATAGATGAACCACTGGGCTTGGAGGCAGGAAGACTTGAGTTCAAATCCAACCTCAGTCACTTCTTAGCTGTGTGACTCTGGGCAAGTCATTTAACCTCTGTCTACCTCAGCTTCCTCAACTCTAAGATGGGAATATTAATGGAACTATTTCCCAGGGTTATTGTGAGGATCATATGAGGTAATGACTATAAAGGGCTTAGCTTGTGCTTGGCACATAGTATTCAATAAATGCTTGTTGATTAAGGCTAGGCAGATCAGGGAACAGATCCATATTATCCAGTATCATTTGTGCATTAGATAGGCACTTCATAAAATAGTTGATTGATCGAAGGAAAGACTATAGTTTTATTTTTGAAAGAGAAAAGGTGTGATTTTTTTTGTCATTAAGAGCCATTTTTCTTGGTGCTCAGTCTTTTTCATAAAAGGCCTTTTATGGGTATGTGCACGCCTTGTTTTTGCCACATTTGCCGATAGCAAATTTTCCAAAGACTGCCAAATGTGTGTTGTCACTCTTTCTGAAATAAGGAGGCTGGATTGAAATATAAATGAAATGTCACACCTAACATATGGACTTTTCTAATCTGAAAGACCTGTGTATGAACATTTTCTGGAAGCTGCTTAATATTTTTGAAGTGATAGAAAATAAAATTGTACTTACAGTTCTTGGCTCTCTGTGAAATGTTATAATTAAAAATGTAAGAAAGCAGTGGAATAACATGCAGGCCTGTCTTCTGCCATAGTACTTCTTTTTGTTAAGAGAATCTGAGTTGTTTTGACCACAACAAACATGCTTCTTAAGAGGACACTGTGTATGGCCCAAATGTACATATGAATAAGTCATTTGTACATAGGCATTAAATTCCTGCCACTACCAGCATCTTCCCTATGCTCGTTGACGCCATAGAGGGGTATAGGACAGGAAAGTACTCTCCACCCAAACCCCTTGGTAGCTAAGATACCAAATACCTACCTCATTTTGAAAAGAGTGTTGGGACTTGGACTTGAGGAAAAAATAGGTTTGAAATCCATGCTCTGACAATGTACTTTAAAATGCCATATAAAGGTGAGCTGCTTAGTATTGTGGAGGCTGTGTCGTACTGTGGAAAGAGCAGTGGCTTTGGAGTCCTAGGACATAGGTTCAAATTCCATCTCTGCCTTTTTACCACCTGTGTGAACTTAGGCAATCACTTCTCTTTTTTGGGTCTCAGTGTTCTCATATGTAAAATGGAGAGGTTAAACTAGTAAATGACCCCTAAGCTCCTGTCCATCTTCCATCTCTAAGTCTATGATCCTCTTATCTTCAGAGCTCAGCTATGCATTATCTCATATTGGTTTTTACAGTATTGCCCCTGTTTCTAACACTGCACTCTCTATTTCATTGGGATTAAATTATTTATTACAGTACTCTCAACACTTTGAAATCTCTATCAAATAAAATGGAATTACCATCTTCCTGTGACTGTCCATTCCTACCTCCTGACCCAGATTGACTTCCACCTCAGGAAGAAACATGGTAATCCACTTCTCAATAAGAGCTGTCTCAATTTGAAGGTCTTCTGGGTCCCTCACTTGTAGTGATTCATCATATCGCTTTCATTTTGAAACCTCACAAACTCTGTACTTTTCCTCAACCTAGCTTTCCAGGTGGCTTCTCTCCCTTTTACTAAAACAATCCCTGAAATTTTATCTTCTCCATGAAGATTGCCTGATTTGATGTAAAATAAACTTGGTTCCTATGTCATTTCTTGGCTACTGCATTTCTCCAAGTTTCCTTTCATGTATTATGTACTTTACACTTGCCTCCTAACCCTACAATGAAGTTGGCTTTGACATAAATTTGCTCTCTCTAGTTTCTTTCCTTCCTTCTTCTAGTTTCAAGAATTATTTTTGTTTAGTTATTGCACGTACACACATATACCACCAGTGTTGCCTTGAAAATTTCAGGTGAATTTGGGGCAACCAGCTTTAGTGCCCACCAAAGAATCATATGCATTTAGATGTTTAATAAGCTTTTTCTCATGGTAATGATGTTTAGTTCTTAGTTTTCCTAGGGGAATTGGGGTTACTCTGAGTTAACAATAATTGCAATAGCACTTAGAGATCTGTTATGAAGGCAGCTAGGTGGTGCAGTGGATAGAGCACTGACCTGGAGTCAGAAAGACTTGAGTTCAAGTCCAGCCACAGACATTGCCTGTCTGTGTGACCCTGGGCAAATCACTTAGCCTCTGTTTCCCCATGTGTAAAATGGGGATAATAATAGCACTTACTTGCAGAGTTGTTGTAAGGATCAAATGAGGTAATATTTGTAAAGTGCTTAGCACGGTGCCCGGCGTATAGTAGGGGCTATATAAATGTTAGCTATTATTATCGATTATTTTCAATTAACTACTTGCCTGCCTCAGAGGTAAAATGGAAATGATAACAGCATCTGACTCTCAGGGTTGCTGTGAAGATAGAATGAAATAATATTTGATAATTGCTTCACAAACCTTAAAAACACTATTTAACTGGTTGCTGTCCTTATTATCACCTCTATTATTATTAGAGAGCTGGAAGGAACCTCTCAGATCTAAAAGTCCATCCCTCTTATTTTACATATGAGGAAACTAAAACTTGTTCAAAGTCACATAGAAAAGAAGCTTTCGAGGTAGGATTAGAACCCAGGACTTCCGACTCTAGAGCTGTGCTCTTCTCCCTCAGCCCTTCTATGTATTACCTCATTTGATCCTTAAGGCAACCCTTTGAGGTGGAAGGGAAGACATGGTCTTATTATTCCTATTTTAAAGAAACTGAAGCGCAGCCAAATTATATGTCTCACTTAAGTCAAGATTCCAGGCTAGTCTTTGTGTCTGTTGTGGAGGCAATTGAAGTTAAGTGATTTGCTAGTCACACAGCTGGTAAGTATCTGAGGCTGGATTTGAACTCAGGTCTTCCTGATGCCAGTCAGTACTCTTGCCACTGAGCCCAGGCTTCTTAATCTAAATATGGCATCCTACCTCTTGTATGCCAGCTGTCACAGGGTGTGGCCCAATGGGCAGGTTTTATCAGACATATTCTGAAGTAGTTCCAAAAACCCAGAATTTTGTGAGCCATCTTGTGACCCTTAAGACTTGTAGATATTTAGCACAAGGCCAGATTTCCTGTTCTTCCAAAGAAGGCAGGGCCCATTTGGAGTAAACCTCAGTGCCACTTTGCCTGCCGATTCCTCATGGTTCTAACTGGGTCAGTTGGCAGCATACGTTGCTATTTTTGTCAATGTTCCTTCTTAGACTTAGAACTGAGGGAAGCTACAGATGCTTACCATATGGTTGCTATGAATGAATTTGATGTACAGATGATTTAAGTTCTTTTAATTTGGGAAGGGAAGGTACACATTAATAATAACATAGAATTAAAAGGCTAGAATCAGGGGTGGGGAACTTGCAGTGTCAAGGTCACAGGTGGCCCTCTAGGTCCTCAAGTGTAGCTTCAAGTCCTTCACCTCCTTGAGTGTGGATTCATTTAAAGGGCTGTGCTTGAGGACCTATGGTGCCACATGTGGCCTTGAGGCCATGGGTTCCTCACCCATGATTGAAAACTCTTAGATATCAGCCTCTCCACTGTCACCTCCCAGTCCCATAGGCTTCACCCGAGTCTTCTCAGACATCATTGTCTGCCCAAACTCTCAGTGATTTCCAGTGTCGCTACATTTATGTAGGTCTTCAAAGATAGAAAGGGCGCTTTTATAGATGATCTCATTTGATTCTTTCAACAACCTTGTGAGTTGCCTGAGGTCTCGTTATTTAGTCATTTTGAATTTTCTGTGACTCTTGTGACCTCATTTGGGATTTTCTTGGCAAAGATACTGAAGTTGCTTGCCATTTCCTTCTCCAGCTCATTTGACAGATGGGGAAACCGAAGCAAACAAGGTTAAATGACTTGCACAGAGTCACACAGCTAGTAAGTAAATGTCCTAGTTTGGATTTGAATTCAGGTCTCCAACCCAGCACTCTATCCACTGCTCTGCCTGCCTACCTGAGGTCTCATTACTGTGTAGCAATCTTTCCATAATGACAGGTTGATAGATTGCTTCTCCAAGGTATACTCCCAGTGTTAATGATCCTCCCTAAGATCAATACATTACTTTTTTTGTGATGGGTAGATCCATATATTTTTACCTTCCTTTTTTGTCCTTTTTACAAGTGGAACCACCAGTGTGATACAGTTTCCTCATCTATAAAATGAAGAGGGGTATGGGAGGAAACTAGATGTACCCTTCCAATTCTTAATCCTGTCATCTGCTTCACTAGAGTTTAAAAAGAAAAAAAGGTTAGTGTTTATTGGACTCATGGAACCCACTAATGGAATTTAATATCTCTTTTTGACATCTGTGAAAAGTATTATGGATTTAGATTTAAAAGCATTTTTAAAAACTACAGTAGAATCGATTGCTATCTGATTTGATTACCTTCTACTAAGACAGTCTAGTTTTAGCTCTAAATTTCATTTCCAACGGAGTGTTTATCTAATATATTTTACCAGATCAAGAGAGAATTTACTGGTAGTGTGAGTTCACTTTATGGGAAAGACTGTCTTCCTGAAGCATTCTGGTGAAAGGATATCTATGCTTTTCAGAGAATCATTTGCTAACAGTATGGCGTAGATGTTATTAGAGGTGAGTAAATGAAAATTATTATTATGATTCCAATTCTAAAGTTAATTAACCTAGACAATACCATCTATCATTATCTCTTTTGCCACCACCCCCACCCCCCAGTATTTAGGATATTAAAAAAATGTATCCAGTGAAAACATACATACTAAGATAGCATAGAAAGTGCACAGATATAGATAACTGGCCTCAGAGCCAAGAAGACAATTTTAGTTTTGCCACTGACAAACACTATTTAATAGAGATGCTTTTTCTCCCCCTCCCCACTACAGTAAAAACCCAAGTGCAGGTGTGCACACCCACACCCCCACACCCCACATATACACCCATGAAATAAAAAACTGTCTCCTAACATAAAGAAAGGGTTATGATATCGGTCTTATACTGACTGCCAATGGGTCTTGTTAAAGAAGGCTGACTGATGATAGCTCATTACCTGAGAACCATATTAATGTCAGTACTCAACCTAGACTGCAGCATTTCAAAGGATGACTCCATTTGGGGATACCCAAGGTCCAGTTGTGTTTCTTCTCTCTAGAGATCATGCACTGTCAAGATCTCTAGTTTCCTAGGTTTTTATGTGCCTCATAGCTATATCTGAGGGCTCCAGTGATAGGCAGTTCTTATACTTGTTTAGAATCAAAGTAAATGAACTTTTATTTCTTATTTGTTCACTGTTTTCATTTTGCTTGGGAGGGAAGTGTGTGAAGTTATTGTTTTAAGTCAGAAGCAATACAAGTGATCTTCATAATCTCTGTTGTAATCCTGGTATCTTGAACCTGGAATGTCTGGGTTGAGTCTGGAGTGGGAAACGGAAGGCACACTGTGGTAGATAGCTGCTAGTAGTAGGAACCAGTTGCTTTGGGCTCAACTTCAGTTAAGAAGCTCAAATTGATTGACATGGTGCTTTGAGAAAGCCCTTGGTGAAGTTCTCCCCACTAATCTCCTGCTGCTGTGAATGTGACAAATTCTGTTTCACTCAGACATTGGGTCAGAAATTGAAGGGAGCTGTTAACGTTTGTTCTCAAGATAGGATCACAGATGGATTTTTAAATTTATTTCTTCCCAGTTTGAAGTCATCCAGCAGAGAGCTTCCTTGTTTCTTTTTCCCAGTTATCCAAATCAAATTGATTTTTTTTTCTGTCATCTGTGAAAAGAAAGGACAGAGCTCTGCAGGGGGTCCAGGATGTAAGGCGATGGATTCTCTCAGTCCCCCTGCAGTTTCTAAGAGTATGTTTGCAAAAGTGATGGAGAAGGAAATAGGTAAGGAGCCTATTTTTACTGTTGTTGAAAAAATTCTAGTGACTGTCTTAATATATAATTTGGAGGATAAATAATCTTCTATTTTTAGTGAGTTTCATTTTTTTTAGTTGGATCTGGTCCATGGTATGTCTTGTTTTTTGTTTACCACTCAGAGAACAATCTGTATTTATTTTGATCCTTTTTTTTCCCTGAAGGAAAGCAAAGAGGATATTAAAGCATGTGGAATTCATTTGAAGTTGTTTTTCTATATCAATGTAGTTGTTTCCTCATGGGCGAGGAACAAGTGATAGCGACTCTGGTGATCCTTCTAAATGTGACTGCACTTGAGCTTTGTATCAGATATCCCATATACGTGTCTCTTTCCTTCTACATAATGGAGATATTGCATAATTACAGTTACCATTTATCTATGTGTCCATTTGACTACAAAGTGAAAGAAGATTTAGGGAGATTTGCTCACACTAGTCCTGGGAGGCAGGTTAGTCAAGCTTTATACTCTCCTTTTATGGGTGAGAAATCTGGGGCTTAATGAGCTGTTTCGACTTGGCTACAATTTCACAGAGAGTGAGGGGCAAACTGGGACTTCACCCTGGTTCTTCTCCTTTTACTCTACATGCAGCCCAGTGGTCTTTCTATAATAAGAATACCAACAGCAGCATTAATAATAGCTACCATTTGTATGGAACTTGAAGGTTTATGAAACATTTTATTTGGTTCTCACAATAGTCATGTAAGGTAGGTACTGTTTTTATTCCCATCTTACAGATGAGAAAATTGAGCCTGAGAGAAGTTAAGTCACTTGTTCAGGATCATGCAGCCAGTAAATGTCAGAGGCAGGATTTGAATTCTGAGCTTCTGCTCCAAATCCAGTATTCTAACCACATGCCATCTGACTGCCAGTAGATGTCTTAAACTAGGACACCAAGTATCCATAGTGTTATTGTGAAATGAGATAGAAGCATAGTTTAATGAAAGGAGGACTAGACTGTTAATTCAGGTGACTGAATTTAAAATTGGATGGACTCTTGGAGGATGCTTACTCTAAACCTCTCCTTTTCCAAAAGAGAAAACTAAGTTCCAGATTAAATGACTTTACGCAAGAGAACGTGAGTAGTAAGAAGCAGAGCTGGTATTCATTAGAATATAAGCTCCTTGAGAGTAGGGAATGTTTCATATGTATTTACAATCTCCAGTGCCTGGCATATGGCCTGGTGTATAGTGGGTTCTCTGTAACCTAACCTTGCTGGGTTTAGGTTTAGTCAACAAGGAAAAATCAGCAAGTTGGATGAAATGGTCTTTAAAGTTACTACCTACATTAATAGGGACACTGGTGACCCTTCTTGATCCGGCTTACCTTTTAGATTTGTATCTCACCTCTTTAGATTTGTATGTACACCTCTTTCTCTTTCCATGCAATGGAAATAATTACAGTTACCATTTATTTGATGCTTTTAAATTCTATAAATGTAATCTGTTTTAAGACTAGCCACCATAATCCTTTCATATTGTGATGGGGAAAAAGTTTCAAGACCATGGAATCTTAGACTTTTAGAGATGTAAAAGACCTTAGAAATCATCTAAGGTCTTTTTTTTAATTAACAAGGAATAGTGTGTGTTTTTATGGCATTTAAAATGTTAAAAGAATTTTATTATGAACCAAAAACACATTAACCAACATGAATAGTTCAGTTAAACAAAGAAAAGAAAGAGGATTGTCTTTAATATTGTAAATTTATATATTTATACTATATTTTATAAAGTAGGTGTTTATTTAACTATGGTAGTGACAAAACTTCTCTGCTTATTTTCCAAATCATTTTCCACAGAAAGCTTTTGCTAAAAGATTATTCTATGCTATTATTGTTCTGACTTCTAATTTTTAAAAAATGTATTAGCTTCTCAAAATAGGTGAATTTGGAGGGTAGTGACTTTATAGAGTGTTATTCTAGCATCACAGATTTTTCAAGCTGAAAGGGATCTTAGGGATTACTTTATGTAATCCCCTCATTTTATGAAAAAAGGAAACCGGGTCTCTGAATGGTGATGCTATAATGTAAGAATTTGGGCTCTGAATATTACTAATAGAAGACATCAAACCCCCCCTGCCTTGGTTGTCTGCACTATTTTTAAATCTACTTGAATATTGGTATTTAAGGGTAGTCCCTTAAAAGCGTGTAATATCTTAGTGTTTAGGGGACGAAGAGAGAGGTTAAAGAAGAAACAGGAGATGCACCAGTCTGTCTGCCGGAAGTTAGACATTGGTGGTGTTTGGTTGGAGGTCTCATCTGTTCCAATAATCGGCAGACTGTTATTCCTCACACAGGTGGGCATCATGTTTTCACTTCCTGTAACAATCCTTGGTCCTAAGCACTGTAGGCAAATCCCAATCAGGCTGCACTGTGGTTTTGTGAAATGAACAAAACACCCTTTCTGAAACTAGGCCAAGACCTCATTTTAATTTCTGACCCAACCCAGGTCTCCAGCTGTCAGGAGCTCTTGCATTAATCCTCTGCCAGTGAAAAACCCTTCTGGCATACATTACTATTAACTCATTGGCACTGGTCATAGAAGATAGTTATGGTCATATATGGCTGCAAGATTCTCAAGTGAAAAGGCGCATTACAATTTGGTGGCAAGGGTTAGGAATTCAGAAGGGGAAAATGTCATGTTTATATCATGTAGGAAAAGTGCCGCCTTTATATTACACAAAGAATTGCAAATGGCTGATTTCTTATACCAGTGACATTGCCAGGAAGCCAGATTGAGAGATTTATATCTTGAAGAAATGCTTAATAAAAGGTTTTATTTGAACAGTGCAACATTTTAATATCTGCCCTAAAATTATTCCCAAACCAATGAGATTTGGCAAACCTGGCAGAAAATGGAATTCCATCCAGGCATATGTCTATGAGACACTGTGCTAGAGGGTAGGCATAAACATTAATGAAATTCAGGAGTGAGTGGTTTCTTAATGTTGGTAACAAAAGCACACCAGCGTTTTTAAAATGTAGCAAAAACCTATTCCCAGGTGCTAAGGATACAAAGGTTGAACACCCCACCCCCACCACATATTCTCTCTCTCTCTCTCTCTCTCTCTCTCTCTCTCTCTCTCTCTCTCTCTCTCTCTCTGTCTCTCTGTCTCTCTCTCTCTCTCTCTCTCTCTCTCTCTCTCTCTCTTTGTCCCATCAAGGTGCTTGCCATGTAAGGAAAGTTGTGGCATATACACAATACAAAGTACTCTGTGATAACAATAGAAGGAAGACCAAGGATGCAGGAAAGCATAGAGAGGAAGAGGTGGTACTTCCTTGTCCCTTGAAGATTTGAATATGTGAAAATAAGGAGAGAGAGAATTCTAGGTACATGCGTTGAGATGGGGAAGTACACTACATGATCAGAGAATGATTGGTAATCCAGTTTCACTGGAATGTAAAGTGCCTAAAGGGGAGTGGTGTGAAATGTGGGTGAACTGATACAGCCAGTTTATATAAAAAGCCAGAAAAAGAGGTTTCCATTTTATCCCCTGGGCAATGGGAGCTACAGATGGTATATTTGAACCTATCGAGTGTCATATTTAGGCCTTGGGCAACCTTGCAATTGTGAAGAGTAAAGTGGGTAGGGGACCGACTACAGCCTGATAGACCAGTCAAGAAGTTCTTATTATTATCCTTTGGTAAAGGATAATACCGGTTTGAACTAGGTCATGACATTTCCTCCTAATGATCTTTTGTAGCATTTTAAAATATATTTCATTTTTTTCCAGTCAGCATAAATCCTCCTTTCCTTCCCAAATGTCAGCCCTTTGCACAACTGAGAATGAAAAATAAAATCCCTGTTACAAACCTATCTTCCAATAAAACAAATCATGTCCAAAAAAAGTCTCATTTTACACTCAGTCTCTTGTCTTTGTTAAGAGGTGGATAGCATGTTTCATCATTAGTCCTCTGGAGTTGCAGTTGGTCATTACACTAAGTGGAATCTCTAATTCTTTCAAAGTTTTTTGTTATTGTATAAATTGTTCTAATTCTGTTCACTCTGTATCAGTTTGTATAACTTTTCACATCTTTCTTTGAAACTCTTCACTTCATCTTTTCTTATAGCACAGTAGTATTCCATTATATTTATATACCATAACATGTTGAGTCATTTATGTGAACCCCCTCAGATTCCCATTTTTGCCCCCTCAGAAAGAGTTGTAAATATTTTTGTACATCTTTGGTTAGAGTTCATTTTGCTTAAGACTAATCTCTCTCTTAATCTATTTTCCTTCTAATTCCCACTTCTCCCTTTTCCCCTTTTCTTCTTGAGTGAAGTGTATTTCTGTACCTAAATCTGTCTATGACTACACATTTTATTTGCATCTCTCTTATGCACTTATCATGTTTTATTTTATATTATAGTGTTAAAAGTGACAGTGGAATAAAATATATTCCAAAAGTAGTGATCTCATTTTTTTCACATGCCAGAATATAAGGAAAATTCATTTTTAAGTTCAATTTTCTAAAATTTGGAGGCTTCAGAGCAAATGAAGTGATAGATGAGTGAACATGGTTTCTGGGAAATTGAAGGATGGGTTGCTCTTATTCCTACCATGAGTATTTTGAAGGAAAAAGCCCATCAATAAAAAGTACATAATTTCAGCTGGTTTGGTTTTCACATGAACAAGTACCATATGATTACATGTCACTGTCCAAGGTACCTGTGGAGAGACCCTGACAGAATCTGCCTCCCCTGATCATCCCGTATTTCTCACAAATTGATAAGGGGGAGTTTCTGAGGTTAAAGTGAGCAAGAGGAAATTATTAATGAGCAGACAATACAGAACTAGAGATATTACAGACTGAAAAAAAAATTGACTGTAGAACTTAAAGAGAGGTCAAATTTAAGTATTGCAGGAGATAGGGGCAGGGGAGGGAAGAGAATCTTTACAACCTGTAAGGTGCTGGAAAGAGGATTCCTTAAGGATTTTTTTTTTTTTTGTGGCTTGTTCTAATATACTAGAATTGGGCCTAACGTGAGAAAAAAAGAGAAGTAGATATTAAGCTGAAGCAACTGTCTATTTTAATTGAAATATTTGTGTAGTACCTGACTAATATCTTGTTCAAAATCTTCCACATTTTGACAATAGAAACACAAGCTTCTGAACCAAATGAAGGCCTTACTTCTCCTTTTCCATAGATGCAAAGAAATAGAATGCTGGAAGAGATAGCATGCATGGTATAGTAGGTCAAGTTCAGTACTTGGAATCATGAAGAACTATGTTTAAATTCCCTCTTCTATCTCTGTGAACCTGGATAAGTAACTTAACTTCTCTGTGCCGTATCTCTAAGATTTCTCACCTGTAAAATGAAGGGACTGGATTTAATTATGTCTTACGTGTCTTTCAGCTCTAAATCTATCACTATGATCCTGGCCTTGAATAGATATACTAAGTGAGTTCAATTCAACAATTGTATATTTAGTATCTACTATGCTCAAATCATGCCTGTTCTTGGCAGCAGGGACCAAAAGACAAAAATGATAAAAGTTCTTTACTTCAAAAAATTCATTTTCCATAAGGATGTGTGGTGGGACATATATAAACAGATAAAATAAGATAACGTGAGGAGAGAAATAACCATGTAAGGATCAGAAAAGATTTCATGTAAGATCCACTCACTTTACAGGTCAGGAAACTCTGGCCCAGAAAAGGCAATGGTTTGCCTTAGGTCACATGGGCAGTAATTGAGCTGAAGTCTGAACTTGGGTCATCTGACTTCAAATTCCATACTCTTTCAACTATGCCATTTTATGATCTATTCTTTGGAATCTGAATGCTGAGATTCATCACGATTCTTAACCTTCATGTCTGTCCTTATTCAATAGCATTAGTGAAATATCTAGTATTATATATAAAATTAGACTAAATAGCAGTAAAAGAACATTATTTGGGGCTCTACTCCTAGTTTATGTGGTTTTTTTATATAGTAAAAAGTCTAAAACAACTTCTGTAAAGTTTCAAGGTCTTAAAAATGAGGGGAATACAAGTGAAAAATAGGTTTAAGGAACTAAGGTTCCCATCATGTTCTTTCAAATTCTGAATCTGACATTTCATTTTTAAAAGTGAATGACTTCTACATACATAGTACCCAGTACGTTATTATATGAGCATAGACTTATTATATCTTAGTGTATAATTGTCATTCGAAAGTATTATGGTATGTTGGAAAGAGCAATGGATTTAGAGTCAGAAGACTTCAAGTCCTAATGCCTTCCCTTTCTGGTTGTGTGATCTAGGACCATAGCATCTTAGATTTGGGGGTGTAGGGGACATTAGAAGTCATCTGGTATTGAATTTCTTACCTTCTCAATAAGTGAGGGGGGATGGAGAAAAAGAGCTCATTTTGAACTAAAAAAAATATTTTAATTAAATTTTTTTAATTAAAAAAAATCCAAGAAGATGTTATTTAGTCTTGTCTCTTCATTGAGGCTGGAAAAAACTAGGGTGAGAAAACTAAGTTCCAGAGAGATTAATTGGCTTGCCCAGCATTATGCAGGAATTAAACAGATTAATTACCAGGCTACTAGTTAATTCACTCTTGAGTCTTATAGTATTACCTCTATTTCTGTTATTTCTGATGATATCTTTTTTACTGGCTCTTTACTTCACAGTTCTTCTTTGCTAATACTATTCTACAGCTTCCCCATGCTCACCAGACACCTCTTGAATATCCATTGTGTGGGTCAAGTCTTTATTTTTTCAGAAAATGTAGCCAACTTTTGTATCAGTATAGCATCACTGGAAGAATATTTGTGTCAAAAAGATGGACCTACATTTCAAGGAGAAGTTTGGGGTCAGTAAAAGCTCTGTAGAATGTCCCAAAAGAAATCCAGCTGGAGCAGCACCTATACTATTATTCAATTCTTGGCCCACATCAGTGTCCATCTACAGTATGTGTCTAAGATATATGTGCTGATGGACCAGTCCTAAGGATCTAAGTGCTTATCATAATTTGGATAGTAGACTGGTTTTTATCCATTTGTTTTTTCCTTTTTAGGTAAATTAGCTAAAGTACTTTGAGTGATTTTGTATCTTAGAATGGGCAAGTGGATAGAAGGGAGGAAACAAGTGTTTATTAAATGCTTACTATATGCCAGATGCTGTGCTAAGCGTTTTACAAATATCCTCTCATCTGGTCCTCACAACAACTTTAGGAGCTATAGGTACTACTACTAGTCCCATTTTATAGTTAAAAAAAACTGAGGCAGACAGTTTAAGTGACTTACCCAGGGTCACAGAGCTAGTAAGTGTCTGTGGTCACATTTGAATTCAGGTCTTCCTGACTTCAGATCCAGTGCTCTACTCTCTCTGCTACTTACATGAATAGGTGCCACAAAGACCTGAGTTCAAGTCTTATTTCTGATGGTATGACCCTGGGCAAGTCACTTAATCTTTTAATGCTCTGGTCAACACTCTAAGACTTGATAGAGGGGATTTCCTTATCTAGAAGTTCTCTATAGCCATGACATCCCAGACGCAATCTCTTTCCATGTATAATTTACTGCATTATTCCACGGCTTGATGTTGTCATTACATTGCTGTCCTTACCAGCACTTAGCACTATGCCTGGCTAATAGTAGATATTTAGTAAATATTTATTGACTGACCGACAGCGTCATCTGCAAACAGGAGGACTTCTTTCCCTGCAGGGTATCTCTCTTGAATGAACTGTCATTTGTTAAGTGTCTCTATCATGGGTCAAAACTATGCTAAGCCCTAGTAACATAAATACAAAAAAGCAAAACAGTCCGTGTTCAAGGAGCTTACATTATCATAGAAGATGACAACTCATTTAGAAAAGCTATAGATAGTGAAGGGGTTTTTTTTTGGATAACATGGATGTTGCATGGAGTTACAGGTCAAATGACAGACATATTCTTTCCAGGAATGGTTCTTTGATTACCACTCCCAGAGTGAAAAGGTAAAAGGTGGAGATGGGGGAGGGAGAGACATCCAGAAACACGGTAGGAATATGAACAAAATGCCTTACAGCGGGTGATCTACTTAGACTCTGCACAAAACCTCCACCATATTCATGGCAAACACCTTTGGTCAAGGATATATTGCCCTGTTTTATGCCTCATTTGATATTGACAGAGGTTGTTTTAAAAAAAAAAGTTATCTCTGAGTTTGTCTTTTAAGAAATCTTACATGATTTTAATATGTTTGGGTAGATAAGTATGGTAGTGACCTTGAAAATGGATGGATGGATGGATCCACATATTGGGGAGAGCTCTTCCATCAAGAAATTTCAGAAGCATTATTTTTTACGGTGCTGGAAATAAATTTCTCCTGAATAGCATTTAATTTTTCAAGAAATTAGCCTGTATTTTAATTATTGTTTTAGTACATTAAAGCAAAATTTTCTTTTTGTGTCAAGAAGTTTTTTGCTTTCATAATTGTAATAATATGTATTTCATTTGTGTCTTGTGTGAGAAATTGAAAAATAGACATAAAGACAATGGGAAAGGTTGATCTCACCACAGCATTAATGTATAATTGTATTAAAATGAATAATGGACAGAAAAAAGACATTTCAGTACTAGGTATAAAATGATAATTTTTTTTAATATGTTATCTCCTACCGCACTCACTCTGATAAAAAAAATAATATCTTGAGTCACTTGTCAAACTTAAAATACTTTAGTCAGCTGTGTTTGGAGATGAATGCATGGTCAGTTAGTTTTCATTCAATAGTGTTGTTCTTGAGAGAAGACTGGAAACATTGTCATCTTCTGTCCCTTCCTCTCTTTCATCTCTCATCGTGGTACCAGTCATTTCCTGTCATCAGCCAGCACTGACTGGAAGCTGCCTAGGTACCAAGACATAAACATTCTTGTTCTTGAATAATAAGCTTTGTGAGTAGAGATTTTTTTGGGTCCTTTTAGACATTGTTTATAGGCCTTTGAGTAACTGGTGAAATAGGGACAGTGGTCTCTACCGCTATTGAGTTCTAGTCTGTTTACCCTTTTCATGCTTAAGGTATACATAGTAATTATAGAGCACACCCCCATAAAGACTACTCAAACTTATTTTTTATTACAGAGAAGAAAGGCACTGTGCACTGGAGATATTGATTTGGAAGGGAAGAAGAAACAGAAATACTTTTTCAGAAAGATTTGCTTACAGGCCCAGAAAGCCAGTTTCTTCCACTGATAACAGCAAATAGTAACCTTACTGTCAGCAGTTACAGAACTATACCACCCTCAGACACTTGACACTTACTCATTTGTGTGACCCTGGGCAAGTCATTTCACCCCTATTGTCTTGCAAAAACACAACTAAACCAGTCATCAATCATCTGTCCTTACTGAGGAATGAAATATTCCATGTATATAAATAGTCTAGATAACATAAGCTTTCCCTTTTAAGCACCAAAATTCTTTCTTAATTTTTTTTTAATCTGGCATGGAATTTTCTCAAATGCATTACATGCAATAATTTTTTTTTTTAAAGTAAAGCTAGTTCACTGAGTCTGGGAGAGAATCATGGAGCTGGAGGAAGGAAAGTTCTAACAGGTCATGTGGAATTATGAGAGTGTAAGTATAGGCAGAGTTGGTTATTGTTCAGTCATCACAGTTGTATCTGACTTTTCATGACCCTGTTTGGGATTTTCTTGGCAGAAATACTGGAATGGTTTGCTATTTCCTTTTCCAGCTCGTTTTACAGGTGAGGAAACTGAAGCAAACAGAGTTAAGTGACTTGCCCAGGGTCACACAGCTAGTAAATGTCTGAGGCCAGATTTGAACTCATGAAGATGAGTCTTTCTGACTGCAGGCAAGCGCTCTATAGACTGTGCCATGTAGCTGCCCAATACACACAGTTAACTGCCACGAAGAAAGGGGTCAGGCTTCCTGGAGGGAGAGGGAGACTATTTAGGAAAATGATTGTTACTAAAACCCCACTATGTTATAAATACCAAGAAGATAATATTGTGTCCCCTTTCTCCCATTTGGCTTTTCGAAGAAGTCTGAAATATTTCCCTCTGGACATGGGGAAAGTCTCTTTACCTCATTCATTTTACCTGTGTAAACAGCATTAACCACAGGCCTTTGCTAGTGGGATGTCTATATTGGAAACACAGTGTGGAGGCAGTATCTGAGGGGTAACATTCCCGAGAAAGAAATATAGAAGTGTTTTGCCGGAAGTACTGTGTCTTGCTGGGAGCTTAGAGCTACCAGAAGGATAAAGAGAATTACAGATACTTTGACACTATTACTTGGAGTAGGAAACAATTTATACAGGGAAATCCATCTGGGCAGCAAGTCAGTATTATTGAACAACCCTGACCATTACCCCCACCCCACCACTGCTATAAATGCAATAGTGAATAAATTAGAAATAATTGACATCTGGCTTTGGGTGGTTGTTTTTACTCAAGAAAGGATTCTTTCCTATCCAGTCTGAGATTCTCATATCTATATCTATTAAGCAGCATCCAAGTAATGGGTTCTGGTGTGCTGAGCTCCATATGGTTGTGACTCTGACGTGCTGCTCAGAGGGGAGAAGGTAGGTTAATCATTCAGAATATGAAAAAATCAAAGGAGCATTTCTTAATCCAGAAATCTGCTGTTGCTGATAATCTCTTAAGATGAAATTTTAAGTTATTAACCCAATTGATAAAATAGCACTACTAAAAAGAAAAAAACAAATTATATTCATTTACTTTCTTGATTAAGTTAAATGATACAAATTGAGGGACAGGATAGTAGAAAGAACATTGTTTTGGAAATCAGAAAAGAAAGCTGATTTTGACTCTTACCTTCAACATTTACTGTGTGTTCTCAAGAAAGTTCTCTGAGCCTGTTTCTTCATCTATAAAATGGGAATAAAGATGCTGTCAACCTTTTGTAAATCAAGTGCTATATGTGTGAGCTATTAATGTCATTCACATATTTTTGTTCCTTAAAGTGTATAACAAATGGGGTGTTGCATTCAGTATTAAAGACAACCATAGGTTGTTTTTGTTTTCTTCAGAATCCTAAATTTGAGCTACTTTGGTGCTAAAATTACCTCTTCATGTGAAGGATAAGGAGATGCTATCAGTAACATTTAGTAATAGGGCTTATTTTATAGCTCTTTATACTTAAAATTGCTTTTATGTGAATTGTTTCATTGGATCCTCATAACAACTCTAAGAGGTAGGTAATGCAGACAACATTAACTATACTTTGCAGATGATGCAATTGAAAAACTGAGGCTCAGAGACATTAATTGCCTGACCCAAAGTCTCATGACTAGTAAGTTGCAAAACTTGGACTAGAACCCTGGTCTTAAGATTCAAGGTCTACTACTCTTTCTACTATACCATCACTGCCCAGCAACAAATCTAGACACATTCAGCATGTATTGACCATTTCTGCTCTATGCAAAAGGTTGTAAAAATTAAATTAATAAGCTATCATGACCTGATTTTATTGATAAGTGGAGTTTGTCATACCCTTTGTTAAGGTTGTTTCCTGCTTTAAGGTGATTGGAAGTGATGGTGGTCATTGTCCTTCGTTCTCAAAGAGGACCAGAATGATATCACTGTTAGAGAGTCAAGTTACAGTGTGTCCACCTATGGCTGATCAGACCGTTGGAGCTCAGAATGCTCTACCACAGGTTAGGCACAAATAGTCCATGTGAACATTTGAGGTGGATTCTTCAAATTTGCATATCTCATGTTTCTTTTGATTTGAAGTACTACCTAGCTCTACATAGCCTCTTGGTTTTTTTTTAAATCTTTAAATCAATCATATTGATTATGGCGGGGGCTGATTGCTTGTATCTGGGTAGAAGGGAGCACCGGGTCCTGAGAAATTATGACTGAGAGCTAAGCAAAGCTGCTATCACTTTTATGGCATTTGGAAAATGGTCACTGGACCTAAGGTCAAGAAAAATGTGGTTGTAAATCACTGTAATGTGCTGCTCCGACAAAACTTGTGTATGTAACTGATTTGCTGTATTGGACAAGACTATTTGCTAAAAACCAATCCTTATATCTAAAAAATAATGAATGTGCTCCTCCCTTCCCCCACTCCCCCACCCAAGCTATGACTATCCTTCTCCTAATATGGCTCATCATTGACCAATAATTACTGAACAACCCTGAGAATACTGTTACTACTAATGATATTGCTTATTATCATTAAAAGCTCATATTTACAGAGCACTCTGATATTTGTAAAGTATAATATATGCATTTCATCCTCACAGCAACTCTGTGAAGTATGTTCTATTATCTCCTATTTTACAGGTTAGGAAATTGAAGCTGAGAAAAGTTAGCTTATCCAGAGTCACATGTGTAGTGATTGTCTGAAGTAGGATCCAACCCCAGGTGTTCCTGACTCAGAAACCAGCATTCTACCTGCTGTGTTCCTTCTATTTGCGATTTCACCAGTACAGGGAACACCTGGTGTGTATTTGAAACCTCACAGTGGTCCTTAATTTTTCACTCGTTCCCATCCCACATTCCAATCAGTTGCCAATTCTTATTTTTCTTCCCCTATAATATCTCTCATCTTTCCCTTTCTATACACTCACACAGTTGGCACTTCAGATCTTCATTCCCTCTCACTTGGATTATTGCAGTTTCTTTTATATTTCGTTTCTTTGCCTCAGAGTTCACTAAGTTGGATGTTGTCTGAATACGGATCTCTCTCTTTCTTTTTTCCTTCCTTTCCTTCTTTCCTTTCTTTTTCAAGTGTTCTTGCACAGAATAACTAATATGGAAATGTTTTACACGACTTCACACATATACCTATATCATTGCTTCCTGTCTCATGGTGGGGGTAAGGGGAGAGAGGGATAGAATTTGGAGGCCAAAACTTAAAACAAACCCCAGCAAATGTTAAAAATTGTTTTTGCATGTAAATTGGGGGAAAATACAATATTTAAAAGTAACAACAGCAACAACAACAAAAACTAAGTTGATTGGGTTCTCATCGATATCCATATTGGGTTTCTCTTGATAGTTCCCCCTTTATAAAGTGAGATAGTATATGCAAACTTTGAAGTAGTAAGTAAATGTTAGCTATTTCTTCCTCATCAGAATCATGTTTATGTGGTCATAATTTCTTCAGTTTCTCTTCTTTCTTGAATGGACTTCTGTGTACAATTTTAGGCTACAGTCAGTCAACTAGCATTCATTAAGCACCTACTATGTGCCAAGTATATGTGCTAAGCACAAGCACTGGGAATACAAAGAAAGGCTCCTCTTGAGGGACTTATAGTCTAATTCCACAAGACCCTACCTGCCCTTTCTTTGAGTTCTTTGTAACCTATTTTTTCCCCAGATCTTGTGTGTACATCAGAGTGGTATACTTGGATAAGACCAGAGTTCATACCATGACTATGTCATTTAAAGTCACACATGCTTGCGTGATTTAAGGGAAGTCATTTGACCTCTCTAAACCTCACTTTGCTCATTTGTAAAATGAGGTAGTTAGAATAGATGACCTTTAAGTCTGTCCAGCTCAAGTCTAAGAGTCCCTGTCTAGCTTTCCTGTCTTGTATCTTCACTTGCCTATTCTTAGCATTGAGCTGTATAAGTACAGAGGTAAGGAATCCTTTATTGCTTTTTCTGCTTTTTTTCTCTTTTTACTACAGTACTCCACAGAACACCTAACTTCACATGCATTTTTAAAGATGGGCTTCATATCCAAAGGAAAGAAACATATATACTACAGCTTACGGTACAACTATTCCTGGCTAGCAGAAACAAATTGAGAACACACACAACCTATAAAGGGATTTTCAAACCGATTAATGAGCTGAATCTTCTGGCAGTTATTTCTCAGAGTTGTAAGAGATTTTCCTTTACCATTATGCTTCTCCCATCCTCCCAGAGTGATCCTTAAAAATTCCCAGATGACTTCCTATTGAAGGTCAGCTTTGTGACCTTCTGAGCAGATCCACTAAACTTCATTTTATGAAATTTCTTAGTGTTCTGTGTCAATTTCCAACAATGATGGAGAAGAGGGACTGGTGTCATCTCTGCATGGCTGATTTTAAATTACCTACTTGTTTAGATGCTTTTAACATGGAAACATCATTAGCCACAGCAGTCAGTATCTCATACATCACAGTTAATGCCTTGGGGAAGATACCCAGTAGAGGAATTTAGAAAACTGCTCATAGCACTTGGAAAATTTGTGTACTCATTCACATTTTTTCATATATATTTCACACAAACACACAATCCCTTTTTGAGCTCCTAGATGAGCTCCTGAAGAAGCCCTTGAGAGACTGGTTTATGTTTAGCAATCAACCATTGCCTAACCAGGAATGTATTGGCAGGATTGGGGAAGGGGGAGGCACCCATTTGAGCCTGACTACCCATTTTGAAAAGAATCCTCTCTTGGTTTGTATTTGGTTCATTGAGCAGGGTTGCTGTTTGAAAACAGTGTGGTGTAGAGTTGTGTGTCTCATCCCCCTTCTGCTCTTGCCCAGAGTGACCCCCAAGCTGTGTAGACACAATACCTCAATGGTGATTCATCAGTCTTTTCACTTGTTACTGTAGGTCATTTGCCTGGATGAAGGACCTAGAGCAAGAAGAAGGAAATCCCATTTGATTCTCACCATTACCCTGGGAGGGAGGTGTTATTATCATCCCCATTTTACAGATGAGGAAGCTAAGCATGTGTTGAATCATACTTATCTTTAAAATTTCTTCTTTTAAAACAAACTTTGAGAACACATACATATGGTAGTCAGTCTAAACACATAATTCACATTTCATGGGAGAGTTAAACTTTTTTTGAAATCTAAAAAAATACATGTGTATGTAAAATATATTTTCTTTTTTTTTCTGTTAACATATAATATTGCCCTGAAAATCTTTGAAAAGAAAGCTCCTTTAAAATAACATTTCATGTTTAACATAGCATTTTGAAAGTAGATGTTATGGAGAAGCATATGGACTTTGCACTATTGATACTAGATTTGAAAAATACAGAAACCTTCACAAATGTTACTTTTTAGTTTCTAATAATTGGGCTCCTAGGCTCTCACTATTTATTCTTCAGGTAACATTCCTGTATTCTAAACAGGATAAGATGTTTATCATGTTTACTTAACCTTAGGGATTATGCTAAAGTCATAAATAATTTCATTACCTTTTCAAATAAAGTAGAAAGAGGAAAAATAGAGCTTTCCCTGTGAGGTAGTCAGTGCCTTTCAGGGCTGTTCTGGATGAGTTATAAGACTATGCTTTGGGGCAGCCTTTTAATAGAAACAATCCTACCGCTGACATTGACTGCCTCTATAACCCTGGGCAAGTCACTCCACCTCCTTGATTCTCTTTTCTTCTCTATAAAATGATGGTCTCCAAAGTCTTACATCTACAGTCCCAGGACCCTATGAGCCTATTATTAATCATCCTATTATTTAGGTTATTCTTCAAGAGTTATTATTTCTCCCTCACACAGTCAGTGCCTACTCCAGATTGATCTCTTTGCTGTTTCTCATTAATTCCATCTCACACTGCTGTGCCTTTTTCAGGGGTGAGAAACCTGTGGCCCTCTAGGTATATGACCTTTTGAATGAGTCCAAGTTTTGCAGAACAAATCCTTTTATCTAGGGGATTTGTTCTGTGAAATTTGGATTTAGTCAAAGGGCCACACTTGAGGACCTAGAGGAACATGTGGCCTCGAGACTGCAGGTTTCCCCACCCCTGTGGGCTGTTCCCCATATCTGGAATTTGCTGAAGTTGGCCCGTATCATTTTGTATTTATTGTGTATACAGCCTGTATTTCCTTACCTGCAAACATGTCATATTACCCAGTAAAATGTAGGATCCTTGAGAACAGGGACTGTCTCATTATTGTCATTGTATCTCCAACGTTTGGCATGTAGTAGGCATGTAATAAATGCTTGATGGTTGATAGATTATTTTAGATTTAAGGGAAGAATATGATTGAGTAGAGGGAAGGAAATAAAGCCTGCCATTCTGCTTATGGGTGGTGTTTGTGCTAGAGTTATCTTAAGGAAAGTTCTCTTGTGCAAAGTTTGATAATTTGCTCAGGTCTTGAGACTACTCCAGTGTTTGACTTACATAGGTCATTTGAAGTTCTACTTTCAGTCAGTACATCAACAAACAATAAGGACCATGTGCCAGGCACCATGCCAGGCTCTGGGGATACAAATTGAGGCAATAACACCATCCCTGCTTGATCTCTGGAGATCATACTCCAATGGTATGGGGAGATAGCATGCAAACAATTAAATACATGTAAGATATAATCAGGGTGAGTGGGAATTAATCTCTGATGGAAGGAATTAGCATGGGGGGCGGGGAGTGGGGACTAGCAAAGGCCTCTTAGCTGAGTCTTAGAAGAAGCCAGAAGGCAAAGAAAAAAAGGGAGGGCACTCCAGGATTGGGGAGACAGCCAGTGAAAAGCCACAGTCAGGTCGATCAGTGTGTCTTGTGAGGAACGTTAAGATGGCAGGTGTTGCTGAATGGTAAAGGTCATGGAGGGGAGTAGAGTGTAAGAAGATAGGAAGGGGCTACATTATGAAGGACTTTGTTGCATTTTTTATTTGATTGTGGAGGGAGACACTGGAGTTTATTGAGTGAGAAGGTAGGGAGGGGCATGGTCAACCCTGCATTTTAGGAGGATTGCTTTGGTTGCTGAATGGAGGATGGCTTGGAGTGAGCAGAAACTTGAATCGGGAACACCAACCACAAGAGTTGCAAAAAGACTTGGCAACAGATTGGTTATATGGGGTGAGGGGGTGTTGAGGATGACATTAATGTTGTAAGCCAAGGTGAGCAGAGGTACCTTCAACAATGACAAGAAGACTCGGAAGAAAGATGGACGTTTTGACTCTGAGGTGTCTGCAAGGTATCTAGTTTGGTTGATATCAGGAGAGAGAATTGGATTGGATAAATAGATCTAAGAATTATCTGCATAATGATAATTGAACCCATCAGAGTTGATGATGAGTTCACAGAATGAGTATAGGGAGAAGAGGGCCCAGGACAGAGCCTTGGGGGACACTCCAATGGGTGTGACCTGGAGGAAGATCCTGTAAAGGGTACTGAGAAGACAGTCAGACAAGTTAAGAGGAGAACGGAACCAGGAGAGAGCATCAGTGTCCTGAAAACCAAGAGAACATGTGAACAGCCTCAGTTTGGAAGCCATATAACAAAGCTTGCTTCCCTGTTTATGTCAGTGCTTTTGCTTGCCCAGTAGTGCTATATGTGCAAAACACTTTGCAAACCTTAAAAGGGAATTTTAAATGTCAGCTAGTATCATTGTTATTAGTGGCTATTGTAATCAAAGCAGGTATGACTGTGGTAGGATTGGATATGTTTTATTTTGCTAGCTTTTTCTATTTTTCTTAATTCCCATAACATGGTCTGGGTGATTTTTATCTAGCCAATCTGAGCATGTTTTAGGACTGAACTTTTTTTCACTTTTTTCTTTTCTTTTTTTGATCATATTAGTGAAGGGAGCTCCTAGAGAAGAAACTCTCTTTTCTGATTCAGATCTGCTCTGTAACTTATAGCTTTAGAGTTTCCTGAAATATCCTAAAGAGTCTCATTAATTAAATTATTCTTGTATGTGTTACTATCTCTATGAATTTTAGCCATTTTGTTGTGATTCAGATTCCAATAAACAGGAAGGAAGGAATGAAGGAAGGAAGGAGGGAGACAGGCACCAGGATGACCTACTAGCACAGGTTCTTAGATCTGCTTAACTAAAAGGAATGCAACTTTTGAGAGGTCAACAGTTTTCTTTAATCACATTCACCAGTAGAGAAAATACAAGTGCAGAAATAAAGACCAACAGACAGGGTTTCAATACATATATCACAGATCAATAGACAGATCCAGCTGTCTGACCATTACATATATACATAGTGATTAGTCAGAGAAGCACCATTTCAAAGCTGGGGGTGGGGTACCAGCTACCCAGAGTCTCTTCTGACACATGAACCTTTTTTCCAAAGAGGAAGCCCCAAAGCACGACCTGACTTCAGAGTATATATTTACAGTTTTCAGAGCAGGGGGGGCATCATGACCCAGTGCCTCATTAGAAATCAACAAAAGGTGTGGGACTTCCTACAAAACAAGTCTCCCCTAATCAAGCTTCCCTTAATGCACTCCACTTGAGGCCTATTAATGGACAGGAAAGATCTTTTAACTCTCATTAACATCAACTCCATTAACAGGAAGGAAGGAAGGAAGGAGCGAGCATGTATTAACCACCTACTGTGTGCCAGACACTGTGTTAAACTCTTTACCAATATCATCTCATGTGATCCTCACAGCAATCTTGAGTGGTAGGTGCTGTTATTACCTCCACTTTATAGTTGGAAACCGAGACAAAAAAACTTAAGTGACTTGCTCTGGGTCACACAGTTAGGAAGCATCTGAGACCAGCTTTGAATTCAGGTCTTCCTGCTTCCAGGCCCAGCACACTCTGCCACGTAGTTGCTGATGGAACAGGCTCACCTGACTAGGATTTATGAGAGAACTTTTGAATACTGTTTCTGGTTTCAAAAATCCACTGATTCTGAATCTGCCTCTTCTTATACTTAGGTGTTCATAGGTAATTAAAATCAGGGAATATGTTCTTGATGTAATACTAATAAGAGTTAAAAAATAATATAGGACTCATAAGATTTATAAAACATTTTACAAATTTTTACAAACTTTTTACAAATCATATCATCTGATTATCACAAACAAACCAAGAAATAGGTACTATAACTCTTACCATTCCTGTTTGATAAATGAAGAAACTGAGGTTTGACGAAGTTGTCAATGGTTTCAAGGCTAGTCCTTGTCAGAGGCTGGATTGCAGTCCACTTTTTGACTCTACCCAGTCCCTTTTCTTTGAAAAGTCATCCTACAGAAATGCAGGTTAAGTGAATTTCCAGCATTTTTGTAATGGTGTTTTTCCCAATGATAGAGATTTTTAGTTTTCAGCAAATATAGCTACTTGCCACCACAGCCAAATTTTTTATTACAATTTGCCAGGTGAAAGGTCTGCTCTATTCTGTTTTGGGGTGAAGCTAATTGAATTAATAACTAAAAAGACAGGGAGCTGATATTTTGTTGCCTTACATATATTAATTTCTAACCTTCCATTTTATCATAAAGGAAGGAAGGAACATGTGTTAAACACCTACTATTTGCCAGGCACTGGCACATCCTGCTGGCCACTTAATTGAACTGTTAGCAGGAAGGAAGAAAGAAGAGCTCTTTAATTCCCTGTTCTGTCTGGAAAGCCATAACCATCCATCATCCTACACTAACACTGTTAATCATTTACATAGATTGTAGATGCTAGCATTTCTCTTTAACTTGGTCTTTAGCTAATAGCTTGACTTCTCCCAGCAGCTAGACTCAAACTAAGGAAGTCTAAAGTTCTTGGTGGGGGTTTACCATCAACAGACAGTTTTCCTGGGGCAGTCCTGTTTTTGTGAATAACAGGAAATAGAACTCCACTCATTTAATAACATATTTACTCTTATTGTGTTAGGTGAGGTCCCTAGGGTTAACATTGATCCCAAACAGCTGGTAGAATCAAAGACCTAGAAAATTAGGAAACTGATCTTTTCTGAGGTAACTCTTAAGGCTCCTGCCAGCAGTTAGTTCTCCAGGTGTTACTACTTGATCTACTAGAAAACCCACAAATTCTACACCTGCCACTTATTATCAAATGAGATAATATTTGTGAAGCACTTACTACAGTCCCTGGCATAAAATAGGTGTTTAATAAATGCTTATTCCTTTGCTCCATTCCCTTTTCTGCCATATTCTTATCCATACTGCATACAGGGAATGTTTTTCTCCCACCAGTGCATTCACCAGTTCTACAGGTTTTACCTTTGGAGTTCAATATGATACACAAAAATTCTACCCTTATTAAAGCGTTGTTCAGTCGTTTTCAGTAGTGTTCGACTCTTTGTGGCAACACGGGGTTTTCTTGGCAGAGATACTGGAGCGTTTGCCATTTCCTTCTTCAGCTCACTTGACCGAGGAGGAAACTGAGGCAGACAGGATCACACTGACTTAACCAAGGTCACATAGTGTCTGAGGCCAGAAACATGTCTTTCTGATTCTAGGCCTGGCATTCTATCCACTGTGTGTGTATGACAGCCATACAAAAACTGGGTCAATACGATACAAAAACGATACCCAACTATCCAAATGAGTCTGAGATCTCATTGATGTGAATGCTCCCCCCAAACATTCACATTGTAATCTATGCAAACTTGCACATCTTGTCAGTGCAGTCCCACAGGAGACCCCCAACATGCTGAGGACTGCCTTTACTTCCTTCTGACTGCAGTTATCAGTGGAGAACACAGGCTATGTATGCATCCCTTTGTCTTACCATGTGACAAGCCTATCTTTTCAATAATATACAGCTTAAGGATCTCATGATCCTACAGGATCTATAGGATCTCCCTGACTTTTCCTAGTTCCTTATTTGCTATGTGTCACAGCTTGCTTACACACCCATCCTGTACTTTTCCATTGCTTTCTTAATTGATGATTATTTTTAATTCTTGAGAGACCAAAGGGTTCTATGACTCAACTACACTGGTAGAATGTTGATATTTTTAAAATGAACTTGTGTTTTGGAATGAAGGTTAGGGGAGTTCAAGGATGGATTTCCTGAAGACAATTTGACCAACTCTCCTCTCATTTAATTATAAGCCAAGTTAGTTGTCCATTTTTAGTGTTTTTCCAAGACATATATCCTGATGGGTGAGCTCTACTGACTGTCCATCTAATAAAATTCATAATCTATTTAGTAGACATATTTCTATCCCACTTGTTTTTTCCTCCTGCAGTTTAAGTCAAAGCCTTGTGAGTGGTTATAATGTCATCTGCAAAGTTGAATATAGTAGACTCGTTAAGTGCCTACTGTGTGCAAAGCAGTGTTAGATGATGGGGGAGATAACTGGAAACCAGAAGTAGGCATCTAGATGTATGTAAACTGCCCTTTGTCGGATGATATATTTATAGGTGAGGAGAGAGACCTGAGAGGTCATCTCCTTGAACGTGTCCATTTCACTGAACTGGAATATTTATTCATTGAATGACTAAACAGAAGAATTAGGGTTTGAACTCAAGTCCTCTAATTTTAGATTTGTAGTGTCATTTTTTTTTTGTAGACTGAACACCCAAATGTTTTAATATTTTTCTAATTTTCTAAATTTCATTCAAGTATGTGTAGAAGCAATTAGATTGGCACAATTTACAGAATGCAGGACTTGGAGTCAACAAGACCTGAGTTTGAATCCTAGCTCAGACTCTTACTAGATGTGCGGCTCTGGGCAAGTCACTTAAGCTCTCTCAGCTCCAATTTCCTCATCTGTAAAATGGGGATAATATCACCTCTTTCCTCCTAGGGTTGTTGTGAGGACCATTTGAGTCAGTATATGTAAAGTACTTTGCAAACATTAAAGTATTCCATAAATACTATGATTATCAGATAGAGCCAAAGTAGAGAGACATTCAAAAAGCTAACTTAATAACCTTACATTTGGGATTGCACTTGATACTTTTCAAGTAGATTATCTCATATGTCACTTTCCTGGACTCGAAGTCAAAGTGCTATGAAATAGTGCCGTAGAGAAAGAGTTCCACAACAGAGCAAAAATGTATTCATTTATTTGTTTCTTTTTGCTGTACAAGGAAGAAGAGACATGACCTTGGAGTGTTAGGTTGAAATTTCTTTGGGCCTGAAAGAGGCAGAAGCTTCCTTTCCCTTCGTGTCATTCATGACAGCAAGTACATCAGTAGGCTCTGAAAAGCATTTGGCAAATCATGGACATAAATAACTGATGACTTATACTGAATCTTGCAGTTCATATTTAAGAAAATTATCAATCTGTGCTCACTGTGTTATCAAGGTAGTTAACAAGGAATAGTCAATCTTTTTATTTAAAAGAAAACAACTTTATCTACTATCAGTTAAAATAACCAACTGAGAAGCATATATTAATTGCCTGCTGTAGGCCAGGTGCCTTGCCACACAGTAGGGTTACAAAGACAAAAATGAAAGGAGCTTACATTTCATGGGGAAGACCACAAATACATATTAAATACACACTCGTACTCCTGGGGATGGAGAGGAAGACTTTAGCAGTGGCTTCATGTAGAAGGTGACATGTGGACTGAGGGTTGATGGAAACCATGGATTATAAAAGGCAGGAGGGTAAGGAAGGAGTTGCATTGCATGCCTGCAAATATTCAGAGAGAGGAAATGGAGTAGCATTTGTAAGAAATAGCAAATAGCCCTGTTTGGATGGTGAAGTTCATGAAGGGTAGTAATGTTTAATAAGGCAGCTTGGAGCCAGGTTGTGAAGGACCTTAAACACTAAACACAGGCCTGCTTATTTGATCCCAGAGGTAATAGGGATCCACTGGAATTTGGGGGTGGGGGGGCGAGGTGTTGGGGAATGACATGATCTGGTCTCTGCTTTAAGAAAATTACTTTCGCAGCTGTATGGAGAATGGAAGGGGGGGAGTGTGTGTGTGTGTGTGTGTGTGTGTGTGTGTGTGTGTGTGTGTGTGTAGGCAGGAAGATCGGTTAGGAGGCTGTTTGTAATAAAACAGGTTGGAGACAGGTTTTAGTGGACTTTAAAAGCCAAGCATAGCTGTTTGTATTTTATCCTGGAAACGACTGTGCCTATATTACAGAGTTGTTATTAGGATAGGGCATTGTAAACCTTGATGTGTTATATAAATGTAAGAAAATGTTGTTATTGAGTCATTTCAGTCATATCCAACTCCTGGTGACTCTATTTGGGGCTTTCTTGGCAAAAATACTAGGGTGGTTTTCCATTTCCTTCTCCAGCTCATTTAACAGATGAGGAAGCTGAGGCAAACAGGGTGAAGTGATTTGCCCAGGGTCACACAGCTACAAAGCGTCTGAGGCTAGATTTGAACTCAGAAAGAGGAGTCTTCCTGACTCCAGCTCTAGCACTGTATCGACTCTCAGACAATGGTAGAGGCACTGGAGTTGGCCCAACACTGGTTTAATCTAAATGCTTGATCTAATAGCCCCAGGTTGAAAACCCACTCATGTAAGAATAAGGCTGTCTTTGAGAAAGAAGCAGTGAGGTAGGAAGTGAGGTAGGAAACCTCACTATTCACTAATATAGAGGATGTTCTTGGGTTTAAGGGAGGAAAGAAAGAGGGGTCTGACAGGTATCTTACTCCCATTATTCTAATGCTCATGCTGATGCCAAGCAACAGCCACAAAAACAAAGCTCCCCACCAATTACAGAAAGCAATTAGGCCTTTCCACTGCTTCTAAAATCTGTAAGCTCATGAGACATTAGCTTGGTTTCTCTGAAAGCATATTATGACTAATACAAATCAAGGCAGATGAGAGCTGCCCCAACACACCTGATTCGCATTTGGTTGGAAGGCTGAGCGATGCATCTCCTGCTTTTAAAATTCAGACAAGATCAGTGTAGATTTATTATCAATTAATAGCAGAGGATGTTCATTAATTATTAAGCTTTGTTTAAATGTACTGAATGTTTTACACAAGTTTATAGCCAATATAATGTCATCAGAAGGTTCTGATGTTACACCCATGAGAAAAAGAAAGTGGTTTTTTTTTCTACCCTTCTGCAGTTGCTTTCTTGCAGTTGCTCCAGCTTTTGTCATAACCTAAGAGAGATAAGACATTGATTTAGCATACTTGGCAATTACTCCTTCTGCAAAACTTGGCCATTTAGAAAATTAGTGGCCTACAGAAAAGAACAGAAGGAAGGCCAGAAAATCACAGAGAAGCGGAGTATCACGGAAACTACAGATTGAACTTATATATTTTGGAGAAGAGAACAAGGGATGCATAATAGAGATCCACAATTTTATGTACAGTCTCCTTTTCTGCTCTAGGAAGAAATGCTCCTTTCCTAGGGTTTAAGTTAGGAATAAAAATCCTATCACAATAAATGCCATTAGAATGAAGTCTGGTTTTCACAAAGATTTTTTTTTTTATTAAATAAAAAGGAATTGGCTAATTGGAAAAACAATAAAATGTGACCTATACTTGTAAATGTCACACTAACAACAAAGGATCTAATATATAAGTATTGATTTTATTCTGAATTGACTTTGTAGACATAAGTGACAGTTTCAGGATAGTGATACTCCCATAGAAGAAACAAGGATATTTCATGATAGGAATCATATTCTGCTTAACCTGCTACAAATAAGGTAAAAAAAAAATCTGAATGGTATTGACATCATGGTCCTTAAATGTCACCTTGTCCACCTGCACTCCCATTTCCCTTTATAAAAATGACAAAACAGGTCTCTCAGAGTAATTTACTCACAGAGGTAGAAAGCAGCAGAGTTGAGATTAGAATTCAGGTCTCCTGACACCGACTGAAACACCCTTGAATAGTCTTCTTGCCTCTGCAGCTCTAGTTGGTGTAGTTGATAAAGTGGCGGGACTGGAATTGGGAATACTTGAGTTCAGTGTTACCTCCAACAGCTACCTGTGTGATTCTGGGTAAGTCACTAAATTTCTGTTTGCTACCCTTTCCTCCACTGTAAAGTGGGGGTAATAACAGACCTACCTTCTATGGTTGCTGTGGAGATCAAAGGAGATGATATTTTTTATAATGCCTGGCACATAGGTGCTTAGTATATGTTTGTTTCCTTGCTTCTTTTTCTTGCAGAGGAATCTAAAAGGCTCATGCTCTTTTCCTTCTTGGACTTAGAGTTTGAGTTACTGAGATAATTAGTGTCTAGTAGAGCCAAGAGATGAGCAAATTGGTTGATTTACTCAGAATTCTAGACATTAAAACTTGAAAGTGACTTTAGGATCATGGAGCCCAACTTGTACCTCAGCTGGAATCCTTCCTACATGATTCCCAAAAAATGTCATCCAGCTTTTGCTCAAAAACCACTAGTCATAAAAATAAGGATATTAAACCCAAAAGAGGTGAGGTGTTTACCCATGATCACCTACATAGTCATCATCAGAGGTTGAACCTAGGTCCTTTGACTCCAGAATTACTGCTCTTTCCACCATCCCATGCTGCCTTAACTGCTTGAATTACAGAATGTGATCACATGGAAATAGGGGCTTAATAAAGGTTTTGACCACAACAACTTGGAAATCAGTTACCTATCAGTAACCCACAGGATTCAGCAATGTTTGTGAAAGTGTCAAAGACTGAGATCCTCTGCACTTAAAAAAATGGAGTTATAGGCATGTCCATCATTTAGACTTGAATTAATATTTTGATATTTAAGACTTTAAAATTTACCTTAATGATCACTATTTAAATATTTGTTACCTGTTAATGCTGTTTGTTACAATGCCATGTCACCATTTTTCTTATACTGGTCATTTCTGGATATTTTGTTACCTATGATCAAAAAAATAGGTAAACCAGTAATGAATCAAGAATGAAGAGTCACTGATAGAAAGTCCAAGTCCTGAACTGGTATGTATGGAATATAGAAGTGCTAGAGGAAGTCTTTTTGCTCAATGAATAAATCCTCTGGACTTCTGGGATAATAATTGTACATTATAAGAAAGTATGGTGAGGTATAGTCTACATGGGCAGAGGAACACCCACACGATAACGCCAAAGCTGTGAATGCATGTATTGTCATTAACTGTTTTAAAAACCTTGTATAAACTGCATTTAAAATGTTCCTTTCTATGTAAAAGATAGAGGTTCTTCTAGGAATGTTTTAAAGAGCGTATATGCCAAGGCAGTTTATAAAAACTGTAGTTGCTTAAGGCATTGCAAGAGAATTACTAGAAGTTTTTCATATATGAATTACATACATACATATATACATATCTTTGTGTGTCTCTCTACCTGTCTCTCTGTGTCTGTCTCTATCTCTGTCAAGAGAATTACAAGAACTTTTTCATATATGAATTATATATATATACATACATATACATATCTTTGTCTCTCTTTCTCTACCTGTCTCTCTGTTTCTGTCTCTATCTCTGTCTCTCTGTCTCTGTATCTATCTCTGAATCTCTGCTTCTCTCTCTCTCTCTCTCTCTCTCTCTTTCTCTCTCTCTCTCTCTCCCAACCAGAAGTTACCTTTTGGGAGACAGGTACATTAAGTTTTATCATCTTCATAACCATCATCATTAATAATAATAACAGATATGTATGTGATGTTTATGGCCTAAAATGTGCTTAACATATTCTTTAATTTGATCCTTACAACAACTTTGTGAGATAGGCCCTGTGGGGATTAGCTGTATTTCACCAAGGAGAATCAGGTTGAAACCTATCAAAATGACATGCTCAAGGTCACACCATAGGTAGTAGAACTGGAATTTAAATCCAAGTCTTCTGAGCCCAAATCTAGGAAAATCACCTTCTCTAGACTGAAGTTATAATTGAAGTTATGTTCCTATGGCTTCTGTGTGAAGAAGAGGAAGGTGGAATTTTGAAATTCAGAAGGAAGAATCTGTGAGAATTATTTAAATTACTTAAAACAGCAGACCAGCATAAAGGAAGATAGGAATGATTTTTCTTAAGTGAAAGTTTTTCGTATCAGACTGGCTTCTATATAAAAATATTTAGATAGAAGTCTCAGAGCCATGTATGTACTTCCTAACAAGACATAAGGAGAATTCCAAGATAGAATTCAGTGTTCATTTAGAACAGGGGTTCTTAACTTAGGGCTTATGAATTTATTTTTGTTTTAATTTTTATAACTATATTTTAATATATTTTGGGTTCTCTTGTACTCATATATATTTGGGGGGGTGCAGCTAGGTGGCACAGTGGGTAGAGCACTGGGCCTAGAGTCAGGAAAACTCTTCTTTGTGAATTCATATATGGCCTCAGACATTTCTTAGCTGGGTGACCCTGGGCAAGTCATTTAACCCTCTTTGCCCCAGTGTCTTTGCCAAGGAAACCTCAAATGGAGTCATGAGGAGTCAGACACAACTGAAATGACTGGACAACAACAAAAATATTTTATTTTGTGCCTTTTAAAATATCATTCTAAGAAGTGACCCTTGGGCTTCACAAAAAAAAAGCAAAAAACCCCTGATGTCATAGGAATTTTCTTTAGTGTAAAACTGGAGACAAATTAAATTAGAATTGGTTGGGAAATAAGTATCTAATTGTAAATGTAAATTAGTTTGCTTTAAAAAAAACTTTTTTGTGAATTAAGATGTATTTTTGTAAAAGGTTAGTAGTTCATGATTATAATAAGTAAAAAGCCCCTTTTTCACCTGAAGCTAAACTTGCATTTGAAGTGCCCAACAAAGTGGTTCTGGTGTTTTCTTAGTGCTGCAGGAAGAAGGAGGGAGGGAGGGAGGGAGGGAGGGAGCGTGTGTGTGTGTGTGTGTGTGTGTGTGTGTGTGTGTGTGTCTGCGTGTCTGTGTGTGTGTGTGTGTGAGAGAGAGAGAGAGAGAGGGGAGAGAGAGAGAGAGAGAGAGAGAGAGAGAGAGAGAGAGAGAGAGAGAGAGAGAGAGAGAGAGAGAGAACACTCCAAAATGGTCAATCCTCCAGTTTCAGTGAGGAAGCTACAATAAACTCAGTTTTACACATGGAAAAAAGAGGAAACAGCAATAGTTTTCATCAGAGAAAATAACTCAACTATTGAATTCTATCTGCCCTAGGCACTGGGCTAGCATAATGTTCTGCTGGAAGGTGTATTTAATTGAATTGTACGTCTAGTTATTACATCACCTCAGTGTTATCACTTTCCGATTGTAAATGCCTGGAATCCAGGCACTCATTTTTAAGCCTTTTATATTGCCATATAAAAGATGGACGCTGGAAAAATTGTAATGGATATTTTCATCAAAGCATTTGTGTTCACTAAATTACGTGAGCTTGATGTGCCTTTAAAAATACAATATGCCTGTTTTTCGTCCAATCTAAAAGTACTTAGATAGTTGAAATGTAAGGAATGGCTTAAATCTTTGAATTTTTACAGCAAGACAGAAGATAATACAAACTGGCTTGCAGATCTTGTATAAAATGCATGTTGTCATTATGCAGACTTGACTGCAGTTTTCATTTGGCAATTGGTTACATTTTTAAAAAGCTTTATTAGTGCCTTTTGGTTTCTTACATCAGTCATTTCTGGATATTCTCCCTGAGTCCTCTCTCTCTAATCCTGGGCTTGAACATTCTCTTAGTAAAAAGAAAAGCAGTTAAGCAAAAAACAGCAGATAAAGTTTGTGTGCGTAGTATTTTACCCTCTTGGTCTCCTTCCTGCCAAGAGAATGGAGCTGAGTTCCATTGTTTGCTCTCTTGCACCCCTATTTACTTTTCATTTATTTAGAGTTCAGCTAAATTTTCATTTGATAATTTAGAAAACAAAACCTTTTTTAATACTGGAGTTTCATACCAAATGTCATTTCTAATGTAGTTTTAAACTGAGTATATCCTCAACTGATAGGAATGTATAGGAAGAGGGTAGGAACAATTTTTATTCAATGCCAGAGAATAAAAAGGAGTATTTCACATGAAGGCTGACAGTAGTTTCTCGTAACTGCTTTATTTACTCATCTCAATAATGCTGTGCCTTTTATCTGGTCATATAAAAGATGGGTATTGGATAAAACTTGGTAGATGTGTCTAATGTGTATCTCCTCCTTGTAGGTATCATAATGATTAAACCATTGTTTATTTTCTGTCTCCAATTATAGTGAACAGATAGGCCTTTGTTAAACTTTCCTTTTTCAATGATGTAATATTTGAGCATAGAAGGAGAACTTCCACTAGCAAACACACGGGTTTCCTTCACTTTTAAAATCCTTTCAAGCTCCTAGTTACCACATGCATTACTACCACTGAAATATGTTCAAGTATCCTTGAAGGCTTTTGGTCTGCTGTATCTCCCAGAGCTAATTTTAGAGTCTGAGAACATAGGAAAATGCTGATTCTTAGAGAAAGGCAAGAGGTTACCTTGGAGCTGGAAGAAACAGCACTGAAATTGATGCTTTCTGAGGCCTAGTGCTGCAAATTATGCAGCCAGACAGCTTAATTACAAAGGTAGCTCACCAGTAAGCACAGGGAAATCCAGAGACATCCGTGCATGAAGAAACTGAAATGGCTTGTACTCAGATTTATAATGCTGAAATCCCATTCTTAGAACTCCCGAGATTCTGCAGCTTCTGGGGGATATTTATGCTGCAAATGTATTGCACTTATGCCCAGTGTCACAATGGAATGTTACATAATATGGGAAATTCTAGGGAAGAGCAATTTATGATTTCATTTATTTCAGAAAAGCTCCATCCTTCTTTGACATTAGAAAAAAAAATCAGGACTTCACTGTAGTGGTTTCCTAATAAATGAGAGAGTTTTCTCTGACAGCCATCCCATTTTCCAAGCTGTTTTCTTCTACCAGTTTGATAACTGCTAGAGCTGAGGCCCATAAGCCCCTCTAGTAACTCCTACATGTGAGCCCCAGAAAGAAGAACCATGTTGTTTTAGAACATGCTAGACACAGGGGTTCTGACCTGGGACCCATGGACTTATTTTTCATATACATATGTATCATACACACACACATACACACACACACATATATATATACATATACATACATACATATACATAAAACTTTTTTTAATATAATTAGTTTCCTTTGTAAGCTGTATTTTATGTTGTACATTAAAAAACCTTATTCTGAAAAGGGGTCCCTAGTTTTACCAGTCTGCCCAGGGTTCCATGATAATAATTGTTGCTGTTACTCATTCGTTTTCAGTTCTGTCTCACTCTTCATTGATCCCATTTGGGATTTTCTTGGCAAAATACTGGAATGGTTTGCCATTTCATTCTCCAGCTCATTTTACAGATGAAGAAACCAAAGCAAACAGGTTTAAATGACTGGCTCAGGGTCACACAGCTAGTAAGTGTCTGAGGCCAGATTTGATCTCAGAAAGATGTCTTCTTGACTCCAGGCCCAGCACTTTATCCACTGCCACCCCATCCCTACATATTTTTCCAGGTGTTCTGAGTGCTGCTTCCTGGTCTCCTTCCATTCTCTTTTTCCCTTGTAACCAACAGCACATATTTGTGATTGGCTTTCCTGGACTACCTCTGAACATCAAGCACAGAGATTTCTCTGTGTAAAATGAATTCACCCATATGAGGATCAAGGCTGCTACTTGAATTTGGTCAGCACTAGGCTTAAGCAAATTAATGAGTCTGCCTGAATCATTATGCTAAAGGGAGGGTCCAAACAGAATCTCATAAACCTTGTATTTGATGAAAGCAGCTTGACTCAAGGAGCAGAGGCAGAAATGAAGCCAGCCTCCTTCTGGCTGTGCTGTTGCTTTGCCTACTAGTCCGTTGACAGACGCCTCAGTTCCATTGCTGTCTCCTCTATTGGCTGAGGTTTTTTCTGTTCCCAAGCCTTCCACCACTAATCGCCCAGTTTTGGGGCTCTGAGGGTTATAACTTGAAACACAGGAGGCTCTGGCTAATGTCAGGTCCATCCTGAACCTCAAAAATATCAAGATAATGATGCATTTAAGGCAACATGAAGAAGCTATGGAAGGTTTTTGCTACTTAAACAATAAAACAATCCAGCATGAGCCTCTGCTATAGAGAAACCTTGTTGCAGTGTGTTTTCTGTAGTTTGCATGTTCCGATATAGGTATTAAGCCACTTCACTTTAATTATCAAAGATGAAATTGAATATAAAATTGACATATCTCACTTTGATGAAAGACAAATTAGTAGGGTGTAGAAATGAGCTGCATAATGATTCTGTTTTTGAACATATATGCCAAATAAATTCATGTGTTGACCAAGAAAAAGGAAAGTGATAGTAGTCTTATGTTATATGATGATAACTTCTATCACACTTTATTGTATGAGATTGTTTAACCTAGAATTTATTGTTCCCTGTTCAGTTTGATATATTTTAAGCCATCATTTGGTTAAACTAGAAGGGAAATGGAGAAGAGAGACTGTATTTTCTGTATTAGGTTAGATTTTCTCTAATCCAGTTAAATTACTTGCTCCTGTTGTCTTGGAGACTCTAATAATCCTTTTTCAGCATACATTTCTTCTCTGTGTGGATATCTTATCTCTGTGTATATATACACACTAATCTATGTGCATGGAGGCTCTAGGGTAGTCCTTTTTAACTTTAAATTGTGGTTTAAAATAATTTTCAGATGAGTGAAAACTGAAATATACTGTTTTCTGATGTGTCTTTGGAAGCCCTATGAAATGAGTTTTCAGTCTCTATTCAGATCTTTAAATCTTGATGAAACTGACGTTCTTGGGTCGCAGTCTCAGCAGAATGTTCCAAGATTGAATAAAGCCTAATCGATATTTGTATAGTCATAATCCCAGTGCACACAAAACTGGCATTGATTCCCAAGAGCAGTAGTAACTTTCAGAGGCATCCAAGAGAGCTCTTTCTATATGGAGAGCAGTGCTGACTTTACTTGTTAAAAGGGAGGAGATATGCCCATATTCCCAGTGAGACCTTGGAAGCAAAACAGAATGATGACGACAGCAATGGCCAGTGGTTCATCTCACCCAGCTTTGGGCCTTCTTGTCAGTTGTTAGGAGATCCAGTCTATTATTTTGTGATCATTGGATTTAGAGCTGGGAAGTCCTTTAGAAATCATCTTGTTCAGAGTGTCCTGCAGTAGTGTCAAACTCACGTAGAATAAGGGGCCACTCAACCCCACACATGTGAGCTGCATGTTGACTTGGAAAACCACATATTAGCATTATCTATGTGCTCTTGTGTTTTTCTTTATTTTGTTAAATATTTCCCAATTATGTCTTAATCTGGTTCCCTTGCACTCAGGAATGTTGTACGTCTGTTGTATGACACCTATGTTGTATGACTATGAGTTTCCTAGAACTTTTTTGCAATTTAGACTTCCCCCAGTACACCTGCTTCCCCCTCTTTCCCTCCCCCCACCACCAATGGAATTTCTTACTTATTGTTCAGTTCCTTATAGTCCATCATTTGGATGAATAGTGTGATAAATGAAATAGAGTGGTTTGTCCATCATTCTTCCCATTGACTATTGAATAAAACAACTATTTTTCTCATCCATGTCATGAACTAGAATTATAATGAGTAGATCAAGCTGTAAGCAGAGTTATTACAAGGGCTCTGTGAAGATACTCATACATCCCTAGTAATTATCATTTTGATCTTTACTTAGTCCCAACAAAATATGCAGCATGACTCCATATAATAAGCAAACTCATCCTCTAAAGGTCTCATACATATTTGTTTTAGGGAAGACTTTGCATCAGAGTGAAGAGAGCATTGCTTGCAGTCAGGAAACCCTAGGTTCAAATCATACTTCCATTATGAATATTGGCGTGTGGAAATGGCAAGCCACTCCAGTGTCTTTGCCAAGATGGGGTTGCAGAGACTCAGAGGTAACTAAAGCAACTCAACCGCAGCAATGAATAGATGCTAGGTACTAATGAAACACAAATAATAATAAATACAACTAGTGATAAGGGTCAATTGAATTCATATTAGCTTGTTGTCATTGTGTGTTTTTAATCTCACTAGTAATAGGAAAGCTACTATCTTGTGAAAGGGATGTTTATCCTTGAAGAGATTGTGCGCCACTGGTATGGGGTCATTGTGGTCAGTTCTGCGTGGTTATAAGTCTCCCTCTTTAGATATACCTTTTCTTAATGACTGAAATGTCTCTTTTTTCCATGTATAATTATTTTATTGATTGAGATCCTTTAGTGTTGAGGTAGATGGTCAGTGGGTCAGGAAATATGTGCTTCTTCCCCCAGAACCCTGATTTGTAGTCGCATAAAATTTGGCAAGAAGATGCCTTTAATGAGTGCTCCTCCCAGAGTTGTTGCCCCCAAGTCACGTGAAGTGCTGTTACACCATATTATCGGATGATAAAGGGCATCTTTTACAAAAAAGACAAATGGAACTCCATGCCAGATAAAGGTGGTTACCATGACCTTGGCTCTGGAACATTTGTTACAAAGCTGAGTGCAACCTGACAGAAAATCTTTCCTGAGGAAAATTCTGTGGCTGTTCTTAAGCTAATTGGCGGGAGAGTATATGAATAGTTATGTCTAAGATGTGTTCTTTTAAGAACCTAAATGACTACTTGTACTAAATAATTATAAAACAAACTTCCTTCTCAACTAATTTGTAATAGGACTCTGGGGTGCCCGCCTAATCCTTCTCTTTTGTACACATTTGTTTGTCTAAGACCTCTATTGTAGTCTTTTAAATGAATAACTATTATATTAAGGCAATCCGTATACTAATCTAGGTTATTCTATACTGATTTTTGTCCTCCAGGAGGAAAAACCTTCACCCTTTTGTGTATCTTACATGAGCCATGGTGATTTTATGTACTTTGGCAGTAATCCCCCACCCCACTTTCACACACATTCTCATTTAGGGAATATTGTTCATTTTAATTAAGATAAAATGAGTACATCTGGTTGATTTGACACTTTTTAATTTTTGGTAACTTGTTAGGCAATATTTGGAGCTATTGTGAATTATGTAGAAGTTTTATAAAGCAAATTGATAGAGCATTTTCTCAGCTGGGCTGATCTCTTAATGGTTACTAACCTTACTTTGATTTCTTGTCCCATATATTTCCTTTCTAAAAAGCCAGTTTCAATGTTGCTCTAAAGTGAGGGTTTTTAACCTGTATCTCATGAACTTAAAAAAAAAAGATGGTAGCTGTATTTCAATGTAAATTGGTTTCCATGGTAATTCTATGTGTTTTATTTTCTGCATTTATAAATATTCCTAGAAGGGGCCCATGATACAAAAAGTCTAAGAACCCCTGATCTGAAGCAAAATATTAACTTGCCATTGCTTTAAATTCCAGTCTTCACCTATTCTGCACTGTTTTGTTTTGTTTTTTGCCATGACCTCTAATGTTACTTTGAATAATAATTCTAATCATTGATAATTTTGGAAAAGTAGAACCTGAGAGTTTCATTAAGGAGTTAGTGATCAGAAATTTACAATTACTAAATAATTACAAGTAATGTGTTCATAAAGCAATTTGTGAATTTAAAAAAAAAAAATCAATGGAATTTGTGGTTTTATTGGTATAGCTAGTTCCCATTTAGGAACTTCTTTTCCAGTGTTGAACTTCACCTGCTCTGAAGCTCACAGCCCTCCTTAGAAAGTCACTTGACCAGGATTTCTTGATTCCGAGGTCAGTTCTCTATCCACTAAGCGCAAACTGCCTTCTTGTAAACCTTACTTAATCCTCACACCAGTGCTTGATGTAGCTCAATTAGAAAGCTGTATGAGTAGCCTTAATCTGTATAAGTGTACACACTGATCATCAACTTTAAAGCATCTTATATGCACATTGGAGAACTTTGTGCTTTGCATAGAATCCTTGAAATTGTTTTTCAAAAAATGTGGCTGGTTGAAAGAAGTCATTTTGGAGGAGAATAGACAGAGCAATTGACATATGATGGTGATATATCAAAATATAGGAGCACAGGAGATAGGGACAAAGGATAGACAGAATTGATGTATCCAGTAGAGGAAAACATGCCCCCAAAAATAACCTAAGAGGATTAGATAAGTTCCTAATTTATTTTCCTGTGTTTGGATCTATCTCCACTTTCCTGCTGTAGTTTTCCCTGATTTCACAGTAACTGTGGAAAGGTTTGGAAGGGAATTGAGCATTGTAACTAGAAACTGCAATAAAACTGAGAGCCTGCTATAGTGGCTGCCCTGCACAAATTCAAGTCAAGGGGATCTGGGTTCAAGTCCCTCTTCAGACACTTGCTAGTTGTGTGACCCAGGGAAAATTACTTAACCTCTCTGTGCCTCATTTTCCTCATCTGAAAAATGAGCCAGTTGGATTCAATGGCCTTCAAAGTCCTTTCCAGATTCTAATTTATTTCTGTGTATTTTAGATGGGACAAAACATCTTTTTTATTATTTGCTTACAAAGCCCTTTGTTAGGAAAGAGTTCCCATCTACACTGAGTTGATAATCATTAGGGATAGTTTATGTAAAATCCCAGTGTCTTCTCATCTGATCCTCACACCATTTGCCAGGTTTGTGATGCCTGCAACACAGTATCCTTTGTTCTTCCTTGAGAGTTGGCACAACCCAATAAAAACTGTTCTACTTGTCTCAGCTGTTTTTCATTCAGAGCTCCTCTCCAATGTTATTGTCTAGTCTTGGTTTGCTCCCTGTAGTCTGATCTTTGAGAGGTCCCACTATTGAGATCCTTTGTCCAGTGACGTCCTGAGCATGACACAGTCAGGGAGAAGGGGCAGCTCCTATCAAAAGTCAAGCCTGGCAAAAGGTCAGAGGGCAGACCTCTAAAAGAAAGCACCTGAAACTGGTTTTTATTTTTTATTTTTATTTTTTTCCTTTAGTCCATAAGAGAAATTCCAAGTGATCTAAGCCCCTTCTCTTACCCTCAACCTGCTACTGGGTTCTTTGTTACTGCTATGAACCTATCTGGTTGATTTGCTCTTAACTCAGAGACATTTATTTTGATAGAGAAAACATTAGAATCTGATATAGACTGGGAGTCATCACTGCATAGATTCCAATTTGTTGTGATGCCTGGTACAGTGCAAAAAAAAAAAAAAGCATTGATGTATTCAGGGGATCTGGGTACCCATTCTGGCTCTACCTATGTTATCTTGGGAAAGTTGCTTAGCCCCTCCAGAATTTAGTTTCCTCATTTGTAAAATAAGGGGTTTGACCAGATGGCTTCTTGGATGCCGTTAGATGAACCCTGATATTTTTTCTGCATATAGAGAATGAATCACAATTCCTTGCCCTTCTGTCTGGAATCAAAGGGCCTGGGTCCAAAGCCTACCCCTGACAGTGACTAGTTGTGTGACTTTGGCCAGGGCCTCACTTTCCTCATCTATAAAATGAGGGGGTTTGACTACATGGCCTCTGAGATCCCTGCCAGTTTTAAATCTATAATCCTATGACTGAATGGCCCCTGAGGTCCCTACCAGCACTAGGCCCATGATTCTATGAGTCATCTGACTAAAGAGGTAATAATTGAAGCCTTGGGAGTTAATGAGATCACCATAAGATAGTATGTAGATAGAGGAGAGTGCCAAGGGCACTGTCTTGGGCTACAATTACACTTACAAGCTAAGAAACAGACAAGGATAGGTCCATAAGAGTCAAGTATTTGAAAAGTCACTGGATTTAATGATATGTTTATTAGTGGCCTTGGAAAGAGAGATTTCATAGGATTTTTAAAATTATTATTATTGATGTAATCAATTTATGTTAATAATTTTCCTTCTGTCAACATCCCTGCATTTCTGATGTAAAACCTACTTGGTCATAGTGTATAATCTTTGTAGTAGTAGTAGTAGTAGTATTTTATTCAGGATTTTTACATCCTATTGATTAATGAAATTGGTCTATAATTCTCTTTCTCTGTTTTTCCTCTTCCAGGTTTAGGTAGAAATATAATATTTCTTTCATAAAAAGAGTTTGGTAGGTGGTAGCCATCTCTAGAGGTTGGAGAAAAAAAGAAAAAGGGAATTTGCATGATAACTTTATCATATATTTAAAAGGAATAGCAAATTGTACCTAATAGATTGGTAGTTTCATGTGCGTCTTTATTATGTTGTTATGAAAATGTTTGTTTTATCCCACAAATTCAAAATAAATAATTTTCTTTTATTTGTTTTTATAAGTTTCTTTTAAAAAAGAAAAAGCGAGCTGTTTCAGTAGCAGGTTTAGATGCTAAATCCTAAGCGATTGAGAAATGGGTGGTGAGATAATTAAGGCAGCCATTGTAGACTGTCCCTTTCTAGGAGTGAGTAAAGAAAAAGAGAGAAAATGGACAATAACCTAACAAGTCATAGGGTCAAGAGAAGCTTGTCTCTATCGTTTTAAAGTTTTGGGACTTTTTGGTCTTGCTTTTGTTCTTTACTATTGAGTTTGACTTTCTGGAGGAAAAAATGCAACAATGACTTAGAGGTAGAATCATGGATAAATTTGTCATTTTTCTTTTATCTTTACACTCTCAGTGATTAGGTAATTATGGTCCTGAGGCCGCCTATATTTCAAAAGATCCAAGTTAAAAATCTTAGAAGGCCTAATTGCTGTTATGATGTGGGAGGTTCCTGTAGGAAGAATTAGCAAATGGCTGAGCCTTTTCAGTCCTTCCTGGTAGCTATTGCTTTTTAAACTCCTCTTGCTTTTCCTTTTCACTGCCTTCTGATGTAGTGGAGAGAAAAACTATTGAACTCTTAGCCCCCATACTTTTATCTGTGAGGTCTTCAACACCACCCCTTGGCCCAATTTTAGGACAGAGGAAAAGACCAAGGCATTAGAGTGTGGGGAGAGGTTGGGAGGAGATCCCCGGCAGGACCAGCACATCCAGAGTGATTTCTGTCTCTTTAAACTGAGGCTGGAACCTGTTTTTAAGTTGAGGGAATGGAGTCCAAAGAGGGAAATATGAAAGATTCATAAGAGAATTAGTGATTATGTAAGATCACAGAGAAGACTAGAGAAGAGGAGAATGCACTCTCTTCTCACTTGTCCTCAGAATCCCTTACTTCCTTCAAGCCTCAACTCACACGTATATGATTGAATTTTGTTTCCACAGAAATTATGTAAAAACAAATTATAATTCATACTGATGTCTAATGTCAGAGATAAAAACTGCTTGTAGAAGGCAGTGGGGGATGCTGATGCCTGAAAATCAGCATCCCTCCTACTGTTCATTGTTCTGAAAAGACTCCTTTCTTATATATCAAAAGGACTGCCAGGTCAGTCCATTCACAAATGATGAGGAGGATGAGGTCCATAAACCCAGACTCGGTTTCAGATAATGAGACTTTTATCATTAATATCCTGGGTATCTTTAAACTCATAGCTTTTGTCAATTCCCTTAGCAATTGAAAATTCCTCTCTAATGTTATCTGATGCAGACAAATAGACTAAAACTATAAAGAGTAAAGTATATGAGAGCGGGGACTGAAATGTGAAAATGAGAAGATATAATCAAGGGGTGGGATTTCGTGAACCCTGGAATGCTGGCCAATGGGGTTCAAGGCACGAAATTCGAATCTGAATGAATTATAAAGGGCTTTTGTAACTAGCTTAAAGTGTGCTTGTGCCTATCTCTCCTTCACAAGGGCTTAAAGGCCAAGTCACCTGTCTGAAATGATGTGAAATAAAAACCTTTTTTCTTTTTTCTAAATTCACTCATGGCCAGGTAGATAGACTTCTTGGTTAAACCTAGGTTATCATCAAGACATCAACCCTCTTCAAAACAAAGAATAAGCAACAGTTACAGTCATGGTTATCTTCTTCATGAGACCATTCTCTTTCCCATCCTCTTTCCAAGTGCTGGGGTCTCCCCGCTCCCCGCAACTTGAATTCAAGTAACTTGAATTTATCATCTGTGGATCTAAATTTATACATGACTCCTTGTGATAGACTTTAAGATATTTGAGGGAAAGGACTGTTTCAGTTTTGCCCCTTTGTATCTCCCAGACCTAGCAAAGTGCTTGACGTATGGTAGACGATAAGTAAGTGTTTGCTTTTTTGATGATGGATTGGTAGGATCCAAGATCCTCATAGGGGCAGTTACCTTGAGAAAGGAAGAGAATTGGCTCTTTGAGTCTGGAGGGAAGGATGGTGGAGATTAAGAGGAGGGGAGCTTGATTTGGATGGCCTCATACCTTAGGAAAGTCAAAGACAAGAGTAAGGGCATCGAATTTAGGGGATTTGAGAAAAAAATTGAAATCATAGTGTTAAGGAATTTGGCATAAAGGCAATAGAAAATGAATACATTTGTGTGTACAAAGAATAGTATGCAGCAGTGGCCCAGTTGAGATTAGATAGCATGAATTTGTATGATATCTCTAGTGATCTTGGCTCTTACTGCTTACTGGGGTAACTAACTAGTGCAGTAGGTAAAGCACTGGGCCTGGAGTCAGGAAGATCTAAGTTCAAATGTGGCCTCAGATATTTAATAGCTGTGTGACCTGGGGCAAGTCACTTTCCATTTGCCTCAGTTTCCTTGTCTGTAAAATGGGGATGATAATAACAGCTTGTATCTGCCAGGATTGTTGAGAATCAACTGAGATGATTATTTTAAAAGACTTAGCACAGTGCCTGGCATGTAGTAAGCAGTAAAAATGTTATGTGTTGTTATTATTACTGTTGTTATTCCTGTGTTCCTTTGGACAGCAGGTAACCTTCCTGGTCCTCAGTTTTCTCATATGTCAAATGAATGGGTTTGGATTAAATAACCTTGAAGGTACCTTCAAGTTCCAAATCTATTCCCCAGGGAATAAAGGAATAAGGTGGAGCTAGAGAGCCGGGAAGTCCATATTCACTGCTCTTTCTCCCTTTTCTCTGGGTTATTTCTGTTTCCTCTGCAGAGAAATTTACCAGAGAAGCAATTCCATTCCCACCCAGTCCATGACGCTTCCCCATCAGAGCTGGCAGACACAACAGTTTGGAGCTGATGCAGATTTGGCTATGAAGTCAGAGGGAGAGGGAGAAATGAATTCATCAATATGAAACAAAACCCAGATTTTTAAGCTTCTCATTCTATCCCAACAGGGCAGTTTCATGAAGATAATCCCCCCAGCCTTTGTCTTTTTGTTACACCACATTCCAGAGGTTTGATGTCTCTTTCTGGTTCTTCTTTCCTGGGAAGTGAGAGCCTATTTCACTTTAGGTTAGAGGAACAAAAGCAGGGCCTTGGGGGGCACAAGAGATGAAGTAGGGTCATAGTGGAGATGGCACAAATGGTTACATTTTGAGTGTAACTTCACACTCATGTAGTTATTTAAAAGAAATATAAACTGTGCTCTGTACCTCGAAGGCTGTAATTTGCTTCTTCCTCCATCTGTTAGTGTCTTTGGTATCCTTCAAGACTCAGGTCAGATGCTGCCTTCTATGGGAAACCTTTCTTGATATCTTAGCTATTAATGATCTCCCACTCCTGAATTTCTTAGGACCATAGACTTAGAGGCGATAGAGTACTGGGTCTGGAGTCAGGAAGAATCATCTTCCTGAGTTAAAATCTCACCTCAGACACATATAAGTTGTGTGACCCTAGGCAAGTCAATTAACCCTGTTTGCCTCAGTTTCCTCATTTGTCAAATGAGCTGGAGAAGGAAATGACAAACCATTCTAGCCTTGGACATTTACTAACTATGTGACATTGGGCAAGACTTTTTACCTTGTTTGTCTCAGTTTTCTCATCTGTGAAATGAACCCAAGAAGGAATGGGCAAACCACTCCAGTATCTTTGCCAAGAAAACCCCAAATGGGATCACAAAGAGTCAGACATGACTGAAAAATGGGTGAACAACTGAGGGGAGTCCAAGTCCCCTCATTTTACAGTTCAGGAAGCTGAAACTGAGAGAATTTAAATAACTTGCCCAGAGACACAGAGTCAGGATTTGAATTCAGGTTCATCGTTGTTTGTTGCACAGGTTACCTGCACACTACATTTTATTTTGCTTCTGGAATGAATCATAACACTTCAGATTATTGTAGCAATGTGACATCTGACTCGTTGTTGGAAGTGCCACATTAGGAACTTCAGTGTGCTTGCTTTTTCTTCATCCTTCCAGTTGCTAGTGCTGCTCCCTCCCCCAAATCACCTTGTATTTACTTTTTTTTATTTGATTGTAAATATACATATTATATTCCCTAATTAGAATATAAAGTCCTTGGAGACAGGGACTATTTCATTTTTATCTCTTTATCACCAGAATTAGCTGAGTGCCCAGGGTAGAGAGGGCACTTAATGAATAGTTGCTGATTGATTATCAATGCTTCAAATATTTCCAGTCGAGGAAAATAATCTTTGGGGTAAGGGTAAGAACCAGAACTGTGCTTCTTTTAATGTAAGGAAGTCCTGGATGAGGAAATTCCCCTTACTAATGCCGCTTGGTACCTCTGCAACTTGGGTCTTTAAGAGTTGCTATTTTGAGAGGCTGTGTGACTTAGGTAACGTTATATAGCCACCTTGTATCAGAGCAGAGGTTTGAACCCAGACCACCTCTCAGTCTACAAATTTTTCGAGATTATCAAATTGACTTCATTCATTGTTTTGGTTGCTTTTGTATGTTGCTGCCTTCCTTCACTTTTGCCTCTGTGATTTTCTACCAACACTCATCCTTACTTTCATGGTCTTACTTACCATCCCCTTTCCACCTAACAACTGCCCAGCCCTCAAGAGATCCCTCTTTGCAGACTTCTCTTACCTTCTCTACCCCTGGAGATCTTCACATGGAGTAGAAGATTTATTTGAAGGACCAGTAAGAAAGGTGAAGTTGTAAGGGAAATAAATATAGAGGAACTTTAAATATCTAGCTGAAGACTTTGGACTTTACCCTGTTAGGGTATAAGGATCCACTGAAGGGTTTTACCCCTGACTGCTGGAGTGGTGTGATGAAAGAAAATGTTTTAGGATGTTGAATCCAGTGGCAGTGTAGAATCTGGTGGGAATGAGAGGAGCAGGGACGCTTGTTAGGAAGCTATTCAGGCATGGGTAGTTGAGGACCACCAATATAACATGTATCAGGATGATGGTAATGGAAAGGAAAGGACAAGTATGAGATAAATTACAAAGGAAACTCCATAGCTCTTGGGGAGGGAGGGATGGGTGACTCAGTAATTATGCCCAGAATTCAAACCTGGATGACTAGCAGAATAATGGCATTACTGGCGGAAGAAAGGAAATCAGGAGGTTCTTTGACTTGATCCCCAGATTTAATCTTCACCTTATCGTGCTAGGTCATATGCCACCTCCTAGCCATCCCCCTCCTTTTCCAACACACCATTAGGTGTTATATTCCCCAGTCCCCAGTTAAGGCAATTTTGCTTTAACACAACTTACGGATGTCCATGTTCCCAATAGTGCATGGCACTATGCAAAACCAGGCAACAATAACCATATTGCTTATGAGGGAATGGGTTAATGGCACAGTACTCAAAAACTTCATTAGGGACATAAAAAAATAGGGATAGGAACTTTTCAAAAGATAGCACAGTTTTACGCATGTTAAATAATACATAAATACTACAATAAATTGTGGCCTTGAGCTGCTGCACTGCCTTTGCCCCCTGGCTGCCCAACACCTGGGGTGGAATGAGGGAGTCTTGGACCAACCCTTTTCTGCTCTCAACTTCTATTGCACCAAAAGACATAACAGTAAATATGGCACTTTAGCTTGACAAAACCCCTCAGGTTTGCTTGTGAGAGCACTGGAAAGGTTACAACTTCTGAGTTATGGTGAAGTTGGGGCAGTTTTCTGAGTTTTCTTCTTTTTTCCCTCTGAAGAAATTGAAGAGGCAAAATAGGAATTCACATTGGCTTCAAAATGGTCCCTAACAAATCAGTTGTGTTGGACCAAATTTGCATTTGCAAAACATGAGTTATTGCCGAATTGTATAATGTAAGCTCCCTGAGGGCAGGGACTGGCTTGTTTGCATTTGTATCTTGTATCCCTCATGCTTAACACAGTGCCTGGTACATAGCAAGAACTTAGTCATGCTCTATCTGATTATAACATAATTTTTTAAGAGTTTTTGGTTAAGGAAATAAACACCCAGGATGTATTTTAATGTCATTTTAGCCCAGTTCTTAAGTTAGCGGAAGGAGACAATGACATAGTGGAAAGACCACTGCACTGAATTTAGAGTAGTGATACCCAGGTTTGAATTCTGGTGCCAACACATGTGTGACCATGGGCCCATTATCTGTAAAATGAGGGTACTGGACCAGGTAAACTCTAAAGTGCTTTCCAGATGTAATCTATGATCCTACGATCTAACCATCCTTAGTCGTTTGGTTGTATTGGTCTGAGAACACCCATGGGCTATTTGCCTGTTACTGGGCAGACTACAGCTTTTCTTTTTCATCCATGTTCATGGACAATCTCATCATCCTGCATTGCACATCTTTAAAGGAAATATGTTATGTGGCACAATGGATAGAGTCCCAGGCCTGGAGTCAGGAAGACTCATCTTCATGCGGTTCAAATCTAGCCTCAGACACTTAATAGCAGTGTCACCACATTACAGTGATGATACAAAGTGGCACTTAAGCTCTGGTGCATTAAGGAAATCCTCCCAGCATCACAAGTCACTTCACCCTGTTTGCCCCAGTTTCCCTATCTGTAAAATGATCTGGAAATGGCAAACTACTCCAATATCTTTACCAAGAAAGCCCCAAATGGGGGTCACAAAGAGTCAGATGAGACTGAAAATGACTCAATACCAACAAGGAAAACAAAAACGCCTTAGCTGGCCTTTCTGGCGGTTCATCAACTAATACAATCTGTGCCCCTTTCTTCTACCTCCTCTCTTTATTGATCACCTGCCTCCTCTGCCCAATACAGTAAACAGGAAGGCAAGTAGATACTGAGTGCCCCTGAAAGTATTGTGTCACCACATTGCTACATTATGACCATACCTACTTTGATAGCATAAAACACTGTTATAACGTTGTTTGGTCCAGAGCTTGGATGCAGATCGGGTGGTTAGTGATGATACAAAGTGGCACTTAAGCTCTGGTGCATTAAGGAAATCCTCCCAGCATTAGCCTGCTTACTTAGCATTTGTATATTAACATTGTTCCTATGAAACTAGTCGCCCTTACTGGCCTTGTTCCTTCTCATCTGTTTTCAAGGAACCAGTTAGGGGAAGCATCCCATATCAGTTTGCCAGTAATTGATGTAATGACAGTGTTAGTGTGAGTCACGATGAAGACAGCAGACATTCTGGGACTGGAGCTAAAATCCCAGACTGCGATGAGGGTCATAGCATCAAAGCGTCATAGATTTAGAGCTGGAAAGGACCCCAGGGGCCATCAAAGCTAACCCCCTCATTTTACAGATAAGGGCATTGAGGCTTGGGAAGGTAAATGGCTTGCAGAAGAGCTTGTAATGCAAGCCCTTAATTCCTGTTCATCAGTCATTAAGTATTTAGTTTATTCCTACTTCTCCTTTAGCTCAGTGCTATTCCTGTGTCCTAGACCAACGTAAGACATAGTCCCGCTTTTAGGGAGCTTATCATCAAGACTTGTGAACTGGATCAAACATTGACTAGCATGGTACAGATTCTAAAGGCAATAGGAATAGAAAGAAGAGAGTTAGAGTTGGGGGGGAGGGTAGAATAACTGGAAATGTGTTCACGGAGTATATGCTTCATAAATGCTTATTGACTTAACTTGGAGGAATTGTTGAATTGGAGCTGAGCCTTGAACGATGCTGGATTGGATGGGCAGAAAAAAATGATGAGGATAAGGCAGCTACCTGGCCAATAGAGAGAATGCTGGTCTTGGAGTCAAGAAAACCTGAGTTCACATCCTGCCTCTGACACTTAGCCTTAGCTGTGATTCTAAGAAAGTCACTTAATCTCTCTGTGACTCAGTTTTCTCACTTCTAAAATGGGGATGATGATAATAATAGCACCTACTTCATAGAGTTCTTGGGAGGATCAAATGAGATAATATATATATAAAGCATTTTACAGACCTTAAGCACTACATAAATGTAATTAAGACCATGATTGAATTGAGAAGGTATAGATAGTCTGGTAGCAGAATCATAGCTTATACAAAGAGGTCTGCAGATAGAAATAATTATATTGTATATAAGAAACAGCGAATGAGATCACAGGATCATAAATGTAAAGACAGTAGAGACCAAAGGGCATAGATAACTCCAACAGTTTGCAAGTATCTGCAGGTGGAAAAACTGAGTGCAAACTTGCCTTTACAAATGAAGTCTTTCAGTGCCATCTTGACCCTGCACAGGTCGTATTTGCCTGCCACCAATTCCCATTGAGTTCTGAGTATTTAAAGGTTGAACATTTAACAGGGTTTCCCTTCCTCCCTTCAGAAAAAGATGTGATTATGCATACAGATTTCCAGTCAATACTTTACAAACATATAGGATTGTCTTATTCTGTAGATTAAAATAAAAGTTGCCTATTTCCTGTAAGATTAAACTCACATTTAATTAATTCTCTTTCCCTATATTTAATATTTAAATTTGAGTCTACTTGGGCTTCCCCTATATTTAATATTTAAATTTGAGTCTACTTGGGCTTATTTGCTAAGCCTGTGCAATTTCCCCCACGTCATTGTATTTTTCATTCATTTTAGTTTGAAGTGCATCATCCATATTCAGAACACCAGTAATCTTCCCTTGAAAAAATTCTGACTGTTGTCTTTGCCTGTTCATGGGAAGTGTCTGATTCTTTTTTTAATGGTATTAAAAGTAACAACCGACCTCTTTCTTCACAGTTGAGGTATCTAAATTAATTGAACCAAGTACCTTATAAAATTAAGCATAAATTCGAGTTCCATCATTTGAATTGTCCTTTGAATATCTTCAGTGAGTCCTCTTTCCTTTAACAAATGCTGAAGAACCAGCTGCTGAAGTTTAATGAGTTAACTATCAACTCTGTGATGTCTCCCTCCTCCAGAGTCTCTGGAAAACATTAACATGCTTAAATACTCTTGGAAAAAAAAAATATTATCTAGTACTTTGTCCTATACTTTGCTGAGTTGGAGACATTCAAATAGTACGTCTGAGGGCAAGAGTAACAGTGCAGAGTGTGACCTTGTGATTGCTGCTAAATTCCCAAGATGTAAGTTTGTCATGACTTACACTGAGAAATGTGGTTTGAGAGGAAAGGTCTTTGCTTTTAATCTGGTTTAAATCTGTGCATGTGGAAAAGGCAGAAGTTTCCTATTTATAGCTCTGCCATCTGGCTAGTGGATGTTTGAGTTTTACCTAGAAAAGCTACCCTTTTTTGTAGTGTTAAATTAAAAGTAGATATTAACACCTGGCAATTTTGAGTGTCAGGAGGAATTTGCAGCTTGGAATGTGGACTTCTCCTAGGGCTAGAAAGAAAAACAGATGAAAGAATGATTACCCAGCAGTTCTTGCAGAAATTCTGACACTTCAGTAGAATGAGACCTTCTAAGGTATCTAAGGTAGATTTTGCTCATGTTTTTTAGCGTAGATATGATTATAGAAGGGCAAGGGGGCTTATAAATTATTTTCATATCTCATAGGCTTACAGAGCTAGAACTGAAAGGGATGGTGTTAAGCAACCATCAGTTCAACTCCCTGACTTTGTAGGCAAGAAGGCCCACAGCTTAAGAGCATTAGAGGAGCGTTTTGAACCCAGACCTTCTGACTTCAGAATGCACACTTTTTCCACCTCTACATCCTCTGCATTTATAGGGACAGGCTGAATAGTAAGCTGGTTCAGAAACCAGGAAAAACCTGGGTTTAGGTCTCATCTTTGATATATCCTGACTGTGTGAGTGGGGGAAGTCAGGGAACTTCTAGGTAATTCTCTAAAACTCTTAACTTACATTGAAGGTGGTGATCCACGTTGGCAAAGGAAGTTTCTTTACAAGTTCCCTATACCAATCAAATCACTGGTTCAGTACTTATCCCGATAGTAGGATTAGCACATAAAACAATCCAAGAAAAGGACATATATTGTAGTGTCCCCTCCTCCACTCATAACCCTCCCCCTAAAAAACTTGTTTGGCACCTTTTCTGGCTTCCAGTGACATTTGAGGAGTTTTCTGTGCCTACATGCTTTTTCCCAAGTATTGTGTATTTTTATTGTTTTTATTCAAAGACTTGCTAAATCCTGAGGTACAGAGGGAGGAAATGGAGCCAGCAATGTTGAACAGAAGTGCCCAGCCTTACTGCTACAAAGATTTTACATGCTGCTGGATATGATTTTTAAAGTATTCCCAGAGCAGCATACAATGGTATCTTCCTCTTCTGTCGTCCCTGCAAGACTAACACTGACCAATCTCTGGGGAAGTGACACCAGGCTGCCTCCTTCTTTGGCTGAATGTGAAAAGATAGGTCAGTTCAATGTACACAGGGATTAGGTGGCTAGTTTCAGCAGCTGTGGGAAAAAATAATAAGAGCATTTCTTTTTTTATCCTATTGTTTGTGCAGTACCCTATCTTTATACTTACTTGGTTTTGGCATCTAGCCACATGTTGCCAGCAGGTAAGCGAAGAACTTTAACAAGTAAAGTCATTATGGGTATTTTATAGTGTTATAATCCAGTCACCAAGCATATATCCTAAGTACCTACTGTGTGACTAGCGCTGTCATGCTATGATAGGTGTTAGGGATACAGAGACCAAAATGAAACAAGCTGCTGCCTTCAAAAAGCTTACATTCTCTTGGGGAGAAATAGTATATGTAGATATGTAAACATACAAGCATGCATATATGTGTTCTGCTATAACTCATATTTTGAAATGTGAATTTGTTCCAACTCATTTGATCCATTAGGGAATTTTGAGCTGGCTTCCATTCAGTTTCTTCAGAGAGAAACAAGAAGAGAATTCAGAAAACTTCGTCTCTACAAAATAACCCACGAGCTGGAACCCTCCTAATGCCCCCCCGCCCACTTCCACCAGTAAACTTCAGGTCTTTGTCAAAGCAGTGTCGTGTTTATTGTATACCTTCTGATGCAGTACTGTATTGTATATTATATTAGTGTATTGTATGTGTATATATGCATAATATATATAGTGTAGGTATAATATTAGTGTATTGTATATATATGTACATATATGTATTGTATTCACATGTTGTATTTGGTATTGTATATTTCCTGGTGCTGTGGGGAGATGAGAGCTGGTCTAAACTACCACTACTATCACCACCATCATGCCTTCTGCCATGACCTTCAAAGTTTTGAGCCTACCCAACTTATGGGAGATTTTACCAGGCCAGGCCATGGGAATGGAGGTATAGGCTGAGCAGCAGGCCAGGGCTATGGCGGCTACAATTATTTATTGTAGTATTTATGTATTTCTTAACCATTTCACATCTATAAAATAGTGCTACCATTTTTATTAGGTTTGTGTGTGTGTGTGTGTGTGTGTGTGTGTGTAAGATAAACTTTTTGAGCTTTTTGTCCCACTTTATTTTTGGTTTTTATTTGTGATTTTGCTTTGCACTGTGTTTTTTGGGAATGTATATATTGAGTTACAGCAGAGCTGACTGAATATATATATATTATATATATGATATATATGTATGTATATTTATTCTTATATATAGGTGGTTCAGTGGATAGAGTGCTGAGCCTGGAATCAAGAAGACTACTCTTCATGAATTCAAATCTAATCTCAGACACTTACTAGCTGTGTGACCTGGGGGAAGTCACTTAATCCTGTTTGCCTCAGTTTCTTCATCTGTCAAATGAGCTGGAGAAGGAAATGGCAAAAACCACTCCAGTGTCTTTGCCAAGAAAACCCCAAATGAGGTCATGAAGAGTAGGACACAACTGAAAAACAACTGAACAACCACGCCCATGTATATTTTTTGGTTTAGGGGAAGTTACTAACAGTTTGGAGGAGGGAATCCGGAAAGGCCTCATGTGGAAGGTGGTGTTCTAAAGGAAACCAGAGACTAACAGTCAGAGATAAAGGAACAGGAGGGATGGCCTGTCCAAAGGTTCATAAATGAAAGATGCCTTTTATCACTCTGATTTGACTTCCATCTCTAGTGCCTGGTATTTGAGGCCTTTGGTTTAGAGAGTATCTGTTGCTTTATTTTTTTTATTTTAATTTTTGAAGATAATCAGGGTTGAGTGATCTTCCCAGCTAATAAGTTTCTGAGGCAGTATTTGAACTCAGATCTTCCTGACTCTGATGTTGGTGCTCTATCCACTGTACCATCTAGCTGCCCTTTTTCCTTTATTTAGGTAAAGTTGTTGAGGGTATTTGGTGAACTGGAGAAAGATATAAATATTTCTAACTAATTTTTTAAAAAATCATCCCCAAAAGGATCAAACATTTAAATGAATAAATTACTTATTACTTACTATGTGCAAAATGCTGTGCTAAAAGTAAAAAAAAAATAAGGCAATCTCAGCTTTTATGAAGCTCATTCTAATCAGGAGACAGCATACATAGAAGGTTTCAACTACATACCAGATGGAAAGGTCCTGTGGTTCTTGGGATGCAGTGGCAATGGGGATAGTAATGCCCCTTTAATGGCATTTCCACTGGTAAGATCTTTGCAGTTTCTGATGTTGAACAGTTTGACAGTGAGGTGACAAGAATTTTATTGTTTGCCTGTTGGTGACACTTGGTAAGCAGTTATTGCTGCTGCTGATGAGGAAGATGGTCTCTTTTCTACAAGATGAGGGGCTATGGGGACTGGTCTGAGAATTTGGAGGACATTGCTATTTCCAAGGCTTTTAGACTCAGGGTCCTGGGCTGTCTCCATCAGAATCTGAGGGGAGATAGCAGGTAGTGTGGTGGTGTTGATTTCACTTACCTAGTCCATGCAGCCTTCTGCCTGTCCCTCAGGGTGCCTTGCTACTTCACCAAAGCTGGCCTGCCTAGGTAAGCATAAATCCTCTTAATAAAGCGTGGAAGAATGGAAACAGATCTGGTCATAACTTCTTTGGAAAAAGTTGCATATCTACTAACATATTCATTTGGCCAAATTTTAAATACGCATAGGCTGAATTCAATATTTACATATAAAACCTTTTTTAAGTTTTTTTTTTAATAACCTAAACAAAGTGCCCCAAAACAACCATGCACAGGAACGCTAATGTCATAGCTCTCTTGGGTAACTTACGTTTGTCATCCTGACTTGATGAGCACTGAGGAGACTCAATTTCAGTTCCGCAATCTGAACAAATGAAGCTATTTCAGCTCAAAGTCTTTTATTGTGTCTCAGTTCCTAGCTGTTTAAAACCACAGATACTCACCCGTGGGGTAGTTGAAGAGAGATAATTTCCAGTGATAATTTTTTTTCCATTTTTTTCCCCCTACTACAATCTTAATTATCAGTAAGCCTGAGTTCTAGGTGAATAAGGTGTAGTAGAAGGCATTTTAATATGGTCCCAAGATGCTAGGATCAGTTTTAGATCTGGAAACAACTTTAGAAACCCCTCCCTCTCATATTATGAGAAAAGTATTACAGATGAGGAAACTGAGGCACCTAGAGGTTAAGTAAGTTGCCCGAGGTCACATAGATAGATAGTAAGAGGCAGAATTTGAACCTGTAGTCCTTCATTCCAAAGCTGGGCTCCTTCTGCTTTACCACATTGCCTCTCTCAGACTTCAAATCCTGGTTCCAAAACTTACTAGCTATGAGACCTTAGACTAGCCCCAAGACCTGAGTATTTATTTATGTATGAGGATAATAATAACTGCCTCAAAGGATTGTGATAAAAGTACCTTCCTAGCTTTAAAGCATAATATTAATATCAGCTGTTGTTTGGACCAGTCTGGCCTCTGTTTAAATCAATAGTAAAAAAAAACCTTCCTGACAAAGTTACGATCAGATCAGTTTTTTGCCTGCCGCATGTCTAGACGCACTCAGTAGAACAGCACTGCTCAGTTTTTCATGCCTTACTGCATCCTCGAGATAGGAAGTGGCGTCTGCGGCAGAATCTGGCTCCCGTGACTTGAACTGACTATAAATTGCTTCAAGTTTTATTTTTAAAATCAATGTGTTGGTGCCATGTTGGCATTCTTTTACCGGTGAACTCGTTTTATATCTCTTGGCCGAACGTTCTTCTCCATTAAAGTGTCATAAATTCTTTATTTCTGAATTGTGATGAGGTAGAGAAATTAGAACATGCACTCCAAGTGAGATGCAGTGGGGTGGGGTGGGGGAATGCATTGCCTGGGTCTTGAGAAAGTCTTTCTGAAAATGTCAGCGCTTTCCTTCCAGCTTCCACGCTGCTCCATTACAGTCACCACATAATAGATTTCTGCTGCTCACGTAAGCAGAGCACCTACAAATACATGGCCAGGATAGATGTGAATTGAACTGTTTCAATCAGCAGGCTGAGGGGAAAACTGAGCATCTTCATCCCATGGTTGTATTGAATTCTTGTTTTCTCACCAAGTACTCATGGGTAATGAGGTGTTAAATGAGGAATGGCTTGTTGTATGAATGAGAACTCAGCTAGAATTTGTACCATTTCTGAATGGGAGGGGATGTGGGCTAGTGGTGGAAAGGTAAATTTAATGCCTGAGATTCTCTCTGTTCTCTGTGATACTCCACGGACTCTCTATAGTCCTTCACATTTATTTCATTCACATGGACTTGAACTACAAGCTGGAATAGGAGCTTTGCTGTTTTCCTATGGTGGTCTGTTAAAATTAAGATCTTCAGCTGGACAAGACAGACTTGAATTTCATTCACCTTTCTTCCTTGGCAAAATAACCTCCAAAATATTGACATATTTGACCCCTTCTCTCTTCATTCTCTCCCTTCCATTTCTCTTTTCATTCTTCTAGTTTCTTTTTCTTTCCCTCTTTTTCTGGGGGCCATGATTCTACCATCACATAAATCCACAGTTTTAACCCTTATGGGTTTGAAATAGTCTGGCTAATCTAGGAGATGGAAAAATTAGATGAATTTTTTAGATTCGGATAATTTTTATGCTTCTTTCCTGTCCCCAAGCATTACATTATGTTATTTTATTTTTCCAAGTTCTTTCTTATAGAAATACACATTGTATTTTCATTCCTAGTCTCTTGAAACTACTTTGTAGCTGATTTCTTGGAGATCTTTTTGTCCTTTAGAAACTCCTCCTCCCCAAAGATAAAGTGTCTTTTTATTTAAAAACAAACAACTTTTCCTTGCAAAATGCTATTCAAAGCCACCCTCGGATTCTTCTGGGCCTCCTACACGCAGGGTGCTTTGCCCTTTGCCAGTGGATAAACTGGAGCAGAGAGTGATTTTGCACTTAGCAACAGAGGATTAGACCTGAGGCTTCTGGGTTCTCGAGAGCTTGTCTTGATGGTTCCAGAGATTAGCCAGTAAAATAGGCAGTGAAGCGCTGCCCAAGGCGGGGAATGACTACCCAAAGTGGAGAACAGACCACGTGAGACTCACTGTAGCACACAGCAGCTTCCACTGGGGAGAATTCTCTGTGAAGATCCTATCTCCTTCCTGGTGGATAAATGATCCTGGGAAATCTTTTCACTCCTATAGATTCTAAGATTGTGTTCCAAGAAAAACGTGTTTACTTGAAAAAAAAATTTATAGCAGATTGACTGTGAGGTTTTCTCACACAGTTCATGAACTTTGCATAAAATGTGCAAGCTACTATATTATATTAAGCTCTCCTATTCTGCCCTGTTTTCAAAATTTCATTGAAACAAATGAGGCAGAAATTTCATTCAGCACAGGATGCCTGTACTTGTTGAAACTGTCAACACTGCTTTTGTGATGTTGCCTCTGTGGGGTGCTGTCATGTGCTAGCTGTTTGAATGAACAAACCCTGCATGCCTACTATGTTATATATGTTAAGTGCAGTGAGGGTAGTGATCAGTCAACAATGACCACTTTCTGTGTGCCAGGAAATGTACTAGGCCCTATAGATACAAAGACAGAAATGAATAGTCCCTGCCCTCAAGGAGCTTTTTATTCTATTGGATTAACAACATATATAGAGAAGTATATGCAAATATATATACAAAGCACCTTTAAGGTAATTCTTGGCAGGAAGGAGGCCATGGGAGCTGGGAAGGCTTGGGAAGGTCTTCTTAAAGGAAATGGAGCTTGAGTTCAGCTTTGAAAGAATACCAAAGCTATATGAAACAGTGCCTGAACTTGAAAGAGCTCATAGCCAAAGTGAGGAAATATGACTTCAGTTCGGTATTGCAAGGCATGGTTTTAATGGACATAGAAAAATGAATAAGACCTGTCAGTTCAAGGAACTCGTAAGTTCGTCAGTCGTTTTCAGTTGTGTCTAACTCTTTGTGACCCCATTTGACGTTTTCTTGGCAAAGATATTGGAGTAATTTGCTGTATCCTTCTCCAGATCATTTTACAGGATGAGGAAACTGGGGCAAACAGGGTTAAGTGACTTGCCCAGGGTCAAACAGCTAGTAAATGTCTGAGACTGGATTTCAGCTCCAGAAGATGAGTCTTCTTAACTCCAGGCTCAGCACTCTATACATTCTACCACCTAGCTGCCCTTTAATAGGTCAGAATATGCATGGAAATAGCTAGAACATACATGCTGTCTAAGAGATACTAAAAATGTGTTGTGGGACTTTGTGAGGACAGACAATCCACATGATTGGGAAGTGGAGAGAAGTTTTCTTTAAGGAGGGGGTTTTGGGAGGACCTTGAAACATAACTGGGGCTTATGGGAAAAGGAAGGAAGTCTTAAAGACCTATGGGAATAACAAGTTGTACGTAGTAAATTTGTGGCTTCATGTGAAACTTTTTAAAAGTTATCCTGTGTTATGGAAATGCTTGTTTTAATCCATAAATTAAAAATAAAATAAATTTTAGAAAAACTTATGAGTTGGCTTAAGAGAAGATAAATCGTAGGGAAATTCATAGGCATATTGAGGAATCAGGAAGTAACCTAACTGACGGACATATGATACATTTGGAGGAATAGGAGGGCACAAGTCCAGAAAGTCGACTTGGACCTAGATTATGTAAGACCAGAGATGCCAAACAAAGGCATTTTAAGTTTATTGGTGTGATGAAAAAAATCACTGAATTTGGAGTCACTGGGCCTAGGTCTGGGGTGGACTGACATAGACTGAAAGCAGTTCTGGTTCTCTTGGCTAAATAATCTATTTGTAACATGATAGTAGTCCTGCAACATCCTCCTAAAGAGAAAGGGAAAGTTCTAAAGTACGCTTTTGCCACTGCGCCAGTACCTGATCCTGGCCTGTTTTCACATAGGATCCCATTGTAACCATTATCAAGGCCGCAAATCAGAGCACTGACCCATCAGATTTAAACCCCCTGAGACCCAAGACTGTGCCTCCAGTAGAGCTACTGGAGCAACCATTTTGATGGAATTGATAAGTCCTTTATTTGAATTAACTGATTGTTTTGACTACTTGGAGAGACAGCATTTCACAGCTGATAGAAATACAGTTTTCATGATGGGGATGGAAGGAAGGATAGTAAATCCTCATAATTGTAATTGGAAAAATGTAACAAAGACAAATTTCTAATAAGTTGGAATATCAGTGACAACTAGGCAATCTTAATTATAGAAGCATATTCACTTCCACAGCCTTTAGATATTTGTAAATTCAGTTCTTATATTTAAGTGGAGGTTCCCAATATTTTCTTCAAGTATACGCATAAGGGAGGACAAGAGGGAAATAGAGAGAATGGGGGAGGGTGAAAGAGAAAAAGACGTGTATGTGCGACGCAGACTAACAGAGCAGGGAGAGAGAGAGATGCGCAGCAAGAATGGGGAAAGAGAGAAGGGGGAGAGGCAAGAGGAAAACCACAAAAAGTTGCTTGTTTTGCTTGTATCTTTGCTTCGACCCTCTAATCTCACATAGGATGGGAATGGATAAAGTATTGAGCTAGCCAGGAAATGAATGAAGATTTTATAATATGGAATATATATGGCTCAGAGATTTTTTTGTTTGTTTCCTCAAGAAAAGATGTCAGAGGATGTTCAAAGAAATTACACTAGAAAGCTCCTTGAAGGAGTTTAAAAGTTTAAAGATGGTATTTCCAGTTCTAGGTCCAGTAGTCTAAGACTTAAAAGCTTTGTGGAACTTTGCACATTGAAGAGAAGGATTGTTGTCATCATTTGACTCTCAAGCAATGAGATTATCTGAACTCTCCTCAGAGCAACAAATTGTTATTTCTAATAAGATTATGGTGGCACAGTTTAGTTCAGATTTCCTAAGAAGGATTTTAAATAATTTTTTTCAAAGCTAACAAAATGATGACCAGACTACAGTGCCAGAGTAATCATTCATTGTATATTTGTCAAAACATGGTGACTCAAAATATCCTTTCAAAAAGCTAGCTCTGTGTGCTGGTTGATTAGTTAGCCACCTTTTCCTATTCTGCCTGGTACCGTGGCTGACAGTCTTATCTTTCGACTTATTCCTTGCATTTATAGTATTGTTTCAAGAAGTGAAAATGTGAACTACAGTACAACATCTTTTCTGTTATTCTGTTAGCATGGGCTCATTTTTCCAATTAAAAAGCAAGAAACTAGTTCCATGAAGGAATGAAGATAACAGATTGATAAATAAATTTATATAGAGAATAGGAGAAGTGCAACAAATACATGAATGAATGAATGAACGAATGAATGAATGAATGAATGAAATGCTTCAGCAAACAGAAGAAGGAAAAGTAAGAAGCAGGCTGAGGGGGGAGGGGAGAGGCTGGGCACTGCAGAGGGGACCCTAGTTGTAGACCCAGGACCAAATTCCAGTGCTAGGAAGGGTTTGAAAATTGAATGTCCCCCTCCTGAGTTGAGTGACCCTGACATAAACATCCTTGGAAATTGGATAGAGTTCTTTAGATTCTTCACTGTAACCAATACAAATTGACTCATTCCTCGCCGCCCCCCCAAAAAAATAAGCACAGAGAGTAGAATTTTCTGGCATTCAAAATAAGTGCATTTGTAAAAAGTAATGTCAGCAACTGTCCCTCATTTCACCTTCATGCATGTTGTGTTGCTCTGACCTGAAAAGCTAGCAGGCAGCTTGAGGATGTCCTAGGATGGAAATATTTCATGTAAATAAAAGGATACATAAGTCCAACTTTTCTTGCTTTGCAGTTTTACTGGGTCTGAGTATTGAAAGTAGGGAGAGAAAGGAAGGATAGAAGAAGAGAAAGAAGTGGTCTTTGGAGCTAAAAATTTGCTGGTAGATATCTGCTTCTTCTGTGGTGTTTTTGAGTCTGCTCAGAGGGGAAGGAATCAGGGACAGGAAATTGTAAGGAATAAAGAAACATAAGCTCTGAGGGCTGATTACACAATCTGATGATTGATGTAAAAATGGAAAGTGATCCTACAAAATTTAGTCCTTAGAAAAGGAAGTCTGTGAGCCATTGATAGTAAATTAAACTTGTACTACAGAAGCATACCACTGATTTTTCTGCTTTATTTTTTATTTTATTTGAATAACTCAAAATGCCAGTTGTACAAGGTCATAGAAACATTCAAAAATAGTTTTGGGTTTTTTTCTCAAGTTTTCTTGTTGTAAACATCCATTAGTGGGCATTCTGACCTAGAAATACATTCTGGGAAGACAAATAAACCATTTCTCTTAACCTACATGATTTAGAGGACAGGACTGACATGAGCATAGTGATCTGGCTAGATGAATCCAATTACAGTAAAATTCCAGTCGGCCAGAATCCAGCTAACTAGAATACTCAATTAATTGAATTTCTCCATCCCTGCATATGCGTTGCGAGTGAAAGAAACAAATGACCACAAAATAAGTCAGTAGCAGGAATTTATTTAATTTAAACAAATGTTTTAATTTGTACTTGATGAAGGAGAGACTGGGATGGTAAGTAGCATAATAGAGTGGGGAAAACACTGAATTTGATGTCGTAGATCTTGTGTTTGAATCCTCTCACTGCTACTTTCTTTCCTGCGTGATTTTAGGCAAATTATCTTTCTACTTTGTCATGTGCAAAATGGGAGGTGAGGGAAGTTAAGACTGGAAAAGCTTTAAATCCTGTGACTCTTTAACTTTCTGTATCCCTCTATATCTTCTATGTTCACAGTACTATTTAGCAATTATTCTGATTTGTGGCACTGGGGTATTTATGGATCTTTAGTCATCAGAGAAAGGTTAAACATTATGCCACTATATGACTGGTGTGTTTAAAAGTACACTTGATGATGATGTCAAAGCTGTATCTGTTCACACCTGACTCTTTCCTCTTTTCTGAAACCAACAGAAAAGCAGGTTGTCACTTAATTAACCAGCTAGGGATTATTGTTTATATTTTGGCCACCAGCCAGTGGTGGCCAGACTGCCAGCTGGTGGAGAAGGCATTCCATGTTTATATAAAGTCTTTCCCAATAGATGCATTATATCCCACTACTTACAAAGGAGACTCAGACTACACAGGAGAAGTCTACATTAGTTGCCCGCTGCCCTAAGCTCTTCCAGGGTGGGAGACTCTGGCCCCAGTCTCTTACGTAGATCTAGGAATATATTTCATAAAGACCTTTTTAAAAGGGTTTTCTGATTAGAATACAGGCATTATAATACAGTGGAAAGAGTGCTATGATTTGGATTTGAGTCTCTGATCTGCCTCCTCCTTCCCTTGTGATCTGGGACAAGAAACTGTCTTTGGAGGACTTCATTTCCTCGTCTGTAAAAGGGGGAGGAAGGACCGAATGACAAAGTCCCCTTTCAATTTTATGTCTGTGATCCCATGATCCCCAACCTACCTAACCCTCCCTCCAAAAAAGATCCAGACTATCACACTGTAATTATTCTGTAAAATTAAAGTTTTATTGTACCAACCTGAAATGTTTGTAATTAAAGTTCTCTACATTTATAGATAGTGTCTGAATTTTGTTGCCCTCTACTTACTTTTTAAATTTTAATTTTTTTCTGGCAATAGTCTTCTTATTTTATTTTAAAATTTTATTTATTTTTAATTTATGGAATAAAACAAACATTTCCATGACAGTGTAATAAAGAAAAATGATTACATATGAAACTGTGAATCTATTTTGACATCTAGAAAGATTTTATATATACATGTATATTAAATACATACATACATATATGTACACACATACACATACATATTTGAATCTGATTTTGCAATAGTCTTTTTATAAGGTTAACCAGGAGAATAAGTTTTTTTAGCCTGAAAATAAAATAATATTTCCAAATATAGTCAACTTACAATTCTATTAGGGCCTGCCTACTAGCTGATGAGCTCCATGAGGGCAAGGACAATCTCTTGTCACAAGTTGACATCTCCCTTTCTAGCCATCACCGAATTCTGTACACAATTAGCGTTTAAATTGTTGGATAGTAATCCAATGTGTTGACTTTATAGTTGGAGGCCAGTATTGTTGACTAGGAAGCTCTAGTGTTGGCTGCTTACTAATGACACTGTTCAAATGTATTTTGATATTATCTATACTTTTTAGTTTCCTATCGCAGTGTCACACATAGATGGGGTGTTTCCTAACTTTATTAGCATCAGTCTCAACCCTGCCCCCAACTATGTTTAGGATGACAACCTTTGTTGTTTTTGTTGTTAAGTTGTTTCACTCATATCTGACTCTTTGCTGTCCCATTTGGGGTTTTCTTGGCAAAGAGCCTGGAGTGGTTTCCCATTTCTTTCTCCAGCTCATTGTACAGATGAGGAAACTGAGGCAAATAGGGTTAAGTGACTTCTCCAGAGTCACAGAGCCAGTAAGTGTTCTTAGTTCTTCCTGATTCTAGCATTCTATCCCCCTAGCAGGTTGGGGTCCTATATGGTCGATAAATTTAATAACTAAGGGAAATTATGTTAAAGATAAAGGACCACGCTTAATAATTAAGAATGGACCTAAGCCTTGATCTGAAAAACAAAAGAGGGGTTTGGTACCAGCTGGCAATATAAAGAGCACTCAGTCAGTCAACAAACATTTCTTAGGGGCACATGACCTACCCATGACCTACCACTGTCCTAAGTGCTGGAGAAGAGACAAAGAGAATAATGATATAGTCTTTACTTCGAAAGAACTCACATTAATTCATGGGGAAACAACATCTCAGTATATGCAAAATGAGACCATATGGCAATGAGAGCACTTGCAGGTGGGATCAGGGAAGGCTTCATGTAGACACTGGGCTTGAGCTAATTCTTGAAGGAAGGAAGGGATTCTTTAAGATGGAGGTGAGGAGGGAGTGCATTCTAGGCACGAGAAATGGCTGGGATAAAGATGCAGAGATAGGAAATGGATGTTTGAGGAATGAGAAAGCTGGTTTGTCTCAACCATAAAAAGGAAGATGGAGGGGATTGTTGCATAATGAGTCTAGAAAATTGGTTGGGACCAAGTGGTGAAAAGGGTCACAAGAGCCAAACAGAAGATGTTATCTTTTATGTCACCTGCAGTGTGCTCTCTATTAGAGGCAAAAGGGAGTCTTTGGAATTTATTTAGTTGGAGAATGACATAGTGCTGTGACTAAGGAAAATCACATTTGCAGTTACATGAACGATGGATTAGCATGGGGGAAAGACTTGAGGCAGGGGAAACCAATTAGTAGGCCATTGCAGTAGCCCAGGCAAGAGGTGATGAAGTTGTGAACACTGTGTGGTGAACCTAGCAGACTGGAAGGATGGGTGAAGCTTTGGCAGAGGAATGGGTTTAGGGGATGGGTTTGGTTTTAGACACACTGAGTTTGAGATGTCCACAGGACATGCATTTTTTTCTGGCACAAGGTTAGACCCTTTTAATGTGTTCTAAGACAAGCAGCTGAAGCAGAAACTATGAGAAAACATGTGCCTTTTTTTCTTTATCGTCAAAAAAAGGATGAAAATAAACAAAAAAAACCCTATGGATATTTGAGGGAGGGTGGTTTCATACATGTGATATAACGTTATAAACTCAAGATAGCTCATGGATAAAAAGGTGAACTCCTGTATTCATCACCTGTCTCTTCAAAAAGTTTACATGGAACATCCATCTAAACCAAAACCAACATGCTCTCTCCATTGAAATGTACATGCAGTTTTTTCCAAGAAGACTCTGACTTGCATATTTTTATCCTGGGATATCCTTAGAAGGCTCTGTCAATGACCAGATGACAGGATAACCCTTCAGAATCTATTATAATTGCAGGGGGGAGAAGTTACTAAATTTTCTTTTCTTTGTGGCTTGTTATTTCTTCCTTCTCCTTCACTTCTCCTCCATCTGCCCAGAAAGTACTCTGACCTCCAAAGTTTCCCCAGCCTATGCCACCAAAGTCCCCTTGGCCTCCTCTACTGCTTCCTTAGCCACTAGTATCTACCACTAGGCTTGGCCCAGTCCAGAGTTGCTCAATTTCCATTGATCTCCCCATCTTCCAATGGTTGCTTTCATAGCTTTAGAATCTTTTTCTGAGTTGAAGCCCATAAAACCAAACCCTTTAGACAACCCTTTCTCCCTTTCTGTGAATATCCTGGTACCAGCTAAGCTGGAAAATGAACCTTTCAACATTCTGTTGTGTCTTCTTGTAGATCTTTGATGAACAAAATGTTGTAGGACTGGTTCCTTGGTGCCAGTTGTCTTCTGGCTCTTGAGCTCCAGCCTGATTAATCTGCTTTCAATTTCTACCTTGGTAAGAATTCGAACTTCCTTTGCTGCTTCTGCAGAGATCAGTTCAATGAACACGTACCCTCCTTGAGGTCAGCCATGGTTGTTCTGCAGCATGCTGATGGACATCACCTTCTCAAACCCCTCTTGCAGATTTTCTTCAGGGGTACTGCTGACAAAGTTATTTGGCACTGCTGTCTGAGTCTGCTGGCTTGCTATTATATTTCCATTCCAGGAATTATTTGTCCCACTTCTCAAACTCTCATCTTTTATTTTTCTCTTCAGAATGAGTGCCCAACTGCCAATCTCAGTTTCCTGTTTCTCTTCCAGGACTTTTCCCACATCTGCTTCTGTCTTAAATTCAACATAGGTGATTCCTTTAAGCATCCCATCCTTGGTGCAGATGAATCTAACCTCAATCGCATCTTCAGATGCTTCCTCAGTTTCCTCCTGAGTTATTTTATAAGGTAGATTCTTGGTGAGCATCCTTACATCTCAGTCTTTTCTTTTGCCTTTTCTAGTTTCATTTGAAAGTCAAAAACTTTGGAGCCATTGAGTTCAAAAGTCTTTTCCACAACTTCAGCTGGTTTAAATTCTGCATAGCCAAACTTCCTGGTGGCACCAATTTGGATGTCCACAACTGGAAGGTCCTTTTTAAAATTTAATTTTTTTTTGAAAGAAGTCAATGATGCCAGTTTTTAGCTCAGAACTGGTTCTATTGAAGTTTGCATTACCAGTGAAAAGATTGGTATTTGTAGGTACCTCAGATTCCAGTTTCTGTTTCTTGGCTTTTTTGCCCATTTCTTTTTTCCTCTTCCCTCACATTTATTGGATGGGTGCTTTCTCGTCTTCCTCCTCATCTTCATCTTTGTCCTCCTCCTCCTTCTCCGAGTTCTTGACTTTTCCAGCTTTCACAAAAACAGCCTTCCTTTGGGCAGGTATGGTACTCATTCTCCATTCTCCTCACCATCATCTTCCACCTCATCCTCTTTTTCTTCATCCTCGGAGTCTTATTTGGCTAGAGATGCTCCCATTATTGTGGTTTTTGGTGGTTCAAATTCTTCACCCTCCTCATCTTCACTGTCTTCTTCAGACTCATTGCCCTCTTTTTTGCCCATTTGGTCAGGGATAGGGGGGCTGCTGCTTTGGCTGGAGTATCTGGTGTAGGGACAGCTTTGACTAGAGTCACCACTTTCTTGGCAGGGGCCACAGCTACCTTCTTACCAGGAGTCATGACTACTTTCTTGGCAGATGTGGTGGCAATAATGGCTGTTTTGGCTGGTAACATCTATCTACTAGTGTGGACGAAAATGGAGAAAAAGTAAAGGATTATAATTGAGGGGATGATGGTCTCATGAGGGTTTTATAAGGATGGAGGAAACATGAGTTTGTCTGTAGTCAGCCAGAAAGGAACCAGTATTTAGATTAAAGAAAGGGTAAGTGTGATTAAAGTATAATCTACTGGAGAAGAAAGGAAGGGATGGGATCAAGAGCACAGGTAAAGGGGTTGGTCTTGGCCAAGAAAAGGTCACTTCATTGTCAGTCAGTAAGCATGTATTAAGTATCTTTTATGTGTAAGGCACCATGCTAAATGATGGAGATGCAAAAAGAGGCAAAAGATAATCCCCACCCTCAAGGAGCTTATAGTCGAATAGGGGAAGACAATAAGAAAGGAAATATTTACAAACAAACTATATATTGACTGATTGACTTTTGGGAGGTTTGTGTGTATTCGTCCTTTGTTGCCGAAGAAGACCATGCCATCAGAGAAATAATGACATGACTTGCACTTTACTTTGTTTTGAGTGAGGGAGGGCTGTGCAGGTCACCAACCTCACTTCTCCTCCAGAGCCATCTGATCCCAGTGACTAGATATTCATCAGAATGACTGGAGATGACCCAGGATGAGGCATTTGGGGTTAAGTGACTTGCCCAAGGTCACACAGCTAGGTGAGATTTGGAACTCAGGTCCTCCTGACTCCTGTAGTGGTGCTCTCCACTGCACCACCTAGCTGCCCCCTGGGAGGTTTGAGGAGAGAAGAGAAGGTGTAGAATGTTTTCTGTGGACAGTGGAATAATGAATCAGTTAGGAACTAGTTAAAACCTTGCAGAATTGAGGACTTAATTGAAGTATGGTATAACATCAGTGCACCATAGTTGCTAAGGGAAACAGAGGAAAAGCAAATATTTTCCTGAAGGTTAAACCTCCCACCATATTCTTTTTCAGAAGATACATCTGTAGAGTCATTGCATAATTATTTGGGAAAGTACGGTATTAACTTGAACAAAACTCTAAAATGGCAGTGTTCCTAGAGTAAGGGAATAAACACATCTCATTTTTGTCTATCTTTGTAGCATCTGAAAACTCCCAAGTGCAAGATAAGAAGGCTCCTGCACCTGGCCGCCCCACCTCTGCTGCTTTAGGACAAAATCGCAATGTACCAGGCAACAAACCAGGTGAGCCAATCCAGAGTTTGATGCCAGAATTCCATAGAGTATCCCATAAACCTAGGGGCTGGGCAGGACGATATAGTCTGAACTGGGGAGCATATGAGTCCATGGAAATAAATGCAAATGTCTCCCCATGGAGTAAAAAAGATCAACCTCCCAAAGACAGGATGGGGAGGGTGTTTGTCTAGACCAACATTTCACAAGAAAAAAAGATCCACAGTCTACAGATCAGAAGTCAGTAATCTTCATATGGATAAAAAATAAGAAATGATAATCACAAAACAATGCTGACTTTGGCTGCAATGAGAGGCAGTGTTCAAAACAGAGCAGGTGAAGACCCTATTATAATCTGCCATGTCCAGTTCTGGATACCACCATATTTTAGGTGGAATTGCTGCTTTGTGGGTAGTGGGTTCCCCCTCATTAGAGACTGTCCCTAGTAGACTGGTTGACTACTTGTTGGATATGTTAGAAAAGGGTTTCTTACACAGATACAAGTTGGACTGACTGACCTCTGAGATCACTTCCAGTTCGTGAAATTGTCCTCTCAAGCATCATTCTCCAAACTTCTAAAATGGGTCACTCCATAAGTAAAAACTTTTGAGGATATAATCCCATGTGTGTATATCTGCTTATTTTTAAATTACACATATGTATTACCAAACTAATAACCAAAATAGCCATTGAAATATGAGGTAAAGGTGAAATAACATTTTGAAAATATTTTTTAATTCATTAATAGTATTTTTTCTCACTGAAAATATAATTAATGAAATGTTAAATGACAAAAATTATTAATTTATATTTAAAATATAAATAATGAAATGAAATTTTAATGAAAGCAATATGATTGGATATATTGATTTAACGCTTTTATCATACTGTGATTTGAAGATCTGCTTATGACTTGGTTTTAATGGTTATCATTTCTGGGAAGATAACTTACAAAGATAAAAATATATGCATATATGTATGTATGTATGTATATTTGTTGTTCAGTTGTATCCAACTCTTCGTAATCCCATTTGGGGTTTTCTTAGCAGAGATACTGGACTGGTTTGCCATTTTCTTCTCCCACTCTTTTGACAAATGAGAAATCTGAGGCAGACAGGGTCAAGTGATTTACCCAAGGTCACACATCTAGTAAGTGTCTGAGGCTGCAGTTGCACTCATAAAGATCATTCTTCCTTACTAAGGCCCGATTTTCTATCCAGTGGGCCATAAATACAAATGGAGGAAGTTCATAATTGCTGTGCTTGCTAAATGATGATCTTCATTTTCAATTCCATCTAATAATTAGGTGAAAATCTTTATTGAAGTCCAACTAGTAAATTTCTCTTTTCTCCAATGTTAATCTGGTTTTCTTACAAACTATTCACAGATTTCTGTATCATATTTTTAACAAATAGATCAAAGAAGATAGCGTATGTAAAGCATTTCACAAACCTTAAAGTGCTATGTAAATGCTAGCTGTCATTATTGTTAATAATAATAACAATAATAAATAGACTCAAAACTCTGAAACTTCATTTGGAAGATTTTTAAGCAGGGTAGAAAATTCTGTTTTTAGGGTTTCTTTTTAAGTGTGAAGATAATAGAGTTGTTATAGGTGACACAGTTATATTATTTCTAGCAACCCAAAAAGAAGAGAATAAGTTTCTAAGAGGAGAGGGTGATCAATAGTGTCACATACTGCAGAGCAACAAAGAAAAATGAAGATTGATTGAATTTGAAAAGTGAAATTGGAAAATGAAGAATTGATTGAATCAATCGATTAATTGAAATTCAACTTATCCGACAAAAAAGGCACCACCTGGTAATTTGAAAAAGAATAGTTTTAGCTAAGTACAGAATCAAATATAACAAGAACAGAGGAGACTAGAAAACTCTTGATGGCACCCTAGGGAAATTCTGAAGATGTAGATCACAATCCATCCATGTCTATTCATCCTGTGCGGCTTACTCTATCCCACCAAATCTGAACAAAGAGGAACAGGCTCTTACTCAACACTGCTCCGGAGATCACACCACCCTTTCCTCATGAGGTAATGTAGGGTACAAAGTGTGATTTACCCTTGGGAGAAGAAAGAGGATTTTCCTTTGTGGGGATCCAGATTATGATTAGTTTATAAACATCTTGAGGTGCTCAACCTTAGTGTCAAAAGGGAGATGTTCAGACCTTTCATGCCTACAACCACAATCAGAGTATGGGAGAGAGAATGTTGTTACGGTAAGGGGCAAATAGAGATAGCAGAATTCAGTTGGTGACAAAAAAATAATATTCCTGTTTTCTGATGGTTTAACCCTTGAAGTCATGCCAGAGCCCCCTTCAGGTTATTCATATTGGGGATTTTCAGGCTCCCACTTAAGATATCATAACCACAAACCACTATAATTATTTCTCCCTCCCACTCAATTGAATTTTTCTTAATTAGTACTTGTAGTATTTTCACATAATGAATTGCAAATCAGATTTGAGGATGAATTTCATGCTGCTTGCCCCACTTGGTAATGTTTGTCTTAGACAGTGATTGCACTTAAGGCCAAAATTGCTACTTTTGGCTCTGCCCTCACCCCCAATGCTCTGTTGAAAGCAACGTCACAGTAGATTTAGATATAGCTGTAGCCCTCAATATGAAATGGATATAACTTATTTTTATTTATGTTATTTTGCTCAGTATTTAATGTCCATCTATTTTATGACCTTTTCAGAAATCATTTTTAAACATTTTTACATTTAGTAAATTGTAAGGAGAATTATGCCCTCCCCTTCCCTTGCTGCATAATAATAGTATAATTTCACTAAGATTTGTATATAGCACTTGAAGTGTTAGGTGTGTCCTGCTGGGGCACAAAACAAGCAAGCAGCTACACACAATACAAACATAATCTCAGCTTATGTGCTCACAAATTGTTCTGTTTGGCTAAGAGAGAGCATACAGCATAATATGATGATAAAAATCCAGTGGGAAAGGTTTAATGATAGTCTGGCTGTAAAGGAAGGTCCTGTTTATGTTCTCTGAAACCCTTGCTCCTTCTCTGTCCTAGATAGAAGTCTGTTCACTGATCAACAGTGAATTTGGTGGGACCAGAGAGAAAAAAAGGCAGCTACTGAAGCCTAGAGAACAGTCCCCCTTATCTTAGCCAGGGGTGGGGAACCTGTGGCCTTAAGACCACATGTAGTCCTCTAGGTCCTCATGTATGACCCTTTGCCTGAATCCAAACTTCCTGAAGCTGCATGAATTTCTATTCTCTTCTTCATGAAGTTTGGATTCAGTCAAAGGGTCACACTTGAGGACCTAGAGGGCCACATGTGACCTCAAAGGTCTAGGTTCCCCACCCTTGTAGGCTTTCATATTTTATTAATTGAAAGACTTTATTTTTTTTTAATTGAATTTCAGCTTATAATCAAGAAAGAGAAGTAAAGGCTTTTGGAGGAAAACCTAGGTAGACCTGGAAGGAAGAACTGATTTGCACAACCAACAAAAAAAACCTAGAATGAGTGTATTGGATTTTTCCAGCTCTTCTACTGACGGATCCCAACTTGTACGTCACTTGAAGAGTAGAGGCTGACTGGAGGACAAGCTGCTGTTGAGAGATGACCTTTTCACCCCTATACTTAAAGAGTTTACCCTCCGGAAGCATTTCTTACTTATCACTTGTGCTAGAAAAGAAAGTTACTTACTTGGGAACTTTGTCTGGCCTAGCTGGAAGAACAAATAGCAAAGTGGAAAGAGCTTCCGATTGAAAGTCAAGATACTTGTCTAAAGTCATAATGCTCAACTGACTTTGTTTTTAACTTCCCTGAAGCTCAGTTTCCTTATCTATAAAATGGGGTATTGTGAGGATCAGATAAGATATGGACATTTTCACCTTGTTGGGCTGGTGCCTAACCTTTTGTTTAAGGCCAGGCATTATATTTTATTTTATTTTTTAATATATAATTTATTCATTTTTCAGTTCTCAACATTCACTTCCATAAGAATTTGAATTCAAAAATTTTTCCCCATCTTCCCACCCCTGACCCCAGGACAACATGCACCCCATCCACGCCTTCCTCCAGGCTGTCCTCCCTTCTATTACCCCCCTTCCTCAATCCCTCTCCCCTCTATTTTCCTATAGGGCAAAATAGATTTCTATATCCCATTGCCTGTACATCTTATTTTCCGGTTGCATGCTAAAACAATTTTTAACATTCATTATTAGATCTTTGAGTTCCATATTCTCTCCCTTCCTCCCTCTCCGCCCACCCTCATTGAGGAATAAGCAATTCAATATGGGTCATACATGTGTAGCCATGCAAAACACTTCCATAATAGCTATGTTGTGAAAGACTAACCAGATTTCCCTCTGTCCTGCCCTGCCCTCCATTTTTTCCTTCTCTCCCTTGACCTGTCCTCCCCAATAATGTTTGCTTCTGATTATCCCTTTCCCCAATTTGCTGTCCCTTCTATTATCTTCCCTGTCCTATCCCCTTATCCCCTGCCTTCCTGCAGAGTAAAATAGATTTCCATATCCAGTTGAGTATGTTATTCCCTCCTTAAGCCAAATCCCATGAGAATAAGGCTCAATTATTTCCTTTCATCTCCCTCTTCTTCCCCTCCATTGTAAAAGTTCTTTCTTGTTTCTTTTATGTGACATGATTTGCTACATTCTACCTCTTCCTTTCTCTTACTCCTAGTATATTCCATTCAACAGTAAATTTTATTTTTTAGGTATTCTCCCTTCATATTCAGCTCACCCTGTGCCCTCTATGTATGTGTGTGTACCCACATACACTCATGTACATATACATACCTACATATATATATATATATTATATATATACATACATACCCATACCCCCCCCACACACATATATATTCCCTCTATCTACCCTAACATGAGAAAGGTCTCATGAGTTACAAATAACATCTTTCCATGCAGGAATGTAAACAGTTCAGCTTTAATGAGTTCTTTAAGGGCTTCTCTTTCCTGTTTACTTTTTCATGTTTCTCTTGATTCTTGTATTTGAAAGTCAGATTTTCTATTCAGTTCTGGTCTTTTCAACAAGAATGCCTGGAAGTCCTCTATTTCATTGAAATTCCATATTTTCTCCCGTTTACTCAGTTTTGCTGGGTAGTTGCTTCTTGGTTTTAATCCTATCTCCTTTGACCTCTGGAATATCATTTTCCAAGCCCTCTGATCCCTTAGTGTAGAAGCTCCTAAATCCTGTGTTATACTGATTGTATTTCTGCAATACTTGGATTTTTTTTATGACTGCTTATAATATTTTCTTCTTGACCTGGGAACTCTGGAATTTGGCTACAATATTCCTAGGAGTTTTCCATTTGGGATCTCTTTCAGGAGGGTAATAGGTGAATTCTTTCCATTTCTATTTTACCCTCTGGTTCTAGAATATCAGGGCAGTTTTCCTTGATAATTTCTTGAAAGATGATGTCTAGGCTCTTTTTTTTTGTTATCATGGTTTTCAGGTAGACCAATAACTTTTAAGAAGAATGGATCTATTTTCCAGGTCAGTTGTTTTTCCAATGAGATATTTCACAGTCTTCTATTTTTTCATTCTTTTGATTTTGTTTTATAATTTCTTGATTTCTTATAAAGTCATTAGTTTTCATCTGCTCCATTCTAATTTTTAAAGAACTATTTTCTTCAGTGAGTTTTTGAATGTCTTTTTTTTGGCCAGTTCTGCTTTTTAAAACATTCTTCTTCTCATTGGCTTTTTGCACCTCTTTTGTCATTTGGGTTACTCTATTTTAAAAGGTGCTATTTTCTTCAGCATTTTTTGGGTCTCCTTTAGCAAGCTCTTGACTCACTTTTCATGATTTTCTTGCATCACTGTCATTTCTCTTCCCAATTTTTCTTCCACCTCTCTTTCTTGATTTTCAGAATCCTTTTTGAGCTCTTCCATGGCTTGAGGCCATTGTATAGGGTTTTTTTGGAGGCTTTGAATGTGGAATCCTTGACCTTGTTGTCTTCCTCTGATTGTATGCTTTGCTCTTCCTTATCTGAAAGGATGGAAGAAAGTACCTTTTCACCAAGAAAGTAACCTTCTATAGTCTTATTTTTTCCCCTTTTTGGGCATTTTCCCAGCCTGTTACTTGACTTTTATGTCCTTTCTCAAGGGGAGGGTATACTACCCTAAGCTTCAGAGGTTTTGTGCAGCTGTTCTTTAAGATATCTATAGGGACCTGTAAATTCTCAGTTCCTCCAAGGGGGCACAATCAAGGGAGAAAGTAGTTTATTCCTCTCCTGGTCTGCCATCTGATCTGTGAGCAAGCAAAAGCACTCTTTTTTGCCCTGGAACTGTGAGTAGGATTCCCTCTCCTCAGCCGCCACCAGCTCTGCCATGCCAACACTCCTCCTCACCCCAGTATCACCACTCAGGACTGAGACTCAGGTCAGCTGCTCAATTCCCCCAGGGTCTTTAGGGTAAGGGCTCCAAAAGTAGCTCCACAGCCCTGGAGCTAGAGCTAGGGCTGAACCTCACTCCCCTCTCACCCAGGTGATAAAGCTTTCTCACTGACATTTTAAGCTGTCTTTGATGTTTGTGGGTTGAGAAATTTAGAAACTGCAGTAGCTACCTGTGATTCAGCCTCCTGGAGCCTTCTCCAGTCCTGCCCATGCTGTATCGCCCATGCTGGGCTGCACTTCTCTCTGAACCTGGTGCAATAGACCTTTCCTGTTGACCTTTCAGGCTGTCTTGGGCTGGAAATCTGTTTTAGTCTGTCATTTTGTGGCTTCTACTGCTCTTGAATTTGTTTAGTCATTTTTTACAGATATTTTAAGGACCGTGGGGAGAGCTGAGCAGATCTGTCCTTCTACTCTGCCATCTTGGCTCTCCCCCACCCCCAGCCCATGTATTACATTTTAAGAAAAACACTAATAAGTTGTGTGGTCAGAGGAGGGCAACTCCCACAGGGAAGATACTTAAAAGTAAGTCAAATTCTATTGATTCATTCAACATGCATTTGTTAAGCACCTACTATTCTCAAAAAGCTAAACACTTAAGACATAAAGACAAAAAAATAGAAACTATCCACTCTTCAATGGGGATGCTGTGTGTGTGAGCACACACATGTGTGCACGAGGGAGGAGGAGAAGGAAGGAGGATTATTCTACCAAGGAGAAACAGTGGGAGCACCAGCAACTAGAAGAATCATGAAAATCTTTGAGTAGATAACCCTTGAACTGAGACTTAAGGGAAACTAGACATCCTGCAAGAGAGAAGTCAAGAGAGAGCACATTCCAGACATTAGGGACACTCTGTGTATGAAAAGACACCAAGAAGGAGAAAGAACCATTCATGGGAAATAGCAATCAGACTGGAAGTTGGCTGGAAAATAAAGTGTGCAAAGTGTATTATAATGTACAGGAAGCCTGGAAAGGTAATGTGACATCCTATCATGAAGGATTCCGAATGCCAGAAGGGTTGCTCTTTTGTCCTAGGGACAAGGGAGAGTAACTGGAGTTTCTTGAGAAGTAGCATGATCAGACTTGCACTTATGGATGGTCAATTTTTATGGAGGATAGACTGGAGAGAGGAGAGATTAGATTCAAGGAGTCTAGGTAGGAGGCTGTTGCTGTAGTGTGAGTGAGAAATGATGATACCCTGGTCTTGGGTGATTGTATGAGTAGAAAGAAACAGATGTGAGAGATGTTGAGGAGGCAAAATCAACATCATCTTGCTGGATGGGGGAAGGGACAGGTAGAGTGAATAACTGAATAGTCAAGAATGACTCCCAGATTGCAAACATTGGTGACTAGAAGAATGGTGTTGCCCATGACAGAAATAGAGGTCAGGATGAGGCATTAGGTACAGGAGAAAAAAATGATGAGTTCTCTTTTGGACAAACTGAACTCCACCCCACCTCAGTCATACACAAAGATAGGCATATCTTCAACCTTGCCAATACCTACAAAGGTACCACCTCATGTTCAAGAATTCTGAAATTCCTTTATCCAATCATAATCAGTTGGTTTTTCACCTCTCCTTCTGCCTTCCCTTTCACACCCCTACTCTTCATCGGCACCATGACCTCCAATCCACTGACCCCTCAGTTCTCTCTCAAGCCATTTCCCTTGTATTAACGACTCTCTCCTCTTCCCCCATCTTGATTCCTTGATGAATTGATTCAAATTTACACTGTCCTGCTCTTGGCCAGTTATGCCTAAACAAGCCTTAGTCTTGGATCTTTTCCACTATCATCACCTTCACTCCTACACATGGGCTGTTGAATTGAAGGAAGGTGAAGAAAATCACATAACCACTATTACTGGGTCCACTACAGATTTACATTACTTAACTTCAGTTAGGTCCTCCCTGCTACTGGACAATCCTCTACCTCCCTTATTAACTTACTGTCCCACTCTCTCCTGCAGCTCTTCAAACCTTTACATCCTTCCTCAGACTTCCTGTGGCCTCCACTCTCTCAGCTGAGAATCCTGCCTTATAATAAGAACACAGAACAGATTGCCTCCTCTGTTATCCCCTCTTTTTCACTTATTTCCTATCTTTCCCTCTCCAGTGACTCATGTACTGCCTTTAGACTTGTCCATGTCTCCCCTATCCTGAAAAAACTCTCACCTGATCCTTCTATTCCAGCTGTCATCCTATATCTCATCTGCCCTTTGTAGCTAAACTCCTTGAAAAGGCAATCTACAATAGGTACCCCTACTTTGTCTCCTTACTGTAACGGCCTTTTGCTGGAACTTCTCTCTTTAAAGTTGCTAATGATCTTAGCTGCAAAATTAAACAGCCTTTTCTCAGTCCTCAATCTTAATTTATCCTGATATAGCTTGCTTTGTATATATTTGTTTACTTGTTATCTCCCCCTTTAGATTGTAAGTTCCTTGAGGTCAGTGACTGTCTTTTGTCTCTTTTGTATCCCCAGCACTTAGTACAGTGTCTGACACGTAGGTGCTAAATAAATATCTATTGCATTGAAAGAATTCTCACACTCACAGTCCTTATCATTGCACTGATGTAGAAAGGCATGGTTTATCTCTGACCTCAACCTCTGAGGTTAAGGAACCACACCCCCCCCCATCCATACATTCATAGTTTTTCTTAATAACTTTAGTTGTTTAGTTCTTTTCATGACCCCATTTGGAGTGTTTTATCCTTTCCTTTTCCATCTCATTAGACAAATGAGGAAACTGAGGCAAACAGGGTGAAGTGACTTGTCCAGGGTCACACAGCTAGGAAATTTCTGAGATCAGATTTGAACACAGGAAGATGAGTCTTCCTGTCTCCAGGCTCAACACTATATCTATCCACCGTTCCACTTAGCTGTTCCTCCCTTAATAACTACCAGGCCTCCAATTTGCCCTCAGAAATCCCACCACTTCCTATTTACATGAACATGGGCAAGTCATTGAAACCTCATTTTGAGAATCAAGTGAGATAAGATATCCAGAAGTGGTTTGTAACTCTAAAACAATATATAAATAAAAACATTTGTTGCTAAAGTGAATATAAAGATATACTTGGCACTTGGGCAATAACATGATTCTTTAACCAAGCTTTCTTGCTTGGGTACTCACTGGCCCATGCATTCGTTAAATGCCTCAAAAATACAAAATGCCTGATAGAGCCTAGAATGATAGAGCATAGAGTAACTAACTAAAAACTGGATCATAAGAGAACTGTAGATTATTGGCACTCAGAAGTGTTCTAGGTCAGTCCCTTCTTTTGATGAAAGAGGAAATGAAGGGTTTCAGTGAAAAGACTTGACTAAAGTCTTCGAGGTAATGACTTGTGACAGTCAAGCCAGAAGCCTAGGACATGAGAGGAAGTGTAGTACAGTGGGAAGGGCACCTGCTCTAGAATCAGAAGACCTGAGTAAATAATTCCTCTGTGTGACCTTGAACAGATTACTTAACTTCCTGGGGCCTCAGTTTTCCTGTCCATAAAATGGGGATGTTGGATTAGATGGCCTCTGAAGGCCAGCTAGGCAACTTTAGGCAAATTAGGGGCCTCAATTTCTCACCTGTAAAGTGGAGTTGGATTAGACACCCTCTCAGATCCCTTCTAGCTTTAACAGTACACAATTCAGTAGCTTCAAGAAAAGGTTAAAGATATATTCATGATTGATAGATCCATAATAGGTTAATAATGTTCTGCCTTGGCCTTTCCCACTTTTGATTCACCTCCCTTACAAAGGAAGATGAAGTCTTCCTTTCTCTTTTTTCTGCATACTTTAACCAAGTATATATGGTGCTATAAAATCCTTCAATGAGTTACCTCAATTTTTGAAAATTGAATTTCATTGTTTTTTGTTGGGACAGCTAGGTGTTACAGTAGATAAAAGTGCTGGGCCTGGAGTTAGGAAGACCTGCATTCAAATCTGGTCTCAGACACTTACTAGCTTAGTGGCCCTGGGCAAGTCACTTAAAACTGTTTGCTTCACTTTCTTCATCTGTAAAATGAGTTGGAGAAGGAATTGGCAAACCCACTCCAGTATCTTTGTCAAGACAACCCTAAATGGGATCATGAAGAGTTGGATACAAATGAAATGGCTGAACAACACCACCACTAACCTATAAAAAATGCTTTAGAATTTGCAAAGAAAGCATGAGTTGTATTCAAAGTACACTATTACAATTTACTATGATAGTGATGTTTTAAAAACATAACTAAGTTATCCTCTGAAATCTTTCTTCCCCCACCCTAATTTTGTTTTTATTTATCCTATTTTTCAGACCCTCCACCTGTACTAAGAGTTGATGACCGACAACGACTGGCACGGGAACGGAGAGAGGAACGAGAAAAGCAGCTAGGTACCACATATCAGTATTTGGTCACTGAATTTGGATTGTCTTATGACTGTAGTCAAGTCACTTAACTTTCTCAGCCTGAATTTTCTCATCTGAGAAATGGGGGTGCCAATGGCACCTGTCTTTCAGGGTTGTTGCGAAGATCAAGTGAGATAATATTTGAAAAGTGCTTTGCAAACCTAGAAGCATTGTATAACTGCTAGCTCTTAGTATTAATAACAATGTCAAAGTGAGTTATCCTTTAACCTGTAGGAAGAGGAAAATTCAGCTTAGGAGACAAGTTTGTATCATTTAACATCATACTGTACTGTCCAGAGCTGACCTTGAGAAGATAGATTTCACCAAATTTGCCATGACTCAGGATTCCTTTATGACTTTGAACATGACTTTGTTGTCAATGTTATATGAAACATCATGGATATAATACTCAAATGATGAGCTGATATAAATAAATACTGAATGTGAAGTGGTGATTTAGACCATATTACAAAAATACACCCTTTCCCCTCTTACTATGTTTTCATCAGAACTCTGTGTGACTCTCTAAAGTGATATTGTGATATATATACATATATATATATATGTATATACACACACACATATATAGTTTATATTTATTTATATAAAATGTATTTATGTGTGTGAGGGGAGGTAATCATCCCACTGTTCTCTGCACTGGTCAGTGTCCTAGAATGTCCTAGTGTATTCATTTCTGGATAGCATATTTAATAGAACATTGACAAGCTAAAAAAAATCAGATTAATATAAACAAGATGGTGAGAGGAGAATCAAACATGTCATATGAAGAGCAATTAAAAGCAGTAGAGATAATTATCCTGGGGGGAAAAAGGGCAGCTAGGGGGAGAAGCAAATCAGCACATTGCTGTTTAAAAACATTTTAAGAACATCCACAAAAAAAAGAAGGATTAAACATATTCTTTATTATACCAACATGAAGAATCAGAACCAATGCACAAAAGTTATAGAGAGCAGGGATTTCAGCTGAATACAGAAAAATCTCACAATTAAGAAGCTGTCTGAGAAATAGGTAGGTGAGTTCCCCTTCAGAGGTGGTATTCAAAAAGAGAATGGAGAAGGACCTCTCAAGGACAGTTTAGAAAGACCCTCATACATTTAGCTGACAGGACTAGACCACCTGTAGGATCCTTCCTAATGCTAAGATTCTGTGACTCTAGATAATCCATAAATTTTTGATATCAAATAATATGAATAGTTGGCATTCATATGGAAACACTTTCGGGTTTGCAAAATTGTCCTTTCCTTTTTTGTTTGACATGCACAACGTTGTGGGGTTGCCCACAATTATTGCCTTGCATAATTAATCCTAATACTTAGGCAATTGCAATGTAGCACATTATGTAGGGTTAACACATGAGAGACATCTGTATTCAACCAATACTCATCAGATTTCAGGAAAAAAAACTATTTTGTTGTTGTTCTGTATTGTTATTCAGGTTTAACATCACATGTTAAAAAACGTTAGAGAGAACATTACCTTTGCCCCAGTGCCAAAAGAGTTGGACCATGGAATGGACTCCCCAGGAGGACTTTGCCCTCTGACCATGTTCGTGAGAGCCTGCAGCATGCTCAGTATTTGCCAGCCTGAGTAGTGAATACCACAGTTGGGCAGAAAGATCTGAGTATGCATTTGACACCTTTTGTCCCAAAGGGGAAATGCTTTCTTTTCTCTTTTTTTTTTTTTGTCTTCCAGAAAATGTGATGAAAGATCCTATGCCAGCTCCTCTGTAAAGAAAGTGCCTTTGCTTAATGTTCATTTATGTAAGATATACAACACAAGATTTTCCGTCTACCTTGGGAAGATAAAAGGGCTAGTCAGCATGACTGGTTCCAATGTATCTAGGTGCCTTATAAACTGAGGCTTACTAAGATCACTAAAATCTTTCCAGAAGATGACCTGTAACATTTCCTGAAGCCACTGTATCATGCCTTAACTCTCCTAAGCCTTTCAGTCTGGGAGCATGGCACCTATCACCTCAAACCTTAGAAGGTGGTGCTTCCTTGAAAAACCTCAATTTCCAAAACCTAGTGTTACATAGCACCAGGATGGTTATCAAATTTCCGTAAACACTCGTAATATTTTGTTTTGTGTCATCAGAGAGCAGCAGTTTAGACTCCAGCCCCCATTCTGTCCCATTCCCATTGTGACCACATCTGGACATTTCTTTTACCCCAGAGGGTTTTGTAAACATAAAACTCAGTGAATTGTTGAACATGAAGAAACAGTAAGCTCTTGATTGTCTGTGTGTAGATTTCCTGCACTGTTATTAACCTGCATGTATCTGAAATCTATTTTCCCTTGCTCCTAGTGAGAGAGGCTTAAGCTGCCTACCTTGTGTTAATACTATTTCAGCTTTCTACTTCTCCATCCTAGTATGAGATCCTTCTTCTTATGAGTCCCATCCCAGGTTGCTGCTGCTGTAGTGTGACTTGGGAATTCCAGTAGGAAACAAACCAGAGCTAAGTGACAGAGTTAGCGAACGAAAGCCAAGCTTTCTTGGGAAGGGGAAAGGCTCTGACTGAGCAGTTGGATCTGATTAGTTGCTATGTTGCATTGTACAAGCTATAATGGTCCTCATCATTAACACAGGTCATTGAGACTTAGCCCTAAAACTATTTTCACTCTAAAATTCAAACCCATCCAAGGAGTATGATGGTCTGATCCAAGTAGTACAGGTCTTATGTTATTACATGACTTTTGGAAATTACCAGGCAATTCTGCTACAGAAAAACCCAAGTAAAAATCCTTTGGGCAACTCCCTGAGATGAAGTTGCAGAAAAGGTATCCCCATCTATATCTATTTCTATACATTTATGGAGTATCCTCCTGAAAAATATCCTATACCCATGAAATCACAAGTACATTCGATATATCCATCACTGGGTATGGGAGTCTGACATAATGAATAATGGAAAAAAATCATTTTTAAGAGTATTCTTCAAGTATTCTTCAGATCTTTCAACAATTCAAGACATTTCCTACATTATAATATTATGCCATGGAAGCAAATTTAGTCTTTGTCGTGAATTAGTATACTTACATATGTTTTCTTCATAATTGGATATTATATGTTTTTTGTTTTTAAAATCAAGTGAGCTATTACACTCTTCTCTGAATTGAGATTAATCATTTTATTTTTATTTAAATTTTATTCTAATGAGCAATAATTTGTTTGCTTTTCTTCATTTCATGGTAATAAATGCATATGCCATGTGTGTTATGTTAATGGTTTTTACAAACAGATTTTCTGTTTTCCATGTGTTTCAAGGAGAGAATTCAATTGTCTGGGTTACGTAGTTAACTATTAAGGTTTAAAACGGTTGACTAGAAGAAAGGTCAGCTCATCAGTTTGATTAGCAAAATATGTTAAGAAAGTAGGTTAGGCACCTTTGAACAAGAGAATGGTTTCTCTCTGATCACTGCAGAATTTCATCACTTCCTTCCCTCCACCTTATTCTAAGTAAACAAATATACTGTGATCTTTATCCTCCAGTTTCTTCCTTCACCCCTTTTAGCAGGAATTCTTACTCTTTTTCTGTAAGTCAGATTCTGTATATATGGATTCAGTTGGCAGTCTGGTGAAGCCTGTGAACCCCATCTATAATAATGTTTTTAAAGACATTAAAAAATATATAGTATTGCAAAGGAAACCAATTATATATTGAAATGAAGATGTAATTTTTTTTCCCCATCTAAGTTCATTTCCCACCACTGCCCTCAGCCTGTCCCTGAAATCTAAGCCCCAGGTTAAAAACTCTTTTTATGGTCCTTAACTATTTTTTAAAGGGTAACATATCTGAAATCACATGAGATTCCTATCTGATTTAAACTGAGGCCAGAACATATAAAGGTGACCTTCAACAACTTCAACAAGAAAAAAAAAACATCAGAAGGTTCATCTGGCCGACTGTCCATAAATGGTTGTTTCTTGGTGGTAACTGATCCGTGGAACCAGACTATAAGAACCACCACTTAGTGTAACTATATTGGGCTTGGGATCAATTCAGTAGCTATTAATCACCAGTCATACTAATCACTGTTGGGTTTTTTAATGTCCAATTGGAATACAGTAAGATATTTATGAAACCTCAGGAAAGCAAAATTAAAGATAAATTTCCTTCTCTGTGAAGCTGATGACGAGTGTTTAGTTGTTAGAGGGTTTTGACCAGCAATATTAGAAAAAAGCACAGGCAGATCTTGGAACAAAAGTCTAATTGTCTTGCTTTCAGGGTCCTGGTATGTTTGTACTTGTTTACAAACAGAAAGGACCTAATAATAACCTTTTGTGAGATGCCTTAATGCATTTACCTTAAACCTACCTCATATGACCTGTTCTTTCTACCTTATCCTTCAATTTGTCATACAAAACCAGGCCTACCATCCTTAATGAAGGAGGTGGGGTTTTTGTTTGTTTCTGATTTCAGCATAGACTCTCCAAGACTAAATTTCTAAACAGTGTTGCAGAGGATAGAACCTCCTTGACTGCTTTTGTTTTTGCACTGCCTCTTCCATGGACAGTTCCTATTCCCATTCTTAACTGTGGATGCCCTTGTAGGCTGAACCTCTGTCGATCCATGTCCCTACCTCCTACCCTTCATCTCTTACATAATTACTGCCTTGAGAGTTGATCTACATATTTACAACTACTTACAGGATATCACTATTTGGACACCTTACCGTCAACTCCAGTTCAGTGAGCATTTTAGAAGCGCTTAAGTCTGTACAGGATCATGCCCATTTGACCTATTTTCTTACAACCTCATCATTTGACCCATTTTCTTACAACCTCATCAACTTTCTTCCCTCATACTCTTCAAAATAAACACTACCCAAAAAAGCAGTCTGCCCGACGATCCTACCATCTCTACCTTTTTGTCCTGTCATTTGTATTGCTCCCTGCCTGAAAAGCATTCCCAATTGAGAAATCAAATCCAAATCTAGTGTTCTCATTAAGGCCAAGCTCAAGCATTAGCTCAAAATCTTCCCAAACTGCCAGAGCCCACTGTGAAATTTCTTACTTGAATTCCTGCAATCTATACCATATAGTCTATTATTTTAATATACACTGTACTGTTCTGTTCTCTAGTTGTTAAAATGCTCTCAGTTAAATTTGGAGCATCTGCCTTTTGTGCTTTAAATCATAAATGAGCTGCCTGTGACCTTAACTTATTTTTTTATATAAGGAGAAAGCGATGCTTGAAGGGTAGAAATGTCATTGTACCAAATGAAGTGAAGGAGAAAGGAATGAAGACTCACATACTTTCTTAACCATTGGCTTATCCAAATTAAATTATTTTTGTGTTGATGGAATCATAACTGAAATGAAGCCTACAGCTTAAAGTTGTCACTAAGTTTTTTTAAGCCCTTATGTTTAACTTCTTTTTAGAAAGTATTTACTGTCCTCTACAGTAAATAGAACTGAGAGAAAGAATCATAAGATCTTAGAGATGGAATAAACAGAAATTATTTAGTGGTTAGGATTTAACAGATATTAGTGAATTGCCTGCTGTACCTGAACAGTACCAAAGCGAGGAGATTTCAAAGATGGGTTAGACGCTGCCCCAGCCCTCAAGGATCTTACAATATAGTAGGACGGTTATATAAGATAAGCATATAAACAAGTAAAATATAGGTGGCATAGTGGATGGAGTGCCACACTTTGAACTGAGGAGAACCTGAGTTCAAATCTGGCCTCAGACTATTCACTTAACCCTGTTTGCCTCAGTTTCCTCATCTGTCAAATGAGTTAGAGGAGGAAATGTCTAACCACCCCAGTATCCAGCACCAGGAAAACCCCAAATGGGGTCACAGGGAGTTGGACATGACTGAAAAAAAACACAACTCAACAACAGCAAATGCTATATTCTCTCCATCCCTCTCCCCAACTACTCCCAGTAAAATATGAGCTTCTTTCAGTCAAAGACTGGTTCACTTTGTTTCCCTAGGATCATAGATTTCGAGCAAGAAGAGACTTAAAAAACTATTGATTCCAGTTCCTTCATTTTATAGATAAGGAAACTGAGACTCAGAGGGATTTAGAAACTTGCCCAGGATCACACATCTGAGAAATGTCTGAAGTAGAATTTCTGACTCCATACCATACTGCTCAATAAATACTTGTTGAACTTTATTTTCTCCAAGATAAAACACATTCCTTCACCTGATCCTATTATAGGTAAATATTTTAGTCACTTCACCCTCCTCACCGTTTTCTGGATATACCCTAGTTTCTCAATGTCCTTAGTAAAATTCAACACCAAGAATTTAACAAGATATTCCAGGTGTGGTCTAACCAGGGCAGGGTACAGTATGACTGTTATCTCCCTTGCTCTAAACATTCTCCCTTTTTTAATGCAGCCTGAGAACCACCTTGGTTCTTTTGGCTGCCTTATGTAGCATACTACTGACTCATGTTGAGCTTGCAACCTACTATAGTCTCTAAGAGGTCTTTTCACTTGTATTGCTGTCAAACAAGGTCTGTCACCTGGTGTTTGTGCAGTTAGTTATGTGGGTGACTTCACCTATGATACTTACCTGATTTTCCATAGCTAAGAAGTAGCAGGGTCCAGACTAAAACCTAGTTCTCCAAGTGCTGGGTACATCCCCCTACATCGGAATAATTTCTGAGTGCCTCAATTGGTCTTCATTATGACCTTGTTTTCTTTCCAGCGAATCAAAGTCAATTCAAATATTTTTCAGTAGAATACATTTTCTCCTTCAAACTCAGTGACCAAAACTTATATTTAATAATTGGGAACATTGAATGACTTTCATAGTAAGCATGTTGAGAAGGTGGCTATAATTTCATCTTAAGAGGTGATATTTGAATTTAATATGAAAACGTATTTTTAGTATTTTTCAAAGAAGCTTTTGTTGTTTGTCAATGTGAACAGTTAAGCTGACTGAAAAATATAATCTGTGTATTTACTAGAAGAGATCTCAGCTTCAAATAAGATGCTCCAGACTTCTCTTGCTCAAGCCCCGAGGCAAAAGAGGTACAAACAAAATTAAAAAAATTAAATTAAATTAAAATAAAATAAAAAATAAAAAGAGGTACAAAACAAAGGCTTATATGACCCAGCAACTAAAATATTCATTCATTCATTGAACAGTTTTGTTGTTCAGTCATTTCTCAGTCCTCTTTGACTGTTGGTGACCTCATCTGGGATTTTCTTGGCAGAGATACTGGAGAAGGCTGCCTGTTTGACAGATGAGGAACTGAGGCAAACAGGGTTAAGTGACTTGCCCAGGGTCACACAGCTAGTAAGTGTCCTAGGTCATATTTGAACTCACTCCAGGCCTGGTACTCTGTCCACTGTGCCAGCTAGCTCCTCCTTCATTGAGCAATATTTCATTGAAATTATTGTTCATCATTTTGTTGTTTACCTTTACATGTGTGGTCTTATTGTATTCTTATTTGCCTTTTGTGTTTTGTCTTCTTAACTTGTTTATAAGTTTTATGTTTTGTCTTCCTAAATAGATTACACATTTCCTGAGAGTAGGTACACCTTCATATTTGACCTATGGGGTGACACATATATGGTAGATCACACTCTTTGCCTTGTCTGATGAAATTCTTTTAACTTCTTATTTATGCTAAGTGGTTTGTTTTGTTTTGTTTTACCTGAAGAATACACAGAGGAAGGCATAGAGTATCACCTGGGAAAGATAACATTTTTAAAAATCAAGATAGATTTGTTTAATGGGCATAAACAGCAAAAGTATTTTTGTGGGTATAATAAAGAAATGTGAGGATTGATGCTACAGGGTACATACACATTCAATGCAAAACATTATAAAACCATACATCCATTTATAGATCTTTAGGAGGTGTTAAGATAGAAGTCCACGGTGATTTTCAGTTGTACTTTACTAGTAACAATAATATTAGCTAACATTTCTGTAGTGCGTGTTATGTGCCAAGCACCATAATAAGTGTTTGCAATTAATATCTCATTTGATCCTCAAAATAACCCTAGGAAGTAGGTGCTATTATTATCTCCATTTTACAGATGAAGAAACAGAGGCAAACAGAGGTTAAGTGACTTGCCCAGGGTCACACAGCTCTTGATCTGTGCATGGAGGGCAGTATGAGAATGATCTCAGGCGTACCGTTTGTCCTCACCATCCTCCTTTGTAGTTTATAATAACATTAAGCTAAATGGAATAATAAAAAATATTAGAGCATGTGTAATATGCTGATTATTTTATTATGGGAAGACACTGTGGAGAGAGATGCACAGGATAGGAAAATGAGGGTAGGGTGTGATCTATGTGTTTGAAGCAGTACCCTACTACATGGAGGAGATTTCAAGTGATACCGGAGTGCTGAAGTATAATTAAAAATATCAGCTACAAAGAAGCGTAATCAGCAGAAGTTGACGGTGGGTGAGGTGCAGGGTAGGTTGGGGGCAGTCGAGGTCTGTGTCTGGTTATATGCAATTTGCACCCCCAAAGACGCATAGTCCACATGGGTCTCCATTCTAAATCTCTCCAGTCATTTTCCATCTGATCTACCCCTCTCCTCACTTTCTTTCCCTGAAGCTGCAAGAGAAACTGTGTGGTTAGAACGAGAAGAGAGAGCTCGGCAACATTATGAAAAGCACTTAGAAGAGCGCAAGAAGAAATTAGAGGAGCAGAGGTTAAAAGAAGAACGGCGACGGGCTGCTGTGGAGGAGAAGCGAAGGCAGAGACTAGAAGAGGATAAGGTGAGAAGGCTGATGTTGATCACATCTTTTGGTCTCTGATGCAACGAAGTTACAATGTATGCATTTTCAGGAAAATATGAGTATGCAAAGTAAAATTGTTTCCCAGTAATGGTCCATTTTGCATATGGTGGGCTTGATTTGGGAGAAGGGACTGTTTGCCTTGTCAAGGAAATTTCCGCTTAAACCTAAATTTTTTAGAAATTAAATTTGCAGTGTAGAGTTATTTGTGCTGAAATACTGAAGAGGTCCTGAAGAGGTGGGATGAATCAGTCCATCTAAATCGGTTATTCTTAAAGTCTTTGATTGCTTTGGCAATCCGGTGAAAGCTACGGATCCTTCTCAGAATAACATTCTTTTTCTCCTCCAAATTTCTTTATTTCTTTACTTTCAATTTTCAGCAATCGCTTCCATAAGTTTTTAATGTTCTCCTCCTCCTTTCCCTAGACAGCATGTGATCTTATATGGGCTCTGCACATTCATTCCTATTAAACACATGTTCACGTTGCATAGAAGAATTAAAATGTATGGCAGAAAGCATGAGTAAAACTAAACAAAACAAAACATAACAAGAGAGAAAATGGTCTGCTTCAGAATAACATTTTAAAAGACATTAAATAAAATGCATAGGTTTATTAAGGAAATCGGTTATGTTGAATTACAATATTGAAAAAAACCAATTTGTGGCCCCCCAAATTAAGAACTCTGAGCTAAAATTATTTTAGTTGGGGTCTGTGGGCTGTGTAAGTCAGTGGGCTTACCAGTAGAAAAAGGCCAAAGCATCTGAGTTGAACTTAGTCAAAGTAACCACTGAATCCTCTTTCACATTTAAGGAACGCCATGAGGCTGTTGTCCGCCGCACGATTGAGAGGAGCCAGAAGCCAAAACAGAAACAGAACAGGTGGTCCTGGGGGGGATCCCTCCATGGCAGTACCAGCACCAGCATTCACAGTACAGGTAAAAAGGGTAGATAAGGGCTCTAAATTTTTTTCCTTTTCTTCTGGAGGCTTAGAATGCACCTTGAATCTCATCAGATAGCAAGCCCAAGAAGGAAATGTTGATTCTTTCTACCCTGCTCCTTTTGAATATATACCTCAGTTTTTGCAAAGAGAGCTAAATTCCCCCAAGTAAGGAGAAGCATTGAGGAGTAAGAGACTCATCAAAGAATGAATCCTCTCATCCTCCTATTGACCTGGATGAAAAAAAAATATTTTTGGCTACGTTTGCTGTTTGAAGGGGACACGTGATGAATATAGGAAGATAGATGAGAGTGAAGCCTTTGAGGTGTCAGTGAGGCTGTTGATTTCAAGGGTTCCAAAGATTTGTAGCTGCAGTGTACCATACACAATTTATAAAGTAAGGTATGGATTTCACCTTGATAACACCAAGCAAATCAGTTGCCATATGTGGTTCAGTAACAATAAATGAATTAAATTTTCATTTTTTTTTGTAAAGACACAACACATTAAAAAAAATTCCTTTTCTGACCAAAGTTATTTTATTTTGTTTGCTTCTTTGTGTGCTGGCTTGAGAATGTATTTCAGTAGCACTAGTAACCAGGCCAGGAAATGAAATTACTTCTAAAGTTAGAAATAGTGCACAGCAAACATTAGAGGTATTTCCTTGGTTTTTTGACATAATTCTCATTGTGTATGGGAATTAATCTCAGGGATCAAGAAAGAAATAAACCTCTACATAGTCATTTTAGTGAGTCTTTAATATCATTGTACTGTAAATTCAGCATACCTTTATTTCACATGGTGTGTTTATGGTTTTTTTTTCTTTGTTTTTCATTTGTGTGATACGAATGACCCTGGTGTTTTGTTTTTTTTAATTTACCTTGAAACATCATTGTTTTACATTCTGTCCCTAGGTGGTTTTGTTGAGACATCATTCACCTTTCTCGATTTAGCAGGCCTGGACCACCACTTCAGACCTTTGGGTGGTACTAGAAAATCTGGTACAGCCATCACTGTATTTCTTAACTCCCTGACCTGTAGCTAGTACCACAGACCTAAGACCAGTTCATCCCTAGCTGAGCCATCATCATTTAGACCTAATGCATGCTTAATATCCTACTGCTTAGCTCTAGATCTGGTAGATAGCACAGTCCTTCTCAAGTGTGATCTTTATTGTTCGGGGGCTTAAAGAGTTTGAGATAACCCAGCTCTCAATCTGTGATTCTGTGCTACAGGAACATATGGATAAAGTTTGCCTTCTGTTCTCTAGGTGAGCTAGCTATGTCCCTGGAATGACACATTCCTCTGGTACATACTTCATACATGGTATAGAGCACTTGATTTGGAGTGAGGTGATATGGATTCAAATTCTGGCATGGCTCCTTGCTCTCAGTGTAGCTTTGGACAAGTCACTTAACCTCCAGTTTCCTATAAACTGTAAAATGACCTAGATGACCTCTAAAGTCTCTTTCCAGTTGTAAATTGATAGTCCTTTGATCCCTTGCAGTAACTGCATTTCCTTCACTCAGTTCTTTTTAAAAAGTGATTATTTTGACATAAAACATTAAAAATGTTTAATAAACTAAATGATTCATCAAAGATTCAAGGGCATCCCATTTATTTTAAGTCTCTTTGATCACTGTCACCTTTGCCATTTTTTTTACTTGAATACATGCAATAAAATTATTTGTTTTTAAAGTTTTGTACCCCAGGAGCTTGTCTGTATATGATGCTGAACACCCCCCTGGTAAAGAATATGAAAAGCTCTTGGCCATAAATTTAATTTACTAAGTTGTTAATCACAATATAAAAGCTTCTTGGGGGACCCTCTATCGTTCCTATCGCCACAATAAACTTGTATTGGTATAATTGATGTAGTGTATACTCAGGGTTGTAATTATTTCTTTCTTGGAGTGGCCAGAAATAGTTTTTCATTACATGTAGGAAAATTAATACACTGTCGATTTTCTTATTCTTATAGATATTTTTTCATCTGATTTTTCTGTGCTGTACAAATATACCATTATAGATTTCTGGAGACAGAAGGGGGGAAAAGCTACCTAAACTCAATTCTCTTCTTCCACACTCATCGCATTAATAAATCATAACCATTGCTGCCACTAAAAGCAAGAGATGTAGCCCAATGCTCCCTTAGGCTGCTGGAAAAATCTACTTTTTTTCCAGGGCAGTGAATTGGGGGAATTGATTTGGAGTCTCTGAAAATAGAGACAGTAGAATTACTGTTTAAAAAAAAAGTGTGGAAAAAATTGGAGTTTGACTAAATTTTCAAGAGTCATAGAATCCCCAAGGTAATTCTGAAACAGAATCTTGTTTCAAATCAGACCTATATTTCCTATAATTTTCAAAAATCATTTAGTGCCTTAACAAAGTGATGACATGCAAGAAGTCTGTATGTTGAGAGATACATGGACAAAGTTCCTGCCCAGGGTTTGATTTGAAATATAATATGTCCTAGAGAGAGAAATAGGTTAGGGCACTTCTAAAATCTCCTTGGAAAAAAAAAGAGGAGAAAGCTTCTAAGCCTTATTTATGTTCCACCATCTCACTACTTGTGAGCAAGATATATTGTTTTATTTTAGCCTAAATCTTTTTAGTTGCTATTTAAACTCTTTTGGCCTTGCCTTGACAGTAGCCTGGAAAGCCACGAAGTTCTCCCAAATGGTCAATAATTCTCAAAGATTAGTTCCCTAGAATACTTTATCAATGTAAAAATGTAAAAGAAGTGGCCCTTTTGATAGTCAAAGTGGTTTTCCTAAGAAAACCTAAATCACAAGTTTTTAGCCCTACAAAAATAACTATCAGAAGACATAGAATCATGTCTGATGTTTATGGAAAGCATACTTAGAGCATAAAATCTGTTGAAAATAGGGGTGGGAATACAGGTTAGACTTATGATTTCACTGGTATAGGGAATTCCCAGGTGAGCAAATTTTGTTCTATTAACAAACCTTTTCTATAAATTATAGCATTAGATAGTTTCCTAGAACAATGAAAATTTAAGTGATTTGGCCAGGCTCACATAGCCAATATCTGTTAGAGAGGAGACCCAGGTTTTCCTGGCTAACTCCATCCTTTACACCAAAGTATCTCAAACCTTGGAAATAATATAAATATTATTATAAATATATATAAATAAAATAATTCATCTGTTCAGGAAAGAATGGAAGAAGCTATCTATAGACAAGTAGAAACTTGCTAACATATTATAACGTAAGTTAAAAGTTTTCTCTTGCAAAATTCATAAATTCTATGGGACTTTTCAAATTACTTTAACATATAATATTTTATATAATCATTTTTAGCCATAGAATTTAATTATAATAATAATATAATTTAATATAACATTTTGTATATTTATGATATATTATGATGTTTTAATATAATATTTTTCAAATTATTTTTGAAAATAAAGCTTAGCAAAAAAAAATTAAGAGTAATGTGGAAGCTCTTATAATTGGCAGTATTGAAGAATAGAACTGATGCTTTTCTCATAGGTAAATACTTGTCAGATTTCTATGATTTATTCCTCACTATAAGTTGATGCGTTCCTCAGTATACTGGAACCCATGTAACAATGAGCAGGAGTAGTTTCTTTTCTACTCATATGCTAGGCCCAATTTTGCCATATCTATCACTCTTATACCCTTCTGACTATGCATGTTACCCTTTGGAATTATTCTAATATGTCTTGCCTAGGACCAGCTCTAAGTTATGATAATCAAGATAAAGATCTCATTTCACTTATTTGACTGTTTCTCTTGGAAGGCATATTTGGAGGTGGGCAAATAGTGCTGTGTAAGACTGCTCCCAACAAGTATATGATGGTGATGTCATATGATGGTTCTTTAGCAGTGTTATTTCAGAAACTGGATGCTGTGTTAGCACAAATCTTTCACACCTTGAAAGAGTTTCTTCTTTTGGACACTCAGATGTAATGTTGCTAGTTTACTTTTGGTGTCCTGGGAAAATTACATGTCTAGTTGTTAGAAGGTATCCCCCCGTCCACACTCCCCAAACCTTTGGCTCTTTTTATACCTTTGTGCAATACATTATTCTTCTTTAATTAGAAGAATAATACCCACTTGTTTTTGTTTTGGGGGTGTGTTTGGCAGGGGGGCTCACAATAGTGGTCACCTTTATGATTCCCAGTGAAGCAATCCTCAGTACAACATAGACTTATGACTTTAATTCTCAAGGGGAGATTTTCCTCCACCCTAACCTTCTTTCCAGGGAGAGTAAGGTAAGCACATTGTGTTGTCCTTATACTCTATGGTCCCTTCAGTTTAATGTACTCATATCCCAGTTGGTTTTTGCTGACACAGAAACTGATGCCCCAAAGACTGACTTTGTTTGTCCTACTAAAGAAAGGAATTTCCTGCCCAGCCTTTAAGTTACCCATCAAACATCCACTGAGAAAACTGTGCTATTTTAAGTGATCTAGCAATAGAGCTGAATCCATCCAGACCTAGCATTCCCTTCCATCTGCCAGCTAGGAAGCTTGGGTCTTGCATGTGGGCTGTCAATTAGCATTATCTCCATTTGTTTTAGATCCAGACAGGCGATCAGTTTCAACAATGAATCTTTCGAAACATGTTGATCCAGTCATTAGCAAGCGGCTCTCCTCTTCATCTGCAACATTACTAAATTCTCCAGATAGAGGTACAGTCAAAAGGAAAATTTTAAAGTGTTCTGTCTCGTTACCTAATGGCTCTTTTACATATTTACAGCTACAGTAAGCATCTGAAGTTGTTTTCCTTCCCCACATTTCTTAAATAGGAAGAAAAACCTCCAAACTTAAAAAAGCAATAAGCGCCGAGCAACGTTTTCCTTGCCGAGAAGAACATTTCTCATTTTAGAACTTGGCTGAATGATTGCATTTAGCACACAGTGAAAACGGTGCTCCCTGTCAAGTTTATAGTAAAAGAGTTTACAGCTCCAGAAACTACCCACTTTATCCGCAAAAAAAAAAATGCACATGGCCTTTTCTGGGAACATTTATTTGGGCTCCAGCCACGTGGTCATTTTCCTGCTCTTCTGTACTATGGGAATGCCTGATTTTGAATTTCCAAGCCTCACTTCAAGTGGTTCATGTTGGTAGATTTCATTTTTCCAGTTTATTTCTCATTGAACCAGACCTTCTTTATTGCATTTCATGTGTCCGTGTTGTTACTTTTCAATGTCCATTCATTTAGCCTTGAGATTTGTCTTAATTTCCAGAGTGTCTTCATCTTTGCAGACTTCCAGACAAATTAACTAGTCATGGCCTTCCAATGAGCAGCATTTCATTCAGATTTTGAGTTGCTTACATTCCGAGGATTTACAGTACATGAGATGTTAGCAGTTAAAGTTTATTTATGAAACAAAACCTTAATTTGCCTATACGTATGCCATAGAAAGGGGGAAAAAAAGTCCTGCTTCTTTTAAAGGCATATAGTATATATCCTATATACTATTCACTTGACAGAAGCTGAGCTGTAAGAAATATCAAGACTCTAAAGCTGACTTATTGTTCAATGTGAAAAACATGTCTTTTTAAATAAACACAAGCTGATTACCTTGAGAATTTCATTATGAAACTGATTGGAAAATTTCCATGTTTATAGTCTTCATGTATATGTATAAAAGGTATGTGGTCTATAGTTGTATGTATGTATATTTCTATACTTTTTGTATTATATGTTGTCATATCATGTATGTCATATGTTAGAATGTTATGAAAATGTTGCAAGTTGCTGTTAACATATTACTTGTAAATGTTTGAACTTAGAGACAAAAAAAATGTGCTCCTCTTGCCCTCTTTTAACCCAAACCCTATTTATTTCTCTTTCCAGGATATTTGAATTTACTTTCAAAGATTACCCTTGATATATATCTAGAGTCAGGGGTGGAGAACCTATGGTCTCAATGACACATGTAGTCCTATAGGTCCTTGAATGCAGCCTTTTGACTAAATCCAAGTTTTATAGAACAAATCTTTTTATTAGGGGGATTTCTTTTTTGAAGTTTGGATTCAGTCAAAGGGCCACACTTGAGGGCTTTAAGGGCCACGTGTGGCCTCAATGCTGCAGATTCCCCACCCCTGTACCTAGACAATATGGTTAAATGATAATGATTTCACATACATTTATCTTTTCCACATCTCAAGGGTTAGGGGTGAGATGCCTCCACCATCTAGAAAATCCACTTACAAATTTTTGACCCTCCCTTTGTAGGGAAGTCTGAATTATTATGGTATTAAAAGATAAAATATGTTGATGTAATATAATGCTATACATATATTTTGTGCGTTTTTGAGTTCCTAAACTTTTCCTTTGTCATCTGCGGGCCTTCACATGTCATCTGCAGCTTCTATAAAACTCCCCCAAAATTCTCATTTTAATTCTTATGTTGACCTGCAATATATCAAACTTGTGGTGGGTAATGTCATGATGTTAAAGGGATAATTGTGTTAGTGGAAAGGACCAACTGTGTTAGTGGGAAGGACCATGAGTTCAAACTCCTCTTTCTAAGTAGTATTTGTAGTTGCATACAAGCCCCCAAGCCCAACAAAACAGCTGAGGAAAGTTGTCTTTTTAACCATATGTCTTTACTTTCTATGGACTTGATGATCTTTTCAACATGTCAGCAAATATCACCAGCCTTCCTTGGTGCCATGACTCAAGCTGAGAGGAAAACAAAAGGCTGGATATCTTTTCTTCTAGCTTAGTGATAGTGCCTGTCTCAATCAGTAAATCAACTTGTGGATAGAGAGTCCATATAGGACTCGCTATATAGGCTGCCATATAGGCAGCAAGCAATAGAAGGTGCAAGACAGAACCTAACAGGACAATTTCAGAGCCATAGGATCCTAACGCTAGAAGGAACCTAAGAAGCCCTTTAGTACAATCTTTTTTCCACTTCCTCTTCCCCCACTTCTCCACTGACTTTACAAATGATGAAACTGAGGCAGGAGAGAAGTTAAGTGATTTATCTAAGACCAAACAGGTAACCAAAGAACAGTGACTGTATGCTAGCATACTGTATTTTAAATGGCTGTTACTAATATATTTCACGGGGATCCATTCTTAGAGCACCTACCCCTAAACGCAATCATTTCTTATCGAGGAAGGATTATGGAGAAGAAGGCTTTGTGTTTTGGTGGCAAGCAAAGATAAAGTAATAGTTTACAGTAAGGATTAGGAAAGAGTAAACTTAAAATTAACCATATTTGAATGAATAAAGCAGAATTAGGAGACTGATTACTAGGCATGGGTCTGGGAAACAGAATGAGACAGAAATAGGCACCAAATTTAGTAGGTCCTTCCTCTCTGCCTCTCCACAGGACCCCCAAACAAAGGTTCAGATGGTAGGAGTCAAGAAGCCAGGCAATCCCCTTACAGTGGATGTGAGGAAGTTAAGGGTTTTGTTTTTGTTTTTTTGTCAACAGACATACATTTAAACTATTATCAATTCAGTGAAGTTTTCCAAATTTGTCCTTCACTCCTAAAATGGTAAGAATTCAGATAGGGAGGAATTTTCTTTTCCTATTGTGTCTGAAAGAGGAGTTGTTGATGTTGGTATATTATTTTATCTGTTCATTGTAGTAGAATGAGGTAACCCAGACCAAGGAAACATCACTGGAATTGTTGTAAGGACTCATTGTTAAGTCATTTTATCTATAGCTGACCCAATGACATAGAGAAACTTTATCACCCACACTTCTATCTTAACTTCTATACCCATGCTAAATTTCATATTTCTTATTCCTACTTTGCTTATTCATGTAATGATTACCCTTATTTCCACTTATTCCTGTACCCTAGTATGCACTGATTGGTTTTTAATACTCTCCTAATCTTGATGAAGGGATAGCCCACCCACCTGCCTACTTACAGATCATGGTCCTTATAGTCTAGCTTAATCAAGTAAAGATACCTATGAAATTAGTGTTTCTTCTAAACCCTGAACCTTTAAGATGGGCAGCTAGGTGGTGCAGTGGATAAAGCGCCAGTGCAGGAGTTAGAAGGACCTGAGTTCAAATCTCACCTCAGACACTTGACACTCATTAGCTGCGTGACCTTGGGCAAGTCGCTTAACGCCAGTTGTCTCATCCTGGGTCAGGTCTAGTCATCCTGATGAATATCTAGTCACAGGATTCAGATGGCTTTGGAGGAGAAGTGAGGCTGGTGACCGGCACAGCCCTCCCTCACTCAAAACAAAGTCAAGTGCAAGTCATGTCATCATTTCTCTGATGGCACGGTCTTCTTCGACAACGAAGGACAAACACACACACACACACACACCTTTAAGAGAGTGTTCTAATAGAACTTCATTATAATAGGAAGTGGATTGAAAAATACTTTTCTTTAAAGAGGGATTGTGATTTGCCCAAGTTTGGGGGGATTGTATGTGTGTGTGTCATTGTAGACGCAGAATAGTTGTAGTCACTGGAAATGCTTAGGTTAAAAGCTTTCAATTAATTTCTCATCCTCTTTGCTTTAGCAAACTTTTCAGAGGAGAGATGTGTTGAAGTGTAATAATAATATTTAATACTAGTGTTAGTAAGCATGTAGAGAGAGCTTTATGATTGTTCAGGCACTTTACATTAGCTTATCTCATGTGGTCCTCACAACAATTCTGCAAGTGTTGCTATTATCCCCATTTGACTGGTGAGGAAACCGAGACTGAAAGAGATCAAGTGACTTACCCAGGGTCACACACCTGATCAGTGTCTGAGGCAGCATTTGGACTCAGGGCGGCTCTACAAAAGGCTCCTTTCTTTGGAAGGAGATCAAAAACATTTTTACCTGCGTGGACTTCAAATGAACAACATTTCCTTCCTGAGTGTATGACATTTTTAATACTTTTTCCATACCTATAACTTTATACAATTATTCATAAAGATCTGGTCCCTTTACTCCAGAAACCTCTGGTAAAACATAAAATCTCTGTGGCTTTTTTTGAAATACATATTGCCATATTTTCACCCCTATATTTGATATAGGGGTGAAAACAGATTTTTTCCTTGGAAAATACTATCCATAGTTTTAGAATAGTAGATTTATTGTCTCTTACATTTAAGGCAAATTACAGTAAATTTTTAAATTTCTCCATTTTAGGTAAAGATTTAAAGTAAAGGAAAAAAAGAAGTGTGTACAATACTTCATTTTCTTAATTCTTAAAGTCACAGTTAGCCTCTAGAGGTTATTTTAAGAGGAGGAAAGAGGCACAATATACTCTTTGACCCAGCAATCTCTCACACTGGCATTATCCTCTATTATTAAAGGATGTCTTGGGGTCTTATATAGGGGCTTTTTGAAGCAGTGTTATAGGGAAAGAAGATTCTGTATGAATTTCCATGAGCTCCTTGGAGAATCATATATACTTATTGTAAAGGAGCTGTTTCATCAAAAGAATAATTCCTATCATAAATGACTCTTGAAAAATAATTTTTGCATAGAATGGAAGAGACAAGAACACACATTGTTTTGAGGGAGAGAGTAGTGCAGAAATCCTAGATCCTGTCTGTGGATTTTTGTCACTGTGTAATTTGTAGTAAAACATCTTGTTTTCTATGCATTGAGTTTTCCATCTACAATTTGAGTTGATGTACACTATCAATATCAAATTTCCTTCAATGCGTGTTACAGATTAAGAGAGAAAGTGTGTTAGACTTTGCTGGAGGAAAGAAAGTGGTATGCTAGGTAAAACACCCTTCTTATATGTGGACAGTATCACCATAACATATTAGCATTATGCTCTCTGGAATACTTAGCAAAATATATGTGAACTCCTAATTAGCTACCATCAGAAAAATTGGTACCAACACATCATAATTGATACTTTATGGAAAAGCCCAACACAAATGCATGTTCTTAAAATCTAAAACACAGTTCTGTATTTTGGGGCAGGGGATGTTATCGCTCATATTTTAATGCTGTGCATTCAATTATTTTACATTTATGGCAAGGCTCTATTTGCAAAATTTTACAAATTAGATGAGTGAGCCAGACAAATTGATAAATCCATGATGCTCTATCACATTTTAATATTGTTTATTTTGATGGGTACAATATAGTTTTAATTCCACACCAGTAAATGAACGAAAAAAACGTCCTGTATAGAAGCAAAATCTTAGTCAGTTTAGCATGTGCTATATTCCTTAGCCATTTAGTCTTTAATGGGAAATGGGAGAGAGTGTGTTTCTGGAAAGAAACAATTAAATCTTTGAGTTACAACTAAGAAGAGTTGAGCTCTATCCTTCAGCAGCTAGAAAGAAAAATTGCAAAGAGAATTTTCAACCTTTCCTATATTCTTCTCATTCTCTTTCTGCTTCACTTTCTTGCTAACCACCCCCAACATTTAAATTATAATTATGTGATGAAAACCTTCAATTAATGTAGTTCACCTTCTTCCCATTAATTTTTTCCATTCTAGTATAATGTATTCTAATTTTAGACTGTAGTAGTTTCCATAGAGATTAGATACAGAGTTACACTGTCATTAAAGTCTAAGCTATAGTCACATTCATTCAGTGGGGTTCACAGAGATTTCTAGATTTTACAATTGCATTCTTTTATTCATGTTTTTATGGAGTTTTACATAGTAATTACTCTGGCAATTATTATATAGCTTAATTACTGAAATTCAGTCTGGTAAAGCCCAAATCTAAGTGTTTCACTTATTCCTAGCGTGAACATGGAATGTGGTTGAAAAAAAAATCAGGGTTGAATTCTTTAAATATGTGCTCAAATAATTATACTTTAGGAACCTGGGAATTCCTTCCTATTGTTGATGTCAGAATTAATATGGCTTTCCTCAGTCTTGCCCCAGATAATTTCCAAATGGAAGTCAAGTGCCCTTCCCTTGGGAATCTGGCCTTAAAACATTAACCTAAGGAAATTGGCTCTGGTGGAATAATTTAAAGATGGAGATGCACCTACTTCATTTGATGCTGAGCAGGAAACACTTTCAAGTTACCCAGCATGAATTTAAGGATCTATTAACCCTAACTCTAAATGTGTTGGTCACTGTCCTAGGTGCTGAAAATAACAAAACTCAAACAAAATATCTGTCCACAAGGAGCATTGAGTCTATTGTACTTTAAAAAAATACAGTTTTCAAGACTTTCAGAGCTTCCTAAATTGTGGGTTGCTAAGAAGGGCTGAAGGGTTCATGAGTGGAAAATGTTTAAGAAGCCCTAGAGTCTAGGGGACTACATGCCCAAATACAAATATGGGATTTGTTTTCCGTTGGGTCTTCACAGGATCCCTTCATGTTTCTCTTCTGATCTTTCAGGAAGAGTAATTCTCTTACCTTCCCTAAAAGGTGGTCACTGAACTTATCTAGGCAATAGAGCCTTAAGAACTGAGTGAAGTGTGTGAAGGATCAATATGTATTTCTTAACGTTAGCTGTCAAGTGTTGATTGTTATTTCAGGATACCTCTTTTTGTATTATTTTCACTCAAGTACTCAGGATGTGACAGTGGCCATCTGAAGAATTATTTTTCTTTCCAAATTGGTTTATGGCTGTTGTGTTTCATTTTATCTTATTCCAACAATAAGCCTTATCATCTATCATAACTTTGAATGTGACTTGAAAGCCAGAGACCTGGAAAGCCCTGTTCATTACTTAAAACCATAACCATGGCTGTTTGAGTAGAAAGTTGGGAATAGGAGCACTGTAAAGTTCTTACCCTGCAGTCTGTCATTTTTAAATTGTGTTTGTTTCTCTTTTTGTTTAGATAAAAGCTAAGGAGTGTATGTATTGTCATATACGTATATATGTGAAAGTTTTCTCCTTTATTAGAATGGAAGCTCCTGGGGGGCAGGGGTTGTTTTAGCTTTGTCTTTGTGTCCCTGACTGGCTTAATAAATGTTTCTTGATTAATTGACCTAAAAACCCTGAAATAGGTGCCAGGAGTCCCAGTTTCCCACTTCTTAGCTATGCAGCCATGAGCAAAGCCAGTGTCCTTCTCTGAGCCTTTGTTTCTCATTTGCTCCTACCTCACAGGGTTGTTGTGAGGATTTGTTCAGATAATATACCTGTAAGATGCTTTGTGAACCAGAAAGTGCTAATACAAACACAAGGTATGAGTGCCTAGTGGTGTTAAAGGGAACCCTCTTCATTTATCCTTTTTTTCTGTAAACTCAGATGGAAAGTCTTCTATTATTCTAGCAAAGTCTTTGTTGTGGCTCATTATGCTATCGTGGATTCAATCTACTAATCTACTTGGGTGCGGTAGTGCACAATACTCCCACCTATGTCTGGATATCTTATAGATAGCCACCTGCCTAGGGCAGGTGATGGCACCTGCTAAGACTAGAGTCAAAATGTTCTTGTTGTTTGTGGAAAGGGGATAGGGGAGACCAAAAACTAAGAGGGATTCGTAAAGTGCTATTTGGGTTAGCTACCTTGGTTTAGTGGCAGCCAGGAACCAAGCTGTTTAAGGTGGATGCTAGATGGATCCAATCATGATTGACTAGGACCCTTTTACCTGAAGTGCCCCAGGGCTAAGCACTAGGGGTACAAAGTAGACCATTTGATCCTCTCAGGAACCCCTAATGGTGATGTTCAGCAAAATTCACTTTTCCGGATACCTGAATGTCATTTCAAGACCTGAAGTATGGCGACAGTAGCGATAATGTGCTGAGTCCCCTCATCTGTGGAAAGAATGCCCTCTAACATCTTGCTTATGTGGTGACATTTAGCTCGCCGCCTGCAGCTCAGCCCCTGGGAGAGCAGCATTGTAAACAGACTCCTGACGCCCACACATTCGTTCCTGGCCCGAAGTAAAAGCACCGCTGCCTTGTCTGGAGATGCAGGTAAAACTTAACAAAGTGGAGCCTTCTGGGAAGAGCTGAGCCATCTTTTCAAAGCATTCTTAACAGGCATTTGGTCTAATCAAATTTCAGCTTTCTCTGAGGTGCACCTTGCCAGGTGAAATGGCTTTGGAAATTTACCTATTTGGTGTTGATTTCATGCTACCCGGATTGTTTTCTTGCCAAAGTCTTAGCATCTTTATCTGGACACCAGATGCCTGTAGAGACAAAGGGAGCCTCCTCCTATTTATTAGATATCTGTAGGTACCTTATTTCAGTTCATGGGAGATAATTAATCCCCTTTTCACCTTCCTGTGCCTTCATTTTAGTAAAGAGCTGATCAGAAGTAGAAATGAGTATTAGTTATTTTGGCACTAATCCTTATAAAGGATTTGGATCTAAAATCTGGAGGTGAGTAAAATCAAAGGGCAAGTCTATTAGGTATAAAAGAACATGGGAACATTCCTTCATGTGATCTCAGGTAACAAAAATTTCCTGTCTCTATCATCCATGGGTAACTTGTGAAGAATACACCCCAATCTCAGAGAATTGTGGTGAAGTACCTGAGTATGGTACTTTAGGTTTGTGACAGTCTTTGAAAAAAAAAAGTTTAAAAATTCCCAATGTGGAGTATTTTAAACAGTTATTTAACAACCTCAAATCATAGCACAGAAACAGGTCAATTAATTTAACCGTAAATTAATGGAAAGCTATACCTGTTGGGAAGATGTGCCTTAATTTCTCCAAGACATCTTTCATCTCAGAGTGATTCATCTTAGAGTGTTTCCAGGTACCTTTGGATATATGAGGAATAAGTGACCAGTCCGCTTCCCTTTGCCTTCTCCAATTAGAAAACTGCAGATAACCTCCATAAAGTTCCTCCTAAAGATGCTTTGATTCTGCAAGCTTCTTCTGTCCTTTGCCCCTGTATAAATAACATTACTTTGTACTTTTATAGTAACCTTTCATCTAAGGTACTCAGAGAACTTTACTAGCCTCAACCCCATAATTCTTACATCATCTCTATGAGGCACACAAAGTATCAAGTGTGATTAATCCTATAGCAGAAATGAAGCAGCTAGGGAGACTTAAAGGGTTTATTCCAGGATGATTCTATAGCAGAGAAAGAAGTGAAATCTACATCTGCAAGATTTCAGATTTCATCACTACCCTCTGGTCTCTGGGACAGCCATCTGTCGATAATGGGTGTTCAGTTAAAGAGCTAGACCATATTGCCTCTCATCATTTGAAACTCATTACTGACTGTGATTTTCTAGCAATGTGGAATTCTGATTTTAAAAGCCATAGTTGTTTTTCTGCCCATTGATTCAAACCTTTCATAGTCATCAAACAAAATCTTCTTCATTTACACCTAAATGAAGAACAACACAGTGGTTGTATGGCTTCATGATTCATTATGCCCACGTTGCATTTTGTTTGATCTCCAATCTACTTCATAGATTGGTATTATTTCCCTACATCTACCATTGACATTTTTGTCAGAGCTCCTGCTTCTTGCTTCTTTCTTCAAAATATTCCCTTACTTCTTGCTTCATTCTTTTCCTTTCCCAAGTGGCCCCTACCTTCTTACTTCTTCCATCATTTTGCCTAGCTTGAGCAGTTATCATCAGCTGTTCTAACAGGTTCTCCTTGTCTGCTTTGCAGTTTCTTTCTCCCATTTTCTTTTTTCCAAATGGATTTACTCCCATAATTCTCTCTGCAATATAAACCAATGTACTTCTTTTTATGTTAATTACTTGATGTAATAGAATAGCCTTTGTATTGCATTGTTGCTCATCATTGTTTACTGCACTCCAGTATGTTTTCTGTGTATTTTTTATTTCCTTTGGAGGTCATGTATAAAAAATCTCTTTCCATTATGTTTTATGACAGTGTCTTAATTTCTTTGATTTCTCCTTTGTTTTCTCTTTATTCTTCCATTCCTTTGCTATATCTCTTTTCCTAGTCACTGCAGAGATGAAAAAACTAGGCTATTTTGAAAACTACGACAGTAATATTCTATGCCACTTGGCTAAAGTAAGGGCTTAGAGTGGTTTCAGATCTTGGAAGTAAAAGCAAAAGGGCTGCCTTACTTTTTATTGACGTGGGCAATACACGAGTTACAGAATGAAGGCAGTCCTTCATGGCACTTACTCTATATGTTTTTGCCTTCAGTTGGCTTTTCCGTAATCATTCAACCCAAATATTTGAAATGTGAGTGATCATTATTTATTTTAAAACACACAAGCCTGTTTAAGAAAATGCAATTTTCAAAAATTCAAGAAGAACATATTTGAAGAAATTCAGATGTCTTGAGAGGATTGGGGAAAATTGTCAGGTGTGTTTTAAATATGGTATTTTCAATGAAGGAGTTGTTGGAAACTAAGTCACTTCCCATGAGAAAGCAATATAGTATATTGAAAAAAGATATTTCATCTTTTGCATGTTGCAGTCCTTGGCTGTTCTATTGCTTTTCCTTGAGTTAACTTGAAACATGAAGGGAAAAGAAAATAGTTAAACCAAGAAGGATTTTTCAAAGACATTCTTATAAAAGAATCTCTGTATTATTCTAATGCATTGTGATAGAGAAGTATGGACAGGGAAAAAATACAAATTATTGCAAGATTATTTTTGCAGAAGGTTGAAATTACAAAATGAGCCGTTTAGAGAGGTTTAGCCTTTTAGAGGAAACGCTCATCAAAATAGGAATGGATCCCATAAAACTCACTGCTTCTCTAGGAGGAATTTGAAACTGTCTATCTTGTCTAGAAGACAATAGTTTAAACAACTAAGATTTGGGATTTTGCAAATGCTACATTAGGGGAGATTCGAATATATTCTCATGTTCTCATTTAATATTATCTCCTGCTACATAATAAACTGCAAACCAATTGGAGTGATGAGATTGGCATAGATCCAGGATATTCTCAGGAAATGCTTTTCTGAGACTTGCTGAAACCGCATTGCCCTTTATAGGGGAAGGAAAAAGGTGTATTTGGATGCTTCATTCCATTTTAAAGGTGAAACTTATGACCTTGGAGCGAGTGTGTTTCTGTTTTTTATTTTTTTCTTCAGGGGATTAATGACCAGAAGGAGGCATACAGAGCCCTAGGCACAGCCAGGGGCCATTAACATCAATTGATCAATAATCCTGAGGGGAAAAGTAAAAACAGAAACATACTGGCTCCAAGGTCATAGATTTCACCTTTAAAATGGAGGTTACTGGCCCCTGGCTATACCTAGGGCTCTGTATGCTTCCTTCTGGTCTCATTAATCCCATGGAAAAGCTTGGTTTTCCAGAATGACAATATTTAGTCACAATGTTCATAACCTTAAGACTCTCTAGAACCTAGGGGTCAGGATTTTTCCCTGAGGAAACTGAATTCACTTTTTGAGTGATTGGAAGAAAGTGTGGTTCTTTCTGTTGACCCTTACCCGATCTGCAATTAGCTGAAAGAGAATCTGGTAGCATTCGACATAACTTAATTAGGGAAATTATACAACTATGAATTAATTTTCCTTTGTAGATCAACCCTAAATGCCACTGGATGAGAGAGTAAGCTGTCTGAAAATTCAGAAATCTCTGTGATTGCGGATGTCCCTGTTCATAATGTCCCTGTTATAGACCTCTGAACTTGAATATAATCTCTTGAATTCATGAATTTATGAATAATCCCCCAATCAAACTTTATAGAAACCTATATTTGGTCACATCATAAATAGATACAAATGTACACATAGTACTTATTCAAATAGTCATCATGCTTAAGTTCCTATTTTTACTAAGAGTGACCTTGCCAGCTGAGATACCTGAAAATAAATTTTATGATCTACGTGTGCTATCTCTGTTACATGATGATACCTGTATAGTGCATTGTTTTAACAACCTTAAGTCTACAAAACATTCGCTTTGTTGGTAATGCTCATTTTATGGAGAGCAGGAAGTGGTAAATGAGTGTCCTTTTAAAAAGATAGCACAAAAAATATTTCATCCTAGTTAAAAATGAGTGTGCTTTAGAAAAAACCTAAAATACATGCAATATTGATTAAAGATTTTAAATATATTCAGATACTTAAGATCATCTTTGATTCTTTTTTTGACAGTGCTGATTACAGAACAGTAGCTAGAACACTGGATCTGGCATCAGGAAGCCCCAGGTTCAAACCCAGTTTCAGAGGCTTACAGCTCTTTGACCCTGGGACAGTCACTTACCCCCTATATGCCTCTGTTTCCTCATTTGTCAAGGGGGAATAATAAGAGCACCTACCTCCCAGGGTTGTTGTGAGGGTCAAATGAAATAATGATTATAAAGCACTTAGCAGAGTGCCTGGCATATCGTAAGCTCTATGTAAATGTTTGTTATTATCACCCAAAATATTGCGTGCTCAATACGCATTGATGTCTCTTGTAAAGCACAAAAAGCAAGAACTGTGGGAAATCCAGCTGATCTGTGGTTTGTAGCTAAAACCTTATGGATTTTTTTAATGTAGATCACTTAACCCTCCTAATAGGAAGAAACACAGTTATTCTTCTTCTTTAGGCTGCTGAACTTTCCTCCTGGCATAGCTGTGCTGTGGCTTGCTGGCTGACTTGCTAATACTCTCCCTCCCTCCCTGTGTCTCCCTCCCTCCCTGTGCCTCTCTCCCTCTCTGCCTTTTGTTTCATCATAAAGCTAGTATGGAGATATCTGACTTCTCTCTCTGTAACCTTTAAACCACTCTTGTCTGAAACAAACCACTCTCATATCCTTCAGGTAGAATTTCACCAGAACCATCATTGATCAGATAAGACCATTGCCTGCTACCTTTCATCATTGGCTACATCTGGATTTCTTATCTGTTGTCTAAATATGGCTAAGTGACTCATAAGATATCCATCCATTCCATTCGAATGCCCATTAGTTCCTTTTGGAGGCATCATGAGCTCATGGGGCCATGGGAAGAGTTGAGTGATGGTTCTGGGTGACCTATAGATAATAATGTCTTCTCCTTCCTTTTCTTCTCTTGGCTTTGCTCCTTTTCCTGCACCTCGCTTTTGGCTTTCCTTCTTCGCAACTCCAACACTGCCCTGTATAAAACAATCAACTGCATCCTAGTTATCCCCATTTGTCCTCGTTCAGCATCTTGCAGCCCCATCAGCATTATGTCCTACAAAGCTGCACATTGTAGAAATTCAGCTGATCGGCCCAAACTCTTTGTAACACCACCTGAAGGTACTGGACGAAGGAGGCCGCTGCACAACACAATGGTAAGTAATCAATCCTTGGGAATGGGTTAATGGGGGCACAAGCCCAAGGGACTATTAAGGCTGCAGAGAGATCTGAATGACCCTTGGGGGAGAGAAGCCATACCATGGCCCCAGTGCCCTCTTCACTCCCACCCATTAGAATTCCTAGGTCTTGTCAAAGTGCAACTTAAATTCAGCCTTCTGCCAGAGATTCCCAAACTTATTTGGCCTACTGCCCCCTTTTTAAAAAATTTTCCAATGACCCCCTGGAAATTTACTTTAATAAGTTTGGTTTTTTTTTTAATTTGCTTCATTTGAAGTTACTGTTGCTCACCCTGGATTGTTCCAGCGTGCCCTTGGGGGCAGTATTGCCTACTTTGGGAACGTAGGAATTTACTTGAAGCTTTCTGGCTCTTCCCTCTTAGTGGTCAGCAGCCCCACCCCCACCCTACCCTACAGCATATCTATTATTCCTCCTTTTGCTTAGTAAGGAACTCCCAATGAGGATTATTTTCTCCCACTGCAAATCATCACCTTTTTGTTTTTTTCTCTGTCTCTATATATCTCATCTATCTATCTATCTATCTATCTATCTATCTATCTATCTATCTATCTATCTATCTGTCTATCTATCTATCTGCCTGTCTATCCTTAGTGAATTTGCACAAGGCACTGAGAGCACCTAAGATTGTCTCACTTGGACTACTCTGAATATATCCATCAGAAGGTTGACTGCTTGATGAGTGTTTAAGAATCCATTAATTAATAAGTATTCATATATACCTCCTGTATACCAGGACTGTGCTAGATGTCAAAGGTATCAAACAAAACAACTTTTAATTTCAAAGGCCTTACATTATTTTAAGGGAAAATCACATATACACATAGAAATAAAAATAACTAATACATATATACATGTACATGTACATGTGTTTTACACATATATGTATGTGTACATAAGTGTGTCAGTGCTTTATTTGCCTTACATCATTTGAAGGGAAATCATGTGTACACATAGATGTGAATGCAAATAGCACATGTTCACATGTGTTTGTCTATATGTATTGGGTGTACATGTATGTGTGAGTGTTTATTTGCCTTGCATCCTTTTAAGGGAAATCACATGTACACACAGAAAATTACAAACAACACATGCCTACGTGTGTGTGCATACATGAGTAATTTATGTTTGCTTTTTATGCTTTTAAGGGAAATCACATGTACACATAGAAGTGCATGCTAATTATATGTACATTTGTGTGTATATATGCATGTATATGTGTATGGTTTATTAATTTCCCTTAAAAGAAGGAAGATCGTTTGGTATCTTTAGCATATAGCACAGTTCCTGGCATACAGTAGGTACATAATGAATACTAATTGCTGGATTCTCAAACGCCTGTCTAGCAGCCATCTATCTGCTGGATATGTCCAGGTGGACATAAGACAGCCTTAGGTGTTCTCAGTGCCCTATGCAAACTGACTCCCTAAAGTTTTCTATTTATGTGACAGAAAAGGTGATGATCTACATTTGGAGAGGAGACCCTTCTTTATTGGGAGCTCCCTCCTCAGCAAGGAGGTATATGTGTGGTGGAGTAGGGGTATGGGTCACCAGGTAGCAGAGAAGATTAGGAAAGGTTTCAGGGAGGAGCTGGGATTTCAGCTGCACTTGATGGGAGCTGGGGCAGCGAGACAGCACGGCAAATAGAGTGCTGGGCCTGGAGTCAGGAAGACTGGTGTTCAAATCCAGCCTCAGACACTAGCTAGTATGACCCTGGTAAGTCACATAACCCTGTTTGCCTCAGTTTCCCCATGAGGGGAAATGAGCCCGAGAAGGAAATGGCAAAACCACTCCACTACTTTTACCAAGAAATCCCCAAATGAGGTCACAAAGAGGTGAACACAACCGAAAAACAACTAAACAATGACAATTAGCGAAAGCTGAGGAAATCTAAAGAGGTGAGGGAGAAGAGGAAATGCATTCCAGGCACTGGGATTTGTGCCCTTTTGTGCCATTATAGCAAATGCGACAATGTGGATGGATCACAGAGCGTGTGAAGGGGACTGATGTATAGTAAACCTGGAAATGTAGCCTGGAGTTAGATTAATGAAGGACTTTAAATACCAGACAGAGGAATTTGCATTTTATCCCAGATTGGGAGTCACAGGAACATCTTAAGCAGGGAGATGAGAATCCTTAGACATTAAGGCTGTTTGATAGCCTCTAGCACACTTATGGGATTGCTTTAAGGAAAGCTATCTTTAATGCCCAGGGTGTCCCCTGCAGACATGAGCTAGTATTATTATGCCAAACGTGAGGGCAACTGTGTGGTGCTGCCTGCCTGTGAGGACAGGCAGCCTCTCTAAAGAGGAGCATGAAGATAACTTCCCACCCTGGTGCTATGCCTTGTGGGCTGGATGGCTGACCCTGAATGCATCCTCCAAAAAAAATACTCTTTTGGTGCTTTTAGATGACAATTAGTTAATTTAGTGTGGAGTCACCAGTGAATAGGACTCAGACATCTAGGAATTGTATGGGCTTGGAGAAGTCACATCAGTTCTCTGGGTGACGTCTCTTCGTCCCTCTGTGAAATAAAGGGATTGAACTAGATGGCCTCCAGGGACCCTCCCAGATCTAATCACTTGGTCTCCTAAACTCAGATCTTCTTTTCTTTGCAATAATCACTAAAAAAATAACATGTGGAGAGGCTGTCACAGTCATATTCTTTCCCACTACATACCTTGTACATAATAAGGTAGGTTCAAGATTAGGATGTTTTCCCTTTATTTTGAAGTACATGAGCATTTTACATTTTACTGGAAGAAATGGCCATTATTTCTGTTTTCCCTCTGGCTTTAACTGACTCATCAACCAACTGAAAGACTCCACTTAATTATCCAGCCATGATCATAGCATGACCTGTTTAATGAAAGCCTTAGAACACTTTATTTTAAAACCTTAACTCTATGGAGTGACTCAGATTTAAGATAAAAAGGCTCTTTAAAGGATTTTTCATAGACCTTTGAGGATAATGTGTGTGGTTGGGCAAGCCTGATGTTTATGCTAGGAGGTACCGTATTTCTCTTCCAAGCCCCTTGGGGCCTTCTACCATCTACCTTTAATTCTTGATTGAGACACTTGCCAAAGGTGAAAGAAACTCTCTTTGATGTGAGAATTTCACATATTGACTTTGCACACTTGGGAGATCTTAGCTTTGGACTTAAAGCCATAGATCTGAGCTGAGAGATTTTGTGTGCCACACATTGAATGAACACAGCATGGAAGAAATCCTGCCTTTAGGGCAGGAGTCCTCAATCTTTTTTATTTTTTTTCTCAGGGACCCCTTTGGCAATCCCATAAAACCTATGGATTCCTTTTCAGAATACTGTTAACTGAATAAAATAAAATACATAGGATTAAAGAGAAAATTAATTATTAGAATATTTAAAGAAGCAAATTTGTAGGTGCCAGCTTAATAATCCCTACTTTAGAAGGAAAGATAAAAAAAAATAAAGAAATCTTTATTTCTTCTTTGGATACATTGTGATCTGCATCCATAGAGGAAAGTTCTAGGTTGATGAGATCACAGATCCATTTCATATTTTTGCTATTAGATAAATATAACATTTACTGGGAATGGTCTTCAGCAAAACTGAATTGACTGGTATTTTTTCTGTGTTCACCTATTTGTCTCCCAGTACTAAAAATTAGGGTTCAGTTGGTAGATCTGTCTCCTTCTCTCCTTCCTCTCAGAACCTACTTTAAGGAAAGGATTTGATGAGCTTTTTTCACCTTAGAATAAATTCAAACTCAACTCAAAAATAAATATTAATTATATTTTTTAACATTAAAAAAAAAAGTTTTGAGTTCCACATTTTATCTTCAGCCTCATTCTTCCCTGAACAAGATCTCCATCTCTGAGTTCTGGGACTTCAAAGAGGTGAAGTTATTTGCATGTGATAATAGAATTAAGAAGTATTAGCAAGTGCTCTGAGTGTTTTTTAGAACTGGAACATAGGATCAGAGGTTCAGAACTGGAAGGAAGGGACCTTGGACATCATTTGGACCAGTCCTGCTCATTCCTATAGTTTTGAAGACTAAAATCCAGAGATTAATTTAAGTGACTTATCCAAGACCACAAGATTCAGAACCAGATCTTCTCATTCCATATCTAGGACTCTTTGCATTATCCTACCAGGTACTGGTAAAGATACAGAATTTAGTTAAGATTAGGACCTGTCCTTCTCTCCTGGGAAAAGTTGCTTTTGAAGCCACATTGTGAGAGGAAAGGTTTGGTACCCAGTTCAGGGAATCTTTTGATTTAATGAACTAATGTGGTATATAATTTGATGAAATGGAAAAAGTATGAAGGATTCGAATCTGACCTCTGTCTGCTGCTACTTGTGGGGCCTTGGACAAGTCACTTAACTTCTCGGGGCCTCAGTTTCCTCATCTATTCAATGAGAGGGGATGGAACAGATTCTTTCCAGAACTAAAACTATAGTCCTATAATATTTCTTGTCCTCCTCCCTCCCCTCCCCAAAATAGAATCCTAGGACAAGCAAGTGTGGCTATGTATTCCATCTAAGTCTAACTGCAAGGTAGCATATATTAGCAGCTGGTCAGTGATACAAGAATCGTTAATTTCCTACTATGTGCTGGGCGTTATGCGAGACACTGGAAATATGCAAAAAAGAAAAAGGTATCTCCTGCTCTCAAGGAGCTCACGATCTGATCGAGGAGACAGCATGCAAACAAGCTATGTATAGGATACATTGGAGATACTCCCCGGATAGAGTTCAGAAAGATTGGCAAAGGCTTCCTGTGAAGGTGGGATTTAGCTGAGACTTGAGGAAAGCAGAAGGTGGAGGTGAGGAGGGAGAGTCTTCCAGGCCTGGGGGAAAATGCAGCGAAAATGCCCAGAACAGAGAGATGAAGCATCTTGTTCAAGGAAGAAAAGTGAGGCTGAAGTCACTGGATCATGGAGTTTTTAGTGGGAGGGAGGGTAGAATTGGAACTCAAAACTTTTTAAAAAATTATTTTTAACATGCATTTGGGGAAAAAAGTATATCTTTAAAAGGAAAGTGTAAGAAGACTGAGATGGTATGGATGGAGGGACAGGCAAGTTATGCAGGGCTTTGAAATGCAAATAGAGGATTTTATATTTGATCTTGGAGGTGATGCAAAATCACTGGATTTTCCTTGGAGGGACAGGAAGGAGGAGGGGGGATGGTGGTGAAAGGATAGGAAGGAGATGATGATATGATCAAACCTGATCTTTAGGAAGATCCCTTTGATGTATGGACAGAGTAGGTAAAGACTTGAATCAAGAAGACCAAGCTATTAAAGTAGTGCAGCTAGATTGAACATCCAAAATCAGACCAGGCAGTTCACATAATACCAAGTAATTAGGCCAGGTTTCAAGGCAGGGGGAGAGGCAGAGTCTTTTCCCATCTTAGTAGGAAAGTACAAAAAAGGACCCTGAAAATGAATCCCACTTTTGTTCAAGTCAACCAGTTATACAACCTCAGTCATTCTCAACCACTCACCCTTGTCCTTACCCCACTTTTTAAATCAGTGACCCAGTCTTTTTGATTCTTCCTCCACAACATCTCTGGCATCTGTCCCTTTCTTTCCACTCACATAGAAATGTAACTACCCAAGGTCAGGCCATCCTCGATTCTCACCTATACTATTGCCATAGCCTCCCAGTGGGTCTCCCTATTTCTAATCTCTTCCACTTCTTGTAAGTCCTCTTCCTAGCTGCCAAAGTGAGATTGGTAAAGTACATGTTTGGCCATGACTCAGTAAATTCTAATGACTCCTTATCCCCGCCTTCAGACTAAAATGAGACTAAATAGAAAACGAGTAATAAAACGATTTCTTCTGCCAATCCTTGTTAAAACCCAGAACATGAATGTGAAAACTTGTTTGCTACCTCCCCTTTCAGGCATCTTTCACATTCAGAGATTCAGGGAAGAAGGGGACTTTTGGGGTCATTTGGTCCCCCTTATTCAGGAGAATTGACTTATCCAAAGTCACAACAGGTAATAACTAACAGAGCTGGGATTTGAACCAAGGTCTTTTGGCTCCAAATCCAATGCTCTTTCCATTGAGCGACACAACCTCCTACTGCCCTTCTTCCCCTCCCCCCCACTTTTTTAAAATTTTCTTTTCCCTTTCAGGTTTATTTTAATCTGATCTCAACTATGTAAAAATGTTGTGCAGGACAGGGAGAAAGATCTTTGTTTATTGTACATCAATCCGAAATAGTTGTGACCACAGGAATAATTAAATGGGTAGAAAATGGCATACTACCAGAGGGAAGGTTAGGAAGGAGACCCTGAAACAGTTATTCCTTGAAACCACTGGAAAACTATATATTAGCAGATAATTCCTTGTGTTTACCACATTGAAAAATGCCTTTTTTCATAAGAAGAAAGGTAACATGATTGGCTATTTGGGCCTTCCTGTCTTGTTAGTGACCTTTTAGATAACTGTTTCTTTAGATTTAGATTAATAGGGAAAGCAGCTAGATGGGAAGGAGTTGAGGAGACATTGAATGGTGAAACAACAGAGGAATCAGATGCAGACCATTTAGGCTTCAGGCAGATTTCAAGCACATGGTAGGTTGGCTCAGGTGTTCTGACAGCTGCCTTAGAGTACTTCTGTTCAATGCCTTTGCCCTAGCCCAGATATTAAAGGGCCAGATTCATTAGAAGTGTTTGGAGTATAGGGTGACTATATCTAATTCCAGTGGTCCCGCATCATCCCTGCATATCACAATGTTCCTTTGAATTTTGCCTTTTCCCCCCCATATGGATTCTCTGGAGGATAAATCAACCTTCTGGCCACCTTGTGCAAAACTACAGAAATACTAGTGTTGAGAACCTTTCTCAGATTTCAGACTTTAACTCTGGTAAAGATTTAAAATATCTTAAGTTCATTAAGTGACCTGACCTTCCAGTATGGATTAGAGGACACCAAGACATACTGGATCCAGTTTCTTTTGTGAAGAAATGCCTTTTTACAATATCAGTATTTTTAAAAAAAGCAAAATAAGATACTTCTTTGGTAAGTAAGAGCAAGTCTTGCCCTGTCTATGTTGGCAGCAACGGGAGCACAGATTAATGCCTCTTTTGACACATGGGAAGACCAAAAGCTAGATCTGAGATGGGTTAAAAACAAGAATCCACCTCTGGGTTTTAGGAAAACAAAAGATGATGAAACTGAGTTCTGAATAAGAAAAGTTAAACATTTCTAAAGTGTAGGGAGCATCCAGGGAGCGAAAAGTTATACTCTAAGACTGATTTTAGCTCCTTTTCCCAGAACTGAAGCACAAACTTTTATTTAAAGGAGCAAACATTCACCATGGAATCAGCATAATCTTTACTAGTACCTCATCTTGCTGATTAAAGTCAAATATTTGGTTCCAAGATAACAGGACCCATGGAGGCCCCTTTATTTGAGTTAAACTGTAATGCCTGTGATAGCCTGCCCAACACACTCAAACAAGCACTGATTGACGCTGTCATCACCACCACCACCACCACCACCAACATCAACCGAATGCTGCCCATGTGAGTCTTGTTGCCTCTGTTTGTAGAAGGATTTAATTTTGGTGTGTTTTTTCAACTTAGGGGCATAAAAGAGAAAAGGAAAGAGAAAACCTGCCTTTCCACCTCACATCTGGCATCCGAAGAGCCCTGTCTCCATCAAACCCTAAAACTAGATCATCAGCTCCCTCCTCAGTTTGGTAAGTGAAATGCTGGTGGCTCATCTTACCTGAGAATCACCCCAGGTGGAGGAAACTGCCGTGTTCCTCCACAGCTGAGCTTTCTCTACAAGCTTTCTTATTCTTGGATTCACTTGTTCCCTTGGCAGGAAATAGGGTTGGGAGTGGGAAATCACCTCTTTTCTAAGGTAAACAAATTTTCAGCCCCCTGTGCTTACTAAATAGCTCAATCAGTAACTAACTACCCTTCGCTCTTCCTTGGGACTCCACTGGGAAATACTTAGCTGCCCAGCTTCTGCGCTAAGCAGTGAAGAGAAAGCAGAAATAACTGCCGCTTATCTCAAGGAGGACGCTTTCTCAGGGGAGAGAAAAGGTATATATGTGATTAGACATAAGAAAGATCTAAAATAAATGTAAAGTAAGTGGAGAGAGGAAAATAGAGCTCCTGGTCAAAAGGCTGATTCTGACATGTCTCCTTTCATGCCACGTTTCCTTATTTGTTTCCTAGGCACTCGTCCAAGTCCTTGTCTCATTTGCCTGGCACACCCAGACCAACATCCTCCTTGTCGCTCAGCCCATCCAAAGCTGCATCTGCTCAGGTGTGGCCCCCATCCCCTGGCAACATCCGGCCTATCAAGAAAGAAGTCAGGCTTGAGACAGAGAAAAAAGACCCAGAGAAGGAATCTGAGAAAGTAGTTGAAGCATTGTCATCAGAAGACCAGACTCCTTCAGTGAATGCTGAAGGACCTATAAATGAGGAAGGCTCACCTGCAAAGCCAGAGGCTGCTCCAGGTAAATCTTTAACTGTCCCAGTGCCCACCACAATGGCTTTACATTTAGTAGGTGTTTGACAAATGCTCCTTGTTTTGTTGTTAGACGTGGTGCTGTTCAGGACACCACTGCCCAACCTACCCCCCCGATCCTTACTTATGCTTCTTAGATCTATTTTTCAAATGGAGACGTCAAAAGAAAGGATTTATTTATTCCTTCTTTTTCTGACTGGTTCTATGATTTTCATCTGTTTGGGGAATGCCTTCTCCCAATGCACATTGACACCTTTTCTGTAACTTAATAGTTTCAGAGAGTTTCCAGGGCACTGATAAGTTAAGTGACTTCCCCAGGATCCCACAGCCAGCATGTGTGGTAACAAAGGGTAGAGTGCTTGATGTTTTAGAAAGCAGTCTGACAACTTCTTCCAGCCTTGTTTAGTAACATTAGGGTAGGAGCAGAGAAAAGGGTCAACTCATTGAGTCATGTTTGGGGAGTAGCAGATTAGAAGCAGCACAGTGGACAAGGAGATTTCTGGATCACAGAAGATGAGAGCTAGGTGACCCATCTGGTTCAACCCGTCTACAGGAGGAATTCCCAACACCCAACAAGCAGTCCTTTGGCCTCTGCTTCAGATCCCATATCCAGTGGTTTTAACAAGGGTTGTCCAGCTGTGCCTCCAAGGAGAGTGAAGTGAACTCTTCACCTCCACAGGCAGCTCATTCTACTTCTGGGCAACTTGATTGTTAGGACATTCCCCCCCACCTCCCCTTCCCCCTCCCACCCTCCGTATCAAGCCTAAATTTACTTCTTTGTAGTTTCTAGCCATTGTTCCTGGTTCAGTCTTCTGGGGCTACACAGATCAAATCTAATCCCTTCACAGGCTAGTCCTGCAAAATACACAACTATCTTGTCTCCTTTGAGTGTTCTTTTCTCCAGGCTAGACATGCCTAGTTCCTTCAAGCTTCCTCATGTGGCATGGCTTCAAAGCCCTTCACACCATCCTGGTTGCTCCCCTCTGCTCATTCTATAGCTTATCAACATCCTTCTTAAACCATGGGAGACCCAAAGGGAAGACTACAGATGAGGCCTAACGAAGACAGAGTACAGAAGAACCATCACCTCCATATTCCTAGAAGATATGTCCTTGATACAGCACAAGATTGCTCTGACCACACCACCCTGGTGATCATAGTGAGCTTGTAGTCTATAAAAATCCCTAGTTCTTTTTCACAGCAGCTTACTGATTCCAAGGTGGACTGATAGTACGTTGTTGAAATGACTGACCTCAAGATCATGACTGTAAAGCAAAGGAAGTTGAACTAAGAAGGTGAAGTGTCTTGGGAAAACAGAAGAAAATGGAGGAACTGGAGGTCAAGAGGCGGGCAGAAGGAACAAGGCCCAGGAGACGTAGCAAAGGAAGAGGGAGAAGACACGGTGATCAGAGAGGCAGATACTAGAATTGAGCACAGTTGGAGGCAGAACAGATTCTGGTGAAGGTGTGGCCTGAGTCATAATCATTGGCTTTGGTATTAGATAGACCCACACTGGAACCCTAGCTCTGCCACATACTTACCTGGGTGAGCCCAGGCAAGTTACTTTATCTTTTAATATTTGTAGCACTGAGAGCATCGAGGCACTTCTAGCTCAATCCTACTTCTCGTGACTGAGTGATATAAGATGATGAGGCCCCGGCTTAAGTGACCAACAAATTTAGGTACCTCCTTGGGCATATACATAATGCTGTCTTGATTCAACATGGAACTTGTCTCTGGTCCTTGCTTCAAACTGTGCTTTAGAACTTATTATAGACACTCATACAGAGACTTAGGGAAAGGAATGGAGACCTCTCACAAAAGTGTGTACAAAAATTATCAAAGTTGAGTTGTTTTGATATTTTCTCTAAGTCCCTAGAGTCTTCCTTCCATATGATATTTCCAAGAGTGGATTTTCTAGACATTCTCCTCTTCCTTCAATTAAATACATGACCACAAAAGGAGGTGAGCCAGTCAGGAATGAAGGATGGACAGTCTACGTACTGTACAGGGAGGCCGGAGATACTAAGAAGAATGGTAATAAATGAAAAGAGGTCCAGGTATGATGAAAGGGCTGGATACAATGAGGAATGGGGGATCTTTAGCCTGGAGAAGAGAAGATTTATCAGGGGAGATAAATACTTGCTCTCAAGTACCTTCTTGAAGGGCTTTTACCTAAAAGAGGGATTCAGCTTGCTATGTATGTGATTTCCTTGAAGCCAGAGGGGAGAGTTAGAAGAAATGGGCAAAAATATGGTTATAGCCATTCATAAGGGAAAAACTCCAAAGAGCTGTCCAAAAGTAGAGCTGGCTGCCTCGGAAGATTTCTTATCACTAAAGAGCGTCAAGTAGATGCTAGATAACAATTGGATAGGGATGTTATAAAGGGAATTCTTGGAACAGATGATCTTCCTTCCAAAACTGAATTCTGTAATAATACTATAGACATTGTGAGAATATATTCACATATGTATGTTTAAAATATGTGTGTATATGTATGTATGTGTATGTGTGTATATAATGAAAAGGAGTAAAGTAATAGAAATAAACATTTATATAGCACTTACTACGTGCCAGGCATTATGCTAAGAGCTTTACAAATACTATCTCATTTGATCCTCACAACAGCCCTGCAAGGGAGGTGCTTTTATTATCCCTATTTTATAGTTGAGGAAACCCAGGCAGAGGTGAGGAGATCTGCCCAAAGTCATACAAGATAGTAAATGTCCAAGTGACCTACTGAATGAGGTTTTAATTAATCCACAAACATTTATTAAAAATCTACTATGTGCCAGGCATTCTGCTAGAAGCCAAAGATACCAAGGCAGAAAGGAGTTTACATTCTAATAGTAAAAGCAACGTGCACATGTGTAGGTACATACAAAACAAATCCAAGATAACTTGGGTGGAGGAAGGAGAAACAGTGGGATCAGCTACTACCTTATGCAAAAAAGCCTTATTCTTGAGCTCAGTCTGGAAGGAATCCAGGAATTCCAAGAGTTTTGTGCACGCTGACAGCTATTGAAAAGGCATAAAGATGGGAGATATGGGATGTTTTGTGCACAGAATAGCCAGAAGGCAAGTTGTCTTGAATCATAAAGTGAGTAATGTATACTATGGCAGGAAACATAGGCTAAGGTCCATCTCTGCCATTAGCTAGCTATATGACCTTGGGTAAATTATTTAACCTCTCAGAGCCCTAGTCTTATTATCTATGAAACAACCATGATAGATTCATAGAGCTGTAAGAGATTTTGGAAGTAATCCTATAGTTTCCCTGTCAACCTCAGAAGATTACTGTGGGGATCATGAGATAAGGCAGTGCTTTGACAATTATAAAGTGCTATAAAACATTATCATTGTTGATGTTGTTTATTTGTTTGCATCTTTGAATCTGTCTTTGTCCACACTGACAGCATCCCAAAGCTGTCAATGTAAAAGATTTTGGATTATCTACTATTTTGTCTTCTTTTTGGAAATCAGTTTCATCTAACAGAATGTATTTGATAGGTCCAAAATTAAAGTATAACTTGTGTTTACTTCTGGTAATCAGGATTTAGGTTATATACTCTTCGAAAATGAGTTTTTAATATTCTTAAAAGTCATTTAAACTGTTTGTATAGGAAATTTAAATTTTATATTTCCAAATAAGGGTGATTTAAATCCTCCTGTCCTATGATGTCATTTTCCTTCAATTTCTTTTTGAAGTTGCTGGAAAGCATAAAGTAGAGAGTAATCACCTGAGTAGCTGCTTTGTTAGAGTTTTCCTATTTGCCAATTCAATATGATCAATGTATCTCTTAAGGAGGGAAAAATGGAAGGGTTGTATTAGGTTTCATAAACTTGAATGAATGAAGCATTTATTAAGTACTTACTAAGTACACAGTATTGTGTTAAGTACGGGAGATACAAATAGAAGAAGGCAATTTCTGCTTATAAAGAGCTCTCAATCCATTTAGAAAGACAACACATAAGGAAGACTTCATCTGCCAGTCAGATGGAAAAGTCCCGTGGTCCTTAGGGTACAGTGGCAAATATAGTAATGCCTCTTTTAAAGTTGTTCTCATGTCGCTGATCAAATCACATCAGGTTTCTAATGTTGAACCATTAGGTAGTGCCAAAGATTTGGCTAATGAAAACTTTCTTCCTTGGGTCTTCCAAAGATATAACAGTTTGTGCACCTGCATTTCCACAGGAGTTGTTTCCTAGGATGATGGCAGAGGATTGGATGTGCTGTCACTCCTAGGGCTCTTAGGTTCAGGATCCTGAGCTATCTCCATTTAGGATAGAGGGACCTGACTTTGCTGCTTCAGCTAGGCTGGCTTGCCAGACTCATGAGTGACAGTTCTTTGGCAATTGTTGAGGATGGTCAGCCCGTTCTCCACAGGAGATGATGGCTGTGAAGGCTAGGCTGAAAGTAGGACCAATAATCTGGTGGGGGAGGGTGCTGCCATTCCTAAGGCTCCTGTTGGTGACAGTTGGTTAGCAGTTGCTGGTGGTAATAAGGAAGGTAAGTTCCCCTCTCCACAATGATTTCTCCCCTTCTTTATAGAGCTGTGGGGGCTAGTTGGAAGCAGGTCTGGGTCTTCAGGGGACACTGCTATTCCCAAGGCTTTTGGGTTCAGGGTTCTGGGTTGTTTCTATCAGGGTGCGTGGGAAGATGGTGGGCAAGGTGATGGTGGTTCTGCTTGTCCATCACAAGTTACCTCCTGTTTTTCCCCTTTTGAAGTGGCATTTATTGGGGGATAGGTGGCCCCTTATGCACAAAAGCCATTTGCCCAGAGAGTGACTCTAAGTACTGAGCCAACAATAGGATTAGTGGCACTGTGAATATCACTACTCACAGTAAAGAAAATGTGCATAAGGTTACAGACTGTAAAAATGGCAACTACCGTCAAATTTTTGTTACACAAATGGAAATCCTGAGGGATTGAGGCTTGTTTGTGGCAGAAATAGAAATAGAACCCTTAGCTCTCCAGTTCAGTCTCCTGTTTTATTGTGTTGTAGCTCTAAAATTATTCTGTATATGATGTTAGGGATAGGGACTGGGCCTTTGGGGACCTCCCAGTGAGAAAACTCCCTCCACCAATATAGGCCGACTCCTCTGAAACTCAGTGTTAGTGAGCTGCCTAGAGCACTGAGAGGTTTATTAATTCTTTTTTTTTCTCCACCCTAGAAAGAGTTGGACTTGTCTTATTTGTGTATCCATTCATTCACCAAACATTTAGAAGCAGCTAAGTTGCCTGTTGAATAGAATACTTCTTAAAGCAGAGTTAGGAAAGTCTAAGTTTGAAATCTACTAAGGCAAATTGCTTTACCCTCTTTCCAGCTCAGTTTCCTCATCTACAAAATGAATCATTGTGAGGACTGAATGCAAGTATAGGTTAAGTACTTTGTAAACCTTTAAGTGCTATGTCAATGTTAGTCATTACAATTTATCCAGTGCTGTCTATGTATAGATATGCAAGACAATGGAAAGGTTTATAATCAAGTAGGAGAAACTTAGATGAACATAGATCGATCAATAAAGCACCTTCTATATTCCAGGCACTGGGCTAACTACTGGATAAGACTGGTGGATATGGAATAAATTAAACAATGATAATAAATAAAAATAAAGCAAAAGTATCGTAAAGTGTTAGACTGTCAACCTATAGGGATGACTGTGGACCTAGGATAGGTAGATGGTGAGGCAGAGTGCCAGCCCTAGAGGCAGGAAGACTCCTCTTCATGAGTTCAAATCTGGCCTCAGATATTAACTGTCTGGATGACCCTGGGTAAATCACTTAATCCTGTTTGCCTCAATTTCTTCCTCTGTCAAATTCGCTGCAGAAGGAAATAGTAAACCACTATAGTATCTTTGCCAAGAAAACCCCAAATGGAGTCCTGAAGAGTCAGACATGACTGAAAAAAATTGGCAGCAAAACTATGGCCCCCAGCCCTTTTCTAGGTTGTAACAAATCTGTTTGATTCACTGAATGTTTGACAATGAGGGTACTATGTTTCTCAAAACAGTACTCTATTCAGATTTACATACTGGTGCCCTATGCACATGGGTTTAGTCTGCCTAAATCCTTTGTATCAGCTCAGTGCCTCCACTGCACAAAAGCTATGCAGTTCAAAAATTCTGATCTGGACACGAGTAGGACTTCCTTGCTTAAATGATTGGTTAAGAGAGAAATCCAATTTTCCGAGATATCCAGAATTTTATCCAGAATTTGCAGATTTTATTTTTAAAACTGATTGTTTCTGTTCCATGCTATGTCATTTAGGTTGAAAGTATGTATTAACCCATACTAACAGACGCCTGTTATGGGGGGTGAGTTGCCAAGTAGTTTTGTGTAGATGTTATAGAGATTTGCATGCCAGGGAAACATTTGCAAAGAAGAATCAGAATTTGATTTATCTAAAATCCATTTTAATAAAACTCATTGTTGCACTAGAAAGAAAAGTCTGCCATCTTTGGGTTGAGATAACACAGCTTAAAAGTTGAAGATCATCATTGGGTTGCAGTTCAGAGTTTTAAGGGACAAAAAAACGCATTCTTGTAGAGGAGGGAAAAGGAAATGCTCCCTCAGTCCTTTCCTGAAGGGTTTCAAGATATCTGTTGCTTATTTTGTCTATTTTTAAATCTGAGTCTAATGATGAAGGATAATGGGGAAAAAATTAAAACTGCCACCAGGATTCCTGAGATATTTCTTGGTCATGCTCCCCAATACGTCCTTTGGCAAATTTACTCAGCTTCTAGGCATGTGATATATCTTTATCAGCAAGGTGCTGCAATACTTCAAGCTTCAGTGATATAATAATCAGTTTGGGCACTCCTTCCATGAGGAAGATTACAACCCCTCTGTGGCTACATGTGCCTTTGTCCACATACAAACATGCTGGTGAGGAGACTTTCTGAACTTACCTAAAGATAGGTATCAATTCTTACCAGTCAGTAAGTAAGCATTTATGATTACTTGAAGCCTTTCTTGCTTCGGTAGGACTTTCTAGAACCTAGACCTTGCTGGGATATACTTTGAGGACCCAGGGTCACCAACATCCCATGATGAAGCATTGGGATGAGACATTAGAGGGGAAAAGTATAAAATCATATACATACGCACACATGCATACATATGTATATGTACACATAAGAAAATTACATGATATATAATAAAAGAACAAAGCCATATATAGTAATATATAAATATATCTATATATGATAATAACAAAGCCAACATCATTGAGATGTGGGAATCTGTCCTTATAAGTTGCATTGAAATAAAAAAAGGAAATTGAAACTGGAATCCATCCTGGAGCACTAAGAAAGGTGAGGTGAGTAGTGGTCAGTAGGGAGATGTCCATTTGTTATCTATGGTGTTTCAGGGCAGTCTTCACTTAGTGTTCAGAGATTGTCTCTGCTTGTGTGGGCATAGTCACATAAAAGTGAATATGCAAAATGTCCTGGTGTTCTGCCTGCCTCCCTGCCCCCTCCATGGTCACCAGAGTGAGTTGGGAAGGGATTGAGCCAAACCACCAAGCCAAGACTGTCTGCCTGTGTTTTGTTTCCCACTTAGGATATTCCCATGGTGGCCTGGAGAGCCCAGTGGAGGTATTAATATTCACATTTACAGTTCTCAGCATCAGAAGATGCTAGAGAGGGATTAAGGCATGAAGGGATGTGACAGTGAGAGGGTGGATAAGTGACATAAAAAGAAGTGTTGCCAGAGGGGAAAAAAAGAATCTAATGCTTATTTGTGTGGGAACGCAGTGAGAGATTAAAAAAAAAACAAGAAAATAGTGTGTGTACATTCATTTGTTCAACAAATATTTATTCCCTCTTCAGCCTCTAAGTGTGTGTGTGCTGGATGCTTGTTTTTCTTAAAAATAAAGAGACATGATCTCTGTTTTCAAGAAGAATACAGAATGCAGTCAGCAGAAAAGCTTACAGTAAAGTGAAAGTAAATGACAACTAATCCTAAATGTGAGGGAAACATTATAATACAGCTTACGTTTCTAAGTGTTTTATAGTTTGCAAAGCATTTTACAAATCTTACTTGAGCATCATAGCAACCATGTGAGGTAGGTGCTATTAGTATCTCCATTTCATGGACGAACAAACTGAGGCTAAGAAAAGATAGGTGGCTTGCTCAGAGTCACAAGACTGGTGGGTGTTTGAGGCAGGATTTGCATTCAGATCTCCCTGAGATGACTTCTTCTATACCACCAGCAACCATTAAATTGAAGGGCACACTAATTCCAGTAAATTAGAGGTGACATGATGCTAGAACCTCACTGTAACGTGTGATTTGATCATAGATAGTGTAGAGGAGTGGTGTCAAACTTATATAGAAAGAGACATCATCACCAGGGCCATTGAACAGTATAATTAGGATCCCTGCGGGCTGCATATTGACTTAGGAAACCATGCAGTAATGTTATGTATGTTCTATTTTTATTTTATCAAATATTTCCTTATTCCATTTTAATCTAGTCAGGGCCTCAGTCGGTTGTGTTGCTGGCAGCCTGGGGCCCTCCTTGTCTTTGACATTTCTGATGTGGATACAGTACGAATCCATACTGGATCCCCAATTTCCTTTTTCATGTTATATTGGAGCATGGCCTCTGGACTCTTGTGTAGGGGATAGTAGGGGACAGTGAGTAGTAAGGAGTTTCTTTTTACATCTCCTGTGACTCTAGCTTGGCTCTGGTGAAAAAACCTTGAAATTTGAGTTGTCAGGTGTTGCTTCTTTGTTTCTCAGTCAAATGAGTGGAGATGGCGGTGTGGGATACGCAAACATTGTGTGTGTGCTCTTTGGCCATACCCGACTCCTTCCTGGTATCAGCATGAGAGGTAGGAAAACGATGCCTCTTATTCCTGGTTCATCATGACATGATTCCAGTTATAATGTCTCCATGGCAAGAATGCTAAGGATTATTATCTAGACCACAGTAAATTAGTAATTATTAGACATCAAACTGAAGAGCAAAGAAATGAGAAAATGGGAAATTATCTTCTACTCTGTACAGTTCTGTACCTGATTGAATTGTTTGCAAATAAGACCTTGTTTAAGGAAAAATGAGAAATGTGTGTTTCTCAAGGAGCCTTTTTTTGTCATTTATTGGCCAGATACAGGGATAAAATTTTGCAGCAGGTCCTCAAAACCTCAGAATTTTCATTTACCGTTTTCTTTTAGGATAATGAATTGTAAACTTAAGTCCGTTTTTATTATGGGATTTGTCTCAGTTGCATTCTATTCCTTTGATTGAGCAGCCGCTCCAGCATCAGGACCATCCCTGCCATCCACCATACCCTCGTCTGGTTTGGGGAAGACCTCTGCGGGGACCACTGACCCAGAGGAGGCCACAAGACTGCTGGCCGAGAAGAGGCGGCTGGCTCGGGAACAGAGAGAGAAGGAAGAACGGGAAAAGAAGGAGAGGGAAGAGCTTGAAAGGTAAAGGGGCAGAGTTACTTTTTGAGTAAGTGTCTGCCATAAAGTCACATCTGAGCAATTAATGGACTAAGCCTTAAACACTGATATAAACTAAGTTTTAAAAATGAAGAGAGCGGGCACTTACATAGTGCTCTAAAGTTTACATACACTTTACATATATTGTCTCATTTGATTTTACAAAAACCTTTGAAGGGAAGTGCCATTATAACCCCCATTTTACAGATGAGAAAACTGAGACTGGCATTGTTTAAGAGACTCAGAGCCATGCAACTAGTGTCTGAAGCAGCATTTGAACTCAGGTCCTCCTGATTCCAAGTCCAAGTTAGCTACTTCAAAAGTATTAATAAGTAGTATTCATTTATCCATTTGGTGTTTTTTTAATATATAAAATGAATACAAATTGTCTTCCTATAAAGAAACTTCTAACTTACATGGAAAAACTTAAATGTTCCATTCCCATGGCAATTTGCTCAGACATTATCCCAAAATACCAATGAGTTAAAGTCAACAAATTCATTCCTCATATAAGCTAGTTAGCTTGCCTTGTCCCATATGGAAAGACTGTCTAACTCTAGGAATTATGGAAGTGCCTAACCTTGGATACTAGCATGGGATAGTGTAAGAAGTGCTGACTTCAGGTCAGCAGACCTTAGCTTCAAAACCCAGCTTTGACACTTTATCACTTAACTTTTTGGGGCCTCAGTTTACTCTTTTGTAAAATGAAGGGAATGATCTCCAAGGTCCCTTCCAGGTCTACATACATGATCCTGTGATTAAGGGATTAAGATGCCATTATTAGGCAGGAGGAGCCAGTGGGCAGCTAGGTGGCACCATGGATAGAGTATAGGGCTTAGAGTCAGGAAGACCCAAGTTTAAGTGAGGCCTCAGACACTTACCAGCTATGTCACCCTGGGCAAGTCACTTAACCCTATTTGCCTCGATTTCCTCTTTTGTAAAATGAGCTGGAGAAGGAAATGACAAACCACTCCAGTAGCTTTCACCAAGAAAACCCCAGATGGGATCACCAAGAGTCAGACGCAACTAAAAATGACTTCATGACAACAGTTGGCCCATTAGGAATGCGTCAATGCAAATCCATCTCAATTACTGGCAAACAACTTAAGACTAAATCTCATGGCTGAAAAATAGTAATCAGGCCCTTGTATCCATGAATTGGTTTTTCTAAATTTCTTTGAAATGAAAAGTTTCAAATTAGTGACTGAAGAAGCATATAGTATTAGATAAAGCTCAACTTTGAAAGATAATGCAATCTCTGAACCTTTGTGACCTCCTGCAAGGTATATCAGGGAACCTGTTCCCCTTGGACTGCCAGCCACATCAGTAAATTGTTTTTGTGATAAACCACCGCCCAGGCCTCCTTCGGGCAATTTTTTGTCCTGTTCATTCCTAGGAGGAAGAAGGAGGAATTAGCTCAGAGAGTAGCTGAAGAAAGAGCTCGTCGAGAGGAGGAAGCCCGAAGGCTAGAGGCCGAGAGAGAGCAAGAACAGGCCCGGGAGAGGGTAGAACAGCTGCGCCAGCAAGTGGAAGAGCGAGAACGACGAGAAAAAGAAGAAATGGAGCGGGTGCAGAAACAGGTATGTGGGCCCTAGGAAGGGGAAGCATGTTTTCTGTTTTCTTAAGGTAATTTATTTCTTTTTAGCTTTCAACATTCACTTCCATAGGTTTTCAGTTTTCTCCCCCTCTCTCCCCTACCCCCGTTCCCAAGACAGCCTGCAAACCAATGTAGGTTCTTCATATGCATTCCCATTAAACGTGTTTCCACATTAGTTGTTGTATAGGAGAATTAGAACGAATGGAAGGAAACATGAGAAAGAAAATAGTCTGTTTCACTCCGCATTCAGACTCCATAGTTCTTTCTCTGGATGTAGATGGCATTTTCCATCATGAGTACTTTGGAAATGTTTTAGGCCTCGTGAAGGGATAAGTCTATCAAAGACAATCCTCACACACTGTGACTGTTACTGTGTATAAGGTTCTCCCGGTTCTGCTCATTTCACTCAGCATCAGTTCATGTAAATCTTTCCAGGTTTTTCTGAAGTCTGCCTGCTCATCCTTTCTTATAGTACAATTAGGGACCCCGGGGGTCTGAGCCTGATCTCTCGGGCCCACGGGCTTATCTGACCAGCAGAGGCCTTGTAGGCCTTGGTGGAGTTTAGTTGTAAGCAATGATTGAGGAGGGAGACAAGATAGTAAGAACTCCGTTTATTCAAGCAGTGAGCGGTGCTTTTATCTCTTCTCTGACACCAGTGCTCTAAGTGAACCTATCACCAATTAGTTTGCCCTTATAAGGAAGTAATTTACCTTAAGCCAAGACTGCCCAGGGCAGACATGTAGCCCCTAGAAAGAAAAACATTTTGGCCTTCTTTGTTCTCAGAAAAGCCCGGGAAAATAGCCTTGAGCAAAACAGGGGTGGGACCCTTCCTCCCAGCACCATCTTGTTCATGCCTTACCAGTCTCCCCTCAGTTTACCTGAGTCATGACTAGTGAATGCCGTCCAAGAGGCTGGGGGTTGGCAATTCCCTTACAAATAGTATTCCATTACATTCATATATTCAGCCATTCCCCAATTGATGAGCATCCCCTCAATTTCCAGTTTTGGGCCACCACAAAGAGAGCTGTATAAATATTTTTGTACGTGTAATTCCTTTTCCCATTTTTATGATCTCTTTGGGATACAGCCCTAGGAGCAGCATTGCTGGGTCCAAGGGTATGCACATTTTTTTAGCTCTTTGGGCAAAGTTCCAAATAGATCTCCAGAATGGTTGTATTCCACATGTCCAACATCTATCATTTTTCTGTTTTGTCATGTTAGCCAATCTGATAGGTCTGATGTGACACCTCAGAGTTGTTTTGACTTGCATCTCTCTAATCAGTAGTGGTTTAGAGCATTTTTTCATAGGACTGTAAATAGCTTTAATTTCCTTCTCTGAAAACAGCCTGTTCATATCTTTTGACCATTTACCAATTGGGGAATGATTTGGAATCTTGTAAAGTGAGGCCATTATCAGAGACACTAGTTGCAAAAATTCTTTCCCAGTTTTCTGTTTTCCTTCTAATCTTGGTTGCATCGGGTTTGTTTGTGCAAAAACTTTCCAATTTAATGCCACCAAAATTATCCATTCTGTACTTCATAATGTTCTCTGTCTCTGTTTGGTCATCAATTCCTCCATTCTCCATAAATCTGACAGATAAACTATTCCTTGCTAGGGGAGCATGTTTTCAAAGGGGCTAAAAGCTCCCAAGTGGCCTTCCCTTCTCTCTCAGGTTCATTAAAAAAAGTGTTGTTATAATTGTTACTACTGCTGCTACTGTTATTTATAGAAGGCATCATGGGAGAATGGAAAGATTGCTGACTTTGGAGTCAGAGGACCAGAGTCTCTGTGTCATTTCTTGTGTGATCTTGGGCAAGTCACTTAACCTCTATATTTCTTCATCTTTAAAAAAGAAGTAGTTGGACTAGATTGCCTCGAAGGCCCCTTCTAGCCCTAAATCCATGATCCTGTGTCAGATTTCAAATAATAATCCCAAAAGGAAATTATTGTATTTTTCATTGTTATCAACACATACAGACTGTGCTGTTCAGCCATTTTTCATTCATGTCTGACTCTTCACAACCCTATTGGGAGTGATTTGCCATTTCCTTCTCCAGCTTATTTGACAGATGAGGAAACTGAGGCAGACAGGGTGAAGTGATTTGCCCAGTCTCAGAGTTAGTAGGTATCTGAGGCCAAAACTGAAGTCAGATCTTCCTGATCCCAGGCACAGCACTTAATCTTTCCATCTTTTCTTCTATTTTACCCTCATTGTATCTCTATGAAGCTGCTGGAAGGAGGTAAAAAGTCTCCCATTTGGTGGTAAAACAAAAGACTCTCTTTCCCTTCAGAGAGAAGAAGAAGCCCGTCTACGAGAGGAAGCCGAGAGGGTTCGACAAGAACGAGAAAAGCATTTCCAAAGAGAAGAGCAGGCCCGCTTGGAAAGGAAGAAGGTACTGCTTACAGCAAATGTGCACCCAAATGTTCTGGCTACTTAGCTTTCTATAGACTTTCAGATCTGGAGGAAAACACTTTTCCATCCCTGACCCTAAAGAAGACCACTGTTCAACAGTCCCAGGAAAATAAGAACCTTTTCTCTTTTCATTAATAATCCATTCCAATGCTTAGCAACCATCACGGTAAGGATGTTGTTTGCTGTATCTAACCTAACTCCATACGACAACTTATAAGTGAGACTCTTACTCTGGTTACCCTCTTCTGCTTAATACCTTGTATGGGACTTCTGTCCATTCTTGGCAGAGCTGGGGAACTATGCTTAGGGAGTATTGCGTATACTGCTAGAGATGACTGGTGCGTTTATTTGTTTTACTGAATTGCTTTTTCTACCCCTCTTTCTTGGTTATAACAATTATCTCACTGAGTAGGGGAAGAGAGAGGTGCCTATTTGGAAAAGAAAGTGATATAAAAAAAATGTTGATGTGCATTTTTTTAATGTGTGAGCACAGTCCTGGCACACATTTGGGCCACAGTTATTGTTTGCTTCAAAAAGAGCACAAAGGTCTGAAGACATCACTAATTTGCTGCATTTGTAAAATGTGCTAGGCTCGTTCTATTTCTAGATCTAACTCTGGCTTACTGTTTCTTCCCTGGTAGCGACTTGAAGAAATTATGAAAAGAACCAGACGAACGGAAGCTACAGATAAGGTAATGACATTGTTTTTTTCCTGACTTAGAGCAGGTTAATTTTTTCTTTGCTTGTTTCCCATTATTACTTTCATTTATAAAATAATGTATTTTCTTTTGTAGAAAGCTAGTGACCAGAGAAATGGAGACATAGGCAAGGGAGACACTACAGGTGAAACAGGTATTTACTTCTCTGTACTCTCAGAGACACTCAAATATCATAGGATCACATGTTTAGAGTGGAGGAGACTCCAAAGATTATAGAAACCTTATTATCCCTTTCACTTTATAAAGAAATTGAGGCCCAAGGAATCTGTGATTTGCCTAGGATCATATAGATAGTTACAGAGCTGGGATATAAACCCAAGTCCCCTGGGTTCAGTTTTCTTTTTACTGTACCACCAGATGGATGAATTTAGAAGTTGTATATTCATGTAGTCTTCAAGAAGTTTTTTGTTGTTTAAAAAAAAAATCAAAACTTTGAAATCATGTAATATCTCAACTGGAAGAGTTCTTATGAGGTCCCCAACATCACTCTCATAGTAGAATCTTGACCACTACAGGACACTTCTAGGGAAGGAAAGGTCGTTCCCATTCTTTTAAATGAACTAAATGCAAGTTTATAACAAGGGTCTCTTTTGTGTTAACTGAAATTTCATTTGCCACTTAACCATGAAATGGAACATCAAAACATTCTTCATCTCCAAGAACTTTTTAACTTGCTTATTTGGGCAATGTGTGCTTGAGGCTGATGTCTAAAAAAGGTCTGCCTTGGTTGACTATTTTTTCTGACATTAGGACAATTTTGTAATTAAGAATTTGTTGGAGTTCTTAATAGAAGTTCTTAAATGCAGGCAGTCCTTAATTATAAGTAGGTTTTACTCTAAGGAAGCAAGCTGCTACAAATGAGCTTTTAGGAGGCATTTTCCCATTGAAACAATGCTGTATCTGAAGGTTAGTTTCCCAAGCCAGCCTGCCAAACCTTATTTGACCCATAATTTATGTCAAAAGTATTATTGTACTATTAGGAATATTTTAAAAGGTAACATCTGGGGCAGCTAGGCTGTGCAGTGGATAGAACACTGGCCAGAGTCAGGAGGACCTGCATTCAAATCTGGCCTCAGACACTTGATACTTGACTAGCTGTGTGACCCACGGCAAGTAACTTAACCTCAATTGCCTCAAAAAAAAAAAAAAAAAGTAATAGCTTCTGGGATAAAAGGCATTAACACACATATCCCTCCACCATACAATTCCTCTCTCTCTTCCTCCCCCCACCCCCACTTCATATAGCCTTTTTCTTCCCTTTGTACTACCTCCAGCTTCCTGGTGAACAGAAGAGGGGATGCCCCCAGGCTTAAAACACTGGCCTGTAAACTCCAGGAGGACCCAGGTCATATATCCTGTATCTCACCCAGTGCCGACTATATTGCTCTGCATATAGAAGGCAGATGGTTAATGTTCTTTGAATCTAAATATGAACTCTCATGGCCTGTGGCAGAGGCTCTAGCCAAGTGTGGACCTGGGATTTGGAAATCTTGGGGGGGCAAGGGCCACTGGTAATCTCTAGGAAAAATTCCTCATGTACTAGGCCCTTTTTCTCTTTTTTGAGAAACAGAGATTGCCACCTCCTTTTTGAGTCTGAGCATTCTCTTCATCTCATTTTACTATACTAATAGGATGAAGTTTCTATTTAGGTAGATATCTGTCTGTAGATGTATGTATGTATGTGTATACATACATATGTACACATGCATATATACACACAGAAGTATGCATATTATAGATATGTGTATCATATCCACATATGCCCATGCGTGCGTGTGTGTGAAAGCGTTAAAACCCTTGACAGAAATGCAGCTTGTAGATTATCTCTGAGTGTCATTTATCCGAGTCTGTCCTTACCCTGTAAATCTAATTGTTGACTACGATGCTCAGAACATCATAGGTTCCACTAAGATCTGTTGCACAGTCTTCTGATACTCTGGGTGCTCCTTGCTTTGTGAATTTTAGTGGCTTCAGCCTCCCCATGTTTGAGACCAGCTGCTTTGTGACTCCAGTTCCCAGGGTCTCTGCAGCTCCTACAGCTTTGCTTTCAACCTGGCACTTAAATCTGTGCTGGATGGCAAAATGAACCCTCTGAAATTGCCGCGTTGTTCTCTTACTTACAACTTTAGGCAAAAGCGGCTGCAGATTTACTTGAAACTTTGCTCCCTGGTTGGCTCAGTCTGTGCGTAGACAGCTGCAGGCCTTTGAATCTTCCCCTAAATTCTGGGATCAGATTTCTCAGTGGTTGATATCATTGGCTCCAGATTAAGCTTTCATCATGCTAAACCTTAGGGTGGCACACTTGGGAATAAAAACTTGTACCTTACGAGATCTTAAGAATTCAAAACAAATATTTCAAGATTTTTAAAATTTCTTTTTTTGATGATTTGACCTGAAATGTGAAGGAATGGCTTATCAAGTCCAAGCCTTTTGAGGGTTATGTTACTTCCAGGTTTATGACATAGTCTTAATGAAAAAGCCTACAATTGTTTCTGTTTTAGCATTTCGTACATTTCTTGCTAGATAACTATAATTTCTGTTGATGTAGCACATTACCCCATTTCATTTGGCTTTATTGGATGGATACACACGTAAGCATCTCTGTATTTGTGTGTGTTAACCAGATGCTTGATTTGTTTTTGTTAATTTTGATTTCTTCATCTCTGTGGAAATGCCTAGGGTTATCACCACTTCCATGTGAGACAGACTCTTCACAGAATGGAGAACCAGTGACCAGCCCACATCAGCCAACAGTGACCATGGACAGGTGAGTCAAAGCGAGCAGTGGAGACTGGGGGCCCTGGAAAAACTATTTTTGCCACAAGTGAGACTTTTTCTTTTTGGCAACTATGTATCGCATATATCTTTCCTTAGGCATTCTTGAAAAGAAATCTGGCCTTGTATTTTTTGTCATCTTTTTGTTTCCTTGGCTCATTAAAGAAAAAAGTTTCCATTTCCTTAATGACAAAAGAAAATAGTAAAAGCTAGAATCTATGTAATGCTTTGAGATTTACAAAGAGTTTACATATGCTGCTTCATTCCAGCCTCACAACAATCCTGTGACCTTGGTATGGTTTATGAAATTTTTTAGCTGAAATTATGCTTTTCTGCACAGACTGTTCCCATGCCTAGACTAACAGCAACACTAACTGTAGCAGTCAGTAAAATTTGTATGTGCTTTTACATGTATTATCTCTCCTTTACTTCCTGGACCCTCCCGCTGCCTTCAGGACTTGATCCCAGTACAGCCTCATTTCCCCACCTCATTTATTCTTATTTACATGTGCGAGCAGGGACTGTTTCATTTTGGCTTTGGTCTCCTGGCACAAGGCAGGCACTGAGGGAATACTTATCGATTATTCTTTTGAAGTTATGAACTTCACTGAAAACTCCATAAAAATTCTTTTCTTTTCAATAATAATAATTAGATTAGAAGCTCTTTGAGGGCAAGGCTGTCCTTTGTCCTTTTTTGTATCCCCAATAATATTATTGATTAATAATGATAATACTAGTAAAAACAGCTGGAATTTATAGCTCTTGAAAGGGGTTGCATCTGATTTTATCCTCACACTCATGCTGGGCAGGGAGTGTTATCGTTATCCTTATCCTATCCTTACAGTCCAGTAAAACCCCTGGACCCTTTTCGAAGAAGTATTGCATAGCCATGCTCCTTTTAATATATATTTCTTAAGTTTATTTTTGAAGCCTAAATGTGTAACTTTGCTTCTTTTAGGTGAGGATAATATCCTCACTTCCCATCATGCCAGATTAGAAGACTGAGGCTAACAGAAGTTAAGTGACTTACCTAGGGGTCACACAGCTAGTGTCTAAGGTCTGATTTGAACTTGGGACTTCCTGACTCCAGTCAAGTGGTCTATCCACTGCACCACCTGGCTGCTTTGAACATTCTGACTAGTAGGCAGTTTACAGTCAATGTTTCTTTATTTTGGGTTCATTGATTTTCAAAAGAAAATGAGCCAGTAATGCTGCATTTCCGCAAAATGTTTATTATCTGTCTATTTAAATATATTATCTTGGGGCAGCTAGGCAGTGCAGGGGATAGAGCGCTGGCCCTGGAGTCAGGAGGGCCTGAGTTCAAAATCCACTCTCAGACACTTGCCACTTACTAGCTGTGTAACCCTGTGCAAGTCACTTAATCTCAATTCCCTTAAAAAAATTAAATTAAAATAAATATATTATCTTGAAGCTGGAATGCCGAAGGGAACCGCAAAGGTGATGTGATTAGTTTTTTTTCATTTTCAAGCCCCAACTTCACCAGGGCCATATTCATTCTCTTCAGTGATCTGTCAACCTTGAATGATGCCAGATTACATTAGAGTGATTCATAAATTTGTACAATTAGAGTAATTTAAGAAACCCACATTTATATGATGCATTGATGGCAGTGCCTCTTAGCCAAGACAGGGCAGGTGATAGCAATTAACTGCCAACAATAGACATGTGATCTGGGAAATACTCCAGGTTACATGGAGTTCATGTCCTTTTCACCTCCTGTGTGCTGATATGAATAATATTTAGAGCCACGTTTTTTTTCCAGTTATAAAATGGCCCCAACATATTCTGTGCTTGTTTGAGAATTTATAGAAATATTTAATAAAGCTGTTGAACTGAATAAAGCTTTCTGAACTGTAGCTAAGCAAAGGCTGGTAACTAACAAGGTTTTGTCTGGTGTTTTTCTGATTTCTAGAATTCATTTTTGAAGCATCTAAAATAATCTCTGTGAGTATATTATCCCAGCGTAGTAGGGGCTTTTGTTTTCTATAGCCAAGACTCAAACCTTTAGAAGATGCTGAGACCTGGAGGTCTTAAAATCATTTTATAGTAGTTGATTTTTTTTCTGCTGTCAAATGTAATTTTCTTCTCACAAACACACTTACCCCATATGATGTTCTATAGCGTGAGTGGCACTAATTGGAAGGTGGCATCTCACTGTTGGTATCTTGTTTTGCCTGTGGAACTGTTACTCCTTGCAAGACTGACAAAGTTATCTGTGCTCATCGTGTTATTAATAATGATCATTTGGCTGTGTTGAATAAATGATGCAGAGCCAGTTCATAATTACCTTTGGCATGTATTAGATCCTAGCTTTTTCTCAGTCTAACACACACCTTGATTTCTATAATATAACAACATACTTGCCTTTCAATGGCTGTCACATATTATCTGATTTTTTAAGGAAATCCTTAATGTTTTAACTAAAAAATAAAAGCACAGATTCCAAAGTGTTCAAAGAACTCCATACTTAAAAGAGGAGGAGATGTAGGATACAGTAACAGTTTTAATATTTGGCTAATAAATGAACTCAATTATACATTAGCTAAGTCTTTATTCCGTTAGTATGGTTTTGTCCTTGCTTCCAAGAATTTGCTGTGTGATTCTTTATGAGTAAAGCAAGCCTTAGGCTTAATTATATAATATTGGGATAATTATCAGATGAATAATACTGAGCCTTTTGTCAAAGCCAGAAAGTATTTTGGGAGAGTCATTCAAAAAAAGATAAAATCTGTTTGATATGTAACTTTCCATGCCTAACAGATATTCTCTTCATGGTCAAGGGGATAATGTATTTTGTAGGCTGTCACTGTAGTCTAAGGTTCCGATTGGTTCTATCCTCAGCAAAATTCTGGAACAGATTATCAAATAGTCTGTGACTTTAAGAGTGGTCACTGATTAATTGCAGAGCATCAACTTCGGTCTATGAACGTGAATCACTCCAAATCCTCCTTGGGTTTTAGGTTTGTTTTTTTTTTTTTTAAACAAGATTATGAAACCTAAAGACTAGGCATAGTATTTATGGACTGAAATCCACAGATTGTTGCAACATGGCATTTTACAAGAATGATGGAGAAATATTAGGTGGATCTGTAACTGGTTTAATTACTTTCAAAAAAGTATGAATCAGTGCACCAGTGTCTAATGATTCCGTTTTGCAGACAGAGCTTGGATAACTTGCCCAGGGTCACACTGCAGCTAACTAGTGTCTGAGGCAGCATTTGGAAATGAGTATTTCTGACTTCTAAGTCCAATGATCCTAACCATTGTACAGTCTGTCTGTTTGTATTTATGCTATTGTATCTAAATGTGTATTTTTTATATAATTTTATATTACATTATAGTTATATAAATTTTTATATCATAATAATTATAATAATATTTTGAATATCTTCCCCGTTTTTTTTACAGAGGTAAAAGATCCATGAGTGTTTTATATTGTATATGTTTTTGAATTTTCTTTAATATATTTTTTGATTTGGGTGATTTTTTTCCCTTCTTTAAAAAATTCTTTCTTTAAACTTTCTTGGGAGAGGGATACAGGGAGAATTTTAAGTAGTGGAAAAAAATAAAATTTCATATATATGTGTGTGTACATATATACATATATGCACACACATACATCTACATGTTCAAGAAAAAGAAAAAAAAAATCAATGAATCAAAAATCAGTGTCAATCTGGAAGGTGCCCTCTACTATACAGCTCCATCCTCAGTTCTGTTTTCTTCAACATTTTTCTCATTAATTTAGATGAAGATCTAGATGAGGTGGCATGCTTTTCAACTTTGTGAATGACAGATCTGAGAGAAACAGATAACAGACTCAGAATACAAAAAACTTATAGCTGGAAAGATAGGCCAACTCTAGTAAAAACAAAATGTTGTTGGGATCAATGTAAAATCCCACACCCAGGCTCCAAAAAGCAGCTACACAGTGGGGGACATTGTGTAGACACTGAGACATGGCTACAGAGCAGGTTACATAGAAAAGGGTTTTAAGTTGGTCACAAATTTAAGATGAACCTGCATAGTAGGATGGCAACCAAAAAGAGCTACCATACCCTTCAGCTGCATTGGTAGCAGTACATAGTGATGTGCAGAATGGAAGAGCCTGGTATTCCCCCATACTTTGAAGCCATTAAACCAACATTAATAGTTTTCAGCTACCTAGTCCACATTTCCGAGAAAGGTCTATGTTTAAGCTGGAACATGAAAAAAGGAAATTAAACAAAAGGAAGAATGGGAAGCCCTATCAATCAATGATTAATCAGTACACATGCAGTAAGCACTTACTATGTGCCAGGGATGCAAAAAGAGGCAAAAGACTGCCCTCAAGCTTACAGTCCAATGGAAGAGACAACATGCAAACCAGTACATACAAAGCAAGCTCTATTCAGGATGAATAGGAAATAATGAACAGAGGAAAGGTTCTAGAATTCAGAGGGACGGAGGAAGGTTTCCTGTAGAAGGTCATTAAAAAAATGTCATAATGAATGGTTGAAGTAACTGGAGAGGAAACAATTTTAAAAGGGGCAGATCACAGCTCAATAGATTTAAATTTGAAAGCAGCCTTCAAAGTCATCTAGGCCAACCTCAGCATTTTACAGTTGAAGGAACTGAGACCCTAGAGAGTTACCCCAGGTAACTTTTGCATGTCCCCATAGGTAGCAGTAGAGTCCATCTTCACATTTTGGTCTCGGGACTCTTACTCCAGCTCTCTTTCCACCACACCCACATGCCTCTCGCATCATGAAAGATATAAAAAGAATGTCAAGGAAGAATTATTTGACTTAGCCTTTCTCTATAGGGAATAGAAATAAGACCAACGAGTAGAAGTTAAGGGAAAGTAGAGACTGATTTGTCGTCATCACTAATTGCTCCATTATGAAAGAAGGATCTCTAAGGGACAACATACCAACAACAGGAAGAATTTTCTAATAATTAGCACTGTCCAACAGCAGAAAGGGAGGCCTTGTGGAATAGTGAGTTCTTGTCACTGGAGGGATGTTGGTTCAGTTTGGTCAAGTGAACCAACACCAAGTCTTCTTCTAGGTCTTGAGAGAGAGGAAATTTAGATTAGAAGCACCTCCCCCTCAAAGGACTTCCAGTCTAGTAGAGGAATAGGACACATGAACAGATCACTATAATGCCTTGGGGCATAAAGTTAAGCTCCCATAGTATTTTGCTCCTACTTAAGGAGAGGGATTGTTACTTCATGAGAGATCATCATTATGATAAAGGTAGTATGCGAATTCTCTTTAGAAGCATGGACAGAAATTCAAAAGAAAGAACTGAAATCAGGCAGAGAGGAGAGTCCAAGCCTAGGAAACTGGATGACTAGAAACACTAAAATAGAAAAGAATGCAGCATGTTCAGGGTGCAAGCTGTCTAGTTTATTTGGTGCATAAATTCTGCTGATGAGAGTTTTGTGAGCTAAGTCTGAGAAAGTAGAGTGTCAAATTGTGGAGAGCCTGGAATCTTGATTTGGGCAGAATCATAGAACTGAACAGCTGAAAGGGATCTTGGAGGTCATCAAGTCCAACCCATGCCCAACCAAAAAACCTTTCTATATCATCAAGTTACTGTCCAACCTTTGCTTCAAAGCCTCCAGTGGAGGGAGACCCTTTAACCACTGCAGCTACCTGCCCTCCCCCACTTTTCAATCGTACTGTTTGTTTAGAAGTTTTCCCTTAGCTTAAGCCTAAATCCGCTTGTTTGCACCTTAGGTTGATTCATTGCTCCCAGTTCCATCCTCTAAGGCTAGAACCTATCTCAGACCTTTGCTACATGACAGCCTTTCATTTGAAAGTAATGATCATATCCACCCCACTCCCCAAGTATTTTCTTCCCCATCTAGGTGGTTCAGACGATAGAACCAGGGCCTGTGTTCAAATGCAGCCTCAGAGGCTTACTAGTTGTGTGATCCTGGGCAAGTCACTTAACCTGTATTTCCTCAGCTGTAAAACAGGTGTAACAACAGCACCTGCCTCCTAGGGCTGTTGTGAAGATCAAGTGAGACAATATTTGTAAAGCACTTAACACAGTGCCCGGCCTTCCTTTCGCTTCCCTTTCCCAGGATTAACAGTCCCATTCCTTTCACTGTTATATGTTCTCCAGTTCTTATACCACCGTGCTTCCTCTCTTCTGGACATGCTCCAGCCTGGCAATGTACTGCTTCAAATATAATACCCAGAAGTGAACACGATACTCCAGGTGTAGCTTAAACAGGTCAAAATGCCAGGAACTATCCCCTTATTCTGGCTGCTATTTCTCTTAGTTCATACCACCTAGAATACAATGAACTTTTGGGGATACCCTGTTATACTGTTGACTCATAGTATGCTTCCAGTCTACCAAAGCCCCAGGATCTCTTTCAGAGGAAATATTTCTTCCCCAAGCATGTATTTAAGTTTATTTTGAAGCCTATGTAACTTAATTCTTTTTTTATACCAGACCCATGATTTTATTGGTGTGAGAATATTCCTACTAATCACCACCTGCTCTAAGGAGTTGCCTGGGAGACTGAGAATTTAAATGATTTGCCCAGAGTCCCATTTCCCATATGTATCAGATGCAGGTTTTGAACTTGCATTGTCCAGAACCAGAGGCTCGCTGTCTCCACCTTGCCACACAACTTTATACTTATCCCTACTGAATTTCACATTATTAGATGTGGCCTATCATTCTAGCTCATTGAAGTCCCATTGTATTCCAGTTCTGTCATCTAATGCATTATTTATACTACCCAGCTTTGTGTGTAATTTTCATAAGCATGCCATCTATGCTTTTGTTTAAATTACTGATAAAAATATTCACCAGCATACAGCCAGAGGAATGTCCCAGGAGTGCTAGATTGAAGACCTTCCTTCAAGCTGACATCAGCCTGTTAATGCATATTCTCTGTCATTTAGTCATTAGAAATCCACCTTTTCATCTAGCCTCTATCCCTCTACCTTATCCAAAAAATACAACAGGAAAGACTGTTATATACTTTGCTAAAATCTAAGAATATTGTGTATACAGCATTCCCTGATCAACCTGAGTGGTTACCCTATCAGAAAAAGAAACAAGGTTAGTCTGACATAACCTTTTCATGCAGAAGCCCATGCTGGCTTTTGGTGATCACCACTACCCTTTCTAAGTGGTTATATACCTTCCTCTTAATAGCGTGTTCTAGAATTTTATCAAGAACAGTAGACAACATTTGATATTCTCCAGTCCTGTGGCATTTTTCCAAAGCGTTACAAAAACCATTGATTTTGGCTGAGTAAATCCCATCTGCTCATTGTTTCAGTATACCAGAATGAGAGCCTTGAATTCATCCAGGAGTGTTATGTGCTGCCTGATAAATGTTTCTCTCTACTTGACTTTATATTCCTTGTTAATCGTTCTTGTTCTGTGCTTCTAAAAATAATGCTCCTCCCAAGAAAAAATAGAAGCAAAAAAAGAGTTGAGTGGTTTTGCTTTCGTTTCCATCATCTGTTTTCATCATTTCATCTACCTTGAGCCTCCAGCATAGCTTTAAGGCGGGGGAAGGGGAAACTTATTTGTTCTTTTTTGATGTGATAATCTGATCCCACAGGTTCAAATATCATCTCTGTCTAGATGAATTCGATATTTACATATCCAGCTGAAACTGCTCTCCCACAAAGTGCCAAATAGGATATTCTGAATTGGATATCCCATTGCAACCTCAGACTCCTTGTAAAAACAGAATTCGTTATCTTTCCCCAAGAAACTTAGGGCAGCTATGTGGTACAGTGGATGGAGTGCCAGCCTTGGAGTCAGGAGGACCCAAGTTCAAATACGAGGACACTAGCTGGGCATGTCACTTAACCGCGTTTGCCTCAGTTTCTTCATCTGTAAAATAAACTGGAGAAGGAAATGGCAAAACATTCCAGTGTCATTAGCAAGAAAACTCTATAGAGTCGGACATGCCTGAAACTACCGAATACACAGGAAACCCATCCCTCTTCCAAACTCCCCCATTGTTAACGGCACCATCATCTTTCCAGTCACTCAAGTTTGCAATCTTGGTGTCACATTCAGCTTCTCACTCATCCCTTCCCTCATATTCAAACAGTTGCCCAAGTCTTGCCATTTCTCTAACACCTCCTGCCACACATATACTTCTCTCCACTCTCTGAACCTCTATCTTAGCTCAGGCCCACACCATCTCTTACCTGGTCTATTGCAATGGTCTTCTATCTAGTTTCCATCTCTGAGTCCCCTCCCCACAGTTGGCAAAGTGATGACATGGTATGTTGACTTCTTTGCCACCCTTCCTCTTTCCTCATCCAATAAACTGAAATGGCTCCCTATTATCTCTGTGAACAAATAGAAATCTGACATTTCAAGCTCTTCACAGTCAGACCTCAAACTCATTTTGAAATCACATACGTTATTTCCTCTTCCCTTGAAGGAGGTTCAGCCATGTTGTTTTACATGGATAAGAAATCTCATCTCCCATCTCCGTACCTTATTTGTTGTCCCTGCCAGAGTCCCCTCCTTCCCTCTTCTGCTCCTTAGAATCTCTGCTGTCATTCCAAACTCAGTTCAAGTGCCACTTTCTAACACATGAAGCTTTCCTGACTCCTTCAAGCTACTGATACCCTCCCCTCCTAAGTCTACCATGCATTTATTTTGCACATATTCTTTATTATACTTGTATATGTGTTTTCTTCCTCAAATGCAGACTCCCTGAGGGTAGGGAACCGCCTCATTTTTGCTTTGCATCATGAAACTCTCTGCCTGGCACATACTAGGAGCTTGTTAATTGACTGGCTGGTTGACAGCCTTCCTCAGCTGGCACAGTTTTTGCAAAGGTGGCGATTCTCTTTTATATTTATCCTTGGTCATTGGCTCTTTCTTCTGTCATCTGTACATGTCTTTTAAAAATCTGAGTTTGGTCAGAGGGTTCCCTTTGTATTCGTATCAGTACCTTCTCCCTATCCCCCACTCCTCCATCAGAATAACTTCTGCTTTTGTCTTTAGAATTTCTTCTTGGAGCGTCTCACCCAACAGACTTTGGATAATTTTCCCGTAAAATAAAATAAGCCCATTAATTCCTACAATATCCTTTTATTTCCTCTCTCAAGCCTGTTGTGGTAGGGGGTTAGAGGAGATAGACATTCACCACAATTCCAATGCAACTTTCCAATTTCCTTTAAAATAGCTTTTGGTGTGGAACTCTGTTAAAGACCTTGTTCGTATGCTTTATTTACTCCCCCATGCACTGAATGATTTCCCTTGCAGAAATCATATTTTCCCTAGTAGATTATTCTTGCTTACATGCTCAGCGATACTCACTTTCTTAATTGCCCCCCCAAATCAAATATTTATATGGGCACCTACTTTATGCCCAGGACTTGAATAAAGGTTCCATCAGTTTGCCAAGTATGAAAGCGAGACTACCTAGTTCCCAGGGTCCCCCCTCTATAGATTCTGGGGATGAGGGGAAAGGAGGGAGGAGAAGGAATAGTTGCCCTGGTGATCCAGTTTAAAATATGCATGATCAATGGAAACACAGCAGTATTTGTTCTCACTTGGAAACCAGTCGGGAATGAACACCCTTTTGTTCCTATTGGAGGTAGCCCCACTTTTTCCTTAGGAGGAATAAGGGGGATAACTAGAGTTAGACCAGGTTAGAGGCATTGACACAAGGAGGGGCAAGGAAAATGGGCATCAAGACATGAGTCTTGAGGGAGTGGGGCAGAGTGTTTAGAAATTTCAGTCTTCTATTTTAATCAAATCTGGGACTAAGAGTAGGCAAGGCATAGGGGACACAGGTCATAGCAGGGGGATGCAATGAGAGACACTTTTTAATATTACATTTTTATGTGCACATTTTTACCCTCAGAAAATTCTGCTCCCCATGGCGTGTTGGTATGTGCCTTGTGTTGTCAAAGTGCCATAAAGGTTCAAAGTCTTTGGTGGACAGTAACTCACAGGGGACCCAATTTTCAAACCTTGCCTAGGGCACATAAATACCGAGTCCAGATTCTGCTCCCAGTGGATAGATATAGATGGGAGAGGGCTTTGAGCAGGAGGAAATCACCATCAACATGCCTGTCAGGGAAGTCCTGATTTTTCACATCATTTTAGAGAAGGCACATTGGGTTATGTCCTGAAATGACTGACTATTCCCCTAGTCCAGAAGTTTACTAGTGGGAATTGAGAAGAATGCAAGGAACTGAGAGATAATAAAGAGAAAAGTGGTCCAATTTAGTGACTACTTAAATCTGGGTCATAGAAAAGAAGAGGGTTAAATATAGCTCTGAGAACAAATAGCCAGAGGGTAATGTTCTCAGAGTATTTGGGCAGGAACGTAGTAAAGCAGGTTTAAAAAGGGAGGAGGAATTTTTTTAAATAAAGATGATGAGATAGCCAGGTAGTACCAATCATCCATATTGACACAGGAGGTTGAATAGCCACAGTATCAGTAAGCCAACAGTGTGTGGTACTAGGAAGAAGAGCATTTCAACACAAGAGTCAAATGGTCATGCACTTGACTTTTTAGGTTGGATGTCTTGAGTTGAGCCCAAAGAATCTCAGCTCCAACATGGAGTCACCGTGTGACCAATTCCCTGAGACTTTTTTCACCTAAAAAAAAGGAAATATTTTAACACTTGTACTTCTGATTTCATCAGAAATGCTTTAAAAAGCATAATATCTTTTTAAAACACAAAATTGTGACCATTATTATAATTGTTAAAATTATAATAATTGTATAATAATACAATTGTTTGACCAAGTTGCTTAGCATATTGAAAATCACCATTCAAATATAAGTCTAAAAGAGAGGAAAAGTAGGACTGGAGTCAGAGGACAAGGTTTGAATTGTGGGTCTAACAATTATGGCTATGACACTGGGAAAGTCACATGGGTCACAATTTCCTCATCTGGAAAATAAGGAGATCATACTCAACTCTAAGATCTTTTCCAGCTCTAAATCTATGTTCCTCTGTCTTTGTTAGAAAGCAAAAGTGTCGTGGAATGAAAAATTAAAACCTGGATATGAGCATTTATGCTGTTAATAAAATAATGAATAATGTTACAAACAAGTTCTTTTTATGAAGCAATAGTTGTGGCTGCCCTAAAATAGAAATTCCTGTTACTGTTTCAACACTAAATCTTAGTCTATAACTATGTCCTTTTAAATGTTTTCTAGTACCCTCAATACTGAAAATCAACCAAATGAAAATGGAGTATCTCTTCAGAATGACACCTTTGAAGAAATTATAAACTTACCCATTGGATCTAAACCATCCAGACTGGATATCACGGACAGTGATGGAAGCCCAGAAATTCCTTTGAATCCAATTTTAGCCTTTGATGATAAGGGGACTCTTGGGCCATTGCCTCAGGTAGATAGTGTTCAGACACAGCAAACAGCAGGTAAGTTTGCCTACGACCAGTTGTTGCAATTGTCAGAAAACTGAAAATCAATTGGCTGGTACCTTATGAAAGGTATGGAGACTATTATAAGCTCTGCCCCTCAGTGTCACCTGATGGGCCTTATACGTTGGAGTTCAAAGTTTTATAACTGTGGAGGAAAAAGCCACTATGTAAACACTACTGAAAATTGTTGTAAAGGACAATATCTAATAGGATGAATGAATGAATGACTAAAGTCTCCACCAACTGATTGTTCAAAGCAGGAATCCCTGCAGTATCTGTGCCTTCCTGTATTTGCACAAATTTTTTTCTTCAATCCTGGAAAACATTTCCTCTTCATCTCTGCCTTCGATAATCCTTCTCTTCCTTTAAATTTTAGCTCAGCTAGCTATTTAAATTTTACCTACTTCATGAAGCCCTCTTGGATTCATTAGCTGTAAGCATTTCCTCCCTCCTCTAATTTTCAAAGCACTCTGCTCTGCCTCTCCCTTGCTCCTTTTACTTCCTACCTTGCTTTTAGATCAAACTATTGTGCACCTCCAAGAGAATGTAAGCTTGAAGACAAGGATTCTTTTTGTTTTTTTGTCTTTGTATCTCCAGCACCTGGCACACAAAGGGCTTAATAAATGTTTGTTAAATTATATTCAGCTATTCAGTCTCTGCTTGAACTGAATGTTTATGATGAGAAACTCACTATTTGAAAGCTCATTTGGGGGTTTACTTTTTCTTCCTTGTATACTGGACTGAGATCTGCCTTCTTGTTACTTCTACCTATAGCTGTGTAGCCCAGAAAATAGAAAACTTGGGGTGAGGGATATGCTAACTGGCCTTAGGAATTTGAAAGACTGTCATCTGGAGGAGGGATTAGGTTAGTTCCATGAACAATGGCCGGAAATTGCAAGGGGGCAAAATTTTGGTTTGATGTCAAGAAAAACTGTCCAACAGTAAGAGTGGTCTGGAAGTGGAACAGACTGCCTTGAAGTGAAGGGTTCTTCCTCCTTGGAAGGCTGGCAATAGAGGCTAGACAGTCACCGATCAGCTATGTTACAGCGAGAATTCCTTTCACGGATGGGAAGACTAGAGGGCTGGTGAGAGCCAACTCTCAAATTTTGTTCCTAGTGTTGTTCTCTAGCACCACAGAGAACATCCACTCACTCTTCAACATGGCAGCTGTTCAGAGAGTTAGACAGAGCCATTGTGGACGCCTAAGTCTTTTTTCCTCTTAGCAAAATATCCCCTGTAAATATATCACTTCCTCTTTAGTGTCAAAAATCATAAAGAAATGCTTATCCTGTTGACCTATTTGACATGGCCTATGACATGATGCAATATTACAAGTTAAAGCAAAGACCACAACTTGTCTTCATGGCAATTGGTACATATCATTTGAATTTAAGAATCTATGAATCCCGGTCCCAAATTTTAAGTTATTTGAACAGTTATTTAAGTTATTTGGGTAGATGTAGCTAACTTGTCACACTGAACATCTATGAAATTTGCCCTTTGATTAGGGGTTGTAGATATCATTGAAGGTACCTGCCCTTGTCTGTGTCATAATCTCCAAGGCTCATGGATGGCCAGAAGCCTTTGTTCGAAAGGAGCAGTTATTAGAGGAGTCAGTGTTACATCATTTGGAGTGTGTCTTAGCCCAACCTCCAGTAGTTACTGTCAGCACCAAGTATTGCCATCACAGCAGGTGGTAACCCACTGTATGACTGTGTGTTGGAGTCATGTAGTCAGTCTCATCACTGTGACTTTAAGTGGACTATAAAGGCAGTATGGTATAGTGGGTAGAGGGCTAGCCCCAGTGTCAGGAAGATCTGGGTTCAAGGCTTTCTTCTGATGCCTACTGGTATCAGACAACTAAAGGTCTGAAATCAGGGCAAAGCCAATCTGGATTAGTTGGGGAAGTCTCCTCATGTGGCGCTCCCTACACCGAAGAAATCACAAACTTAGTTCAAAAAGAAATATAACCACATAACAAATGGACTAATTGCTGTGGCTCCTTTCCTTTCACACTTTCTTCAGTTTCTAAGGCAGGTTGCTTTGTACTGTCTCACATGTGAGCCTTAATCCATTGTGAAGAAAGCCAATATAATGAGGATGTTTAACCTACTGAAATAAAACCTTATCTAGTGGTCCTGGTGTTTTAGCTTTGAGATGGACTTGAGGTTTTTCAAAAACAATTATACAAAATGGTTCAACAAATGTGTATTATCCTACACACAGCCCTAGAGGCATTCCTAGGTTTATGTAAGACCTGGAACCTCTCCACTTGGAGTCTGTGCTGTCACACAAGTCTAGAACACAAATAATTATAAAACCAAATGATACAGAAGTACATAAGAAAGTACAGGCAAAATGCCCACCAAAGTTAAGGGGAAATGGGCTAGAATGGTCAGGCCAGGAAAGATTTCATTGACAGGAATATGAGAGTGAGAGACAGAGATAGAGAGAGAGAGAGAGAGAGAATGTATGTCTGTATGTATGTGTCTGTGTGTGTGTCTGTGTGTGTCTTGAGAGGGTGGGAAGAATAAACAAAAGCAACAGAGGCACAAAAGTACCATGCATGGGGTATGGAGTGTGTGGTAATATGTCAAGATGGTGAAAATGGAGAGAGAAGAGATGGACAGATATGAGGGATATTGCAGAGATGGGATTGGATATGGAAGGAGAGGCATGGAAACATTCAGATCAGAAGAAAAAAAACAGGTTTTTAATTTTGTTTTTTTGAAAAGATAAGCTCATCTTTGGAACTGTGAAATCTGAAGTATCCATTAAAAAGTCTAAGTAGGTAGAAATGTCCCGAAAGCAATTGGAGATGCAGGGCTGTAACTCAGGAAAGAGATCAGGGTGAAAGATTTGGGAGTGAACTGCACAGAGATTAGACCTGAAACAGAGAGTGAATGAAATTAACAAGAAAGAATAGGGAGAAAAATGATTCAAGGACAGGACCTTTTGGGTCAGGATGAGGAGTCAGAAGAAAGAAGAAAGGGAAGGTTTGGCAGGCAGAAAGAATGAGTATATGGTGTTTTTGAAACCAACCAAAGAGACTGTGCAGTACATGGGGATGGTGGATAGTTGTCAAATGATATTGAGTGGTCAAGGAGGATGAAAACTGAAAAGGCCGTTGAATGTGGCAGGTAGGATCCTAGTCAATAAATTGCTTCCTCCTTCTACTTTGTTGGCTATTAAGCCATTAGGAAGAATATTATTTCTCCTATGTGATAGAAAACATCCCTATATAGTTTCCCAATTTCTTCTTGCACAGAATCAAAGAAAAGGAAAGAATTCTAGTTTTTCATTTCTTTGAATTTAGACAACATGACTGATAGTTCTCTCTTTCAAGTGTTTTCTGGGCACCTAATGCCTGTCTCTTGTTAGCACTAGGCCTCCTCCTTTGTGGCACTTTCTAATTTATATTTCTGCCACAAATGTCTTTTTTTTTTAATCTTATACACATACATACACACAATGAAATGATGTGACATTACAAATTAAAGAACCTTTGTCTTCCTGGTGATTGTTGCAGATCATTTGAATGTAAGAATGTTATGAACCCGACTGGTCTTTGAGCAGGTTTTTCATGTAATTGTCATAACATATTTCTTTTTCCTGTCTCCTAATATAGAAGTTATATGACCATTTCTTCTGAAGAACCAAAGGTGAAGTTTAATAAGCATTTCTACAGTTAATGGAATTCCTTCCATGCTATGAAGGAGTGGTTTTTTTCCTTCCTCTCTCCAGTTTTCTAAAGATTTCTTGGATATCTTTTTGAAGAGACTTTATCAAAACCAGCTAAAGAAACCTTGGGGAATAGACTGGATTGCCTTTCTAATAGCTTTTGCCAATAGAAAAAAAAAAGTCATGCTTCATATACTCGGCACTTTTAAATGGCTTTTTCCAAATGTGCTCCTTCTTAGCAAATCAATATGTTCTGCGTTCTTTGAAAGACCAAATGCACTGGTATTGAAAGGGATGGGTAACTGGGATGGTAGGCATGATTTTTCAGGTGGATGTCTTGGTTTTAAATGCTGTAATGTATAAAATTGGCAACAAAAAAATTTATAAATCTAATACTTGAAAAAATAAATACCTCCTTTCTCTCCAAAGTAGAGCTAATGGGAGGGAGGGGTGTTTAAATTAAGCCTGTTTGTTTAAATATTTTCACTGAGCTCTATTTGTAGGGGCAAATGATAGGCTTCTGTATCAGGTTCTTGTAAATGCATTTCCTACATGGACATTCTGTAAATTCAACCATCATTACTTTCTTCTTGAAATCTTTTGAGAAAGCAAACAAAAACATTTTAAAATGTGAAAAAATGGAAAGCATTATTTTTTCATGAATAAGAAATAATCTGCTGTACTCTTAAATAATGTATTTATGAAGTTTGTCCAGTTTAAAAAAAATTCAAATAAATTAGAAAAATGAGGCAAATGACCTTTGTAAAGTTTTTTTTTAAAAGCTCCATTTATTCTTTGAGCACCATAAGAGAATGGCCCTAATGATGGAGTTATTTTGGGATTTCTGTAAATTCTGAGGTCTCTGCTGATGGGAGGGATGGATATGATTTCCTTATCAGATAATGGGGTGGGGGGAGGTGGTGGAGGAGGATAAGTAATAATCTGTTAACATGTCATAGGAGACAGAAAAATGAAAAAAGAAACGGGAGAGGAAACATAAGAGATTCAATAAGGTTAAACTGTTTCTGTTTCTATAATACAAGATAATATTTGTAACTCTTAAGAACTTTATTACTAGAAGGGCAATTAAAAGGAATATATGTAGAAAGAGGATGCAGACATAAGGTGACTTTGGTGGGATGATACCCCAAAAAACAAAGGGATGAGAAAGAAGATTTCATTGGAAGAAGAATGTGGTAAATTATCTCACATTAAAAAAAAGGCATGAAAGAGCTATTATAATGGAAGGGAAGAAGCAGGGTAGTGGGTAAAGCTTAAACCTTACTTTGATCAAAATTAGCTCAAAGAGGGAAGAACTTGAATACAGAAATCTGTTTTCCCCTATAAGGAAGTAAAAAAGGATGGAAATAAAAGATGGGGGACTGATAAAAGGGAGGGCGGATTGGGGGAGCCAGTTACGAGAAGTAAAACCTTTATGAGAAGGGACAGAGTGGGAGGAGATGAATAAACAAGGGAAAAATAGCAAAGAGGGAAATACACAGTTATTGTATAAATGTGAATGGGATGAACTCACCCATGTAAAAGGAAGCAGATAGAATAAATTAAAAACCAGACTACTACAGTATGTTGTTTAGAAGAAATACACTTGAAACACAGACATACGCAGAGTAAGGATAAGGGGCTGGAGCAAAATATATTATGCTTCAACTGAAGCAAAAAATAAAAAACAAGGGTAGGAATCATGATATCAGACAGAGCAAAAGCAAAAATAAGAGATAAGGAAGGAGACTTATCTTGCTGAAATGTACCATAAACAGTAAAGTAATATCAGTACTAAACATATGCACCAAATGACACAGCATGAGAAGCTGAATGAGTTACAGGAGGCAATAGACAATAAAACTATACTAGTGGGTGACCTTAACTTTCCCTCCCCAGAACTAGATAAATCTAACCAAAAAATAAACAAAAAAAAAGAAGTTAAGGAGGTAAATGAAATTCTGTAAAAGTTATATATAATAGACCTCTAGAGAAAATTAAATTGGGATAGAAAGGAATATGCTTTTTTCTTAGTAGTACATGGCACCTACACAGAAATTGTCCATGTATTAGAATATAAAAACCTCACAACCAAATGCAGAAAAGCAATAGCAAATACATCATTTTCAGATCATAATACTATAAAATTAAATTCAATAATGGACAAGGGAAAGATAGGTTAAAAAGTAATTGGAAACTAAATAATCTACAAAATAAGTGGGTCAAAGAACAAATCAAAGAAACAATTGATAATTTCACTAATGAATATGACAATAATGAGACAACATGCCAAATTTATGAGACACAACTAAAGCAGTATTTAGGGGAAAATCCATATCTCTAAATGTTTACATCAAAATAGAGAAAGAGTAGGTAAATGAATTGGCCATGCAGCAACAACAACAAAAAACCATCAGAAAAAGAATAAATTAAAAATCCTCAATTAAACACCAAATTGGAAATTCTGAAAAGTCAAATCAGATAGTAATAAAATTGAAAACCATTGAACTAATAAAGCTAGGAAGATAGTTTTGTGGGGGAAAAAAAATAGGTAAGACATTGGTTAATTTGATTGGAAAAGGAATGAAAAACAAATTACCACTTTTTCATTGGTGATTTCACCAACAAAGATGAAATTAAATTGTTGAGAGCTATTTTGCCTAATCATATGCTAATAAATTTGACAATCTAAATGAAATTAATCAATATCTACAAAAAATATACCTTACCTAGATTAACAGAAGAATAGAATGCTTAAATAACCCAATCTTAGAAAAGCAATCCATCAATGAACTTCCTAAAAAAAAAAAATTCCTAGTGCCAGACAGATTCGTAATCAAATTCTATCAAAAATTTAATGAACAATTAAACCTAATATATAAACTATTTGGGAAAATAGGCAAAGGAGGAGTTCTACCAAATTCCTTTTACGACAGATACGGTGCTGATACTTAAACCAGGAAGAGCCAAAACAGAGAAAGAAAACTATAGACCAATTTCCCTAATGAATATTGATGCAAAAATTTTAAATAAAATACTAGCAAGGAGATTACAGCAACATACCACAAGGATCATACACTATGACCAGGTGAGATTTATACCAAAAACACAGGGCTGGTTCAGTATTAGGAAAACTATCAACACAATTGACCTTAACAACAAAATAGAAAGCATAGGATTATCTTAATAGATGCAGAAAAAGCCTTTGACAAAATACAGTACCCATTCCTATTTAAAAACAAAAAAACAAAAAAACCCCAAAAAAACAGAACATAGGAATAAAGGGAGCTTTCCTTAAAATGATAAGTAGTATCTTAAAAGATACATGAGGTAGACAAATTTAGAGAATCCACCCCAAATGTTCCCCTGGACTTGCTGTGCCTGATTTGTGATAGAATGTTCCGAGCTCATGTTGGTCTGATTAGCCATAGTTGGACACACTCTGACTGGACTCTAGTGTAACGATGTCATTTTGGTCCTTTCCGAGAGTGAAGGACAATATGAAGTATCTATCTATTTCTATATATTGCCAACAAAACCCAGATGGAAGAGATAGAGAAATTCCATTTAAAATAACTGTAGACAATGTAAAATACTTGGGAGTCTATCTGCCAAAACAAACCAAGAAACTATAAGAACACAATTCCAAAAACACTTTTCACACAAATGAAATCAGATCTAAACAATTGAAAAAATATTAACTGCTCGCGGCTAGGTCAAGTCAATATAACAAAAATGATAATTCTACCTAAATCTATTTATTCATTACCAATCCATACCAATCAAACTACCAAAAAATTATTTTACAGAGCTAGAAAAAATAATAGCAGAATTCATCTGGAAGAATGAAAGCTAAAGGATATCAAGGGAATCAATGGAAAAAATGTGAAGGAAGGTGGTCTAGCTCTATCAAATTTCAAACTATATAAAAAGTAGTAATTATCAAAGCAATCAGGAACTGGCTAAGAAATAGAGTGACATAATAGATTTGATATACATTACATTATAGTACACCTTGCCCATAGTAATCTAGTATATAATAAACCCAAAGATCCAAGTTTATGAAACAAAAACCTCATTATTTAATGAAAACTGAAAAACAGTATGGCTGAAACTTGGTATAGACCAATAATCTCACTTTATAAACCAAGATAAGGTCAAAAAGGTACATGATTTACAAATGAAGGGTAAAACCATAAGCAAATCAGGAGAACATGGAATAGTTTGTCAGATCTATGGATAAGGAAGGAATTTAGGACCAAAGAAAATAGAGAGCATTACAAAATGTAAAATAGAAAATTTTGATTAAATAAGATTTTAAAAGTTTTTGCACAAACAAAAGCAATGCAACCAAAATTAAAAGGAAAGCAGAAAATGAGGGAGAAAATATTTGCAACAGGTTATCTCTGATAAAAGTCTCACTTCTCAAATATATAAACAACCAAGTCAAATTTGTAAGAAAACAAGTCCTGATATGAGCAGGCATTTTTCAGACAAAGAAATCAAAGTTATCTATAGGCATATGAAAAAAATGCTCTAAATCACTATTGATTAGAAAAATGCAAATTAAAACTCGGAGGTACCACCTCTCACACCTATCAGATTGGCTAACATGACAAAACAACAAAATAATAAGAATCATCATCTCAGTACAATATTCTGATTTCAACGTATTACTTTAAAATACCACCCACAGGAAGATTCTCCCAATTTTATTTTCTTTTTTGACATTTTCCTTTTTTAAGAACACTTGCCATTTACCATCTCCCCACTTTAAAACCCATCCTGATAATAAAGAAAAGCAAATATATTCAATAGTCAATAAACATTAATACCTACCATGTGCCAGGTGCTGTGCTAAGATCTGGGGTTATAAACATGAAATAAGATAGTTCCTACCCCCAAGGAACTTATAGTCTAACAGGGGAAGATAACACACAAAAGAAAGCTGTTAAGTCTGGGGGATCCAAAGAAGTCCAAAATGAGTGCTGCTGGAAAGTCAGAGAAGAACCCTCCCTAATAAGAGGGAAAGCAATTATATAAAACCAAACAACCAAGGAAACTGCATCAAACAACCTATGTAACCTTCTACCATTACCTCTTTGCTAAAAAAAAAAAAATGGAAATTCATTTCATAATTGTCAGAAACCAAGGGTAGCCAAGTAGGATTTAATTTGAGTTACAAAAATAATTTAAAATGAAAACTATACCTCTATTTTCTTCCAAACCTTGCATCTCTCTGGCACAGTGTCCTGCACAAAGTCATTGTTTAATAATATTGAATTGAAATGAGTTTCCATCCCCATGTTATTCTGTCATGGAAGGCCAAAATTATGCATAGAGTTTAAGGAATTGGAGTGAGGACCTATGGTTCTGAACCCTCTCTATGCCACTGTGTGATCATGGCCAGACTAATTCATCCATGTAAGCCTCACTTACCTCATCTCGGGGCAGCTAAGTGGTGCAGTGGATGAAGCACCAGTGCAGGAGTCAGGAGGACCTGAGTGCAAATCTCACTTCAGACACTTGACACTCACTAGCTGTGTGACGTTGGGCAAGTCACTTAACCCCAATTGCCTCATCCTGGGACCTGTCCAGTCATCTTGATGAATATCTGGTCACTGCATTCAGATGGCTCTGGAGGAGAAGTGAGGCTGGTGACCTGCACAACCCTCCCTCACTCAAAACAAAGTCAAGTGCAAGTCATGTCATTATTTCTCTGATGGCATGGTCTTCTTCGGGCAATGAATGACAAACACACTTTCCTCATCTGTAAAATTGGTAGAGGGTAGAAGGGAAGAATTTATATATAGCACTTGCTGTGTGCCCCAAAAGAAGTACTAAGAGCTTTACAAACATCTCTCTTGACACTCACAACAACCCTGCAAGGTAGGTGCTGGTATCATCCTAAGAAAACTGGGGCAAACAGAAGGTGAGTGACTTGTCCAGGGTCACACAGCTGAGAATCAAGAGGTGAGATTTGAACTCAGGTCTTCTTTACTCCAGGTCTAGTGCTCTATCTACTGTGCCACCAGCTGCTTCAAAAGTAGATAACACTTGGACTATTTACTTCACAGGGACTTTTGAGAAAAGTGCTTTATAAATCTTAAAGAATTCATCTCTCTCTCTCTACACACACACACACACACACACACACACACACACACGGCAACTAAGTAGTACAGACCTGAATTTAAATCCAACTTCAGATACATACTAGTTATGTGACCCTGAGGCTAGTCATTTACCCTCTGTTACCCTCAATTTCCTCAACTGTAAAATGGAGATATAATAACACTTAATTCCTCAGATTCCTTAGATCCCCCAACAATGTGTTCTGAGGATCAATTGAGCTTATAATTGCACATATAAATGCTTATTCCTTTCCTTCCCTCTGCACCTTGATGGGAATCTCTCATCTCCACCTTGGGCTGGCTCCTGCTGATTTTTGTATACACTGGGAGCTAAGAATGGTTTTGACATTTTTAAATACAATAAAACTATTTAGAATTTTTAAACAATTTTTAGCTTCTAAGTACAAAAAGAGGCAGCAAGCAGGATAGAGTCTTCCAACCTCTAACAATATTCCACATTTTAAGGTTTATAAAGTACCTACGACCATCTCTCCACTTTAACGAATTCTATCTCTTTGGCCTCTACCTTCAGGACTTTGGAATATCTTGAAATTGTTTCAGTCCCAAAGTCTCCTCTCCTTTCTTTCTTTTCCTTTTTTTTTTTTTGAGGCAATTGCTACTAAGTGTCTGAAGCCAGATTTGAACCTACGTAAGTCCTCCTGCTGCACTGTTCACTGAGTCACCTAGCTGCTCCTTCTCCCCTACTTTCTAACCGTGACTTGTTTTTACCTTCTACCTCTCCCACTCCTATAGCCTACTGTTCTTCATCCACTTTGACATGTCTTTGTTCTTCAACCCCTGCCATTCTATAAGATCTATCAAGCCTTTGGTCCTATTCAGCTCCCTACAATGGAGCTACAATCACTTACTCTTACAGTTGGAAGTCCCCCATCCTTGGAAAGGAGACCCCTCTAAAGCATACCTTACAAGTGGCGTCCATTGGAGACATCCAGGGACAGAAATCCCACTCCCACCGCAGCCCATCTCCACTTTGGTGCACTCAAAGCATTATGGAGTTTTCCTCATACATTAAATCTATATCTGTGTTTGCAATTTCCACTCATTGATTCTAGTCCAAGCAAAACAAACATAAACCCGTTTCCAAAAGTCGGTCCTTTAAGACGGTTATTTTGTCTCTTTTCCCTTTCTCTTTGGGCTAAACAACTCAAAAATCTTTCAGCCAATCCTCATCTGACAGTCCCCTCATCAGACAGAATGTGAAGTCTTCCCTTGCATGCTTTTCAGGACATCAATGTCTTTTCTAGAATATAATACCCAAAACTGAATACAGTGTCCTAGAAGAGGTCTAAGTCATATATAAGGAGAACATCACTTTCCTCAGTCTGGACACTATCACTAATAATGCACTGTGCTATTATATTAGAATTTTATCTCCCTAATAGATTATATACTCCTTGAGGGCAGAGACTATACATATATTTTTTTCTTCATCTGCCAATGGCCTAGCACAACCACTGATATTTTGCTAGTGTTTTTTTCCCCTTTATTCACAAAAAAACCATCTACATCCTATTTGGAAAAATGTAACAAATAAATGTATAAGGCATTCACTCACTTGAGAAATATTTTGTTTACTTATCATACTGCCATGCTGCATTGGGGGGGGGGGGGCAGTAATTAAAGATAGAAAGGATAGTACTTGATGTTTACAAAAACTGGTGGATCCTTTGCAATATTCCTAGGGTGGGGGACCTGTGGCCTTCTAGGTCCTTGGGTGCTGCTTTTGACTGGGTCCAAGTTTTACAGAATAAATCCTTTTATTAAGGGGATTTGTTCTGTGAAGTTTGGATTCAGGGAATACTAAATATTCCCTGCTCCATTCCCCTGCCAATCCAGTACTGCTCAGTCTGCTGACTGGGAACCTCTGACCTAGTGAATAAAATTCATATTCCTTAACATGGTATACAGTAGACTCCATAATCTGTCCCCTGGTTACATTTCCAGCCTTCCCTTACACTATTCCCCCACCGGAAGCACTAGGTCTTCCTGCAGCTGTGAAAGGAGGTTTTTTCATCACTCTAAAAATGAACAAATAAATAAAAGGCTAAATTAGAATAAATTTCATGGTTGATACTGAATATTTAGGATACAAATGAGACTGATCTTCAAAAATAGTGCCATAGAAAGTTGATTATGTGTAAAGAATAGCTTTTTCTCAGTTGTATTGGTTGATATTGTAAAATTGTTCCTGCACTGTAAGGAATATCATACTCTAGATAGGTTTTTTTCCAGATGAAAATACAAACACACACACACACACACACGCGTGCGCGCGCGTTAAAATAAAGTTTCATGTAACAAGGTTTTTTTTCTGGTTTATACTTAAGTACTAGATTGGACCCATGATCTCCTCCCTACGAATATTCCTTCCTCTGATAGAGATCTCACCCCTTCTAAACTTCCTTATCCAATTATCTACCCAACACACTGGAGACCTGCATCTAGGGCAAAGTTAACTTCTTTTTTTTAATCCAATGACCTCCTTCCCAGTTAAAGATCTTTTCTCCAGTTCCTCCTCCCCTTTGCTATATTTCACATGTTTCATCACTCCCTTCTTCCAAGTCTCTCCTTCCTTAGCTTTAAATCACTGGATTCTTCTCCTACTTTCTAATTGAAACAGATTTTTTTTTAAACCTTTGCCTAATGAAGGCTATGGACTACTTCTCAAAATTATATTTTTTTAAATGTATAAAATAAAATACATAGGATTATAATCAATTATATTGAACAGTTATCAAAATATTTGAAGAAATAAATTTACAGCCTCCTCTAGGATTTCTACCATTTCCTGAATACTAGTTCATCATTCAGAATGCATGTTACCCACCTCTTTCTGATCATATATTCTCCTGATTATATCTTTCACATGAATTCTTTAATGCAAATCAACACTGATAATACATTGTGCCCTATTCACACTGCTGTCTCTCTTCTTTACCCTTTGGATCATACACAATTTTGATTCTGAGGAGATCATGGTGTTCAATATTGGTCAAGGACCAAAAAAAGAGGCAGCTTGGTATAAAGGTTAGAACTCTAGAACTGATTCTAGATCCGAATTCAATTCTGACCTCAGACACTTACTAGCAGTGTGATCACTGGCAAATCACTTAACTTTACTCATCCTCAGTTTCCCCATTTGTAAAATGAGACTAATAGTATCACCCATCTTTGGATTGTTGAGGATCAAATTAAGATTTACATATATCTATATATCTATGTATCTATCTACCCATATATATGTATATATATATATAGAGATACATATATACACTCATATATACATAGCATTGTGGAAATCTAAAAGGCTACATGTTAGCTACGATGAAGCATCCTTGTGTCAATATTTTTGAACAACACCGTCTTCCATCCCCAAGCTTTTCGCAGCAGCTGGACAATGCCTGGACAGTACTTCCTCCTTTCCTTCTTATACAGTATTACTTCCTTCAAGGCTCAGCTGAAGTTCAATATTCCAGGTGAGCCCAGGGGAAAGTAGACATAAACTTACTGTACTTGTGGCAAAGAGAGTAACACCACTCCCTGAAGGTCCTTTTGCTAGAAACCTTAAGCTTCGCCCCTTAAGTCTGATGTAGTTTTTCTCCTGGGCATCTATCCTGTAAAACTTTGAATCTCCCTTTTCTCATCAAGTTCAGTTCATCCTTACCTTCTGATGCTGACACTGTCATCAGCTGTTCCAGGAATGTTGTTAGGACTTGGAGGATGATGGGAAAAGTAGCAATCCTCTCCCTTTCAAAGTTCACAAAGTCCTCTTCCAGACTGAGGTGGGGTTGGGGGTAGGAAGAGACTAAAATCAAGGCCTAGGCTGGTGGGCTCTCCTTCCCCTCCTAAGTGACTTCTTCTGAGGACCTTGGCCAGAGCGCTCTCTCCTAGCTCACCACTCACTTAAATCCTCAGTTCCTCTCTAGTTTCCAGGTTTTATACCGGCCTCAAAAGGCAGGAGCAAAACAGACATCCTGTCACACTTGGTTCATATCTCAAATTAATTCAATCAAGGTTCATTCCTACCTGATAAAGGTGTCAGGGGTTTGGAGCTGACTGGTTGACTGACCCAACTCTCACCCTCACACTTACGAAAAAAAAGGTTAAAAGGGCAGGGAGGAGAGATAAGCAAAACCAATGAAAATATTAATTAAGATTATAATACATAAAATATTTTATACCCACAGCCCCTTTCCTACCCCCACCTCTGCAAAGAGGGGAAGGAGATGTATTTTATTAATTCTTTTTAGGGACAAACTTGCTTATGCACACAATTTAAAGGAATTCAGAAATCAGCATCTGTTTACTATTGCCATAACTAAAGTGCAGTAGAAAAATAAAAGGAAGGGGCTTTCTTCAGTTAACTAGCAATCATAACAGTTTTCCACTCTCACTTATAACATCTATATGATGTTACTGATAATTGGTGATGGCCTATATTAAACCAAAGATTTTTAGACTTTCCCAAGTCTCTATTGAATGTTATCTCTTATCCCTCCGAGTCTTTTCTAGCAGTTTTATGTGAGACTTTGATCCACACACACCCCCTTGCCTTTTTCCCATGCTCATTCTAGCATTTATTTTCAATTCTCTCCTCCCCCAAAAAACCCTGGCCACAGCTGTTATGTATTTTCCCTAGCACTTAACCTGAAATCTGTTGCCTTGCCCATTATTTCTAAGAGAGTGAGTTTTCCCTGCCATGCACGCAGACTTTGTGTGCAGAGTTGTGGGGGCATTGTGGAGTCCAGAGACCCGATATTTGCTTAGTGGCTCACTGATGAAATTCTATTCAAAGTATTTCACATTTGGCATTTCACTGAGACAGATGTAAACAGACACATAGTCTTTGAAGGAAAACCATTAAAAACATATTTACCATGAAGAACCAATCTTTGAAGATCACCAAAGCAGCTTGAAATGAGGTTATTTCATCCTTTGCCACTGTCATCAGGCACCTGACTTGAATCCGGCCTTTCTACCCAACATACAAGGAACAGAAAATTCTCTGGGGAGAAGCAGGAAAATACAAAGTAAAACCAGTGCCACCCTTCTGTTACAAAGGCAAAGTGACCAGCCCATTGAAGTGAACGATTGTGTACCCAGTTGGTAGCTAGGAGATGATGGCTCACAAATTGACACAATGATTCAGGGTCCTTCCTCTCACTGTGTAGAGAAAGCATAGACCAGAGTAAGGGTTCTTAAACTGCAATTCATGAGGATAGATAGATAAATAGATAGATAGATAGATAGAGTGATCTATCTATATAGATATATTAAAATATAATTGGTTTCCTTTGTAATCTTATGCATTTTATTTTAGGCATTTAAAATATTATCCTAAGAAGGGATCCATAGGCTTCATCAGACTGCCAAATGAGTCCATGACAAAAAAACCTTAAAAATCCTGGTTTAGAGGACATTTATTATGGATAGAGAGCTGGGATAAGTAGTGAAGACCTAAGTTCAGTCTGTCTCTCACACATGCTGACTTTGCTGGGCATATCATCTGACATCTCAATCTCCCCAAGGCAACTAAGACTTTCAAGTTGCAGGGTATTTATTGACCTGCATTGTTAGGGAAGGAATGAGGGAACAAGTATTTATTAAGTGCCTACTGTATGCCAGGTATCGTGTGTGCTGAGCACTTTAAAATATTTAATTCCATTAGTAGAAGGAGTTCCCTAATGACATAGTGATGTCCTTGGTCTTCTTTGAAAACAAAGGACAAACAACCACAACAAATCACAGATCTGGTTCAAAATCTTAAACTAAAACTTCAGTATACATATGGAGCGAAACCAAAATACCCTCTATTTATAATTGTAATCGTTTTTACTCTCTCTAGTTTATTGACTTTATTTTTCCCTTCTGGGTCTTGTTAACCTTGATTCATCACTAGCCATATGCTGGGCCTAAAAATATAAATAAGTAAACTATCATGTCCAACCATTATAGTAATTGACATTTATATAGCACTTTAAAGTTTGCAAAGCTTTAAGTTTGCAGAGATCATTCCATTTGAGGTAGGTGCCAAGGTATCTCATTTAACACACTATACTAGTTCAGCAATGCAGGGGATCACATAAAGTTTTATCTTTGTGCTTGAGTGTAAAGGGGCACTTCAGGGAATCCATCCACTCAGGGGTGGGGAAGAAGTTAGACCTGGAAGACTCCCCTAATTACCTGGATGAGATTACTTAGTGTTGTCTTTTGTCTAGGCTCTGAAGGGCATCCCTCCAAAAATCATGACTACCTTGCCCTTGCTGAGAAGGACACTGATTGACTGAGAGACTTGGACCCTAAAATGATGTTTGTCACAGAAACCAGCCCCTCCTATGGGTAATTGCTGTTGTTATTGGGTTGTTTTGTGATCCCATTTGGGGCTTTGTGGTAGACATACTGGAATAGTTTGACATTTCCTTCTCTAGCTCAATTAACAGATGAGGAAACTGAGGTAAACAGGGTTAGGTGACTTTCCCAGGGTCACATAGCTAGTAAGTGTCTGAGGCCATATTTGAACTCAGAAAGATGAGTCTTCCTGACTCCAAGCCTGGCACTCTATCCACTTTACCACATAGATGCCCCAAAATGTTGGTATGCATACTTCATTCTGATTTAGCAAACAACCAAAAAGGCACCCAATAAGTAGGCAATAATCAGTCATAGAATGCCTGGACAGACTGTGAAGTGGAAAGTAGGGCCTCCATTATGCATGCCTGAGAACATCCTCACTTAACATCCACTTGGTTCATCTGTGTATACTCCCAGAACTGGGAGTTTATATCTAGCGTGTTAGCTCTTTCAGCTTGTTGGAAGTAGTCTTCGGAATGCTGATGAGTTAAATGAGTTCTTAGCAAAACAATACATCCCTAGAAGCTTAGCCTTATATTGTGGATAGGACCATTTCCATCCTCCTTCTGTGGGTCAGTTTGTCATGGAAGATGAGGGCTTTTCTTATAGATCCACTTGTCTCTGTACAGGGATGGGGATGGAAATTCAAAAGTAGTCTCTGAGTGGCTCAGTCTCCCAGAAGGCAGGACCTGAGGTGGTGTTTATTGACGATGTGCTAGCTCCTGGGTCTGAGGCCTTGACTGACCACACCATGGATTCAGTTCAGTCTAGTCAAATTAATTTTCCCTTTTTACTTCTGCAAACACTCACTGGGAAGCAACATGAGTTGAAAATGGCTGACATAAACTGATACATCATTGTAAAATGATTTTCTGAACACAATTAGTTTCCCTAGAAATAGTTATAACAATAATAACAGCATTTAGATAGAATTTTGAGGTTTGCAAAGCACTTTACAAATATTATCTCATTTTATCCTCACAGCAACCTCAAGAGGATAGGGACTATTATTTATCCTCATTTTACAGTTGAGGAAACTGAGGCAGATAGCTAGTAAGTATCTGAGGCTGGATTTGAACTCACATTTTCCTGATTCCAAGTTTACTGGTTTAGCCATTGTGACCGACCAAAACAAAAATACTATTCTGGATCTCTCTCTCTCTCTCTCTCTCTCTCTCTCTCTCTCTCTCTCTCTCTCTCTCTCTCTCTCTCTCTCTTCCTACTATCTCACTTTTTTCATCTTGAGAAGTATAAGGAGCTCTCTAACCTACTGTACTCCTTGACCACCAAAAGATACAGTTCAAGGAATAGGAGTCAGTAAGCTGAGTCTTTATTCTCAAGAGCAATTTTACTTATTAAAAAAAAAAGTCCCTGTGTGAACATTCCCGTTGGAGATACAGAAAATATTTCTCTTTTTTCAGTAGGTTTTGAGCAGAAGAGTTATCTAATGAAGCTAGAAATCCCAACCCCAACCATGAGGCCCATTTTGAACTGAAAACAAAGGGAAATCTGAACTCTCTGAGTAGTGATCTCATGGGTCCTGACATTTTCAAACAGGTGACAAGGGTGTGTAGGGATGGAGTCTTTATGAATGATGAATAAATTACAAAGTACATTTAAATCTATTTTTGCTCTGGCTCCAAACTCTGATAATATCATGCATTATGCAAATATTGTGATAACATTGAACTGTCACTGTACCAAAGGGATGAATAATGGAAGAGAAGGCTTGGGTTAGATTTCTGGTGGGTAATATAATCATGAGAAGTTAGACTAGATGATGGTACTAACAAATGCAAATTCAATCAAGTTGGTTCCAAATATTTCCATCCTAATCTCAGAGCTCATTTTCAAAACCCACATAATCACCTGTTTCAGAGCTAACATAATACGGTATGTAGTAGAAATGGAATAAGGGCAATTGGGGAGGAAAAATTATATTCATTTTGAGGTAGGTATGAACCTGCATGGTGCAGGGTTCATTTCTTAAAGCAGAAGCTCAGGGAAGGTGACATCACTTATAAACGTGTTGTGGAACAACATAGTCAGACCAGTGCTTAGGTCTGTTGTTTCGTTCTCCTTGGTTGGGTCTGACTTCTGCAGAAGCCTATCCCTTGCACCAAGAATTCTCACTCTTTAGCCTCAAAACCAAAATAACCACAACCAAAATATGTCCTGTCATTAATCTTTCCTTATGAAATGTCATTGCTTCAGCATTTCCACCAAATCTATGACGGTATTTCCTCTTTGGGGGCATACCTCCATCCATTTCCTAATCTCTTTTTCTTTGATCATGTTCATGCCTTTCCATGAATATTCAACAGAGGATCCACATAGTTCATTGGAGGTCTTCCTCTGGTTCTTTCTTTATAAATGTCTTTCCTGGCTCAAGAACGCTGGGTTTACACAGACTATATCTGATCCTAGGGACCTGAGCTCCCTATGGGTGGCAAAGAGAGGAGGTCACACTCTTTAACTTGTTACCCCATTCTGAAATAAAACTGGGGAAATCTGAATAGCGCTTAGTTATATCTCATATCTAGGTTTCCCTGAATGTGAGTGACAGGGCTCTCAATTTCTGTACAGGCACTCAGTGTACAACAAAGTTATCAGGTATGGTGCCACCTTTATTACATCTACCATATAAAATGCATATAGCAAAAGGACTCACAAGAGTCATGAACAAATACAGAAATATAAAAGATTCTAATAGCCTGTTGACACTCCCCCTAGAAGATAAAATCATTTCTTAGGACTACTAAACAAATATTCCCCATTCCCCTGAGACCCAAACCATATGGGCAACTTATAGCAATATCATGGGTGAAGAGTATTGACCAGATCCATGTAGTCCTTCAACTGCAGAGTCACACTCTAAAGAACGTTCTCTTCCCCTTTAGGAAGTGTGTAGTTTAAGGAAATCTTTTTCCTTTGAGAAACTAGTGCCTGACTCTTGAACTCATAATTATCTACAAGGTAACAATTAAGTCTAGAAAGGTCCAGTTTTAGGACTGCTAGTCTCTGATCTGTGTTCAGAAAAGGAAAGACAAAAGAAAATAGCAGTTATCCAGGACTTAGAAGCCCAGAACTTCCTTCTCAGGTTGACCTGGACAAACATGGGACATTCACGATGTGTTTCTCTTGCAAATCACTATTTTCTCTTCTTGGCATGGGACAGGGAGAAATTCTCCCCTCTATCCCCCAGTCTTTTTGTACTCTCTCCTATAAGTACAAAGGAAAGAAGGTAAGCTTCTTGAAGGAAGGTGCTGTTTTATTTTTCTCTTTCTATTCTCAGCAACTAGCAGAGTACCAGACACACAGTAGTTGGTTAATGATTACAGATTGACTGACCAACTGATTGAAGAAAAGGAGGAAAGTGTGAATACAGTTCACAGTTTACCAGTATCTCTTATTTATCACATCTAATAGCCATTTCTCAAACCCAACCTTTCTCCATCTCTTTGGATCATCTGCCATGGCTGACTACCTCTTATTCATGGATATTCTCTCCTCTAGGTTTTCAGGACACTGATCTCTCTTGTTTCTCTACCCATCTACCTGGCTGACCATGCCTTCTTAGACGTCTTTACTGCTTTCTCATCCTCGTTACACCCTCTGACAATGAGTGTCCTACAAGGCTCCACCCTGGGACTCCCTTCTCTTTTCTTTCTTTCCTATATCCCTTGGTGATATAGTTGTAGTTTGGCTCTGCCCACCCAGGGTTGCCAAAAACTATTGCAGTTTCATGATGTGTTGTAGTGGAACCACCTCTCATCCAAGTGTAGTCATTTATTGAGACTGATGCCTCTCATGAAATGGGTTAAGTTCCAAGAGGAACCAGCAACTTCAGAGAAAGCAAAATGGATTCTCACAGGGTAAAGATGAAATTACATAACAGAAATTATGAATATTAAAAAGGCAGGAGGGATTTGTTATGGGATTAGGTAATAGGAGAGGGGTTCCAGCCACAGTGGAACTGTGCATACGATTACTCACAATGCATACAGAAAAAGCCATTGGGAGGGTATGCATGTATGATAATGACATTATAATAAGCCTGTCTACATCATAAGTTCACTCTAGGTCAGTTCTTTACTGTTACAGTCCAGGTGCCTCCTTAGGGAAAGTCCCTTCTAATGTTTTGGGGTCCACATCCTTCTTGGGCATCCTGGTGGTGCTGCTTTCTGATTGGCTGAGTATTGTGGTCCTGTCTGAGACTAGACGGATGTGGTTGTGGTGGAGCACATGGGCACACCTACTGTTTTTCTGGGAAATATGAGAAATGGGTCTCAAGGCAGTGGCTAGCTAGAGGCAGTGGCTGGGATCCCATCACATAGCATGCCTGCTGTTTCTGTGAGAAACCTAAGTTGACAGACACACCTGTTGGTGTAGTGAGCAGTGAGGTCTATATGAAGTTAAGATATTGAGTATGGGGAGAGGGGGAGTTGATTGGCTAGGTAGGGGCAGTTGGCCTGCTATTCAGTGGGGCCTTTATATAAGGAAGTTAGAATATTGGAGCTAGGGGCAACTTTATTAGGATTCCATCAACATCATCAGCTCATACTGCTTGTCAGTCTATTTTGAAGTCACCACCACAAAGTAATCATGATATATTAAAAACCACTGAATCATGTTAGTTAGCAAGATTCTTGTAACTAATATGGCTATTCTATCTTTCTTATCTCATAGCAAGTCAGGGTGCCAGACTGACTATTCAGCAATTCCATTTGACTTCAGTAAGTATCTACAGGGATTGTCTTACAACACTACTGTAAAAACACATAGGTATTAAGTAACGATAGTGGGATCTGAATGCAAGTTCTCTGAACACCAATTCATCTTCCTATCCATTATACACCATATTGCCTAACCTGTCAAAAGACAAGTACATTCTGGATAAAGAAGCCTCTTCACTTTGGTCACTGAAACAGGTAGCAGATGCAATGTTGCCTCTGAGAGCCTGTCATGGAATGGTCCCAGACAAGAATGAAGTGGGGAGGCGGAGGGGGAAAGCATCCCTTCACTTAACTGAGATGTAACACAAACTATAATAAAGGGTGAACAAACACAAGATGAGATGATGATTCTTACAGAGTCATTACAATTTTTTACTGTGTGCATATGGATTATAGCCTGAAAAAATTTGAATCTCCAGCTAGTCTGGTGTCCTCTTGCCACCCAAAATGACTACAACCTATCTCCCCTCCATCCCTCACCAGTCAGTGTGTACTCTGCAGATGCAAACTCATTTCTATGTTAGCTTAAGCCAAAATCATTAGAAAGTTTAATCTACTAGGGGGAAAAAAAAACCCTAATGCATTTTAAAGCTCAAATATAAGTGACAGATAATCAAATGTTGACTTCACAAAATACATGTGTATTTAACGCCTCAGGCAGGACTAATCTGTTTGAATTGATTGATGGAATCTTAAGTATTTGTTCCTAAAATACATAGAAGTCATCAATGTGTCTCTTTAAATGAAGATGGCCATGCAGCAGGGTCTCAGACTTTAAGTGCTGAATTGTTAGGGGCTCATACATATTCGTAAAGGCAGCTATGGAGGGGGAATTGGGAAGACCTAAGTTAAAATCCTTCTTCAGAAACTTAGTGTGATATGGGCAAGTCACTTAACCTGGTATAACAGCAAGTACCCCGACATACACAGGAGGGCCTACTGTACAGGTTCTTAGATCTGCTTTTCTAAAAGCAAAGCAAATTTTGAGGTATCAACAATCTACTTTAATCAAGCACATATATCACTTAGTTCAGGGGGAAAAGTCCGTACCCTGAACTTCAGAGAAAATACAGAGAAATAAAGACCAACAGACAGGGCTTCCAACTGTCTGACCATAGACAATACATACATCATTACCAGAGAGAGAAGCACCAACATCTGGGTTCAAAGCCAGGGGGCTACTCAGTGGCTACTCAGAGTCTCATCTGGTCAAACAAACACTTCAAATGAGTAACCCCTAAAGTAAAACCTCACCTTAGAGTATTTATACACTTTTCAGAGCAGGATGGCAGGACCCTCTGACCCAGTACCTCAATAGAAATTAACAAAAGATATTGAGGCCTATTAATGGGTGGGGAAGATCTTTAACTCTTCCCCCCACCCCACCATTAACTTTATATTAACGTTACATGTGGCAGGCCTCTATTTGCTCTTTTATAAAATAAGGATAATAATATTAACTTTCTCATGGCATTGTATGAAGATCATGAAGTTACATGTGTAAAAGTGCTTTCCAACCATAAAATACTATATAAATTTGATAAAACATTATTGTGAGGGAACCAGAAAATGGAACTGTAGGGGACATATACTACAATTCCTGGTTCAGACTGTCAAAGCATTTGGCAAATCAATGTAACATCTTTCCTCTCTCCACCTTCAAACCCATTGACTATCAGACAAATAACAAAATTTATTCTGTGCATCAACCGGGAAGGTCCATGGAGGAACAGTGTGAAGGATGGGGTATGTTGACCTATGGTTTCCAACAGTATATGGAAATCCTGATGCAGAAACTCCACCTTCTGACAAAGATCTGAAACTTGTCTATAATTTAACAACCTTAGAGCTGCCTAGATCACTGAAAGAGCAAGTATGTATCAGTGACAGAACTGGAACTCAAGTATTTCTAACGCCAGAACTGGCCCATGGTGTGCTACATCATCCACCTTTCTGAAGGAATCATTTGTTGAAGAGAAAATAAAGAAACTTCTTGTTAAAAAAGTATAGTATTTTTGTGACCTTGAGCAAGTCTGAGCCTGAGATTCCTCATGTGCAAAATAAGGCAATGGATGATTGGGACACGGTTTTTAACCTTTGACATTTTGTAATTGCAACTATTCAATAATTATCAAAAATAATAACTTGCATTTCTTTAGTACTTTAAGGCTTACAAAGCATTTTCCCCACACTCACACTTAGGTTGGTTATGTAAGAAGTGTATTTCTCACCCACTATACAGGTAAGAAAACAGTTTCAGGAAAGATGAGTGATTTGCCCAAGGCCACTACCTAGAAAATGACAGAATGAGTACTGGAGTTCATATCTCCCTATCACCTCTATAATCAAATGCACAATCTTCTGTTTAGTATTCATTCATTATGTGTCACCATTTCCCCATGATCCACACCTTTTTCCCTGTCATTCACTCTTCAATCCAGTGGCACTGGATTCTCCCTGCTAAACCATGAACAAGACATCTCTAGGCTCCCAGTATTTTCCCTGGTTGTTCCCCATGCTTGGAATGCTCTCCCTCCTCTTCTCCTAGTCCCAGCTAAAATCTCACTGCATCCTTGACCATCACCAGTCATCTTGACCTTTGTCTTGCCACTGGACTCCAGTGACTCTGGAGGAAAGATAGAGACTGATGGCTTTGAGTAGCTCTGCTTCACTCAGATCCAAGTTAAAGGCAAGTCTAGATATCACCCTCAAGATGTCATTGATCCTCTTTGAGAACTAAGGATGAACAGCAACGGCTAAAATCCCATCTTCTGTAAAAAGCCTTTCCCAGATCCTCTTAATTGTAGTGCTTTCCCTCTATTCATTATTGCATATTTAGCTTCTATCATAGCTTGTTTGTACATATTTGCTTATTATCTTCCCCTTTAGATTGTGAGCTTCCTGAGGGCAGGGTCAGTCTTTTTGTATCCCCAGAGATTAGCACAGTGTCTGGCACATAATAGATGTTTAATAAGTGCTAATTGAGTCCAAGGCTCTTCTTACTCTAAGTACCTTTCATATAAACAAGTGTCTTTTTTCTGAGTCTCCAAAAGACTGAATATATTGCATTCTTTTTTCTGTCTAGAAGAATATTTCTAATTTGCTTGTGGTGGTCAGAATAACTAACTCTCTTGGATCTTTTAAAACATTTTTTTTGTTTTTTCTCTTTCATTTTTTTAATGCTTCATATTCAGATGACTATTCAAATTTCAAAACCAAAATCATCATTTCATTCACCTGAACACCATGTCAGACTGTCACCCGGAAGACCAAGTACATTATGCTAAGGAGCTCTACCAATAATAGCCTGATAATTTGAGGCTGGAATGTAAATGTCAGGAGTTATACTGCCATCAGCTGAGGTGTCAGGCTGTTCACTTGTCTTCTAGTGATAATGACATCATCACTCAACCTCCAGATGGAGGTGACAGGGCTTGCCAAGATAAAACAAATGAGTGCTTTTTGTAGAGGCCTGTTTTCATGAGTGTGCATGTGAGTGGTGGTGGGCAAAGGGAGTGTCTCCTGAGACTTTGACTCCCACAGCTGCTATAACCTTCCTATTTGAGCACAGGTAGCTCCATAAACTGATTCGATATCATCCCCTCTCTCAAAAAAATATTTTTAAAACCAATAACATTCTTTGGGGCAACAAACTGTGAAAACAGGATATACTAATTTATTATTTAAACTTCTTGAATCTGAAGATAGGAAATCCCCATTTTAATTGCAAAGGAAATTAAATTATAAAATTTACCTTAAAAAGTTTAATTTAAAAATTTATGAAAAAATTAATTTCTATCCTGAAGGCATATTGGAATGAAAGCTCTTTTATGTAAATTTTGAAAATATTCTATATGTTACAGTGAAAAAGAGTCAAAAGTGAGTATTCATTGCTCTTTTCCTCTTACTCATCTTTTATGTTAATATGTTGTTAAACCCATCTGTGATCAGAAACGTTTGCTGGCACAGCAGAGTAATAAGGGAAGCAATTCAGATGTTGCCTACTTAGTCCTGAGGTAGCCACTACTTGGATCAGCACCCTCCGGTGAGCAGAGGGGAAAGGACCTGAAGATGTATTTTGTTTTCATTGTTTGGTCATTTCAGTTGTGTCCAACTCTTTATGGCCCATTTTGGGACTTTTCTTGGCAAAGATACTGGAGTGGTTTGCTATTTCCTTCTTCAGTTCATTTTAGAGATGAGGAAACTGAGGCAAACAGGGTTAAGTACTTGTCCAGAGTCACACAATAAGTGTCTGAGACCAGATTTGAACTCAGGAAGGACGCCAAGCTTAGTTAGCATCACCCACCAGCCCAAAAGAAGAGTCACTTTTTTTTAAGGTCCCTTGAACTCTTCCTGCTCTGTAACCAATAAGGGGATTGCTTCATAACCTTGAAAACACAAGCCTTCAGTGATAAATCACCTTGGTATCTCAGGATATTGCTAGAGGAACTCAGCCCAGGATTCATGGAATGTACCTACGGGTCTATGTCCACAATGCTCCATAGGGTGTGACCCTTTCTTCACAATTCTCTTGGCCAAAGACTGAAGGACTGTATAGTAGGGCAACATGATCTAATATGCATGTGTAAAAAAAAAAAAAAAAGTGAGTGTTCTGGTTTTTGGTGTATATTTTTATTGGGAAAAAAAGTCCCAAACTATTTATTCCATGCTTTTCTCCTATGGTCATATCCTGCTCTTGTCCTAGTTCTACCCTCAGTTCTATCCACCCAGTTCCCTTTTCTCTCCCTTCTCTTTCTTACCCTCTTCTCTTTTTTATGTCCTTCCTCAATCCCTTTTTCTTGATTCTCCTTCCCTTTTTCCCTGTCCATATCCTCTTTTTCTCATCTGCTCACTCTTCTTTTCCCTCCTTCTCTTCTTCCCTTACCCTCTCCTTTGACTATTTTTTCTTCTCTCTTCCCTCCCTTCTTTGTTGTTTTTATCCCTCCCTAATCCCAAAGCATTCTATGTTTTCTTCTTACCAGTTCGAATCTTCTTGCAGATTACAGCAAATGAGATTAGACTATCACAGTCAGCAAAGAAATATCTTCTAACCTTCATGTTAACTTGGGGCATTTTCTGAACAGAATGCTTCAGCCATGTCAATGCTCCATTTTCTTGCCATGTGCTCTTTCCTTGGAGGATTTATCCCCTCAGGATATAGTACATAGAATTAGGACAGGATGAGAGAAAGAGACTATACCTCGACCCAAACTTCTTATCCCTTCCTTAAATCTGAGTAAAGTAAAAAGCAACCAAACCTCCACAACAAGGTAGGTCAATAAGATCTACTCTAACTTCATCAGTAAGGAAATTCTTTGTTGTTACCCCATTTGGGGTCTTCTTGGCAAAGACACTGGAGTATTTTGTCATTTCCTTCTCCATCTCACTTTACAGATGAGAAAACTGAGGCAAATAGGTTTACATGACTTGTCCAGGACCACACAGCTATTTAAGAATCTGAAGCCTGATTTGAACTCATGGAGATGAGTCTTCCTGAGTTCAGGCCTGGCATGCTATCAACTTTGACATTTTAGTGTGATAAATCTCTTCATGAGTATATCAGAATCATCTATGACTTAGTAAATAAATTCCAGGGACTTTCCTAAGGTATCTAGAAATGAATTGCCCAGGATGGCACATTTACTCAGTGAGATTCAAATCCAGCTTAATATAGTATCCATTATTCAATTCAGTTCAATAAACATTTAGTAAGCACCTACTAAGTGCTATGTTAAGCTCTGGGGGTACAAAGAAGAAGAGCCAGTCCCTGCCTCAAGGAGCTTACAATCAATAGGACATGACAACAAATAGTTGGTTATTGTCCTTCATTTTTGAAGAGGACCAAAATGACATCAACATGATAAAGTGAATTTCAGTGTGTCCAACTGTGGCTGATCAGACCAGTATGAGCTCGGAATGCTCTACCACAGGTTGGGCACTGATAGTCTGTGTGAATATTTGGGGTGGACACTCCAGATTTGCACATCCTACGTTTACTTTGTGCTGCCTCAATTCTGTTTTGCTCACAGAGCACAGCACCCTTTCTGATGTAGGCACACCATGCTGAGTGGTCCTGTGCCAGTGTCTCCCATGTCACACAGTCAAATCCAAAGTTCTTGAAAGAGATCAAATAAAAGGAAGCTTAAAAGAGGAGGAGGGATGTTCATCCAAGTCAAAGCCAAGCAGAACTGCTAATGGAAAATGAAGTTAGCTGCAAGATTTGGGGGCATTCTATAAAGGAAGACTTTCGAAGGTATTTTTTCAGTCTTTCAATCAGAAAGGAAAGGTAACTGGAGAAGTTGTAAAGGTGTTGAGTATCAACATTACTATTACTCTACTTGATGACAAGATTTCGGGTAATCAGCCATTCATGAGGGAGTGGGGGAGTAGAAAGGGTGGGAGGTGGGCATGCGCTTCCTTGCCATTGAAGCTTCAGCAGCCTAGCCTACCCCATGCTGACACTACCACATGTTTTTAATAACATCTTATCTATGAGATAAAAATAATCCATAAATTCAGGGAAAGCTGTTTTCAAGTTCTGCTTCTAACATATATTGGCTGTGTGATCTTGGACAAGTCAAAGACCAAAGTAGAATCAAGAGAAAAATTTCTACAAAGATGGAAACAATGGGGGTACCTAAATGGCACAGTGAACAGGGTGCCAGGCTTGGAGTCAGGAAAAGTCATCTTTCTGAGTTCAAACCCGGCCTCAGACTCTTACTAGCTGTGTGACCCTGGGAGAGTCACATAACCTTATTTGCCTCGGTTTCTTCATCAGTCAAATGAGCTGGAGAAGGAAATGGCAAATCACTCCAGTGTCTTGGCCAAGAAAAACCCAAACAAAGAGATGGACAGGACTGAAACAACTGAACAGCAGCTGCAACGATGTAAAGAAAAACAACTCTGAAACTTAAGAACTCTGATCAAAATAATGACAATGATGTCACAGAGGACCTATGGTAAAGCATTGTGATACCCACTACCTGACAAACAGGTTAGGAACACAAGATGCTGAGACAATATTTTTGGATATACCCCCTATGTGGATTCATTATGTGCAACCATACTTACTTGTTATAAGATTTTCCCCCACTTTCTTTCTCTCAGAAATGTGAGTGATGTGGTGGTAGTGGGGAATTAGCAAAAATAATGTCCCAAAAAGAGGATAATTGAAACATCTCTAAAAATGAACGGAAAAGAACAGAAGGAAGCTCAGATAAGATAGTTTTGAAAGTCATCTGTAGAATTTTAATTAAAATTATTTTGTTAAAGTATTTTAAGCAAGTGCTATGAAACAGAGATCCATACTTTCATACATCCTCCTCACATTTTGTTGTATTGAAATTCTCTCCTGTGTGTGTGAGTTCACAATAAAAAAAAACCACATTTTTATCAATTTTTATTAATCTTGCCTTCTATTCCCCACAGCATGGGACTCTGCCCTTTCCCTGGCCTTCATTATAAATGGTTGGGCCTTCTTAAGTAATAGAGCCAAGGGATGGATGGAGACCTGAACCACCAGATCAAAAGGACTCAAGCATTAAAGCTCACAGTACTGGAAATGGGGGAAAGGGATCATGATATCAATGAAAAGCAAAGGATCTATAGTGACATCCTTAAAAGAAGGGTGGGAAGAGGAATTCAAGATTTCCTCCCCAAGAATCCCTAATTTTAATTTACTATCTAGCGAGAGATCCCAATTCTCAGATGTGTTTGGACTTTATCTGTCATTTTAAAGGCAACAAAAAGTCATTGTTCACAGCTGGGTAAGATACAATCCATCTCCATGAAAGAATAAAGCAGCAGAAATCTACTAAGTATTTCTACTCCCATTGGAAGGGGAATGAATGATCATTGATTAGAAATAGGTCCTGAGGGATCAGAGACCAAAATACTCTCTCACCTTCCCACCACCTTGACAAAACTTGAATATGGAGACCACCAGGACAAGTGACTTTGAACTTAGCATTTTTCTATAAGTTTAAAAGAACTTCAATTTCCACCAACCCCACTCTACCACCACCCTCCATTTCTCTAGTTAATGTTTTCAAAAGCAACTAGGTAAACAAGTAATTTTAAGCCTCTTTTTTGTTAATGGATCTGACAAGATTTCAGCCTTTATAACTACTCAGATGTTAAAGTGTTTAATATCTCTACGTGATAAGGATGTGATACATGATATTCCATTTCCATCTCCAGGTCTTTGGACACTGAGAGTCTCCCATTCCCATAAGGTTCTCCCTTTTCCATTCTCTGCCACTTGGAGTCCCTCACTCCCCTTCACTGCCAGCTCAGGTGCCACCTTCTACTTGAGGCCCTAATTAATTCTCTCAGCTGCCAATACTCTAGCCTCAAATTATTTTGTATTTATTTTGCATGGATTTGCTGTGTATGCGTGTACTCTTTGTTCCAACAAGGTATGTAATTTCCTTGAAGGCAGAGATTGTTGCTTTTTAAAAAAAATCTTTGTAGCCCCAGTGCCCAAGACTAAGGAAACATTAGACTGGTTTTGTTTTGCTCTGGACAGTAGCAATGAGCAACAGTTACTAAGCGGCAAATTTTGGCAAAATCTTCCTAACAATTAGAAAAGTGGAATGGACTAAGTTAGGAGGTCACATTTTTCTCCCATCTGTCTAGTATGAGAGCATGAGGTCTTCTGGTTGCATCTGGTATATATCTCTCCCAACACACCTTCTGGCCTCTTTCTTCAGACTAGTTGCATCTCCTTGAATGCCTGCTTTCTCCGTTGCATAAAGCTTCCCACAGTTCCTCCTCCAGACCCGTTTGACTTCCTAGTCTTTCTATAGCTCCCTGTACTTCCTCCCTAGTCTGACTCTTGGATTAAGTTAACTCACTTTTGAAGGTCACCAAGTTACTGACTTGTGGTCTGTCATGACCTAGATCTATCACTAGTCAGTCACCAAGTATTTACTAGGTGCCTACTATGGGCTAGGGCAGCTAGGTGACGAAGTGGATAGAATGCCAGACCTGGAACCAAGAAGACTCATCTTTCTAAATTCAAATCCAGCTGCAGACACTTATTTAGCTGTGTGACCCTGGGAAAGTCACTAAACCCTGTTTGCCTCAGTTTCCTCATCTGTCAAATGAGCTGGAGAAGGAAGTGGTAAAGCTTTTTTTTTTTGCCAAGAAAATTCCAAATGGGGGCATAAAAAAATTGAACACTGAACAATCACATTATGGGCTAGGTACTGTGCTAAGTGCTTTATAAATATTATTATATATTATTATATAAATATTATTTCATTTGATCCTTATAACTTTGGTTATTATTATCACCATTTTACAGATGAGCAAACTGAGGCAGACAACAGTTAAGTGATCACAGCTGGTAAGCATCTGAAGCAAAATTTGAACTCAGATCTTTTTGACTCCAAGAGCTCTGGTTGTCTTATTGGTTCTAAGGTGGCTATTCCCTTTTCGATTCAATCAAATGACGATAGTACCTCACAAAATGATCATCTGAGGGGTTGAATTTTATAGTTAGATATCTAGCTTCTTTATTGCGATTGGTCAGTGGGAGACACCTTGCTTACATGTGTAAAAATTTGTTTTGAAATGAGCTCTACTTTTGTATGTGCGGAGAAACAAGTAGTGAGTAGGCAATGAATGGTAATGGTATGTATCTCTTATGAATCTTGACTTTGATCTCTATTTGGGAATTCATACCCCACCCTATCTCCAAAAAATTCTAAGAATCCTAACTTCAAACCACCAAGGTTGATAATAAAGGATATGGAGAGGATAGAGTAAAGAAAACTTGTCAACTTTCTTCTTAAGTATAACACTGTTATAATAACTAGATTCTTTTTTTTAAAGCCTAGGGCCAAAAAAATGTCCCCTCAGGCTCACACAGTTCCCCCATCTGTTTTAGGGGAGCTCATTTTAGATGAAAAATTAGGAATTAATGAATGGAAAACATTTATTAAGGTATTAGTCTGAAAAGAAGACTGATGTTCTTAGAGACATTGCTATTCTCAAGACTGGGGTTCCCAGACCTGGACTATCTCCCAGATTAGAGGGCTGGTAATGATTCAGGTGGTGGTGATGGTTTCCTGTGTCTCTCTGAGGAGGCATTACTGCTTCAGTTAAACTGGTTTGCCTGCCCCGTAGCTGACAGCCAGCATTTGGTGGGTATGACTGGTCTCTTCTTCATCTAAGTACAATTCCAACTGTTTTAAACTTTGAATTAGGAGAATTACTAACATTTAAACTTTCTGCCTTAATTTCCACTGATTCTAGTTAAAGTTAACCCTAGCCTCTTTGTGGTTGAGGCAAAATTCAGGTTACCAGAAGCATTAGGATAAAGAAACAACATATTATATTACAATATCCGTCAATAACAGCCAAGAACAGGGAGAAGAAGTTGGGGAAAGTTAGACCTTTTATTTGAACTCTCCTAACTCCTAAGTAGATGGGTGCAATTGGAGGCTTCAGCCTATGCATTTTGCTCCAAGCCTGTATGGCTGATAGCACTCCTTATTTCATTTCTCTGCGTTTTAATCACATCTTCTCTATCCTTTGCTGACTGCGCCCAGGCTGAAGTTGCTTTCTGGATATCATCATTCCTTCCTCTCCTGTCTCTTGTCTCTATCTTCGTGTCTCTCTTTCTATTTCTGCATCTCTTTCTGTCTCTGGCTCTCTGTCTCTTCTGCTCTCCCTTTTCCCCTGTCTTTATTCCTCTCTGTATCTCTCTTTCTATCTCTGTCTCTCTCTGACATTCTGTCTCTCCTCTCTCTGCCCCTATCCCTCTCTATCTCTGCTTCTTTCTGTTTCTCTGTCTCTCCATCTCTCTGTTTCTGTATTTCTCTCAGAGAGAAACACTGAGTGTCAGGGGTGATGTTTGGTTCTAACATCTATTACATTAACCTCTATTAAAACTTAGGCTTCATTGCTGGGTAGGGAACCTTCCAAAAGGGATCATAAACACATAAAAGCTCTTCTTAAGAGAGAAACAACCCTCTAAGGACCAGTTCCCAAGCTAAGATTATCACTGAATACTTTCCTAATAAACCAGAGAACAATAGAGAAGTGGATGAGAGGGAGGTGCTTATTTGAGAGATAGCATCACATGTTCAGAGCTAGAAAGAACCTTAGAGAATATGTAAACTCCCTCAACTGAAATTGTAACAAATAATGTAAATATAGTTAAGGATGAAAACTCTGGGGCTCCGAGTACCCTCCTTTACAAACTATATATCTCTGTATGGTGGGGAGGAGGGCTCTCTCACTAGGAAAGTGTTATCCCTAGCACTTAGCACAGTCTGGCACATAGTAGGTGCTAAAAATGTTTATTGATTGAAAGTTGTTTAACCCCTTTCAGCCTCAATTTCCTTATCTGTAAAACAGGGGTAATAATAACAATTACCTCCTAGGGTCGTTATGAGAATAAAATAATATTTGTAAATCACTTTCCAAACCTTATATAAATGCTAGCTATTGCTATAATTAATCATCATCATCATTATATTATCACATGGCACCTTGAGTCCAGAAAAGTAGGTTTCCAAGAATAAATAGCAATGGTATGTATCCCTTATGAATCTTGGCTTTGATCTCTACTTGGGAATTCATATCCCACCCTATCTCCAAAACATTCTAAGAATTCTAACTGCAAACTACCACGGTTGATAATAAAGGATGTGGAGAGGATAGAATAAAGAAAACTTGTCAGCTTTCTTCTTAAGTATAACACTGTTATAATATCTCTGATTTTGTCCTTCTTTGACCCTAGGAACTGGTTAATACCATCCCTTCGAAAGCTTGTTGTAACATATTATATTATGCAAAACATATTTCCTTCTACTTCCCTGGTATCCCTAAATGTTGCCCTCTCACCGCATGATATACTTAATGCAGTTTAAAATTTTCAAGGTTAAATGTAATTGCATAGCTACCTTCTTTCTATGGCCAGAGTTGAATCTGGGCTGCATGCTCCTTTCTTAAAGGACAGGGGCTGGGTCAGAATCATCGGACTACCCAAAAGCCATAATTAAAAGGAGGACCCGGACAGTATCTTTCAAGAAATTATCAAGGAAAGCTGCCCTCATATCCTGGAAACAGGGCAACATAGGCATTGAAAGAACCCACTGACTACCTCAGGAAAGAGGTCCCCAAATAAAACCTCCAAGAAACATAATAATCAAATTACAGAACTATCAAGTCGAGGAAAAAATACTGCAAGTGGCCAGAAAGAAACAATTCAAATATCGGGAAGTCACAATCAGGATTACATAGGATTCAGCAGCTGCAACATTAAAGGATTGGCGGTCATGAAAGAACTAGGACTGCAACCAAGAATCACCTACCTGGCAAAATTAAGCATAATACTTCAAGAGATAAAATGGTTCTTTAGTGAAATTGAGGAATTTCAAGTCTTTATCAAGAAAAGACCAGAACTGAAATTTGATCTCCAATATCAATACCCAAGAGAAGCCTAGAAAGGGCAAAAGGCAGGGGGAAAACCTATAAGGGACTCAATGGGGTTGAATTGCTCATATCACTACATGGGAAGATGATACTTGTAACAATTAAAATTTGTACCATTGATAGTACAGCTAGTGGGTAATGTTATAAAGTGAATTTGAGGCAATGGCATAAAAAAATAACTAAAGGATGAGAAAGAGGAGTACTCTGAGTGCAGAAGGAAGGGAGAGAAGAAAGGGGTAAATTATTTCCCATGAAGAGGCTCAAAAAACCTATAATAGTAGAGGGGAAGATGGGAGGGTGGGCTATGGTCGTCGATTGAACCTTACCCTCATCAGTATTGGCTGAAAGAGGGAATAATGTACACAACCAGCTGAATTTGGGAAGTAGGAGTGATAATTAAGTAAAAGGTGTGGGGCGGGGAGAGGAAGGGGAGAGAATGGGACTGAGGGAAGGCAGATGGAGGAGGTGGTAGACAGAAGTAAAGGGCCGGTAGGTGGCATAGGGGATAAAGCACAGGTCCTGGAGTTATGAGAACCTGAGTTCGAACTTGACCTCAGACACTTTACTAGCTGCGTGAACCTAAGCAAGTCACTTAACCCCAATTGCCTGGAAAAAAATAAATAACAAAGTCCAAAGAACTATAAGGATCTTTTTTATACTTCCATTTATGGTGGAAGGAAAGAGAAAGGAAATAAGCATTTTTTAAGTACCTGCTATGTGCCAGACACTATTAAGAGCTGGGGATACAAAAGGAGACAAAATAGTCTCTACCTTCACAGAATTTACAGACTAATGGAGGAAATTATATATTAGTAATCTTGATCTGGTATTTTATAGCCTTTCTGGATTCCCTTGAATAGAATACTTAATCAAAATACGAATTGTACTTAATTCCCGAAAAAGATTAATAGAGAGGATGTCCTCTTTCTAACTAAATTGACAGATGTGTTCCCTTAGTTTATTAAAATCAAACTGTCTCTTCCCCATTTGCTTTTTTTTTTAAACTGTGAGGCTAACCTAAAAAGAACATTCTCTTGATTTGGGGGAAGACAGTTCTTTAAAGATGTTTGTATACCTTAACTGTGATGTTGTTGTTTAGAGAGGGGCAGCTAGGTGGTGCAGTGGATGGAGTACAGTGCAGGAGTCAGGAGGACCTGAGTTCAAATGTCACCTCAGAAACTTGACATTCACTAGCTGTGTGACCTTGGACAAGTCACTTAACTCCAACTGCCTCATTCTGGGTCATCTCCAGTCATCCTGATGAATATCAGGTCACCGGATTCAGATGTCTCTGGAGGAGAAGTGAGGCTGATGACCTGCACAGTCCTCCCTCACTCAAAACAAAGTCAAGTGCAAGTCATGTCATCATTTCTCTGATGGCATGGTCTTCTTCGGCAATGAAAGACGAACATACACTTTTGTTTAGAGATTCTAAAAAATCCTAACTTAATAGATGTACTTTTATAACATTGTTGTAAAATGTCCTCATTTTTTGTTTTATGATTACCAAAAAACTGCTTTGAAAGGGGTGGGTTTTTCTTAGTTAACAGAAAGAATTTGGTTAGTTTAAAATCTCTACTCCCAAGTAGAATTTTGGCACATTAATAAATATTTGTCTGATAAATCTGACTAAGCCATAAGGTATGGAATATTTTTCTTCTGCACAACTCCTTTATCAGAACTATAACTATGGCAGGGTGATGAAGCTTTGTTCCGGGGTGATGAATTTAGAAGGCACTGATAACACTTGCCTGGGTCCTTCAGGAAAAGTCTAAACAGAAGAGTTTAGCACTTAGGAAGAATATAATTAGTTAAACTAGGAAGCTACTAGATGTTGGGCTGAGTGGTGGCTCGGTGGATAGAACACTGTGACCTGGAGCTGGAAAGACTAGAGTTCAAATTCAGCCTCAGACACTAGTTGCAAGTCCTTGGGCAAGTCACTTAACCTCTACCTTAATCCACTGGACAAGGAAATGGTAAACTACTCTAGGATCTTTACCAAGAAAACCTCATGACCAGTATTGCCATGCTATGGTCCACAGTGGCACGAAGAGTTAGATACCACTAACTGTTAACAGATATTGGCCTAGGGTGAATCCCTCTCTTACCCTGTTTTCTTCCTCTGCCCCTAACCCCAGAAGTGGCTTTGTGTTGATGCACAGCATTTTCTATCCCCTCCTCCCTGTCAGAGTATTGGGTCCCAGGTTAGCCACAACCCCTGACCTAGATGGAGTACACTTTGAGTCATTTGCCCCAGGCACATGGTACTGTACCAAAAAAAAAATGTGGTACTTATACAAAAAATTCCTAATGATAGCTCTGTTCTTTGTGAGTTAATCTATCTTTAAAATTCCCAAAATACAAACATTGTAGATAAGGACAGACTACAGAATTTGGGAAAACTTCCTTCCCTGCAGAACCACTGCCACTCCTTCCCTGTTCCTGGAGCCACTACTGTATTCCCCTCACCACTCAAGAACTGCGGCTGCTACTGTGAAGTGAGAGCTGGGGAATACCCACTCTTGCCATCAGAGTTGTAAGGACAGAGGAAACCTCTGATCCTCATTCATTGACACACAGCTGTAACTAGGCTGCAGTGACTGGGGCTTTGTCCCAGAGTTAGTAACTTTTAAAGGACACCAACAGCAATATCTTGGGATCACTCCTTCTGATCACCCCATCCCCACAGTGGCAGTAGTGTCAGTGGAAACAGCTTTACCGGCCCCCTTTGTGATGGGGCAGAAGTGACCTTGTTCCAGGGATATTTCTTACCCTCCCTGCCCCATCTCCATCTCCATAGCAACAACTGCTGCAGCTGCCTTATCCCAAGGGTGCTTCCTCCTCATTTAGGAATTTGACATCTTATAATTTTGACTTTTTTTTTTTGGAGGCAATGGGGCTAAGTGACTTGCCTAGGGTCATACAGCTAGTAAGTATCTGAGGACAGATTTGAACTCGGGTCGTCCTGGCTCCGGGGCTGGTATTTTATCCCCTGCACCACCTAGCTGCCCCTTAACCTTATAGTTTCTTTATATTCTATACAAGGGACTTTGTACTGTTCTCCTCTTCCCACTGTTCAATGTAGTGACCATACTGCCATTAAAAATATCCCTTCTCTTCCTAAGGTACTTGTCTCTGGTGTAGAGATAGCTACTTGTGGCTCAGATTTCAAGGGTTGGGAGATGAGTGGGAAAGGAAAACATCAGTTCAAAGTATAACTAGGCTCTGGTGCATGTATAAACCCCACTAGCTGTTGGGTTGATACAGCTTTCCCATGTGGAGAAATCTATCTATTTCCAGAAGACTCCTGACTAGGTGTAAGGCAGGTGATGAGAAAAGACTTTCGAGCAAGAATAGACATTCAATCTAAAAGATTCAAGTCAACTAATACGGTAAAGAAAGGCTCTTTGATTTGCTGTCAAAAAAGACCTACCCACCTTGGATTAGGACTGTGGGTCATTACTTTAGGGGCACTCTGGTGGTATGACCCCAGCTTAGCTCATAGATTATGGTAAAAGACAAAATGTAGGAATAGGAAAGGTATGAGAACCTTTTTTTAACTCTTGAGGCTACATAGCACTAAGAAGTTGGTCTTGTTTTTTGTTTCTTTGGGTTTTTTTTTTAACTTCAGATGGCTTAGAGTGAAGTGTCCGCCCTTTCTGGATACCTTTAGCATCCCAACCCCCCAATATTCCAGGATCTGTAATGTCATGGAACAAGTATTTAAAGTTGCTTTCCAGACCTAAGCCAGTTAGAAGCAGAGCCGAAGACTCATCTAGTGGTCATTCCATATCTGAACCGTTAGAATCCGTGAGCCTACTCCACCCGCCCTCCCAGAGACTGAGGTTGTATGGGGGAGAATGTTAGGGAAGATGTTCATATGCTTGTTCTTGCCCTATTTTTAAAGTGAATATCCCTCCATAAAAGCTAATGATGTTAAGGGGCTAAAACTGCTATGGAAGTGTTTAACATGACTACACATGTATAACCTACATCGAACTGTCTGCCTTCTCAATGAGGGTGCGTGGGGAGGGAGAAAGGGAAAGAATCTGGAACTCCAAGTTTTAAAAGCAGATGTTAAAAACTGTTTTTACATGCAAGTTGGAAATAAGATATACAGGCAATGGGGTCTAGAAATCAATCTTCCCCTGTAGGAAAATATAAAGGAAGGGGATAACAGAAGGGGTGTATGTGAGCAATGAGCCTAACAACAAGCCCCCAACTGTGAAATATATGCTCACTTTAAAAAAAGAACAATCCTTGTGAAATCAGGAAAGAGTTTGTTAATTCCTATGTTCACTTCCCCCGAATGAATGGGGAGCTCCCAAGTAAGGCTATAGGAAGGCTACAATTTGTTCAGATCAACGCAAGCCCTTTTATACTGTTCCAAAATTCAAATCTTCCGCCTCACCATCTATTGAGTAGGAGCCTCCTGAATACCTCACTTCATGTTTTCCTCTCCGATAGGCTTCCCTTCAAACAGCTTGTCAAACCTGTGCACAAGTTTTTGACCTTTTACCTGACCTCGCTAGGTCACAACTCTGATTAACTGCTTTCACTTAAAGTGGGGAAAGAGTTTTAACCCTTGGAAACCAAACTCTTTCCTTTGTTTCCCAAAGGGTAGAAGGGAGGGCAGATTGGGGAAAGGGGTAATCAGAATGCATGCCATCTTGGAGTGGGTGGAGAGGAAGGATGGAGAGAAAATTTCAAACTCAAAATCTTGTGGAAGTGAATGTTGAAAACTAAAAATAAATAAAAAGAATTTAAAAAAGAGGGTAGGAACAGAGCCAATAAAGAATCAAGGTGATGGATGTAAAGACACTCCAAAATCCCTCAGGTGCCCCACGACCCTGTAGGGGCAGGCATAGCAGGCTAACTGATGAGGGAACTGGGGCCACACTCCTTCCTCAAGAATCCTTGTTAGAAGTTTGAATTCTGAAAACATTTTCGCATAGGAATGTTACATTTTTGTCAGGTTCCAGGATACTATAAGTTCTATTGTTCAGCTCCATTTTGGATTAAATAGGAGTTTGCAATCATGGCTCACTTTTACATTGTGTTCTAAGATTTGTCAATATCTCATTTGACCCCATACAATGTATGTGTGTTCGTTTTTCACTGCCAAAGAAGACCATGCCATCAGTAAAGTAATGATGTGACTTGCACTTGACTTGGTTTTAAGTGAGGGAAAGCTGTGCAGGTCACTAGCCTCACTTCTCCTCCAGAGCCATCTGAATCCAGTGACCAGATATTCATCAGGATGACTCAAGATGACCCAGGATGAAGCAATTGGGGTTAAGTGACTTGCCCAAGGTCACACAGCTAGTGAGTGTCAAGTGTCTGAGGTGAGATTTGAACTCAGGTCCTCCTGACTTCTGCACTGGTGCTCTACCCACTGCACCACATAGCTGCCTTCCCTCATACAATAACCTTGTGAGGTAACTGTTATTATCATCTCTGTCCGACTGATGAGGAAACTGAGACTTGTAGAAGTTAAATAACTTACTCAAGATCACACAGCTAGAATCAAATTGTGGACTTCCTGATTTCAATAGAGTGCTTTAGCCACAGTGAGTATTATCTTTTCACCTACCCTGTCTTTCCTTAGAGCATGACTTTACATCTATCAGCTGTTCGTTACATGTTTGAAGAAATCCAACTATGCTCCTTCATCCAAGCCATTTTCCATCCTTCTGCAGAGCCTGAAGTCAAGACTCCTCTTTCAGAGTTCAAATCCAGCCTCAGACACTTACTAGCTGTGTGACCCTGGGCAAGTAATTTACCTGTTTGCCTCAGTTTCCTCTTCTATAAAATGAGCTGGAGAAGGAAATTGTAGATCACTCCAGCTGGAGAAGGAAATTGTAGATCACAAGAAAACCCCAAACAGGGTCATGAAGAGTCAGATACTACTGGGGGGAAAAAGGACTAAAAAATGAAACTATCCCTGCTGCAGTTGCTGTTGCCCTAAGACCATGCCGCCCAGACTGGTGAGAGCCCTCTTTATCTAGTTAGACCAAGGCATCAACCAAGTTTCTTTACTGTGTCTACTTCTTGCTTTGAGAATTGTAAAGGAGACTAGCATGGCTTCTGGGAAGGGAAGAAGGGAGGGCTACAGGTGCTAGGGTTACGGCTTAGCACTGCCGAGAGGAGCAAGTCTTATGCCTGGCCAGCAGGCTGCTTGTCCTCCTGTGGAGCTTGTGAGTAAAAGAATGAAGCGGGAGAGTGGGTCATGAAGCAACTCCAATTTATTCAAGCAAGCACTCTGATTATATAGTCTCTGCCCCCTCAGCCTAATGAACTATGATAACACATACAACAAACCTGGAACTATGGTAATGGTGGTAACACATTCTACAAACCTGGGACCATGGTAACGAAAACAAACAAGGGTGGGGCCATCCCTTCCAGAGCCATCTTGTTCACCCTTCCCTGCTCTGGACTCAGTTTACCTGATGTCCATCAGTGTGGTGTCCCAGGTGGCGTAGCGGTCAGCGCCCCTTACATACAGGGAGAAGGGAATGAAGGAAGAGAAAAGGAAGGAAAGGAGAGAAGAAGCATTTATTAAGTGCCTACTATGTTCCAGACACTATGTGCTTAGCATTTTACAAACATTATCTCATTTGATCCTCACAACAACCCTGAGAGGTAAGTGCTATTTTTGTCCCATATTTTTGTCTTATTATATTCATATTTCATAGCATTATTTTTATTCTATTTATTTTATTTTATGATGGTTAAAACTTTTTTCTTTTTTTCTCACAAATGTTATTTCTAGAAAAATAAACCTATGAGGGAAACATGTAATAACTTCTGTGGAGTAATCCCCCCAACTTGTACTCATACTTAGTGAATTGGGTGCTCAAAGTGGTAAAGCTACATCAGTTTCTAGGGATAACTCTGTGGGTCTGCACTCCTGACACTGTAACTCATGAGACCCTACCAGTGTACTTCCCATTACTGTCAGCTAGTAGACATAATTTGCTCTCAGCAAAAGCATTTACTAAGTTGATATAGAACAGAGGTTCCCAAACTTATTTGGCCCACTATCCCCTTTTAAAAAAAGAAAAATTACTGAGAGCTCCCTTAGAAATCTACTTTCTTTAATGCTTTTTTAAAAAATTTGCATCATTTAAAAATATATATATATTTTTTTAAATGACATCTTAAACAATTTATTGTAAATTTGTGGTGTTTTTCCTGCATTGAAATTTTGATGATGCAATTAACCATATAGCATCATATCATAAACAAGTTATTACACACACATATTCCTGCCAATGCATGCTGTACTTCCTGTCAATGCGGGGACACACACTAGTCTGCCAACATTTGATTTTTAAGACTTGTTGGCAGATTTGACCACTGAGGGATTATAACTTGCATTTTGTGTGTTTATCTGGAAAATAATGTAATCACTACAACTTTAACTCTGTCACACAACAAATGAAACATGTATGAACAGTTTTTCAAAATTTTCTTCTCTTCTTTCCTATGCTTCCACCACCCCTTGATTTTTATCAGTGCCCCCCCAATTACATCAGAGGCTATTACTGCCCCCTGGATCATTCCAGTGCCTCCCAAGCACAATATCACCTACTTTAGGAACCTATGGATAGAACAAAAGTAACTTTAAACTTTCTCCCTATAACCTTTGGGCACACTTTCCCACAAATAGAGCATCCTGGATAAATAGGGTCAATTCAAGAATTATATTAGTGTTAGTGAGGCAGATGTATAGGATACCTTAGTGGAAAATGTAATTCACAACTTGGTTACTAAGGAGTTTGGATATCCCTTTTCTCTTTGTAGCATCCTTGTACAACACATCCTGGTTGTATTTTTGCTGGATTTCCTTTACTGCTTTCTAGAGTCTACCTTACTTCTCTGCTGCTGGGAAGCAGGGGAAGCTTTTCTTCCACTGTCTCTTTGAATTTAAGTCTTTCTGGAGTGAATGTCCTTCCTTACTCTCTGTTGGATGCAGTGTGTGTCCCCTGCAGGTCCAGGAGTTTTCCTTCAAGGCTACATGGCCAGCATGTATATGAATCAGGGTATGGTAAGGAAGAGGAGAGGATTTCTTTTCCATTCCCCCAGGTCCCAGTTGCCCCCAACTTGAACTGCTGGCTAAGTGGTCAGTCTACAGCTCTGATTCTGGACATTGTGATCAAGTCTGAAGATTCTCAATCTGTAACTACTCTGTCTTGAAAGCTTCAAATTCCTTAGGAATCAGATATTGAAATCCTCTGATATGCCTAAGATGTTTACTCTGCTGTTCTCTTTTGTAGCCCTTTTGACTCAATCAGAGGGGTGTTAATGTATCATAAAGGAACGAAGCTGAAAACTCATCTTTACAGTTAAATATTTTATGAACACCCTGTGATTTCATTCTGGGCCTCTGTGATGACTAGGAAAATAAAGAAAATGTTTGACTAGGAAAATAAAGAAAATGTTTTTAAAATTCCCTTAAACCATAAGATCATTACTTCATGTTCTTTCTTTTTCTTCCTTCCTTCCTTTCTTTTTCTTCCTTTTTTGTTTATTCCAGTTGATTCTTTTATTTATATGACAGATTTTTCCCACTGGAATGGATCTCAGGGACCAGCTATTTCCACTTATCCCTTAATAGGAAACTGAACAAATCCTTCAGCAAAGTCTACAAGTCTTCTTGTGAAAGAAAAGCTTTCAATAACTTCAACATTTCTAGTCTCATTTATCTCTATTCCCAGGCTTATGATGGAGCCTGATTCATTAAAAGATGATGGGAAAACAGCTTGTACTGACAATTCTCTGCAAGAAAGGTCATGACTTTAACTGAACCTTGAGGTTATTCTTAAAATAGCCAGGAGGTGGAGGCAGAGGACCACTACTGGCACTAGATTGGTCTTGTTTTTTTCCTGCCTTCCAAAATCAGAGAAGTTTCACTATAAAAATGCAGAGAACCCTCAACCATTTTCCCCCTTACTAATCTGTTAGAGACTGAGGGAAGATTTAAGACAGACAAGTTTGTTTTTTTTTATTTTTAGAGCTATCAAATGTAAATGGCATGAGACTAAAATTCTGGTTGGCCCCTGAAGGCAGAAGGTGCAGAAAGGTAAGTTTCAGCTTGTTATAAGAAAACCCTTCCTAAAGACAGTTCTCCAAAAATAAGTGGCATCCTCTTCCTTAGCAATCTTCAAGCAAAAACTAGGTGATCACTTTGGCAGCTAAGGGACATTATTTTTGTGGTTTGTCCTTCATTTCTGAAGACCAATGACATCTCAATGTGATGGGTAATTTCTTGGCTTGTTTGTAAAATGGAGTTAAATGAGGCAAGGTTGCATAAAGTTTACAGCCTCACTCTTTCTTCCAGAGTCATCAAAGTCCAGTGGCAGGAAAAAAGTCAAGATAACTGAGGTCCTGAAATGTAATGGATGACCTTGCTGTCTTCAACGTCTGACCAAACTCTAAGTACCCCACAAAGCCTGCTTCAGCCATTTTCTTGGCCAATGGAACAAATTGTTCTCATCTGTTCATTTTGCTGGGGAAAATCTTCACATGCTTGGGGTAGACATCCCACTAACTCACTGATGGATTTGAGTCCTGTCGGTTATTCCCAGTCTGGTTTTATGGGATGTGGACACTGGGCATGCTACAGCTTCTTGGAGCCACAGGTAAGAGTTGGGAGCCAGGTGAACACCAAAGGTTGATAAGCAGCCCTGAAAAGGACTCGGTAATACCTCATACCAAAGATGCTAGTCCTTCTTGAGCACCCCACACAATTCCACTTGGGTGGCTAAGTGACATAATGGATGGAACCCTGATCTCAGAATCAGAGAAACCTGGGCTCAAATTCTGCCTCAGACCCTACTTCTGTGCCCTTAGAAAAGTCACTTAATTTCTCTCAATTTCAATTTCCTTATCTGTAAATAGGGACAATACAAATAACTACCTCATAGAGTTCTTGTGAAGACCTGAGGGAGGAAATATAGGTAAAGTACTTTGTAAACCTTAAAGCACTATATAACCAGAAGATGTTAGTATTTGTTGGGAATGTGGTAGAGGGAATTCTTATCTGGGCACAGATTGGAGCAGAAGAGTTCTGAGGTCCTTTGTAACTTTGAGAAGCAGAGTCTGTGAGCCTGCCTTTGGCTTGTAAGGAACAGGAGCTATTTTGAGTGTGGACATGAAGATGAGTAGAATTGACTGCTCTCATTCCTAATAGAATAGAAAAAAGACTAGCTATTGAAAGACCACATTTATTAATTCATTATTCAATGAACATTTGTTAATGATCAGTAATCATTCATTAAGTGCCTACTGGGAGATGGTACAGTCCCCACCTGCAAGGAGCTAACATTCTCTTTAAGTGCCAGTTATGTGCAATGCCATATAGATAACACTGGAGGAATATACCTGTAATAACACCATGGGGGAACTGAGGCACTAAACTGCCCTCTTCTTGTTAAGGAGCTCCCTTGCATCTGGGTTCATGTTCACAGACTTGCTTTAGTACCTAAGGAGCCTGGTCCCTAAAGAGAGGGATCAGACTTTTTTCCTCCTGCTTTCTGGTTCTTTACAACTCCCTAGAGCCCTAGGGGAAAACCCCCTAAAATTTAAATTTGATTCATATCTAGGGTCTTCCCCCAAAGGGTGAGTGCAAAAGTATTCAATGTGCTATATAAATCAGTTGTAGGACACCTACCTATTTCCCCCACACAAAAGGAATACTTAACATAGAAGACTCAGGATACAGACTTAAGTAAGCTAGCTCAGAGAAAAGGAACAAAGCAGAAGAGGGTTGTTAGGACTTTGAAATTCAATCAAAAATTTACTTATAAACACATGTCCTGGCTGCCATGTGAAAGAAGTTTACTGTTTCTACTGAGACAGCATCACCCTTTCATGGAGATTCCAGAAGAATCCTGATATCTAGGCATATCAGAAAAATATAGACGCCTAGAGAAGGTCACTCCATGTAACATCTACTGAGTGGGCAAGTGTTTCCAAGTCAGTAGCCAATCCTCTCTGATGGACCTCTTCCTTTATGGAGTAATGGGGTGAGAGAGGACCAAGCAACCACCCAGGTCTGCATTATCAAAAACAAATGCCAATTCTTTCAGCATTGAGGCAGCACAAGCCATGGACTGTGACACAGGATACACATATCACCAGAAAGAGGTCAACATTAGAAGCAATCAAAATATGTGCCCCTGGAAGGGGTCTAGCTCCAGGCATGCTCCATGGTTTATACTCTGTTGTTTTTCAGTTGTCTTCATGACCCCATTTGGAGTTAACTTGACACTAACCACATGCAGTGATTTACCATTCCCTATGCCAGCTCATTTGACAGATGAGAAAACTGTGCCTAGAGTCACACAACTAGTAAGTGTCTGAGGCGAGATTTGAACTTATGAAGAGTTCCTCGCTCCAGGCCCAGCATTCTATCCACTGTCCTCCCAGCTGCTCATATACACTATTATACACTACACAGAGCCTTCTTCCTTCTCTAAATTTTTAAGAGTGAAACCTTTAAAGCCACAGAAAAGATCATTCTGTGCTTTTCTTCACTTTATGATATGAATTCTCTGGTTGGAAATGATTCCTTGAATTCTCTGTTTTCTCAAAACATTGGTTTATAGCAATTTGTTACTCTCTAGTACTTCTGTAAGAGGCCTTCTTTTGAGTTTTCATACCACTGAAATAAAAATAAAAATATTTCCTAACATCATAGAGAATTAGTATAAAAAAATAGTACCTCTGCAACTAGAATGGTCCCTAAAAGATGTTTCAAAGTATTCGGCAATCTTGGCAACTATATTTGGAGACTGAGGTTTTTCCACTCACCAAAACAGACTTTGCTGCTGACTGATAATGCATAATATAATAAAGACAGATTACAGGCTAGACAGTGGAGAACAAAGACCTTTAATCCCTTTCCCTTTTTCTTACTCAAATTAATTTGCATGTTATGTCTAAGAGGATCTTGGGAGTGGCTAACATTAAATCTGGGAGAGTTATCTGTGACACAGCTCTTTGATCTTAGATACAAGACATCAAAAAGGAAATACTTGATCTTAGCCTTTGCATACTTTAGCCAACTTTTGTCAGCTGGTCAAATCTCGAAGCTTGAGGAGTTTGCCCACTATTAGAAGAAAGGGATAGAACACCATCATATCAAGGCAAGCTGAAGCTGAATTAGCCTGGGCAGGCCTGAACAAAAGTGCCCAGAAGATGGTAGCAGGAAACAATGCCCAACAGAGGACAGCAGATCAAGTTCTCAGCTGCCTTTCATTTGACCATGAGCCAACGCCCCAGATTGTCAGTTAGAGGAGGGTCTTTGGCACTGCTTTTTGTTTGCAAAGTAAGCATTCTGTTGCTTTAAAAATATCTGAAGATACTTGGACCTTAGAGTCAAATGACATGGAATTGCCACAGGTGCTGTCCTTGTCTCTTGTTAACCTCTTTGAAGAAAGATCTTTGCATAGAACTGAATAACAATATACCAAGTTGTCCCCAAGGGTGGGGAATCTTTCTCTTCGAGGCCACACATGATCTTCTAGGTCCTTGGGTGCAGTCTTTTGACTGAGGCCAAGTTTTACAGAACAAATCCTTTCATTAAGGGGATTTGTTCTGTAAAAGTTTGGATTCAGCCAATGGGTCACAAGTTCGGCCCTTTGACTGAATCCAAATTTTTTTCCGTGAAATTTGGATTTAGTCCAGGGGCTGAACTTGAGGACCTAGAGGGCCACAAGTTTCCCACCCTGAGCCAGGATGTTTAGAAAGTCTTGAGCAAGGTCTTGAGTTCACAGCTGTTGCTCAAGGTTGCCCTTGCTGTTCAGTTTCCGTCAGCTACGCAACTCCATTCAGCTAGGGTTCACTCACCAAGGATCACTGGTATGTCAAGAAGCTCTGAGCCTCAGAAATGCTTCTAATTGGCTGGTTGTTGTGTAACTCCATTGTCCTGCTCTCCGGTAAAGAAGGGAAGTTCTAACATATAGTCATTACAGAGTCTATGTTCACAAACTTGGGCCAAGTCTTCCCCAGGGAACAACTCTCCTGTCCTTCTGTCTTCTTGTCAGAAATAGGGGTGATTCAGCCTCTAAGGAAGAGACCAGAGGTGGGGAGCAGGAGATAGGGGGAATCTGGTATGGTTCTGATTTTCTGACCAAGATTACTAGAAGCTTCAGAGGCCCATAAAGCAATTATCATTTCTTAACTGTCAGAGCGGGAGGTGATCAGCCATACCTGAAAGTCAACCCACTTTCTCCAGAGGCAAGTCAACCTTATGACCTGATGATTACTTCTGTTCCCTCCTCACCCCCATCCCCACCTCCACCCACCACAACTGAGGAAGTAATTGAGAGGATCTGAGGTAACTCTTAACTAATCTCCTCATTATAATGTCTAGCAATTGGGATTGTCTTACCTTTGCAAGGGGAGGCGCAAATGATGTACTGTCAGCCCAATCAGAAGGTACACCTAGGTTTAAAAGATCCTGTCAGTCCTTACTCAGGGTCTTTGACCCAATTGTTTGGTTATTGCTAGTCTAATTAATAAATTGATCATGCTCAGGACTCTGGCTAAGATAGCCAGTGTGATCCACTTTCTGAACAGTTTATGTATTGTACTGTAATAATGTACTGTAATCTTGCCCTCGAGAAAACTATGTCTTCACCTGCCCTTGTTACAATTTTACTTGCCACACCTTCCAATTATCACCAGTTAGCTTTTACAAGTGAAATGTGCTGTGAAAATACAGCAAGAACTGAAGTAGGCACCCTTCCTCTCAAAACCCTAGGGTGTTAAATCCCTAAGTCCCTGGGGGAAGTAGTTTCACCTGGGAAAGACCTCAGCTTAAAAAGGCCAAGGTCTCCCACTGCAGTAGGGCCCTCTCCAAGTCGTCTTGATTTATATCTTGCCACTAGACTCAGATGGCCAGGATGAATGATAAAAAAGAAACACAACTACAACAGATCACTGCCCTTTGAATACATCAGGTCTGGCTTCACAGTCAATCAAAAAGGCCCCTTTTCACCACATGGTTAGTGGACAAACCAGTTACTCAGTGTCTGGGCATGCTCCAAAGTTCACCTGGCTGATTGCGTCAACCAAGAATACTGTACCTGCTCACAAGAACTGGGTTCATTGGCCAGTTATTCCCTGCTCCAATTATATATCATCATCATCAAAATAGCAAGCATTTACAGTGTTTAAAAGTTTGCAAAATGCTTTTCAAATATCTTCTCAACAACTCTGGGAGATTCTGATGTTATTTTTATCCCCAACTTACAGAGGGCAAAACTGAGGCAGGCATCAGTTAAGTGATTTGTCCAGGGTCACAGAGCTAATAAATTTCTGAGGATGGATTTGAACTCAGATCTTCTCAACTGTAGATCTAGTACTCTATCCAATGAACCACCTAGCTGTCACATATACACATATGTACATACATATAAATCCATGTATGTATATGTAAGTATGTACACACTTATATCTATATATATTCCACAATATTTTCCCTTAACATAAATGATGACTTCGAACATAAACCTAAGGTTCAAAGTATCACAGGATTTTAAGATGAAAGGAACTTTTGATATTATTTAATCTCCTCACCCCCAACAGATGAGAAAAAGTAAGGTCCAAAGAGGGAAATTCACTCAAGTTCACAGAAATAGTAAGTAGAAGAGCCAGAATTTGATTATGGAGCTCTTCTACCTCCAATTCAATGCTCTTTCTCCTACAACACACTGTTTGTATTATAACACTATAATGGGGAAGTCTTTCAATTATCTTCCTAGAGAGGAAAACATAAAATTTTGGAAACTAAATGTTTTATTTTAATTTTACTTTCTTACTTATAGCTGCATCTGGATCTTCTCTCCAGTGACTAGTCATAAAACTGGGAAAATGAAATTAAAATGCGAGCATTTCTAAAGACTAATTTCCTTTTTAATCAAAAGTTGTTTTATTTGATCCTAAAATGCCTGATGAATCATTGTTTCCCAGTACTATAACCATTTAACATGTGAATAACTCATAATACTGTAATTTCTTCTTCCAAATATCTTTAGTACATGTTTTAAAAACGTCTTCCCAAGTTAATCATACAATTAAAAAATGATAGGAATTACAGAAGTACTATAAAACTGTTAGGTTTCACAAATGTAGGTTGCTAGTTTGTAGCTATTAAATGTGTGGTGTTAATAATTCTGAATCTGTCTCAAGATTTAATTCTAGGGTCACCCTTTTTAAACAATGAATACCTTTCCCTCACCCCAACATTTTCTCACTCCATCTTTTAAAATTATGTTAAACGTCAAATTCAAGAAACTTTGATTAAACTGGGAGACATACAGAGCTTAGGTAAAGTTCTTACTGTTGTGGAATAAAGCATCCCCAAAGCTTTCCTACTCATGACCTAAAAGTCTATCATCAGCTTTCCTACTCTAGGGTTTCCAGGGGAATTAGAGTCAAAGACATCAAGGTTGAGTTGGTCTATTGAGATCATCTTATGGAGTATGTTCCTAGTTGTTATCTTGGGTTCTTGTTAAGCATGTGGAAACTTTGAGGCCCACTTCTTCTGGCCATGTGTGTTTTCAGGGCAAAAGGGATTGGACTTTGAGGGGAAATAGTCCCTTTATTGGCTACAGAGCCAGAAGAACACATTGGATATATAAAGGAATCCTTTATGCCTTCAGCCTTTCTCTTCCTTTCTGGCAGCTTCACAAACCCCTTCCCAAGAGGGTTTGAGGTGGTTTGCCCTGCTCCCTCCCCTGGCCTTTATGTGGTGGGGAGTATGTGGCATTTACGGCACATGTTCTGCATAGAGAAGCTTGAACTTGGGATTGGAATTGGGCTGCTTCTTTAGTGTTCAGTTTTTCCTTTTCTTAGTTGAACTAGTATCTAACCCGAAGTAGATGAGGAAAGACTTGGAGGCAACCTTGTGAGTTTGAAAGGTCTGTAAGACTTGGATCCCATTATGTCAAAGCTAAAAATGGCAGCAAGGCAGGGATGCTCCAGTATAGTAATAATTGTCTATTATGTATCTCACAGGGTGTTTTGAGGAAAGTACTTGAAACTTTAGAATGCTACATAAGAGGAAACTACTATTTATCCTGTTTGACCAAGTGGTAGAGAATATGAAAGGGAGCATCATGAGATAAAGCTGAAAGGATGTTGGAACAAGGTCTTAAGAGGCTTAAATATGGGCAAAAAGAGTTTGGAAATATCTTTAATAATAATAATAGCTGACATTTATATAGTTCTTTAAGGTTTGTAAAATGTCTTTGTATGCCATGTTACTTAATCCTCACAACACTGTGAATAAGTACTATTATTATCCCCATCTTACTGTTGAGGAAACTGAGGCAAACAGGAGTTAAGTGACTTGCCCAGGGTTACTCAACTAGTAAGTATCAGAGACCAGATTTGAATTCAGGTCTTCCTGACTTAATGTCCAGCACTTTAAGCACTATATCACCTAGTTGCCTCAATATCATTGTTACTATATTAATTGAACTATCACTATATTACCATCATGAAACTTTGAAAGACAATTGGCTGAGAGCATTTAGGGGTTCATCCCAATGCAAACAGCAAGTAGGTATTTGTCATAAATATTACAAGTATGATATTAATATTAACAGTCATAGCTGAAACATATAGTTTGTTCATATTCATCTCATCTATAACTCTCTGAGGTAGATGGTGAAGGTTATCCACATTTTATAGATGAAGGCACAGGTCTGGCAATGCATTCTCTACAACTTCTAGGGTAAAAAACAATTTCCTGAGCTTGACATTTAAAGACTCTTGATAGTCTAGGGTGCATCCTATTTTTTCAGCCTTGTTTCATATTATTCCTCTTAGCATATTCTTAGGGGTAGCCTAACTAGCTGTTGCTTGAAGTGGACATGCTGCCTCCTACTTAATGTACTCATTCTTCAAATCTGATTTCAAGGAGCTCATACTGTAATAGGGGAGGGCCATCTCCAGTCATCTTGATCTCAGCACTGGACCCTGGTGGCTCTGGAAGAGAAAGTAAAGTTGGTGATTTTGCACAGCGATCCCTCACTTAAATCCAATTCACTTGCATGTCATGGCATCACCTCCACAACAACAGCTCTAATGGGGGAGATAACAGATAGGGGAATGTAACTGCAGTGGTCCTTAGTGTACAGCTATTGGCACCTTGTTGAGAGGAAAAAAGAAAATTCTAGATTAGATTTCAGTGATTAGAACTATCCCTAAAATTAGCTGTTTGGTTCAAGTCCACCCTCTTAGAAGAATTTCACAAATGAGGGCTCTCCCCAAAATGAAATAAATGGCTTGGAAAAATTGACTGTGGTAAGAATATCCATCTTTTTGCTCTGGCTTATAAAGCTAGAAAAAAAATAGCAAACTTTTTGTCTTTTTTCCCTTTTTTTTTTTTTATAGAGCTCCTAAAATGGCAGCTTCAAGGGTCATCTCTTCTGGCTTGGGGCAGAAACAGACGTGCTCTGGAGAGGAGAATTTCTAGACAATGTTTTAATTGAGGCTGGCATTACTGAACAAGTCTTAGCATCGCATAACTTGAAGAAATGCAAGAAATATGTCATGAAAGCAAAAGTACAACTATAAAATTCTATGATCAATTAAAATCTTAGAACTATGATCCAAATCCCATAAAATAAACATAAGCATATATATACATTATCTAACAAGGATCTCTATTGTGCTATAAAGTGTACATAAAATACAACTTAACTGTATCATAAATGCAGCCTATCTAAAATTAGTAAGCTAGCATAATAAACATTAATTAAACATTTTAACAGTCATTTTCCTTGCATTAGCATTTAGAAGGCTCATTTGGGATAATTTGGATTGACCGTATCTCTTTACAAAGCTGCCTAGAGAATTTCTTCTTCTAGTCAATTGCAAGCAAAGACACTCATTCTAATTACCTCCCCATTCTAATCATCTTAGACTTGTTACTCCATCATCATCATGACTACCACTGTTACTAGCAGGAGCAGCAGTAGCTTAATTTATCTCTTTTGGTTCTAACAACAGTTCTTCAAAGTTGATATTGGAAGTGTTGGAGTTACTGTTCAATAAAGGAGGTGTTGAATCTAGTCTTCATGTTCATTGGATTTTATCTTTTATCGTAAAGAAAGAGAAGTAGAGGGCTGTGTTGGATATAGTCCTGTACTTGGGATCTAAAAGACCTGAGACTGAGCTCCAAATCAGGAATTTCCTGGCTATGTGAACCTTGGGTAATTCTTTCACTTCTGTAGGTTTCCTTCTGTCTTCTCATCTGTAAAATGAAGAGGTTGTACTCAATGACCTCCAAGGTCTTTTAGCTTTACGTGTGATCCCTTTTGGTAATTCCTTTTTGTATATATACTCTATGTTTTAATTGGGACAGTGGATCCAGGTAGGATTTTAACAGTACTATTTCTTTAAGAGCAGTTACGTCACAGTGTAGTTGTGAAGATGAAATGAAATATTTTTAAAGTACTTGAAAACCTTAAAGTGTTATATATTAATTATTGGGGGAAATTTTTTTGGCTGGTGATCCCATTTAGCATTTTGCCTGGTAACGTTAGAATTTGGCTTGGGACTCTCCCCTGGAAAAGGGTCCCAAATTCTACTGCAAGTATTCAAGCTAAGAAGACATCAGAAATAGGACAGGTTTTATTTAACCTAACAAAAAAATTACAAAAAGTACTTCTACCCACACTTCCAGAGAGTCTTTTTTTTTTTTTTGTAAGGGATCAGCCACATTACTGCCCCTCTGCCTTCCCAGACTCTTTGGACCTCTAAGTCCACATGATTAGCACAGGATAGGTCCAGTCCAGGTTGTCCCTTGCTGCATCCTGCTTTGTCAATCTACCTTTCCCTTCATGACTTACAGCTAGCCTGAAATCTCCTCTTCAGGTCTGAGTAAGTCTCTCCAGTTTCTTCCACTAAAGTTCTGAATCCCTTTTCTCTCTGTCAATCTTTAATGCCAAATGCAACTTTGAAACTGGGAATTTGTGCCAATTTTGGAACATGAATGTAATAAGGGGGCTGCACATTCATATTTCATCTAGAGATTTCTCCTTCTGTCCAAAGAAATATCACTTTGTCCAAAAGATAGTAGAAAGAAGAATTTAAATCATCTCTCTTGATGGATGCCTGAGTATGCTTTCTACGTATACATGAACATAAATGTCACTCTTATAAATTATAAGGGGCCCCTCTGTGCTATATACACAGTTTTCACAGAAAGTTCTTGGAGTAGATCATCTAAACCTTGCCAGTGAATGATTTATAACATGGTATTAAGAGAGTGCAAAATATCAAGCAGATATAAATGAGATGTCTGCATTGAAAAAGAATTATAAAAATCTTAGCTGAACTTTACACAGACTGCCAGACCTGGAATCAGGGAGAACCGAGTTCAAATGCAGACCCTGGTCAATTCACTTAAATTCTGTTTGCCTCAGTTTTCTTATTGATAAAATGAGGAAAACAATAGTACCTATCTTCCAGGGTTGAGTGAGGCTCAAATGAGATAATATTTGTAAAGCACCTGGAATACAGTAGGTATGATATAAATGATACTGTTGTTGTCATGATTATAAACGTGCCCCCCATGCCTAGCACAGTGACTGACCTGTGGTAGGTGCTTCACAAAGGCTTACTGATTAATTGCCTTATCTGAGACACAGCCCCAGGGAGGAAGAACTGAGGCTCTGAGAAATTGGGGGATTTGCCCAGTCGAATAGATAGAGATGGAGAGTTGGTAGAATGAACATTTATTAATCCCTTACTGTATTTCCAGCAGTGTACTAAGCACTGGGGATACATCTAAAAGGGAGCAAGACTGTCCCTGAATTCAATGAGCTTATATTATAATGGAGGAAGAGAACACCTAAAGGAGAGGTGGGAACGTTGGTTCAGGAATGTGAGTGAGACTTTTCTCATTGTTTTATTTTTATTTCAATTCTTATTTATTAATTTAGTGCTATATTAATTTTTTTTTTTTTGCACGAGAGGCATGCTAAATATCCAGTGTTGAGTGACTTTGAAAGTTCTAGTTTCAAATGGGGCAGAAGTAAATGAGCAAGATTTTTTAAATTAAAAACATGGGAATTACTCCCACTTTTGAAGTCCTAATCTATGTGAATCCATTTCTGGATTTCATTGGATTTCAGTTAACTTACAGATAAAACACCATGTTATGCTTTTGGGGAAACAAAAAGACAACTCCCTGCATCCAAAGAGATTGCAATCTGGTTGAGGTGCTAGAACAGTTATATAAACAATATGAAATACATTATTCATAAGGATGTTGTTTCTGTGTTTTCTTTGCTTATTAGATGGGTGACATAAATTGTAGAATTTTCATGATATAATTGAGTCTTTAAGAAATTCTTTCATAAGTGTGATTGTTAGATTTTGTTTGTACAGTAAAGTATTATGTGAATTGGTCATGTGAGTTAAAGAAGGGCAGAAGTAAGGAAAGGCATATTTTTTTCCTCTGAGGAAAGAAAAAGCCCTGTGTTGCTTTGAGTCATGAAAATAATTATTAAACACAAAAACCATTCTTCTCTTTCATAATGATTCAATAGATAAAAACAACTATTGTATGTATCTTTTTCATTTGGTGGTAGAATAGACTTGTCTGGGTTCTGAGTTCTTGAGCTTCTAGCAAGCACATTTACCGAGGTTCTTAACCCTTTTTGTGTGTCAAGGACTCTTTTGGCTTCTCAGAATAACGTTTTTAAGTGCATAAAATAAAATGGAAAAGATTACAGTGGAAATCACCTACTAACTAGATTACAATGGAAATCAACTACTAACTTTTGATAACTAGGGTTATGAAAATATTTTTTTTGAAAACAAGTTCACGCTCCTCAAGTTAATGATCCCTGAATTAAAGAAAATGATCCCTTCAAATTTTATAGAAGGTACTTCCAGAAGATGTCTTCTTCATGTTAAAACAAGATGCTCCCTGGTCTGACTAGTACATACTTGCCAAAGAGCTGACTCATTCATATTGGTTGTGTTAAAAGGAGGAAGAAAAAGGAAGAGAAAGATAAAAAACATTTTTCCTCATCTGTCCAAGAGCTCAATTTATGTAAGTATTTTTTCCAGATATTGATAGCAAATATTTTCAATATTGCTTTTATCAAGGTAGCTTTGAGTCTAAATTAAAATAAATTTTAATATTGATATATTAACCACACCTTGTATTCTCCTTTGTGAGGTCCAAGAGCTAGCTCTTCAGAGGTTTTAGTATAGGAATAATTATTTTATCCTTTTAATTTAAGATAAAATAAATCGAGAAATTTAAAAAACATAGAATCTGCTTTTGTTCCATGAAAATTTTGTGGAGCACAATGTAGGAAAGCTTGTGAAAACCCAACAAGCAACTCTGGGATAACAAAGAGCATTGTGTTCATAGTAGAAAGTCACATCATTTTGGAAAGACAGGCACAGCCTTGTCCAAACCTCTGCCAACTACAGTGACCAATGGAAAAGAGAAACCAAAAGAAAGGTAGAAAGAGAAAAGAAAACTCTGCAAGCCACAAATTACAATAGTTTTTATATTCACTGCCATTGGAAACAAATTTATCCTCTGGACATACAACTAATGGCCTTTCATAATTTTCAAAAGAACAATCAAAAGTAACAGAGATATAGAGGGAAAAAAATTAGGATGAAAATGGGAGAGCAGATGGGGAGAATCTGAAATATTACATCTTGGATTTAAGAATATAAGATAGATTCTATTTTGCCTTTATGTTTGTGTTATGTAGAAAAAATGAAAAAGAAAGTGAAAAAATTATAGTAGAGAATCTACTTTTATTACTGAAAATTAGCTGCATAAAAATAAGTAGCTTTGAGAAAAATCATAATATAAAAAAAATGTGAAAACAGCAAAAATATTTAAAAGGAGAGTATGGTTAAAAAGTGCAGAACTTATCATGAAGTTCAAAGTTAAATCTGGTAAAAATGTAAAATGATGAGTGATAACTGGAAGAAATGGAATCCTTTGCCAAAACTAAATACATATTAATGCAACAATGAGAGAACTATATTCAGTAATACCTTCAGGATATATAATACTTAACAATACATTTATTTACAAACTTTCATTTCCTAGGCTTTAGCCAGAAGGTTTCTTTGGAAGTAATAAGCTTAAATCTACTTCATTTGTTTTCTAAAGCACAAGTCTTACTAAATTATTTCCTTGCTCATGGAGCTCCAGCGGCTCCATATTACCTCCAGGATCAAATAGAAGCCCTTCTGGCATTTAAACTTCCTTACAATGAAGAACTCTGACCAGTGGAATCAACCATGACTCCAGAGGATTAGTAATATAGAATACTCCCTATCTCATGGCAGAGAAGCGATACAGTAAGTAGGAAGAATGAGACACCTTTTTTGATATGGCCAGAATGGGAGTTTGTTTTACTCGACCATCTAGAGTTGTTGCAAGAGCTTGTTTTTTTCTTTTCCTTTTTCTGGGATTGAGGAAAGTAGGAAGGAGAAAAAAAAAAGTTTTAGAATTGAAAAAAATAAACTCTTTAGCGCCTAGCCCCTTCCTACTTTCTGAGTCTTCTCGATACTTCAGGATTAATTTACACTGGCCCACGTGCCATACCTCGCCCATCATCGCCTTGTCTTGCACTGATTGACCTCATACCTGGATGTTCTTCCTCCTCGCCTCAGCCTGCTGACTTCCCTTAAGACGCAGTTCAAGGCCCACTTTCCATTGGAGGTCTTTCCTGGTCCCTTCAGCTGCTGGTATTTCCCTCCTGAGATTCTGTCACGAAGCAGGTGCTCTGGAGCACTTAGTGCATGGTTGGACATTGAAGACATCACTTCATCCACTGCATCCGGTGCTACCGCCAGGCGTCTTGACTTTTGTCTTGCCACAGAACTCTGATGACTCTGGAAGAGAGAATGAGACTGGCAGTTTTGCACAACTCTGCCTCACTTTAATCCAATTCCCGTGCTGGTCAAGACATCACCCTGTGATGTCACTGGTTCTCTTGGGAAATAAAGGATATAGAACAACCACAGCCACCTTCATATACTTCATACCTATCTTCTGTGGGAATTGATATGTTGTTTCCCCCTTTAGGATGGAAGCTCCTAGAGGGGAGGGACTGTGTTTATGCCTTTCTTAGTTAAACAATTTTCCCAGAATCACACAGCCAGTGTGCGGCTGAGGTAGGACTTGGTACCGGAGCTTTCTGACTCTGAAGACAGCTTTCTACTGCGTCACCTCTCTAATGAAGACAATTACATAGATCTGCATGTGCCAGAACAGCACAGAAACTTCATGTGTATAAATTAGTGACTAGTAATTATGGAAAGATAAGGTAAATGTCATTTCTTTGCTTTTCTTTTACTTTAGGAATCCCATAATTAGATAGACAGACAGAGTTTTTGTTAAGTATACACCATGGGCCAGGCACAGTGCTGGGTGCTGGGAGTGCAAAACAAGCAAAAAGAATGAAAGCCCCATTTTCAAGGAATGTACATTCACACAGGGGAAGAAAACACATCAAAGGGATAGAGAGAAGGTATATGCAGGGACTCAAGGAGGAAAGGTCGAGAGAATCAGGCCTAGAGCCAGAAGAAGAGTAAGCAAGGCTAGCCTGGGTACTTCCTTATGTGGAAGTTCTGGGCAAGGACTCACCAATCAGAGGAGGGGCCAGTGGGGTGAAAAGTACTTTTCTGAGTAGTCATATAGTGATTTAATATTTCGCTGTCAGTATGTCCTATATTGGTTTATGTATATTAGCAAGTTAATCTTAAATTGTCAAAATTTAAAATATCAAAAATGAGCTACTTTGTGTTTTTGGTTCTTTTTCTCAGTGTCTATCATAATACTGAACCCAACTGGCTACAGTATTTACAGATTCCTTGGAGCATTAATTCATGATGGCAAATCATTTGCAAAGATATCTTCAAAGATTAGATGCTTTTATTTTATAAAACTCTACATGGCTTAATATCTAGATTTATCCCAAGCTAGAAGAGAGAAGATGATGGTTTCATGCATTATTCAGAGGGGTAGAGACCTCTACCAGAAGCTTCTTCTGCCTTATTTTCGTAGTACTTCTTTATTTCTCCACTAGTCCTTACTGCCCTACTACTCATTCGCCATTGAACATGGTATAAACCCTAGATTCCTTCAGTGGTCAGGTGCAGCTGGCTAAGCAAGAGTCTCTAGGTAGTCTCCAGCCCCTGACAGCTTACCAGCTTAGGTGGGCAGAGGTCCAAGTGCAGCTCAGAAGTCAGTAAATGAGGTGACTGAGTGGGTCAGCTCCGGAAATTACAAAGAAAGCGTGTGCGTGTGTGTGTCCTAGAGACTTTATCAGTTCTTTCTCCCCGCCCCAGAACAAAATAATTATTAAAGCTTCCTATATTTTCACACACACACACACACACACACACACACACACACACACTGAAGCAGTGGAGGACTGTGAGACAGACAGGAAGCAGTACATGCCAAGAAGGTCAAACCCCCACCATTATGTTGACCATCGTGTCTCCTCAGACCCTGCTGGAGACAGACCAATAACCTAAACCCCAGAGTCTTCAGAATAGAAGTGGCCCCCAAATCAACAAATTTGCTTGTAGCCAAGCCCCTACAACCATCACTGAGAGGTAAAATCACTGTGGAGGGGGTCAGGGAAGGTCTGCCTACTTTGCCATGGCCAGCAACAAACTGCTAACCAATTGCTGCCAATGCAAACAGGCAAATAGGAACAACCCCCCTGGATGTTGCAGTACCCTTCAAACTACCAGTCCTACTTCTAGCTCAGTCCTCTGAACCATTATCTCCCATGGAGAAGGGTCCAGTCATGCCCACCAACTCCCAACAAACTGCCACTCATAGGGTAGGCAGGCTAGCCTGGCTTAAGCAGCAAGTCCCTGAAGTAGAGAAAGAAGGCAGCATCTATCAGTTAGGTCAAACCACCACTGTGACCACCCTCTCCCTCCTGACTCATGGAGAGATACCAGAACCTGAACCCAAGAGGCATTGGAATAGCAGCACTTCCAGCCCATTTCCTGAAGTTCTCATCTTGGGAAGCAACTCCCTGCAATAATAACCTGGAAACTTCTTCTATAGGTGCTGTTGTTTCGTTCTTGAAGGAAACAATGACATCAGGGAGGTGATGCTATGACATGCAAGTGAATTGGATTTATGTGAGGGAGGGCGGTGCCAAAGTCACCAGCCTCACTTTCTCCCCTGAAGCCATCTGGGTCCAGTGGCCAGACATGGACCAGGACAACTGGAGATGGCCTTGGATGCAATAGGAGACCTTGGGCTTTTTAAGCTCTTTACAAGTCTTAGTTTGACTGAGGCAATGCTCAATCAGTGAGAAAGGCTAGGGAAGAAATGAGACTGAGAATGTCTTCTTTTACCTATTCAAAAAAAAATCATTCTGAAGGGGAAGTCACTCAGAATTTCTGGCTAAAACAGAAAACAATTGCTATTTACATTCACTCTGAGCCCAGTCAGAGCCCAAACAATGACCAAGTGGGGCTTGGCCTGGGACCTATTGTTGGCCAATCAGTGAGAGTCAGAATGATCTGGGTTTAAGGCATGATCCTAAGAAAGAAATCTAGCCCATGAACCCGAAGATATCTTGCTGGGCTTTCAGCAATCAAAATTTACATTCCTTTGGGCAGAGCACTGGCAGGTAAGGGTAAGATACCTTATGTGGTCAGAAGAAAGGGAAGGGAAAGAAGAAATAAAGAAGGGGGGAGAGAGGAAGAGAAAGAGAGAGAGAGGAGGAGGAAAGAAGGAAAAAGGAAGAAAGAAAGTAGGAGTTGTGTTGCCCAACTGGTGCTATAGTCTTATCAAAGATCCAGAAAAGAAAGTTTTGTCACCAAATTCTTTGCCACTGTCGAATGGTTCAATATTAGAACATTCCACTGATATTATTTTATCAGTGGAAGTTGTATTAAAGAAGAAACATTGCCATCTCCTTTGCCATTGCACTCTAAAAATCATGGGACCTTTCCATCTCACATGGAGCTGAAACATTTTGTCTTCCAAATAAGAATGTGAGCTCATTGAGAAGAGGGATTTTCTTACTTTTCTATTTGTATCCAATATGATGAATATTTATTAAGTGCTTATTATGTGCCAGGAACTATGTTAAATGCTGGGCATAAAAAAACAACAAGGGTCCTTGCCCTCAAGAAGGCTGTAATCCAATAAGGGAAAACAATACACAAAGGGAAGCTGAAAAGGAAGGGGGTACCAGAGTGTACCTGGCAGGGAGGGTATATAAATATATATTTATAAATGTACTAGGGACATTCTGTTTTCATATTATGTTTTCTTTCTGAGTACCTTTCCAAAATACTTGAACGCCTATGGAGCATCAATCATTGGGAGAAATTTTCAAGCCTCCAGTTCCCAGATACTCTCTACTTGGGTTGTAGCACCTGTATCATGAGACAAGGACTCAAGGAAGTCTGCTGAGACGTGGAGTGTTAAGGTAGCTAGTTTATGGGGGGCTGATCATCAGACAGTAGAAGCAGCCCACCAGCTATTGTTAGACTAAGAAGATGGAAAAGTAGGCTATGGAGTAGGGTTACTGTGATGTCCCTAAATTTAGGAGTGTGGTAAAGATCCCGAAGTACCGTAAAAAGAGTGGAGTGGAGTGGAGTCAACTCATAGACCTGTGCTTAAATTACTGTCTTCTAAGAACAGTTTTGGCAAGGAGAAGGGTCACTACTTCAGAATGGAGAGGGTACATTATTGAGGTATGGAGTAGGGAGGAGGCAGTTCATAGTGAAAGGCATCAACTTTTTCTCAGTAAAGTAAGTTTGTTAGCTGAGATGGACTAGGAAGAAGGCTTGAGGAAAGAGAAGGTTTGGAATTGTTCCTGTGGGAGTATAATATTTACTCAATAAAAGAAGAAGAAAAGGGTTAATAGGCATCAAGGAGGGCCCAGTTGATGTCAGATAATGTTCATCTTTAGTGAGTCAAGATGGCACAATTGACTTTCTTCAGCCATGTTCATCAATATGGAAAGAGCAACAGTGAAGGTAGTTTGTGGGAATAACAAGGTTCGTGGGGTCATAGGGACCATATATTTAAAGTTGGAAAGAGCCTTACAGTTCATCTAGTCCAAACACTATCATTTTACAGTTAAGGAAACTGAGATCAAAGAAAAGTGACTTTCCCAAGGTCAGTAAATGGCGTAACAGGGATTCAAACCTAGGTCTTTCAGTTGTAAATACAGTGTTCTTTCTAGCACACCCAAGGCCCAATAGCCATAAGACAACAAACAAAGGGTTATGGGCAGAGGACAGGGCATGGTTGAACTGATTAACTCTAGGATCAAAACCTCGAATGGCAGAAAGTAAGGTTAGAGCAGAGGTGGTCTAGAAAAATAGGGAGTAGTGGAATGACTAAAGCTTCAGTAAATATGACTGAGATAGATTTAGGAGTAAGGCAAAGGGAAACACTAAAGTACAGGAGTTTATGATCAGAGAGAATGCTGAAGGAAAAAAAACAACCCAAAGTTTCATAGTTCTAGATGTGTAAACACATTAAAGACCTCCTTTTCAGTTTCTCTGGACATATCAAGAAACCACCATATTGTGGTCTAAAAGCCCCTTTCAGATGACTCCCCCTCCCCAACTCAGAGAGGTAGGCTGAGTCAAAGACAAAATAATAAAGCATCTCTTATCTAGATAAGATTATAATCTCTTCATTACTCCATTTCCAGGTGATAGGTCCCATGATACACACATTATTGATCATAGAAAGAAAAGAAAAATTGTGTCTACTATATGCCAGGCACTGTGCAAAATGTTTTATAAATATGACCCTAGCTGGTTGTCATAACAACCCTGGGGATTTGGTATAATTATTTTCCCCATTTTTTACAGCTGAGGAAACTGAGGTTAACTAAGTAACTTGCCTAGATCACACAGCTAGTGTCTGAGGCTGGATTTGAATGCAGGTCTTCTTGACTCTAGACACAGCACTCCATTCACTGTACTACCTAGCTGCTTCTATCAATACCTTTCAGTCCTTGTGGGGAGTGGTCAAGAAGGAATTGAATTATATTCTATTTTGGACCTAAAGTGTCAATTCTCACTCAACTTCCACTCAACTTTCAAATTGATCTTTCTAAAGTAAGTATCTGCTCTCAACACCCTCCCTCACATCCCCCATTCAGTAAACTCTGGTGGTGGCCTAATTGCTCCAAGATAAAATATAAAACCCAGTATGACTTTTAAAGTCCTTCATAACCGGGTCCCTTCCTCCTTTTCCAGTATTCTTACACCTTATTTCCCCACAGGCACTCTGCAGTCCGATGACTCTGGTCTCATTGTTATTTCTGAAACACAATACTCAGTCTCTTTCCCTTTATCTTCACTGACTGTCCCCCATGTCTGAAACGCTCTTTCCTCACAAGTCCCCTGGTTTCCTTTAAGTTCCAGCTAAAATTCCACCTTCAAGAAACCTTCCTTGATCCCCCTCAATGCTAGAGATTATCTTCAATTCATGTTGTATAGATTTTGGAGGCATATTAGTTATTTGCATATTGCTTTCCTCATTAAACTATGTGGTTCTTGAGAGAAGGGATTGTTTTTTGCCTTTACTTGTATCACTAGAGCTTAGCACAGTGCTTGGTATGTAATTGACAATAAAAGCTTGAAAAAGTTTAAAATTTTTTAAAAATAAAAACAGAACATATATTTTGTAGCATTATATTCCCATTTTTCTAAGATTTTAAAATTATATTTTATTTTTTCAGACAGCAAAAAATCTACCTTCTCATCTTCCAACCTTAACTAATAAAGCATAAAAGAAAAACAAAATCCTAGTTATAAATATATATAAATTAGCCAAACAAATTTCCATCTTGGCCATTTCCAAATAAATACATGTATCAATCTGCATTGAGTCCTTCACTTCTTTATCCGGAGGTGGGTAGCGTGTTTAATCACTGGTTCTCTGGAATGATTGTTGCTCTTACTGATCAGAATTCTATTCTTTGAAAGTAATTTATCTTTATTATATTGTTGTCAGGTTATTATTTCTTCTAGTTCTATTTACTTTGCATCAGTTCATGATAAGTCTTTCAAGTTTTCTCTGGAACACTCCCTTTTACCCTTTCTTATGGAAGAATAGTACTCCATCATTTTTATATACCATAACTTGTTCAGCTAAGAGCTCTGGGTAGTTTTCTTTTAAGAGTTCTTGAAGTATGATGTCTAAACTTGTTTTTCCCCCAGAATGTTCAGATAGTTCAATGATTCTTAAATATTTTTTCTCTTAGATCTGTTTTCCAGGTCAGTTGTTGCAATAATAAGACACTTTACATTTTCTTCTAAATCTTTTAGTCTTTTGATCTTATTTTAATATTTCTTATCATCTCAGGGAGTCATTGGTTTCCATTTGGTCCATTCTGATTTTGGTGGAGTTTGTTGCCAAGGTAAGGTTTTGTACCCCTTATGCCAATCTGTTAATTCTCTTTCAAATTCTTTCTTCCATAACTCTCATTTCTTTTCCAGTTTTTTCCTCAAGCACTCTCATTGCATTGACAAAAATATTTTAAATTCATTTTTTAAAAAAACTCTTGCTCCTTCTCTTCCAGGAATTCTAACTGAATTTGTGTCCATACTGTGTTTTTTTCTGATGCTTTGGAGTAATTTTCTTCTTCTGGATTTGTTTCTTCAGCATCCGTGTCACCATTGTAACTTTTTGGTGGGATTCTTTTTCATTTGTTTGTTTATTCTCCCAACCTACTTCCTGATTATGGACTTAATGGGACAGCAGACCTCTGTGAACTTCTGGAAGACAGGTCTAGCCTGGTCCTGCTGCTGCTCCACCCCAACCTCATTACTTAGTGTTGTATTATTTATTCCTTGATTTCAGAGACTGACTAGAGGCCCCATTCTGAGCCCTACAAGTTCCTGACCTGAGTTTTAGGTCTGAACAACAGTCAACTGCTGTTGGACTTAGCCACTATCGACTGGCTAGGAAGTTCTGCTGGTTTGAAGTGACAGAACTGCAGGCTCCTCTTTGGTCTAGGATTCCTAGCCTGGTTATTTCTCTGTGATGCTTGCTTCTGAGCTGCCTAGGATGACACACATGTAAGCATATGCATACGAAAACCTAATTAAAAGTGGCATTCCTATAATTTGGAATTTTTATATTTTGGACAAGAGGCAGGAAAGTGAGCAGAGATGACTTTTTCTAGGAGTTTGGCTGTAAAAGAAAAAGATGCATATGCCTATTTAACTAATTATATAGTTTGTAACAAGGTGATAGACCATACCTGGTAGTCCCAGGTTGGTGAGGGTATATGCACATGTGGTCTACCACTCTTTCCCGTTGATTCGTCTTCACTCTCCATCATGAATGGGGTGCTTGGGTACCTGTGCTTGAACCCCAGTTATAAAATCACATTTGTCCCTAAGCTCAAAACACTCTCAGGCAGTTTCTCCCCAGCTCAAGAACAGCCTTTCCCAGTAAAAACTGTTATCTCCCTTCCTGCTACAGTGGCCAGCTACACCTCGGATTTATTAGTCTGAACCAGCTGTGTACTGGCTGAACTGGCTGTGTATCGGGTCATAATGACATTTACTACTCACTGACCAATCACATGTATCCTAGACTTAGACATAAGGGTACCCCCTTACATTTATCTAGTCTCACAAGACACTGATGAGAGTAGCCTGGAATTATTTAGTCCTGACCGTCAGGCCTAAAACCACACCTCCATTTAGTCCCACTTTGGGCTATTTCCCAATGAACTCAGGATAAAACAAAAAGTGCATGTTCCTTAAAGAACTAACCACTCTGAATCACTTATCACACTTGGCACATGCTTTACTATGTAATATCCTATATAAACTTTAACTGGGCCCCTCTAAGGTTGCAGTTTCCCTATGTGTGGGATACTGAGACCTTATCAATGAATCAGAGACTCAGAGATATTAGCAAAAAGAAGAGTTCATTTATGGACTTTCTCAAGAAAGAGTTCCCTCAGAGTGCCTGAAAGATGGCACCAACTGAAGAGAGGGAAGCTGTGTTTAGCTCAACAGATTATATATGCCCTAACTGCAATTCCCCCTCCTTAGCCCCCATCCTTGGGGCTCCTTGGTACAAGCCCTGAAGGTACAATCTATTCGAGGCAATCTACCCCAGCAACAGAGAACAAAGACAGTTTTCACATATCAGTACTAAAAAAAAGGGGGGGGTGTTATTCCTCCCTGCTACGTGTCTAAAAACAAGGTGTGGAAAGGCTGGGAAAATACAGAGGGCAGTCTGGGAAATTAAAGGGGTAGTCTTGGGAAAATATAGGAAGTAGTCTGGGAGAGTACAGAATATGTTGAAACATTTCTTCTACAAGGTCAACCTGCTGCAAATGTTTCCATCAGGCAAGAAACAATTAACCCCTTGAAGAGGCTTCATTCCTGAGAGATCCTCAGAGATCTTCTCTCATATCTAAGAACGCTTGCCCACTGAATAGTGTAATAAATCTTTTACCTTGACTTCAAGAATGCTTGAGTCCTCAAATTCTTTTCCAGACAGCCCATGCAGTGAACTTCAGTCTTCGAGTTCCTCTATCATTCCTCTGCCTCTCAAGCCCTCACCACCACTACTTTGCCTCTTTCATATATAGGCAGGAACTTGGGCACTCATCCTTTTCCCTCTTTGCTATCTGGCTCCAACTTATCTGATTTTACATTACTTCTACTCATTAACTCTATATTCTAGTCAAATAAAACATGGCCCCAGTAAAACATGGCATTTCATCTCTTGCCTCTGTAGTTTTGAAAAGGTTGTCCCCAAGGCCTAGAATGTTCTCAGTCCTTGTCTCTGTCTCTTTAAAGTTCAAACCAAGAGATATATAAATGAGAGATATTTTGTGATTTCCCAATCCTCCTCCCTCCCCCTCATCTCTATAGTTAGGGCTCAGTTAAACACCCCCCCATCTCCCCACAAATAACATTTACTTTATTTGCGTTTTCTAATGAATCATCTGTGAACATCTTGATTCTCCAGAGGAGAATATAAACTCCTTGATGGCAGGGACTTTCCGCAAGTTTAGAATATATTTCCTTTTTACCTACAATTGTAGAATTCTCACAACTCAATTGCTACATCCTGCTGGTGGCCTTTGCCAATACTTTAGTTATTAGTACACTCTGCCTCTTAAAATTACTTTGTGTTACTTTATATTTTTGTATTTATTTTTATTACTAATGGGACAGAGGATAGTAGGCCCAGGCCTAAGACTCAGGACGCCCTGAGTTCAAATTCAGCCTCAGACACTTACTAGTTGTGTGACCCTGTGCAAGTCACTTAACCTCTGCCTGTCTCAGTACACATAGCAGGTGCCTAATAAATGCTTAGTCCCTCCCCTTTATCTCATTTAATCATTTGTTTTTATCTGTTTGAGTGTGTCTCCCTAATAGAATCTAAACTTTTCGAGGTCAGATCCTGTTTCATTTTTGTCTTTATATCCCCAGGACTTTGCATACAGAAGTCACTTATACTCTCTCACTTTCAGTTTTCTCATCTGTAGGATAATAGTAATACCTACAGCACAGGGTTATTGTTAGGATAAATAAGAGAACATGTACAGCAAACCTGAAAGGGCTATATAGATGCAAATATTATCATTTTTATTACCACTCACTGTCTATTCCAGACTCTCCTGCTACCGTCACTCAGTAATCTTTCTTCCTCTGACATTTACTCAAAGCTGTAACTAAGGCAGGACAAAGCACAGGTATAGCTGATTAAGAGGGTACCCACAGGCATGAGGGAAATGGTAACAGGTTCATCCAAGATGGAGTGACAGAGGAGGGCAAAGGACTAACAGAGTTCCAACTTCCTCCATCTACATGACTTATTCTCTCCTGCTCCTCCATTGGGATCTGAGGAAGCTGGATCATGGTATGTCTGTTTTCCACTGATTGCCATATCCTCAATGTCTTTGACCTGAGTCTAAGTTGAGAAAATAATAGTGTGATGGGAATAGTTGTTGGTCCTAGTCATTAAACTTCACTCACAGAATAGAATGGGTAACTGGACAGAGAGAAATAGGAGGAAAATGGGGATTCAAGTGTCTGTAACTCTGGCCCTGTAGTTCCTATGCAAATGGGATCACCCCATAAGGTGAATAGCAACCCTGGAAATGGGTCTGCTTGCCCAAGTGATCCAAGAAAGTACCTGGACAGTCACCTCCCAGCCCCATACAATGGCATAATCTCTCAATCATGTGGCAGATTGCAAGAAGAAACCAAGGGGTGATATAGAGGAGAGACTTGTTTTTGGAGTTAGAGGGCTGTAATAGCAAGGACACCTGCATACTCAGGAGGGCCTGCTGTATGGGTTCTTAGATCTGCTTTTCTAAAAGGAAAGCAACTTCAGAGGTGTCAGCAATCTACTTTAATCAAACACATATATCATTCACTTAGTTCAGGGGAAAAAGTCAGCACCCTGAACTTCAGAGAAAATACAAGCAGAAATTACAAACAGAAAGACCAACAGACAGGGCTCCCAACTGTGTGACCATAGATTACACATATCAGACACAGAAGCACCAACATCTGTGTTTTGGGGGGAGGTGGGGCTCCTTAGTAGCTTCCCAGAGTCTCATCCGGCACACAAACCTTCTTCCAAAAAATAAGCCCCAAAGTAAAACCTTACCTCAGCACACACACACACACACACACACACACACACACGTATGTATACATACAAACACTTTTCAGAGCTGGAGGGCATGAACCTCATGACCCAGTGCACATTAGAAATTCACAAAAGGTGTCTGAGGCCTGTTACTGGGCTGGGAAGATCTTTAACTCTTCCCCTGCCTCACACTCCCCCCCACTGTTAATCTTACATTGCCATTATAAAGACTTGGGTTCAAATTGTGTCAGTCAATAAACATTTACTTAGTGTTGCTAGGTCTGGTGCTAAATCCTAGGGATTAAAAACCAAAAGGCAAAACTCATCCCTGCCTCCAAGGAACTCACAACCTTGGTAAACCCGACTAGTTACCTAATCTCTCCTGGCCTCTCTGTAACCTGAAATTTTAGGTGATGCCTAAAATTCCTTACAGCTGTAAATATATTCTGCTAATGATTCTGAACAGGCAGGATCATAGATGGAGCAGAATGGGATTTTTGAGCTCTTCTGGTGCAACGTTTCACGTTAATATTAGGTGAGGACTATGAGACCCAGAAGATTTAAGAGCTAAACTCAGAAGATTATATTGGATGCCCAATAAATTTGTTTTTAATCATTCTCCCACTGAAGAAAAGTCTGACCTTTTAAATCTTTCACTCTGTTGCACCTGACAATGCAAAACTCAAAGTTCCATTACTTAGCAGCAGAAAATAATAAGTATTTGTGACCAGCACTAAGGCAGGCAACCGCAAATTCGGGTAAGTATGGGATGAAAAAACACGAGCCAGGCCGGAATGTGAGCTGAATCCATTTATTGATCTGAGGGTCAAGGTTTATATACTCTCTTACAAGCAAGCAAGCAGGGCTATTCCCATGAGAACATTTTATTTTACTTCTTTTACTTCCTTATCTTGGGGTGCAGAGTCAGGGTCAGGACTTTCTCATCCTTGAGTATCAGGAGTGTGATGGTGAACCAATATCCTGAGAATGTCAGCCCTAATGCCAGTACAAGTCTTAAGTAAAACCTGGACAGCACCTCACATTTCAGACTCCATCAGTACTGGCCTTCTACAAGTATTGTTAAAAAATTACACTCCTCTAGACTTTAGCTTACTTTGTACTTTTCAAAATACATTTAAAAAGGACTTTTGAACTCTTCACAGAATTAAGACAAGATAAACCCAGGATTTAGGCAATGAATATTTTCCTATTCAATTGAATTATTATTGATAACTCGGTCTAAGGTCAGATGTTTCTTCATACCTAGCATTCAAGAAATTTGACAAAAGGAATGGAGGTAGAGTAGTAACCATTACAATAAACAGACATTGGGCTGGGGAAGGGCAGAAAGCTTAAATTAATCAATCTCATTTATTAAGCACCATGCTCAGTGCTTTGAGGATTCAAAAAGAGGAAAAAGGTAGCCCTTCCCTAATAGGAGCTATCTTAAGGGGGAGACAGAATGCAAACAAAACAAACTATATACGGAACTAGAATTAAGAGGTGTTGGGGAAGACTTTCTCTATAATGTGGTATTTCAGTTGGGACTTAAAGGCAGCCAGAGAGTCAATAGTTAGAGCAGAGAAGTGAGAACATTCCAGGCATAGGAACAGTGAGAAAAAAATCCAGAACTAGAAGCCTGGATTATTTTGAAGGCAACATCTCCCAAACCTTCAAAATTGAAGGTGCCCTAATCTAAACCTTAAATTGTTTTAAATTTTAAGAAACTTAAATAATCTCTTAAGAAGGAGACATGCCACTCCACTGCGTCATGGCATGACCTCAAGGGGTGTGTGATCAGTCCAAAGGGTAAAATTCTACTATGGAAGTGCTCCTGAGATTAATATATCTGTTTTCTATGAGTTACCTTACCAGGCAGATGCACTGCATACAGAATAAACCTGTTTGCTGCAAGGAGCCAATCGGGATCCTGAAGTGAGCCAGTCTTGCTCAACCCCAGATGCCTTTGCTGATGTTTGCTGGCTGATCTTGCTGAGCTGTTCCCCCTTGCCCCCAAACTGGCCCAAACCAATCTTGTGGTCAACTCTTCCTGCAAAACATTTTGCTTCTATGTCCACCTGTGTGTTCCTGGGGAAGATTGTCCATTTTTTTCCCCAATCCTTTCCTGAACCTCCCCTTTGTTGTTTTCAAACATAAATCAATCCTGCCACTTCTGGACTCTGGGCTCTTTTGTACAGGGGTAGGGGAGAGAGAGGGACCCTGGGCACTAGTGTCTGACTTTCCTTCTAATAAAACTTTTCTGCTTTCGACTCAGCCTGGACTACTCTGCATTTTGAGGGTTGAACTTCACCCAGTTGACACTACCTCTTCTGCAAGAGACAATCGGGGTCTTTTTTCCAATCAGTTACACTACTTCTCCCTACACTCATTTCCACTTATCCTCCATTAGCTTCCCCTCCTACAATTCATCTTTAGGAGCTATGCTGGATATAGGTCTTATAATGAAAAAGTTATAACCTAACCTGCAGCAGCTGGCAGGTGAAACCCACCATCCTTCTCCATCCCTGCATCCTGCCTTCCAGACCATCTTCTTGCAGGTGTACCTCATTAAATCTATTTAGGGGCCAGCAAAAGCTCCATTTTCCTCCCCATTTTGGGTCAGAGAATGAGTCATGAAGGAAGAGCATGTATAAACAGATTTCAGTATATATTACAGATTTTATATTATCTTTCCCTACAAATCTACCTTTCTTCCAAATGTCCCTGTATCTGTCAAGAACACCACCATCCTTTTAGCCCTTCAGGTTTGGATTCACCTTATCTTTGACACATTTCTCCTCACCCCACATATCCAAGTCACTTGCCAAATCTAGTTGTTTCTCCCATCTTTACCCTTTTCCCCTCCTACCCTGGTTTAGGCCCTCATCACTTTTTCACTTGGATTATTTAAGTAGGCTCTCAAATGACCTGGCAATCTCAAACCTTTCCTCATTCCTATCCATATTCCACTTGCCAAAGTGATTTTCCTAAGGTACAGATGTGACCAATAAACTCTAGTGACTTTAGAGTAGGTACTATTTTATCTTATTCCTTTTAAAATTTTTTGTGTAAGTTTCACAATATGCATAATTATCAGTATTGTAGTACATATGCATAATTATAAATCAGTAAATACACACTCACAGGGTTATTGGTACATGCTCTCTCTCTCTCTCTCTCCCCCTCTCCTTATCTCCACTTTTGAAAATCCCTTGTTTCCTTCAAGATTCAGCTCCACTGCTACCTTCTTCAGGAGTCTTTGCACTTAAAAATCGCCTTTTATCTACTTTGTGTGTGTCCTGTATATGTTTAATTCTATGCTTCTTGTGCTCCCCTCCAATTAGAATATGAGCTCTTTGAGGGGCAGATCCTTATTTTTTTTTTTTGCCTCTGTTAGTATCCAAAGAACTTTGCACACTGCTTGACACTTAAAGCCCATAATAAAGGCTTGTTGCCTGATAGAAGCAACTCCTCAATTTTACATAAGAGGAAAACGAGGGATCTCAATTAGAATTTACAGACAGGAAAGCTTATTCAACTCTTACTGTGGCTGAGCTTAGGTGGAGTAGAATAGAATTCAAATATCAGGCTCACTAATTGTTAAACTGGAACAGAACATGGAACAGTTGCTAATCTTCATCTTTCCAGGGAATTTCTTCACTGTCAGTTCCCTTCACCAGTGAAATCATCACTTGAGAGCAATAACTCAAACCAAAAAAGGTTTCTGTGTTAAGGGAGGGAGAGAGATAGGAGGAAGGAAGGGAGGGAGATAGGGGAGAAAAGGGGGGGGGGAGGGAGAGAAAGAGAAAGAGAAAGAGAGAGAGAAAGAGAAAGAGAGAGAGAGAGAGAGAGAGAGAGAGAGAGAGAGAGAGAGAGAGAGAGAGAGAGAGAGAGAGAGAGAGAGAGAGAGAGAGAGAGAATGAGAGAGAGAATGAGAATCTTTGCTTCCTTTTTATTTTAAACTCTAGTCTCTTGGCCCAGATAAGAAATAGTTCAGAATCCTTCCTGCCTACGAATAGGTATAATACAAAATAAAGCCTGATAACTGTGTACAAGAGGAACAGATTCTTTTGGGTAAAGGGAGGTATTCAGGATTATAACAAAGATGGGAATGGACATAAAAGAAATAAGGAGCTGGGGGATCAAAGGCATGGGAATAGGAAATCATGGACTTAAAGATTCTCACAAGTTTTAAAAAGGGCATTGGTATTTATAGTCCAATGCTGGCAGCCTTAATTATGAAAAATGGCATTGAGTACTTGTTCTTTATCTTCCTGATAGGAAGAAATGATGATTTGATAGAAATTGCTAGTACTTTCTCTAAACTGCATGAGTCCTAAACACCAAAGAAAAAAAATTTAAAATAGCCTCCTGGAATAGAATGCAAAAAAGGTGCTAAGACTTAGAAGAAAATGTTTCAGCCTGTAACTGAGTCCATGAAATCTGTCGAAATGCAGATGTCCACTTGTTTGGAATCCTGTCTTCTGTGGAATATAGTCTATGTGAAGTGGTCAGCGTGTTCAGAAAAACGATCTAGCTTAGCCAATCAGGTCGTGTTAACAGATGACAGGGTACCACAGACACCAGTGATGATGAGCTCGACCAGCTTCCAGTTTAGCTTGGGTAACGTTAATTAGTTTAGGGTCTCTTCCTAAGAGCACCAACTGATGACTGTGTTAAAAGGTGGCAGGATTTCCATCCTTCAACGTATCGTTTTTCTCTTCCCATGGCCTTTGTTCATATTTTGGAATGATTCGGTTACAAGGTGGGTACGGTGGGAGAACTTCTTAGGAAAAAAGCTACAGGAAAAGCCCGGCTAGCCAGCAAACTGCAATCTGATCTCAGCCTTGAGGTTTTTCCTCTCATCGGCTCTGCCCCCATCCAGCTCGAGTTGAAGGTAATCCCTTCCCACCAAAGCCCAACCAAGCCCTACCTGAAGAGCGTTTCATCGGGCCACAAATGCTGGTGGCCCTCGACCATGACCGTGGTGTATTATCATATAACTGCACACTACAATGTAATTGTTAAGGGCTTACTGCGTGCTAAGCGCGGAGCACACAAAGGACCGCCCAACTCGGTCCCTGCTCTCGGGGAGCTCACGCTCTGAGAGGGGAGGGGACGTTCCAGTCACCACGGACACACAGAGAGGGGCAGGGGGAACCTGCACTGCCTTCAGATTCCTGCCAATTCTTGTGCTTTTCAGCTCGGTTTAAAGGGGCCGGGGAAAGAGCGTGGATAGGCGGCTGCAAACGGCGCTCTCCTGGGGGTAGCCGACAGGACGGGAATGACACAGCAGTCCTGGGGCCCTCAGCGCGCCTGCGCGCGTGCGCCTGGCGGTGTGGAATTGTTCTCCAGCGGCATCAACGTAACTAGCGTTTAGAGCCGCCACGGTAAAACTTCCCCGACAGAGAATTTAAGGAGGCGGCAAAACCCACTCTGCAAAGGAAAGATCCGCCACGTTAAACAAGTCGGGGGTCGCGGAGGCTCTGCGGAGCGACCCCACTCCGAGCCCGGAGCGAGGGCGGGAATACAGCCCCGTGACCCACTCGTGATGACGCTCACGTGACGGCCCGGAAGGCTCCTTGCAGCCATCTATGTAGAGGGCAAAGCGTTGTGGATGCTAGGCCTGAGTTTGCCCACAAGCATGATGGCGACCCTAGGCCCCGCCCACCCAGCGGAAGTGACGCCGTCGATCTAGCGCGTCGAGAATGCCTCTATGGTTCTTCTCCTGTTTGTGACGGGGGAAATGGCCGCTGTGTAGCTACAGCGGAGCTAAGTGCCGGGATCCGCGTTCGGCCTGTCAGGTAAGGCCTTACCTTAGCAGAAGAGGCTGAGCTAGATGTATGTAGACCTAGGGGAAGGGTTGGCCTTAAGAGGAATGGTCGAGACGACCGTGTAAGTGGGATGGGGGCAACGTCGAGCCGTTATTTGCGCCTTTCAGGGCCTGAGTCACTCGGGCCCTCGAGGCCCTGCTCGGCCCCGAGGCCGGGAGGAGGGGCGAGCGAAGGGAGGGGAGCGCGCGTGGCCGCGGACCTGCCCCGAGACCCTCCAACCGTACCGCGCGCATGCCCGCTCTCGTCTCCCGCCCCGTGGGGCTCCGCAGGCCCCAGCCCCCGGCGCGCTCCCCGCTGCCTCCTTCGCTCCCCCTCCCCCCTCGGATCGCGCACGCGCCCCCGTTGTCTTTCCCCCGCCTACGGCCCCCGCTGACGCGCGGCTGGCAGCTTGTGTCGGACTCCCATTGGCCGAGAGTCTCCCCGCCGCCCTCCTTCCCGCCCCCTCCCCCCGCGGGGAGGTGTTCCACCTGGATTGTTCAGGTAGCGGCAGGGAGGGGGCGAGAACGTGCTGAGCATTGGCTCCGGCCCTTCCCCTTTCCTTCTGGCCTTTGGCGGTCCGGAGCCCTGGGCAGGCCTTTCTCGGTCCCAGCTGGACCGTGACTCCACCCCGGCCGCGGTGAATGAGGCCCGGGTCCCTCGCTGTGGCCTAGCCCTGCCCTGGAGGGCGAGGTAGGAATTCCGGTCCTCGGGCCGAGGGCTTTCCTTAGTGTGCCGCACCTGGGCCTGAGGAAGGCTTAGGGGAGACGCCGTCCCCTTCGAGGCTTCTGCTAGACGAAATGGTGGAGTGAGGGGGTGGGGCGGCTCGAGGCGGGTAAGTTGTGGTGAGTGCCTTCTGGTGTGAAAATTGAGCTTAGTACTGTGTAGGCTTCTAGATTCAGGGTTGGGAGGGACCTTAGAGCCTCAGACGTGACTTAAGATGTGCCACAGCTATGTAGTCCACATCAAAGCCCTATATTTGCCCGCTTAAATTTAAGTTTGTGTTAAATCCTATTTTTCTAGTTTAAACCTAGGTACTGGGATCGTTGATGATAAATTCTTTTAACTTTTTTCAGTTTTAAGGTTGCTTACATTGAAACTACTCACTGACTTAGTAGCCAGTTTAATTGCTTCGGCAATTAAAGTATAAAGAAAGTATAAACAAAAACAAAAAAAAATGCCCTTTAGGACAAATTTCGTAGGTTATAAACTCCGTGAAGGTAGAGAACTCTGTACAGAATTATCCGTTCATTTGTCGTCGTGTCCGGCCCCCCCCCCCCGCCCCCAACCCTTATCGTCCTATGCACTGTACGTCCTGGGACAGTAGGCCATAAACTTCAGGTTAAGATTTATCAGAACTTCTTGTCTATTTTTACAGCCATATTTTTCTGTCTCAAAAGGAAACATTAGAATAGAACTTAAGTTGGTGGCTAAAATGAGTGAATTGGGGAAAAAATTAGTAAAAATGGGAACAAATGGGTCTAAAAATAGGAAAGAACAGGTAGAATATTTGACATAAGTATTTAGACTTGGGTGTTATTTCTGTTGCTTCAGTAGTGGGTAGATTTCTAGTGATACGTGGTTTTTGGATTATTACCAATTACTAGCTAGCAGAGTAGTTCTAGTTCTTTAGTAGCATGATGAGAGGTTATGGCTTCCTTTCCCATGAATTTGCTTTTATACAGAGAATTTTTGTCATGCTATATTGTTTCCATCCTTTATTCCTCTGTTGATCACAAAGGGAGAGCAGATTAATGTGGGTGGCTCATGTAAAAACATTCCTATTGGAATATTCAGAGCCTCTTGTAGATGGGTGATAGCAATTTTTTTTTTAAAGAATAATACACTTCATCTGGGAGTAAAAATAGATTAAGATTGAGACTTGACTATCAGATTCTCCCCATTGCAAATCATGTCATTGTTCTGCCTTGTTACTTTCTTGGATTGCATTTCTAGTAACCAAGGAAGTAACACCAAGCAAACACTGGAGATCAGAAGCTGACCTGTCTAATTGTAGGACACTTAGGCATGTAGTCTTATAAGAAAGAGACGGGACTACCACTTACTGTGGGCTCAACAGTTGATTTGGGATTAGGAGACAGGTGTATTTTTCAGTTTTCAAGAAAAGGAAGCATGTTGCTTGCTAATCCCTCAAGTAGTCTTAAATCCTGTGGCCAAGATACTACCCCTCCCCCCCAAAAGATGATAAGCATGCCCCCCTCCCTCAATCCATTCTCCCTTCCTGACCCCCTAAGTTGATTTTTGCTATTGCTTTCGCTGAGTGATGCTGCACATTATTTTAAAGCTATGATTATGGGAAAACATGAAAACACCTGATTAGGATGACCATCAGTTCACTTGTTAGGTTAGATTGTGCTAAAATTACTATATGATAGCAATCTGGTGCTTAAGCTTTGGTGACTTCCCTGTCATTGAGCCAAGTTAGTTAAGATAAGTATACTTATCACTTCCTTGTGCAGATCCAATTATTATTGTGTAACTAGGCATACCCTCTGCATCTGGAGTGTCTCTGGTTGTCCTAATTGGTATCTTGCCACTGGATCCAGATGTCTCCAGAGGAGAGACTGAAACTAGTGACTTTGCACTTAAGTCCCCCACTTAAATCCAATCACTTGTAAGTCATAACATCACCTTCCTGATGTCTTGGTCCTCTTCACGAATGAAGGACAAACGACAACCTGTGAGGAATAGTAGCTACCCCACTGTGAACACAGCTGGCCAGTTCTAGTTGGGTAACGCAATCCCTCCCTCTCTCTTCTCTTTCCCTTTTCTCCCTCTGCTGACATAGGGAATTGTGCCTTTTATTTGCTGTTGCTTTGCCCAAAGAAGTAAGTATATTTTGGTCACTTAAACCTCAGCAAGATACCTTGGGATTTATGGGCTATAATAGCTTTGTTAAGGACCATGCCTTAAACGCAACTCATTCTGGCTCCCCTTGATTGGCCAACAATAGGTCCCTGCCCAAGCCACTCATAGTGGTCATTGTTTGGGCCCTGATTGGCTCAGAGGGAATATAAGTAGGAATTGTTTCTGTTTTAGCCAGAAACCCTGAAGGAGGATGTTGCCTTCTGGATTGATTTTTTTTTTTTTTTTTTTTGGATTAGGTGGAAGAGGCTGTTCCCCTCCCGCATTTCTTACCTAGCTTCTATCACTGAATGGGCATTGCCTCAGTGAAACTGAGGCCTGTTAAAGATCTTAGCTTGAAAAGACCAAGGTCAGGGCCATCTCCAGTCAATCTGATCTGTAGCTTGCCACTGGACCCAGATGACTCCCGGAGGAGAAAGTTAGGTTGGTGACTTGGCACAGCCCTCTCACTTAAATCCAGTTCACTAGCAAGTCATGGCATCACCTTCCTGATGTGATGGTCCTCTTTAAGAATGACAGACAACTAGACGTACAGCAGGTTGAACCACTTCTCAGTGTTAAGAGAAATCTGAAACGTACCACACCAGAGGAATCTTTTTGTGTGGCCCAAGAATTTCACTGGAAGTCTTCAGTCACTAAATTTTACTACTTAGGCAGGACACTTCACAATGATTTATCGAGTACTTTGTCTTTTGGAGATTGACAGAAGTCTGTCCTAATGTGACCACGTGTATATGTTTAGATAGTAGTTCTTCGGTACAGCTGCACTAGACAGTTGGTAGGATCATGCACTTTTAGAAGGGACTTCTAAATGATGTGTATACCAGTCTTGTCATTTTATTGATGAAGAAATGGAGGCCAGAGGGCCTCTGACTTGTTTAAGGTCACAAAGCTAATTAGGGGTACAACTCTTGATTCCTACGCAGATTTTTTTATCCTTAGGATATTAGGTGTTATCAAAGCAGTATAGGGAACCAAAGAATTGTGATTAAACATATACCACAGTATAATTATAGCGTAGTTCTGTGTTGGGTGGGATCCACTTGTTACACAGGAATTAGAATAAATGGTTTGTTTTGAGTAAAAATGTACTGAATAGTTTTTTGGGTAAAGTGGCAGAATCCCTAAGGGTCTGCCAGTGTTGGCAGCAGCCATTATTGCTTGTCCTTTATATACAATCACATTTATGAATAGCAGTAACTAAGATAATATCTGGATGTTCCACTAGCTAAATCTATGAGCCTAGGTGAGTCACGTACTTTATCTGGGCCTAAAAATGAGGGAGTTGGACTAGGAATAGGGAGCTGCCTGGAGAACAGCGTGGAGAAGTAGCGAGGGACACTTAATTCTTCCTATGCTTATTGTTAAGGTTAGAAAACTGTTCTTCATGGAATTTGGGTATTTCTGATTGATGTGTTAATGTATTAAACTAAGTGAAAGCTTAAAATTTTTGGCGTGTAGTGAATTCAGTTTCCAGATTTTGAACAGGATATATAAATACCTCATCCTGGTTCTGCTCCATTGTCCCTTCCAACTCCCAACTTTTATAATTTTTTTAAACAAGGCACATACTTGTACAGAATTAACAGAAAATATCACCATTTGATATCTAATATTAAATTAGATGATCTAAACTGATCAGTTTAGGAGGGTTTCTTAAAAAGTAAAAGAAAAAACCCGCATTAGTGTTACACTTAATGAATCCATGTTTATCTTAGCAAGGGGATATTAAATATATTGGGCAGCTACATGGCCTAGTGGGTAGAGGAGTGCCTGTCTGGATTCATGAGGACCTGAGTTCAGATCTGGCCTTAAGACTCTTACTGGGTGTGTGTAAACCACTTAATCCTGTTTTCCTCAATTCCTCATCGGTAAAATGAGCTGGAGAAGGAAATGGTAAATAAATAACTCCAGTATCTTTGGCAAGAAAACCCCAAATGGGATCAGGAGGAGTTGCAGTTGGACAGGACTGAAATGACTCCACAATTAAATATGTCATGGGAATAAAATATAGATATCCCTATTAAAATATAACAATAATTACTTTCCTCAATATGAGGGAAGATTTGTGTTCAGGAGGTTTTTTTGTATGAAAACCTTTTGTCCAAGTGTTGAGTGAAATGTTGCATATTTACTCTTTGTACTCAATGGAAAGACCCTGCATTTGAAGTCCGATGATCAGTGTTCAAATACTGAATGCTATTTGCCAATGACCTTGGGCTTTTTTTTTCATCTATGAGATTGGTTGAGGTGACACCTCTTAGGCCCACTCCAGTTCTAAATCTTTGATCCTATTTACTTTTTTACTCTGTCAACCAGCCAGTGATTTTAAGGGGAGAAGAAGTCAATATAGCTTTTTTTACCAAACTTGAAAATGAACAGATATATTTATTGGCAAGTAATCTTGATTTGACAAATAGAAATATTCTGGTATTTTGCCTTTATTAACTATTACCAAGGCCTTTATGTTGAACTTTAGTATAGGCATTGTGTGTTACACAGTTCATATAAATATATTCTTCACATGAATACTTGAGGGGAATATATGTAAGAATCTGTAACAAGAACAAATGTCCAATGTTTGGAATTAACTGTGCTGGGTCTTCCGAAGATGGGTCCAATGTGGTTTGTATTGTGTCAACTCTGCACATCTATTTTCACTTTCCTGTTCTCCCTTTAAACCATCATTTGGAATTTTAAAATGTAAAGATAATTATGGATGGTGGTCTAGATAATGTGGAAAATTTAAAGATTTGGATTTTTTATTTTTCAGTTCTCTACTCTCTGTTTAGTACTTCTGACCATTACAAGACTCGTATTTTTCTCTGGAAATAGAACATGAGGAGACAGAGTGCCTAATTGCTGCATTGATATATTCATTTTTAGTATCTTTATTCTAAACTGATGAAGCTCTAATGGAGGGGAGTTAGATGTGTTGACCTTCTAAGTGATGTTTGGTAATTTGCAACAGCAGAAGACTATAAGCCAGAATTTGAATCGTCATTCGTTTTGTGACTTAATTTATTTGTTGTCTGTTATGTGTAAGGTATTGTTTTAGGAGTTGGGATGCCAAGAGAAAGGAAAAAGAATTACTGTCCTCATTGAGCTTACACTTTACTGGAGGAGATAGCATATAGACATATTTCATTTTTTTTACAGAACAAATCCTTTTATTAAGGGAATTTATTCTGTGAAGTTTTGGTTCAGGCCTAGAGGGCCAAAGTTCCTCTTCCTGAGACCAACCTTGTCATTTTATACGTGAGGCATAGCGAGCTTAAATGAATTGCCCAAGGTCCCACAGGCAGGAGAGACTTGAACCCATTTCCTGTTACTCCAGTGGTAGTGTTTTTTCCACTGTTACATGCTGCTTCCCAATTATTGCCTACATGGAAATGAGATTTTGAAGGGCTTTAAATGCTAGGCAAAGGGTTTTATCCTCCTTGAATACTGTATCCTTCCTTGTCTGGACACACTCAGTTCAGATTCTTATCTGCCTGAACATGCAGTCTTCTCTGAAGGTTCATCATATCAACTCTTGGCATATTTAAAGCTCTGTCCTGAACTCTCTTAAGCTCTTCACTTTAAGCTTTTCACTGTTGGTGACCCTAGCACCCAAGGGTTATTTCTATACATCCATCTCAATTCTTTGTGGAGCACTAGTCTTGTGTCATTAACTTTTAGGCATTTCAGATTGTGTGTCACAAATACATCTGAAAATCACTGTGTCCAGAACTGAACACATTGTTTTCTGAAACCTTTTCCTCTATCACATTTTCCCTTTTTCATCAAGGGTATATAACCAGTTATTTGCCAAGATTTGCCATTTCTACTTCTACATTTTTTGTATCAGTCCCATTCTCACAGCTTACCCAGCCACCACCTTGGTTCACACCCTCGTTATTCTTTAAGTGTTTTCCCCCTGCCTCATCTCACCCCTTTCCAAGCTGCTCTCCCAGAATGATTTTCCTTAAGTATAGATTTTTACCAGGTTGCTTCCTTACTCAGTAAATTCTAGTAGTTTCTTATTGCCTCGTGGATAAATTATAAATTTTTTGACTTCTGAGGGCCTGGTACCGACCTATCTTCCTGGTTTCATTATACTTTTCATGTCCTTTGTCCTTGCTTGATAGTTGTGTTAAATTGGCTTTCTCTCTGTTCTTTATGTGTAGTATTCCATCATTCTATCTCAGCTTTGTGAATCCTTTATACCTGCAATGCATTCTCTTCTTTTAGAATAGAATCTAAGAGAATCAGAGAATGGCTCAAACAGCTACAGTACATGCAGAATATAGAATCGCTCACTTTTCTTCAAGACTCCACTTTCTGCATAAAGCCTTTCTTGATTTCCTTTTCATCTTGCAAGCGATTAGTGTCATCCCCTCCTAAATACCCATGTGTATGACTAGACAACTACTTTGTTTGTATTGTTCTCTCTCTCAACAAAATGTAAGCTTCTTGAGAGCAAGAAAGGTTTTATTTTTTCTACTTGTATCCCTTGCCCCTAGAACAGTGGCTGACAAATAGTGGGCACTTAAATGTATAGTGATTGATTTTGAGATGTATGTTTTAGGAATCAAAAATTCATGCCATTAAAATAGGAGACATTTAACACATTCTTTTATTTGCATGGTCCTATGTGACTAGTATTCATAAAGTATAAACTTACTGAAACTGCTCTTACTGAAAAAAATTAACTTAAAATAATTTCTATCTAATTCTGTGAAGGAAAATATTTATACCCATTTGTATGCTAGTAAAATGTAAGTAGACCATTATAAAATCTTAGAACAGTTTGAAATTTTAGATAAGAATGTATTAGCTATATTGCCGTGGACACTAGGCAGGTTAAGTGGTATATATGTTGATCCTCATGTAGTATTACTTTAATTTCTTTGAAATTATTTTTTGGAAGGATAGATAATTGCCTTTTCCTTAATAGAATATTAAATATTTCTCATGCCCTGTTTTCAGTGCATATTAATTAATGAGCAAATATTTATATAGTTGAAAAATTCTTAGTATTTCAACTTTATTGGGCATTATTTAATTTATTCTAATATTTCTTTAGGATTGGAGGCATCTTGGGTATGTCTTTAAAGTTCTTCAGTATTAAAATTTGCAATTCCTCATTTGATAACATAAGTTCCTTGAACGGATAATATTTTGGTATATATTCTATGTATGCAGAACCCACTATAATGCCCAAAATTAACAAAATTTTTATGTCATTGTTAGGAATTGGGATTAGACTTTAAATTTTGGAGAACATTATCTCCAGGAGGAATTTTACAGTGTTTCAACGATATCACTTGACTGCTTGCCACTTATCAGAACCCAAGGTAAGTGTGTCATTGAGTATTCTCATTTTCACATTTTGTAACATTTTGGGGATTTGTCTGACATATTTGTCTTTTTAAGCATGTGATTTTAAAAAGTTATGTGCTTTTAAACTTTGCTGAGAGTGTATATATCGCATTCAACTTTAAAAGGTAGAATTTTAAGAAAATGATTGCTTTCTAAGTTATAACATAGCTTATTCTTATACAAATTTCATCTAAGGAAAAATGTCTCAGCCTCCATTTCCATCATTATTTTCTAGTTGTATAACTTCTCTGTAAACAAGCAAAAGCAGCTTTTGAAAGTATAACAAACACCACTGCTACTGATCTCTTTCCTGAAGCAAAAGTCTTGACTGCACCTGGGTTTCTGTGTGAATTCTTTTCTTTTCCCCTTTCCCCACATTTGGGATTAAATTGTAGTTATGCAGAGAGGAAGAAATTAAAAAGTCAGCTTGAGGAGAGTGTGTGTATGTGTGTGTAAAACTGTCTTTGCCCTTTTTTCTGATTTTTTTGGTGAAAGTAATAACATTTAGAAGGGAGAGGGCTAAGGAGTATGTGGTGATGCCAAGTAAAATGATAGTTTTCACAAATATAAAAAGACTGAATTACTGAATTACTGTCTTACTGTTTAAGAGTATGATTTCTGGAAGAATGGCTTATTATTTTTGAATCTAATTACCATTTGGTAGCCTTATTCAGTTTAATATAATGGAATTTTACATTTTAACTTTTAATGACTTGAATTATTTTCTGTTCTAAATTAAGTTCATATTGTTGCAATTCTTCATCCTTTCATTGTTAAAACTTTTTTTTGGTCATTCTAAACTCGACAGACATGAATGTTTCCATATACAAAGAACAGAAAAGGAGAATTGATTGTATATGAAACCATGAATCTCATTACCTCCACCTTATTTAAAGAAATATCTGTGTGTATGAATATGTACGTGAACGCATATGCTTAATCCAGCACATTAGTTCCAAAGCTTGTCTATGTTGCTCTCTGAACTTCCTTCAGATCTTTTCTTATTTTAAAAATGCTTTATTGGTGCTTTTTTCTTCCCTAAGATGTCGGTATTCCCTTTCTACAAATTCCCTTTCCCCCCCAAATTCATTCTGTGAAGGAAAATATTTATACCCATAGTTTTGTCTCAGCTTGAATAGTCAAGCAAAACAGTTCTACACATTAACCATGTTTGAAAATGTTTGATCCTTCTTCTCTCAATTCATTGCCTCCCTGTTAAGATGTGGAAAGCATTTTTTATCACTAGTTCTCTGGCATCGTGGCTGGTTATTGCATTGATCAAATTTCTTAGGTCTTTCAAAGCTATTTTTCTTTACAATCCTGTAGTAATAAAATTTTTGTGTTCTACTCACTTTCCTCTGTAATAGTTCATAGAACTTCCTTCAGGTTACTCTGAATCCCCCACTGCCCTCATATTTTGCATATACGGTAATTGGTTGAGCCATTCTCTGATTGATGGTTACTTCCTTGGTTTCCACTTACTTGCTACAACGGAAAAATGCTGCTGTGACTATTTTGGTACATATGGATTCTTTCTTCCCTTTTTTAATCTCTTTGGATTTTGGGATATATAGATATAGATTTATGAGGAAGATAGGGGGTTAGGAAGGGAAAAGTAATTTTAAGCACTTAAGTGCCAGGCCTGGGTTAAGCCCTTTACAAATAATTGCATTTATTATATAACATTAAGGTGGCATAATGGAGTCAGTCAGACCTGAATTTTAATCCTTTTTCAGACATATTTCAGCCTTAGACAAATCTCTTCATTAAGCTCAGCCTCATCAGTTTTCTCGTCAGTAAGATGGGGATGATAATAACATTTCTTTTTTCAGAGTTTGTTGTTAAGATTGAATGAGATAAGATGCAAAATGCTTTGCAAATTTTTAATAGTTATATAAATGTCAGTATTTTAAAATTTAGTTATATCATTTGCTCATAGGGTATGCACAATTTAGTGATTTTTGGATGTGGTTCTAATTTGTTCCAGAATGATTGAACCAATTCACAGTTCTGTCAGCAGTGCCCAGATGTTCCTGTTCTACATCCCTTCCGGGAACTATCATTTTCCCTTTTTGTCGTCTTTGTCAGTTTGATAAATGTGAAGTGGCTCCTCAGAGGTGCTTTAATTTGTGTTTCTTTTAGTAGTGATGTGTAGTTTTTTTTAATACTGTTATTGCTAACTAGCCTTTGAGAACTACTTGTACATATCTTTTGGGAATGACATTTGTTTTTATGCATTGGAGTCATTTCTCTAAATATTTTGGATATCAGAAACTTACTGCACAGATTTTTCTTAGTTAATTGTTTCTATATTAAATTTTGTTTTATTGATTTAATTTGTGCAAAAGCTTTTGCATTTTAAGTAGTCAAATGGTCCATTTGATCTCTTGTGATCCTCCTTCTTAGTCAAGAACTCTTCTACTCTTCCAATATATTGGAAACATATTTGCTTCCCTCCTACTCCTGTTTGTTTATGATGTGACCTTTTATTATTCAGATCATCTATCAGTTTGTAGTATGTTTTGTATTTGCATTCATATAATTCCTGTGTGGATCTTGGCGAGTCAAAAACCAAATATTTTTTATATTTAACAGTGTTGAATAGAATTTCATTAATTTCCTGCTGAGTTAGAGAAAGGCTGATTTTTTTTTTGAGGGGGTATATTTTATATCCTACTTTGATGAAGTTATTATTTGTTTGAGTTTTTAGTTAAATCTCCAGCGTTCTCCAAGTAGTAGACCATTATCTTTACAAAAAGGAAAAATTTTATGTCACCTTTGTCAGTGTTTATTCTCTTGATTTCTTTTTCTCCTTATAATTATCATATTTAGAACTTTATCATATAATAGTGATAAAAGGATTTTCTTGCTTTACATTTATTCTTATTAGAAAGGCCATTAGGGATTCTTTATTACAGATAATGCTAGCTCTTGGTTTAAAATGTGTACTATTATGTAAGGAAAAGATCCATTTCATTGTTTTTTTTCTTTTAAGCAAGTGGATGTTATATTTTGTTATTTTTTTTTTTGAAGGCTGTTAATGTTTACAGTTTTCTTAATACTGAACCAACCCTACCTACATTTCTAGTATAAATCCAGCTTGGTCAGAGTGCATAATCTTTTAAATATGTTGCTAGATTCTTTGCTGATATTTTATTGAATTTTTTTTATAGTTATTTGGGATATTGATCTGTAGTGGTCTCTGCATTGTCTTATCTTGGCCTAAATATCATGACATTCATACAAAGAATTTAGTAGAATCAGTTTTTTTGTTGTTACTGTCAAGTCTTGTGTGATTCTCACTATGGTTCTTCACTGCTTGAATTCCTACTCTGGCTTCTTGCACAAAGTTGGTTTTTTTTTTTTTTTTTTTGACCTGGGAGTTTTGAATTTTAGCTGTGTTATTCTTGGGAATTCTTATGTTGAGGATTCCTTTAGGAGGTGACAGTTTGTTTCTGATTTTATTTTGTCCTATTTCTAGTAAATCTTGGCGGTTTTCATTTAGGGTTTCTTGAAGTATGCTATCCAAGTTCGGGGTGAGGGTGGTGTGTACGTGCGTGTGTGCGTGCGTGTGTGTGTGTATGTGTTTTTTTCAGGGATTTTCATTGTTAGATTAACCTTTTTTCACATATATTCCTGTTTTTGATAGATACCTTAGATTTGCTTTACTTTTTCAATCTTTTAATTTTGTGTTATGTTTCTTGTCTCATCATCAAGTTCTGTTTGCTTTATTTCAATTTTTAGATTGTTCATGATTTGCATAAGGTTTTCTACTTTCTTTTCTGTTTTTCAAATTACTTCCTCCAGAGCTCCTATTTTTCCTTCAAAAATTTCATTTAAAAAACACTGTTATGTCTTCTGGATGCTTCTATAGTCTTTGTGGGTGAACTTGATGTGTTTTTTTTTTTCCTGTGATGCTGTATTTTTTTTGAATTTACCACTTGGAAGTATCTTTATCCCACAGTATTTTTTTGGGGTGTTTTCTTTACTTACATCTCCAGATTCTGATCCTTATGAGTTTTGAAGTCAGGACCAGTTTCCATACTGTAGGATAGGATGGTTAGGCCCTCTTTGGTCCTGATCTGGATTTATTAGGCTCCTGGTATTGGTTTTCACCTCTTCCTTGTGTCTGTGCTCAGAGCAGCTTAGAGATCAGTGGTTCACTGTCTCTTGTTTGTTGAGGTGTTGTTTCTGCTTCTGGCGTGTTCACCCCAAACTTGTGCTGACTTTCTTAGTGAGACACCTTTCTTAATGCTTTCAGTTTGTCTTTTACTTTGTTCAATCTTGGGCTGAATGAAGTAAGGTACTGACATTTCTCTTTGCATTTGTAAATTATCATTTGTTTTGGTGCTCCTAGCTTCTTGATGAAGGAGAGCTGGGCTTTTTCTACGACCTTTCTCACTGCCATTTGAACCAGATTTGAACCAAGACTTTAAAGAATTAGTCTTGACCCAAACTCTAAACTTGAAACTTTGTGCTGTGGAATAAGATCTCAGCTACCTTTTTTAGGGAATAAAGCTTCTTACTTAGAAAAGGTTTAACTTTCAAATATATTTTTAAAAGTTTAAGCCATGTGTATTTTTTTATGAAAGAAAGGTTCAGGTATCCATGATTTCCTGGGAATGCCTTCCTCACCTCTAAAGTATAGATATGAGGTATACATTAAAAACTATGTGGGGCTAGTGATTAAAAACACACAAAAACCTCACACCATTTATTAAGCCCTAACATCTACAAAACATCATGCTAAATGTTGGGAGTAGAAATAGAAAAGCAAGATCATTTCTGTTTTTGAGGAACTCCACCACATTCTGGTTGGGGGGAATAGTGTATACAAGAGATTTTAACTTCAGGTCAGATGTAATGGCCCTAGTTCTTAGGGTGTAGTGGCAAGACAAAGAAAACGTTAATGTATCTTTAATGTTGTTTCCATGGATTAAAAACCATATCCATTTTTGACATTGGATTATTTATTGGTGCCAAGGACTTCGATAGCAGGAACTTTTCTTTTTGGGTGTTCATTTGCTGTGTCTTCAGATTATTGAAAGGGGCTGTAGCACTGCAGAAGCAATTGCCAGGTTATATATCCTCAATGTTTGCTCCCTCAGGTGATGACTGTGGGAGACTGGGCTTGAAGCAAGGCCAGTAGGCTGGGGAACACTACCATTCCTGGGAGTCTGCTTGTTAATAACAGTTGGTCAAAGGTTGGTGCTAGTTGTAGGGGTGACAGGCCTCCTCTGCACAAGTGAAGCAACAGGCTGCAGCAGCTCAGAAGCTGTTAGCAATTCACCCTCTACAAGGATTTTTCTCCTCCTTAATGGGGAGCTAGGACATGGACTGTCTGTCAGTATTGGTCTATTGGTCTAAACTTAATTTCAGTCACGGATTATCAGTCAGGTAGTGGCAATGGTTCGGTTTACCGTGGCACATCTTATCTCCTTGTATTTCTCTCACAGTGCCTTCCTGTTTCAGCTAAGTTGACTTTCTTGCCTCATGGGTGGGAATTGTTTTGGCATGGGAATGGCTGACTCTTTTTGTTTTATAAGGTTGCCTGGCATAGACTTTCTTAAGAAGATGCTAGAATGAATAAATTCAGTGTAAACTTTTTAAGAGAGAAATGTAGGGATTTGAGAGGGAGGGAATCAAATGGAAGCTTGTAGAAACACAGTTTAGTGTGGCAAGAAATGCCTGGGAATATGAAAATTTTTGAAAGGCATGAACTAGTGAATGGCTTAAAGAAATGCAAACAAACTCTTGATGCCTCTTGAGTAGTAACTGTCCAATGGCATATGAAACCCATAGTTTAAATTTTAATTTTACACTATGTAGTATTTGGGAAAAAGTTTAGATTGCTATCCAATGTTTCTTTTTATATGTCTATTTCTACCTTTTTGAATTGACTTAACCAAATGCGATGTCTCTATTCCTTCTCAATTTTTTTTCTTGCCAGTGTCATATAGTGCAGAACTTTAGTATCAAATTAGACATTGTTGGAATGTTTATTCTATTACTCTTCTAGGAAACTGTCCAGCTCCATTCCAGTCATTGTTGTGTGGGGAATAGCCTATTTAGTCCAATTGCCAGATGAAAATTGGTAGTCTGGTAGGTTAATTTTTTGATCTCTGGCATTGTGTCATTTGCATATTCTTTGTTTCAGGTTACTTATCTGTAATTCTGATATATTTGTCTTAGAGTTGAGGCATTTATATTGGGCATAGAATAACTGTTGTTGCTGCAGTCTAATAAAAATTGCCATTTCTGGCTCCTGCATCTTTTGGCTTTTTTTGAATTGAGACATTATAGTGGGGTCCAGAACTTAGAAATGTTTCTTTTTTTAAAAAAAAATTAATTTATTTTTAGTTTTCAGCATTCACTTGCATAAATTTTTACCTCTTCTCTTCCCCTGCCCTCCCCAAGATGCCATGCAGTGTGATATGGCTCTACACATACATTCTGTTAAACATACCTTCACATTAGTCATGTTGCATAACAAACAAACAACACAAAACCAAAAAAGTAAATAGTCTGCTTTGTTCTACATTCTGACTCCATACTTCTTTCTCTGGATGTGGATGGCTTTTTCCTGTTATGTATAGTGCTTCTTGTCCAGGTGAAAAATTGGATTTTATTTTATTTATTATCTTCTGAATTCACTCAAATTATTTGAAAAGGAAAAACAATGGTGAATTCTAATCATTTTGAGATAGTTAATTGTTTTGTCATTTTATTTTTATCGATTACAGCATACCTTAAAGACAATATTGTGAATTTATGCCAATCACATCCTTTAACCTTTATTGTTTTTTCATTTCATTAGGAATAATCCACTGGAAGAAATGGGTCGTTCCAACTCTAGATCACATTCTTCAAGGTCAAAGTCCAGATCACAGTCTAGTTCCAGGTCAAGGTCCAGATCACATTCTAGAAAGAAGAGATACAGGTGAATTCATCAATTTGTACCTTTTTTGTTTTCCGTTTATTAATTCATTGCTTTCAGATTTTTATCAATTCATAGTTATACAGATATACTTTGGTAGAAACAGCATAGTTTTCTTCACATTGCATTTTATTCTTTTTCATTATTTTTTAAGTCTTACTCATTATACTTTTATTTCTTCTTTAGTTTCTTTTTTTTAACAATGGCGATGTAGAAATTTATACTTTCCTGTTTACCAGTAATAAGGTTTTTTATCCAGGTTTTGCTTTTAAAAAATATACTTTTCTTGATACAGTTTTATAAAACAGAATGGGAAGGAAAAGAAAGAAATATTAAAACTGGTGTTTCCAGTTTTGTTTTTACAAAAGATAGCAATTATTTTGTTTTAACTTTAATTCCACATTTGTTACATTTAATGGGAAACATCCAGAATGCTAAAAATAATGTATTTTCCATTCTTGTTGCATTAATTGTTCTTTTCAATTTCAGTTCTAGGTCCCGTTCCAGGACATACTCGCGATCTCGTAGTAGAGATCGTGTTTATTCTAGAGATTATCGTCGAGATTACAGAAATAATAGAGGAATGAGAAGGCCTTATGGGTACAGAGGAAGGGGTAGAGGGTATTATCAAGGAGGTGGTGGTAGATATCATCGAGGTGGCTATAGACCTGTCTGGAATAGAAGACACTCACGGAGCCCTAGACGGGGTCGTTCACGTTCCAGGAGTCCAAAACGAAGATCTGTGTCTTCTCAGAGATCTAGAAGTCGATCTCGCCGGTCTTACAGATCTTCCAGGTCTCCAAGGTCATCTTCGTCTCGATCATCTTCTCCGTATAGCAAATCACCTGTCTCTTCAAAAAGACGAGGGTCTCTTGAAAAGCAGACCAAAAAAACTGAAGGGGCTCCCCAAGAAGATAGCCCTTTGAAAAACAAATCCCAGGATGAACAGAAAGATACATTTGAACATGACCCCTCTGAACCCATTGATGATTTTAATAAATCATCAGCAGCATCTGGTGACATTTGGCCTGGTCTTTCAGCATATGATAATAGCCCAAGATCACCCCATAGCCCTTCTCCTATTGCTACACCACCTAGTCAAAGTTCATCTTGTTCCGATGCTCCCATGCTCAGCACAGCCCACTCTGCAAAAAATACTCCTTCTCAGCATTCACATTCCATTCAGCATAGTCCTGAGAGGTCTGGATCTGGTTCCCTTGGAAATGGTTCTAGTCGCTACAGCCCCTCTCAGAATAGTCCAATCCATCATATACCTTCACGAAGAAGCCCTGCAAAGACAATCCCACCACAGAATGTTCCAAGGGAAGAAACTAGAATTCGTTCTTCATTTTATCCTGATGGTGGAGATCAGGAAACTGCAAAGACTGGAAAGTTTTCAAAAAGGTAAGAAAAATTATTTTTTTTCCCACATTATGGATAATTCTTGTTAAAAAATAGTGTTGTTTGTTTTATCTTTTAAATTCTGTTTGGCCATAAAAGTTTGGGAATCAGGGTTACACATTATTTTAACTTCAGCCTGGTCATACTAAACTTGTACTTTTTGTCATAATGTAGTCCCAAATTATTTTTTTAAATTTTTGGAGAATGATCTGAATCTTGAGGATAAACAGATTTGTACTTCTTTTTTGATTTTATTAATTTTCAGACCTTCCTGGCATGTGTAAAAAACTAAGAAGCGTTAAAAAGTTAAATTTCTGATTAATTTCTGAAGTTTTAATTTTAGCCAACAGAAGTTAATTATGTAAATTTTGAACATTTTGACCCTAAATAAGTGGTGTTGAATTATGTAAATGTTTTTCTGTGTAATCTTCTCTGTTAACTGCATTATAAGAAGTTTCATTTTTCCAACTGACTTATAATCACAGTATTTTAATATGAGAGAGCTTAAAATATGAGTTGTATTTGTTTTGCTACATAGCTTTTAATTTGCAGTTTTACTTTCAAGTGTTTTAGACACTTGCTGAGGAAGCTTACTGAAAATTTACTTTTATTGGAGTACTTTTGATTTTTTTATGTCAGGAAATTGAATACACATATAGTTTACACTATTACCACAGTTTGGTTTATTCAACTCATATAATTCCTTTTTATGAATAAGCCAGGAATCTTTTTTACCTAAAGTGTATTTGTATATTTCTAAAGTATATTTGGAAGCATTTTGTGATTGAAATGAAGGTTATGATAAGAAATACATATTTTCACTGTTATTTATTCCCTGAACTTGTGTAAAACTCTTAGTGTTCAAAGTAATTTGCTAAGGACTAATTAAATGAGATAGTCCGATTCTTTTGGAAGGTGGTTTTAAACAAAAAGTAATTTTATGCAAACATTTCATATCCAAGGAATTAGCTCTAAGTTAACTTTTGAAAAGCTTGCTTTGTGAGTTGTAGAAATTATTTCTGAAGCTTTGTAAAATTGTGTGAATTTGGCATACAGAGTTATGGACTGTGGTGTTAATTAGGATGGACTTTTGAGGAGATTTTTACTTTTGTTAAATCCTGGGAGCTTTTATAGCCTTCAAAATTAGCTTTGAAAAGTACCACATATATACACTTAATTCTTTGCAAAAGCAGAATGTCAAAATAGAAATGTTTTTCAGTGTGGGATTTATTTCTTTTGTTGCTGATCCTTTGATGTTGGGCAACACATTAATTATAAAAGTGAATGACAGTGAATGCAATCCAGAGTTACCATCCTCTTCTTTGCTATTTACAGGTACACAGATGAAGAGTCTAGAGTATACCTGCTTGATAGGGGTAATACCAGGGAGAAAGAGGCCCCAAAGGATAAAGGAACAGAAAAAGGGAGGGCAGAGGGAGAATGGGAGGATCAGGAAGCTTTAGATTATTTCAGTGATAAAGAGGCTGGAAAACGAAAGTTTAATGATTCAGAAGGGGATGACACAGAGGAGACAGAGGATTATAGACAGTTCAGGAAGTCTGTCCTGGCAGATCAGGGTAAAAATTTTGCTACTGCATCTCACCGGAATGCTGAGGAGGAAGGAACCAAGTACAAATCTAAAGTTTCACTCAAGGGCAATAGAGAAAGTGATGGATTTAGAGAAGATAAAAATTACAAACTTAAAGAGACTGGATATGTAGTGGAAAGGCCTAGCACTACAAAAGATAAGCACAAGGAAGACGACAAAAGTTCTGAGAGAATAATGGTGAAGAAAGAAACTCAGTCACCTGAGCAGGTAAAGTCTGAAAAGCTCAAAGAACTCTTTGATTACAGTCCCCCTCTACACAAGAATCTGGAGGCGAGAGAAAAGTCTACCTTCAGAGAGGAGAGCCCACTTAGGATCAAAATGATAGCCAGTGATTCCCATCGCCCTGAAGTCAAACTCAAAATGGCACCTGTACCTCTTGATGATTCCAACAGGTAAATGATCTGACAGAGGTGTTCAGTAAACCTTGTGGATATATGAGTTAATACTGAACAGTTAATCTCGTTTTTTTCCCTGATAAGTGTTTCTCTCCATGATATTCAAACCAATGGTATTTTTTCTTTTGTGTGTGTGTTTTTGTTATTGACATACTCTAGACCTGCTTCCTTGACTAAAGACAGGCTGCTTGCTAGTACACTTGTCCATTCTGTCAAGAAGGAACAAGAATTCCGGTCCATCTTTGACCACATTAAGTTACCACAGGCCAGCAAAAGCACTTCAGAGTCATTTATTCAACACATTGTGTCCTTGGTTCATCATGTTAAAGGTAAGTTTAGATTATATAATTGTTACATGAAAATAAAAAATTGAGAGAAATGAACAGAAACATAATCTCAGCTCACTAAAGCTAACTCAGCATTAAAGTCTTAGTATTTAATAAAAATGTGACTTAAATTTTAGATAATTTAATAAAGAAAACCTATCCCTAGAAATAAACTTTTATGATAAAATGAGAAAATTTGTTTATTAACATGAAACTTAATACAATATTTGAACCTTGCCCACTCGGGCATTTTTTTAAAACTTTCATATTATAAACTTATTTTTATTCATTGAATAGACAGCATGGAGATCATTTTTATCTCCCATTTGTTTTGGTGGTTATGTTGGTATATACCAGAGCTAATTAGGATACAGTTTCATTCTTTGTCAGTATTACTTGCCTATAATAATGTATGCATTACTGTGTATCTTTACTGTGTTTGATTATGTAGTACTCAAGGTTTTATGATATAAATTTTGCAATATTTTGGTTTATATTCCTGAAATAAGTATTTTGAAAGTTGTAGGTAAACGTAGATTATTGTACTATTATACAGTATTGTACTATTGTATTGTACAGTACTCCTGTACTAGGGAGACAATACTGTTATTAAATAATTTAACATATTCAACTTCCCAGTTTTGAATAGTTAATTTGAAGCCAAGTGAAATGCTGTATTAAAACTACATCATCTCTTGTTTCTATGCTACTTAATTTTTATGGTGATAGTTTTTATGAAATAGTGAATAAACCAAAAAGTAATCATGTGTATTGTCATGGGACTTAAGGGGAAAATCTAATCCATTTAAAAGGATGTAAACTAAAAGGAGATTGGTAGTTGTTAAGTCAGTTTTTATATGTAAGAAACAAAATTTGTAAGATTCTAAGTATTTTGGAGTTCCTGTGTTTTCATCATTATTTAATGTTAGTTTCAAAGGTTATAAAGCTGTTCAGAAGTTTTGGGGCATTACTTTTTAGACAGCTGCATCAATTGTCAGCAGCTTAACGGAAATATTTTTTCCCCCCAGAATACTTCCTGACTGGTTTGTATTGAAACCAAACCTCTTTTTTCTTTTTCTGAAGAATCTTTTGACTTCTGCTAACTCTACTAGCCTAAATTTGCCATCCACAATTTATTACATGCCAGTATTCAAATTTCATCTGTTGGATAGACTACTGAATTTCTCTTGAAATGTAGTTATATCACTGTAATAATTAACAAAAGGCAAACATTTTAGCCTTTGCCAGTACAACTAGGTTTGAGAACCAGTTTGTGGCCAAATTATTGATGTATGTCAAACATTAGAATTATTGGTTTCTATTTTTCCCCTTCCTTTTTTCTCCTTTTTTGGCCCTTCTCGATATTTCACAAATGATGTTGAATTTTGAGATCAGATTTTAGTAAATTTCTTCCTTTTTCATTTTATTTTTCTTTTTTAAACTGTAGTTATGTTTCATTATTGGTATTGTGCAACCGATCTGAACAGCTCTTTCTTCATATAGAGCTGAAAATGCCCAGTGATGTTTTCTTTTTCATTGTAACTAGGTCCTGGAATATGTTTTGAAATGGCAAAATCCATGTTTCAAAGTAAAATAGCTGTTGAAAGATACAGATGCAAAAACAGGCAAAGTTGAATCTTCTGTCTTCCTGGCAAAAATGGCATAAAAACTGAGTTGCTAGCTCAAATTCCTGGGTTTCATGGAATTATGATTGAGGCACTACCCTTGTAGTGGCCATTTCAAGTTTTAATGATTGGTTATGAGACATGTGCTGGATGTTGGGCGGTAAGTTGACACAGATGTATGTTGACCTGTTAAGCAGATAGCTTGCTTCATATGTAACATTTCATAGTTCATGACTTTTTGCGTCTTTCTAGTTTACATTTAAAACACATTTGTTGAGCTGGTCTTTATAAACAAAAAAGAAAGTTGCTGTTACTGATTTTTAAAAGTTGTCTAAAGAAAAGCAAGTTAAAAATCAGTTATCAAATAATGCTGTCAGGTTTGCCAAGATGCCAGATGTTTTTTTAAAATAAATATCAATAAAAGGGTTGTTCCGTTCCCCCCCCCCCCCCAATTAGAACTGGCAGTGTAAAGACATTTTTTACACATAATAATTTGTCATAATTCTTAATGCAGAAATTATAGCTTTTGTTTTATTAAAACACTTGTAGACATTTCAATATTGCACTAATTTGGAGTACTCTGTTTCCTCCAATTAATGACTTGAAACTACATATGGGCAAGGTATAGAAATGCCTGTAGACTACTGTTTTTTTATTTCTTCCATTTGAGGAAAGAGTACATTAGTGAAATGGGAAAAGAGATTCTTGACTTATTCCTACAGATGTTTAGCTTATAGGGAATATTGATAGGACGTACTTTTGAGGTAGCTAGCACTGGTTGTGCTGTTAGCATCACTACAAATTGAGGTACAAGAATTAAGGGAATAGGGAGGGAATTCTTTATAATACTTGTATTTCTCCTGCTAGGTAGGTTTCTTGAATATTTTATTTACTTTTTCACCTGCTACATCCCCTTCTGTCAGGAATGGAAATGCCTGTGAATGTAGAAATAACTAACCAAGTAGTATTTCTCCTAACCAACAGAACAATACTTCAAATCAGCTGCAATGACCCTAAATGAAAGGTTCACCTCATATCAGAAGGCTACCGAAGAACATTGCACCCGGCAAAAAAGCCCAGAAATACACAGGTATGTGGCATTGTATAAGCATTGCATAAAGATTATGACTTCATTTGGAAAGTATGAATTTGGAGAATTATGACACATGTGTTGGTTTTGGAACCATTCCAATACTTGGAAGAGTAACAGCTTTGATTTAAGATACGTAAAAAAATATAATTTTTTCCATTTTATGCTATAAAGACTTAGTTTTGTATGTGAAATTTGCCAGAATTTCTCATTGAACATTCTAAGAAAGGCAAGTTTCTAACAATCTGGTTTTGAGATTAGAACATACAGTGCTAAATGTTTCTCCTTTCCTTACTAGTATCACATTTTGGAGGAATTGCTGAATGATATGTTTTGGGAGGTACTTCTGATAAAAATTCTTACTTGCTTTTTAAAAAAATTTTCTTAACAATCTTAATAGTATTTTTTCCCATGTAAAGGTAGTTTTTAATAGTCATTTTTGTACAATTTTGAGTCCCATCTTCCTCACTTTTTGCATAGTAATTCAAATTATGATAAATGTTTATGAAATTAAACAAGATATAAAAATCTCAGTTACACATAGGAACTTTGTCATTTGACTTCATCCTATAAGCTAGTGTTTGTACAACTCTGTACATAGTGTTCTGTAGATAAGGCTGAAAATACATGAATTCTTAAAGAAGTTTATTTACTTAGAATTACTTATGAATAATATCTTCAAGAAATTGTCCTTTTAATTTTCCATTGAACACTTGTTTGAAGAACAGCTGATCATAAATGGGAAGGGTAGGAATTGATTTAAGAGGCAGTGAAAAATGGCAGTTGATAGCTTTATGGCAAGTGAATAGACAGAAATATTTTTAAAAAGATAGGGAATGATAAATGACAGTATATTGAGGGCAAAGAGGTAAATGACTGGACCTTCCCTAGTTACCAAATCACTATTATAATAGCAGTGGATGTTTATAGTGATAACAACCAAGTATTAAGGTCTTAAGCTATACTGAGAATATCCTGTTTATGGAGGCCATGTGAAATTTTCTTTTTAAGTAAGCTTTACATTGAAATTTTTTAAGGTTTTGTGCTTAAAGGAACAGCAGGATTCAGTTGTCTAGAAAATTTGCTCTTGTGGAATACTTCATTCTGCAGTGGTGGCCAATAAGGATGTATATAGTACATAGATTTATTACAACTGTGCTAATTTCCTTACTTTGCTAAGTCATTTTACTGGTTTAAAAAATCCTACATTTTTTCTTTACCAGAATAGGCAATATGTAACCACAATGATAACAAATACACTTAATTTTACTTTATATTAAGGAGAATTGACATCTCTCCCAGTGCCCTGAGGAAGCATACCCGATTATCAGGAGAAGAGAAAGTTTTTAAAGAAGAAAATCAAAAGGTATGGATTTGATGGCTATTTCATGTTAGGTTTAGTGTCTTGATAAACTTACATTTAAATTTTATCTAAATGGCAAACAAAATATATTAGTCATAGATATTTCCTCCTGTTTATAATTTTGAGGAATGTCTGGTAAATGTATAGATGTTTATGAATCATGTAAAAAGATACAACTTTAGCCTTAAAATAACATAGTGTGACTTAGACTTACTAGGTAGACTTTTTGTGAGGGGTTAGTTTTGAAAAGGAAGATATATTTGTTTATGATAAGATATGTTTCTAAGTTTACAAAGGCAGTTAAAACTTAGAATATAAAGGGAAGAAAAGGTCCAGATTAATAATTAGATTGTGATGGTAATCAGAACCCTGATCTTTTTGGTCTGGATTTGTGTTTTAATTGGTATAGTTTTAGTGCCCACTGAAAAAACTCCCTTTATCAAGATAGATTACCAGCTGTGCTGCAATTTATGATTTGAGGGTTGCAAGGGCACTGAGACCTTAAGGGAGTTATTCAAGAATGCGTAAGCCAGTCTATGTGAAATGTGCGACTTAACTCCCAGGTGTTCCTTATTATGGCTGTTTAGCACTGTGCTACACTGACTCAGGAAACAGGCAGAGGCAATAGAATTATGCCTTAATTTTTAAGCAACTGACTTAGTATTGTCCTATATGTAAAAGTGGCCAGCCCAGGAAAACAAAGCATTTTTATTTCTTATTTCTTTCTTATTGGGTGGCTAGTAATATAGCCTTTTGTGGATTGTCTAAGAACCTAACCACCATTTTTAGTGCTGTTCTCATAGGAGAGTTTGTTCTGAGTTCCAAGCATCTGAATTATAAGTGAACCCTTGGAACATAAGCCTTTTTGAAGTTAGCAATATAAAATCTTCATGTTGGAAAAATAAGGCTTAACCTGTAAATTTGTGAGAAGATACTGCAACAGAGTAACCATGAAACTAAGTGGCAAAATGAAAGATAATTTTACCTTCTCTGCTTATATAAATCCATTTTCACGTTACTTCACAGCCAGGTGTGGTTTTGAAGAGTAGAGTAGTAGAAATGTGGCAAAGGGTTGAGCTAACCTGAAATGCATTTTTTCCTTTTCAGGATATAAATTTTCATGCTGTAAATCGCTTAATAGGGCATGACATTAATAATATCCACTAAAGACCTACAATGCTGGCCTCTTCATGCTGTATAAGATACCCTGGATTCTTGGAAGTCTTTGCCAACAGTGACATACTAAGCTGAAAAAGACATTGTTAGTTTGGGCCTAGTGATGCTATGATCTGAGGACCAGCCTCTTAAGTTTGGCCACAAGGTGACACAAAACAGTGCCAAAACAGGCCAAAAAAAAATTTCTCAAATCATCACTAGTTTGTGTGGGAGTTGTAGTTTGTGTTGCTAGCAGGGGAGAAAACATACTGGTGAAATCACAAATCCTGGAAGGATTGAAGACAGTAACCTCTGTTAACAGATTTCAAGTGCCTACAATAGACTTTTATTGGGTTGAGAAGTTACTAAATTTGACCACTTTTGTGTGTGGGTTGGGAACATGTACAATATTTTAATGGGTCTTTACTGTATTTTGACATTTTGGGGTAACTCATTTTCCTTTGATAGTTTTTGTTATAGATGTTGGAAATTAGTGGTAACCATGATAAATTTTGCGCATATATGTGTGATTGACTAATGGCATGAGTGTATTGATTTATTTATACATATTTGGGAGGGTAGGGATGTAAAAATCCATTTGACCAGATAGGTAGAGGTATTCTCCTCATTGTTTTCATTGTGTTTTGAAGTTCTTAGGGATAACGTGAACTGAAAAAGTTTAGGGGAAACATTAAGGTCAAGGACTCTGTCTAATTCTTTTTTGTATCTTCCACAGCACCTAGCACAGTGTCTTGAGTAGGCAGTCAATATAGATTTGTTGACTGAATGAATGAATGAATGGATCATTTAAGATCCTGTGCTGGAAACTTAAAAGCAATGATATTCAGACTGTGATACTCAAGCTTCATTTAGCTCTTTCAGTCAGGTACAACCTATCTTTTCTGTAGTTAGAATATTATTTTATACACACTCTGATTGGATATACAGTAGCTTTGTGACTTTTTTGTTTAATAGCAAAGGTAAAAGTGACTCCAGAGTCATCTAACTGTGAGTACCACTGCTTTAAAGATTAAAAACCATGATACCACAGGTGATAACAAGCAGCTGGAAGACATTGCATTGACACCTGTCTCCTTACCTCTCCTCTTCTTTTTCATGGTGGGGTTTTAATTTTAGTTTTGGCTGTTTGTATGTGTATGAAAAGATTAAAAGTAAGAGGCTTACTGTTCTTTTTTTCCTCCTTTATCCTAGGAGCAAATATATACATTTTAGTGGCTTGGAGTATATATTTTTAGTAAATTGTTTTTTTCCTGTCATTACTATCAAGGATAACTGTATTGCTTTGCATCTTAGTAATTATATGATTCTCCAACACAGCCCAAGTTTCCCTTCATCTCCCCAAATGCCTAGCAATTAAAAAAAAATCAGTGAAATTAATTGCAGTGATTGAAACTTCTTTAAATTAATACCTTTTGCAACACCTGAATTGAAAGATAGATGGTAGAATATGGTCTAGGTTACAGAGTTAAGGATTGGGAATTAATGTATTTCTGACTGTGCCTCTTCTGTAGTGCAGTCAGGTTTAATTGTTAACTTGCAAATTATAGAATGCGACTCTTCTGGTATTTTATATGGCTATTAAGTTCACAAAAGAAGCAACTGTTCTATGGCCACAGATTGTACTTTTAATACTAGCTACTCAAAAATATGTTGGTGAAACAAGGGGCACTCAGTGATGAAGTGTGTACAAATCTTTGTTGTTATAATTGAAAAAGTTCTACACAGTATGCAACTGACAGCAAGGAATATGTAAGGGACAACACATTTTATTTTTAAAAACTTAGAACATTCATTGGAAAATTAACTTTTAGAATGTGCCCCTTCTCTTCACATTTATATTTTCCCTTAAATTTTTTAGGGAATCATCTTCCTAAGTACATATTTATTATAAAAAATTCACTAGTATATAGTATGTAGTGTATATTATAACATTTTTTCTGTGATTAAATTCTAGGTTTGATATAGGTTGACTATATTTTTCACTTTCATATACATATGTGCGTGTGTGAGAGTGTGTGAGTGTGTGTGTGTATGTATATATATTGTAAATGCTTTATTTCACATTTCTTCCTTTCACAGGGAGATAAAAAATTAAGGTGTGATTCTGCTGATCTTCGACATGACATTGATCGTCGTAGAAAAGAAAGAAGTAAAGAACGGGGGGATTCCAAGGGCTCCAGGGAATCCAGTGGATCCAGAAAACAAGAAAAAACTCCTAAAGATTACAAAGAATACAAATCTTACAAAGATGACAGGTAATTGTTAAAATGATCTAAGTAGGTTTTAGCTTCTAATTAGCCTTTTGTAATTGTCAGCTTAATTGCTTTCAATTTTCACTGTGTAATCGAATGTTTAAATTTAAACAATTAAAATTATTTGTTTTACAGCAAAAATGTATTTGTCTTTTACACGGCTTATGGTGGATGAGGACAAAAACTTTGGAATAGCAAGCTAACACTGAAAAAAAAAATGACAAATTAATGTGTCCTATTATCCAGGCTACATCAGGAGGTTGGACTTCAATGCAGTGCATTTCTAGAAACAGTTTGTGTAAGAACTTTGGTTCGTTATGCTTGATTCCGCACTTTTTCAACTCATAACACCCAGAGTACAAGAATTTTAAAATGATGGTCAGAGGTTTTTAACATGGGTGAGATGGGAGGGAGGAAGTACTAATTTTTAAGAAGTATCAATGTGTACTAGTCTTTCTTAGTAATATTTCCATGGATACTGTGTAGCAGTGGTAAGAGTTAACTGCAGGTATGAATCTTTTGGGTGTTTTGTTAGTATCATGTAAATCTGATTTCCATTAGTGCCAAATATTATTACATATATACACACATATACACATATATTTATATGTTAACTAGCTAGTGAAATTGAAGTATTGTTTAGATTTTTTTTATTGTCATTCATTGGGTCAGTGTGGATTTTATTTGTGCCTCCTTCTTGGACTGGTCTCTGTAGTATTATACATTTTGTACTTCTACATGGTGCTACATAGGGACCATATCTTATCAGCTGTTGGTCATGAGCATGTAGATACTTCATTTATGTTGAATTAGGTAGCTACTTTGAAAGTTGCCTACGAGGCATTCTTTCCTTACCCTGCTCTTGATTTCCTTTCCCAAAGAAAATTAAAAGAAACAAGCTAATATTTGAAATTTTAAAGTACAGAAACTTGTTCTTTGATGCCTTCTGACTGGCTGGCTATAGTAGGTTTTTTTTTTTTCCCCACTAACAAAATTGTATGAAAATGTGAAAGGAGAATGGAAACTGAAAATGTATCCAAGTTTAACATGCAATTATTTCACTTTTCATTATTTTAGTAGGCCAGAGCTTTTTAAAAAAACCTAAAGATCTCCTATAGTTTTAAGATTCAACAGATTATTCATCATTTTAAAAATAGCACACAGTATTTTTTTTCTATTTTTACAGTAAACATAAAAGCAGAGAGCCAGACCGTTCTCGATCTTCATCCTCTTCATCATCCTCTTCCTCAGCAAGCTCTCGAGAAGAAAAAGAAAGTAAGAAGGAAAGAGAAGAAGAGTTTAAAACCCATCATGAACCAAAAGAATATTCAGGCTTTACAGGAGTCAGCCGACCCAGAGGAACTTTTGTAAGTTCTGAAACTTTCTGATGCTCTTAGGGAATTGTATTACATAGAGTGCTGTCCTTCAGGAAAGTAATGGATTTGATCTATGATAATGGATATAATTGTTTATTATTCTTAGTTTATTCCATTGTCAGTAGAAAACTGGGCATTGGAAATGCTGCTGTCAGTAGTATAACATCAGTTAAATAACAAATAATTCAGACACATTTAGAGTCAGAGTAGAGAGAATGGTGGACTTGAAGTCAGGGAGACCTGGGTCAAAGCCCCACCACTGACAGACACATAACTGTGACCATATGCAAGTCACTTAACTCCTCTGAGCCTTAGGCAGTACTTAAGACTCTAAGTTAGACTGGTTGTTATCTGGGTCCATGGAGGGAGTTCACACATTGGTGAAACCACAGGTCCTTTGTTTAATGATGTATATAAACTGGGCAGTTTCCCTGGCTCTGAAAATGATTGTGACTATTGTACACATCTCCAAAGAAAGAGAGCTTATATTTTGAAGAGGCAGGGGCAGTTATTTTCCTTTGTGTGAAATCTGATATTCCTGCCACTTCTGATTTTGATTACTACTGTGGGTCAGATGCTCCCTGATAAATGAGGGTGAATGAAGACCAGAGGTTGTAGTATAAAGTCCTTGACTTGTAGTAGGTCAGAGGATTCATTCATTGGATGGCTCTACAGCAATCTCTAAAGGAAGTAAGAGTACTTATAGGTTGTGAGAAAACAGAAACAACAGAATGTTTCTATACTCTGAGTATAGTCCTTGAAGTCTCCCTTTTTTAGGTTTTTTTTTCTTTATCTTGTGTATTTCCACCAACTTCCAGTGGGCAGAGTTTTTTCTGATCATCTGAACTTTGTATTTTCACTCCTCATGGGCTTGAAAGAGGCAGGACAGATAACACAGTGAAATGATGGTTTGCATGTAACTGAACAGCTTTTGACTGCCTAACTAAACAACTTTGTTAATGTTAATCAGTTTCGAATTAGAGGCAGAGGAAGAGCCAGAGGAGTTTTTGCTGGGACAAATACTGGTCCAAACAACTCAAATACTACTTTTCAAAAGAGACCGAAGGAAGAGGAATGGGATCCAGAATATACCCCAAAGAGCAAGAAGTACTTCTTGGTGGGTGTTAGAAATCTGTGTGTTTGGTTTGCATTATTTTTTAAAGCATACTGGGTGAATAAACTTTAGTATAGGTATCCTTCATGCTAATAAAATTTCACCATAATGTTTATAAGACAAAGAATAAATGTGTTGCACATTTTTAGTTGACTTGCAGTATAGGTAGTTTGAAGGGCTTTTAATCCCCTTGTTACACATCTTGTTTGTTCCAATGGAGGACAGCCTACAAGTGGATGGCAGCCATAATTAGTATGCGATATTATAACTATGGTTTATGTGTTTATTTGAATACTGCTATCTTGGTGCAAAGTTGATCCTAAGACAGGCTTTACAATTTATGGTAGCACTTTTTTTAAAGTAAAATGAATCCAAACAAAGCCTACATTGTATTTTAAAACAGTTTGTGGAGAGACCATCATTTTACTTACTTGTGAATTGTTTAGTGGGGAATTTTTATTGGGAAAAGAGATGGTCCTAGGTAGACTTCTTGGGAGATAGACCTTGGCATTTCACTGGTATTGAGGTGAGAATCATTTGCTAAGGAAATAACTTTGCTCAAAATGAATATGGCAGGAGGGGAAATGTTTGATTTGAAACAGAAATAATGGCCTGGTGTCGGTTGAAATACCTTTAGTATGCGATTAAGAAGGGGAAAAAGAAAAGTATCAGATTTTCAAGAAAACCAGTCAAGCTTTGGGAAGTAACTTGGATCACTTTCTTGGGTCATTTTCAGACCACTTTTCTCATCTTTCTTTTCCCAGACTCTAAAAGAAACTATTTTAGGAAACATTTTTCTGAATATAGTGGATCACTGTGGGGGAAATAGTATTCTGTTTATAAAATTTTGCTTTATATACAGCTTTTTAAGGACTGCTCTTAGTCTTTAAGTGATATATGTATTATCCAGTTCCCCTGACATAGTCGGTGCTGCACCAGTGTTCCTTTTAAATAATAAGTCACTTCTTTTTGGGGAGTGGTAGTAATGGTAAAACGTTTCACAAAATGTTCATATTTATTTCTCTAGTTTAAGCATCACCAACAAACCTGAACTGAGTTAAACATAACAAACCTTATTATGTTTGTGAGTTTGAAATCAGTCACTCTTCTACCTAGTTTCTAAATAAAAATTAAGGTAACTCCTTTACTCAATATTTTATGTATTATAAAGTCTAAAGAAGATAATACCACCTCAGACTTAGAACTTGTTTTAGTCGTTTGGCGCTGGTGGTGTTTAAAATACTCAAATCAGATAGCTTTTTCTTCCAAATCACCTCCAGGTAGCATTGATACAGGCTATAGCTGTCCCTACCTCCAGAAAGAGTCAGGTTGGTATGAGCACAATTACATTGATTTCTTGCCTGCTTTTAGATATAATTTTCATGAATAAATTGTACCTTCCAGATTTTTGGGAGTTAGAACAACTTTTTTATTTCTTTCTGACAATCTATTTTTTTCAGGATTAAGGATTAAGAACTTCTTAAGAGTTTCCAATTTGGTATTCCTGTATTAAGTATAGTGACTTTTAATGTATAATTTAGTGCATAATCAGTGGCTTAACTTATAGTTATTGAAGAACTTTACAAATCACTAAGGACAAAAAAGGGCTATTTCAATAATTAAGCTACCTGTAAATAGCAGGAACATTTAAAAAAACACATTGACATCTTATCAATATTAATTTTATAAGAAGCAGCTAAATGTTTATCACAGTCTGATTTTAACAAAAACAAATTTCAAATCCACAGTCTCTTTCTAGCTGAGTATTTCCAAAGTTGACCAAACTTATGCTCTGATTTGCTAGTCTATTAATAATAGTTTTAATTTTACATACATAAATTTGAATTTCATATTTTGAAATTAAACTCAGCTAACTGCTTTGAATAGGATACAAGGATTCAAACAGTTAGCTTTTTGAGTAGGACCTTAGCTGGGAAGGACTATTGAGAAGGGGGTAGGGGACTTAGAGTCTAGTAAAGATTTAATGAAAAAGATCTATAGTGTGATAGATTGTAAAAACATTTCTTATCCCATTGATAGGAAATTAGGGCATAAGAAAATTAAATGTCTAAAAGTAGAAATTTGATCTGTACTGTCAAAGGTACTTGATATTGATACCACTGAAGTAATGGAAGATAAACAACAGGCCTCAGAGCCAGGAGGACCTTGGTGTGTAACTCAGGACAAGTCATTGAACTTCTCTATCCTCCTATAGGCAGCTCTCACACCACAGGTCTAATCTGTATCCTGGTGACATTGTTAATGTTTTTTCTGAAATTTCCCATAATACTCCATGGATCTGTGATACCTTGAATTACAGGTCATTTAGAAATGAAGGTTTTTATAATATTAGGTATGTGAAAATTAAAAAGGTCATGAAGAGAAGTTTCGGTAGTTAAACTGTCAACACTGACAGTTTAGTCTAACAGTGCAGTGGTGCTGTCTATTATAGAAACTCCTGAAGGGGGTAAGGAGAATTGGAGTTTTATATGTTTTATTCTTTTAAAAGATTCATTCACAATGGTGGTTCTTCTTTGTGGAAGAAAAGAGGATTGGATAGGGTTAGCATGCCTGGGTTCTAATCTTTGTCATGGTCCTACTTGGTTTCTTTTTACCCTCCAGCACATCATTTTAACTAGTTTGACCAGATCAGGTGATGTTAGCATTTTTTGTGGTAGTTTGGTGAAACCTGTGGATGTCTTCTCACAATGTTTTAAAATGTTTTAAAAAATTAGATTACAAAGGAAAACAGTTAATGATGAAATTGAAAGTCAAAATGTTTAAGTAACAAAACAATTCATAGATCCCAGGTTAAGAATTCCATGGTGTAGATGATCCTGAAATTCTAGTTTAACTCGAGGTTTAGTTCTTGGTCATGTATAGCCAGTATGAGAATTTGAGGGTCAGAAGTTTGAGATTTTCATCAAGCCTTGTTTACTCCTCTTAACCTGAGGGAAGAGAGAGATGTCAGGTTTGACACCCTAACTTCCCTCCCCTCCAAGTTTTTGCTGCTTCTTTTTTCTCTCTCCTTGAAAACATGATTTTACTCTTTTCAGGAGAGGATATTTCCTTTTATCCCCTATTTGGGGTCCTAAGCATTAGCTGCATTTCCATTGCTTACAGAATCAAAGAGAAGGAGTGGACCTCAGGGAAATGACTCTCAAAGATAGAAGCTTTGAGGAGGAGCTGAGGTTTAGGGTAGCATACCCAGAAGTCTCCCTTCTTACTTCCAGGCACTTTCTCTCTAGTGTTAATCTCTTCAGCAGCAAACCAGCAGTAACTGTTCTCTCAGTGATCTCTCAGAATTGATTGTTATTCTTCTTTGTTTTAATCTGCCCGCTCTCCCAGTATCTCCTGTCAGAAAATGTTTAATAGAAAGAGAAATGCAATAGAATTTAAAATCTTAAGCTGCCATTTGCTTTAAGGGAATTTAATTGGGTTTGGGATTAAAATTCCATTATATTTAGTGGTCCAGTTTCAGTTTGGCAAACTTGTCTCAAAATTTTTTGTACCATAAGCCCTGGAACTAATTCTTGGAATTAGTCAAACTAAATAATATAGTATTCCGGAGTATATTCTTTTGCAACTATTACATTTATACCTCTGTAAACAAAATTCCTTATGAAGATATACATTGGAACATATTAGTAAATAATTTGATCTTTAATTGGCAAAGTATGATTAGGACATATTGGAATTTAGCAGTGCTAATTGTTAAATGCTCAGATGTCTTCAGCTTAATGTATATAAACCTTGAGATATATCTTGAAATTTTCAAATGAAAGTTAGCAATTATTGAATAATCATTGACTGTTTTGAAGAATCCTTCAGTTTTATGAAGAAATATAAGTGGACTACAAATGGCCACAGTTTTGCAGATGTCCCATGATTCTCCTCATGGCTGGATTCATTTATTTGGAATTGTTTTCTCTCCTCTCCCTTTCATCATTTAGCAGTGGGCAACAGCTCATTTACTAGTTGCTCCTACTGTAATTTATAAATACAGAGTTGTATGTAAAATTTCACATATAGAATGCTTCAAAGAGGAGATGATAGAACTTGGAGCCAATTGTTAACATTCACAATTAGTGATCGTGGTTAAGTATTGGAAATTTATGAAGAAATGGTAATCCTTGATAAAAAATTCTGCATGTTAAAAGACTTTATGACAATTTACCAGATGTTTGTGGTTGGTTTCAAAAGAAAGAATCCGTATAAATTGGGAAAGATAACATTTAGTTATGTCTCCTTGATTTCAGCAGGTCTACCTGACAAATTTACATGTTAAAAATTACTGGAACCCTAACATCATACTTTCTAAACACCTACCTGATACATGTAAAAAGTTTTAAAATTAACACTTAGGTTTATCAACATGCTTTAAATGGGCTAAAATGCTGAAAAGCATCTCAATGATTATTTTTAACATTTCTCTAGCATGATGACAGGGATGATGGTGTGGATTATTGGGCCAAAAGAGGAAGAGGCCGCGGCACTTTCCAACGTGGCAGAGGGCGGTTTAACTTCAAAAAATCAGGTAGCAGTCCAAAATGGACACATGACAAATACCAAGGGGATGGGATTGTTGAAGATGAAGAAGAGACCATGGAAAATAATGAAGAAAAGAAGGACAGACGCAAAGAAGAAAAGGTAGAAAATTCCAACTTGTCAGTGAATTGAAGAGCAGATTTCCGTCTGTGGGCTAGGAGGATGATAATTTGCTGAAACTTAGTAAATCTAATTTTATAAACAGAGCTTGCTATGGTTTATATATGGTATGTAGTTCCCCTCTGGCTCTGTTAATCTTCACTTTCTGTGTTTTTTTTTATTATAGGAATAGTAAATCTGACGTAAGATTGCAACTGAGAGCAGAACTTGCACCTACCATTTTTTTACGTGATTTTTTTGTTTTCAAAAACGAATGTAAGCATTTTACTTAAATTTTACTGTTTGCAAGTAGTCTGTAGAATTTTTGTTTTAAGTCTTTAAATAATCTCAATAATAGTAGAGTGTATGTTGAGGATTGTATTGAAGCAAAGTAGAAAGTTGCTACATACCATATTTGTAACTATCAACTTTTAAAAAAACTTTTACTGTTTTTGTTATATGCATTGTAATTCTGCTTTGTCTATAAGATATGGTCAAGTGCAACTCTGTGAAAGTTCTGATTTTTCCTTCCCCCTGTTTGTCAGTGTTTTATTCTGAAGTAAACTTTAGCGCTATATACAAATCCCTGAACAGAAATTGTTTATACAAATTGTTAATTATTTTAACAGTACATAGCTGTTAGCATCTTCCTTAAGTAGAACACATTACACTGTAGGGTGAAGTGTACTTTAAAGTGTACTACAGAACAAGTTGCTTTGGTGAACTAATAATAAGCAAGTTCAACACTACAGTGAATATTCTAAAAGGGGGAAAATAGCATTTTTGCTCAGCCTAACATTTGAGAAGTAAAAAAGGCAAGCACTTCTCATCGTATACATAATATTAAAATCAGATTAAATAGTTTGATAAAATGCTTTTCTATTGAGAGCAAGGACTAAGTACAAATGCAAGAAAGCTTGGAAGCCATTCCTTTCTGGCTTCAGAACTCACTGTTGGCACTCTTTGAGGACTGATTCATGGTCTTGGACAATCAACTATTCTTTGAGGAGCGAAATTGGTCTGTAACTAAGTGTTATAGTTAAAATTCCACCTAATTTGTACTAAGTTTAAAAACCCATCAGTGCTCATGTGATGTGGCTGATAGCTAGGGTGGGGAAGATCCTACAGAAAAATTTTCATGTAGATGCTTGCAGAACCGAAGTATTTAATGGAAAGAAAGTAGTCATAGTTTACATGATTTAGAAAAGTGAAGTGTCTCAGATTGAAAAAGATCAGCTACTTATACGTTAGGCAATAAGGACAAATTATTCACTAGAAGTGTTTTGAATTATTTGTTTTTCATATGTCACCAATAAAGAGTTTTTGTCAGGAAGTTTGTTGCAGCATTGACCCAGCTTGCATTTGTTTCTGTTTTAGTTACAGTTTGTAAAATGGCTTTATCCTTTTCTTTTTGGGGTTTTCTTTAGGCAGATAGTCTTGCAACCGGAATTGTCTTCATTAGTATTTACAGCTTTAAAAGGATTAAAAATCTGAAATAGTGAAAATAATTGTTAATTCAAACCCTTATAATTGGGAGACAAAAAGGAAATTCTTCTTTTTCAGAGTTGAGAAGAAAACCAAAATAGCTGTGCACAGGTATAAGGACAAGTGCTTGCTATTTCTGTTAAAGTTTTGAACATCTCAAGATGAAATCCTTACCTCTCTTCTGCCCTCATTTTTTGATCAGTGTGTGATTTGGCACTTTGGTGGTTGCAGCAATAGCATTTCCTAAAAAAAAAAGCTGGTTTAAAAATAAAGTGGGGTTGGGTTGAGGGAAGAAAAGGTAAATATATTTGCAAAAGTAAAAGAAAACTTCAATTATGCATATTTCCCCGTACTAATTTTCAACCTTAAATTGTTTTTTAAAACAAGGAAATAATTGTCAAAACAAAAATTACATCATTGCCATTACTCAGGAAGCAACTAAAGCTGAGGTACCATCTTATCAATGAGTTGATCATCTCCAAGCAAACATTTCTTTTTTAAGACACTTTAGCATTCGCTAGATAGATAATTTATTTGAACATATTTGCTACTTTTAGAAGCGACACTCACTATACACTGCTGTACATTTTTGTCTTTTACTGAAGAAAATGAGTGTTTTTCTGTGGTAGTAAATTAGAGAGGGCCCACAGGACCTTGTAGTTAAAGGCTATCCTAGGAGCAAACCTTACATCAGATTTTGAAAGCAGATACACTGCTTTAACTTGCTTTCTGTACAACAAATTTTTGTTAACTTCCCTAATTAAGGGGGAAGAATCCCAGATGGGATGCAAATGCATGTCTTTTCAGAGCCCAGGGGTAAAGCACACTGCATTTTTTTTTCAATCCACAATTTAGCTTCATAATTACTGACATGTACACCAAAGCTAAATTGCTCTTGTTAAGAAATTGTCTAATGTTTACAGTAGCAGGAAATATTAACCCTTTGGTACCTGCATTGACAGACTTCCTTTTGCCCAGAGAAGGGAAACAAAATGAACCAAAGGATGTTTCCAGGAAGGATTAAGAAAGCTGCTTAATCACAAGAAGGCCATGACTCAGTTCTTAGGTGTGTATACCTTCCAACATCCTAGGAGTTTTACTATTAAATGCAAAATATATTTTTTACAATATCAGGAGTCATTATTCCTTTTTGTCACAGTTTAAACCAGTGTTGGGCATTAATTTGAGAAAAGTCTTCCCCAGTAAAGATGGCTATATAGATGATTAGATGACTCCATTCAGTGTGATGTATATTGCAGTAGGGACCCTTGTAAAATTGTCATATGCCAATAAAATGTCGTAAGTGGTAATGTGTTATTGTTTGATTACCATAATTAAGAATAATTTTTCTTCCTCTCAGTAGTTTCTATGGCTTTTTTAAAGAACTTGGATTAATTGCCTTCTAAAAACTATAGTTATGCTGAGTTCTACTCTCAGGATATGGAAGTGCTTTACTTTCTCAAACCTCATATCTATTAGTTGGCCTGTGGCATTATCAGTGAAAGAACTTAGGCCAAGTTTTTAGCCACTTATGTCACTATTTTGAGGAAGTAATTTAATATGGGATGGAAATGCTTCTGTTTTTATTTAAGTTTAAACCAACATTCGTTGAAGGTACTGTGTCTAAGTGCTAGGAAAGACTGGCTCTGCTTCTCAAAGACAGCTGGTCATTAGTGGTTTAAATACTAAAAATCCATTTTGTCTAATTCTTTGCCAAAAAAATTAGGGGGAGGGGAGGAAGAGAAGGTTACCATTACCTCTATGGCAAGATATGATTTAACTCTTAGTACATCTCTCAAGAACTATTTGAAATGTAAAACTGGTCCATTTGATTTTCAACAAAACTTCTTCACATAGATGTTCTGTGATCTAAGGAAAAGTGGAAAATAAATGGTAATAACAAATAGTAATTTCATTGGTTCCTTGATTTCATTGTTGTAGGCACTTTATCAGTGCAAACTGCCACTCATCCTTGCCTTCTCACCCTGTGTGAGTCCTAGAAAGAAGAAAATAAAATGGAGACCTTTCTTCCTTAGCAGGAAGCTTTGAACAAAAATGAGAATTTTGCTTTCTACCACATGCCTTTAATTAGCCTACACATAGATCAGATAAAGTAGTTGTAACAAGTTAATAATGCACTTTATACAGTATTGGCTGATGGCCTGCTTGCCAATTCTTAATTGTCTCCCTGAAGGAAAAAAATGATTTTAACTTAGGCCCCAGCAACTAATGGCCTTTACCTTGTTATAGCCACAGACTACAGCCCATCGCTGGCCATCCAGCTTTGTAAACATATGCTACTGGTTGAAAAGGAGAATATGAGAACAGCACAAATCCATCACCACTCCTGGAAAAACAACCCAGAGTACTCACCTCATTTCTAGTCCTTGGATTTAAAGGGTAATAGTCTTTGCTGTCTTATTTGAATTAGTGAGGAAAGACTTTGTTTTAAACTTGTTTAGAAATTCTGGAGCACTTTTAAAGGAAACATTCATTGCATTTGGTATCTTTTGGTAAGAAGCTGAATATCATCACCAATATCATTTCTGCATAAAGAAAAAAGATACATGCTTTTGGTAGAGTTTTTTTTTTTTTAACGTTAGCGATAAATTATGATTATCTAAATGGATTGTCCTGATAGGCTTTATGTGACCAAAAAAAAGTCACCTCTTTTCCATGGGAAGAAACATAAGCAAGGAACCAAAGTCAGGTACTGTTATTGAGACTGTTCCTTCATCTGTCTACATTTCTTGAATTCAGAAATGGGATATTATGCTAGCGCCTGGTGCTCATTCCAGAACTTAATGAAAGAAAATATTATACTCTAGGTGATAGCTATACTTCAAGGTCAGTAATCTGAATTTTGTATAGATTACTATATTTTTTTCCCCAGATTGCTGATCTTATAATATGTAATCCAGAGAGATTGGGTATTATTGCCATTTTATAGCTCAACAGCTACTGGATGGTAGATAGGGGATTAGAATTTGGGTCTCTGTACTCCATCCTTTAGCATACAAATCTATTATTAAACCAGAAGGGGAGGGCAGAAAAGAGGGGAATACCTACAGGCTCTGATAAAGAGGTAGCCTGAGTTAACGGCTGAAGGTTAGAAACTTGTTTGACAGCATTGGGTACCACTGTTCTTTAGTTTTAGACTTACCCCATAACCCATTCACCTGTCTGGAAAATATTATTCCAGCCATAGGGGGAAAGAACTGGTAAAAAACTTATCAAAACATGAAAAAATAACTCCATGCTCAGTTCCTTCTTGCCTTTAGAATAAAATACAAACTACAATTGGCACTAAGATTCCTTCAGTTTGGCTGCAGCATACCTTTCTAAGATTATTGCCTGTATGTACTTCATGCTGCTGACATCTCATTTCTGTCTCCCTGGCCTTGGATGTTCATGGAGCACAAACTGTTTCTATCCTTTCCCCCAGCCCCTCCCCCCCAACTTTCTATGTTTCTTTAGAAACAATAAAGGAAACTCCTGGTGAGTAAACTTTTTTTACCTTTGCAGATCATCTTCTTTGCAAACTTACAATCTTGGAGTTGCCTGGGGCCACTGAAACATTGAGTGATTTGCCCAGACTGGTCACACAGCCAGCATGTTGGTCAGAATTCGAATTTACATTTTCCTGGCTCAGAGATCAGCTCTCTATTCCATAAGTCATGCTGCTTCTCAGTGTGTAGAAAATGAAATGCAGCATAATATACATACAGATCTCCCCCTTTCCACACCAGAATGTAAACTCATTGAGAGAGAGCTTTTAGGACTGTGCCTGGCACAGAGTAGGCATTTAATAAATGCCTGTGGAATGAATAGCGAGTAATATAACTTCAGTTTCTGTATTTTTTTGTAGAAAGTGAAAGGAATCAATTCAACTTTAATAAAATTTTATTGAGATTAAAGTTGGGGCCTTCAGCATTTTTATATTCATTATCCAAAAAATGGAAAGAGTCTTTGAAGAATCATTCTGAAACACTGAGCAAATGACTTGTTTGTACTCTAAAAGATGTCGGAGACTACAAACCCCCATAAAACTCTTGAATATTCAGCCTCTTTTCTGAAATCTTAAGCCTGTAGGCTATGTATATATGTACAATGCTAGTTAAGTCCCTGAGCAAGGGTGGTGATGGGGACAGGTTAAAGATTTAGGAATAGATGTCTTTACTTGATTTTAAAGTCCTTCAGTGGATGAACAGACACCATAAAAGTCTCAGCAAACTAAGGAAAAAGGGGTTTGGGACTTGTAGTGGTAACTGATAAAAGTTTGATCATCTAAGTTCTACTTATTAGAAACCAAAGTATAATAGTACATTTAGTGAACTAGTAGGGAAAAAATTGGGTGAGATTAAAAAGGAATTTACACAGGTATACTTCAGTACTACTAGAAAAATCAAAATACCTAGAAGGGACTTCAGATATTTTTGAATTCTAAAAACATTTCATGTAAATTAATTTGACAGTTTCCATCAATTAATTTATGACATTCTTGTGTAAATCTGGATTTTTATATTAGATAGCCAAATCTAAGAAAATAACACTTCTATGGGGCATTTGATTTATAATCAAATATTTTGTACAAGGTTATCTAGTTTTCCTTGTCATCTTTATAATTTACTGAGTTGTGAATGAGAGAATTAAGTTTTACAAGATAATTGTGGTACAAGTTTTATGAGACAAAAGATTCAAAAGAATCTAACTACCTCAGAATATAAAGGAATAATAATAGGTCATCATAATAAAGCTAACATTTATATTGTAATTTAAGATTTTGTAAAGTGCTTTATAAATATTCTTATTTAATTCTCACAGCAACCCTGGGTGATAGGTGCTATTATTCTCCCTGTTTTACAGATAAGGAAACTGAAGCAAACAGAGGTTAAGTGTCTGCCCAGGGTCAACACAGCTAATAAGTGTATGAGACAGGATTCAAATACTAGTATTCCTAGGTCCAAGTCTGCTATTGCACTTCATGCACACTGTTTTTTGTTTTACAGTGAGCTACTTCTTTAAAGTGAGACAGCTGTCATGCACAATATAATGTCCTTCTTAAGTTTGCTGTTGCGTTTGATCCTGTATAATAACATGCAGGCTTGAATGGGTAACAGATAATTGACAAATGTTTAATAAGGGTCCATAACTGTAGCGCCAACGCGTTATTTTACGGTGGCCATGAATATCCCAGTGCAGTTCTGAAATACAGACTGTCCACATGTAAGACAGAACCAAAACATTTATTCAGACACCAGAAAGCCAAATCCATCATAGTAACAAAGACATCTATACATAGTAACAATGCAGAGGGCAACACCATCCACAAACCTTCACCATGCTAGGCTTCCCACAAACCAGCTCCATTAAACAAATCACAAACTCTCACACTAGCCAGCTGCCTGCTTGCCTGCATCCTTCCTAGCTCTGACTTCTCTCATCACTAACTTCCTCTCAGCTTGTTCTAGTTCTGCCTCTTCCATGTGACTTAGATTCCTGTAACTCAGGCTTCCATGTGACCCAGGCAGGTCACATGGACCCATTAATAAATGGGATCTTCTCATTTAAATTGCCATTACAGTAGCACAAGAATTTTGTTCAAAACCTAGTGGATATTGAAAGTACAACATGCCAATTGAACTTCAGTTGTTAATGACATCAAGACCAGTGTAAAACAGGATTTTTAGTAAATATATGCTCCACAGTTTCATGAAAGCTGTTCCATATAAGCTCAGAATCAAAGAATTTCATATTAATGGTGATAGTTCTCCAAAAATTCTTTTCACAGTTGACATTGCATTAAGTCCAGAACATTAAAAAAACCTTTTTAGCAATGGGAAAAATATTGGAGAACAAAGTAAATGGAAAAAGAGTATCCATAACTCCTTATACTAATAGTTAAATATCTCATTTGACCTTCCCAACAAACTTATTAGGACTATACTGTAATTGTCCCCATTTTACAAATAAGGAAGCTGAGGAGAGAGGTTAAGTGAATTTAACCAGGACTAAACAGGTAGTGTCCAGTTATTTTGACTTCAAATTCTCTGTTCGTGTGTGTGTGTATGTAGCTGGGCTTAGCAATGAGTCAGACTCGGAGATCAGCCTGCAATGCATTGAGCACATAGCATTGGTTTCAGTGATGGCAAACTATTTACTGCCACATAGGTCCATCTCATACATTTCATTGTGGTGATGCTATCCTTGCTATCTCTTTGTGAGTTCTTGTACCTAAAAGAATTAAAAGATGCCTAGTGGATATAAGTAAATATTAATGAAGATTTGGCATAAAATATATTGAGCCTATTATTAATATTATTATTAATGGCCAGAAATGTAGCCTGTCAATGATGTGAGGATAGATGTTATTCTTATGGTACTTTTACTAATTTAAACGAATAGTTAGGAAGGCATTCTGTGGCATATGGAGGATTTGTGAGAAAATTCACAGGAATGGCAGATTATGAAATCTCTTTTGGAAGTCTGAGAATAAACTGATGGCAATCACAATTGTTCATCTTTCACAAGGGTTGGGTATCTTCAAAAACTGCTTTTTATAGTTGAATACCCAATTATATAAGGCATGATGGAAGTAATAAAGCACTCATGCCTCCAAAATGCTTAAAAATTATCCTAGTCCAGAGTCTTTGCACTAATACGTGAGAAACGTACAGCTCCTCTGTCTTTAATCCATCTTGAAGTTTCCTCTCTGAAGTAATTAAGGTGTCAGAGGGCAAGGATCCTAGATCTTAAGAACAGCAGCATTTTCTCTCCATACCCAGAAGAAATTGAGGCTAATGACACACCCAAGAGAAGGAAGAAGCTACTGATTACCTTGTTTATTTGAAATATCTCTTGCCTTCAGTTCTGACTATCTGGAAAGGAGAACTGAAGAAGATAGTTAAAGGGGTATGAATGATTTTAGGAAAATTAAAAAGAAAACAATGTGCCAATTAAGTAATTTATTTTGAGAAGGAAACTGCTAAATATTGCCTAAACTCTGCATCCTTGTTCAAATTTGACTGAATGGAGAATCTTACACATTGGGACTCTGAAATAACATATATTAGATGTCTGACCACATATGATTGTGCCAGTGTGAATATTTTTCTAAGCTGAAGAAAGGGTTAGATTTAGGGTAATTAAAAACTATTTGTTCAGGCTTGTGCCTATAACAGAGTACAATTCAGAATTTTCTTCCCCAGCATATTGCATGTTCGAAGACTCCCTCCTATGAAATCAGGGATCCTTTAAAGTAATCCAAGTGGAGACAAGCAAGAATATCTAATTTTCCCATAGGCATTATAAAATTAAGGGAGTATGAAGAAACTGAGGCGCCATGGTGGAGTGAATAGTTTAGAAGACTTGGATTCTTGCTCTGCCACTGACACTAGCTTTGTGTCCTTGGGTGAGTCACTAACTTCATTGCCCTCAGGCAATCTGCATTAGTGGAAGGAGTTTCTCCTTAATGAATACTTTTTACGAATGAAGTTATCAGTCAGCTGATTTCTGGTCCCCTTCTCCCTCTCATAATTCTTTCCTGTTGTCACTTAAGACACAGCATGATCTTTATAAAATCACATATAGGAAAGATAGGTACCTTGACAGGTTAGGGATCCCCCTACATGGAAATGACCACTACAGGATCAGCATTTTCTGTAACCTAAATCACAGGGTATTTCATGAGAGACAGAGGTTACCTGATCAGGTCTGCACAGCTAACATCTAAAATCAGATTTGAACCTTTGCCTTTCTCATTCAAGCCCAATGTACTTCATCCATTGTGCCATGCTGCCCATATTCCTCATAATAATAAAGACCTTTTCCTTGGATTTTCCAAATTTTCAATGATGCCAACCAACTGTGTCATGATGTCAGAAAGGCAGTCTGAAAGATAATTTGAGTGCCTCCACGTTGGAAAAGATTGGGAAATTAGTAGAAATACTTTATTTATGAAAAGGTGACTTTTTAGGTGATTAGTGGGTTGTTTTTTTTTTTGAAGAATACATATCTGATTCCAATTTAAGGTACATGTTAATATGTTAATGCTTTAGAAATATTTTACATACGTTGTTAAGTCAATTCAATTTAAAACCACAGATTTCCTAACTCCTTTGGATGTTTCCCTTTTTGGGGAAGAGGGCAGAGAACCTGATTTTATTTTTTTATTCTGGATGACATCATGCTAGACGTTGGAAAATTCAAGTTGAAAACAGTATGGTAAGAAAAGACCATTTTATACTACATAAAATAAAGTGCTATAATACATGCTCCTACTTTAATGCTAAAAACCAAAATCATTTCTAAATGAGTGACTTCCAGGAAGAGGATGAACTGAAACATTTCAAACAATATTCTCTGAAATAAATACTGATATTTCTATAGTCTCACAGGATCACAGTAAGTGATTTTACAGAGTTTCTTGATTTAAAAAAACTGTAGTAAAATCTCTTTGATTTCTGTGGGATGAAATGTAAATAGTATGAATATTTAAGCTGAGGAGAGATTAAAAAATATAGCTGGCACTTATCTAGTACTTTAAGTCTGGAAAGTGCTTTTACACATGGTCTCATTTGATTCTCACAAAAATCCTATGAAGTAGGAGGTATTTCCTATTTACATATGAAGAAAATGAAGCTGATGGAGATTAAGTGACTTTTTACACAATCACAATAAATTACACAGTAAGTATATAGGAGGTACTTGACCGCAGCACTCCATCCATTAATGGTGCCCTAGTTGTGATGTTTTTCATTAATTAAGTAGGATGTCATTTCATTATTACAAGAGTACTTAATACTTCTGGCATTTTTTGAAAAAACCACACAACTCTTGCTTGTCTGGTCCACTAGAAATTTAGTGGTGACCAGGACCTTCTCTATTGCATCACAGTCTTTTTTTTTGGTAAATTTTTAAAATATAAAATATAAAAAAGTTTTCAACATTTGTTTCCACAAAATTTTGAGTTCCAGATTTTCTCCCCATCTCTCCCCACTCCCCAAAGTGATGAGCATTCTAATTACCCATATTACCAATCCGCCCTCCCTTCCCTTATCCCCATCTTCTGTTCTGTCCTATAGGGCAAGATAAATTTCTACACCCCATTACCTGTATTTCTTGTTTCTCAGATGTATGCAAAAACAATACTCAACAGTTGTTCCTAAAACTTTGAGTTCCACCTTCTTCCTCCCCTCCCATGCCCACTGGGAAGGCAAGCAATTCAGTACAGGGTATATATATGTGTAGTTTTGCAAATGACTTCCATAATAGTCATGTTATGTAAGATTATATTTCCCTCCATCCTATCCTGCCCATTTCTTCTGTTCTCTCTTTTGACCTTGTCCCTGCCCAAGAGTGTTGACTTCTAATTGCTCCCTCCTCCCATTGCCCTCTCTTCCATTATCCCCCTCACCCTGATTATCCCCTTCTCCCCACTTTCCTGTATTGTAAGGTAGGTTTTCATACCAAAATGAGTGTGCATTTTATTCCTTCCTTGAGTCAAATGTGATGAGAGTAAGCTTCATGTTTTCCTTCTCACCTCCCTTTTTCCTCCATTGAAAAGTCTTTTTCTTGCCTCTTTTATGAGAGATGATTTACCCCATTCCATTTCTCCCTTTGTCCACCCAATATATTCCTCTCACCCCTTAATTTCATTTTTTTTAAAATGATCCCTTCTTATTGTGTGTGTGTGTGTGTGTGTGTATGTGTGTGTGTATAATCCCACCAACTACTCAGATACTGAAAAAAGTTTAAGAGTTAACAAATACTGTTTTTCCATGTAGGAATGTAAACAGTTCAACTTTAGTAAGGCTCTTGTGATTTCTCTTTGTTTACCTTTTCATGCTTCTCTTCATTCTTGTGTTTGAAAGTCAGGTTTTCTTTTCAGCTCTGGTCTTTTCATCAAAAATGCTTGAAAGTCCTCTATTTCATTCATTTTTTCCCCTGAAGTATACTCAGTTTTGCTGGGTAGGTGATTCTTGGTTTTAGTCCTAGTTCCTTTGACTTCTGGAATATCATATTCCAAGCCCTTTATCCCTTAATGTAGAAGCTGCTAGATCTTGTGTTATCCTGATTTATTTCCACAATACTTGAATTGTTTCTTTCTAGCTGCTTGCATTATTTTCTCCTTGACCAGGGAACTCTGGAATTTGGCCACAATGTTCCTAGGAGTTTCTCTTTTTGGATCTCTTTCAGGATGTGATTGGTGGATTCTTTCAGTATTTATTTTGCCCCCTGGTTCTAGAATATCAGGACAGTTTTCCTTGATAATTTCATGAAAGATGGTGTCAAGGCTCTTTTTTTGATCATGACTACTTTCAGGTAGTCCCATAATTTTTAAATTGTTTCTCCTGGATCTATTTTCCAGGTCAGTGTTTTTCCAATGAGATATTTCCCATTATCTTCCATTTTTTCATTCTTTTGGTTTTGTTTTGTGATTTCTTGGTTTCTCATAAAATCATTATCCTCCATCTGTTCCATTCTAATTTTTAAAGAACTATTTTCTTCAGTGAGCTTTTGAACCTCTTTTTCCATTTGGCTAATTTTGCTTTTGAAAGCATTCTTCTCCACATTGGCTTTTTGAACCTCTTTTGCCAATTGAGTGAGCCTATTTTTCAAGGTGTTATTTTCTTCAGCATTTTTTTGGGTCTCCTTTAGCAAGGTGTTGCCTTGTTTTTCATGCTTTTCTTGCATCTCATTTCTCTTCCCAATTTTTCCTACACCTCTCATACTTGATTTTGAGAATCCTTTTTCAGCTCTTCCATGGCCTGAGACCATTGAATATTTATTTTGGATGTTTGGGATACAGAAGCCTTGACTTTTATGTCTTTCCCTGATGGTAAGCATTGTTCTTCCTCATCTGAAAGGATAGGAGAAGATATCTGTTCACCAATAAAGTAACTTTCTATAAGTTACTTAGTAACTATAAGTTAAGTCTTATTTTTTTCCCCTTCTTTGGGCATTTTCTCAACCAGTTACTTGACTTTTAAGTCCTTTGTCAAGAGTAGGGTATACTTTGGGGATCTGTAAGATCTCAGTTCCTCCAAGGTGGCACAGTCAAGCATGTACACTGATCTGGAAGCAACCAGAAACTTTTGTGCCCAGAATCTGTGAGTAGTAGTTTCCCCTTCACAACCACCTGGCCTCCAGTTCCACCAAGCCAGCATTGGGTGGCTGAGATTCAGCCAAACTGCTCAACTTCCCCTGGGGCTTTTGGCTGGGGCTACCCGCCATTCAGTGTAAGATGATCAGCTGCTCAATTCCTTCTGGAGCATTAGGTGGGGGCAGGGTCTCCACTCTGGTCTGAGGTAAGGATCAGCTGCTCAGTGCCCCCAGGGGTTTTACAATCCAATCATGGATGAGGGCTGCTGTGGGAGCTGCTGCTGGGGCCTCTGCCACTGCCACCTGAGGTTAGAGCTATGGGAAGACCCTGCTCTCATCTCAGGCACCTATGGGTTGAGGGATCTGCAAATAGCTGCTTCTGATGCTGGGGATTCCACCCCCAAGGCCTGCTTGGGTCCTGGTGCAGTGCTGCCCTGCTGGGCTGGGCTCCGCTCTGCATCTGGTTCAACAGACCTTTCCCATCAGCCTTTTCAGGTCACCCTGGGCTGGAAATCTCCACTCTGTTGGTCTGTGGCTTGTGCTGCTCTAGAATTTGTTGAGAGTCTTTCTTTACAGGTATTATGTGAGCTAGTGTATGTGGAGTCTTTCTACTCTGCCATCTTGGCTCCACCCTCCATCACATTCCATTTTGCTGTACTCTACCATACTTGGAAACATGGCTTACCCTACATGAGAGTCAACTACCACAAATTCTAATGATGTACCTGTTACGTGCATGACATAATGTGGAACTGGGGTGGCTAGGATGGAGATCTCTATCATGTCATTTCCCTTCTCCCTAACCTAAACTCTGCTGGGCCTTAAGGCATTCAAAAATCCTTCCCTCCTTCCCCATTGAAGCTGAAGGACAGATGCTCAAAACAAAGTATGCTCATTCTCATCTTTATTCCTTTGTTCATATTATAGTTGTATTCGCCCTTTCCAAAATCTCTTTGAAACTCGTTTGAAATCTTACCTCTTCTACAATGCCTTCACAGGGTTAAGAGACTAGAAATCTAGTCCAACTCCTTAATTTTATAAATGATACAACTGAGGTGACCTAGAGAATTTAAATAATTTTGATCAAGGTCATATGGGTAATAAAAAAAGCATAACAGAGATAACTCTCTAGTTTTTAAAACTTGCTATTTCAAGCTATTCTCTTAATTGTCATTCATTTTCCTTAATACAATTTAAGTATATACTGTTTCATGTTGCTTGTTAATTGTTTCATGTATTAGTTTTTTATAAGATGGTAAATTCCTTGAATGAAAGGATGAATTTTAAATTTCTCCAGGTGTTCAACTAGGTGGTCAACAAACATTTATTGAATTAGTAAAGTCAGAGCTGTGGCGACTGGTTGTTTAGCTATGAAAGGTAGAGATACTGCAGGAACAAATTTCAGTGATGGAAGAATGGTTTATATATAATGACTCCCCTCAGAACCTACTAAATTTCTTGCCCTCTCCCCTTCTCTAATGCATGCCTTATTGCAACAAGGGAACAGATGTTCTAATTATCATAAATTAGAGATTTCACTGCACTAACTTAAAGAGCACTGGTTCATACTTTTAGGGAATAGTAAAATTCCTGTAATTTAAGATAAGGTCTTTTGATATTAGTTTTTATTAAGCTTACTTAGGCCTTTAGTGACTTTTCCCTAGTTTTCACTGCATTCATGGTTCTATTTGAACAAAATTCATTTATGTTTTAAATAAGTTCTCTCAAATCATCCTAACTGCAGGAAATGCAATGCTTCTTTTTAAGAACTTTTTGAAACAAAGTATTTGGTAAGAGTCATAAAAGCACAAAATATTAAAAGCAAATAGCCTTGAATAAAAGAAACATTTGCTATAATGGTAAAAATAAATATGGGTAAGTAAGATGGTGAAGGGAGGGAGGGAAGATGTTGAATTATGTTAACCATACACTTAAAAACACATGAAAATAAGCCTTTAGGTTTTTTAGGGGAATTTTTTGATACCACTTTCTCTTTTACTGTTTGACTAGACTATTAAAATCATGTACAATTTCAATTTTCACTTAAGAGAAAAAATAGATTAAAGAACTTCTTGCCTGAAGAGATGAATGAAAAATTTCAAAATGATCCAGAAGTGTGAGACCAGGATGATACCTTTTAGCAATTGTTACTCTTGTGGGTCTGAAGCTAATCTCCTGACAATTGTTAAGGCATCTGAGCTTGTAAATGTGTTTGGAAACACATAATAGACCTTACTTGCGATCATACATATATATCCCTTTAAAAATGTAAGTAGAGACAAAACAGCACAAATTTATACTTTTGAATATTTATTTAATTCATCAGTTATTTCTATTTAAAAACTGTTCTTATTTGCTGTTAATGGAGTATCTGGTATTTAACCCTTAAGATTATCTTTCACACTTAGTTTCTTTGAAAGATTAAAGCTTTTATTTATTTTATTTAAAATAAATTGTGCTTACTGCAACAAACCCAGGAATAATACATGATCTCCTAAGGAGATTCATGACCATTCCAAAGTTTCACAGTCCACATAGGAAAAATCAAATTAATGAAAAATGCATACTGTTTAGATCATCTTGACATGTCAAATGTATGGCCTATTGAATTAGTCCATCAGTGCCTCTGTTTTGGATGGGCTTCAGACAGAAAATGAGTTGGATCCAGATTTGTCTTTTAATAATTTCAAGCAGCTCCCTAATACAAAAGCTTATTGAATTTTCTTTCCTCTAAATTAATAATCTGTATTTATGCCTTTAAAAAAAATTAGTCATCTCTCTGACATACATCCCAGTCTCACTAAATCTTCATATTCAAAAATGAGTTTGGGCAAAAACTTAAGTGGGTCTGACAATACAAACCACATTTCATTCTTTTATTTTCCTATTAAATTTTTTTCTCATTATTCAAGGAATACAAAAGAATCGTTTAAAAAATTCCCTACTCTTCTGAAATCTCTTCTTTTTCTCCCAAAAGTCTCTTCTCCTTTTTTCTGGGATCAAGATTAATCTTTGCACAAGCATTTTAATGTTAGCATTGTCATTATACATATTTTCCTCTTGGTTCTACTCTCTTTAAACCCCATCTTTTTAACATCACTATTTTTGCTGATACTATACTATGTTTTGGGTGAATTATGGAACACTACAATTTCAGAAGAATGAAAAACAAATGGCCTCAAGCTCCGTGGATGTTTGGTAAGTATAAGGAAGATGTAGCAGTCTATTATAAATGTAAGAAATGCTATAAAAAAAAATGGAGACTGATGGTGTAGTAATAGACCAATAACAACCGATGTACATGCTAAGTGTAGCACTGGTAAATATAAAAATTACAAGATTTAAAGGAGTGATTCTAGCAGGTTGGTTTGATGCCCTTGGGAGGACTTAAGGACATGAAATAAATATCACGTAGGATGAAAAGTAATGGATGGCATACATTTCTTAAGTTCTGGGAGTGTCAAGATCAATGAAATAAATCCATTAATTAGTATTTCAATAAATTCTTAAAAGTCAATGTTAAATAAAGCTGATGACTCTTAAGAGGGCAAAGGAGAAGGGTAGGATATGAGACAAACATAGGTGATGTAAAACAAAAGATATCAATGGAATTTTTTTACACATTTTGTATTTATTTGATTTTAATGTTTCTCTACAGTAGTACTCCTGTAACTTGACTCTTATTATTTAGTATGTTGCTTTAGTCTCTTAAATAAAGGAAAAGGATAAAACATTTTCATGAGAGACAATTTTCAAAAGTATTTGATTTAAAACATTTTAGTACAGAAGACAACTGTTGTTTTTAATATGGAGATTATCTCATGAAACAATTTTTATAACCTTTAAAGAAGCAATCAAGCCATTAGAAAATATAAGTTAAGAGACGAGACCAAAGTCAGTTGGTGACTGAATTGGGATTAGAATCCCAACTCCTGACTCCCATACTCTGACCCACTAAAGCATGCTGCACTATAGATTAGAGTGGGAAGAAAACCAATGCACAGAACATTGCTTTCAAAACCAAAACATAACCCTCAAGAACCCTGGCGGCAGTGACAAGGTACAGGAGTTATGGGGGACCCCAAAATACTGACAGTCCGGGTCGTGCTTGAATAAATTCAACTCAAGCCTTCTTAAACCCAAAGAAAACAAAGTTTATTAAAGATCTGTCAAATTGGGCTGCCTTTCTTAAGGAGCCTAAGCATTTGTGAGGCTTGTGTTCACAAGCAGGCCAGATAGAATCCCAGCTAGACAGAGTCTAACCTGGACTGGATCAGAGCGCCAAATACAGAAGAGAATAGGAGGGATCTGGGAGGGGGTGGTCGGGTAGTGCTGGGTGATGGGAGGAGGAGTTTAGGAAGGGTCTGGAGAAGTCCAAGGAGGGTCGAAGGCTGGAAACAGCTGGAGGCTATCAGGAGATACCAGGCAATGGGGCGCTTAGGTGGGAAGCAGGTGGGGCAAGAGATCTTGATAGGGGCAGTACGGGAATGGATACAGATCTTGAAGGCAGTGGTAGGCAGCCTGGGGAATGGGGTGGGGGTACCACAGAGACCTGAGTAGAACGATAATGAAAAGCCCCTGGACTTCTGAACAAATGGGAAGATTAGATTTGAGTAAGAAAGGCCAGATTAAGTGGGAAGATTCAAGCCTCAAGAAGTCTCCCAGAGTCTGAACCCCATCTCTAGGTGCTGTTTACCTCATTCTATTGATAAATTGATGTAGATTAACTGACTTGCTCAGGAAAATACTGCTAGTGAGTTTGAAGCTGGATTTTAACTGGGTCATCCTCAATCTAGTACTCTTATCTGCCCTCTGTGGCATCCAGCTTCCCCCATTCAACCATTAAACTCCCGACATTCCAAAAACTCCTTTGTTATGCCCTTTTCTTTGTCTTTACTCCAAACTTTCTTCGGGGGTTTTCTCTAGCCACCTGCCCCCACATATCATCTTACCTTCTTAATTTTCACCATCTATGTGATTGTCCTTGTTGCCTACAAACAAGCTCAGATCTCTTTTATGCTACAAAATCTTCACAATGTCTCTACTGCCCCCGAAAACTATCGTCCTATATATCCTTCGCTTTATACCCAACTCCTTACAACAGGTTAACCACTCTCCTCCCCTTTTACATACTTTTTCAACCCATTTCAATTTCATCACTCATCCAAGACAACTATCTCCAGAGTTACCAGTGTGATCCCTTGACTGCAAAATCTGATGACTTTTCAACTCCTCTAAATCCTTAAGGATTCTTCAGCTTTTGGAAACTGCTGACTGACCATTCATTTTTGTCTTGGCATTGTTTTTGTATTGTCAGTGCCTCAAATAAAATAGCTGGTTAATAACTGTGTATTGATCCACTGATTGTTACCTTAAATTCCTGGCTTTTGGCGCCCTACATTTTTACCATCAAAAGTTGACTAAATGGAACAGTTAATTCAAGCAGTCTATTCATTGGAAAAGAAACAAATCAAGTGTGCAGAGCCTTTTTATAATTAAAAAATTTTCAGTTGATCAAGTAATAAAGCATTTAACAAGTACTTGTATTGCGCCAGGCAATGTGCTAAATGCTAAATATACAAATATAAGGACACAAAAATACACCGTTATCCTCAGGGAGCTTACACATGCTAATGGAGGATAAAACGTAAACAAATAGGTACATACAAGATACAAAGTATAAGGAAAGGTAATTTGAGGATAAAGTTCAATATGACTAATTTCAACCATTTTTAGCAAAGTGATATATATATATATATATATATATATATATATATATATATATATATATATATATATATATATATATATATATATATATATATATGTAGTGGAAACAAGTGATTTCGAAGCCAGAGGGCCTGGCTTCACATGCTGACTGCTACTCAATCATTTCTTTCTGAGTCTTAGACTTTTAATCTTTAAAAATGAGTTCTTTTAGATGATCCTTATGATCCTTTTTATCTCTAAATCTTATGATCCTCGTATGAACACAGCTGTATATGTGATTCTTAGTGCTGTCCAAAGTTGGCTTTTGCAGGCCTTGGTAGAATACAATTGCTAGAAAGTACTAAGGATACATAACACACGTATACACAAACTGTTATAGAAATTAAATGCTTCAACTAAGAATTAGATTTACTTGGTTTGATGTTGACGCTTGACACACACAAGAATGGCTTAAAACAATTACAAATGCCACAAGTTTTTCACTCCAGACTCCGTTTCTTACATTAATGTTAATAGGATTTTGCTGCGCCAGTCTCAAACAGCCGGCCCGGGGCAAAGTGCTAGGAATCCGGAAGCCGTTTAATTAGTTTCACCCGGAGGACCTGATTGCCTCCACCTTAGCCTGGAGCACTCCAAACCCGGGCCGGCCGGCCTCCCGGCCCAAAGCTCACAAGTAGCCTTTTCCTAGCCCCTTCACGTGGGTGTCTTCCCTCCGTACGTATTTTTTGTTACGTGTGATTGCATGTAGTCCATCCCATCAGGCTGTGAACGATGCCTTCTGATGTGACCTACCGAGGCCTGGATGAACCGCCGATGCGGGTGCCTATTCCTCGCTACCTGCCGCTCGCCGCAGCTGCATCTGGGCGTGGGGAGGAAGACGCGGTGCGAAATGCGTGCTGCTTCGAAATGCTTCGTAGCCTGGAACGGCTCGTCGGCTTTAGTGTTCCCAAAGACGATCGAGCAGCCTGGGGGCGCGGGTGGCACAGGAACCCGGCGCATTAAATGCAGCTGTCCAGCCAGCAACATTTTGCAAAGTGCCACCGCCCCAAATGTCTTGTCCCTCACTATCTGGGGGAGGGGCGGGGGAAGGGCTACCGGGATTCTCTAAGCACCGCCAGTTTACACTGTCCAAGCCCGGGCTGACTTTTGGACCAGAACAGGATGCACTCCCAAAGAGGCAAACGTCCGAACGTGAGCCAGCAAACACCACAGAGGGAGATAAAAGCGAGCCCCAGGCCGCGGCGTGCAGAAGGGCCCCTCGATAACGCCCAGAGCTGCAGGTGAAGGCGGGTGTGGCTGCAACTGCCTGACATCCACTTGAACTTGAACTTGGGCGGCGGGCCGGCGGGCGCCCAGTAAAACGCGGTGGGGAAGGAGGACGGGCCAAGTTCCCAACATTTCCGGACGCTCGAGGATGCCCGGAGCAAGCAGAAAGCCCGAGCGGCGGCACGAGCTCTAGCTCGGGTCCAGCCATCAAAACCCCATCTGCGGGCTTACCTGGCGACCCCGGCGCCCTCGGTGCCGAAACCGGGGCTGGGCTCGCCCGGCTGCAGTTCCCATTGGCCTCCCGAATCGAAGGCCCGCCTTCCCGGGGGCGGGACAAGTCCCCCTGCCCACGCCCGTGTTTTGATTGGCAGGGCAGACCGTCCAATGGTGGGCTGGAAGCTGCAGGTCGGTCCTATGCGAAGGGCTTTAGGTCGCGGCGCGCGGAGTTTGAGTGCTCTCGCTCGTGGGGGCCGGCCGCTGGCGCTGGGACGGAGCGTGAGCTGCGGGGGCTGGTCGGAGGACGGGCTCGAGGCTGGACGGTTGACGCGAGTGCGAGCGCCCGGCTCCCGGCGGCCTCTCGAGGGGCCGAGGGAGCGAGAGGTGAGTGAGGCGGCGCCGGGCGGACGGTGCCCCGGCCTCTGCCGCCTCCTTCCCGGGTGTTCAGCGAACCCGGAAGCCGCAGCCCGGGGCCGAGAGGGGGAAGCGGAGGAGACGGGGGTCTGGGCCGCCACCGGGGCCGACCCGAAGCCGAGCGGGCCAGCGGCGCTCCTCCTCCCTCAGTTTCCTCTGCGGTGGCGTGGCCTAGATTAGATGCACCACCTTCGTACCCTCTTCGGTCGGGGCCTTCCTCGGTCCCGTCCGCCTGTCCGCGAGCCCATTGGGCGTGTTCTTGGCACAGGTACCGGAAGGCTCCGCCGGGTCCTTCTCCGGCTCGCGGGCTCCCAGCGCTGGTGGCTCCGGCCCCGCCGCCTCCCCTGGCTGCCCCCGAGGCGGGAGGAGCCGGGCCCCGCTCCGCGTTCTCCACCCGGGGTACCGCTGAGGAGAAGAGCCCGCCCCTGCCCTCCGGCTAGTGCGAGACAGCTGTTGTTTAAGGCTGCGCACTAGAGTACGCGCACCCCTAGGGTCTGTCTGCTGCTCTTAAAATCCGCCTTGTGGGGCTGAGTGGCTTACTTTGATCGGATTAAAAAAACGACAAAACATGCTTTGGTTTGGGGAGCCCACCCGGAACCAGACCCCACCTTCAGAAGGTTGTAACCGGAAGGTTTTAAAGCCTAAACTAGGTTTTCCCAATGCACTAATTATTTTCTTGCTTAATTGTGTCAAATTTAGACCTCTTACTTGGGTATATGATTGCTTTATTTTCAAGTTTTCCAAGACGAGGTTAATGGAATTTCTCAAGCCACAGGGCTGCGGAACAGATTCCTGAAGTGTGGGTCTGACCGTGACACTCCCCAGATGAGGGAGATTTGGAGGCTCCCAACTGACTTCAGGTCCTCTGTCAATTTGAAGCCCTAACTCTGCTGTCATCAAAGAAAGTCACTTGTGGCAACTTGATAGGGGTTGGAAAGGGGAGAGATTTGAAACATTCAGGCCAGTCAGGGGTTCTTGTTTAAACAAGAGGTGATGAAGGCTGGAGCTTGGGAGATGGACGCATGAGTGCTCCCAAAGGACAACATGAGGAGCACAGTCACCTTGGCAACAGAGTATGCACAGGATGTATTGAAATGGGGAGAGCCTCGGAGCAGAGAGACGAGAGGGTTGCAGAAATCCAGGTGAGAGGGAATGAGGGCATGAACTAAGTTGTGGCTGCTTAGTGGAGAGAAGGGTTGATATAACGAGACTTGACAGTCAGGTGAGATTGAAAAAGGAGACAGTAAAATTGTAGAACCAAGAATTGGGTCCCTTAACAATAAAAGTTCAGAAGGTTGAAAGGTATGAGGGAAAAGATAATGAGTTCTGTTTGGCACATGTTGAATGCAGGATGCCAGTGGAACATCCAGTTGGAGACATTCAAGAGGTAGTTGGAATATATGTATGACTAGCTCAGGAGAGGGATTTGGCAACTAATTGGTTACCTGGGAGGTGAAGAATGAGGAATTGAAATGTCTTTCAAACCTGGGTGAGTGGAAGGAAGATGAAACCCTCAGCAGAAATGGGGAATTTCTGGAAAGCAGGGGGGTTAGTAGGAAAGATAATTAGTTTGGTTTTTGCTGTGTTGAGTTTGAGATACTCAGGAGACAACAATAAGCAGTTGATGATGCAGAGTTGGAAGCAGAGACATTAAAATATATTAGTTTAAAATTGTACTAAAGCTTTTGGGATGCTAGATTTAGAATTTAGCCACACAGAGATGATTGAACTTATCTTGATGAAGGCAAGGCTAGAGTGAGCGTAGAGAGTTGCACTTAATCTTTCCGTGCATCCACCAGGATTGTGATGGAGTAATGATCTAGCAAAAGAGACTGAGAAGGATCGGTCAGACAGGAGGAGATCTAACAGAGACTAATCCCATGATTAGTAACCCCAAACTGATCCCAAAGAAGAGAGAGTATCCCTTCAGGTGGGTGGGATGATTAATGGTATCACGATGCACCGAGGTCTAGGATGAAGGTGAAGAAAAGATAATCAGATTTGTTGCATAACAGATAACTGGTGACTGTGAAGTGCAGCTTTAGTGGAGTGAGGAGGTTGGAAGCAGCAAAGGATTGAGGAGGAAATGTAGTTAAGGAGAGTATTTGGCTTTTTCTCAGTTTGACCATGATAAGGAAGATACATGATTGATGGGGAGAATGTTAAGCTCAAGTAAGGACTTTTAAAGGATTGGAGAGACCTGGATTTGTTTGTAGACGTTAGGGAAGGAACCAGATTACTTTGTACATTTTATGAACACAGTAATTTTTTTTGTAGGAAGGGCAAAGCCATAACAACTGGGGGAATCAGAAAGGATTTGTTAAAGTGGTGCCGTTTGAGCTAGTCTGAGGAAAGCTAGAATTGGGATCTCAGAAGAAGAGGTGAGGAGGGATTGTATTTCAGTCCAAGGATGCAGCCTGTGCTAGACAGGTTAGAGGCAGAATGTCCTGCTATGGGAAATGACAAATAAGGCTACTTGCCAGGGAGATTAATTAGGGCACTGGTTCTGTGGGAGTGCTCATCCTGGAAAAACTCTTTGGAGATAGCATATGAAGGGCTTCAAATGACAGAGGACCTGAAGTCAGTTGGGAGCCTCCAAATCTTACTGATGTAGGGAGTGTCATGGTCAGACCCACACTTCAGAAGTGTGTTCCACAGCCCTGTGGCTTAAGAAATTCCATTAATTTCATCTTGGAAAGCTTGAAAATAATCATATACCCAAGTAAGAAGTCTAAATTTGAAATGGTTAGGCAAGAAAATAATTAATGCATTGGGAAAACTTAGTTTAGGCTTTAAAAACTTTCTAATAATTAGAGCTATCTGGAAGTGTAATGAGATGGTCTCTGGAAGGTCTTCAATGATTATCTAGATGACCTCTTGTCTGTTCTGTTGAAGTGACACTTGTTTGTAGGAGTTAGACCAGATGGCCTTTTTAAGGCCCCTTCCACCTCAGAAGTCTTTGATTATTTAAGTTCAGTGGTAGTAACCCCCAGCTTGGAGAGCTAATGGAAATTCTAGGGGTTTGCAGACCCTTGGCCTGTGTAAGTTCCAACTAAAATAAAATTCTCTTGTTTGAACACACCACCACTTAATGAGTGTGACTTTACCTTCTTTTTGGCACGTGTCTTCCAACATCTTTTGTCCTTCCAGAATAATTCTTGTTAAGGATAGAGTTAGTGTTGCCTTTGGGTGCTTGCTTCATGTCCTTTAACGCAATTTCTATGTCAGTTTCTTTCTCCTTTAAAGTAGTGAAGTCTCAGATTTTCCCAAATCTGACATTTGTCCTTTTTATTTTCAGTTTAAATAAAAATTTCCATTTTTTTTCTGAGTCCAATGTTTTATTGAACTTCTATCATTTCAGTGTCAATGTCTCTCATGTTGAATCTCCTCAGGCAGCTCCTGGAATATTTTGGCATCCCCATAGAACAGGTAAATATATTTTCCCAGACAATTGATCTCACTGCATTTGTCTCCAAGTTGCTTTAGGTAAATTTAAAATATAAACATTTAGTTTAAGGCAACATTTAAATTTCTTGTTAGGCAGGAAGAATGCACATTGCTTAGTATATCATTTTTTAAGATATCGGACATGTCAAGTTTTCCCTTCATTCAACAAGCACTAGTGTGCCCCAAACTGCTAGTTTCAATTGTGAGCAGAAAAAAAGTTAAAGAACATGGAGAGCTTCTACAATTGAGGAATTTTTATGAGATAGATAGATCAAAAAGATCACATATATATATATGATAATATGTAAGTATGATATTTGTGGGTATAATACAGGTATGTATTGTATGTATGTACACTAACCTCTGAATAAATTCAGAGAAATTCTTTGAAGGCGAGCGGTTGACTGAGATGGTAATAACATAGACAAAGACATTTTGATGGCAGTTGACTGTTGGCAGTGATTTATTGAGTACCTATTGTGCTGGTAAGTAGGTGATTCAGAAAATTGTAGGACAGTCACAACCTTTACAGGACTTACAGTCTAGTAAAGATGGCAAAACTAATAATCAGTCAATCAGAAGGCATATAAAGTGCCTACTCTACTCTGGGAACAGAAGATATATTTTCTGTTCTCAAGGAGCTTCTGTTTTTCATGGGGTCATATGCATATACACAAGTATGTACAAAATAAGGTAATTTTGCTGACCAGATCATAAACATCCAAGATCAGGAAAGGCTTCACGTAAGTCACAGTGCTTGACCATAGGATCGTGGATTTAGAGCTGTACGGGACCTGTTTTACCTATGAGGAAACTGAGACCTAGAGAGTTTTGAGATTATATAGAAAAAAAGTGTCACAGGGATGTTTGAAACCCTTGTTCTGACCCCCAAACCATTGCATTTCCTGATCTTGAGCTGAACCTTGAAGGAAACTAGGAATTCCAAGGAAATAAAGAGGAAATGCATTCTTGGTAGTTAGGGGATTTTGGGAATAAGGTGCCAGGCCCAGAGACCAGAGGCATTGCCTCAGGACTTCAAATTCTGCCTCAGAAGCTTAACTGTATTATTAACTACCTCGGTGTTTTAAAGTATAAAATGAGGATAATAGCCCCTAGCTCATAGAGTTGTTTTGATGATCAAGTGAGGTAGTATTTGTAACGCATTTAGCACAGGCCTGACACATAGTAGCTGCTTAATAAATTTTTCCTCTCCCTTTTTCTAGATAGCATTTATTTGGGGTATTTGGTAAAAATTTCTCCCAAAATGATAATTGTTGTCTATTCTTTTTGTGGGTCTTTGGGAACAGTTTACACCAATATGGGAAGCTCATGCAAATCGTCGAAGTATTGTTCGAGTTATAGTCACACGTTTGCCTTCAAATCTCTTTTCAAGAGCTGATTTGTACCAGATATGGTCCTCTGTAAGTAAATATCAGCCTTTTCCTTTCTGTTAGTGGCTGAAAGGTCTTTCTGGATGGTTATTCAATTTTCTCTTTGTTCCTTTGTTTATATGTAATTTTATTTCATTGTAATTTTTAAAAATTTTATTTAAATTTCATTTTTATTTTCAGTTCCAAATTCCATCTCTCCCTCCCTCTGCCCCTCTCTCACCCACTGAGAAGGCAAGAAATATGATACTTTTTATATGAAAGAAATCATGAAAAGTATTTCCACATTAGCCATATTATGATAAAAAGAAACAAGAAAGATAAAGGAGGAGAAAAGAATGTGCTTTGATTTGCACTCAAGAAGAGTTCCATCAGTTCTCTGTTTGGAGTTGCATAGCATTTTTCATGAATTCTTTGGAATTGTGGATCATGTATTGACCAAAGTAGCCAAGTCTTCCACAGTTGGTCATCATTACAACATGACTGTTACTGTGTGCGATGTTCTTTTATTGGAGCTGACTTCATTTTGCTTCAGTTTTTCTGAAATAATCCCCTTCATCATTTTTTACATCACAATAGTATTACAGCACCAATCATATACTATCATTTGTTCAGCTGTTCCCCAGTTGATGAGCATCTCCTTAGTTTCCAATTTTTTGCTGCCATGGAAAGAACTGCTGTAAATATTTTTGTACAAATAGGTCCTTTGATCCATTTGGATACAGATCTAGTAGTGGTATTGCTAAGTCAAAGGGTTTGCACAGTTTTATAGTCCTTTGACCATAATTGCACATTGTTTGATGGAATGGTTGGACCAATTCACTTGTATACCCACACCCACATCAGCATTTGTCATTTTTTCTTTTTTGTCATGTTAGTGAACCTGATGGGTGTGAGGTGATGCCTCAGAGTTGTTTTAATTTGCATTTCTCTAATTATTAATAATTTAGAGCATTTTTCATGTGGCGATTGATAGTTTTTAGTCTGTTCACATCCTTTGACCATTTATTAATGAGGGAATAGCTCTTATTTTTATAAGTTTGGCTCAATTCTCTATGTATTTGAGAAAGTTGGCCTTTATCAGAGAAAATTGATTATGTTAATATATATAAAAGGTTTTTGACAAATATTTCATGATATATAGACTGATGATATGAAAGAAAGGTAACTGATTAAGTGTAAGACCACAAGTATTGCGCACAGTATTAATGGATCACAGCATTAGCCTGACTGACAATGCCTGTTCAAATGCTTCAGGGGTTTCTCATTGGTTTTGTCTTGATCATTATTTTTTTAGTAACTTAGATGAGAAAATAGATGATATCATTAAATTTGTAGACAACACAAAGCTAATATAATAATGGGCAAATATAAGAAAATGAAATTTAATAGGAATTAAGACCTTTTTAATATAGGTTTTATTGGGTACTAGTACAGAAAGAGAGAAATGTACCTAGAAAGTAGTTCATGTGAAGAAAATCTATGGGTTTTATGAAGTCCCTTCCAATTCCAAAGGCTTCAGTCTAATTACTTTTTGTATGTGTTGATAACACTAGATTTTAAATCGGTTTTCCAAAATAAATGTTTAAGCATGTTTTTATATTTAAATAGATTTCAGCAGTTTGGGAAAATAAGGAATATGGATCAACTCGAAGTATTGTTCGTAGCATTGGGAAAATTCTTCCTTTAGAACCTTGTCCAAGGCCTAATTTTGAGGTAAGTCAATTATTATTTGATATACTTAGTTCTGCTTAGGGTGAAGTGTAGGGGGCTAAGGACAGAAGAGAAATGGAAAAAATAGCCCTTGTTCTTAGTGAATTTAAAACCTAATTTGGAAAGAAAGTAATTTTACTTTTGAGCTGAGGTGAACTTTTTTACCTTTCACTTCCACAATAACAGTTACCTACCACATGTTCCAAAGTGGAAGTCCTGGAGGCATCTCAAAAACTGGCCTCATTATCTTTCTTCCAGAAAATTTTCCATTTGTCTGAACTTTCTTGTTAGATGTGCCACCATCCATCTAGAACCCGTCAAGTTCATGTTGAAAATCTTGGCATTATTCTCAACTCTTTTCTCTCTCATCCCATCTATAACCAAATCAGTTGCAAATTGCTTTTTCTACAGCCACAACTTTTCTCACATCTGACCCCTTCCCTTTAACTGCTTTATCTTGGTGCTGACCCTTGGCTAACTCTTTCTGTCTCTTCTGAACTTGAATATCAGTAGAAAGAGCATTTCCTTAAACAAAAAAAGAGGATTACTTAGGAAATCTTGAATCTCAGTTTCATACCTTTCAAAATGATCCTTCTTGGCTGTCCTTTGTAATAAACTTTTCCCTTCTGCATATTTTTTAAAATGTTTCACTACATCTATTTTTGGTATCACCATTTCAAACTCTCCTCTGTTCACACTAACTTCTCTTTCACTGCTTTTTTATTGGCTCTCAGATAAAGTTTAATTTAATATTTAATATTTTTTACATGTAATTTACATGTAAACTATTTTAACATTTTTTTTTCAAATTTTGAGTTTCAAATTCTCTCCCTGCCTTCCCTCTTCCCATCCCCCCATTGACAATGCAAGAGGTTGTACATGTGTAGTTATGTAAAACATATTTCCATGTGAGTCATACTGTGAAAGAGAATGACAAAAAAATCCCAAGAAAAATGAAGAAAAAGTATCTTTGATCTCCATTTGGGCCCCCAACAGTTCTTTCTCTGGAGATGGACAGCGCATCCTTCAGAATTGCCTTGGATCGTTATGTTGCTGAGAATAGCTTAGTTATTCACAGAGTTCATCTTACAATATCTCTGTTACTGTATGCAATGTTCTGCTCATTTCATTTTTATTCAATTCATATAAATCTTTCTAGGTTTCTCTGAGAGTATCCTGTTTGTCATTTCTTATAGCGCAATTATATACAGCTTATTCAGCCAGTCCATAATTGATGGATATTTCCTCAATCTTCAATTCTTTGCCACCACAAAAAGTGCTGCTGTAAATATTTTTGTACATATAGGTCCCTTTCCTTTTTCTTTTTTTTTTTTTTTTAATCACTTTGGGATATAGACCTAGTAGTGGTATTGTTGAGTATACATGATGTTATAGCCTTCCAGAATGGTTGCATCAGTGTACAACTTCACCAACAGTGCATTAGTATTTTAATTTTCTTATATCCCCTCCAAAATTTGGCATTTTCCTTTTCTGTCATGTTAGCCAATTTATAAATTTGACTCAGTGTTCTATATATTTGAGAAATGAGGTCTTTAATAGAGAAACTTCATGTAAAATTTTTTTTCACTTTAATGCTTACCAACTATGTGTTTCCTTCCATCCTATTTTTCCTGTTTATCCTACTTTCTCTTTTAAACCTGTCCCTTTTCAAAAGTGTTTTGCTTCTGACTTTTACCTCCCCAAATCTGCCTTCCCTTCTCCCATCTACTCCTCCCATCTACCCCAGTCCTTTCCTCCTCCTATGTCCTTGTATGGCAAAATAGATTTCTATACTCACTGAATGTATCTGTTATTCCCTCTTTGAGCCAGTTCTAATAAGGTTCACTTGCTACCCCTACTTGCCCCTCCCTCTCCCTTCCCTTATCTTCCCCTCCACTGTAAAATCTCCTTCAGGCTTCTTTTATTATGTTGGATAATTTATCCCTTCTACCTTTCTCTTTCCTCTTCCAGTGCATTTTTCTTTCTCACCCCTTAATTTAAGTTTTTTAAATGATTATTCCATCATATTCAGCTTACACCTGTGCCTTCTATCTATATATAGTCCTTCTAATTGTCATAATGATGAAAAATTTTAAGAGTTGCAAGTTTTCTTTTCCCATGTAGGAATGAAAACAATTTAATCTTATTGAATCCCTTATGATTTCTCTTTACTGTTTACCTTTTTGCACTTCTTTTGAGTCTTATGTTTGAAAGTCAGATTTTCTATCCAGCCTCTGGTTTTTTCATCAGGAATACTGGAAAGTCCTCTATTTCATTAAATGTCCATTTTTTACCCTAAAGGATTATCTTGCTTGTAACCCCAGCTCCTTTGCCCTCTGGAATATATTCAAAGCCCTCTGATCTTTTAATGTAGGAACTGCTAAATCTTGTTTTCTTCTGACTGTGGCTCTACAATTTTTGAAATGGGTGTTTTTGGCTGCTTGTAATATTTTCTCCTTGACCTGGAAGCTCTGGAATTTGACTGTATAATATTCCTGGATATTTTCCTTTTTGAGATCTCTTTCAGGAGGTGATAGGTGGGTTCTTTCAATGTCTAATTTGTTTTACTTTCTAGTTCTAAAACTTCAGGGCAGTTTTCCTCAATAATTACTTGAAAGATGATGTCTCGTCACTTTTTTTTTTTTGATTATGGCTTTCAGGTAGTCCAATAATTCTTGAATTATCACTCCTGGATCTATTTTTCAGGTCAGTTGTTTTTCCAATGAGATATTTCACATTTTCTTTCTATTTTTTCATTCTTTTGATTTTGTTTTGTTGTGTTTTGATGTCTCATAAAGTCATTAGCTTCTATTTTCAGTTTTAATTTTTAAGGGATTATTTTCATCAGTGAGCTTTTGTACCTTTTTTTTCCATTTGACCAGTTCTCCTTTTTAAGGAATTCTTTTCATCAGTTGATTTTTGTACCTCTTTTCCCATTTGACCAATTCTGCTTTTCAAGGCATTCTCTTTACTAGATTTTTGTGCCTGTTTTATGATTTGGTCAATTTTGTTTTTCTCAGCCCCCCTTTACCAAGCTCTGTTGACTCTTTTTTCATGATTATCTTGTATCAGTCTCATCACTTTTCCCAATTTTTCCTCTACCTATCTTACTTATTTTAAAAATTCCTTTTGATCTCTTCCATGGTATATTCATATATTCAATTCATATTTTTCTTTGAGGATGTAGGAGTTTTAACTTTGTTGTCTTCTTCTGAGTTTGTCTTTTGATCTTTGTATCACCATAGTAAGTTTCTGTAGTCAGAATCTTTTTCTGCTGTTTGCTCATTTTTCAGCCTATTTCTTCACTTTTAACTCTAAGCTAAAATGGGATCCTGCTTTCAGAATGGAGGGGCAAAAAATCTTCAGGTTTTTTGTGCAGCTGTTTTCAGAGATAAATCTGGGGCCCTGTAAATTTTTGGTTCTTCCAAGGTCATCTAAGGAGACATGTTTTTACTACTCTCCTGTACTGTACTGGTCTTTGAGCAATCACAAGAACTGTTTTCCACCCTGGTATTATGATGAGGGTCTTCACTCCCCTGACACAACAAGCTCTGGTGTGCTAGTGTTCCTCCTTGCCCTAGGACTGAGACCCAAGGTTGAGACCCAGATCCAAAGTATGGGCAATGTGATAGAGTCCTGTCTCCAGTGCCAGCAAAGGGACCCCTGTAATCTCCTTCTGACTGGTTTGACCCCCTTACCATCTGGACTGAGAGGTCAGAAATTGCCACTGTGGTCACTGCTTCAGTTGCCACCCCAAGGTCTGCTGCCTTGGTGGGTCCTGGTCTGCACTGGCATGGCCACCCCAGTGAAACAGACCTTTGCTGCCAGACTTCTAAGTTTTCTTGGTTTGGAAAATTGTTTTACTCTGCCCTTTTTTGGGTTCTGCAGCTCCAGAATTTTGTGGTGGACAGCCTGCGTACCCTACACAGCTTGGTGATGTGGTGAATAAGAAAAACATGGGAGGTGGGAGAAGATAAGACCAACTCCCTTCATTGACCTGAGGGTCAGGATATTTAGAGACTGAAACTGCAAGCGCAGGGGACCCTTGGTGATTTAATCAGTCTTATCTTAAAGACTGTGAGTCTAGGGGGCATCTATTTTACATATCCCTTGTTTTCCGTAATTCTCTTATTTGTCTGGGGGAGGTGGGGCATGGAGAGCCATTCCGGATAATAATTAGCACTGTCTCAAAGAACAGTTTCCCTGAAGGTCTATCCTGATCTGGTCTGTGGCCCTCCACCCTGGCCCCTCAACAGAATTTGTTTTGAGACATTATTTAAAGGTATTTGGAGGGACTTAGGGGAGAACAGGGAAGTCCTTGCCTTTTGTTTACCATCTTGGTTCCGCCTTCACCTGCCTTTTAAAAGCCCTTCACGGCCTGGTTCCTTTCTGTCTTTCCATCGTCATTGCATGTTTTTCCACCCCCTGCACTTTTGCTGCTCCACAAAACTGCCTCTCTGTTCCTCACAAGTGAGACTGCATTTCCCATCTTTGAGCCTTTAACCCTGGCAGACTCACATGTGTATTTTGTACTCCCTCCCTACATCTACTTCACTGAGTCCTTCTTTTGCTTCATTGCTCACGTGCAAGTGCTAAATTACCTTGTGTTCACTTTATGTTTAGGGTGTGTGTGCGTGTGGGTGGGTGGTGAGTATAGGTTGTATTATTCTTTGCTCTTTTATCAATAGCATCTTGTGTAGTGCCTGGAACATTCTCAGATTCCTTTTTCAGGTCAGAAACTTGTATTATTCCATCTTTTCCTCTACCCTACAAGTCTAAGAAATGACTCGGTAATACAGTGGATACAGTGCTATTCTTGGAGTCAGGAAGACCTGAGTTCAAATGTAGTCTCAGTTACTTAACTGCAATCAGCCTGTTTCCTCAACTATGAAATGGGGATAATCATGGCACCTACTTCACAGGATTATTATGAGGATCAAATGAGATAACATTTGTAAAGTGTGTTGCACAGTCTTGGTATTAAGCCTTAGTGTTTAATTGCTTCTCTTTCCCTCTCCCGGTGTGCACTTCCATTATTGGTTCCAATGATGGGATCTTAGACTACTCTTACCCCCTGCTCTCTTCACTTGTATTTATTGGACAAAGCCACAAAACCAAGGTGACTGGGGGCACTGTAAATTTGTTACCTAAATCCCAGTGGGGCCTTCATTGCATCAAGGGAATCTTTTTATGCCCCCTTAATCAGTTCACTTTCCGAGTCATCAAAGCAGTTTTTCAATATTCTTTTCAAGTGGCCTTTAGCACCTTCTACCCCCATTGGAGAGCCTTACCTCCTACTTCGTTAAAAAAAAAACTGAGAACTTTTCCTGAGAGCTCCCTTTTCTTTCCTCCTCTTCATATTATATTACTCGGATGTCTTCCTTCAATATCTCCTTCATCTTTCTTGTGAAAAGGTGACTTTTCTTGTCAGGCAAATTTCTTTGTGTTGCATCCTTTCTTCTACCCCAGCCCAGTCTAGCGCAGCACAGGATAGCCAGACCTGTTCATCTTCTCCAGCAGATTGGCCCTTGTATTTTCCTCACTCTCTGTAATCTTCAGTCTCTGTCAATCTACTGGCTCCTTCCCTGTTGCTTACAAGTGTGCTCGATTCTCTTTAACCTTAAAAACCTTTCACTTGATCTTAGAATTACTTCTATCTAGCTCTCTTCCCTATATCTGCTAAATTCCTTGAGAAAGCCACCTGTAACTGGTGTCTGTTTCTCTCATTGTCTTTTAAAGTTTTTGCAGTCTTTCAGTAGCATTCTTCTACTGAAACTGTTCTCTAAAAAGTCACCAGTGAGCCCTTAACTGTCAAGTCGAATAACCTTTTCTTAGCCCTAACCCTTCTTGACCTCTTGGTAACGTTTGATATTGTTGATCAACCCTATTCTTGTCACAAGTTTTCATGACACTACTATCTCTTGGTTTCCCTCCCTTTCTTATCATTCCTTCTCAGTCTCCTTTGCTGGATCTTTATCTAGGTCATACTTATTGACTGTGGGTGTCCTCATCTCTTTTTCTCTTTACTGTCTTGTTTAATGATTTTATCAGTTCTCCTGGTCTCAGTGATACTGTCTTTGTAGGTTATACTCAGATCTATCAGCCCTAATCTTCCTCCTAAGGTCCAGACTCATACCAGCATCTGCCTTTTGGACATCTTGTCCTACATATCACAAAGGCATTTCAAACACTGCATGTCCAAAACTCATTGTCTTTTATTCTAGATCCTTTTCTGAATTTCCTTTATATGGTCAATCTGTTGCCAAGTCTTGTTGGCATAGCTTTCCCTCACTTAAATCCAGTTCACTTACATGTCATGGCATCACTTCCTCTAGGTGGTCATGATCCTCTTCTAGAACAATGGACAAACAGGTACCTGAGTCGAGAAACAGCTGGCCACTAGGGACCAAGCTTCCAGCTGGGTAACACGACTTCCTCCCTCCCTCCCTTTTTCTTCCTCCTTCCTTCCCTTTCTCTATCCCTTCCTTCTTTCCTTCCTTCCCTCCTTCCCTCTCCACATAGGGCATCACACCCTTACCTGCCAGTGCCCTGCCCAAAGGGAATGTAAATTTTAATCTCAATTTTTTTCTTTTTTTTTTTTTCTCTTGAAAACCAGCCTTATCCCCAAATCACTATGGTCCCAGACCTAGCTGGACTTGGTCACTGTTTGCGCACTGATTGTCTCTGAATGAATGTAAATAACAGTTGTTTCTGTTTTGGCCAGAAGCCCTGAGGGTCTTCTCCTCCCAGATTTTTTTTTTTTAAGAGATCTTTCTTTGCCTCATTTTTTAAGCCTTTACTAAATGGGTGCTACCTCAATAAGACTGAGATCTGTTAAAGACCTTAGTTTGAAAAACCAAGATCTCCTGTGGCATCCTGGGCCATTTCCAGTTGTCCTGATCGATATCTGGCCATTGGACACAGATGACTCCAGAGTGACTTTGCACAGCCCTCTCTCACTTAAATCCAAATCACTTTTAGGTCATGGCATCACCTCCCTGATGTCATGGTCCTCTTTGGGAATGAAGGATGGTTTATAGTGTACTTCCCTTCTCTCCACTCACACAGTTGCCACCTTGGGGCAGGCTCTTAACACGTCATTGCTGTAACCTTCTGATTAGTATCACAGACTCAAGGCTTCCCTACTCCAGTCCTTTTAATTCTGCTGTACACATGCCTTGAATGTCCTTTAGCTCCCCCCAACTTCCTTCAAGTTGTTGTTTAGTTATTTTCATTTGGATCCAACTCTTTGTGACCTCATTTAGAATTTTCTTGGGAAAGAGACTGGAGTGGTTTGCTATTTCCTTCTCTAGCTCATTTGACAGATGAGGAAACTGATGCAAAACAGCATTAAGTCACTTGCTCAGGGTCACACTGGTAGTGAATGAGGCTGGTTTTGAACTTAAGTCTTCCTGACTCCAGGGTCTGGTGCTCTTTCCATTGTGCCACCTAGCTTTCCCAAAGTTGCCCATTGATTGATTTTGAGAAGTTGTTGGTTTTTCAGTGGGAAGATCTGGGTTCAAGTCCTGCCTCTGACACTCTCAATTTTGTGACCTTGGCAAATCAACTTAATTTTCTTTGAGCCTTAATTTCCTTATCTATAAAATGAGAATAATGATATCTAAAGTGCTTCCTACACAGAAGTTCTAATGAGATAATGAATGTAAAGTGCTTTGTTAGATTTAATTTGCCATATAAATATCAGTATTAGGTTATACATTTCTCTGTGGATAATAGGGAGTCATAAGATATAATCATATCTACTGTGCAGATTTCCATAGCTAGTTATTTTCTTATATATGACTGGTGAGGTTAATTAAGGAAAATTTATCAGAGAAAACTTAACAGAATGTTACTATTTATATCATTTTAGAAAATAGACTAACTTAATCACTCTTAATCTTCCTAACAGTACTATGTTTTTCTTTTATCTTTTAATCTTTTTTCACACTTAAATTTTTAAATTATTTTGTTTCTATGGATTATAATTTTTGGTCAGACAGAATATATTTTATCTCTAGAGACTTGACTTTTTCCCCTCTTTTTCCTTTAGCAATTCCAATACTTGAACTCCTTAGACTATGATCAGTATGGATCTGCTCTGAACCCCATAGTTCCATCATTTGCTGATATTCTGTGTGTGGCAAATGATGAAGTCAGATATACCAAATTTAGGTAAGTTCACTGTTCTGTGCTCAACTTGGAAAGTATTGGAGTAGATAATGATTTAAATCTTTGCAAATTCTAGGTGCTTAATAAATGTTTGAGTTGAATTGAATATCTTTAAAATTTTGACATTATGCTTATTTTATGCATCTTTATGGTTCTGTCAGTCTATCCATTTTAATAAGTGTTTGTCAAATCCAGTGTGTACATAGGTAGTTATCTTCCCAATAAAGAATTAGACTTAGTGGGGAGTAATAGGTATAGAAAAGATCAGTATTGATCAGAATTGTCTGGTTCATTATTATTAAAATGCTTTTTCTTACTTTAGATACAAGCCTATTTCAAAGATTGAATTATTAGCTGTGAGGACAGTAGTAAGGAATACAGCTTGATTTGCTGTGTGGTAGAGGGCTTTTGCTAGGAGAGATGGAAGTTTTGTGTCTTATTTTTCTAGGATGCAAATCTTTTCTTACTAATGTAGAAGTCTGGATTAAATTACTGGGTAGTATATAGTATACCTCTTGAATTTCCGTGTTTCATTATATAATGAAACTCGTGTTACTTGTTATGTCATAGAATATTGTACTTAATCAAATATTCTATTTAATTTTACCGTATTTGCCATAGATGGAATGCTTATTTTCAAGGAATTAGAATTCAGTAAACTTGATCTTAACATTTCTTTTAGGATCTTCATATTATTATCATGACTCTCATTTATTACTTACTGTTTTAATGTTGAAGTGTTTTTGATGTCAAGTTAAGAATAAAAATAAAATTTTTAAAAAAGGGATGGACAAGATTTTACAAATTCAAAGATCATGACTCATTCCTTCAAAATTTTGAATAGCAGTTATAGACCTTGCTATATCTATTTTTTTGTCAGTTACAAAAAAAGCATTTCACTTAGTAGAGATGAATAGTTTTAGTATAGTATTGGTATACACAAAATGTTCCTCTTGTCAGTTGGGGTTAATGCTCTATAGAGGATTTATAGAAAGATTTCTGACTCACAGGATGTGAAGGAATGGATGGATGTGTGATGTGCACCAGTGGAGAGAGCATACCTGCTGACATTTTAGTTACTTTTGTTAACATTACTCCAGTTTGTTTTCCAAAGTGGGTGTACTGATCCGTGGCTCTACCAACAATGCATCAGGATGCTTATTTTCCCACAACTCCAATATCGACTCGTCAACTTTTGTAATCCATGCCAGTTTGCTGGTTTGAGTTTGAGGTGAAACCTCAGGGTTGTTTTGATTTTCATTTTTCTTCTTATTAGTGCTTTGGAGCATTTTTTCATATGGTTATTAATAGTTTGCTGTTCTACTTTTGAGAACTGTTCATATCCTTTCACTGCTTCACTAGATGTAATAAGTTTAATTGTGTAAATATATGAAAGTTTAAAATTTTTTTTTGTAAAATAAGGTAACTAGTTCTAGGGATGGAGAGTGAGTGTATCTCTCTTTGTAGGAGAAAGTAATTTCCTTTTCCTTAGAAATGTTTTAGCTGTTCCGTCTTTTCTTTTCAGAAATTGTATACGGAAAAATTATGAGGACAAAGCTGAATTTTTCAATCTAATGCCTCCACCTTTAATTCCTGTTTCAAGACAAAGAAAGCAAATAAATGATCTTCCTGTTACTGAAGCAGCAATTAAAAAAATAGCTGCCCTTGAAGATGAGCTATCTATTCTTCGTTCCCAGATTGCTGCAATTGTTGGAATGCAAGAAACAGAAAACAGGTCTACTTTTGGTAAGTTTACTTCAGCTTTTGTTTTGACTAGGTAATTCTCAACTACCATTTGAATCAACCTTGTAGTCCAAAGCATGTACAAAGGTATTCCCATTATAACATACCCAATAAGTTGTTGCCCAAGCTTTGCTTTAAGACCTAAAGAAGAACTGGTTGGTCACTGTGATGATCAGAATTCCTAATTCTCTCAGTTATTTGTTTTGAGCATATTCCTGTCATTATTAAGTCTTCTTTTCACTCCATATCAGTTCATATAAATCTTCTCCATTTCTTACAGAACTATAATATTTCATTACATTTATACACTATAACTTGTATTCCCCAATATGTGGGCACCTCATCATAGTTTTATTCTTTGTTACCTTAAAAAGAGCTGTAAGTATTTTTGCACATCCTTAGTTAAGACTTTGTTTTGTTTAGGACTAAGTACTCTCCTAATTCCCCCTTCTCTCATTTCCCCATTACATGAGATGCATTTTTGTACCCGACTGTGTGTGTGTCTGTGTATGTATATATGTGTTCTTCCCTCCCTTGCCAAGTTCAGATGAGATTGTAGTTCAAGTGTCAGTTCAATCCTCTCCTCCCAAACCCATTTTTCTTGGATGTGAGTCATTGCATAATGTCTCTTATTCTCAAAAATGATTGGATTTTCTGCCTCGTTTCTTTCATACTTGTGGATGTTTGCAGGTCAGCCTTAAGAACCTAACTGTAACTTTCAAAGTCAATTATCACTTCATTTAGCTAGGCAGGTAGGTGGTACAGTGGATAGTTGCTGTGCCTGAAGTCAGGAAGATTCATCTTCCTGATTTCAAATCTGTCCTCAGATACTAACCGTGTGACCCTGGGCATGTCACCAACCCTGTTTGGCTCAGATGAGCTGGAGTTTGCCAAGAAAACTCCAAATGGGCTCTGGAAGACTCTGACACAGCTGAAATGCTGAAAAACAATGAAGCTTAACAATTCTAATCAAATTCCTTTCCTTTGTTTCATTACTCTAGGGACACCTCTGCCCTCTCTTCAGCTTTGAACCAACCTCTGTTTTATTAATTGTCCCCACTCACTGTTCCCCTCTTTTTTCTTAACTTTCTAGCCTTTGACCTTTTTAACCTAGCTGTGGACAGTAGTTAGGATATCAGACCTGGAGTCAGGAAGACCTGAGTTCAAAACTGACCTCAAGTACTTACTAGCTGTGTGATCCTGAGTAAGTCATTTAACCTTGTTCACTTTAGTTTCCTCACCTGTCAAATGAGCTGGAGAGGGAAGTGACAAACATCTCCAGTATCTTTGCTAAGAAAACCCCAAATGGGGTCACAAATGCCTTGTCCAGCTACATTGTCTTTATTCTTCTGTCCTGTGCTTATACTCCCTAATTCTTTTTTTTTTTTTTATTCCATGTTCATTAAACACCTCAGAACATTTCCTTGTACAAAGTAGGGTAGAATAAGAGGATTGTATGTAAAACAGCAAGTCTATTGCTTACAGCTTGCTTTTTAAAGAAAGTACATAAGAAATAGAACATGTTACTTTCAAAGCTGTCTTGTTTGTCTGCTTGCCCCTGAAATTAATTATCTTTTATTCTGACCTTCCCACTGAGTACTTCTATACCTTTTTGGAGTAAATTTCTTAAAAGAAGAAAACCCTGAAATACAGACATGCATAGATACTAGTAAAACACATTTCCAACAAAATTCTCCTTTCTGCATTCTAAATTCATTACTTTTCTGGCAGAAGGTGGATTGAATGTTTCATCAGAGTTCTAAAGTCTTACAAAGTTGTTTTCCTTGATAATGTTATCATGCTATATATTATTTTAGTTCTGTTCAGTTTAATTAGCATCCCTTCTGTCTTTCTAGTTTGCTATGAAACTATTTTGTCATTTCTTAGGGCACATAATGTCCCTTTTACATTCAGATACAACAATTTACTTGACCATTTCCCAGTAGGGAGATACCCAATAAGTTTCTAATTTTTGGTTAAAAAAAGAGCTGCTACATTTTTGTACTGTATGGGACCTTGATTTTTTTGGGTTATAAGCCTAATAGTGTCATTGGATATGCACAAAGGGTATGCACAGTTCAGTAACTTTTGGGGCAAAAGGAAAGGATTGGTTCATAACTTCATCAACAGTGTACTTATTTTCCTGACATTTGTAATTTTCTTTTGTCACACTTGTCAGTTCTATGACTATGAGGTTGAGTCCTCAAAATTTGCTTTAATTTTTATTTCTCTAATTGTTAGTAATTTAGGGAATTGTTATATCCTGTGGATGGTTTGGATTTCTTTTTATGAAAGCTGCCTTTTATACCTTTTACAATGCATCTGTTGGGTTATGGCTTTTAGCCTTACAAATTTGAATCAGCTATTGTTTTGGAAATAGGACCTTTATCAGAGAAATTTGCTGCAAAGATTTTTTTCCCCCGTTCCTTGTTTTTCTTCTAATTATAATGATCTTGGATGTATTTGTGCAGAAACTTTTAAGTTCTTAAAAATCATCATCAATTTTATCTTATGCGACCTACTGTCATTTGTTTAGTAATTACCTCCATGTATATATTCCCAAAGTTAATTTCTTCCTTAATCCTTTATTTTGTTTGATGTGAACTTTTACATTGATGTCATGCATCCATGTGGAGCTTATTTTGATATATGTTGTGTAGTGGTTGCATAAGCCTGATTTCTTCAAGCCTGCTGTTCCAGCAGTTCTCATTAAATGAATCCTTCACTCAGTAATTGTTTTTTGGGGGAGTTTATTCAACACTTTGTTACTATGTTCCTGATCCTCCCTCATGCTCTTTAGTTATCCTTAATCTTTTTATATCCTCCTTAAAAGTTGACTCTGTTCCTTATTCTTTTATTCCCTCAGTGTGCACACTGTGCACAGTCTAGATGATTTTCCAGACCTCAAGATTATTCAGATTTCCTCAGTTTCTCTTAAATTTTGTTAAATTTCTCCTCACAATCCAATTTCACCTACTAATCCAAACTAGACTTTAGTTCAAAGCCCTCCAACTCACCTGTGTGATTTTTTTTTTGTTCACATTTGACATATCCTCCTCTATTCTCTTATTTCCACATGCTTCTCCAGAAATTGCATTGGTACCCTACCTATAGATTGCAGTTATTTCACAACTTACCAGGTGGTATTTGTAAATTCACCCACTTAGTTCCAGTGCACACCATCCGCCGTGAGCTTGGCCTGCTCTCAGATTGCCCAGCTTTACAGGCCATTGCCACATCCTAGCTGGAAGTGTTTCCGTGGTCATCTTCATGCCACAATGAGGCATTTTGATTAGCTCTCTTAAAAGTTTTGATGCTTATGTTTTGTGAACTAAGTAAAGATTGTAAAAGTTCTATTTTTGTATGCTTTAAAGTAGCTGAGGTAATCTAGAAAGACCCCCCAGAACTGGTGTTAGAAGGACTGAGTTGAAGTTTCAGGTCCACCATTGTTGATCAGTTGTGTGACTGGGGGCAAGAATCTTTACTTCCCTGTGTCAGAGTTCTCGTTTTTAAATGGAGAATAATTATGTTTGCATTGCCTTCTTTCACTGTAAGGAAAATGAATCCTGCCATTGTGAGCTATTGTTATTAATACTGCTGACCTATATTTAAAATAAAGTTGGTAGCATTTATGTAAAAGGTATAGAAAACTTTAATTATGTTGAGGTGGATAATATTTCTCAGAGGAGAAACTTCCTAGTTCTCTTTAGGCATATCTTGCTTCTCAGCAAGTTTGACAAACTTTCCAGTGTCATTTGTATAAACTTAATACTTTTAAGGGATCATTCGTTGTATAATATGAAGTTGTATATACAAATATTGGCTATTGCCCTGCTTACTGGAACTTCAAGGTAGCTACGGTGATTTCTCTTGTATTGACAGAGTTGATTAAAATGCTGCTGTACAGTAGGTAAATATATCAAGTTTATACTTGGATTTGCAAGTTAGTCTTGTTTATAGCACACATTTTTACAGATATTTAAAACTTTCTATGGATAAGTAATTAAAATTATCATATTAATTAATAACACTTTATATTTTCCTTTCGAAGTAATCTTTGTAATCACATATCAGTGTTTGTATTCTGAATTGCTAATTTGTAATATAGAGTAAGCTTTCTGTTTGACTTGATTCATTGGAGTGCCTTTGCAGAAGAATTTGCTTCTGCCCAAGGAATTGCATCACTATTTTAATAACGTTTCAGGAACAGTTTCTAATTTTGCACAGAAATCTTAACAACTCTTACTTACCTGTGATTTTGTGAGATGCTTTTAATTTTTAAAATTTTACTTATATTTGTTACATTTTTACATTCCAGACTGTTTCCCTCCCTCCCTCCTCACCCTGCACTAGAGGTTACCATTTGACACAGATTTATTTTTTTCCCAATTATATGTAAAGGTAGTTTTCAACATTCACTTTTATAAGATTTTGAATTCCAAATTTTTTCTCTCTTCTTCATCCCCCAAGACAGCAAGCAATCTGATTTAGGTTATACTTGTACTATTAAACATATTTCCATATCAGTCATGTTGTGAAAGAAGAATTAGGACAAAAGAGAAAAGCCTAAACAGTATTTGTGTGTGTGTGTGTGTGTGTGTATGTGTGTGTATGTGTATGAGTGTGTGATGCATTTGGGGTTAAGTAACTTGCCGAGGGTCACCCAGCTGGTAAGTGTCAAGTGTCTAAGACTGGATTTGAACTCAGATCCTCCTGATTCCAAGGCTGGCTTTCTATCCACTGTGCCACCAACTAATAACCCTGACACAGATTTATAAATGTATGTTAGATCATTTTATACATACTTCTGCTTTCTTTCTCAGAAAGTGGATAGCATCTTCCTTCTTAGGTCCTTTGTAGTTGATTTATAATTAAAATACTCATAATAACTTGGTTGTTCACAATTATTCTTCAAACAATTGCTGTTGCTGTATACATTGTTCTCTTTGGTGTGCTGTTCATTTCACTTTTATTTCCATGTTTTTCTAAAGTCGAACAGTTCTTCATTTCTTGCAGTAGTATTCCATCAGAATCATATCACAACTTGTTTAGCCATTTCCCAATTGATGGGCATCTCCTCAGTTTGAAGTTCTTTGCCACTACAAAGAGAGCTGCTTTAAATATTTGAAAACATAAAAGTTCTTTTCCTTTTTCCCTGATCATCTTGGGAAACAGATCTAATTAGTGGTATTGCTGGGTCAAAGGGTTATATACGTTTTATAACTCTTTGAGCATAATTCTAGATTTTTCTCCACAGTGGTTGAATCAGTTCACAGTTCCATTAACAATGTATTTGTGTCTCAATTTTTCCACATCCCCTCTTAACATTTATCATTTTTTCCTTCTGTAATTTTAGCCAATCTGCTAGGTGTGAGATGTTCTCTCACAGTTTTAATTTGCATTTTTCTAAACGTTAGTGATTTAGAACATTTTTTTACATGACTATATAGTTTTGGTTTCTCCATCAAAAAGCTGCCAGTTCATATCCTTTGACCATTTATCAATTGGGTAGTGACTCACATTCTTATACATTTGATAAAGTTTTCTATATATTTGAGATATGAGGCCTTTATCTGAAAAACTGTCTATAAGATTCCCTCCCTCCCAATTTTCTGCTTTCCTTCTAATCTTGGCTACATTGGTTTTATTTGTATAAAAAAACCTAATTTAATGTAGCCAGTATTATCTGTTTTACATCTCATAATGCTTTCTATTTATTGTTAAGATTTTCTGCTGTCCGTAAGTCTGATAATGTTTTCCATGTTCTTTTCATATGATATCTCCCTTTATATCTAGGTGATGTATCCATTTTGACCATATCTTGGTTAATGGTGTAAAATATTGGTCTATATCGAATTTTTGCCAAGCAGTTATCTAGTTTTCCCAATAATTTTTTTTTTTTTTTTTACCAAATGCTATATTCTTATTTTATCTCAAGAACTTAAATCTTTCCAGTTGTCAAACACAAGACTACTTTAATCATTTACCACTGTGTACTGTGTATCTACTCTGTATCACTGATCCAGTTTTCTATTTATAAGCCAATATCGGATAGTGTTGGTAATTAATTTTGTGGTAATACAGTTAAGATCTGGTATTGCTAAACCTCCTTCCTGAGATGCTTTTTAAATAAACAATTTTGTTTTTAGATTCCTCGAAATCATATGATATGCCTGATAATTTGGGACCACTACCACCAATGACTTCTTCACCTTCCCCTCTACCAGCATGTTTTTCAACTTCAGTGGTTCATCCACCTCCTCCTCCACCTCTTCCACCGTCTCTACCTCCTCTATCAGGATCTAATGTCAGCGATTCAGGCAGTTCAAGAAAAGAGCACCATGTTGCAAATAAGACCAACTCTAGCAAATGTGCAGAAAACCAGAGAACCAGAGATGTTCCCAGCATGATGGATGTTCTGAAAGATATGGGTAAAGTCAAGTTGCGTGCTATTGAACGGTAAGTTGGTTTAATTTGATGTACAAATAAACACTTCCCAATGAGGATTTTCACTTAAATGAGATTTTTAAGTATTGTAGAAATGGCAACATTTAAGAATGCATTATACAAAATACAATTATCTAGGCTATTTAAGTCACTTAATGCTGTAACTTAAACTACTATTCTTGTATTATACAGTTAACTTTACACAGAAAAACAGTTGTTTCTTTTTAAAAAATAAGCTTTAACTGATATATTTTGTTTTTTATTATATCACTAGAATTTTTCCCAGTGTCCATTCTGCTCCTTCTGTCAGAGACATACAAAAAATAATTTTTTAAAAAGGGGAAGAAGAGAAAAAAAAAATAAAACCAATCAGTATATTAAATATGTTTGATAATATGTGCAGTGTGCCACAACTGTGACTTCCCGTCTCTGTAGAGGAGTGGCATATTTCTTTTTTGGGACCATGCTTATTCTTTTTAACTTTGGAGCATTCACTTTTGATTGTTTTGCTGTTTCTATTTACATTATTATAATGTTTTATGTATATTTGTTGTCTCTGCTTCATTCTGCATCAGATCCTGTAAATCTTTTAATTTTTTTTATATTTTATTTTTTTCCTCCAATTACATGTTAAAACAACCTTTTTAACATTTAAAAAAAAAGTTTTCAGTTCCAATTCTATTCCTTCTTCCCTCCTTTCCCTCCCCTTTGCCTCTGCTGGTAAACAGTTAGATTTGGGTTATACATATGTAATCATGTAAAACATCTTCATGTTAGTCATTTTGTACAAGAAGACTTGAATGAAAGAAAAAGAATGAAAGAAAGTGGAAAAATAGCATGCTTCAGTCTTTATTCAAACAATATCAGTTCTTTCTCTAGTGGCGGATAGTAATCATTAGTCCTTTGGGATTTTCTTGGATCTTTGTATTGCTGAGAATACTTAAGTCATTCACAGTTCTTCATCAAACAACATTGCTATTACTGTATATAACATTCTCCTAGTTCTTCACTTTATATCAGTTCATGTAAGTCTTTTCTTGAGTCTTTTTCTTTTTTCTCTTTTATTATTTTGTTTGTTTTCAGTGTTTTTTTTTCCCCACTCCCTCTCCACTCCCTCCCTTAGATGGTGTACAGTCTTATATAGGTTCTACATGTACATTCCTATTAAATGCATGTTGCATAGAAGAATTAAAATGAATGGGGGAAAACCATAAAATAAAACAAAGCATAATATAATACAAATGAAAATGGTTGTTTCTGCCTGCAATCCAATTCCATAGTTCTTTCTGTGGATGTGGAAGATGTTTTGCCTCAAGAGTCCATTGGAAATTTTTTAAATCCATGAATATCAATAAAGTACTAAGTCTACCAGAAAAATTCCTCACACGCTATGGTTGTTGCTATGTACAAAGTTCTCCTGGTTCTGCTCCTTTCGCTCAGCATCAGTTTATATAAGTCTTTCCAGGCTTCTCTGAAGTCTTCCTGTTCATTGTTTTTCATAGCACAGTAGTATTCCATTATATTCATATACCACAAGTTGTTTAGCCATTCCCTAATTGATAAACATCCCCTTGATTTTCATTTTTTGGCCACTACAAAGAGAGCTGCTATAAATATTTTTGTACATGTGAGATCCTTTCCCATTTCTGTGATCTCTTTGAGATGAGTCCCAAAAGCTACATTGCTGGGTCAAAGGGTATGAACATTTTTGTAGCCCTTTGGGCATAGTTCCAAATTGCTCTCCAAAATGGTGGGGTCAGCTCACAGCTCCACCAACAATGAATTAGTGTTCTAACTCTCCTACATCCTCTCCAACATTTATCATCTTCCTGTTTTGTCATGTTAACCAATCTGATAGGTGTGATGTGGTACCTCAGAGTTGTTTTGATTTGCATCTCTCTAATCAATAGTGAGCATTTTCATTAGAGCATTTTTTCATATGATTATAGATAGCTTTTATCTCTTATTGGGTCATAAATTTCTTGATTTTCCATAAATCTGACATACACTATTCCTTACTCCCCTAATTTTTTATGGTATCAATCTGTAGAACTAGATCATATATCCCTTTGGACTTTATTCTTGTGTACGGTGTCAGGCATTGGGCTATGCCCAATTTCCGCCACACTTTTATCCAGTTTTCCCAGCAATTTTTAAACAGTGAATTCTCCCAGAAGCTTGGGGTCCTTGGGTTTATCAAACAGTATTTTTAGGCACAGGAACTGTGCGATGGAGCCCCACTGTGCCCCAGATGCAGATATCTACTTTAAAAGCCAGGAAAAGAGTGATTATGATGAGTAAGAAGCAAAGCAGAAAAGACCATAGACTCTTTCTATGGGGACAGGAATCAAGCACAAATACCAAAGAGGTCAGCATTGAGACCGTACTCCCATCTGAAACTTCAGAAGGGAATATGAACTGGTCTGAAGCATAAAGAGCCTTCTTGGAAGAGCTCAGGAAGGATTTTAAAACCCAAATTAGAGAAATAGAAGAAAAACTGACCAATTACTTTAAAAATATGAAAAGAGAAATCACAGAAGAATTTAAAAGGACGATTGGACAGATGGAATAGGAAGTACAAAACCTAACTGGAGAAAATAACTCCTTAAAAGGAACAATTGGACAGATGGAAAAGGAGATGCAAAAGTTAACTGAAGAAACTATTTGATAAAAAATAGAATTGGGCAACTAGAAGCTAATGAGAATCTATGAGACATCAAGAATCGGTCAAACAGGATCTAAAGAATGAAAAGATAGAAGAAAATGTAAAATATCTGATTGGAAAAACAACTGACCTGGAAAATAAATCCAGGAGAGAAAATCTTCAGGATTTTGGTCTACTAGAAAGCCATGATGAAAAAAGAGCCTGGACAATATCTTCCAAGAATTATCAAGGAAAATTGCCCAGAAGTCCTAGACCCAGAGGGCAAAATAGTTAGTGAAAGAATCCACTGTTCACCTCCTGAAAGGGACCCCAAACTAAAAACGCCAAGGAATATTATTGCCAAATTCCAGAACTATGAAGTAAAGGAGAAAATACTGCAGGCAGCCAGAAAGAAACAATTCAAATATCGAGGAACTGCAGTCAGGATCACACAGGACCTTGCAGCTTGTACATTAAAAAAATCAAAGGAATTGGAATACTATATTCTGTAAGGCAAAGGAGCTGAGACTACAACCAAAGATTAATTCCCCAGTAAAGTTGAGCATAATATTTCAGGCAAGGAGATGGACATTCAGTGAAATAAGGGATTTCCAGACCTTCTTAATGAAAAGGCCAGAACTCAGTTTGAAAATTTTGATCTTCAAACTACAGGTCTTAAGAGAGTCATAAAACGGTAAAGGGGGAAAAAAAGCAAAACAGGTCATAACTTGTTAATCTTGAGAATTGTGTATTTGTTATGAAATGTAAAAGGGATGTACATAGAGGGGAGTGGGTGTAAATTAAATGATTCAATGATAACAAATGTAATTTAAGGGTGGGAAGGAATTGTAATGGGAGATGTGAAAAGGAAGAGGCAGAAAAAAATAAATTCCATCACAGGAAGAGGCACAAAAATAAATTACAGTAGAGGGAAAGAGGGGAGGGAGAGCATTGTTTGAGAGGTATTTGAGAGGTACTGTCATCTAATTGGATTCAAGGAGGGTACAATAAACTTAGTTAAGCATAGAAATACAATTAGCTCTATAGGCAGTAGGAGGGGAAGGGGGAAAGAAAAAGGAGGGGAGGCTAAAAGGGAGGGAAGAAGTAGTAAGGGAAAAGGGGATTAAAAGGGAGGGGGACTGAAAGAAGGGAGGGGGAGGCAAGAGTGAGGGAGGGAGAACTAAAAGTCCAAAAGGGGATGGGGGAAAGACAGATAGTAATCATAGCTGTGAATGTGAATGGGATGAACTCTCCCATAAAACAGACAGAGTGGGTTAAAAACCATAATCCAACAATATATTGTTTACAAGAAACACATGTGAAAGGGGAGGGGGGATGCACACAGGGTAAAGGTAAAAGGTTGGAGCAAAATATTTTGTTCTTCAGCTGATGTAAAAAAAAGCAGGGGTAGCAATCCTAATCTTAGACAAAGCAAAAGCAGAAATAGATCTAATCAAAACAGATTAAGGAAGGAAACTATCCTGCTAAAAGGCACCAGACAGACAGTGAAGCAGTTTCATTACTAAACGTATATGCTCCAAGTGGTATAGCATCCAGATTCTTAGAGGAGAAGTTAAGGGAGTTACAGGAAGAAATAGATAGCAAAACTTTACTAGTGAGGGACTCCCCCTCCCCCTCTCTGAACTTGATAAATCTAACTTCAAAATAAACAAGAAAGAGGTTAAGGAGATGAATAGAACTCTGGAGAAAATTGAATGGGCATAGAAAGGAATACACCTTCTCAGCAGTACATGGCACGTACCCAAAAACTGACCATGTACTAGGCCATAAAAACCTCACAATCCCGTGCAGAAAGGCAGAGATAGTCAATGCATTCTTCTCGGATCATAATGCAATAAAACTTACAAGTAATCAAAGGTCATGGAAATACAGACTGGAAACTAAACAATCTAATCCTAAAGAATGAGTGAGTTAACAAATTCTACAATCAGCAACTTCATTCAAGAGAATGACAATAATGAGATGACTTACCAAATTTCATGGGATACTGCAAAAGCAGTTCTTACCAATATCAAAAATGAAAAGCGTGAACTAACCTCCAATGAGGAGGAAATTAAAACAATAATCAGAAAATACTTTGCCCAGTTGTATGTCCATAAATTCGACAATCTGAATGAGATGTAATCATTGTTTTAAAAAATATAAATTGCCCAGATTAACAGAAGAGGAAGTTGAGTACTTAAATAACCCCATCTCAGAAAAGGAAATTGAACAAGCCATAAATAAATTTCCTAGGAAAAAATCTCCAGGGCCAGATGGATTTACAAGTGAATTCTGTCAAACATTTAAAGAACAGTTAATTCCAATACTGTATAGACTATTTGGGAAAATTGCTGAGGAAGTTCTATCAAATTATTTTTATGATAAAAATGTGGTTCTGATACCTAAACCAGGAAGAGCCAAAACAGAGAAAGAAAATTATAGACCAATTTCTCTAATGAATATAGATGCAAAAATTTTAAATATTAGCAAAAAGAATACAGCAATTTACCATGAGAATACTACATTATGGTCAGGTAGAATTTATACCAGTAATGCAGGACTGGTAGAAAAACTATTAGCATTATTGATCATATCAATAACAAAACTAACAGAAACCACATAATTATCCCAATAGATGCAGAAAAAGCTTTTGACAAAATACAACACCCATTCCTATTAGACACTGGAAAGCACAGGAATAAATGGAGCTTTCCATAAAATAACAAGCAGTATCTTCCTAAAACCATCAACAGTCTTTGTATGCAATGGGGATAAGCTAGATGCATTTCCAGTAAGATCAGGGTTGAAATAAGGGATGTCCATTATCACTACTGTTACTCGATATGCTAGCTGTAGCAATAAGAGAAGAAAAAGAAATTGAAGGAATTAGAATAGGCAAAGAAGAAACTAAGTTATCACTCTTTGCAGATGATATGATGATATCCTTTGAGAATTCCAGAGATTCAAGTAAAAAACTACTTGAAATAATAAACAACTTTGACAAAGTTGCGGGTTACAAAATAAACCTACATAAATTATCTGCATTGCTTTATATTACTAATAAAGCCCATCAGGAAGAGATAGAATCTTTTTTCTTTTTAAAAGAAGAAATTAGTGATATGTTTTGTTTTTCATTACCACATTTATAGATTATTTCTACTTCACTGAGAGTTCTCTTGTAACCAAGTAAAACAATTGCATAAAACAAATAATGCTTTGACTTTGTCTGAAAGTGCATGCAGTTTTACACATCTGTATACTTCCCCTTTTTAAAAAAGAACAGAAATCTATTTTCTCTCCCACCCTCTCCCCATTGAGAAAAAAGGCAAATTTCCTGTTAATAAAAACGCATAGTGAAGCAAAACAAATTCCCTTGTATATATGAATATCTATGACTGTATATAAAAAATATCTATGTCTCATTTTGTACTCCAACTCAATCACCTGTAATGGATGACTTGTAAATCCTTTCATACTTTTCTGTATTCATTGTAATTACAGTTTCTTTTGTAGCACATGATGTTCATGTATTGCAGTTGGTTTAGCCTATTTCCCAGTGATGGACTAATGTCCATTTTGTTTCCATTTCTTTGCTACTACAAAGTTCTGCTATAAACATTTTGGTGTAAAGGGGCCTTCTTATCAATGACCTTATCAATGATCAATGAGGTATAAGCCTAATAGTACATTTTCAGGAGTAAAGTGTATGGACATTTTAGATACTTTTTTTGTATAATCTCAGATTTGCATACTGATTCACAGCTCTGTCAACTATTCCCATCTTTTGTTGTCTTAGCCAGTTTTCTTCGTGTAAGGTTAAACCTCAGGGTTGTTTTGATGTGCTTTTCTCTTATTTGCGGTGATTTGGAGCATTTTATTCATGAAGTTGTTAATAGTTCTTTTCTTGGTAACTTGTATTTTCTGGTTAGTTGAATGTTTGGTGATTAATATTAAGTTCCATTGTTTGATTCTTCCTCATCTAATCTGTTACATTGATCGGTTTCTCTATAGTGTAAGCATTGCCACATGGTTTTGATGACTGCTGCTTTATAATATAATTTGAAGTCTGAAAGTTTCCTTCTAACACTGCTCCCTTATCTCTCTCTTCCCCCCCATTTCTATCTTTTTTCATTATTTCCTTTATGTGCTAAATTTTTTTTTGTTACTCCACATGAATTTAATTATTTTAAGTTCTACAAAGTATTCCTTTGATAATTTAGTGTAGTATTAAAATTATAGGCTAGTTTTTCTAGTCTTATTATTTTTGTTAATTAGTATAGCCCAGTCATGACCACACAATATTCCTACCACCATTTAAGTTGCTTGTTTTTTTATGGAATGCTTTGTAATTGAAACTCTTTTGTGTGCTTCTATAGACTGATTCACAAATATTTGATCTTTTTTACAGTTATTATGAATGGAATTTCTTTTTCTATTATTGCCTTTTGGGTTTTGTTATTGTAGAAAAGTGATATTAAGAAAAAATTATTTCATTAGATACATGCTATTCCCAGCTAAGCCTCTTTACAGATATTATTGGATACTAAAGACCTCAAAAATGGAGTGAACTGTCATCATTCCTGGGAAAAGTGTATGCCATATTAATAGAAAGTAACTAAATTCATCTTCATATAGAAAGGATAAGTATATTGTCATAGGGCTTTAAAAAAATTCTCTGCATAATTTTTTAGTACACATGGAGGAATTGTTTTGGCACAGGATCATTTTGACACAGCTAAAAACGTATAGCACATTTGACATAGAGATATCTCTTGGATTCCCTGATGCTTAATTTACTATTTTTCAGCGAAGTCTGTAATTTAATAAAGTATATCTCTCACTGTTTAGTTTTTAACTTCACTGTCTAGCTTAGGATGGGGTCCTACAGATGATCCTTCCATCTTATTACTAAGGTACATTTAGTGAAGACAATTTGGGCCCATTTAGGTTATGGTATGTGTTCAAAAATAACAGATTAGCGGCATGGCTTAGAGATTAAAATTGTAGTTCAGGGAGATAAAACTATAGTGCCATCAACTTTTAAGTTGAAAGGGACTTCAGAGATCATCTAGTCTAACAACATTTAATAAGCACACAGCTCCCTTTTAGAGAGCTTTTCCTTTAATTTATGCAATCATGTATTTTGTTCTCTAGTTCAGCTTATGTTGCTGCATCAGTTCATAACACGTCTTCCTATCCATCTTCAACTGCATAGTTTTATTCCGTCACAGTAATATTATGATGAACAATCACTTTTTTTTTCCAATTCTTTTTTTCCCATAGCAAGTGCTTCTGTGAATGTTTTTGTATGTATGGAACCTTTGTATCTTTCTTTGACCTCATTGGAGTGTATGTCCAGCAGTAGGCTTGCTGGGACATTGGAATCAGAACAATTTTTTTGACTTTTCTTTCATAACTCCAGTTTGTTTTCCAGAAAGGCTAGACTATTTCATAGCTCCACCAGCTGCGTATTAGTGAGCCTATCTTCTCATATCACTCCAATATTGATTTTTTTTCCTGTCTTTGACAATTTGAGAGGTGAAACTTGATAGTTTGAACTTTCTATTTCTATTATTAGTAATTTGGATTATATTTGGTTTTGAAAACTATTCCTTCCCTTTCAACATTTATCTATTGAGTAATGATCTTGCTGTTACAGTTTTGTCAGTTTCTTATGTGTCTTGATTATCAGAGTTTTATTAGTGATACTTGATGGAAAATTCTTCCTTTACTTTTCTTAATATAAGGACTTTTATATACAAAGTAAATTTATCAAGCTCTGCCTTATATTTCTTTTCTTACATATGTACATTTACATATCAACAAGGTGATTAAAGTTTTTTAATTTATTGAAATTTCTCTAGGTCACCTGGAGGGAGACCTGTTCTTAAGACAAGAAGACAAAGCTCCCATTGGGATCCAGTATCTATAATTTCTCATGCCCTTAAGCAAAAATTTGCATTCCAGGAAGATGATTCCTTTGAAATAGAAAACAGTTCTTGGGACTCTTCATTTTCTAGTCCAGAAACTCCAAAGGTAATAACCCTGTTATAGTGTATCTTCAAGATATAGTTTTTCTGAGGTAAACTATCTGTGACAGATTTTTGAAGGTAGATCTTGTGTCCAAATTCTATTATTAAGTATAGATTTGTTGGTGCTAGCTAGGTACCATGTCTTATTTATTTCCACTGTAGCCTAGGACACAAAGAAATAGGCTTTTAAAACTGAAATACTTTGATTTTTTTTTCCCCTCAATTATAATAATCATTCTTTGAAATTCTCATTTGATCCTCAAAACAATCCTGTCAATCCTGCTCATATTGCATTTTAAGTGAGCTACTCCAGTTTATGCATCTGGTGATTAAGCCAAAACTTTAGATAAGAATGCATGTAAAGGGATTTGTAAACTTTTAATAAGATAATAGTTAACATTTACATAGTGCTTACTATGTGGCAGTCACTGTTTTATTATCTTATTTGATCATTAGAACAGCCTTGAGAAGTAGATGCCATTATCTTCTTTTTACAGATGAGAAAACTGAAGCAAATAGATAGTTAATGACCTTTTCAGTGTCTCACAGCAACTCTTAACTGTCTGGGGCTGGATTTGAACTTAGCTTTTCCTGACTCTTGAGGCCTAGTACTCTATTATTGAGCCACCTAATTGCCCAATATGATATATAAATGTAAACTTCCATCTGGTCAATCAAAAATAAATGGTCATCAATGATTAATATTTATTGAGCACCTAAAATACTTTATTTTTAGAACAGCTCTATTTGACTAATATTGCTTATTTTGTTTTCTAGCCAGTAGGAGTTTAGGAGCAGAAAATTAGGTGTTTTCAAGACAGCTTTAGACACAGATATGCAGAAAGTAGCAAGATGATACAGCTGATAGCCTGGTAGTTAGGAAGGAGATACAAGGCAGCAGAGGCTCTCACATATTTCAGGATATTACTATATTGCAACATAGAATAATTAATATCCAATAAAAAATGATTCTGAATAATTAAGAGAAGATTAAGTTATGTTCAGTAGATTGTTTAAGAGGACAAAGAAGATGGAAGATTTCCATGGAAATGGGTAAAATAAAATTTGAAGTTTATAGTGATATTTATACATAGAACCATATGAAGATGGTAGGTAAATCAGATGTTATTATACTGTAATGTGTTCAAAAATTATTTTCATGAATGTTAATTGTTTTCTCATCAATTAGATTGTAACTTCCTTGACAGTAGGGACTGTTTTTTTTGTTTATTCTTCATGCCCGTTAGCTCCTAGCACATTATGGTATTGAGATACCTGGCTATTGATTGAACATTTGTTTGCACTTTTTTTTCTTTTTCACAGTATATTCAATTAATTTTTATGTTTTAAAATATGTTTAATTTTAGTTTGGATGTCGTATATTGCAGCTGAATGGACAATGTGCCCAAGAAGAAATTGATAAAATATCACAAAAGTGTCATTGTTAAAAGCTTCCTTTCTTTAGTTAAGAATGAGCCAAACTTGAAGGAAAATGCATGTGCTTCGTAATGTGTTAAGTAGTGGCAGGACCACTTTTTAAAGCAACTAAATAAAATATATGCACTGGAATATATTAATGTGAAAAACTTACAAGCCTACCTATGTGACGGACCTCTTAAGGATTTCCCAACAGTCAAACTTCTGTGTGAAATGTGTATAGGTTTTTCTTGCATATGTAGTTGTGTCTTGAGAATAAATATTAGGTGACTTAATATTTCTCATGATAGAAGGCCTTGAATATTGCCATGAGAGAGAAACAATTTTAACGTATAAATGAAACCTTAGACTGCAGTATAGTATTGAAAAATCATTTACTTGGCAAGGTGCTAAGAAATCAGAGCTCCTTTTCCAGTTTTATCAAAGCTGCTATGCCAGCATCTTGGATATTCTTCCTAATTTACTTGATTAATTCAGGTAGGTAGCCGTGTGCCTTTTCTTCAAGTTATAGTAATCTCAGCTGACTTTCAATTTTTAATAATCTGACGATCTTTCAAGATTGTAAGATTATGGTTTCTTTATTCAAACAGCTATAGGTTGACTCACTAAATGGTTGCACTTTAATACTTGTAAAATTATTCATGTCATGTTCTTAGGTTCACAGTTTGGTTTTTTTGTCCTTAAGTATAGTTTTACTGAAATGCCACAAGTATAAATTTTTAGGGAATATTTTGTTTCTTAAATATTGCATAAGCTTGTTATGTAAATGTGTATGTATCATGATTTTTTTCTCTGTTCATTTTCTATGCTGAATTTTTGTAAAATAAACGTCCCTTCCACACTTGTACTTGGTAACTATTGAAGTATGTTTATTTTGTCTTGAAATATATTTTGCTAGTAGATTTGAGGTTGAGGAGCAAAGAAGAAATGCATCACTTCTCCCCTTCATTAATAAGTATGCACATTTCTTAATAAATTAGGTACCCCAGATGGCATTTATAAAATCCTGAGTTTGAGGCTGCCACCTGACTTGTTTGCAAAGTCTTCTAGGTATCCTGAGAGATAGGAAAACTGTTTAGTTTCTTTTAAGATGTATAAGTGATAACTTAATTTTAACTATTTGCAAAAAAAAAAGATCCTTCAACACAAGATTTTATTAAAACAATTGTTCTTTGAATCACCTAGTAGTGATTCATTCTGTTTTCTGAAATTGTTTTATCTACTGTTTCCCCTATTTTTAGGAAAAAATAAAACAAAATTTCCTTATTTTATTCTGGAAATTGTGTGTAGGGGGGAATTACAAATGAGGAATATATTAATTGATAAAAACAGTTGAAATTGCACTGTTTTGGGCACTGGGTTCTGATCCTGAGTCTGCCACCATCTAGTTTTGTGATCTTAACAATTTGTAATACAGTTTTTCTGAAATTTAATTTCTCCATCTGTTAAGAGGTACTGGGACTTACAGGCTGATCTGCAAGGTCTGTTATTGTTCCAACATCCTGTGATAATTGTGGATTATAGATACTTGAAATACTATTGCTTTCTCTTCAGTGATACAGATCACAAACTCTCTCTATGTATAACTTAATATTCTTTGAAAGTTGCTGTAAATGGAAAATTCACTGGGCAGTCAGCTTGTTGATAAGCCTCTGAGCTCATTCTTGGATAACATCTGGTCTAAGTAATAATATTTTGAAAAATCAAAATCTAGAACATTGTTGCAGTTCTTTCCTCAACTTAACTAGTATTTGATTCAATTCAAATATTTATTGATTACTAATATAATGACAGATCTTGCTGTCCTTAAGAGGCTTACATTCTACTTGAGAGGAAACAACATAGTTTGTCAATACAAATACAAAATACTTTTGGGAGAAGTAGCATTGGCAAATGAGAGGGAATAGGAAAGCCCTCTGGGAGGAGCCAGTTGAGCTGGGTCTTCTGGGGACTTGAAATTGGTTGGAGGTATGTTTGGGGTACAGAAATTAGGCCAGTTTGGAGTGTATAGCTTATGAGGAAGATCATGTGAAGTTACTCTAGAAAGAGATTAAAACCAGATTGTCATTTAACCTCACTTTGCCTCTTAACTTTCTTAACTATAAAATGGAAATAGCCTTTCAGGGTTGTTGTGAGGATCAAATAAAATTTGTAAAGCTCATCAGCTGGTAATTTTAACAACTTTCATGAATTCCATTATCTCCATGGTAATGATTCTCAAATGTTATCTAGCCTTGACTGTTCTGTTGACCTACATACAGTCTCACATCTCCAAGTGCCTTTCAATATGGATGTTGTATAGACATCTTAAATTTTACATGTCCAAAACTGAACTCATCTTTCCCTTAAAGCCCTCCCCTCTTCCTAACTTCTGTATTATTATTAAAGATACCATCATTCTCTCTGTTGCCAATGGCCTGTTGATTTTAGCTTTGTGATAGCTCTTGCCTCCTCTTCCCCATTCTCTTCTGCCACTTCCAGCACCCTGGTGCATGTTCTTCTCATTTCGTGCCTGGAATATTGTAGTAGTGCGCTGGTTGGTCTCTCCCCACTATAGCCCTTTCTCCCCATCAGAGTGATTTTCCTAAAATGCAGATCTGACAATGTCACTGCCTTACAACTCCAGTGGCTTCTGATTAACTTCAGATATAAAGTCCTGTTGTTCAAGGCCTCTGCTCCCCACACATATATACCTTTCCAGTCTTGTACCTTACTCATCCCCACATGCTCTGTGACCTAGTGACATGGGCTTCTGTAGCATCAATGTGATATTGACAGCACGAACAGCAGCCATGAATATCTTGGCACAATTCTGAATCATGAAATACAACAGACTCTTCCACATGGAACACAGAACCTAAGCATTTATTCAGACACCAGAAATTCACATCCATCCTAATCTATACACCATAATAATGCAGAGGACGACACCATCCCCAAGCCTTCCCACCTTATAGGCTTCCCACAAACCAGCTCCCTTTAATAAAATCACAAACGAGCTCTCACACTAGCCAGCTGCCTGCTTGCCTGCATCCTTCCTAGCTCTGACTGCTCTCATCACTAACTTCTCAGCTCTAGCTCTGCCTCTTTCTACTCTACCTATTCTATTCAGCAAGCTCCTCCCACCTCAGGCTTTCATGTGACCTAAGCAGGTCACATAGGCCTATTAATGAATGAGAATGATCTTCCCATTTAAATTACCATTACAGCTTCCTTGCTATTTCTTGTACAAGAAGGCTCCATGTCTAGATTCCATGTATTTTCATGGCTATTCCCTCATACCTGAAATTCTCTCCCTCTTCTCTCTGTGCCTCCTGATTTCCCCAACTTCAAATCTCAGTCAAAATTCCATCTTTTACATGAAGTTTTTCCTGATATGTCTTAATGCTAGTGCCTTCCCTCTTGATTATCTCCTATATCACTTGCTTGTACCATGTTGTTTGCACATTATCTCAGATTTTGAGCTCCTTGAGGACAGTGACTATCGGTTGATTTTCCTTGTATCCACCTCAGTGTGCAGTGCCTGGCATATGGTGGGTACTTAATGTTTATTGATTGAATCAGCTGTCTTGATAGTTTTAAGAAGTGACATTTCCCACCTTTGCCACAAGAGAGCAGTGTAATACCAATAACAGTGTTATTGGTTGCTAGCGTTTTCAGTTTTAAGCAGTCTTGGAATCCCAGAGTCAGTCTTAGAGGTTGCCTAGTTAAACTTGTACTGGAACAAGAATTCCCTCTACAATATTCTTCTGTATGGTCATCCAGACCAACTTAAATGAAGTTTTCTAGGGATGGGAAGCCTTATGATGGCAGACCATTCTACTTTGGGGAAACTTTTATGGTTTGGAAGTTTATATTGAATTGAATTTTATCCCTCTGAAACTTCACTACAATGCTTATGAGTTATGCCTTTATGTGGCCCAGTAGAAGAAGTCTTAGTTCCTCTTTTTCTTTGAAGACCCTTCACATATTGAAAGATAGCCACTAGGTCCTCTCTGAAGTTATTTCTAGGCTAAAAGTTCTTAGTTCCTCTGATTATTCTTTGTGTGGTTCTCTTACCCTCCTGATCACTCTCCTTTGCATATGTTACATCTTGTCAGTGACCTTCCCAAAATATAATGCCTACAAATGAATAGCAGCTTTTCTGGTTGCTAGTATCACGTTATTGAGTTGAACTCAAACTCATGCTACCCGTCTGGCAAGGACAAACAATATATAATTATTGTTATCTAGGCCATCTCTATATTATGTCCCCAAGGATTATATAGGTTTCTTGTCAAATACTTCACCTTAATCCAGAAGTACTATCTGCCCTACATTGGTTGACCAGTTTAGCAATTCTGTCAAAAGATAAAATGAACCCTGGCATGACATTTCTAATGAAGCCAAGCTAGCTTGCAATGATCACTTATTCTTCTGAGCATTCACAAACTATTTCCTTACAAATTTCATTGGCTTACAGTATGAGAAATTCATTTTCCTTCTCACCTCCTTCCCCCAACTGGGATCATTTACCTATTTCCAACTCCATGGAAGCTTTCCCATTCTTTAAGATGGATTTAAAAAAAAATTGATAACTCAACAGTCATAGATTATTTTGGTATTCTGAGAAATTAATCCAGGCCTGGTGACCTTGAATTTGCTGTTAGTTGTTAGGTTCATTTTTTGGTTAAAACTTTTAAGTATTAAATGTATTTAGAAGTAGCCAAGAAAAATAAGTATTCAAAAGTGCCATGTTTTTTCAGAAGAATATTTGTGATTAAACTGATCATATCCTCAGACTGAGAATTCTCATACTCTTTCTGGAGAAGTATTTTCTGATTATGTGACTTTATAGACTTAAACATTGTAGTGGGATCTGAGATAGTAGGAGCAGTTTTAGTCTGTTAGGGAAGGGTATAAAGTTTAACCTAAATAATATATATACTCACCTTCATTAAGGTCCCATTTTGATATTTGTCTTTACCTCTGATTTTTTTTTTAATATGGTTGTTCCTTCCAAAAATGATGGCCACCCATGCACATTTGACCATATGTGACTCTGCTACATGCTTTCCTGTCAGTCTTCCATAAGAGTTCTGAATGCACTGGAAGCCTTCCTTTAGATCTCTTGAAATTGTATTGTTACTATTGGAGCATATGTCCTACCAACTCAGTGATCTCCTATTCTCTCTATATGCTAGCCTACCTCCTTGATGATAACTTTTATGTGACTTTTCCTGCACAAGTCCTGGTTGATAATTTGTTAAGTGTGCTCATGCCTGCCCTCTTCCCCCATTGCTCTTCAAGTGACCTTAATTCTTTTCACATTTTCTATGACTCAAAGCCATATAATATTACTGGAACAGTATTGTTAAAATATATGGGCCTTTGTTTCAGGAAGATCCTCTTCATGTTAATTCTAGGACCAACTTATTGTCCATTTGCAGTGTCTGCTGTTGGGATATCTCTGTGTCTATCCAATGTTACATCTTTCTGGACAATAATCTGTCTTCATCCCCTTGTTTTTTCCTGTGTTGATAGTTAGGATGAACTATTAATTTTGGATCCCATTTAAGAGGCTTGGTGGTGTTTCAGGGCACATAGTGGTCGTAGTGTCATCCACAAACAAGAACATCCAGAGGACTTCATCATTTATAAGGAAACTCTGATGGTGGAGTCTGCATTATTTTCTCTGACAATGACAAACACATTTGGGAAACATACATTTATTTTCCTGTTTTAGGTCTCACTGGATATTTATAATCAGAGGGTTTTTTTTTTTTTTTTTAGATTTTTTTTCTATTTATTTATTTATTTATTTAATTTTTTACATTCATTTTCACAAATTTTTGGGTTCCCAGTTTTCTCCCCTTTTATCCCCTCCCCCCACAACAAAACCCCAAGCAGTCTACTTTTCCCTATCTCCAATCTGCCCTCTCTTCTGTCATCCCTCCCTTCTCTTGTCTCCATCTTCTCTTTTCTCCTGTAGGGCCAGATGACTTTCTATTCCTCATTAACTGTATGTCTTCTATCCTGGTTACAACAACAATAATAAACAGTTGTTCCTAAAACTTTGAGTTCCAAATTCTCCCCATCCCTCCCTCCCCACCCATTCCCTTTGGGACGGCAGGCAATTCAATATAGGCCATATCTGTGTAGTTTTGCAAATGACCTCCCTGATAGTCGTGTTGTGTAAGACTAACTGGATTACCATCCCTCCTAACCTGCCCCTCATTGTTTCTCTTCTGTCTCTTGATCCTGTCCCTCCCCAAGTGTTGACTTCAAATTGCTCCCTCTTCCCTTTGCCCTCCCCTCCATTATCCCCTCCCTTGCAATATCTCCTTCTCCCCCACTTTCTTATACTGTAAGATAGGTTTTCATACCAAAATGAGTGTGTATTTCACTCCTTCGTTTAGTCAAATGTGATGAGGGTAAACTTCTTGTTGTTTTTTTTTTCTCAGCTCTCCTCTTTATCCCTCCACTAAGAAAAACTCCTACCTGCCTCTTAAATGACATATAGTTACCCCCTTCCCTTTCCCTCTCTTTCCTCCCCCTACATTTCTCTCTCACCATTTACCTTAGTTTCTTTTAAGGTATGGTCCCATCCTATTCAGTTCAATCTGTGCTCTCTATCTCTGTATGTACGTGCATGTGTGTATGTGTGTGCATGCGTGTACATGTGTATGTGTGGTCCCACCAACTACCCAGATACTGAAAAGTTTTAAGAGTTAGAAATATTGTCTTTCCCTGTATGAATATAAACAGTTCACTTCTGGTAAGTCCCTTAAGACTTCTCTTTGCTGTTTCCTTTTTCATGCTTCTTCTCATTCTTGTGTTTGAAAGTCAAATTTTCTTTTCAGCTCTGGTTTTTTCATTAAGAATGATTGAAAGTCCTCTGTTTCATTGAAAGACCATATTTTCCCTTGAAGTATTATACTCAGTTTAGCTGGGTAGGTGATTCTTGGTTTGAGACCTAGTTCCTTTGCCTTCTGGAATATCCTATTCCACGCCCTTCGATCCCTTAATGTAGAAGCTGCTAGATCTTGGGTTATCCTGATTGTATTTCCACAGTACTGGAATTGTTTCTTTCTAGCTGCTTGCAAGATTTTTTCCTTGAGTTGGGAGTTGTGGAATTTGGCCACAATGTTCCTAGGAGTTTCTCTTTTTGGATCTCTTTCAGGTGGTGATCGATGGATTCTTTCAATACTTATTTTGCCCTCTGGTTCTAGAATGTCAGGGCAGTTTTCCTTGATAATTTCATGGAAGATGATGTCTAGGCTCTTTTTTTGATCATGAGTTTCAGGTAGTCCCATAATTTTTAAATTGTCTCTCCTGTATCTATTTTCCAGGTCAGTTGTTTTTCCCATGAGATATTTCACATTCTCTTCCATTTTTTCGTTCTTTTGGTTTTGTTTGGTGATTTCTTGGTTTCTCATAAAGTCATTAGACTCCATCTGTTCCATTCTAATTTTGAGAGAACTATTAAATTCAGTGAGCTTTTGAGCCTCTTTTTCCATTTGGCTCATTCTGCTTTTGAAAGCATTCTTCTCCTCATTGGCTTTTTGAACCTCCTTTGCCAATTGAGTGAGCCTATTTTTCAAGGTGTTAATTTCCTCATCATTTTTTTGGGTCTCCTTTACCAAGGTATTGACCCGATTTTCATACTTTTCTTATATCTCTCTCATTTCTCTTCCCAGTTTTTCCTCCACCTGTCTAACTTGATTTTCAAAATCCTTTGAGCTGTTTCAGGGCCTGAGCCCACCTGCCACCCCCCTGGGGTGTCTGGGGTACTGAGGCCCCGCCCTCCACGTCTTTCCCTGATGGCAAGGATACGTCCTCATCATCAGATCCGAATGTCGGGATCATTTGCATTTGTTGGAAAAAACTCTCTATAGTCTTATTTTTCTTCCCTTTTCTAGGCATTTTCCCAGCCAGTTACTTGACTTCTGAGATTCCTTTCCACCCCCTCCTGGATCCGCCCAGCTAGTGCTTGGCCTCTGAGATTTAAATGGGCTTTCCTCCTGCTGGCTGTCAATCAGTAAGCTTTAGTTCAGGTGCTGGGGTGGGGGCAGGGCCGCCTCCCAGACTCTGATCCCTCGGGGGCTTTAAGCAGAGACTTTCAGGAATGGAGCGGGTGAGGGCGGGGTGGGTGGCCCCGCCTCCCAATCTCAGTTCCCTTGGGGGCTTTGAGCAGAAGCCTTCAGTAATAGAGTGGGGTGGGGGCAGGGCCATCTCCCAGGCTCAGCTCCGTCAGGTTTTATGCGGGAATCTTCCATAATGAAGATCTTGCCTGCTGTTGGGGGATTCCTGAGTCCTGGGCCGCTGCCGCCTCAGCCGCCGCCCACACCTCTGCCTCCGCCGCTTCCTGCCCCCGTCTCTGCCGCCCCCGCTTCCTCCCGAGGGGACCTGAGTCACGGAGACGCTCCGCTCCCCTCCTCCAGCCCGGCCTTCTCTCTCACTGACCTGTAGCTTCTGTGGGCGGAGGGACTTTCCCGGCTGCTGGAGCTTCCGTCTCTGAAGCCTGCTCGGATCAGCTTCTCTGGGGCTGCGGCCAGGGCAGCGCTGGGGGTGGGGTCCACTTTCCGGGGCGCGCCAGACCCTGGGGACGGGTCTCCAGGGCTCCCTGGAATGGAAATCTCTTCCACTCTGCTTCTGCACACCTTGTATTGACCCAGAAGTTATGGGGGACTCTTTTTACATTAATTCTATGGGCTTTTGGTTTCGGAGCTTGTAAACGTGCGTCCTTCTACTCCTCCATCTTGGCTCCGCCCCAATCAGAGGGTTTTTATGCATAATTATTTCCGTTACATTGTTCAAGGAATTTTGTATTATTTTTACATATGCATGGGAGACACCTTAATGGAGGAGAGCCTTTAAAATTACATTTTGCCCACCAAATGAAATGCTTTTATTGTTTCAATAATCAACAGTCAGTGAAATCTCTCTTATTTAATCAGTCTAAGCATGTGAATAGCTATAGAAAGATTGTTTGCTGAAGCCTGCCTATTCCTTTCTCTTGCCTTTAAGGGAATAGGGAGCTGGTCTTTCAATGAGAATTTGTGACCTTAGGCAATTTCCAGCTATTCTCTTAAGACCTGATTGCTGAGAAGGTGTGTGGATCTTGTTGGGGTTGGTACTGATATTCTCAAGATAGGAAGAAGAGCTAAACTTGACCAAGTTTGCATGCAAGAGATATGTGTTGGAATAACATGGTTTTGAGGGGATGGCATGGTTTTTCAGGCCAAATAATTCATCACAAAGTATCTAATCTACTCGTGATGAACTTCTTCATACTCAGTTGATAAATATTATGCACCTACTTTGCTATGTGCCAGGCGCTGTGCTAAGTGCTGGGGATACAAAAAAAGAGGCAAAACGATAGTCCTTGCCCTTAAGGAGCTTACAATCTAATGGGAAAGACAACATGCAAATATTTACAAACAAGGTATAAACACCGCATTTAGCACAGTGCCTGACCCATAGTAGGTGTTTAAGGAATGTGGATTGCACCAGAATTAAGGAGGTATTGGGGAAAGCAGCCAGTGGAAGATGAGATTTCAGATGGGAGGTCACTAGTCTGAAATGAAGAAGAAAATTTCAGGCATAAGGGATGGCCAGAAAACAGTATTGCCAGGAATATAAAAGAAGCCTTTGTAACAAGGTATTGAAGAACATCAGGTCACCTCCATGCCCCAGATAAGACTTGGTAGAGATAGTAAGGTGAAAGAAAAATAATAGGTTGTGGGCAGTTAATTTATTGAACAGTGTCTACTTATATAAGGCTATGAGTTTTTTTTTCCCCCAAAGTAAACGTCTGAGTGTCATGCCCTTTGAAGTAGTCACCCTAGTAATCTTATCATTTTGCTCAAAACGTTTTAGACTTGCACTTTTGAAATTGTCTTCAGAGATGACAGTAAGTACACTCTAAAGAACAGCCGTAAGGGTGACAAACCTTCATCCTTTGAGCGTGGATTTGATATTGTGAAATAGTCAAAAGCCATTTGGAAATATATCTGATGAATAAAGTGACTCAAAAAATGGAGCACTGCTGTTCCAACTTTTAAACTGAAGAATGCTTGCTTGCTTATGAAGTAAGGATACTGATTTCTTGTGTGACTCTTCAGATGACTGAAGTCATGGCTTCAATATATATTCATGAAATGTGCCTACTATGTGCAAAGCACCATATGCTAGGTGTGGGAATACAAAAACCAACGGGAAATTATTCCCACTCTCAAGGAGTTTGCATGAGGAGGACATTCTACGTGTACACAAGTCAATATGCAAAATACTGCAAAGTGTTTTCCAGACGGAAAAAAATACCAATAACTAGAGAAATCAGGAAAAGTCTAATGTAGGAGGTGGTGGGTGGTACCTGTGTTATTCTCTGAAGGATGTTTGGGATTCTTCAAGACAGGGAGAAAGATAAAAGTGCATTTCAGACATGGGAGACTACTTGTGCTAAGATGGGGCAATGGGAAATGACTTGTAGTTTGGGAAGAGTGAATAGATCAGTTTGATTGAACTTATGAAAGCAAGTCAGATGAAGTAAGACTAGAAAGGTTGATGGAAACCAGGCTATGGATGACTTTTTACATTATGGTAGCTCAGTATTTATTTGAAAAATCAATGATTAATTCCACAAGAGGCATTCCAAATGTATTTGAGTAACAGTAGAATTATTGAAATGAGATCTTTTAAAAACATCTAGTGGTTTTGTTTCTCCAAGGGCATCTCTTGATATTTTTGATGGTAGCTCTTGAGGACGATGGCTTGCTTTTCAATTCTTAACCCTGCCACCTCCTGGAAATCCAGTGGTTTTTGGATGCTATGAAGAGGCCATTATTTTAGTCTTTCAGAATTCATGGGATTTCTTTTCCACCACCTAAGGACTTTGGTCATTATACTGTAAGGAAATAACTAGATCTTCATCTTTGTGCAAGCAGATAACTGCCTACACTAAAAATACCTTAAGTGACAAGACATTTTATTTTCTTTAAATCTCAATGACCAAAATTGAGCTAAATGCTTTCAGTTGTGGGTTTTTCAGTGTCAGTTGGTAAATAAAACAAAAGCAGTCATCCCTCTTTTCTTCTTTTTTCAATAAAAAATACGAAAATACATATAATTTCATAGCACACTCGAATGGGGTCTCCTTTCTTGCCTTAACTCCCCACCCCTATTAGGTAAGCTTTCCTAAAAGAGCTAAATAGTGATGGATGAATAGAATTTTCAGGGGAAAATATTTCTAGTCTTTATATGTAAAGTTATAAAAGAGGAAAATCTATTTTCTAGATTTATGAAACTAACGAGGGTTACAGTCATTTGTGCATATTTATAGTATAAATAGTCAATAAATATCTATTAAGCACCTACTTCATGCCAAGTGCCCTGGGTGTACAAATACAAAAAAAAAAAGACAGTACCTGCTCTCCAGGAGCTTATAATCTAATGAGGAAAGGCAACATGTAAAAGACTGAAAAGAAGAACCAGAAAGAAGTGCACCACTGGAGGTTTGGTAGGAAACTCAAGTCCAGGAATAATACAGTCAAGTGTGAAATGAAATGTTGAGTTCCCTCCTTAAATGGAGATTTTGGAGTTCAAGGTTCTAACATTCAATCAGAGGGTGAGCTGTAGGAGATATAGTCAAGAATGATTTTTGTGTTTCATGGGATCTATAATTTCAGGGGCATTGAGAACTCTGGGTTCTCAACTTCATCTCCCATTGCAGATCTATTTCTTCATTGTAACATAGTGCTTTAGAGAATTGCTTGGAGCACTAAGAAATTGAATCTCTTACCTAGGACCTCACAGCTCATGTCAGAGGTCAGACTTGAATGAAGTTCTCCTGACTCCCGGGTCAGCTTCATCTCTATTACACTAGACTGTCTCTCAACCAGAAAAAAATATTTAAAAATCTAAAATTGCGCATGTAGACTCAACTTCTTTCTTTTTCTTCATTACTGTAAGGGACATAATGAGTCATCTTGCTCAAAACTTTCATGGAATAGATGAAGCTCTCATTGAATAGATGAGGGAACAGACACAGAAGCACTCTTACCCAAGGTTGTGCCACTCAGTGGCAGTTTTATCACAATTATAGGAGGGAGAATGACAAAGAAAATTAGAGGTCAATATGTACCATGCAGAAGGTGAGTGCCAAACTTGGATTGCAGAAGTACTAAAGCTGGAATATTTCCAAAGTAAATACTTTGTTTAAATCCAGGAAAATCTTAAATTTTTAGCACATAAGCAGTGATTCAAGATCAGCAGAAGACAGCAAGAAAATTTTCATTCTCTGAACATAACTGATATCTTCTGTGCCAATAGGACAAATGAGAGTAAAGAGGAAAGCAAATGATACAGAAAACCCATTTGTATTGTTAAAGATTAATGATGGCATGTGTGTATTATTAAAATCAGGGAAGTGTTTCAGGGTGATGCTTGATCTGTTTATAGATCTATTAAACTTTGTCATAACATTTAGTTGGGAGGAAAAAGCAGGTTCTCAATGAAAGTTCCATGTACATTTTAAGGAATGTGAGGAAAAATAATATATTTACAATGTAGCCTTTCATGAATTTTTCTCTCAAATCATATTTTTAGAACCATAGATTGTTTACTTTTGAGCTAACTATTCAAAGGTATTTTTAAAAAATCTACATCTAAAAACTTACACTTCATTTAGCATCTAGTTATTCCTCCTCAAATCTGAGATCTGAAAATACCAGAGGATGTCAAAGGGACTATAAAATGATAGATTTTTAAAACAAGAAAACATGTGAAAACATATCTAAAGAAACTAGAGAGTCAAACAATTTTTGCATGGAAAAGACCCTTAGAGGTTACCTGTACCAACTCATGCTAGGAATGCCATCTACAACATCTAGCTTTTCCCTGAAGGTACAAAATGCGGAGAAACCTATGAACTTCCCCAGTCATAATTCTAATTGCTGAGATGTTTTCCCTTGCATCCTACCTAGATCTGTAACTACATTTTTTACCCATTGTTCTTAGTTTTGCCATCAAAGACTCAGCTGGATGAGTTGAATCCCTTTACCTTATTACAGTTCTTCATGAGCTCAAAGATAACTATAATGACCTATTTTTAAAATTAAATCTTAATATCTTTCAAATGAAGATTCAGCTCCTCTCCTTTTTCATACTGTTTACCCCCACTAATTGAGAAAAGAAGAAAAACAAAACCCTTGCAACAAACATGCATAGTAAAGCAAAACAAATTTCCACATTGACCACGTCCCCCTAAAACTGTCTGAATCTGCAGAGTCCATCACTTCTCTGGAGGTGGGCAGCATGCTTGACAAGAGCCTTCTGGAATTGTAGTTGGCCATTTTCAAAGTTGTCTTTATTGTTTTTATCCTATAAATTATTCTCCTAGTTCTGCTCACTTCACTATGACATCAGTTCGTACAAGAGTCCTCAGATTTCTCTAAACCCACTCCTTTCACAATTTATTATAGTATTATGCCACCAAATTCATATCCTATGCCTTATTCAGTCATTTCCCTATTGATCCTCTTCCACAATTTCTAAATTCTTTGACACTGCAAACAGACCTGTTATAAGTATTTTTGTATCAATATGTCCTTTTTCTTGTTCTTTAATCTTTTTGAGGTATAGACCTAGTAGCAGTATGTCTGGTTCAAAGGCTTTAATACAGTTTCATAGTTTTTTTGAGCATGGTTCCAAATTGCTTTCCAGAATGCTTGGATCAATTCACAGACATGGAAAAATAAAAGCAAAACAAACAAAAAACCTGTTTTCCAAACACCCTTCCAGTTTGTTTTTTCCCATGTCACCATCACTTATCTAATGTGTGAGCTGATACTTCAGAGATGCTTTAATTTGCATTTCTCTAATTATTAGTTATTCAGAGCATTTTTTTCATATGTCTAGTAATAACTTGGATTTCTTTCTCTGAAAACTGCCTCTTGATAATCCTTTGATTATCAGTTAGGAAAAGGCTCTTCTTTTACATTTGAATGAGAGCTATCTTTATCCTAGAAACTAGATTTTTATCAAAGAAATTAGCTGTAAAGCTCCCCCTCCCCAGTTTCTTCCTTTTCTAATTTTATTTCTGTTATTTCCATTGATTTTGTTTATTTAATCAAAACTGTCCATTTTACTTTCTGTGAACCTATTTCTCTGTCTCTATCTTTTTTTCATGATTTCTTCCCATAATCAGATTTGACAGGAAATTTCTTCTATTTTCTTCTTATTTATGATGTCACTATTTCTTAATCATGTACCTATTTGGAACTTCTTTTTGTATATGGTGTTAAGATGTTGGTCTATATCTATTTTCTCCTTTTCCAGTCTTCCAAACAGTTTTTGTCAAGATGAGTTCTTGCCCCAATAACTAGATCTTCGGGTTTATCAAACCATGCCCATTTGCATCTGCATATTGTTAAGTCAATCTGTTCCACTGATCAGCCTCTCTATTTCTTACACAGTACCAAAACGTTTTGAGGATTATGGTTTTGTAGAATAGTTTGAGATCTGGTGTTCCTAGATTCTTTCCTCAAGATTCTTGACATTTTGTTACTCTAGAACTTTATTATTTTTTTAGCTCATAAAGTAATCCTTTGGTAGTGTGATTTGTATGGCATCAAATTAATTTTGGTAGTATTGTCATTTTTATTGGCTTACTCATGAACAATATTTCTCTATTTAGTTCTGTTTTTACTTATGTAAAGAATGTTTTGTACCTGTGTTCATGTAATTCTTGTGTATGTCTTGGCAGGTTTACTCTCAAGTAATTTATATTTCATGTAGTTATTTTTTCATAGTAATCTTTTCCAATTACATATAAAGATAGTTTTCAACATTCATTTTTTTTTAAATTAGATTTTTGAGTTCCAAATTTTTCTCCCTTCCTCCCTTCTTCCCTCCCTTCCTGTCTTCCCTCTCACCTCCCAAGATGGCTAGCAATCTGATATAGGCTATACTTGGGCAATCATATTAAACATATTTCACATTAGTCATGTTGTGAAAGAAGAAACAGAACAAAAGGGGAAAACCATGAAAAAGAAAAAGTGAAAATAGTGTGCTTTGATCTGCACTCAGACTCCACAGTTCTTTCTCTGGATGTGGACAGCATCTTCCATCATGAGTCTTGAGGAATTGTCTTGTATCATTGTATTACTGAGAAGAGCTAAGTCTCTCCTAGTTAATCATCACGCAATATTGCTATTACTGTGTATAATGTTCTGGTTTTGCTCACTTCACTCAGCATCAGTTCATGTAAGTCCAGGTTTTTCTGAAATCCGCCTACTCATCATTTCTTATAGTATGATAGTATTCTATTACATTCATATACCTCAACTTGTTCAGTTATTCCTCAATTGATAGACATTTCCTCAGTTTCTATTTCTTTGCCACCACAAAAAGAGCTGCCACAAATATTTTTGTACATGTGGGTCCTTTTCCATTTTTTGTGATCTCTTCAGGATAAGGATATGCACAGTTTGATTGTCCTTTGGACATAGTTCCAACATCAGCAATGCATTAATGTCCTAATTTTCCCACATTGTCAACATTTATCATTTTCCTCTTCTGTCATACTGGCCAATCTGATAGGTGTGAGGTGGTATCTCAGTTGTCTTAATTTGCATTTCTCTAATCAATAATGATTAAGTGCATTTTTCCATATAACTATAGATAGCTTTAATTTCTTCATCTGAAAACTGCTTGTTCATATCCTTTGACCTTTTATCAATTTGTCATGTAGTTATTTTAAATGGAATTTCTTTTCCTTCTCTTCCTGATCTCTTTTGTTGGTAATACACAGAAATGCTAATGGTACTTGTAGCTTTATTTTATGTATTGCTACTTTGCTGAAGTTAATTATTTCAGTTTAGTTTTTTAGTTGACTCTCTAGGGTTCTCTATGAAAACTATCTTACTATCAGCACAAAATAATAATTTTATTTACTTTTTGCCTATTCTTATTCCATAAAGTTCTTTTTCTTGTTTTATTGGTATAGCTAGCATTTCTAGCATTATAAAATAGTAATGGTGATCATGGATATTCTTGTTTTACCCCTGATCTTACTGGAAGTAAGATCTTACTCTAGTTTATTTCCCTATCACAGATAATATTAGCTTTTGATTTTATATAGATATTAACTTATCATTTTAAGGAATGCTCCATTTATTCTTATATTTTCTCCCACTTCCCCCTCCACAAGAATGAGTATTATATCTTGTCAAAAGTTTTTCTGAATAGATTGATACGAACATGATTTTTGTTGTTCTTATTATTAATATGGTACGTTAAGTTTTATTTTCCCCAATATTGAATGAACCTCACATTCCTGGTCCAAGTTAGTCAGTGTGCAATTTTTACAATATATTACTGTAGTCTCTTTGCTAATATTTTATTCAAAATTTTTGTATCAATATTCATGGGGGATCTTGGTCTACAGAGTTCTTTCTCTGTTTTGACTCTCCCTGATTTAGGTATCAAGATATTTGTGTCATAGAAGGAATTTGGTAGGATTGCCTCCTTTTTTTTTTCAATTGGTGTATATAATGTTAGAATGAATTGTTCTTTAAACATTTGATATAATTCCCTTGTAAATTGATGTAGTGCTTGAGGTTTTTCTTTGGTAGTTAATTTATGGCTTTTAAAAATTCTTTTTTTTTTTTTAAATAGGATTACTTAAGTATTTTATTTCCTAGGTTGTTGATCTGCATGGTTTATATTTTATTGGCATAGAGTTGGTGAAATAGCTCTTAATAGGTTTTTGTTTCTTCATTTGTTATGAATTTACCTTTAAAAAAGTTGTTTGATACCATTATTTTGGTTTTCTTTCTTTTTTAAAAATCAAGTTAGATAATGGCATCTTTTCTATTAAGTTGTTTTTTTTAAAAAATCTAGTTTTATTTACTAATCTCTTAAAACTCAGTTTTCTTGATCTCTTCTTTGATTTTCAGGGTGTTTATTTAAGGGTTTAAAATTTATTCATTTTCTGTTTTTTTAGCTATGTGCACAATTTATTGACCTGATATTTCTCTTTTTTACTGATGAGTATTTAGAATTAGAAATTTTCCCCTAAGTATTACTTTGGCTGCATCCCCAAAATTACAGAATGTCGTCTTGTCATTTAATTTAAATTAATTAATTAAATTAATTATTTATATGATTTATTGCTTGACCCATCCATTGTTTAGGATTGTTAATTTCCAATTGATTTTAATCTTTTCTTCTAAGGTCCTTTACTGAATATAATTTTTATTGCATTGTGGTTGGTAAAAGATCAATTTATTATTTCTGCTTTTCTGCATGTTTGTGAGGTTTTTATGCTTCAATACATTTTCATTTATTGCAAAAGTATTATACAGAGTTGAAAAATAGGTATAGTCTTTTTTATTCCCACTCAATCTTCTATATAGGTTCATCATATCTTCATTTTTTTTTGTTTCTTTTTTTCTAGAATTCATTTAAATTTTCCTTTAAGAATTTAGATGCTATGTTATTTGATACATATGTTTAGTTTTGATAGTAGTAATCCATTTTCTATGACACCTTTCAGCAAAATGTAATTTTCCTATTTATCTCTTTTGATTAGGTCTATTGTTTGTTGTTGCTTTATGTGAGACCATGATTTTTCTACCCTTGTTTTTTTAACTTCAGCTGAAGCATATAATAGATCATTCTTCAGCTTTTTATTTTAACTCTCTCTATATATTTCTGTTTCAAGTGTGTTTCTCATAACAGCATATTGTTGCATTCTAGTTTCTAATCCATTTGACTTTCATCTTTTATGAGTGAATTTATCTTATTCACATTCATGGTTCTGGATTATTAATTGTGTATTTACCTCCATTCTCTTCTCTTATATTTTTCTTTCTTTTTTTGGACCCCATCCCCCCACCCCCCATTCAGGGTTTGTTTTGCTTCTGGCTAATCCCTCCATTAATTTGCTTCCCTCTTATTTCCTCAGCTCCCCTCAATCCTTTTTCTGTTTGTTTTCTCTACTGTGTGAAATTTATTTCTGTACCCAGGTGTAGGTGTGTGTGTGTGTGGCGCGCGCGCGCACGTGTGTGTGTGTTTTCTTCCCTCTTTTGACCAATTCAGATAGGAGTGAGGTTCGAATGTCATCTGCTCTCTCTTTTCCCTTTTTGTTTGTATATTATTCTACTTTCATACCCCCAAGTATGTGAGATAGCTTTCCCCATTTTTCCTCTCTTCCATGACCTTCTAATTGTATTCCTCTTTCTTTCCCTTTATGTTCTTTTCATATTATCAAACATAACACTTTCTGTTTATTTAGCATTCTTCTGTCTCCTTTAATGAAGATAGAGTTCTGAGAGCCTTCATGTATCTTCTTCCCATATAAGAATGTGGACAGTTTATCCTTGTTTAGTTTTTTATGATTACTAGTATATTTTTACCTTTTTTTAAAATGCATCTCTTGTTTGTTGTGTTTCTAAAGCAGAGTTTCTACTCAGCTCTGATCTTTTCATCAAGAATGCCTGGAAGTCCTCCATTTCATTACAGGTTTATTTCTCTCTTCCCCCCCTGCCCCCCACCCCAGTAGAATTCTATTCAGTTTTGCTGGGTAAGTTATTTTTTGTTGTAAGCCTAAATCTTTTGTCTTCTGAAATATCATATTCCAATCTCTCTGCTTCTTTATTGTGGTGGCTACTGAATCTTGTGTGAACTTGATTGTGACTCCCTTTTACTTGAATGAATTCTTTCCTTTTGGATGTTTGTAGTAGTTTGCTTTGACATGGGAGCTTTGCACTTTGGCCAATATATTCCTGGGAGTTTTCAGTTTGGGGTTTCTCCCAGGGACCGATGGATTCTTTTGGTTTCCACTTTGCCCTCTGCTTCTAAAGAGATTAATTTTTTTTTTTTTTTGGAAATATGATGTCTAGACTTTTTTTTTGTCATGGTTTTTAAATAGTCTTATGATTATTAAATGATCTCTCCTCAATCTGTTTTCCAGGTCAGTTATTTTTGCTACTCAATAGTCAATAAACATTTATTGAACACCTACTATATTCCAAGCACTGTACTAAGTGCTGGGGATACAAAGAAAGGCATGAGATAGTTTCTGTCATCAAGGAGCTCACAGTCTAATTGGTGAATAAACAGGGAGGAGGGTAGAAAAGGAAAGTATTCAGTGTAGGATTATGAAGTCCTGCAGCCAGGTGGGAAATGAGATATGCTATGAAACCCCATATATTTTCTTCTATTTTTTTTGTCTTTTGACTTTGAATATTTCTCATTTCATGGAGTTGTTATCTTCTATTTGACCCATTCTGATTTTCAGGAAACTTGTTGTACCTGTTATACTAAGTTGTTAATTACCCTTCTAATTCATTCTCCCATAGTTCTAATTTCTTTTCCATTTTTTTCCTCTAGTGTTCTATTTTCATTTCTACAAACTCTTAAATCTCTTTTAAAAACTCTTATTTCATCTCCACCAGGAATTCTAGTTGAACTTGTACCCAAGTTGTGTTTTTCTTGAGTCTTTCCTTGTAGCTGTTTTGGAGTCATTCTTTTCTTTTGGGGTTATGACTTGAGTATTCTTTTCCCTATTATAATGCTTTATGTTGGGATTCTTTTTCTGCTGGCACATTTTCTAGCCTTCATCTTGGATTTGAACTTTATGTTAGAGGTAGACTCCTAGGCACTTCTGGAGGAAATATCTGGACTGATCCTGCTGCTGCTTTCTTTGGATATTGAATATTGTGTTATTCTAAGATCTCAGAGACAGTTCAGACTAGATATCCTACAAAATTTCAATACTCTCAAATCAGTCTGCTTTAGGGTAAAGGATGATTTAACAACAAATTCCTAGATTATGACTGGGAAATCCAGGAAAAAGAGTGAATAATTTTTCCAGGTCAGGTCACTTGGGGAGTCAAGTAGTCTTTGGGGACTACGAACAGGTTCTGGCCAAAAGCACACAAATGGAGGTTTTCAGCAATTAGGAACTGAAAGAGTAGTGAGATCAGGCACCATGGCAGGAAGGAGAATCCCTGGGTATTGCTCAGAGTACAGGAACATGTGCCATCTGGCAGCCTACTACATAGTTCTGGGTCACAGCTCCATGAGACTTTGAAGAACCCCAAAAGTGGCAGAGAATAATGGTCACTGTCGTGGGTCTTAGCTGTGTACCGAGCAAGCAACAAGTTCAGAGACAAAAGTAGGTGTGTGGCAGGAGTAGAGCAGGGGCTCAGTTCTGGCCACCAGCCCAGGCTGAAGTCTGCAGTGGAATAACCAGAGCAGGAATCCAATACCAAAGAGGAGCCTATAGTTCATGTCCTCTGAACCTGCAGACCCTGTCGGAGGGTTAATAGTTACTGAGTCCAGCAGCATGATTATGGACCATCTAACCAGGGAGACCCAAGACTGGGTCAGGAGAATAGTGAGCAGACGTCACCCCAAATGACCTCACTTTGGGAGCACCGAATGCTTGCAGGTCCTCAGTCTGAGCTGTGAAAGCAGAAAGACATGAAAGGAGAGAAATCAGTTCTAGATATTCCCCCCCAGAAATGTGCAAAATATAGCTCTGGTATAAAGTCCAAAGTAAAAGGGTTGGTTGGCACAATGCACAAACCGCAACAGAAAAGAATCCCACTATAAGTTCAAGACATAAACCCAGAAGAAAAGAATTATTCTAAAACATTTACAAGCGAAGCTTCAAAGACAGTTGGGGTACAAACCAAAATTCCAACCAGAATTTCTGGAAGAGGAAAAGCAATAGTCAAAAATGATTTTAAAAATCAAATGAGAGCAATAGAAGAAAAAATGAGAAGAGGAATGAGGGCTATGGAAGAAAGCTACAAAAAGAGAATTAACAGCTTAGAACAAGAAGTATAAACGTTTTACCCAAGGAAATAACACCTTGAAAGCTGGAATTCTGATAACTCCATGAGACAACATGAAATATTTAAGAAAGTCAGAAGACCAAAAAAAGTAGAAAATATGAAGTATTTTACAGCAAAAATAACTGACTTGCTTAACAGATAGAGGAGAGATAATTTAGAAATCACTGGACTACTTGTAAACCATGACAAAGAAAAAAATAAGCCTAGACCTCATATTTCAAGAAATTGTAAAAGAAACAGAAATAGGAAGAACAATTGGATTAGGTTAAGTAGTGACAGAGGAAGTACATTCTGGAAGTGATGCAGTTTTAAGGATGTTGAGGGATTGAAGTTTAAGGTATCTGAAAAAGGGAAGGAAGGACCCCAAATGCTTGAATAAAAACTCTGACCTTAATTTTGCCAAAGGCATTACTTAGAGCAAATAAATACCAATTCTTATGTACTTTCCCTTGCCTGTATATTTTCTGTTTTTGTTATTCAAGCTATTTTAAACATTTTAATATCCAAGTGTAAGATTAAATTTACATATATTTACATTCCAGCCCACTAGATTTGATCCACTGTTCAATGAATCATGGAATTGTGCGAAATAGCACTTGAATGATTTAGAATCTTTATTTAAAAACATAGACAAATTTCAGAGGTCAGTAAAAGATTTATTGAGCATCTGTACTGTGCCAAGTGTTAGGGATACGAAGAAGGCATCTGTTCAGTCTACAACCAAATTTCAACCAACAGGATATGGAAGTCAAGATTTTTCACAATAGGACCATGTAGAGAGACAACCTGGTGTTGTAGAAAGATGGCTAGACTTGGAGTTAGGAAAACCTGGATTTGAACCTTCATCTCTGACATTTAAATCAGCTTTTATCAAATTGTTTTCCCTAAACAATGCCTATAGTACCTAACACATAGGATTGTTGTGAAGATAATTCTATAACACACTTCAAAATCTTTAAACTGCTATAGAAAGGTACACTTAAGACTGTCGTTATAATTACCACACTACAGTATTGCTGGCAAATTTAACCTTACTTACGACTCCCCCACTTCTGTGTTTCTTTTTTTTTTTGATTTTTTTTTTGCATGATTTAATTTTATTTATTTATTTAATTTTTTACATTCATTTTCACAAATTTTTGGGTTCCAAATTTTCTCCCCTTTTATCCCCTCCCCCCACCCCCAATACCCCAAGCAATCTAATTTTCCCTATCTCCAATCTACCCTCTCTTCTGTCATCCCTCCCTTCTCTTGTCTCCATCTTCTCTTTTCTCCTGTAGGGCCAGATGACTTTCTATTCCTCATTAACTGTATGTCTTCTTTCCTAGTTGCAACAACAATACTAAACAGTTCTTCCTAAAACTTTGAGTTCCAAATTCTCCCCATCCCTCCCTCCCCACCCATTCCCTTTGGGACGGCAGGCAATTCAATATAGGCCATATCTGTGTAGTTTTGCAAATGACCTCCCTGATAGTCGTGTTGTGTAAGACTAACTGGATTACCATCCCTCCTAACCTGCCCCTCATTGTTTCTCTTCTGTCTCTTGATCCTGTCCCTCCCCAAGTGTTGACTTCAAATTGCTCCCTCCTCCCTTTGCCCTCCCCTCCATCATCCCCTCCCTTGCAATATCTCCTTCTCCCCCACTTTCTTATACTGTAAGAAAGGTTTTCATACCAAAATGAGTGTGCATTTCACTCCTTCATTTAGTCAAATGTGATGAGGGTAAACTTCTTGTTTTTTTTTTTTTCTCAGCTCTCCTCTTTATCCCTCCACTAAGAAAAACTCCTACCTGCCTCTTAAATGACATATAGTTACCCCCTTCCCTTTTCCCTCTCTTTCCTCCCCCTACATTTCTCTCTCACCATTTACCTTAGTTTCTTTTAAGGTATGGTCCCATCCTATTCAGTTCAATCTGTGCTCTCTATCTCTGTATGTACGTGCATGTGTGTATGTGTGTGCATGCGTGTACATGTGTATGTGTGGTCCCACCAACTACCCAGATACTGAAAAGTTTTAAGAGTTAGAAATATTGTCTTTCCCTGTATGAATGTAAACAGTTCACTTCTGGTAAGTCCCTTAAGACTTCTCTTTGCTGTTTACTTTTTCATGCTTCTTCTCATTCTTGTGTTTGAAAGTCAAATTTTCTTTTCAGCTCTGGTCTTTTCATTAAGAATGATTGAAAGTCCTCTGTTTCATTGAAAGACCATATTTTCCCTTGAAGTATTATACTCAGTTTAGCTGGGTAGGTGATTCTTGGTTTGAGTCCTAGTTCTTTTGCCTTCTGGAATATCCTATTTCATGCCCTTCGATCCCTTAATGTAGAAGCTGCTAGATCTTGGGTTATCCTGATTGTATTTCCACAGTACTGGAATTGTTTCTTTCTAGTTGCTTGCAAGATTTTTTCCTTGAGCTGGGAGTTGTGGAATTTGGCCACAATGTTCCTAGGAGTTTCTCTTTTTGGATCTCTTTCAGGTGGTGATCGATGGATTCTTTCAATACTTATTTTGCCCTCTGGTTGTAGAATGTCAGGGCAGTTTTCCTTGATAATTTCATGGAAGATGATGTCTAGGCTCTTTTTTTGATCATGAGTTTCAGGTAGTCCCATAATTTTTAAATTGTCTCTCCTGGATCTATTTTCCAGGTCAGTTGTTTTTCCCATGAGATATTTCACATTCTCTTCCATTTTTTCATTCTTTTGGTTTTGTTTGGTGATTTCTTGGTTTCTCATAAAGTCATTAGACTCCATCTGTTCCATTCTAATTTTGAGAGAACTATTAAATTCAGTGAGCTTTTGAGCCTCTTTTTCCATTTGGCTCATTCTGCTTTTGAAAGCATTCTTCTCCTCATTGGCTTTTTGAACCTCCTTTGCCAATTGGGTGAGCCTATTTTTCAAGGTGTTAATTTCCTCAGCATTTTTTTGGGTCTCCTTTACCAAGGTATTGACCCGTTTTTCATACTTTTCTTGCATCTCTGACATTTCTCTTCCCAGTTTTTCCTCCACCTGTCTAACTTGCTTTTCAAAATCCTTTTTGAGCTCTTCCAGGGCCTGAGCCCACCTGCCACCCCCCTGGGGTGTCTGGGGTACTGAGGCCCCACCCTCCACGTCTTTCCCTGATGGCAAGGATACGTCCTCGTCATCAGATCCGAAGGTCAGGATCATTTGCATTTGTTGGAAAAAACTCTCTATAGTCTTATTTTTCTTCCCTTTTCTAGGCATTTTCCCAGCCAGTTACTTGACTTCTGAGATTCCTTTCCACCCCCGCCTGGATCCGCCCAGCTAGTGCTTGGCCTCTGAGATTTAAATGGGCTTTCCTCCTGCGGGCTGTCAATCAGTGAGCTTTAGTTCAGGTGCTGGGGTGGGGGCAGGGCCGCCTCCCAGGCTCAGATCTCTCAGGGGCTTTATGTAGAGACTTTCAGGAATGGAGCGGGTGGGGGCGGGGTGGGGGGCCCGTCTCCCAGGCTCAGCTTCCTCAGGTTTTATGCAGGAATCTTCCGTAATGAAGATCCTGCCTGCTGCTGGGGGATTCCTGAGTCCCTGTCCGCTGCCGCCTCAGCCGCCGCCCACCCCTTTGCCTCCGCCGCTTCCTGCCCCGGTCTCTGCCGCCGCCACTTCCTCCCGAGGGGGCCCGAGTCACGGAGACGCCCTGCTCCCCCTCTCCTCCAGCCCGGCCTTCTCTCTCACTGACCTGTAGCTTCTGTGGGCGGAGGGACTTTCCCGGCTGCTGGAGCTTCCGTCTCTGAAGCCTGCTCGGATCAGCTTCTCTGGGGTCAGCCAGGGCAGCGCTGGGGGTGGGGTCCACTTTCCGGGGTGCGAAGGACCCTGGGGACGGGTCTCCAGGGCTCCCTGGAATGGAAATCTCTTCCACTCCATTTCTGCACACCTTGTATTGACCCAGAAGTTATGGGGGACTCTTTTTACATTAATTCTATGGGCTTTGGTTTCGGAGCTCGTAAACGTGTGTCCTTCTACTCTGCCATCTTGGCTCCGCCCCCCTGTGTTTCTTTTTTTCTACATTGTGTGTAAGGTCTTCCCCAGCAGAGTATTATGAAGCCAGTCTACTTCAGAATGTTCTCCTTAGGCAAATACATTTCAACGCACTGCCTTTGACTGAAGAGTCCCGTTCTATCAGTATTAAATCTTAGCTCTTTGTCTGAGCTAACGTCTGGCTAAAAAGATGTATCGCATTTTGGTCAAGCTTTCATTTCTTAGTCTTTGCTGGTTGCCTTTCAAAAACAAAATGTAGGGAGAATGTGAAGGCTTTGTCTTTGTCATCGGTTGACTGAACCATTGACCAGTCTACGTGATGGCATGATGCAGTAGACAAGAATTGGAAAAGCTGGAATTATTTAATGGTGAAGTAATACCCTTTCTACCTAGACCTATGCTTCAAATAAATAATCCTGGGAGGCAAAAGGATAACGAAGGCTTCTTCAGTAATTAGAGGCTTCTGTTGCTTTTCTGTCATTTTGGGAGCAGTTTCCTCACTTTGCCCTCAAAATCTTCCGGTATTGTATGATGCTGTCTAGCAGGAAGGGGCATTTTGTACTGTGGCTCCACTGTCCTTTAAATTCAAACCTCAGGAGGTTGCCTTATGTCTTGCACTCAAACTATCTCAATGTTCTGCTTCAAAAGCTTGTTAAGTTTTCTGTAAACATCTCTAGCGTCGCCTGGCAACCTGTTATATACCTATTGTTTACGATTTATCTACCCTTCCCTTGAACCCATTGATTGATTTTCTCTGTAATGAGTTTATTTTTTTCTGCTGTTGTTTGCCTCCCAGGTCTCCTGCTCACATTTTCCATAGGTGAAATCAGGTTACAGTGAGCATCAAGGGCTTCTTGGAAAAGCGAAGTCAGTGAAAGGTTTCATGTGAACCGGAAGGTGCTGTGAGTGGAAGGGGGAAGGAGCAGTTACTTAACTTTACCCTGGTTAATGTTATATGGGCATTTCTAAAAGATGAAAGTGGGGCTGAGGAATGGTATTAAAGGTTAATTTTATGTAGATGAACCTCAGGTCATTTCTGAAATCATATGGTGGAACCAACTTCTTCTCCTCCACTGGCTGCGTCCCTGAATAGTGCTGCCCATCAAATGAGAACAAGTGAGAATATTTGTAAAGCACTTAGCACAATGCCTGGCACATATCAAGTCCTCTATACATGCTTATTACTTTCTCCCTTCCTTTCCATATGTCCAGTCCCATGGGACTGCCTGAAGTACGAGGAGACATAAAAGTCTAAGATATGGAACTTGTTCTCCAGAGCTTATAGTCAGACTAGTTGGGAGAGCATAGGTATGACCAAGTCACTCCTGGGCTTTCAAAGTTTCATGAATTCTGTGTTTCTGGAAAAAAATATAAACATCTATTTGGCATTTAAAATTCTTTACAACATCTATCTACTCCAATCTGTTTTTCCAGATTGATTTCACATCACTTCCTTTCACATACTTTATGTTCAGCCAGATGACCCTTATCCCCTCATGCCTGGACTACTGAGTTAGCCTGATTATTGATCTTTCTGTATCAAGTCTCTCCCCACTCCAGTCCTTCCTCCACTTAGCCATCAAGATCTTTCTAAAGTGCAGGTATGATCATGTTGCCCTACTGTTTAACTCTAGTGGCTCCCTCTTAGATAAACAATCCTCTATTTGACATTCAAAGCCCTTCATGATATGGCCCCTCCTACCTTTCTAGTCTCCTTACGCCTTACTCTTCTTCACTACCTACTCTGTGATCCAGTGACATTGCTGCTTCTCACACAAAACAGTTTGTCTTCCAACCACATGCATTTTCTTTGGTTGTCCATGCTGACAATACTCTCCTTCCTTATCTCTGCCTCCTGGTTTCCCTGACTTCCTTCACGTCCCAGCTAAAATTCCACCTTCTACACGAAGACTTTTGCAATTCCCTTTATTTCTAGTAGTTTCTTTCTTTTTGATTATTTCTCATTTATATCATATATATATATATATATATATATTTGCATATATCTTCTTTGTACATAGTTGTTTTCATGGGGACTGGGTTTTTTTTTTGCCTTTCTTTGTATCCCCAGGTCTCAGTACAGTGCCTGGCACATAGTAGGTGCTTAATAAATGTTCATTGATTGATTGGTTGAATGAGGGTGGTAGCCACATGAGTGGGAGTGATGTGACAGATATGAGACTTTATGGAGATAGAATTGGACTGGATGTGTGGAAAGAGGGAGAGTGGAGTTGAGGAATACTCATGGTGTGCTGGAAGGATGGTGGTACTTTTGAGAGAAACAGAGGTCAGGATTAGTTGAGGATTTAAGGGCAAAGATAAGCTGTCTTAAACATGTTAAATTTAAGGTGTGTGAGACATCTAGGCAGAGATAGGCAGTTAGGATACAGGACTAGATCTTAGGAGATCCATAAGGATAAGGACTAGATATGCAGATTCAGGAGTTATCTGCATAGAAATCATAAGATTGTCATCTTATTAGCTGGCAAGTACCTTCGAGTCCAAAGACCTCATTTTGCAGACAATTTGCTTGAGGCTCCCTGAAGTTTTTCATCCAAATCTAGGGCAGGATTTAAGCCCAGATCTTTCTGACTCTCAAGTCCAGTTCTTTGTTCATTATGCTTTTTCATACTAGCTAAATCCAGAGGAGTTGAGACCAGTCAAGGAGAAGGCCCAGGACAGAGCCTTAGAGGACACTTATACATACAGAGTGGATGATGAATGAGGCTCCTGTTGAGGAGACTGAGCAGTAGTCAGGTGGGTTGAGGAACCAGGAGTGAGCAATGTTAGGAAAACCCAAAGGGGAGAGAGTTATTTAGTGAGGGAGAGGGTCAACAGTGCTAAATGTTATGGAGAGGTGAAAAAAGTTGAGGATTTAGAAAAGGCTTAGAAATTAAGAAATCACTGGCAACTTTGGAGAGAGCTATTTCAGTTGAGGGGGTAGATTCAGGAGTGAATTTTTAAGGGATGGAGGAGTGAAAATAGAAAGGAGTATACATTGCTTTTTTTGGGGGGGGAGTTTGTGAATAGGAGGAGAAATATTGGATGGTATCTTTGAGCAATGACTATGACAGATGAGAGTTTCTTTTAAGGTTGGGGGCCACATGAGATATTTGTAGTTAGTGCCTTTAGGAGAGAAAAGAAAATTAGGAACAAATGTTGTGGAGAGTGCAAAAGAGTTAGGGAAATTTAAAAGTATTGCTGGATAGTATAAAGGCCCATCGATTGATACTATATAACATAAATTTGTAGTGAAGCCAACCAATACATTTGGGTGACCTCTTTCAACATTGTTTTGGCATGAAATTAGGAATGAAGAAGGCAAATGGAGGGAACAATCCAGAGCTGAAATTGGGAGAGAGTGAGCCATAATAGTATATGGGGAGGCAAAGTGTGCAAGAGTAACGGATAATCTAACGGTGCTTGCAAGGCACATGGTTTATCCTTAATTAATGCCTGACTTGACTTGGTTAACTCTGGGTTCAAAATTCCAAAGGGAATACGGAGAAGTCAAGTAATAGGTGGCAGGAAAGTAGGACAAGGTAGAATGACTGGAGGTCAAGAATAAGGATTAAGGATTAAGAGGATGAAAAGATAGGGAGGGAATAGTAAAATATATTCTTTGCCCTCCTTTTACTCCTATTCCACTTCCCTTGTCAAAACCTTTCTTGATTCTCCTCCTGTATAATGACTCCTTAATTACCTTTATTGCATCATTAGCCCTCTCCCAACAACTGAGTGTCCCTGAAAGAATAAGGACAGATCCTGTGATTTTGTTGGTATGAGAACTCCAGGTAAGGAAACTCCCTCTAACGTTGCAGGTCAGCTCTTTTCTGCAACACAGTCTTAGAGAGTTTCCAGAGCCCTAAGAGGTTAAATGACTTGCTTAAGGTCACAAAACCAATGTAAGTCAGAGAGAGGACTTGAACACAGGTCACCCTGGCTATGAGGCTGACTCCCTTTCCTTTATTGGGTTCACTTGGCCTGACTCCATCTTAATTAGGTTTAGGTCTTTTTTCCTTCTCTTCCTCCTTCCTTAATGACCTCATTAACTTCTGTGGTAGCCTGATGCATCAGCTGATCACTATGTGTTTGAATTTAAAGATGTTGGCAGTCACTTAGATAAGAAGCCTATAAGGCTAGAGATATTAATTGAAGGATGCATAGGACTGAGTGGAAATCAGCAGCTACGTGGTCCATTTCTAATAGCTCTGGAGTGGAAGTCTAGTTTAGCTTGCCTCATGTTCCAGTCTTCCTGCGTTCTGTGGGCTCCACTAGTCAAAACATGTGGTGACTTGCAGGACGTTGCCCCATCATTAAACCAACCTATAGCACTTCTCAAAGGATAGATTTTTATATTCCAAACAACAGCTGGATGGAAAAATACTTTCAGTGCTTCCATGCAATTTCCAAGGACAGTCTTGTGCAAGGTCCTTTGGGGGATATGGGAAGAGGGAAAAATGTAATGAGGAATATGACATTATCTTTGGTAGAAATTCATGGAAGCTGAGAATGAATGTACGTATCTTCCACAGTAGAGATTATAGATTAAAGTTTTCTGAGCAAACCACAGGGTATTGAGTTTCTGCAGGCCTCTACAATAAATCAGCGAATTAAAAAAAACATTTATTAGATACTTACTAATTGCTAGGCATTATTGCTAGGCATTGTATTAATTCAATGCCTTCTATGTGCCAATCACTCTACAGGTTGGGATATAGAGTTAAAAATGGAACAGTTCCTATCCCCAAAGAGCTTATATTTTGGGGCTGAAGTGAGGGAGGGGGAAGTAGAGGAGGAGCTTCAGGAACAAAATGAACCCAGCTGAGAGAAAGAACACATGAATCCCACCTTTTAGTAGCTGGATGATACAGTGGATAAAGTGCTGGGCCTGGAATCAGGAAGATTTGAGGTCAGCTGTGGCCTCAGAAACTGATCAGCTGTTTTACCATAGGCAAGTCAACTTTGCTTGCCTTAGTTTCCTCTTCTGCAAAATGGGGATAGTAAGAGCACCTACCTTTTGGAATGGTTGATGATAAAATGAGATGTTTTCAAAGAACTTTGCAGTCCCTTAAAGTGCTATATAAATGCTACCATTATAATTATATTTATTTTTACTTCATGTAGCACCTAAGAGATTGTGAAATTAGAGATCAAATGTGGTGACTTTATTATAATTGATAGAGAAAGCAGTTTGTTATAAAAATCTTTTTTGGTTTTCCTCCTCACTCTTTCATACTTTAATATCATCAGGTTAATTTTGCATATTTGAGCTTCTCAGCAAGGTTTCTACAACTGGTTTTGCTCTACACTGCTTCCTGCTATTTGGTGAGGCAATATTGTTGATTAATTCCTTAGAATTCAATTTGGAAAGATCAGAGATATTTTTGGTGGTGATATTATCATCTTCTGGTTAATGAAGAAGGCTGGATTACCCTGGCTTATGATCTGAAACAAAACAAACATGTCTTGACCTCCTCTCTACCAGGACGGCATCCCATCTACATTTTATATTAACAGAATCTATGGGGTTTACAAAGATTACTCGCCTTTCTCAAATTCTTAGTAAAAACTCGAAGAAGATGAAGAGGTTTTGAATTTAAAGGCAAAGAAGTATTCTGCCTTAAGTCTAAAGTCAAGTGTTAAGTTAAAACCTCAATAAGTCTTGAGAACTGACTCACTCTTAAGTATTAGCAGTGTCAGCTTAGCCAGCCATGTGTTTGTTGTTCCCTGGAGCCTGTGCTTTTTGATTGGAACAAAACCTCTTCCTCCTTCCCTTTCTCCTTCCCTTCCTCCCTCCTTCCCTCCCTCCCTTCCTTCCTTCCTTCCTTCCTTCCTTCCTTCCTTCCTTCCTTCCTTCCTTCCTTCCTTCCTTCCTTCCTTCCTTCCTTCCTTCAGATAGGTTGTGTGTCAGTTTCTTTGACTAGTTGCTTCCTGATGTATCCCTAAAGTAGATGTGAACTGGCGCTGTAGGTAAGAACTGGGATTTGATCTAAGATCTGTATGCTATATTGCTGTTGTTTCAAATTCTAGCTGTTTGGAGGACTGTGATAGAAATTCCTCTGTTTTTTACTGACATTTTCTTGAAATTGTTTTGAATCATTGATGCATAATGTTTTCAATCATTTAAGGAGAGTTAAGTTGGTTAGTTTGGAACTGACTCCATTCTGTTTTTCAAATTTATTATACTTTTCCCTTTCATCCAGAGACTGGAAGACTGGATAGCTGTTGCTTTGAACAGCAAACTCCCTGTTTTCATCAATTTTGGTTTGGCTCTCCTTTCAGAAGCAAGGGCAGAGGTCTTTTGGCTGACTGCCTCTCATCCTGACCCCTAATTGTCAGAACCCAACTGTTGTCTGATTGTTTGGAAAAGAAGCCTCACTCTCCTTAGAGACCTCATTTGGGGTTTTTGTGCCTCAGGTTTCTTTGGCTGGTTGCCTCCTGACATATGGACATGAATGATTCCTTGCTCTTTATTCCAAATTAGGTGTGATTTCTTAACACGTAGTATCTGTTAGCATCTACAGCCCTATAAAGAAAAGCAGAATCTGACTACAAATATTCAGTGATTTCCTATTGCACACAGGATAAAAGAAAATCCCTTTGCCTGATATTTGAACCTTTACAATCTAGCTTTCACCTCCCTTTTCAATCTCATTTGAATCTCCTCTCTCCCTGTCCCTTCTCACTGTACTCTGTTTTAGTCAGATTTGAATACCAGCTGTTCCCTGATCTCATCCTGCTCTTGCTTGCATCTATTTATACTTATTCAAATGAGAAAAACACATAGGATTTAAAGCAGGAAGGGACTTTAGAGGAAGTCTGAGTCCAAATCTCTTATTTTAAAGGTGAAGGAACTGAGGCAAAGAGAGATTGTTACCTGTGTAAGGGAAGACAGCTAGTGTCTGAGGTGCAATGTGAAATCAGGTCCCTGTGATGCCAAGTACAGTAAACTAACTGTTCACTACTCCATCTTCCTAACATTCTCCATATGTCTTCCTTTTCTTTCAAGCTCCTCTACCACTTTTACGAAGTCATCCCTGATTTCCCTAGCTGAAAGTGGTCTTCCTTTCTCATATGTTTCTAGAGCACTTTTTTAGACCCCTCTTTTTCCCTCTATTCTCGTACTATACTTACTTGAGTACATATAATATCTCTCTATTAGACTATAAGTTCTTTGAGGTCAGGAATCATGCCATTTCTTATCTTTACATTCCTAGTGTCTGCCATAGTAACATACTACTAAATGTTTGCTTAATTAAACTGAATCATAAAATCTTTTTTAATGTCAGTTGCTGATTTTTGTTGTCAAATGTCAAAGCACCCAAGGTACTGTTGGAGTTCAAAAAGCAAGCAAGATGAAATATCAAATGTGAACAGGAGATACTCCTCTATTTGTTCCTAGCTGACCAACACAGTGGGTTTTTTTCCTTTGAAAGAAAAGAAGCGAGAAAAAAGAAAAAAAGATCTAAACTGACGAGGAATGAATGTGGAGAAAAGTAGAAAGAAAATAAAGTGTGACCTGTTTCTTTCTGTTAATGGGCTCCCTGTCTTTCTGTCATTATCTTGGTCCCTTTCTGCCTCTGCCTCTCTGTTTCTCTGTCTCTATCTGTTTTCTCTTTCTTTCTTTCTTTCTTTCTTTGTTTCTTTTTTCTTTCTTCACTTTTTCTTAGATTTAAAAAAAATATTTTGCTTAATTTAAACCCCATTCAGTGACAGTTTAAGGTCCTTAGGAATTTTGCCTTTTTGTGGCTAGATTGTTTTTGAATTTAATATCCTACCCCAAAGGCACTTCTTTCTCCTAAGAAATTAAGGAAGGGTCCCTATAAGCTTGTGCTCATTTCTACCCTCCCATCTCCTTTTTTTTTTTTTTTTTTTTGCCATAACCTCATTTTTGGAAGAATGATTGTTTTTTCACAACAAATGCTACAAGAACTTTTTCCCAAGTGATTTCTGTTTTCCATGATACATCAGAAGCAGCCACATCCTCTGTAATTTCCTTTTATTAGTTGCCATTTTCTGAAATTATGAATGCTTACAACATTGAATTTGAAAAGATACAGTTAAAGCTCTGGACTTGATTCTTGGCTTTATTGTGTGGCAGTCATGGCATTTTCACATAGTCTAATGCTTTTTCTCAGCATTGTGATGTGACATCACATACATGAACATCCCTCCAATATTTGTACATACATACATATATATATGTGTGTGTGTTTATACACACCTATGTTTCACTACAAGCATGATGTTTGAGACAAGTGAACTGATTCATGTGGGAGAAGTTCAGTAATTTTCTTTAAATCTGGTCATATCTTTTATGCTCTACATGGAAAATTCTGATATATTGAACTATATATGCCAGGGTATTATAAATGTGAGGGGGGGGTCTCTGCTCCCTGATGGCTGAAATGTTTCTTCCTGGGAGTAGGGACCAACTCACAAGAATGATAAATAATATATTTCTAAAAAAAGAACAGCAATTATACCTTTAATAGTTGTAACCTACTCCATGACCTACAATAATGAGACTTTGGAGATATTAAAGTTGGCATCTTAGACCTTAAATAGTTCATAGAATCACAGAGCTGGAAGGGACCTTAGAGGCCTTTAAGCTCAACTCCTTCCTTTTACAGATAAGGAAACTGAATTTGAGGAAAGTTAAGTGACTTGCTTAGGATTGTACAGCTAGTTAAATGTTAGAGATAGAATTTGAACTCAGGTCTTCCTGACTCAGAGTCCAGCAGAACATGAAGTCTCCATAGTCAAATAATCTCATTCTCAGTACTTGTTCTGTGGCATAGAATACACCAAAGAAACAGTTCAATTTATTCAGATCAGTCCTCTCCACTTGTGATAACCAGGGCATCTACTCCCAGTTCAGTGAGTTGTCAGATGGAATAGTGATGCTGTCCCTCCATCTGATCACTACTTTTATAAGTTATTGTTTGGGGATGAATGTTGGTTAAATCATATTAAATGGAGATGGTGCTATCAGAGCAGGCAGGCTTTATAACTTGTTGGAGTTTGAGTTAAAAGAAAACTTTGGAAGTATGTAGATGAGCTATTTAGAAATAAAATATTTTTGTTATTAAAGCCCATGTAGACCTCTAAAATGAATTTAACTACATGAAGCTTATAATTTGAAGGGGCCTCAGCTGTCAGTCACTTAGTGTTTCTTCTCTTTTCTTCTCCTTCTCTCTTCCCCCTCCCCATTTTTCAAGTTGAAGTTGGAGGAATCAAGTGATAAGTCCAAGATCATACAGATAATAAATAGATGCACTGAGATTTGAGGTCATTTTTCCAGATATGAATTAAATGATTTTTCCCATTATATTAAAGTACCTCATATAATATGGGGTGTCCCAAAAGTCTTAGTGCAAATTTAAGCTTTAATAACATCAGAAGTATGAGTGCTACAGACATACAAAAACGTCATTTCAAAATTTATTTAAATTTCTGTATCATGTCGTTTTTAACAAAGTTCAATGAGAGTTTCTAGTGTGAAAACTGCCTAGAACCATGACGCAAAACAGTTATGTTGAATTTTAATAAGAATCACATCAATATTAAAAAAATTTCAATAACCTTTTACATATTCTTTTTATTTGTAAATAAAAAAATAAAGTTGTAGCATTTATACTTCTAAGTTATTAAAACTTAAAACTGCATTAAGATGTTTGGGACACCTGAATGAATCCTCACCAATGGAAAGACTTGTCTTTTCCTGAGCATCTGAACTGGGCTGACCATATTGAATTTTGTCACAATATGACTTTCCTTTGGAAGTGTGGCCTGAGCTGTGGTTTTTGCATTAGGCTTTAATGGTTGCATGGATTGAGAGCACCCTTGAATCTGAAAAGCAGTCCAGTTTTTTCTCTGTTGTGTTTTCTAAGGTTGAGAACTTCCAAAATTCCACCAAGTCACTTCTCTTTGTGTTCCAAAACCCATTTATTTTGAAAGCTATGGTTTCTCTTGAGACTATGAAATGAATTTAGTTTGTTTTTTTATTAATAATAAAATCCCCATGGAATTGAATCCCACACTGATGACACTGTCCAAATACTTTTCAATTTTTTTTACAAGTGACTTTTTCCTCCCACATGTGCGACTTGCTTATTAGCACTGAAATTTTTATAAATGTAGTAGTTCTGAATATCAGAAGATTTGATTTCAAGTGAAAAGGTGGGAAGTAGAAACTGATAACCAAATAGCTCTTTTCAAACCTCTCATTTAGGGTCCCTTTATATCTACTGCTGAAAAAAATACACACATATTTGCCCATTGAAGGAACAGTGAATCTCATCTCATTTGTTTGCTCAGTGGATATACTGAAGGATATGACTATGTACTTTCTCTATTTAAATATAAGAATAGTGATCGACAGGTCAACAATGTGGTGACATTCTTGCCATTTTCTTTTTCACAAGAAATGATTTCCTTATGGAAACTATCTTTCCCATGAAGAAATGACCTGTCTTTCATTCTGTTATTCAGATGGGCCCTCAACTGCTTACCTTTGATGATCAAAAAGTCATCTAGATCAGTTACTTAAGAGTTTAATTTAGTGCAACGTAGCAGCTATTGCTCCCGTGCTCGGGAGCTCACCTGAATGTTCTCAGGATAGCCAGATAAAGGAAAATGAATGAGACATGCTGAAAGAGTCATGGATCTTTGCCACTCTCGGGATATATGATGGGTTGGTGGACGTTTCACTGGGTTAGTGAAAACCTGGAGAACCTGGCATGTTTTATGAATGCAACCCAACTTTTTTTTTTTTAAAGTTAGGGTTATTTTCGTTATCTTCCCTAGCAAAGTCAGAAAACAAACAGAACCATGTTTCTCTGTTTTCTGTGCTAAAGAATGTTAACATCAAAATGACAGAAGACAAGGAAGACAGACTCTTGTTTATATAAAAAGTAATCCAGCTGCATCCAATTAAAGTAGTGTAGTTCAGAGCCCTATACCTCTAATTTCCCCCTTCCCCTTAATTACCTCGGTATTTTTTGTTCACATTTACTGAATATTTGATGCCTAAAATGATCAGGTGAAAGGTATAATATAAACTGACTCTATCTTGCTTTAACTGAAAAGAATGAATAAATGTTGACAAAGGACTGGAAGTAGAACCCCAGTTTCTTTGGACTCTTTCCCCTTAAAAGCAAAAGCAAAATTTTAATTGAGTTAATATGGGTTACAGTGCTATACTCTCAAATTTTTCAGGCTATTATATTGTGTGGATGTGTGAGGCTAATCAATTGATAACAATCTTTGACCTAAACTCTCGAAAAATCTACCTGGCTTAGTATGAAAACCAACTATGTCTCATACCATGTCCTCTCAAAGGAGTCCCAGATGACAAACAGGGGTAAAGTTCCTTATTTTGTCCGTGTTCAAGTGTCTTGATACTCAGCTGTATCCCCAGGAAGTACAAGTACTAACTATTTTGCCCCATTTTTAGCTTTTTTGTTTTTAAACTTAACCATAATAATATACAGCTATATGTCAGGCAACGAACATCAACTGAGAAGTTGCTTATTTACCTCTTTCTCTGGGGACAGTAAATGTGGGATTCAGGAGGCATCCGACACAATCAAATCATGAAGCACCTGTTGCCAGAGGTTTCCTGAGACAGTTTAATAGGTCTCATCATGGAAAAGAATCTGAATAAGACAAAGTAGCTCAAACCGTAACTCAAATGCATGATTGCTTTGGTTCATATACTGCTACCATGAATGTTGAAGTGAATCCTAACTTTATTTTAAAAGATTGTTTTCCAACAAAACCTTATTTTTCATGTTTGAGTTCCACACAAAGCCAAATGCCCTACTGTAGGAGACCAATAACATTGACAAGGACAGAGATCATTAAGTAATAGTTTTCCTAGTTGTAATTTAAGTGAGAGAGTTCAGGGATCGTTTTAAGCAACTTGACAAAGAAGTAAAAAAAAAATTATAAATCCATGGTAATGATTTTTTTCTTTTCTAATCAACTAGGCAGGTCTCCCAATGTAAAATAAATGAAAAAACAATTCTTTGCTGCTATTTGCCTTGCACTTAAAATTTTCTTTGGCCATGGTTAATTGTCTCTTTTCAAAGTTATTTCTAAGCCAGAAGCTAAAAGACACTCAAGGCACAGGGTAATTTGAGAGGGAACATTTTGAAGCTAAGTTGTACGATACCACGCTGACTATAAAACTTAGCTGTTTTCAATAAATAGAGTTTATCTTCATTAACTCTATTAGCAGTCAGTATCTAAGGGGAGACAAATCTGTCTCTTCCCATTTGGCCTGGCCCCAGAGATGTTCAAGGTTCAGATGGGGCCAGATGCACTTTTGAAAAGCATGCCTGACCTTCACATTAGAGCACTAGATTTTGACTATTGTTTATTATTTCCTGGTATAGAATATCTGAGAGTGAAGGAAAGGACATTTTTCCTTGTAAACAGATCATAGGTTTTTTGTTCCTCTAAGAAATCTGTAGGAATTTGACCATAAAGTTTGACAAAAATGGATCTGAAATGATTAAATGGAAAGGCACCCAGGTATGAGTGTGTGGGAACACAGGTTATTTTGTTTTTCTTTCTAATTTCTGGAAATATTTGGGCATTTTACCTATACCTATTGGACTCAGCAATTATCTTTAGAGGGTTATAATTCTGATGTGCAAGACTATATTTTTAACAAGTGGTTCTTTGAAATGGTCTTTTGGGGATAATTGCACAATCAAATGTATACATCTTTGTTTCTCTGCTCACTTCTTTGAGAGGGGAATCTGGCTTACTGTTTGTTTATTCTGCAGGAGATATCTCAAGTGTAAGAGGGGAAAAGCATTTTTGGACATAGCAGTTAATTAGGAGAAGAGGTTGTTCTTATTAATGCCTTCACTGCCGAGTCCTATTGCTGTCCCTCCCCCTGGAATAAATGAAGGTGGTAACGTTTATAACGGTGAAGCTGACCTGGGAAATCATTCTTTCCGGTTGTAGCCCTCTAAGGAAACTGACAGACCGACCCTTGAAATGAGTGTATTTGTGAGAAGTACACCATTTACATAGCAGAGAAGTTTTGTATGAATTATCTTTATTTTTCAATATCCCATGACTGGAGAGGTCAAGGTTGGACAAAATTGTTGTTAGTTTTTGAAATCTAAAAGGTACCCACTGAGGAGCTTGTTCAAAGGGAGCCACTTACAGCAGTTTGCCTTATAAATCAGGGTGAAATCTAAGCGCATGAGGATGTGTCCATTCTATACTGTTACTTGGTAACAGGTATCATGATGTCATTCTAAGTAGTACTCAACAAGGTATTCAAAATAGTTGGCTACTATCAGTGTCCCTTAAGCAATTGGGAAAGGAACAGTGCCCATGGATGTCTCCTCTGCTGGATGGTTTCTTCACTGCTACCATAATAGAGAAGAGCAATCAAATATCTAATCTCACCTAGCAAATGGTGTACTCTTTCAACTTGATCTTGATTTTACTTTTTGTGGCTTTCCAAAGAAATGAGGGTCAATTGAGGATTCATGGATCATGGCAGAATGAAATGAGTACAAATAAAATTCAATGAATCCAGTACCTTTCTTGTAACTAACAATCTTCTTTAAGCACCCCTCTTGAGTGAAACATTCTATGAAAGTAGCTAACGTGAAGAAGACCCTTGATGTGATTTTAGTTTTGCCACCCCCTTTCTTTGCCAGTCTTCTATTGGAAGTACTAATGCTAGGCAATGTTTAAATAGCATGCAACTGGAGAAACAGTTTACGAAGTGGACAAGCAGGCACTGAGTAACTGACGGTCAGTGATATCTAGGTCATGCAACATTGTTCAGTTTGCTCATAACCTGTAGCCTAGATGCCAGCTCCATGAGTTTTAATTCCTTAGGTATTTGGTAGTGTTCTGTAGCATTCTCTTCCCCTCCCCCCAATTCTAAGGTTTATATTTATGACATTATGCAGTCTTGGATACTGTTAAAAATAAAAACAACACCCCGCAAACCTTATTCATTTATTTAAATTATAATTTAAACATGAGGCATTTCTTAAACACAAAGAAGCCACATATCTAGCTACAAGAGATCTCACCTTTTTCGGTCTCTACATTATTAGCCCCATAATTACCTTCCCTGACACGATCTTAAAGATGTTAAACAATAGGCTATTCAAAAGCCCATTCTACATCATCCAACTAAAACTGGTAATCTAGAGAGATTTGGGAGGAGGAGCTATCCAAACTTTCATTTACTGGTGTCTCATTAAGCTCAGAGATAGTAAAGAACATCTTGAATTATTGTTATGAAGTCACTTTGAAACCACTGCAGAGCAAGGAGAACTAATGTCATGTATTTGCAACAGCACTCTCCTCACAACTTTTTTATGAACTTCATTGTGACATTCATCCATTTTATACAATTTTCATGTTGAAGTAGATTAGATTACCTAGTAGTTTCCTTTGTTATACCACAATATCCCACATTCCTACATTTTCTATCGAACTTTTAATTCTGCTAAGCTCACACCTTCTCCAAATATGCTCATTATAATTAGGTCATCTTTCTAATGGATCATTATATCAAATGAGAGGGAACTGTTGCATTTTAGAAAATAAGACTGAGCTGTGCACCTCTGGGATTGCAGGAACATTAGTGATGGCAGATGTGGTCATCTTTCCCCTGCAGTTGCTTAAAGGATAAAAGAAAGCAGCAATACCTATCTTCATCTAACGTGACTTAAGCTAGAACTTGTGCAGCCACACAGCTCAATGCACAGAACTCGGCAGAGGAACAGATTGCCATAATTGATTTAACGTGCAAATCCTTGCAAAAAAAAAAAAAAAAAAAGACATCAGAACTAAACAGAACAATCTAAGGTGACTATTCTAGCCAAAGCTGTAATTAGCCAGTGACCTTTGACAGTAAGAATAAAGTCTTGAAGGAAAACAAAATGTTTTCCTTTATTTTTTTTTTTAAAGACACCCTTCAACTGTAACAGTTGGAGTGAGTGTTTGGTGAAATGAGGAAATCAAACCCAGCTACTTTAAGACCAAAGAAATGAATCCAAACCATAATGAAGGGATACTTTGGTACTGTAGCCATAACAGACAACATCATAGGTGTAAAAAGCATGGAATTCCCAAACTGGTACATGGTGGCAGAGTCACAGGTGGTCTGGGAAACCTGCTAGGTCTCCTGTGGAAATTGCTGACTGACATAGCTCATAACAGGAGTCTAAGAAACACAAGCATAATGGGTAACATTGCTTTGTTGAAAAGTTACTTCAGGCTTTGTGAAGGATCTCATTCTTTTGAGGAAGTGATGTTAGGTGCCATAGATTAAACTCTATAGTCTTGAGTGGAATGCATGTAGTTTCCAAAAACTCTCCTAAAAGGACTATTACACAGTTTTGTTTTATGATCTCAGCTAGAAAAGCAGAAAAGATGGGCATGAAAAGGCAGTTCAGAAACACATCTGAGAGGACATGAGATCACAAAGCTTTCAGAAGATGAAAGATGATTAAAGTTAAGGCCTTTATCTGCAAATAATAGTGTATTAATAAACTCTATACCATATTTACAAATGCTTTCTCTTGTATTAAAACTAACAATATTCTGTTCACAGTGCCATTGTTTATACAGGTAGCAATCCCATAATACTTATGGATTTTGGCATGGGAATCAGTAGCGCCTTGTATTTACAGGAAATGTACATGCATGAATATAAACATGTCATTGAAATGGAGGCATCAAAAATGACAGATTAGTTAATGATGCAAAAGAATGGACTATACAACACCTTCCCTGCATATCTGACAGGAAACCACTGTTCTTTACTTTGAGAAGATACCAGTCTCTTAACCAAAAGTGGTGTAAAAATTATTAACAAAATGAGCCTCCTCTGGGACTGGTTGGGTAGATAGAGTATTCTTAGTCCAGAGTTTTAGATCCTTTGTCTAGTGCACAGAATATAAAAGTTAAAAAGGTTTATTATTATTATAATAATTATTATTAAAATAAAAGATTCTTTCTCTTGCCCTCTTTTATGCCCACACACTTAAAACCAGTGTCCTCTGAGTTCCAAGTTTGCTGGTGGTTTATTGTGCAGCTCAGTAGCCAGATTTTAAAAAACTGTCCAGCGCTCTGGACCTATGAGCTGCTGCATGTCACAGTATGACCAAGGGCAGATGGAGTTTGTGGCCAAGAATGCCCTCCTTCCTCTCCAATCTTCCCCTGATAGTTGCGAAGCCCGTTCCTGAGACCAGTCTCAGCACTTATTGAACGGAGTTCCTCACTCAAGCAGCTAACGATCAGAAGTGACAAATGGCTTTGATACACTTAGAAAAATGGGGACGGAGGGGGTCAAAAGAGCACAGGAACAAAACCCAGAAGCAGTCTGGGTTTACTGACAAAGACACCCTTAGAGATGCTGTTTCCTTTCATGCTCTTGATGGCCCTGTGCACACTGAGATCTCAAACTTCATCCTGACTAGCAGAGAGAAGGTCACAGTGCCAAAGGGCAGGGCTGCTATTATGGGGTGTCTCCTTCACTTCCAGTCTGCTCCTCATTTTCAGTTCCGTGGCCTGTTTGGTCATTGATCTTGTTGCTATTACTGTCACTGCTGCCACTACCACTGCTGGGTTGTGTATGTTGTAAATTTTTCCATTTGGCCAGGTTTCTTGTGAGATTGTTTATCATATTTTCAGCCAGGGGACTGTTTTCTGTAAAATGGGACCATTCCTTGAAGAGAGGCTCGGCAATGTGGGTCATGAAACCTGGAAGAAAACAGAATTCAAAGATCACCATGAGACGACCACAAAGAGCATGATGCTATGAAATGAATACTTGTTCTGGAATCAGAGCACCTAGGTTCCAATCTTCAGACACTACAACATGTGTGACACTGGGCAAATTACTTGAACTCACGGGATCTCAATGTACTCATCTGTAAAATCAATAATCACTGAGATAAGTTCCAGCTCTAGATTTATAATTCTATGACAAAAAACCTCACCAACTTGGACTAAGTGAGGTATAAGGATTGTCTGATTAAAGTCAAAAGGTTGGATTACTAGATTCTCTCTTTAATTTTGTGTAGAACCTATTTTACAATACAAGATACCTTTAAATATGTAGGCATAGGCATCAATGGCAACTTAGCCAGAAATCCTTCTGTTCTTTCTGATCATACATTCACGTGTGTACATATACATACATATATATTTTTTAAAGAAATATAGTTTTATTATTCTCAAAGCTATGCAAAACCTTGACCTAGAGTATTGGAGTAGTTCATGCACTACTCCAGTGTAAACTCATTTTTGGGTAGAGGCTCTTGAGTTTGCTTTAATGAATTGATAAAATTAGTTTGTATTTAGAATCTGAGTTGTTTTCATGCAAATAAATGCGTAACAGAGAACATACTGTTAGACATTTTAGATATCTTACATTATCAACTTATATTGTTTATGAAGCAAAGGTAAACGTTAGGTCAGCACCTGTCTGTGCACAGATTCTGAATGAATAAGATTTTTGTTGTACTTCTTTGCATGGGAATTAGAAATCAATGCAGCTAGATCCTCCTGTAAAAATACCCTATAAACATGTCACCAACTTAGAATTCCTGAGGATATTTCAAACACCTGTTTTAGCAGAAAGATACCGATTCAGCTTCTCACTGATCAATTTCAGTTAGAAAAGAACCAAAGGACATGCTAACTAGCACTGTATATTAGGTATCTTCTCATACTGTGTGAAAAATTGGCTATATGTCAAAATTCTAAAATTATAATCCCAGAATCATTTATATCTCATAGACCTGAGGGAAAACAATGAAACGTGGGTTTCTATCTGAATTTAGGATTTTTAAAAAACTATACCAAGGGTTGCATATATCTTTAATCCTCAAGATAGTTTTCTTGTAAATCAATATGTTTTGTACCATTGAATACAAAAAGTTTACTCTAATACAATATTTAAACACCAGCTTATTCTCCTTCATGAGAATTGCCCCATTCACCTATTATCCCACCCACCTTCAATCATCTTCACTCTGCCCCTAATTTTCAATATATATCCTTAATTCACTGAATCCTTCCCTGTTGCCTACAACATGCCTGGATCCCCCTCATCCTTAAAAAAGCAAAACAGAACAAACTAGAAACAACAACAAAATCCTAACTAAAAACCAAACTAAAATCCTTCACTTAACTCTGCCACCCCCTAAATTTTTGTTATATCTGTCCTGTTCATAGTCAGACTCCTAGAAAATCAAAAAGAACCTTAATTCTCTTCCCTTTCTCACTTCCCACTCATTTGATAACCTCTTATAACCTAGCTTCCATTCCTGTCACTTCACTGAATCTGTTCTCTTCAAACTCATCAATGAGAGACCTTTATTGTATTCAGTGACATTTTTTCTCAGTCCTCGTCTTGACCATTGTAGCATTTGACACCATTGACTACTTTTTCTTTCTAGATAGTCTTTTCTTTCTGGATTTACCTCACAGCTCTGTAATAGTTCTCCTCCCTCCTCAGTTTTCTTTGTAGAGATATCATCCATCATCTCCTCTTTATGTGTGGGTGTATCCCAAATCTCTGACTTGGGCTGATTTCTCTTTTCTCTCCATGATCTCCTTCTTGGTAATTTCATCAATGGGTTCAATTATTATTTTTATGCAGATTACACTCACATTTATGTATCCAGTCATCATCTTGATCCTAAGCTCTAAGCCTGCCTCTCAAACTCCCTTCTGGACTTCACTCAGATGTGTCATAGACATCTGTTCAAAATGGAATCTGTTATCTTTCTAACTCCATCTCTTATCTTTCCCATTTCTGTGTAGAACATTTTTATTTTCCAATCCATCATGTTTCTTGCCTAGGAGTCATTCTGGACTCTTCATTCTTACGTGGCCTCCATATCCACTCAATTGCCAGGTCTTTATCATTATTTTATTACCCCAACAGCTTACCTTTGTACTGATAAGTAAATACAAAATATATAGGAATAGGGATTGAACCTGTGATTTCGTAGTTCTAGACAATTCTGAGGTGAGGAAACTCCCTTTGCCAACATAGGTCAACCTATTATCTGTAACTTGTAGTCTTCAACAGTTGCATGCTCATGGTCTCAAAGCTCGTATATGCTGGACAAGACTTGAATTTGTGTCTTCCTGGTTTGGAGACTAGCTTTTTATCCACTCTGCTCTGATTACCTCTCAACCAAATGATATGCCTTTTCTACAATGCAACGTGCCATTTTTTGAATTAGAGTGATTGTATTATGAGTGGGGAGAAATGATGGATGAAAGATGTGCTGTGGAGTTAGTGTATAGGATTATGAGAGAGAGGGAAGAGTCAAAGATTTCCTAAGGTTATACACCTGAGTGTATATCCTGACAGGAAGGATGTCTAATAAAAAAAGGAAATTTGGAGAAAAGGTGGGCTTAGGGAGCAGGATAATAAACTTACTTTTGGACATACTGAATTTGAGACACCTATGGAAAAATCCTTAAATAGTAATGTCCAGACAGGAATTCAAGAGAAAGATTAGAGTTGGATATCTAAATTTGAAAGTCATTTGTGTAGAAATGATATTTGAGCCCAAGGGAGAAAACAGTATCACCAAGGAATAGAATGGGAGAAAAAAGAGGATGGCTGAGTGAAAAGCCCTCACTAAGGAGGCAGGAGGCAGGAGATGAATGATCTTAATTCTCTCAATAAATTAAATGGCAAAGACATTTGCTGACAAAAAGAGGAATCGGTGTGGCATTGTGTACATTTTTGGGGAAAAGGAATGGAATAGCTTCTGAGAGGAGTATGGAATTCAATTAAGAAAGAATAAAAGGACTATAATGTCAAAGTTAAGATTAGATAATATGAATCTGTAGTGGACCCAGGGGGAAAACAGTGATGTGACTCCCTCTATTGTGTTTTGGAATTTCAGAAGTAGAAGCAGATAAAGTGGAAGGTAGAGATGAGGGTGATCCAAGGTTGGGAATGGTAGGGTATAGATGGCAGAAAAGCAAAGGGGCAAGGAATTACAGAGTAGAAGACAATGTGCTGAACTGGATAATTATAGGGTCAAGACAGGGAAAGAAGAAAAATGAGGCCAGAGCAGGATTGATAGACAAAGGAAAAGGGGAGGAATGGAGGTTTTGGTTAGGATGAATAATAGGTTTAGGAGCAGTAAGGCTAATGGTGAGATAGAAAGACAGGTGAATGTCAAAGAGGGGAGATGTCAGAGTCCAAGATCATGGTGCCAACACAGTTATAGGTGATAGTGAGATTTAAAATGTTATTGTCCCCATGGATAGTTGAGGTGGCGTGAAGATATAAGTTACTGGATTTGAGAAGGTTGATTAATTGGGAGGCTAGGGAAGGGATATCCACATAAACTCTCAGTATAGAGGTAGACATATGAGCCAGTAATGAACTTTTTGAGAAATGTGGGAAAGTAACTTGAAGGTCCATCAATCACTGCAACAAGAATGTGTCCTGGATAATACAGATCCATAGTGTGAACCTCAAAGGAAGAGAGTTTGCTGTATGAAGGCAAGGAATGTGTCAACCTCCCCCCCTCACACACTTCCAGCCCAGCGTGTTGGAAAGTATGAGAGGATTCAAACTACTGGAGATGATAAGTGGACAAAGGTGCAACATTTTCCAAAGAATCAGATTTCCATGAGCAGAAGATGGAACAAGTATGAAAAGAGAGTGTTTTAGTTTGAAGAGAATATCACTGAGATATTGAAGGTTCTAGAGGTACAAAGGAAGAGAGGGAAGACAAGGAAAGGGAGAGAACCTGGATGTGGATGACAGTACAGGGAGAGACAATGGGAAGGGAAGTTTTGCCTTTGTAAATAGTTATTAAGTGACAAATGATGTCTACATGAGCTACTTCCTTGTGTTTTTATAAGGAAAGTGCTTTGTAAAACATTAAAGCACCAGGAAAAAGTGGATTGTTATTATTTCCACCTGATTCTCTTCTGTTGTGAAGAGGAAGGAAAAAGTTGGAGGAAGAAGAAGAGATATTCTTTTGTGACCCCCTTTTTAACTCAATGTCTGAATCCTTTCTCCTCTTTATTACTATGAAGGTGATAATTCTCTTCTCTTGTCACCCTCAGAATGTAGCCCCCATTATTGTAAATATTGTCCAGGGTTAAAAATTTTCTTTATCAATGGCTAATCAAATTTCTTAAAAGTTATTATTTCAAAGAAGTGATGATCTCTACTAGACTGCCTCTGTTCTGAGTTTGTTCATTTATTTATTCAATGAGCTTTTGTTGTTGTTGTAAAGCACCTATGATATTACGGGAACATTTCATGCAAAAATGGGCATGATAAAAACAAAAAATGGTAGGGACTTACTAACAGAAGCAGAAGAGGTGTCATAAAAACACAAAAGAACTATACAAGAAAGATGTTAACATTACCTAGAACCATGATTGTGTGGTTGCTGATGTAGAATCAGGCATTCTAGAGAATGAAATCAAATGGGCCAACAGGGCAAGTGGAGATCGTGAAATTTCAACTAAGCTATTTAAATAAATTCCTAAAAGATGATGATTTTAGAGTACTGCACTCAATATACCCTCAAATTTGGAAAATTCAGCAGTGGCCACTGGATTAAAAAAGATAAGTTTATACCCCAATTCTGAAGAAGAACAATGCCAAAGAATAGTCAAATTACTAAACAATTGTGCTCATTTTGCATGCCAGCAAAGTTATGCTTAAGATTCTTTGAGTTAAGCTTTAGCAGTATATGAACCAAGATTTACTAGAAGAGCAGGCAGAGGAACTAGAGCCCAAATTGCCAACATTTGCTGGATTATGGATAAAGCAAGAGAGTACCAGAAAAGACATCTTCCTCTGCTTTATTGACTAAACTTAAAATCTTTGACTGTGTGGACTACAACAAAATCTGGTAAGTCCTCAAAGAGATGGGAGTACCAGATCATCTTATTTGTCTCCTGAGAAATGTGTATGTAGGCCAAGAAGCAACAGTTAGGACCGAACATGGAACAACCAATTGGTTTAAGATTGGAAAAGGAGTATGTTAAAGCTGTGTACTGTCACCTTATTTACTTAACTTATATTCAAAATACATCATGTGAAATACCAGACTGGATGAATCATAAACCAGAATTAAGTGTGCTGGGAGAAATATCAACAATCTCAGATGTGCAGGGGATACAACTCTGATGGCAGAAAGTGAAGAGGAACTAAGAAGGCGCTTGATGAGGGTCAAAGAGGAGAGGTGCAAAAGTTGGCCTGAAGCTTAACCTCAAAAAAACCCTAAGATCTTGGCATCTGGTCCCATCAATTCCTGATAAATAAGAAGGAGAAGAAATGGAAGCTGTGTCAGACTTTATACTGTTGGGGCTTTATTAAAAATCACTGTAGATGGTGACTGCAACTATGAAATTAAAGGATGTTCCTTGGAAGGAAAGCTATGGCAAATCTGGACAACAAAGTAAAAAACAGAGTCATTAGCCTCCTGACAAAGGTCCATATGGTGTTTTCAATAGCAATATATGGCTATGAGAGTTGGACTACAGGGAAAGCCGAGTGCTGCAGAACTGATGCTTTCCAATTAGGGTGCTAGAGAAGAGTTTTGAGAGTCCCTAGGACAGCAAGGAGATCAAATCAGTCAATACTTCAAGAAATTGATTCATGCTATTTACTAGAAGGTCAGATTATGAAGCTGAAGCTTAAATACTTTGGCCACATAATGAAAAGACAGGACTCATTGGAAAAGACCCTGATGATGGGAAAGATTGAAGACAAAAGGAAAAAGGGACAGCAGAGGATGAGATGGATAGATAGTATCATGGAAACAAAAACCATGAACTTGGACAGACTTTGAGAGATAGTGGAGGATAGGGAAGAGTTGGATATGACTGAGCAACAAAATTATATGCCAGGTACTATACTAAATGCTGGGAATTCAAGGAGCTTCAAATTAACTTCATGGTAAAATAAAATTAGGTATTTATTTCAAGGTTACAAAACTTTGAAAGTAACTCAAACTGTATACCCCTCACATCAAATTATGAAAGCAAAAAAAATTTTTTTTAAAGCGTCCGAATCTTGATAAGGATTGAGATGAACATGAAGCGACTGAGGATTAGAAATGTCACAAAACATATAATAGAAGTTTCAGTTGATAATATGGCAAGACTTCCTCCTTCATACCTAGCCATTACATAAACACTGCAAGTTTAATAACAGGATTAATTCTATAGGATTAAATGCTCTTAATTAAGGAAGTGTGCTGAAAGAAGTATTAAAAAAGAATTGAATTGTGAGCTTCTTACTATTTTTGTTCATTCAATTCTAAATTACAGAGTTAATGCACTTAATTCATGTTTTTCAGCAAAACCTTTGTCCTGTTTGTCATTTTTCCTTTAAGTCTGCATATTTTAATAAGTATTGTACATATGCTATTTAGTTAAATAATCAACAGTTCATATTCTTTCTTCTTACTCTGCATTCAGCCATTCAAGGGATCATATCAAACTACATTTTCAGTCTTACAGATCTCTGTAGGGGTTTGTTTATTTGTTGTATGACTCCTGGCAGTGAGTCCATGACAAACTAAATCAAAACAAAAATTCAAGGCCAGCTTACCAATTTGTATACTAGGGATTGAATCCTTCTGTTGATTACAAAGAGGACTTATTTCCAGTTTGAATTTCTGCTCGAGGTGACCTAAGAAGAAAGGAAGAGAGGATATGTTTGTGGTTTGGAATTCATGAAAATGAGTTTATAATTCCTTACCACCTGGTTGGGAAAAGAAATTCCAGAAACTGGTACTTGGTTTGTTATCATCATCCTGCCCCAGTAGTTACTGTGAGATTTTAAAATATCCGGGAATCAACAGTCTATTCAGGTTACCACAAGGTCTGGCCAACTAGTATCAGATCAGGAGAGGTCTTACATCAGGGACCACAGAACCTAAAGCAACCTTATGTCCTAAAAAAGAAGGTCAAAGGTCAATCTCTGAGTTACTGGTTAAGAAGATGGATCTGCTCTTAACAGTTTTCTTTTCATCCAAGGGTAGCCAGGAATGGACAATAAACAGGCACTGATTTTTTTTTTTGTTTATTTATTTTTAGTTTTCAACATTCACTTCCATAAGTTTTAAATTTTCTCCCCCTCTCTTCCCTCCTACCTCCCCCAAAATAGCATGCAATCTGATATATATTCCTGTCAAACATATTTTCACATTAGTCATGTTGTATGGAAGAATTAGAACCAATGAGAGGAACCAGGAGAAAGAAAAAAGAAAACAAAAAAAGAAACCTGCTTTGTTTTTTCAAACTCCATAGTTCTTTCTCTGGATGTCGATGGTATTTTCCATCTTTAGGTCCTTGTATTACTGAGAAGGGCCAAGTCTGTCAAAGTCAGTCATTGAACACTGTGGCTGTTAATGTGTACAATGTTCTCCTTGTTCTGCTCATCTCCCTCAGCATCAGTTCATAGAAGTCTTTCTAGGTTTTTCTGAAGTCATCCTGTTTATCATTTCTTATAGCACAATAGTATTCTGTTATATTCATATGCCACAAAACTTGTTCAGCCATTCCATAAATGATGGGCATCCCCTCAATTTCTAGTTCTTGGCCACCCCAAAAAGAAGAGAGACTTGATTTTTAAAAAAACAAACAAAAGACCCTTTCCTTTGCACTTATATGATAACATTTTAACAAAATCTACCTTCCATCTGTCTGTTAGGTTCTTTAAATGGATGATCAGTAATGGAGTAGGCTTTATGTAACAGAAATAAAAGGGAAAAGAAAGAACCATCATAGGAAGCTGACCTTACCATGTACAGTACCTACATGTTCCATTTGTATCCTCCTCTCATGTGAAGGTATTTTCAAGGTGGCTTGATTAGACTAGTCCTTCAAAATGTAGTCAGTAACAGAGGAGTATTGATGGTAAGCAGCTGCTATAGTACCTCTAATGATGGCAGGAGAGCTTTGAATTCCACATCCACCTAGCTAACCTCTTCAAATATGGAGGACTTAAGCTGAAGCAACATTAGGAACTTTTTAGCCCTTACCAATCCAGTCCACATTGTTCATCTCTAGCTATTACCCACATCTTTTACCCTTAGATTTCCAGAAGGCATGCGAAAAGTTCCCTCATTAAAGAGAAAGTCTTCTCAAATTAATTTTCTTTCCTCACTTCCCTATTTTTGTCAATTGTAACATCTGAGTCACTTGTGTTTGAAACTTTGGATTCACATTTCACTTATACCTTTCCTTCATGTCCTCCACACATAATCTGCTGCCACCTCCTGCCTTTTTTTTTTTCTTCTTCTCCCCTTCGCAATATCTCTTAAATCTATCTGGCTCTTTTTTATGATATCTGCCACCATGCCGGTCTGAAATCTCATTACTGCACACCTCGCTTATTACAAGAACCTTCTAACTTAGTTTCCAGTCTTTTCCACTCAAATAACCGTGCAGTATTCATATTTCTATATCACTTTAAGGTTAATATAGTACTTTCCTCACAACCTGTGATAACTCTGTTTTACAGAGAAGGGAACTGAGGTTCAGAGACTAAGAAGTGACTGGCCCAAGGTCATATAGCTAATAAATGAAGTATAACTTCAACCAATCTTTCCTGACTCCAAGTCAATTACTCTTTTCGCTCTATCACATTGCCTTGCATCCATTCTATCCAAATGAATCTTCCCAAAAGACCATTGTCAGTAAGTCACCTCTCTACTCTAAGCCCTTAAATGACTCACAGTTACCTATAAGGTTAATTTTTAACTCCTTGGCTTGACTTTTAAAGACCCCTCAAATCTGGGTTAAATTTAACTTTCTAATCATCTCTTAGTACCCTACATGAAAACTAGTCATACTGTTTTACCGTTTGTCTCCTGAACATATATTTGTTCATTTCTACCTTCATGTCATCTTTTTTCCATTCTTGTAAAACTATCCATCACTCAAAGTTTATATATATATATATATATATATATAAAATTTTTATTTATTTATTTTTTGTCATAGGCTACTAGAGTTGGAAGTGGCCTCAGAGGTGTTCTACTCTAATTCTTAATGCTCTACAACATCCTTAGCAAGTGATCATCCACTCTCTGCTTGGATATTTGCAGTGACAGAGAACTTATCCTGTAAAGATATTTTTGGATCTTGACTATCATCTCAATATACTATCTCAAATTTTTTGTTATTTGTAAATTTGATGATTATTCTATCTGTGCCTTCTATCCAAGTTATTGATAAAAATGTTAAAAAACACACCATTCTTCAATTTTAGAGACATCTATCTAAAGTGACATTAGGGACTGATCTTGGGGTCTAGACATTCAATCAGTTCTATATATATTCCCCCCTAAGCATGTATCATCTACCTGTCACAATATAGTCCCCAAGAGAAACATGGAACCTTTGCTAAAATATGTTGCCAAAATCTACATCAACTATGTTTATAGCATTCCCATATTTACCAGTCCAACATTTCACAACATAGACTTAGGACAGTTTGGAATACCCAAAGTCCAGTACAGGAAAATATGGAACTCAAAACAGAACAGTAAAAACAAGTCAGCTTTATTGAGGGGAGTTATAATATGAAGGTCAGTTCAGGAATATGGTAGAAATAGGTCTGGTACATTAGGGTCCAAGGTGGAATTGGGTAGCCTCTATAGGTCCCCCCAGAGGGAGTGTGGCACCCTCTCCCCAAACCAGTAAAGTCTGTTAGGTTTATATAGGGTTCTTATCTGGATCTCTAGGACTAGGCATTGGGGGAAGGGAACTAGGATCTTGGACCTGGAAATGGGTACTGATTCTTCTTAGCAGATAAAGGGAAGACTCCAGGGGAATTGGAAGCTAACTGATTTTTAAACTCCGTGTCGGTTGATAAAAAGTTGGTAAAAGGCTGTTACTTCTGGTCACACCCTTGACAGCATGACTCAACTTCCCTCTCAGGAGTTTTTGAGCTTCCCTATGTGGTCTTCGTTTAGTGTGTTGGAGAGGCTACTCTGATGATTACAAGTAAATCTTTTTAGAGAAGGAAGAGGGACAATTTGGCATGTCCTGTTCTTAATAAGCATATGCTGGTGCCTTAAAATCACAAACTCCTTTTCTCTTTATTCACAAACCATGCCTTTAATAATATCCAAAGTTGACTGACTTATGGCCTGAAGACTTTGCCGCTTCCCTTTTTTGAACATTGGGAAAACATTTGCTCTTCTCTAGGCCTATACTCTCTCCTTTTCTACAGACTTTCAAAGACTAATAACAGTAGCTTTGCACAATCACATCTTCCTGTTTTCTCAATACCCTGGGCCTGAGACTTGAAATAATTGATGGCAACTAGTTGCTTTCTTCCTGTATCTTTATTTATACCTTGGTTCCCTATTTTTATTTTATCATGTCTTGTTCAAAGATCATTCTCTTTGATGGAGAATACTGAAGAAAAATTTGACTTCACTAGTTCTCCTTTCTGTTATCTGTGATCATTGTTGCATCCACTTCAAGTAGCACTCAGATCACTTCTTTCTCTTTTCTATCCTTTTAGCAAAATAAACAAAAAACCCCATCATTTTTGTTGCCTTGCTATTCTATTCCTTCTCAGCTCTAGTTGATCATGAACATTAGCACTAGACATTATTCATGTAGGACTGTGTCATGCTTTTCTATCAGCTGATAAATTTCCTGCATATTTACACCAGTTTCTTCAAGTAATTCTCCATTTTCTTCTTCTTAGGAAATATTTTTATCTATCTTTAGGATTTCATTCTTGACAAGTTCACATCTCTCCACGGATAACTTCCCCTGTAGAATTTTTAGGCCATGCAACTTTTCCATCTTTGAACTATTTGACAAATGCTCTCCCAAAATCTAGGGTGTATGTCAGACTACATCTGACTTTCCTTTATTTCATGTATTTTAAACTGAGAACAGTCACTTCCTTCCCAGGTTCCTATAATTCCTACTTCAGCACCTATGGTTTATATTGCTCTTAAAATGTGGAAGTCAGAACTGAACAGAAAATTCTGGGGATGCTCTGACCAATGCAGAGCAGAATGGAGGCCATTACCTCTCTGGTTCTGGTCACTGAACTTTTATTAATGCATTTTAAGCTTGCATTAGCAATTTTAATGATGATTTTGCTGTAAGCCCAGTGAACTTGTTGGGATGGGGAGGTTCCATGGATACAAACAATATTGTAAAATACCAGTGTTTGTGATTAAATACTGAAATGAATTTTCTTTTCTCTATCTTATTATTAAATCCACAGGGAAAGGTATTCTATAACCTCTCTCAGTAAGATGTTTAAAATTTGATGGTTTACACATTCAAGGTATCTTTCTTTGAGTGTAGCCTAAAGGAAGTTTCAGTTGAATGCAAGAGTGCCTCACAGGTTGTCCTGTGAGAATAGAGAATAGAGGAGTTGGCAATACTGGTTTTATTATGAACCTGAAGGCAAGAAACATCATTTTCTGGAACCTTGCTCATATTGCCTTGCATTACTCATGGCGAAAATATAAAGAAGGGAACCCACCAGGAAGAGTTCATGGGATCATACATTCAGAATCTGAAAGGGACCTCAAACACCGTAATAGTGTAAACCTTTGTTTTACAGAGAAGGAAACAGGCTCAGAGAAGTTAAATAACTTGCCCAAGATTTCACAGGTGGGATGGATTAGGAGCAGCATTTGAAGGCAAGACCTCTGATTCTAGAGTGATTGCTATAACTTATAGAGAAAATTTCATATGACCTTGATATAAGTTTCTCCAAAACAAATTTATGTATACGCTGATAACCAGTCACTTTTGTATGAAGATGGACACATAGGAGAATGGGGGAAAATACACACAAAATATGGTTGTGGATTTTTTTCCAGAAGTCTCACTCTTCTCTATTATGATTTAAAAAAAAGTTGGAAGGTATTGACTATGGTAAAGCAGTGAATTTCATAAAAAATGAAATTGAGCATATTTTAATAGATAAGAAATTATGGATTATTGACATGGCAGTCGTTTTGAAATCAGCTACTTGTGTGCAATCAGATCACTGACTGATGAGAGGAAAGGTAAAATTAGAAGAAAGAATAAAGATGAAAAATCATCATGTACAATGACAGCAGCTCCAATGCAACCTATTTAAATAAACTATTGACTCAAAAATGGGAAGTGGAGGAAAATATAGATACTAGTTATTGCCACTTCTTAGATATTTTTAGCTGATGCCAAAAATTGCTATAATTAAGCTAAAGTATCTCAGAAACCAATATATTTGATTCTGAAGGATGGTACTAAGTCGGTCAACATGCATTTATTATGTGCTTTCTAGGTGTCAGGCATTGTGTGAAGTGCTAGGGATAAAGAAGAAAGGCAAAAGACAGTCTCTAACCTCAGGGAGCTCACATTCTAATGGAGGTTGAGGGAGAGACAACATACAAACAAATGATAGATGAATCAGATAGATACAGTAAAAATTAGAGATAATCTCAGAGGGAAAAGTACCAGCATTTAAGAGGGATCAGTAACAGCTTCTTATAGGGGACTTGTAGTTGTGACTTGAAGCTTGTAGGCAAAAATGAGAAGAGGGAGCATTCCAGGCATGGGAGACAGTCAGTGGAAATGTCTAAAGTGGAGAGACGGAGTGTCTTAGTCACAGAATAGCCAGGAGGTTGGTATCAATGGACATTAAGTACTTGGGGGTGATTAAGGCGTATGAAGACTGGAAAAGCTGGAGGAGGTCAGATCACATATGTGAGGAAATGAAAGTGCTGAAATGTATAATGTATAATCCACTCTTTAGTAATATTCTTGAAAATCAATACAACCATGAAGTGTCTATGCACGGTTCTTCCTAGGTGCTCTTGTCTGGCGGGTCAGCGATAGTGAGGACTGAGCATGAGGAGCAGCGGTCATAATATGAAAAGCAAAGCAGAGGACTCCTTGCCAGGGTCAGCCACCTTCTCATCACTCACTCGCCAGCTGCTGCACTAATGTCAAGACTATTAAAGTATTAAAGAAATAACCTAAATTCTTGACACAACTTCAGCATGTTTGCTCTTGGTTCTGTTCTTGGTGTGGAGATATTATAAATTATCATGCAGCTGGAACTGATTCTGTGTTTTTATCAACCTACTCAATCCAAGGGAAGTCTGTAAGAACTCTCCCATTACTCATTGGTTCTGAAGGAGAAAGATGGCAAAAGAGACAGTCTGGCGGTCCTAAGTGAACTGAATAAATGTGTCTTTGTAATCTTGTCTTTAAAGACTGAAGACATTACTCAGACAACTTTCAACAAACTCTCCTCCAAAAGAATTACTGATGTTATTTGATGTCCTACCGATACCAGAATATGATGTTACTATGGTAGTAATCCTTTCAAGCTCATTCTTGGATTGGGACCTGATCAGTCCCACTCACATAAAACCTGACACTCTCACCATTAACAGAGAAGGGCTGTGACAGGTTAATGAACTCAAATATGGTTTCAACAAAGAAGCAGAAAAGCTCTGACTTATCCAAAAATCAAGTTACCCCACCCATGAGGGAAGAAACTGATGAGGAATAAGTGTTGGATTAAATGGATTCTAAGGTATTTTCTGACTGTACCTCTTTAAGGATCAATGACCACAAAAGAGGCTAGTCTGAGCCCCTCATTTCACAGATGAGGAAACAGAAAACATAATGACTTGTTGAAATTCACATAGCTAGTTAATAATGGTGGAGCTGAGCCTGAAGTCAGGTTCCTGGACTTTCTGGTCAGTATACTCTTTGCAGCTATTATATCTCCTTATTAGGTTAATTCTTTAAAACTTCTTCCCTAATGTTTGGGGTCATTTGATTTTTGGATAAGTCAGAGCTTTTGTACCTCATTGTTGAAACCATATTTGAGTTGATTTACCTAGCTTTTTTTTTTTTTAATTTGGCAGGCGTCTTTCATTCTTTAAAAGATGATGTTTGACTGCTTTTGCATATTCCCCCTGTGCCCTCCATTTAGTGAAGATAACATTATCCTTTCTCTATCTCCTCTCCCTGCCTCCCTTCCCATCTCCTATTCTAACCTAAGCATTTAAATGACTTTTTAGGTTTAGCACAGCTCATTAAAATGAAGGTCATAGTAATATAAGCAGAACTGTGCCTGACACTTGCTCTTAGTATACCATCACAGGAGCCCATCAAATAGTTTCCCTTCCTTTCCAATCCATCCTGTTGCTTCCCTCCTTATTTCTTCTGTTCACTCCCATTAATTTTGAAAAAATAGGAATTCCTTCCTTTCCTCACTTCCTCCTTCCCTCTTCCCTGCTTTTTCTATTTCTCTTTCTTTCATCTTTCCTCTTCTTTCCCCTCCTTCCTTCTTCCTTCCTTCCTTTTTTCTTCTTTCTTTTTTTCTTCCCTTCTTTTCCTTCTCCTTTCCCTCTCAGTTGTTTCTTTTTTCTTTCCCTCTCTCTACTTTCTTTTCCTTTGTTCGTTCCCCTTCCTCCCTTTCTCTTTCTTTTTCTCTCTCTATTCCTTCCTTCCTTCCTTCTGTCCTTCCTTCTTTCCTTCCTTCCTTCTCTACTCATTCATTTATTTATGTATTTATTTTTTGTATTGTTTCTTTCTTTATTTCATTTTTTTTCTTTATCAGAATAGTTTGTAAGACATTTCGAAGTGAGGAAAGTAACCAGAGCTGATTGCAGAAACTGATATCCATGTGAGATGACCCACTTTCAGTTTGAAATCCTTGACCTGGGAAGGTAAAAGGAAAAAAGCTCAGTTACCAGAGGACTCACCTTGCCTGTAGAACTCCTCACAGACCCTTTCACTCCACTGTTTGCTCAACTCCCACATCCTACAAGGATTGCAAATGTCAGCACACTTCAGCGAAATCTGAAAAATGAACAGAGGGAAGCGAGGGAGGGAGGGAGCAGAGGCAGACTGTTAGCAGGCAATCTGTCAGAAGCACATGGATCATGGGTCAAAGGCCAGACAGCAGCACCCTTTTTAAAAAGTTACCCCTCCTAACAGACCTCTTTAAGGAAATGGTCCTTGTTCATCACTTGCCACAGAACATTCCTTCAGAACTCTCATTTGTAGAAGAGAATAAGAGAAGACTCCAATTTCAAGGAGCTGGAGCTGCCTGGGTGGGAGAAGGTTTGGGAGGAAGCTGCTGCAGCTCGCCTCTCGCCAGGAGGCTGCCAGCCAACGCCGAGGATGCAGTGGGCTAGGAGCCAAGCCAGTGGGAGAATGCTTGGGCCTCACTTCCCTAGTGGTCACATTGATTGACCTTACATATCACTTTCATCATGTTTGTTTGGATTTGTGCTGCCTGCTTCTGTATGTATGTGTGAAAGTCGCCCCTTTGGCCCAGGCTAGGTTTTCATTCGCGCCCGCTTAGCTTGTGCCAGGCTGGCGGTTGAGCTCAAATCTGGTCAATAGCAAAAGCAGGTTGACCTTAGGTTTGCCAGAATGCCAATCGTTTCCAGGAGTTCTCTAAACCAAAGAGGCGTGTTGCATTCCCAGGACAATGGTTTTGTCTACAAACATTCCAGTAAAATATAGGAGTTCTTTCAGTGTGTGTTTCCGATATGCAAAATGCAATATCTCTTAATTTTTACTCTGAGATTGGGGAAGTTAGGGTGTACCTTGAAAGACTTAAGAACTCTAATCATTGCAGTGACGTAAGTACAGAAATATTTATGATCTTTTTTGTGGTGGCAAAGAACTAGAAACTAAGGGGTACCTATTTGGGGAATTGCTAAATAAATTATGACAAATGTAATGGAATATTACTGCTTCTTAAAAATGGTGAAATGAATAGAGAATTTCTGTGAACTGATACATAGTGAACAGAACCAGAAGAACAGTTTATACCATAAGAACAGCACCAGAAATACAAACAACTTTGTAAGACTCAGGACTCTGATCCATACGACTTGACTCAGGATGCAAATAGAGGCATACCTCTGGGGAATTTGTTTTGCTTATCTATATTTGTTACAAGCTTTTTCTTTTCATTTTGGAGGTGAGGGAAGGAAATAAATGAGAAAAAGGGTGGGGGAGAGGTATCTATATTGTGGGGTTAAGATTTCTATTTGCATGTATTTGTCCTGAGTCAAGAAGATGGTGAAAAGACTTCCATCACTGCCAAGGAGCAGTGTATGATTCCCTCTTCCTTCTACCCCATTCAGAAATACTTCTCCATACATACATCCTACCAATTAGGGCTTCATTTGAGTCATCAGGATCCTCTTTTAATATGCAAATACTCTACCGACACTAAATGGAGCCATAAATAGAGTGAACAACTGGGAGTAAGGAAGACAAATTCATGTATTGCCCCAGATGCTAGCAGAGTAACAGCAAGTAAGCTAACTTCTCTCAGCCTCAATTTCCTCATTTGTAAAATGAGGATAATGATAGCACTTACCTACCACACAGAGTTGTTGTATCAAAAGAGATAGTATAAGTAGAGCACTTTGCAAACCTAAAAGATATTTTTAATACTGGGAAGACAAAACCTAGCCATCCATTATACTTTGGTGGGAATTTCATTCAACAAACATTTTAATCATTACCAACTGTACAAACAACACCATGCTAGGTACTGTGCCTGGTACACAGTAGCTATTTAATAAATGCTTGTTGAGTAAGGTTGACTGAGTGAGATACAATTATGCTCTCTGTCCTCATAGAATGGACAGCATAGTAGGGGAACAAGAAACAACCATAGAGAACCATAATGTACACTATTACATATTAAGTGCTTTAGAGAATTGCAAAGCAAAGTTCTATGTGAAGTCCAAGTTGGAGAGGGCATTAGTGACTAGGAATCATAGGACTACAGATTTGGAATTGGAAGATACCTTAGTATGCCAAGTCCCCTCATTTTTCAGGTGAGGGGACTGAAGTCAAGGGTGATGAATTGACTTGGTCAAGTCAAAGAGTTAATGTGAGTTAACCTTGGGGCCTCTGACCTCAAATTCACTTTTTTTCTCTTTCTACTATGTTACATTGGCTCTACCAGGAGACAAAGGAGGTCAACACTTGGTTGACACTTATGGACATCCCAGGCCAGTCTCGATTGCATAAGAGGAAGGAGAGGTGATTTTGGAATTGGATACTTTTCTAGAAGCCAGACTTGAGTAAGATGGAAGACTGGGAAGTAGGGGCATATGTGCACACTAGGCACGTGGAGGGCAGAACAAAAGGAGGCAAGAGCAAAGGGTAGAAGAGTCTGCTTGGGATTGACCTGAGGCCCTAGTAGCATTCAATGTGTATTGGCCCTCCTTTTGGCAAGAATACCTCAATTTGCTGATAGGGATAGTTTCTGTAATGTAATTGGCATGTGGACTTGGGTGAGGAAATTCTCCTTAACAATGCAGATTGATGCCTGTTCTGCAACTAAACTGAGACCTGGGAAACATCTTGGCTGAAAAAGATCAAGGTCTCCCACTGCAACTAGGGCCATTGCCAGTAGTCTTGATCTATGTCTTGCCACTGGACTCTGATGACTCTGGAGGAGACAGTAAGACTGATGGTTTTTCATAGCCCTGCTTCACTTGCAAGTCAAGATATCCCCCTCATAATGTCCTCTACAAGAATGAAGGACGAACAACAACCAACAGCAATCCAGTCTTAGAAAGCTTGCTACCTAGAACACTGAGAAGGCAATGATTTTCCCAGGGTCATACAGTCAGCATCTTTCAGAGAAGAGACCTAAACTAGTCTTTCCTTGCTCTAAGGCTCTATATACCAGACTAGCATCCTCTCTATGTTGCTGTTGCATTAGTTAAAATATCAGGGCTAGTTGGAAGACTTTAAGCCTCAATCCAGTTGAATTTTTCAAGTTCAGTCCAGTGTCTCCTCCAGTCAATCATTATCAGCCAATTCCATTGCCCCATCCCCACCTGCCCCAAGCACTTGAGTGAGGGAAAAGAAAAATAAAGAAAAAAAGAAATAATAGATTTAGAGCTGGGAAGGACCTTATAGGTCAACTAGTCCAATTCTCTCATTTTAAAGATAAAGAAACTTAGGCTCAGAATAACTTGCCCAGCACTTAGCAGGACGTCTGGGATATATTAAGTGCTTAATATGTTTGCTGACTGACTGATTGACTGCCTCAGGACACATAGGAAGTGAACAGCAGAGCAGAGATTCCCATCCAGGTCCTCTGACTCTCATTCTAGGGCTCCTTCTACTCTTGCTTGACCTTATTTTTGAATCTCTTTGGCATGAACACAACCATGATGTGCTAGAAAACAACGAGCTAGGCATGGTTTCTGCTTGTCTATTTAGGAGAACTGCCATAGGTATTCAAAGAATATTTTGAGTTGTTAATTTGGTTCTTCTGTATCATCACTGATACTTCTAGGCTGAAGGAGAAAATAGGCGCGTTCCTGTAAGTGTCCTCTGCTGCCTATCAATCTGTGTGCAGCGGAAAGGCCTACTCCCCATTTCAGAGCATAGTCAGGGATGCCCTGTTAGCTTTCTGCATGTGGATGAAATGTGAATTGGTTGCTAGGCCAGAAATGGGGGAGTTAAGTGCTGCAGTGGTTAGTCATCTTCCAGTCAACTTCAGACACATCTTTCAGACTTCAAACATGGCTCAGATACTTCTAGCTGTGTGATGCTGGGCAAATCACTTAATCCTCATCTGGCAAATGAGCTGGAGAAGGAAATGGCAAACCACTCCATTATCTTTGCCAAGAAAACCCCCAAAATGAATCACAAAGAGTCAGACATGACTGAAAATGACCGAATGACATAACAACAGAAGGCCAGAAAGGAGTTTGAGAAGAAGAGGCTCCAGTGGAGGAAAAGGGCCTGAGAGCTATCAGGTATCCAAAACAATGCTGTAGCAGAAAGTGCAGTATCTAAGCCCATTCAGCCCTGTGAAATGACCTTTTTGACCCAGCCCAGCAATGGATTAACCAGGGGGATATAGAAGGCTGTGTTTGTATTTCTGTTGTTGCTATATCTTCTTAGTAAATATCTTTTTATAAATGATTTATATTGAAGTGAGATAACTGATATTAAAGCTATAATTATGGGTGAGAGATAGTGAGGAGAAATTCAACTGGTCAAATTAACGTTGAGGAGATAGTTAACTGAGTGAATGATATTGGGAAGAACACAAAAGATGCTCATGAGTGATAGCATTAGAATCATCACTTAGGACCTTGAGGGGAAGATGAAGTCTACCCACGTTCTGGGGATCGGACCTACTACTCCAGGTGTGGGTTGGGAAAGTGATCTTAGAACCTGTGTGCATTACATATAGGGCTCCATTCATTCTTGGCTGCCCAGTAGAATGGGTCTTCTGACCTTGGAAGCTCATGAGGTCCTGACCTGGTTGGTCTATACTGTCTTTTCTATTGTTGCCTAAGATCAGGAAAGAATAAATATGATAGAGCCCAAAACAGGAGTACTAAATGAGAGGAGCTGAGTCTTCCCAACCTAGGGGCCCCCCCAGCAGTTCCTGTCTACTCAGGTAAAAGAGGTAAGAGTTTTTTCTTAGGGAAAAGAAACTGGATACACATTCAGTTGTAGCCCAGCATTTGATTAAAAAGCTTTTCATCACTGTACAATAAGCCACAGGAAATAGTAAAATAATACCTGCACATGACCTGAGGTTAATTAAGCCTCTCCATTAATGTCTTGGGTTTAATAAATCTAAACTCTGAATGAAGCAAATAAAAAAAAAATTGTCAATAGTTTTCATTGAAACTTTTTTTTTTTTTTACCATAACTCTCTAGACATTTACAAGTTGTTTGAAAAAGCTTGACAAGATTTGGAAAATTGGTTAAAAAGTGTGCACGTCCTGAATCTGAAGTGAGTGTCTTACTGCTTTCAGTCTCAGATTTTAAGTTATACCTTTCTTTTCCATAAATGCCTACCTTATTTCCAGTGATTCGTCTATCTTGTGAGAAAATTAGGAGAATTTATGTGAACTGTAAGCTTCCCAATTCACCCCCCCCTTCCATAATATACTCCAAACTGGGCTAAAATAAAATAATATTGTAAATCTTCAGTTATCTAGTATTCCATGACCTGAAAAAACAGTAAAAATCTGCTCTTTTCTTTTGGCTTTTTCCAGTAAGTACAATAGTGCACATGTCTTTAGTACTTTTTACTTCACAAAGTGTTTTATAGAAATACATCATTTGCATTTGAACTTCATAGCAACCCTGGGAAACTCAGAGGAGAAAAGTGATTTGCAAAGAACCCAATAGCTATTTCTCATCAAAGGTAGGATTCACACCCAGGTCTCTTGACTACAAAACCAGTACTCTTTCCATAAACCAATTCTTTCTACAAATTTCCTCCAGAAATTGATGGTTAATGATGTTAATAATGAAGGTGTTGGGGTTATTTGAAAATCCTGTGGTGTTTTTCAGAATCATCTAAGAATGATTAAAGGATGTTCAGTTTTTATGCCAAAGATATTTTATTGCATTCTAATTTTTTGAAAATTGGCAATCCACTTCTGGTAGAAAGGCCATGAACCCCAAATCACTGATTCCCTGACCGTGCTGGTTAACAGGAGGCTCACTCCATCTTCCCAGCCCTTTGGAGTCCCCTGTTCCTTCAGTTTTTGATTAGGTTCTGTTCTGCAAGCAGTCTTCTTTTTCAGATGGTTTGTGGTTCTGAGTGGAAGCAGGAAGGGCTGAACAGGTTTGGTTCAAATAAATTCAAAATTTTTTTATTGTTTACCTATTACTAGGTAAAGTGGGGTAAGTAAAAATTGGGAGTACTCCTTCTTCCCCAATTTTCCCAAATAGTCTATATAGTATTGGAATTGGTAAGTAAAAATTGAACCATCAAATATTAACGTTGGCTGGGACCTTAGTAATTATCTTGTCTAATTCCCTTATTTTACAGATGAGGAAACTGGGACCCAGATAAGCAAAGTAACTTTTATGCTCATACAAGCTAGTAGCCATCCTGGGACTGGAGTCACCCCATATCTAGATTCCCAGGCCAATGTTCTTTTCAGGGAGCCACACCATGCTTAAGCGAAATGTAAAAATGTCCTAAGTTTGAAACAGGGATTGATCAAAAAGAATTAAAGCAAGGGAGAACTATTCTTCTCCCTTTTGCACTGCATGAAATTGCTTTATGTTAACATAGGCTTTTCAAATTGCCAAGGTGCCATGTAGTGATACTCTACTCTCAACATGTGAAGTATGACACATGTCATGCCGGCAGCAGCACATCAGGGGCATTTTGTGTGGTGCTCTTGGCTCATCAAGAAACATCAAGTGAAGCATTTTCCAAACAAGGGAAATGAGACTCTACCAGCTCCCAGACATAAAACAGAGATTCTTTATAGGGACCGTTTAAAAACACTTTTTTCCTAAGTGTCTCATGTCTTTTAATAAAGTAGGTCACAATTCTGAACCATAGGGTTAAACATACTCTGTCTCTAATCAGCTCAATCTGTGGTCCCTGTCCCTAAAGGATTTTTTTCTCCCCAAGCAAATGTGGAAAACAGTTTACTTTTTTTTTACCTGAAGCATAAAATGTCGGTCCTGAGCATCTTCCAATCTCAAATTCTGATTGCTGAGCTGATCTCTTAAGCGAGTTAGGAATTCATTCTGCCGGTTGATGTCCGTGGCCTTGATGAGGGAACCCAGCTGTTGTTCAATATCCTGTCTGCACCCACGGGAGAGAAGATAAAAGACAAACACAAGCGCAAATCTTTTTGAACATAGGATTGATTCGTCACCTAGCAGTTCTAAACAACATCTCTGATAGCTCCTTCTGTATATTACAGCTGGTAGAGAAAGCCTCTTTACTTACTGACCCATTATTAGTAATAATAGTAATACTAGCATATATATGCACATATATTTTTATATATACACACATATATATATCGTGTGTATGTATATATATATATATATTTAATTTATTTAAAATATATTTCTGGAGAAGAAAATGGCAAATCATTTCATTATCTTTGCCAAGAAAACCTTGTGACCTCACAGACAGCACTGGTGTGCTGTGGTCATGAAGAGTTGGACACAAAGTTTGCAAAGCACTTAACATGTATTATTTTATCCTTACTGCTGCACTGGGAGATGGGTGCTATTATTATACTAATTTATAGATGAGGAAAACTGAGGCAGACTTGCCCAGGGCTGCACAGACCCTTTAAAGTTAAGGTTTTTCAGAGTCCGGGTCTAGTGCTCTATCCATTATACCACCTAACTGCTTCCCAGTCTCTGGTCAGGATTGTCCTTTACCTTGTGAGGTATCCAAGCAGTGGCAGTGATATAGCTTGAATGAAACCTTGGTAAATGGAACTGGGATAATTTGTGGCTCATAACATCCATATGTGTGTGTGGAGGAAGCCAGGAGAGCACAGAGGACAGAGTCAGGGCAGGTGGTAAGAATGCAAAGGAGTATTCCTCAACTCTTGATTTGTGACAGAAGCAAAAGCAAGCAGCAGGAGTAATAGTAATAATGATGGCTTGCATCTGTCAAGCACTTCACAGTTTATCACGTGCTTCCACGCCCATGATCTCATTCAATTCGATACATTATCCTACCAGATGTCTTTCAGGGCCTTTCAGCCAAAAAAGACCCATAAGCATGTTTTTGTTTTGAATCCATGGTGATCTGCTAACTGGGACATTTATACTCTGAAGAAAATGACATGAATATAGGACAGCTATGTGTATTGCAGGGACAAAGCTGGTCAGTCCTTGGATTTATTCTCTTTTCTTTCCACCTACCCTTTGTTCCCTTCCGATTTTTAGAGGATTGGTTTGCTTCTGTTTGCCTTTCTTTCAACCTTTGGAATTGATTGATAAAGTGGAAGGCATAAGCTTTCATCCAGCCCTTTGCATTGCTGTTACTGAGTCAAGGGATTGAAAGTTCATCAGAATTGATGGTTCAAGAGGCTCCACACTCCTCCAACTGTGGGATCAAAGGATCAGCCCTTTAGAGCTGGGAGAGATCTCACAGGCCATTTAGTTCAACTCTCTCATTACACAGATGAGGAGCTGAGAGGTCAAGTAGTTTGGCCAGGGTTGATATGTGTCTGATGCAGGATTGAAATCCAGGCCCTTCCATACTCTAACTCTAAAACTCGATCTACTCTTCTGTGCCATTTAGGCAGCATGACCTGAAGAAACTAAAAAATAAAACATACTGTCCTAAGATAATAATCATTTTGTCAGTAGGGCATGTTCTTTGAATTCTATATATTGCATAGGTATGGATTATGAAAACTAGTCACATGCTCTTCCTCAGTCTCCCTTAAGGGTAGTACTTCCTACTGTAAACTGGAGGGTCAGAGTTAAGGATGTCTTTTGAAGAAGGCCTATTTAACTGGGGCAACAAACAGATAAAAGCTATGTCTGTGGTCTCATTCTCTCTGTGAGCTCCCTAATTGAATTAAAAGTCATATGCTGGGAAACTTCCCCTCTATGCCTTTTCTCCCTCCTAACTTGTCATCTTTTTAATGTAATCCATGAGAACGTAAGCTCCTTCAGGGTACGGACTGTCTTTTGCCTTTTTATCCTGAGAGCTTAGTACAGTGCCTAGCACAACTTGTTCAGCTGTCTGACTCTGTGGACCATAATGTTCCATGAAGTTTTTCTTGGCAAAGATACTGGAGTGGTTTGCCATTTCCTCTCCAGTGGATTCAAGCAAACAGAGGGCAAGTGACTTGCCTAGGGCCAACACAATATTTGAGACTAGATCTGAACTTGGGTCTTCCTGACTCCAGGCCCAGTGCTCTATCCACTGAGCCATCTACCTGCCTTCTCTGGAACATACTAAGCAAGTAATAAATGTTTATTGACTCTATTTACTCTTCTATTTAAAAGGTCCTGTGTGCAAAATTTAAACATAGAATTTTTTATTGGAACCAGTACAATCCCTCTGAAAAATTTAATCTTTAGTAAAGACTTTTGAATTCTTACTCCTACAAAGATAACATAACAAAAATATATAATCCCATCTTTTGTTCAGTTGCATCTGACTCTTTGTGACCTCATTTGGGATTTTCTTGGCAAAGATACTGGAGTGATTTTTCATTTCTTTCTCCAGCTCATTTGATGAGGAAACTGAGGCAAGCAGGATTAAGTGATTTGCCCAAGGTCACATAGCTAGTAAGTATCTGAAGCCAGATTGGAACTTAAGAGGAATCTTCCTAACTCCAGGTCCAGCACTTTATCCACTGCACCACTTAACTGCCCATAATGTCATCTACACTTCACTTAAAATTTCAAGATTATAGTTTTGGTCTTTAGTTTTAAAATCCTTTATTACCTGGAGCTTGAGAATGCCTCTATTTTATTATATAAGATGTGTAGGGAGAACCATTTGGGTAACATAAAGCACAGGCTTTTGGTGGTTCTGAAGGGTACTAAAGTAGAGAGCTACACATTATTCTAAGCTTTTTCTGCTTGCAAGTCATGGGTCTTTTATAGCTATTCTGAGAAACTTCCTGGTTTCTGATACCTCTGTACCTCCCTCAGACTTGACACGGAAGTTCAGGCAAGACGGCTGCCAGGATCTTGTGGGATCTTTAGACATCCCTGGAGTGAGTGATCTCTGATGTGTCTGCATCAGTATGTTTCATCTCAATGGCACTTACGTAATTTCCTTTGGCAAATGTGCAAGGAGCCTTGATTCTCGGAGCATGCCAATTGTAGATCGCCAGTGGTGATTCTCCAGCACAGACTCATTCTAAGGAGGAAGAAAATAAAAGCCAGGATGGGAGAGAGGACAGATACTGATCTCTCACAATGAACACAGCTGTAGTGAGGCCTACACTTCCTATTTGGCAATAGCCAGGCTTCATAACACAGAGTGATAGGGCAAACCTTCACCCCTAAACACAAAAGCTCCATAAAACCATATAAGGACTTTTCTCAGAAGCACTGCCTTCCTCTCCCTACTCCATGGAAAAGAGTGAAAGATTAATTTCCATCTTCACCTGTCAATTCCGTATTCTCCCTTTAGACCACAATGGAGAACAGAGAAGACATGGTTATTTGCTGAGGGCTAGACCTCATCATCCCTTCATGTTTCTGTGCATGACATAGAGAACTTTTAAGGATGAACCAATCATCAATTTAGAACTGGAATGAGCCTAGCCCAACCTCATTTTACAGATGGGAAAACAGCCCACAGAAAGTGACTTGCTTAAAGTCACACAGGTGACAGCAGCAGGGACAGTACTTGAACTCAGGTTCTATGAATCCAAATCCCAGTACTCTTTCTGCTGAATCACAGCAGTAGGATGAAAAGAAAATTAAAACTATGAGGTTGGAAAAACATAGTCAGGCATGTGTTTTTTTTTTTTAATCTCTGATTTATCCTTTATATATCTTGTCCATATTTAGTTGTTTCCATGTTGTTGTCCTCTCCCCTCTCCAATTAGAAGGTGAGCTCCTTGAGAGTAGGCTAGTAGCTCTTCATCTGTCAAATGAACTGGAGAAAAAAATAGCAAGCCACTCTGGTATCTTTGCTAAGAAAATCCCAAAAGGGGCTTTGAAGAGTTGGATACAACTACAAAACCACAAACTTGTGTGAAGTTATAGTGGTTTGCTCTGTGTGCACCTCACCTTTAGATATTCATGCCTGTTTTTCCTTGCCATGTAGACCTTATGACTGATTTTAAAACATATTTACAATTTGAGAGTTAGTTTTTCTTGTAGATTTTCTAATGTCTCTCATGAGAGGCAGTGTGGCACAGTGGATACAGAGGTAGCCTTGGAATTAGGAAGACTTGGGTTCAAATCTTGCCTCTGATACATATTGGCTGTGGGATGGGGTGAATCATTGAACTTCTCAGTGTCCCAGGCAACTCTCTAAGTGCCAATCTGCATTGGTGAAGGGAATTTCCTCATCTGGGAGCTCCCTACAATGATGACATCACATTTGATTAAAAAAAGAGAAATGGTTTCATAAATGGCAACATTAACAACATTATTAACAACATTAGTGCCATTAGTAATGTGGGTCTCTCTGGAGCCTCATTATGACATGGCAGTGGTTTTGGGTTCTCCAAGGACATGCCGGAGAAGACTATATTTTAGCCATTCCTGCCCAAGTAGAAAATACTGAGTGATAGATGAGGTTTACGGTCAATCAATCAATCAATAACAATTACCAAGTGCCTACTCTCTTTCAGGAATTATGTGAAAACTAGGGATTCAAAAAGAAGCAAAAGACAGTCCTTGCCCTCAAGTAGCTTGAGTTTCTCTAATGATGCTTGTTATTTCAAGACCAGCCCAGTCAAGCCTAGAAAACCTCCTCACCAGAAGGCTGACTACAACAATTCTGCATTGTCTTCTAAAGGTGTGACTAGACTGTAAAGTGCAGGGGTGGAAGGACAGCCCACATGGATGTTATCGCGGATATTTTCAAGCATTTTAGTCATTTCTTTCTTCGGGTTTTAAATATATGGAAGATTCTCTAATACCTCATCTGACCTGTAGGGTACCTATTATGATGTAATTCTCATATTTTCAAGGACCCTCCTTGAAATGATTACTCCTGGTAATATCCATGAATTGGCCACAATCATCCAGTAATACCTATGAATTGGATATGGTCATCCATCATGAGATTTTGCTCCTTCAACTAAGCTATTATCATCTTACAGACATGATCTTAACAAAAGAAAAATCATACTATGCTGGACTAGTGTGCTTTGCTTTTAAAGAATCATGGGAGTGATAGATCAATATAATGTAACAGATGTCATGTCTTGGTATGACATTTAATTTGGCACTTCATAAGATTTTATTTATGAATCTAATTCATATTGACATGGCTATGAGTGCCATCACATGGGCTTTTAAGGGGGCCACAAATTGCAATAAGAGTTAATAATCTATGACGCAGTGTCCCTCTTGAATAGAGGAAAAATATCTGGAGAATTGCCTCAAGCATTGTTGTAATGTCAGCCTGATTTAACGTCTTCATTAATAATATTTGAAAGGAGGGAATAAATAAAGGCATTTATGAAATTTACAAGGGAAACTTAATTTGTAGGTAAACACCAGGAAAATTGATGGGACCAGAGTGGGTTGGCTATGACAGAGAATAAACCCAAAAGGCTACATATCACAAAAATGGAAATGTGCACCATTTGGTAAAAGTAATTACAAATACAGGGACTCTTCATCTTATGAACACTAAATCTTTGAATTTCCCATGTAAATGAAACAGCAGCTGGTGCTATTCTGGGGGTAGGAATAATTACAGTGGTGAGATCTAGAAAATGAGAAACATTCCTTTAGTTGCTACATTCCCAAAAAGTCCAGGTTTAGTTTTACTAATCAGTAGTACTGTTTGTTTTTTTTAAAATTATGTTATAGGTTAGCCTGAGAAGTTACCATTTATGACTTCAAAAAAATGTATTCTCACAAACGAACTTTTGAACACAAGTTGTTTATAAGTTGGAGAGAGCCTATAAATAGGGCAGAGACAAAACACATAAATGATAATTAAACAATAATTGGACTTGATATTGCTTATCAGTCAAAGACATTTATTAAATGCTTACTATGTGCCATGACACAAAGAAAGGCTAGCGAGTAAATCTGTATTCAGATGTGCTATACCATTTGAGATGGAATCGCTATCAATATTGCCCTTTTGGCCCTTTATACATTTGGATTATTTTTGCCAGCCTTATCAGAAATGATAAATGAGCACGGAGAGAGAATAACAAGGTTAACATTCCTGACATTTGCTCTATACACTTAGACCAGCCTGTCTAGGTCTATTTACCTGCAAGACACAATCCCACCTTCCTTGTTGATTTCAGTATCCAATTCTTTTCTTTCCACCTCATTCTTTGCCCTTCTCCCCTATGATTTCAACATGGAGGTTGAGCTCCCTCCTACCCCTTTCATTTCACAATTCCTTTTGCAGCCTCCTTTATCTCTATCTCTGTTCAACTTTACTCAGCTTGGCCAAACCATGGACATTATCATCGTTCAGAACTCTTTGGAGCCTATAATTTCGACTTCTCAGCTTTCCCCATATTTCATTTTCTCTTACTCCCTCATCCCATGGAACCTGCTTTTTGCTCCTGTCATGATATCTAATCTCTCACTTTCTCTCTTTTGTCTCAGTCCACTAATCCCCTTTTTTAGCCTTCTTTTCTCTGGGTATTTATTTGTATTTCTTTCTATATTATTTATAACTACGTTTATTTATACTTACACATATACTTCTTGTCTCTCCCATTAGGATGTAGTAGGAATGAAAGCAGGGGTTGTCTCATTTGTTATATTTGTATCATTAGTACCTAGCACAGTGGTTGTTTCAGCCACATCAGTCATGTCCAACTCTTCATAACCCCATTTGGGGTTTTCATGGCAAAGATACTGGAGTGGTTTGCCATTTCCTTCTCCAGATGAGGAAATGGAAGCAAATATGGCTAAGTGACTTGCCCAGGGTCACACATCTGGTAAGTATCTGAGTCTAGATTTGAACTCACACCCTCCTGACTCTAGGCTAGGTACTCTATCCACCGCACCACCTAGCACAATGCTTAGAACCTAGAAAATACTTAACAAACGCTTGTGAGAGATTGACCATTACTAATCCCATATCCATAATGTCTTTTTTTTGAAGTATACTAAAATCCTTTACCTCCTTTATCTGCCTCTGTTTACTGTGCTAAGCTCCAACTCTGGGTTATTCACATAATACACTTTATTCGTTTTTACTTAAGACTCACTCATGGAACATTACTAGAGAAAACAACAAACCATACTGATGGGGGACCACTCTAAACATAGGCCATCTAATTGCAGTTGGGCCTTCACCACTACTTAACAATTCTTTGATTTATTTCTTATTAGCTCTCTTTAGCATTTACTCACACTCAGATTATCTTTAAATATTTCATTTATTTTTACAGATCTATTAGTTTTCATTGAGGCTAAATGGTCAATAGCAATAAGGATTCTTTTGAAAAAAGAAAGTTTCTACAGAACTAATGATAATAAAGAATAAAATAGCTAAGTCCAATTACAGGCCGGAAAAATTATCTAGCAGTGTAAAAAAGTCACATATCCCTGAAGAGTTATGCCAGGAAATAATCTACCTTTTACTTTAAAAATCACTAGAGGACATTCCAGTCTCCCATGGCAACCTAGTTCAGCTTTTCCCAATCTTTACATTCACAGCTTAAATAATATTGGTCATATTTAAGTTAAAAGGTGAATGCATGTCTTTCATGGCTACAAAACCAATACACATTTCATTTAGGGAAGGGGTGGTTTAGAAAATTAAATGGTAAAACCATTAATTGACTTTTGGTTCCCACAAGTCTTTATTACTAATTCTGGGAGCAAAAGAGCTATTTTATTCCTATCTTTTAATAAAATATCAGTATTTCCATGTCTTAAAAGTAAGAATGTTGTTGTTTTGAGGGGAGAGAGAGAGAGAAGCAGAATGAGAGGGAAAAGGAGGAGAGGGACAGGATAAGAGAGCAAAGAGGGAGAGGGAGAGAGTGGAAGGAAAAATGGAAAAGGAGAGGGAAAATGAAGAAAGAAGAGAAGAAAAAAGGAAGAGGATAAAGGAAAGGAGGAATGAGAGAGGAGAAGAGAGACTGGAGAGGGAGGGAGAGAGGGAGAGGAGGAGAAAAGTCTGACAGTGGTTCAGCAGGAATTTATCAGGCAATGAAGCTTTAAATGGTGTTCTATTTATTAGGTACTCTCTTCTGATTAGAAAAACAGCAAGCCTGATGCAGATAATTGAGTCATGGGGTACAACTGGAATCAGAGTTAATTACAACTTTTAAATATATAGTGACAAAGGAGGAAAAACAACAGGGAAACATTCAGTGCCTTCATTTTTAATTGCCCAGGAAAAGTAGAAGCAAAAGCATTAGCTAACGAAGCCTGCTGTGCCCTGCTGGGGAGGCCTGAGACCTTGGCTATGACTTTACGGGGTTCTCCGGCCTAAAAACAAACAAAAACTCTGTGGTCCCTCTGATGGCTGAGAATAAGACTTTGGTCATTAAAGCTCTCCTCCCTAATGACAGTTTTCTCTTGTTCAGCCTGCGTCTGCTAGAGAACCTGGTTGTAGCGCTAAGATTACAGCCATTGCCTTCCAACCTAAGCTCTGCTTGGGGTGATCCCTGTAAGGCTAGGGGTCACAGTAAGAAATAGACACATTATACTTAAGCCTCAATAGACATTGCCAATCAGGTCCTTAACCTGGAGATGGCATTTCAACATAAGTGGGTTTTTTGGTTTTTGTTTTTGGTTTTTTTTGTAATTAAATGGATTTTATTTTATGCATTTGAAAACATTGTTTTGAGAAGGGGATCCCAGGCTTCACTAGACTGCCAGTGAGGGCCATAGCACAAAAAGATTAAGAGCTCCTGTATAAGAAGCATTTTTAAAAAATAGAGGAGTGAAATTATATGAAACATGTCCAGGTGTCTGCAAGTACAAAGAATGTGTTTTTAAAAGATGGAATTCTGAATCAGGAGGTAGGTGAGTGTCATTCCTGGTTCTACCTGTGGATATTACTTGCATCTGCCTGGCTCAGGGTACACAATCAGGTTAATAGCACAAATCTAACTGAATATAGTTGTGATGGATAATTCAGAAAAACACTTTAAAGGTCTTCAAAGTCACGCAGGAAATGATGTATATTATATTTTACACATGTGATTCCCCCCCTTTTTTAATAAAAGAGTCTCATTGCTTCTGAAATCGTACTTAAAAGGTGTATTGCGGCATGGAAATGATCCTTGACTTTTTTCACACATCTATATTCTCATCTGATCTTCACAACAAAGGTGTGATGTAGGTATTATTATTCCCATTTCACAGAGAACAAGAAAGGTTATGACTTCTTATTACTGATTATCGAGGCAGGATTCGACTTCAGCTCCATCCTGACTGTAACTCTAACACGATATCCAACATGGCCCCTAAGAGCCTCTGATCTTTGACTTTCAAAGGCATTGCTAGTGGAGTGCAAACTCTGACAAATTGTATCAGAAAAACTGAAGGATAAGCCCAGAAATAAACTGTGTCCATCATCTGAGGGCCATCTTAAGTTCACAGAAGTTCCTCACTAGAAGTATGATTTAAAGGGGTTTACTTTATTTTATTCTTTTTTTGGTTACAGAAATCCAAAGAGACCATCTCCTAAGGTGTAGATGAATTGAAATCTCTCAGTTGGTGAAGGAGGTGTCCAAAGTGATGAAATTACAGAAATCTTGAAAAAAAAATTCCTTTAAATAAGCTTCCTTTTTCACTAGTTAATAATATATAACTGTTCTTTGTCAGTTGATTTCAGTCATGTCTGACTCTTTATGACCCTATTTGGGGTTTTCTTGGCAAAGACACTGGAGTGCTTTGCCATTTCCTTCTCTAGCTCATTTTACTGATGAGGGAACTGAGGCAAACAGGGTTAACTCACTTGCTTGGAGTCACACAGCTAAGTTAAGTACCTGAGGCTAGATTTGAACTCAGGTCTTCCTGACTCCAGGCCTGGTGCTCTATCCACTGTGCTGTCCACCTGCTTTCTAACATATAGCTAGTCTGTACCGAATATAATATTTAATCTTGAGGTGAATCAGATTTCCTTTCTTTAATCATTCAAAAACTCAGCATTAATTCATTCAAAAGACATTTATCAATTGCCTACTGTGTTCATAATGTTATAATAAGACCTAGGAAGATACAAAATTTATCGTGGATATAGTCCTGGAACAAATTAGCATTTATTAAGTACTTACTATGTTTCAGGCACTGTGTTTGGCACAAATACAAATAGGAAGAAATATAGTCCCTGACCTCAAGGACTTTACATTCTAATGAGGAAAGACAACACATAAAAGAAATCTTGTTAAGAGGTACATGGGGACATGGCAGAGGATATCTGGAATACATCCTGGAGAGGTATGAGACATGGCTGGGCTGGGTACCATCCTTAAGTGGAGTTTCTGGGCTAAAAGGTGGGTGAGAGTACTTGTAATATATGGATTCCTTGGCTGTAGTTGAGGCATAACTACGGCTCTGTGTTCATAAACATAATTACAATTCATAATGTCACACAATGAATGCATTAAAAAAAACACAACAAAACAAAGAGGTATATGAAGTTGGAGGGGAAAAGAGGGTCAAGGAAGAATTCCCAATAGAAGTAATGCTTGATTTGGATTTTAAAGGATGCACAGGAATTTAATTGATGTAGGAAGGAGATAGGGCATTTCAGGTGTAGGGGATAGCCTGAGCAAAAACATATAGAAAAAAATACAGGGCATGTTTGGAGGACAGAAGTAGTTTAGGCTCCTCTGGATTTATGAAATATAAAAAGATCTGGGAGAAGGCCTCCAGGTTGTTGGGTGGAGGACCTGAGAAAGAATTTGGGCAAGAATTATGCAGGACAATATATAGACTGCCATGTGTACCAATGGAGGAAAAAATACCCCAATGGATATGGATGTTTTAAAGTACCCTATGATATCAAGCTTATCCTGCCCTCTTGCTGACTCTATCAGATTTTAGGAGGTAGCTTATTTTGATACTCTCTATATTTTTTTCTATGCCAACATATGACGTCTTTTTTGACATTTCACCCTAAATGATTTCTAATCTCTGACCTAGAGAGAAGTCAGGAGAGAAATATCTCAAATTCATTTACTTGGCTATGAACTGCAGAAGCTGTTCAGTCAAAGGACCCAACCCCTTGGTTACAAACAATGGAAACATCATTGTGACCTGGCCTTCCCTCATGTGGTCTGGCCCTTCCTCTATCTCAGGACAGAAGAATAAGCAGGACATTGTACTGGTAGCCTCTTATCTGTCCAACCACAACAGCCAAGATATGCAAAGGAAAGGGAGGAAGCCCTCTTCTATTTGGATGTGTTCCTCCTAAGTCTGCTTTTTAGTGAAGTCACGCTAAGAGTGTTCAGAAACCAACATGGTTCCTGGCATGGTTCCTCTCTACTTTACTTATTCTCTTTGATAGGAACCTCCATGCACACATAATGCCTCAAATATTCCCTTAACCAATGTTCTTGAATGTTAAAACCTCACATTTTGTTCGTAGTCATTATATAATGACACTTTATTTAATGTCTCTATTTTTCTTTTTAAATGAATCTTTTTTTCTATTCAAAAAATAGATTTTCTTGCTAACAATGTCATTAATTGAATTACTCAAATCTCTTCTAAATTCCTTAGAATTTCCAACTTCTGTATAATTTCATTTCAGTGATTAAAAAGAAGTGAGGGTAAACTGGTAAAAAATCTAAATTTTCATTGGCCATACCTGTGAATTTCATTTCAGTGGTTAAAAAAAAATGCAGTGAAATTGTGGTAAAAATCTAAAACATTTTTTTTCTTTTTACAAATCTCTTTGCTGAGCTCATAGTCTATGTACATTTTAAACTATTTTTTTGTTTGTTTCTAGAACTTGAAATTTCTCTAGAATTATATATGTCAATTTCTTATCCACAACTTCATGTAGAGAGAAGATTTTTGGAGCAGTGCTATGGTAGAAACAAGAGCTAATTTACACCTGACAAGAAACCTTCTTCTCTTTATAGAGCTTTTCCATTATGATTGAAAAGGTTATCTTTTAGAAAATTATGCTGGTATGAGACTTTTTGCCCAAGGATAAGACTGTCATTTGCCATTTTTGTCAAGTCATTGCTACTTTGTCAAACTATGCAGACCAGCTTTGGTATATAAGACTTGCTTAATTGACAATGTCTATAGCTCACTGAAAAGAATCTTTCCAGTAGCAAAAACTTGTGTGTCAGTTGGCCATTGAAATCACTCACTATTGTAACCTTTCATCTATAGAATGGAGATAATAATAACAGTACCTGTCTGAGAGAGGGTTATAAAGATCCATACTCAAATGACATACTATGTGTACAGTGCTTTGCAAACATTAAATCACCATATAATTGTCATCATGTAATGTAAATATAAAATGTTGCATAAAGAGTAGGGATTGATGAAATCAATTTAGTTACCCAAATTTACCTAAAGTAAGTGATAAAATGCTATGCCCAGCGTGATGGCAAGCAAAGTAGGATCTTTCAGCTGTTTTTGTTTTGATATAATCAAGTGCCTCTGAAATCTTGCCTTTATCAACCAAGAGTCTTTACTAGGAGTAAAGTACAGAATCAAGAGTTTCTTCACCTAGAAACTATAGGTATTTGTATTGTTAAAGTGATTAAAGATCTTTCTCACCCATTAATGGGCCTGGGAAGATTTGTAGGAAGGCTTTATACCTTTTGTTAATTTTCTAATGAGGCACTGGTTCTTAAGGGTTGTGATGCCCTGTGGTTCTAAGCAGTCCCCACCCCCACCCCCCAACTCCCTCTTTGAAAACCCAGATGTTGGTGCTTCCCTGTCTGGTAATTATGATTAGACAGTTGGATCTATCTGTTGATCTGTCAGACATTTGGTAGCATGTCTGTTGACCTTTGATTTCTCTGTATTTTCTCTGAAGTTCAGGGTGCTGACTTTTTCCTCAGAACTAAGTGAATGATGTATGTGCTTGATTAAAGTGATTGTTGACCTCTCAAAAGTTGCCTTTCCTTTTATACATGCAGATCTTAAGAATCTGTGATAGCAGCCCCCCCTGTGTATGTTGGGGTGCTTAATTACACCTAGGTACCTTAAATCAGGTGGGTGGGAACACATTTTAATTGAGTCAAATCAAAGGCATTTTAACAAAGTGTGACAGACTTTGATCAATTTAGTTGTCTCTAATGAACCACTGAGTAAAGTAGAAGTGACATTGTACAGAAATAGTGTTCAGACTGACTAAGAAGACTTGGCCATGCTCTCAGGATGTGCTGTAAAATATCAAATCTCAGTTCAGGCCTGAGGGAGATTTGCATTTTAGTGGGCCACTAGCAGTGGAGAGAAGACAGAGCCATCTTTGTGAAAGAATGCTTAGGGTTTATGGAGGCATGTGCTCCTACTCTGGTAGTTCAACTCTGCCCTCACAAACGTAATAGCTTGTGATCCTGGGCAAGCCATTTAACTTCTATTTGCCTCTGTCCTTTAATCTGCAGAATGGGGGTAATAACAGTACCTACCTCCCAGAGCTGTGAAGCTCAGATGAGACAGTAATTGTAAAGTGCTTAGCACAATGCCTGGCATACAGTCAGTGCCATATAATTGTTAGCCATTATTATAACTTAGCCAGGATGGTCCTTGGGCGACAGACAGTGGTCTATTATTGTTCTATTATTATGGTGCAGGTGTGGCTGCATCACTCCCCAACTCAATTAACTTCACTGGATCCCTATCACCTCCAGCAGTAACTATAAACTCCTCCTCTGGCCCTTACAGTCCTTCACCATCTGCACAAACCTATATTTTTAGCCATATTATACATTATTCCCTTTCATGCACTTCCATGGTAATCAAACCTATGAAAGTACTTCATAACCTTCTCTTTGTGTCTTTGCACTGGCATCCTCCATGCCTACAATATACGCCCTCCTTTTCTCTGCCTCTTAGAAACCCTAGTTCCTTTCATGTTTTTCTTTTTTTTTAAATTTTTTTTTTAGGAGTGAAATTTTTTTTAAATTTACTTCTTTTCAAAACTCAATTTGAGCACAGCTTCACCAAGTCTTTCCTGATCCCACTAGCCATTAGTGTCTTCTCTTTTCTGCTGTCCCAAAGTGTCAGTACACTTTTAAGCTTTTAGTACCTTTATCTATCCTACCTGGATACCCATATGTGTATCCATATGTCATCTCTGTTAATAGAGGGCAAACTCCTTGAGAGCAGGGACTGGCTGACATTTGTCTTGGTACATCTAGATAGGGGTGGGGAACCTGTGGCTCCTGATCTGGTACATAATGGTGCTTACTAAATGCTTATTGATTGGTTGATTGACTGAAGAGAATAGACATTCTCTCTTTGCTCCCAAAAGCTCTCTTTCAGAGACTGATTAAGTTTAGAGATAGTCTTAGGGGCATGGAATAGCCCTTGAAAGAGGTGGGTTGATCAAGGCCACCATTGTTAATTATATAGATTCCAAGAAGACTTAAATCATTCCTAGTCCCATCTAATACAGGGCAAATGATCTGGTAATCTGATTTAGGTCAGAACTAAGTCATGACTACCCAAAGCAAATCTGAATGGAATGGAATGACCCTGGTAAAGAATACATTTCTTTTTTAACCAAGAAGTCCTATACTAGAATACTTGGATGCCTCATCCTGGCAATGGCAAGATAGGCTATGCCAGTGGGCAGAGAAATCTTCAAGTATTGACCCAGAGGTGGACTGTAAGTCTTTTGTCCAGGGATCAGTTTTCTGTGTTTAGAGAAGTTATCAGATTAGCTTCAGAGAGGTGAATTTTTTTAGTCATGGCAATTGTGGCAGACCATCTACTAATTTTAAAGGGACTTTTGATTTCTGCTAGTAGAAGGTATACAAACACAGACACAATTAGAGGTAAAAGAAGTATTGAAGAATGAACAGTGACCCTGGTTAGGGCCATTCTTCTTGATCTGGGCTTTATTGATTTACTGATTTAATCCATGTCACTGAGACTGAGCCAGAAATGCCTCCATCTTTGGAGGGGAGGTGTCAGTGCTGAGTGAAAAGCCAAGAGAAGTTTGCTTCATTGTTTTTCTCCTATGCATTATCTGGATAACAAATTGAATTACTAAATTTTCTTACCTGATATAGACTGCAAAGATAGTGATTAGTCTTGATCAAAAATGGTTGGCTCACCCCTGGATGGTCTACATCATGGGCTGCAGCTGACAGCAGTCCAAGCATAATGTCCAGTGGTGTGAGGAAGCTGCTGAGCTGTGGAAACAATAGAGAAAGGTGATTTACCAGTTTGTTCCTACAGACTGGTCAATATATATATATATACACATATATGGAAGGTGTGTCAGGTCTTCATCAATTGTGATTTTCTTGTAGCTCATTTTTTGGAATGACACTTACTTGATCAAGTTGTTAAGGATTGTAGCTATAGGATCCCAAAGTGGGTGATGCCACCCCCTGGCAGGGGGGAATTCTGGAATGATCCAGAAGGGCGATAGTAGGTAGCCTCGGCTGCATTGGGGGGTGTTGAATAAAAATAAGGGGGCAATGGAAGCATAAGAAGGGAAGATGAGGAAATTTTGAAAAAATCATTTGTATGTTTTTCATCTGTCGTATTAGAGTTAAAGTTGTAGTGATTACATTATTTTCCAAATAAACACACAAATGCAAGTTACAGCTGATCAGTGGTCAACTCTGTCAACTGGTCTTAACAAGTAAGTGTTGACAGGAAAGCACACTGTGCATTGTTGGGAAGTCCAGCATGTATTCACAAGAATATGTGCATATAATGACTTGTTTGCAATACGATACTATACGTAGTATAGTATATGGTTACATGACACAATATTGCAGCATCAACATTTCAATGCAGGAAAAGCCCCACAAATTTACAATGAATTATTAAATTTAAGATGCATCATTAAAAATATTTTGTATTTTTTTGAAATGACAGCAATTAAAAAAACTGTTAAAGAAAGTAGGTTTTTGGGGGGTGATGAGTAATTTTTTTTTAAAGGAGGTGGTAGACCAAATAAGTTTAGGAATCTCTGACTGTAGCCAACGTTCAAATATTCAATTTATGGATTATATAAGTCTGTTCTCTCTATCTCCACTGCTAACCTTTTGGTTACTTCATATCTTGTTAGCATTTCCATCAAATTGTGAATAGGGAAAGAAGGAACAAATCAGATCAGTTATTCATTACCGTCTTGGAAAATGATTTAGTGAAGGAAATTGTTGAGACTAAAGCCAATGCCATTCTTACATTATCCATGGTTGTCAAATAGCCAAACCATCCTTGTCACACATCGTAGCAGAGTGAGAGGGGGTTCAGCTTCAGTAATGAAACAGAATTGTAGCATTTGAATGCTATCTTCAGTGTACAATACGTCATCTGGATTATGTGAGATCAGATGTAATGAAATCCTCTTAGCTGCCCAGGCACCACTACGATGAGATTTCTCTCCTTCCTAGTAGAATGGGAGGGGCTATGGACCCAAGAAGAGAACTGGGCCCAATTTACAGCTTGCATGAACTGAAGCTGATGGAGGCCTTCTACCACAGCCTTGAATTGGATTCATTGTATGGAGAGATATGATGTGTCAGAGAGTACAGCTTCGATATCACAGCTGAACAATGGGCTAACAGAAGAGATGGAGTCTAAGGCTAATAAGGTTCCTTACCTTGTGGTAGAGTTCCCTGATTTTATTCCCTGCATACTACCCCCTATCTTTAGCCTTTCTGCTCTTGGACTCAATTCACACTTCCCTGCTTAGTCATCTGGATAGTTGCCTCTGGAGCTCCTAGCTTTGACCTCAGTCCACCTTTCTGTTCATTCTCTTAGCTTTTGGTTAGAATAATTTTGCCCTTAGATTTGGTTCCCTATTTTGTAGATTATTAAAAGTCTTTTATCTAAATCTAAATCTATTGGAGGTTAGAAATTGGACGTCTGAAGAAGTGAAATGATTTGTCCAGGTATATAGTTTTGGGGAATTTTTTTTAAATTTAAAAGAAAGAACCAAGTCAGAATTTGTCTTTCAGATACCAAGTTATGCATAATTGTGCCTAGAATTAGCATGAAGCCTAGGGTAGAGCCTCCTTTGATTTTGGCTTTGTCATACCACCATGTGATTCCCACAATTCTGATGTCTTGGAGTTGTGCTCAGAACTTGTTTGGCGTAAAATAGTCATAATATGAGTCTGCAGTTCTTCCAAGTTCATTTTGGAAATCAGAAGCCATGGATTAAACTCTAGTATGACTCAATATGTTTTCTCAGGTCAATGAAATCATTGGTATTTGTTAGTGGCAAATGCCCGCTTCCAAGTACTTTACATATTTACCAGCTAAGTGTAATACATAGGACATACAGTATGGGGAACAGTTTTCTCCAAATGAAGCTTTTCTAATAGATAACAAGGAAAAGATAGGCTTCTTGTGTCTTCTCCTCTAAAATTATCTCTCATTTAATCTTCTATGTTCCTGATTATTTATTTACATGTTATCACCACCATTAGAATATGAGCTCATTGAGACTAGAGACTACATTTTTTTCTTTGTATGTCTAGTGCTTAGCACAGTGCCTGGCAAATAGTGGCAGCAAGGTTGGGCAGTGGACAGAGTGCCATCCTGGAGTCAGGAGGACCTGAATTCAAATCCAACCTCAAGTACTTACTAGTAAATGGGCTAAGATGATGATGTTTGTGAATGAGATCTAGATTTCTGAACCATGGCTTAAAATATAGGTATAACAGTCTACAGGGCAGGTAGGCAGTGCAGTAGCACAGCTAGGTGACAGTGGCTAGACTGCTGAAGGAAGACTCCTCTTCCCCAGTTCAAATCTGACTTCAGACACTTACGAGATATGTGACCCAAGGCAAGTCACTTACCCTTGTTTGCCTCAGTTCCCTCATCTAAAATGAGTTGGAGAAGGAAAAGGCAAACTACTCTAGGATCTTTGCCAAGAAAATGCCAAATGGGGTCATGGAGAATTGGAAACAACTGAAATGACTCAACAACAATACCAGCAGATGGTAAGTACTTGATAAATGCTTTTTGATTACTTGACATATAGATCACATACATAATTGCTTTTGAACATTTGTGAGCATATCCTCACATTCTTTTCTTATTGCAGAAGTGAAAGGGCTTTTCCTTGCAACATCAATACCCTGTTCTGTTGATTTGCATTGGTTTAGGCAATGGGGAATATGAACTGCCAGATTTGGCATCAAGAAGTCTTGGATTCAAATTCTACTTTAGACATTCATTAGCTACAAGACTTGGGAAGGCTGTGACCTCTCCTCATTTCTCACTTGGCTTCAGTACTTTGAGACTTATTGGAAAAACATTATCAGCCTGCAAGATCACTTCAGTCTTGGGGCTGTACCTTATCACCACCCTCTGATCCTATGTTTGGAAGGTGGAGTCATGGAGTCTAAAACCTCCATTTAAGGAGGGAGGCACAGCTCAGAACATCTCTTTATTTCTCATCTGGCTGCACTGTGACTTTTCCACCATTTCCATCCCTCTTCCCTTTTCAGTCTCTTTTGTGTGTTGTCCTCTCCCATTAGATTATAAGCTCTCTGAGGTCAGGGGCTATCTTTCTTGTTAAAAATTTGTATGTCTGGCATGTAGCACAGTGCCTGGCACACAGTAGGCATTTAATACATGTTTATTGACTTTCTGATTCACCTTATTGAGTCTCAGAAATCACTAATTGTAAAACAAGGATGATAAAGGTGTCTACAACATAAGGTTGAGGTAAAGGTTGATGAACCAATGTAGATAAAGTGTTTTTGCCAACATTAAAATGTTAAAAAAATATTTTCGTTATTGCTATAATTAATTTTGTAAAAGATGTGTAACTAAGTTTTTCTGATGTAATGACTATTAACTGAAGTAAGAAAATCAGTTTATCAGGGTTTCCAGATGGTTGTGAAAAAAGTAATTATATCATATTATCTTACCTTAGGCTCCATCAGAAAGCAGTGCATGGCCTGGGTGACGTCAGCCGCGTGAACAGCATTATGGTAAGGATTTTGGCTATGGTAATCTTCTTGAACCATAACTGGCAGGTAAGCAAAGGTTAGAATTATGCACCATCACTTTCCAGGGCATTTCCAAAGCTAAAACAAGGATTTCACTAGGATCTGGGAGTTATTTTTCTTTAAAAATATTGACCTCCAGGAGCTGTGCAGCCTAGGGACCTTCTGCAAATCTATATAGTTTGCAGGCTTGGCAATCTTACTGGATTTTTTTTTGAGGGGGTTTGGGGAAAGGGACTACAAGGATTTGTGAGGCCCTAGAGAATTCCTGACCTCCTTCATAAATCACCCCTTTCTTGCTCTCATGAAGGCTTTCATTCAGAAGTAAAATAAATATGTAGAAAAAAGAGCACATTTACTCCACAGTATCATGTAATTATTTTAGGGTGCTGCCATTTATGAGCAATATGTCATCAAGGTATTTTCCTTTAAAAAATTTAGTAGCAGCCTAAGGTTACTGATCTCCAAAGGGTCGTTTACTGCTTGCCCAAAACACACTGATTTCAGGCAAATATAAGTACCTGGGACTCTTGCTTGCTTTGGGCTGGAGCTCGAGTTATAGAGTAGGTCCAAGTGGGGATTTGGGTTTGTTTTCACCTTGTTAAGGTCAAATTATCATCTTATCCCTACACTCCTGCTGTCTTCTTCCAGGCACAGAGAACTCTTTGAATCAAAAGGGATGGGGGGAAGAGACAGAGGAGGAAGGTGTACTCAGTTTGCTATTTACTAAGGCTGACTTTAAGGTACAAAAAATCGTCAACATGTGTACTGTGACTACTGAGGATTATACATGTCACTCTATACTTGAGGGATGCATGCTATGCCATTCCTTCTGGAATTTCCCATTATCTAGGTGACCCAACTATTGCAGTCCTCATTTGTTCTTAAGTGTAATTATTTGAGATTTTCAGTTATTCATATGAATAGATCAATGTAGTCTAAGAAAACTTTGAAAATATCTCTCTAAAATCCTTTTTAGAGAAATAAAAACTAACCACACAAAAAACTTTTATTCATAGCATCTCTTTTCCATAGCCACATGTAATTAACTCTAGATTGGCCATACCTCTGGGAGGAAAACAGGACTATGGATATTTCCACACGTTTCTATTGGAATGAGTGTATTATATGATATCCGTCTGCCCCTTTCTCCCACAGAAAATTCATTTCACAATTATAGTTTCTTGGGCTTGTATTAAAACGAGTTTGCATTTTTCTGAGGACAAATCTACTAAGGGTTAGCAGAAAGTACTTTAGAAACATGATGGGTGGCAGTGGGAAGCCACTTTGGAATAGCAAATGTACCCTAGATAATCCCCAGGTAGATAATTGGAAATATGCTAAAAGCCAAAACAATTATCTATGCTACATGGTACTGAGCAAATGAACTTATTGAAAATTAAGGTTACATTCTAGCTCCATATTTCTAATAGCCTGCTGGACATTTCCTCCTCTTTATCTCATTGACATCTCAAGTTGGAATGCCTCAAACTGATCTCGTGTTATCAAAATTCACCTCTTCTTTCATCCCTTCCATTTCTGCTGATAGCATTGCTATCCTCCCTGGTCACTCAGTCTTAGAATATGAGTGATCACTCTTTCTTTCCTCTACGTCTGTTCTAACAATGTCCATTCACAGTTGCCAAATCCTGTTGACCTCATTTGCTTTTCTGCTCCTGCAATCATCCCTAACTCAGGCCCTCTTCATCTCTCTCATGGATTGTTGTAATAGCATCGAAACTGCTCTTTTATTCTCTCTGGTCTGTCCTTCACAGCACTATACAAATAATATATAGCCTTGTTCATGTCCAGTCATCTGCCATAAATCTTGTAATGGTTGTCTGCTGCCCCCCAAATAAAGTAAAAATTCCTTATCATGGGATAGAAGATCCTTTGCAATTTAGCTTCAATTCCTCTCGGCTTTCACTTTTCCTATCTTCCACATTTCTGCTACATTTCTCCCTGCCACCCTTCATGTACTTTGTTATCCTGCCTAATCACTATCAGTAACTAAATCAACCAATCAATAACTGAACACTCCATTGACCATCTTTGCTCATACCATTCTTTGTGCTTAGAATCTCAAAAAAGAAATCTACATGACAGCTTTATTATGTATTTCAAAGAAATAGTAAGTGGTACGTAACAGATTTGTCATTTCATGAATAATCATCTTTTTGTTATATTATATTATGGAGATTCTTCTTTTATTCCATAAATTAAAAAAAAATCCCCTAGTTCTATCTATTGTAATTTTACTTATCCTTCATGCCTTCATGATCTAGGCTTTATTGCCATCTTCTCCCCAATGGCTCTAGCTAAAAAAAATAAAAAGATCTTTTCTCCCTTGAAACTTTCATATGGCATCTTGTACCATGTATGTTCATTTTCCTTCGTAGCTATTTCTGTATAAGTTTCATCTGCCTTAATAGAGTACAAGCTTCTTGAGGTAAGGGAATGCATCGTATTTATCTTTCTATTCCTTGCAGCTTTGCACAAAGTAGATACTTGAGAATGTTGACTGAATTTTTAAATTTATCATAGGCAAAGAATTTCTTGTCATCTTATTTCTTGTAGATGAGTGTAGGTCATTCTTTACTTGTTACCAGTCTTTTTCTACATCAGCCTTTTAAGAGAATAAATTTGGGTCCTCACAGTGTCAGACTATTTGAGACTGCTGACCCTTTCACTTTAAAACTGCTCCTTTTAATTGTTTGGAAACACAAGAGGAAATTACTTACCTAAAAACTTATGTAAGGTCACCATGTCTAAATGAAAATGATGAATAAGCCCATGGGTGTTGAAGAGGTGGCACAGCAATGTGACCAGGCTGTTTCCTAAAGGAAGATGTGAATGTCATTAAACAAAAAGATGTTCACAGAAACCGATATCAAACCTCCCCTAATGCTAGGCTTCTTAATTTGGCGTCCATAAACACTTGGGAGGACTGTGCGTGGGTTTTCTGGAGAGGTCTGTGAACTTGGATGAGAAAAATCAGATCTTTATTTTATTCATTTCATTTTATTCATATTGCTAGTTTTCTTTGTAAACCTGTGCTTTTTATTTGATGCATTTAAAAACTTTATTCTAAGAAGAGGTCCATAAGTTTTGCCAGAGTCCCAAAGGCGTCCATAACATAATCCCTGCTTTAATGGAATTAATTTTCTACCTTGTTTCTGAAATATTATTTAAATTACTGAAATATTGAAGGAGGAATTATGGCCTGATTTAATTGAGGTTTTCCTGATGTACAGGAACTCTCTATGCTCACTTCAATTAATAACAGTAACACCACAAATAAAAGATGAAAGCTGCCGTTATGACTATAGGAATCTTTTAATTTTTTTTTGCTTTAAAAATATACATAAGTGTCTCAAATACTTTAGTACTGTTGACTTTAAAAATCTGTACCAAAAAACATCATGGGGATATTTCCAAGAGTCATTCAGAAAGAACCGGGTTGAAATTTGCAGTTGGATTACTGAGGGAAAATTTACTTATAACACACACACGCACGCACACACACACTTGTTGGCAGAGAATGTCAGTGTGAAATTTATGAAGAAATACTAATTTCCAGCTTTTATTTTGTTTTACTTTTTTAAAAGATGGACATAATGTGTAGTTGCACGCCCAACGTGGAAGTGCATGGTGATAGCAAAGCTATAGCAACACATAAACAACTCTGCTGGTACCAGTTTGGGGATAGACCTGGGAATTTATTAGCAGAAGAAAATCCTGGTAAGGAAATGCCCTTACCCATGTATACTGCCAACAGTGCTGGGTCTTATCATCCTAAAGAATGAGTTCCCTGGAGCACTGAGAGATTTTGATCAGAGTAACTTGTTTCAGAGGAAGAATGTGAGCCCAGATGTTCTTGGCTCCAAAGGTCAGTCCTTCTACCCACCATGCCCTTCTTTCTACAGGACGGGGGTTAGGCTAAGTTCCTAGTCTTACTAGTTATGTTACAAATGTGTATTTGCTATGTTTTGCTAGGGTGAATAAAAAGCAAGCAAAAAATCCTAGAAAGCAATCTGAAATAATAATTAATTTGGAAAAATAATTAAATTTAAATGGCAAATGAAGGTACCACTATATCTAATGGAGATAATTAGTTTAGTTTTTTCTCCCCTTCCTTACTTTTAAGGATACTCTCATGAACACTCCCATAATAAAACAAAATATGAGACAGTTTCTTATGCTATATTTCATCCACTTAATACACAGTAGGTGCTTAATAAGTGTTTATTGACTTTGATTAGTAGTAGAATCTGTGATAATACTATGTGTGTGTATACACACACACACACACACACACACACATCCCTCCTGGGACTAGGAGCAATGAAACCTGGGTTCAAAACCTGCTGCCGATATTCTATTAGCTAATGACTACTGGCAACTTACATAACCTCTCTGAATCTCAGTTTTCTCATCTGTCAAAAATGGGTATAAGAAAAGCAGCTTCAAGTAGTTTAGTGTTTCTTAAACTTTTTGGTTTCAAGACTCCGTTATACTTTTAAAAATTATTGAAGATCCCATAATCCATGAGTCATATCTATAGATATTTTTATAGAAGAAATTAAAATGGACAAATTTTAACTTTTTTAAAAAACAACAAACCTATTTTGTATTAACAAATAAGATATTTTAATGAAAATAACTATTTTCCAAAACAAAACACAATTTAGTGAAAAGAGTGGCATTGTTTTACATATTTTTACAAATCTCTTGAATGTCTGGCTTAATAGGAGACAGTTGGATTTGCACAGCTGTTTCTGCATTCAATCTGTTGCAATACATTGTTTTGGTTGAAGTACATGAAGAAAATCTGGCCTTACAGAGAGATGTAGTTAGAAAAGAAGGAATATTTTAACAGGTAAATAATGTCTTAGTATTCTTACGAAAATAGTTTTGACATGGAAGCTCCCCCTGACAGCATCTTGGGATCCAATGAGCAGGCATCCAAGGATCATACTTTGATAGTGTACTTTGAGAACTGATATATAGAGAGAGTTGATCTCAGACTCAGAAAGATAGTACTCAAACTCTGCCTTTGGCACACACTGGCTGGGGGATCCTAGTTTCCTTACCAGGAGTTCTCTGCAACTGTCCAGTTTCCCTACCTATGTCACAGGTTGTTGTAAGGAGAGTATTTTTGGCACAATGGATAGAGACTGGCCCTAGAATCAGGAATAACAGAGTTCAAATCCAGCCTGAGATATGCTAGATGTATAGTCTTGTGCAAGTAACTTAACCTCTGTTTGCTTCAGTTTCTTCAACTATAAAATGTGGTGATGATAGCATTTACCCCACAGGGCTGTTGTGAGAATCAAATGAGATAATATTTGTAGTGCTTAGAACAGTGCCTGGTTCATAATAGATATTATATAAATGCTGTTATTATTTTTATTATCATTATCTATTGCTATAACAGGAGATTACTTTTATAATTAATACAATAAATATGGATTTTCTTAGCATCATCATGATAGCTTATATTTAGAGTTTGGCAGGACGTTAGAGATCATCTACTTTAAGTCCTTTATTTTACAGATAAGGAAACTAAGGCTCAGAAGCTTAACACCTTGCCCAAAGTTACACAGGATACAAATGTCAAAATCAGAATTTGAACCCAGGCCTTTTGACTCCAAATTTGGTCCTTTTCTTATACTACACCATTAAGTTTGAGTATATCAGTTTCACTATTTTATTATCATACATTATATAGCCATAAAGATTATAGAGTAAATCCTAAAATCTATATCTTTAATGTACAAAGAGTTATTTTAGCCAATTGACCAGAAAATTGAATTTCACTTAACAAAATACCACCACCACATTATATATATATATATATATATATATATATATATATATATATATATATATATATATATATATATATATATATATATATATATATAAAACCTCTTTTTATTCCTATTATTTTCAGCCAGGTAAAATACACAATTGTCTTTAGCCCATAGCTACTGCTCTAATGTTCAGTTGTATTTAAACAGGTTTTGTGAGGGGATTTATTTTTTTGAGGCTTGGTTGAAAATGACCACAGTTCATTTTCTTGGTTTTACTATGTTTTATTTTATGAATGGGACTTTTCTCAATGGCAAAAGAACAATGTGGTCATCTTCATGACCCCATTTGGGATTTTCTTTCATGTTCTTTCACCATTGAAAAAGGTTCCATATATAAAACAAAACAAATCATCACAGAAACACTGAATTTCAGAGTTGGAAGGGACCTCAGTGGTGTTCTAATTGGCACCTGTGTAGGAATTATCTCAACATCACCAATAAGTGCCAACCATCTGTGCTGGAATACTTCCAGTAAAAGAGAATCTACCACCCTTGGGACAGCCCTTGGGGCAGCCCATGCCACTTTTATACACATACTCATTTTAAGAAGCTTTGCTCTTTGGGGATGAGGAAAATTAATCTGAAACCTCATACACCATCATTTCCAATATTTTAAGACCTCTAGCATTTTTCATGATCACATATCAACTGATTCACATATTACATTATGTCTACCACCCCACTGTGATCTCCTTGCCCTTTCCCCCAAATTGTCAATGACTGCGTGTTAACATCCCTCCTAAAAGGTGACATCCAGAACTCAACACTGCCCTACTGAGGTGTCCTGCCTGAGATGGGCTACAAACTGACTGCTGTCTCCTTTGTTCTAGATGCCGATCTCTCTTAGTAAAGCCTTAGGTCACATTAGCCTTTTCTACTGTAATGTCATATTTTTGAGCCTCAAGACCACCCAAACTCCCAAATATTTTTCAGATGAACTGTTTTCTGGTCATGCATTTCTTTTGCTGTACTTGTTTCTTGAGCCCAAGTGTAGGACTTTATATTTATACTTTATATATTTATATTTCATTTTTTATTGACTTTACACTTCATTTTAGATTGTCCAGATATTCCTGGAATGTTATTCTTAACATGACTCCAACTGTTAGTATCTCCCCACTATTTCCTTACCATTTATCTATTTTCTGTCTATTTTGTAGCTATCTATATCTATAGGTATCTATACATACATGTGGTCTCCTCTTGCTAGATAATAAGTTCCTGAAGAGCAGGAACTGATTTCATTTTTACCTCTGTACACCTAGCACCTAGCATAGTAGCGCATTTGTTGTCATTCTTTAGTTGTTTCAGTCGTGTCTGATTCTTCATGATCCCGTTTGGGTGTTTTTTTGGCAAAGACTAGAATGGTTTGCCACTTCTTTTTCTAGCTCATTTTACAGGTGAGGAAACTGATGCAAACAGGGTTAAGTGATTTGCCCAGGATCACACAGCTAGTAAAATGTCTGAAGCCAGATTTAAACTTGGAAAGATGGGTCTTAACTCCAGAGCTGTCACTCTATCCACTGTGCCAACTAGCTCTCCATAGTTGTTGTTTGTCCTTCATTCTCGAAGAGGACCATGACATCAGGAAGTTTTGCCATGACTTTCAAATAAATTGGATTTATGGGAGGAAGGGCTGTACAAGGTCACCAGCCTTACTTTCTCCTCCAGAACCATCTGGGTCCAATGGAAAGATATAGATCAAGATAATTGGAGATAAACAACTCTGTGAGGTGGGTATGACAGGTGTCATAATTTCCATTTTCCTGATGATGGAACTGAGCTGTCCATAGTAGCACATAATAGAAAGCCTAATAAAGTTGTGTAGATTAATTGACTCTGGATTCTAAGGTGTTAACTATCTCTTCCAGTTTTGTGTTTTATGCAAATTTGACAAGCAAGCACCTAAACCTTCCATTTAACTCATGGTTATAAATGTTAATGAGCTCAGAGCCTTGGGTGAATCCATATGGTAATGTAGAGATTTCCCTCAGGGTGGACATTGACCCATCAGTGGTGGCACTGTGAATCTCTATTCAAACAGCATAGAATCTACCCATCTGTACTATTATCCAACTCACATCTCACTATCTTGTCCACAAAGATAGAAAGAAAGACTTTGTCAAAAGCTTTACAAAAGGAATAGGGACTAGACAAGATTTCATTAATATAGCAAACTCCCTCTACCTGAGCAAATGGACAATTTGTCTGAAAAGTATGGCTTTAAAGAGTTGTCTAGAGCATTCTCGAGTATAGCCAGGGTGGTTAAATGATTTGTCATATAGCCAGTATATGTCAGAGGCAAGATTGAACCAAAGTTTTCCTGGTTCTAAACATTTTCTATCAAGTATGCTAGTCTATAATGGATATCTATCTCTACATGCACATACATATATGCTTTTTGTTGTTCCTTCATTTTCAGTTGTGTCCAATTCTTTGTGACCCAATTTCGGGGTTTTCTTGGCAAAGATACTGGAGTGCTTTGCCTTTTTCTTCTCCAGCTCATTTTATAGATAAGGAAACTGAGGCAAACAGGACTAAGTCACTTACCTAGGTTCACACATCTACTATCTCAGGCCAGATTTGAACTCAGAAAGATGAGCCTTCCTGATTCCAAGCCCAGTGCTCTATCCATTGTCTACCTCACTACTCCACATATGTGCTAGATATATAATTATATAATGATATTCCATGAGGGTACTTCTGACAGTTTAATTATATATATATGTGTGTTGGGTATATAATGAAATTTTGTGGGACCACTTGTGATATGTTAACACTTCATGTGTTTACATTTAAATAATGTGGTATAATGAAAAGAACATGACCAAAGCACTGCTATGCTACTTACTAGTTGTGTAATTTTGAGGAAGGTATCAGATTTCTCTTGATTTCAATTTCCTCATCTCTAAAATGAGGAAGTTGGATTAGTTCTTCTCTATAATACTCAAATTTTATTATTCACATAATTTAGCAACAAAAATAAAATTTTTTCATAAATTAAACTGAGATATGAAATTGACATTGTGATAATTTGTGTATATGAAGGAGGCAGTTAGGTGGTGCAGTGGGTAGAGCACTGGGCTGGAATCAGGAAAATCTGAGTTCAAATCCAGCTTCAGGTACTTACTGGCAAATCACTTAATCTCTGTTTGCCTCAGTTTCTTCAACTGTAAAATGGGGATTAATAACAGCACTTACTGCCCACGGTAATGTTGCAAGGATCAAATGAGATGGAAAAGCACTTAGAACAGTGTCTGGCACATGTATAACTGCTTATTCCCTTCCCTTTCTCTACTGAGGAACTTTTTCTTAATAGCAATGATTTTTATATGACAGAGTAATTTAGAGTTTTTTTTAGTTAGTGTAAAATATCATGTGTCTGGACCTTTATGCTCTATGTTAGAGCATAGCACCATGAGCTCTGTTCTCCACACAACCTAGAAAGCTTTGCATAAGAATTGCATGGCCAGTGCCTATCCCTTTATGATGATCAGTCATTTCACAATCTGTATTGCTGCATGATGAAGGATTATGAATGGTGGGTACAGTCTATAACTCTTAAAGTGCATGTCCCATTAATGGAAAGGTTAATCGAAAGGTATCATCTTTGTATGTGAAGTAATGCAAAAATGTTTTAAATTTTAGTGGTCTGTCTGATTCAGAATAGCTAATATATTTCACCATAGTAGAATTTGATCAACAGGTGATGAAAGTTCAACATGAGTTTTCAAGATTTCTTTGTGAAAAGCTACAGAGAAATTTTCAACCTCTATGGCAGAAAAAAATCAGAAGAGTATTGGGCAAATTTCTGGTGTTTTTGGATTGTTGAGCCATTCAAATGCTTCATTCATTTGGAGGCCTAAATTATGGAGTAGATGTAGGTGTTTTATGAAGCTTAAATGAAGTTTTGATCATAAAGTATTCTAGAAGCCTTAAAATGTTATAAAATATCAGTTATCACCACCACCACCAACACCTCATCGTCATCACTACTGTTAGACTCCAGTTACTGGACCTCCAGTAAGGCAATGATTTCATTCATTCTCTGAGTCTTCCATTGCACTTTTGCTGAATTCAAGTAATATTTATAGATCAATATAAGGGTGTGCTGGTAAATGTTTAGCAACTCGGCTCTCCAAAAAAAAAAAAAAAAGCACGCACACATGGTTTTTTAGTTTAACCTGCATTAACATTTTCTTAAGTCCAGATAATCAATAAAACAAAAACAAGCCCTGACTTGTAGTGATTTCTGATCTCTAAATGCTTACACAATCAGCTCTCATAAACTGGCTCCAGCAGATCTCTGGGTAGACTCCACTTTTGCATTGCTTCTTGTTTTCTACCACAATCATATAATCCTACCTAAAAAGTAACCATAGAGCACTGATAATATCAAATATGTTTATAGAAATGAATGCAACAGTTTTTGTTAAATCCTCTGACAATCTGCCTTATGATACTATTTCCAGAACACATCACTGTTAAGTCACCCATATGTCCATATTTCTTTTCTGAAATGGGAGTAAGGAACAAGCTCAGTTGATGTGATTTGGATCAATACATTTCAACCTGAATCTGCTCTTACACTGTTATCATGGCTTTTAAACCCTGTTTGCCTCAGTTCCTTATCTGTATATTGGGAACACCCTGGGGAAGGAAAATCACTCCAGTATCTTTGCCAAGAAAACCCCAAATGGGATTATGAAGAGTTGGACATGACTGAAAATGACTACAACAGAAACTCCCCACAAACCACAATCATCATAAAGGGTGGAAAAACAGTGCCAATACCCAGGAATGTGGCCACTGTCTTGCCTCTTCCACTCATCGTGTAGCAAAAAAGAGTGCTGATTTTGGAGTCCAATCCACTCCTTTTCTGAAACAAGATTGGTCTTCCTTAAACTAACTGCCATATTCCAGTCATCACATTACGATTTCCTGAAACCAGTAAATGCTTTTTGCAGTTGCAATGAATTGCTTTTCATCTTAGGTGTGCTGTAACAGTGAGACTTATGGAGGGGACTTTACCCTTGGCACTCTAAGTGACAGTGCCTGTATACCCCTTCACTGCCTAGCCTCACAACAGTCCTGTTCCTGACAGTAGTATCATTGGTAGTAATGATGATGATGACAATGATGATAAGCACGCATTATGGTTTGCAAATCACTGTACATATATTATCTCACTTGATCCTCACAATAACCCTGTGAAATAAATGCTATTATTATCCTCATTTTAAAAATAAGAAAACTGAAGCTCAAAGAGGCTTAAAGTGACTTGTCTAGGGTCACACAGCTAGCGAGTGTCTGAGATGGAATTTGAATCCAGATCTTCTTGTCTCCAAAGTCGAGAAGGCTTACCAGAATGGACCACTGACTTGTTTTAAAAATAGGGACTACTCATTTTGTTTGGGTTGCCTATAAAACCTAATACCCACTGACTACCAATTCTCTGTACTCTCAAGATTTGAAGAAATCTAGTCTTTGGTTTTTAAAAGTGTTCTGGAGCTATTAATGATAAATAATCAGAGCATAGAGTTAGGGCATATTCAGAAATGAAGTGATAGAAAAGTAAAAGATATCAACAAAACTAAAAAAGATAAATGGGCAAATGGTAACTTTATTTGGAGAAACAGCATATATATATATAAATAGGTAAGGGCTGATACACACATGTTAACTGCTACATCTTAAGATTCTTTAAAGGATTTTATATAAATTACCTACTTTGGTCTTCATAATAATTCCATAAGTTATATATAATTCTATAAGTCATACACACACACACACACACTCTTTATAGATGAAGCAAATAGGTTTAGGTTTCAATGACTTGCCCATGGTCATTCAGCTAGTAATTGTCAGAGGTGGGATTCATAACAACCTGTGTCCTAAGTCTAGATCTTGTCCACTTTCCACTACACCACATCTGCTTCTCAAGGGAAAAAAGAAGCGGGAGGAGTATGAAACAGCTTAAGACTATGGGAACCAATTCATTTCTAATTTTTACTCAACGCTGACCCTGTTTATGTAATGAAGTCTCCATGTGTGTCCAGAGCAGTAGAAGAATGATTGAATCTGGCCAGCAATGAGGAGTGATTTTTAGATTTGTGAAAAATGTAAAAAAAACCCCAAAATAAACAGGAAATGCAATACTGGGTGATTAATAAGTAAATAATCTCATGGAAATCATTGTAAGTTAGGGCTTCTCTTCCAAAGAGAATTCTTTTAAATGACTTACCATTTGTCAAGCGATCAAATAAGAAGATGTCAAAATCCCACATTCCCACTTTGGAGAGCATATGCTGAAAATACAAACAGCAGAAGAGAGATGAGTCATGTTACAGATTGTAAAACTGACTTTGATAAATAATTACATTAAACAATAAAAAAAGTGCTAAGCTTTTATATAATTGAAGGAAGCATTATAGACACATTCTCTTAAAAAGTGGGTTCCAAAAGAACAAATCTTAACTTAATTCTAATAGAAGAGTCTACCTCATTTAAATTTATTTGTATGGGTGTGGTCCAAATGGCAAACTGCAATCAGTAGCCTTGGTTGGGAATGTCGTCTCTAACTAAAAATGACATCAAAGCCAGTAATGAGCACATAGTAAGTTTATTGAACAAATATTGGAAGACTGAGTTTTTGATCATTCAGGCTAATGGAGCAGACATGTGGAACATAATTTTAAAACAATTTATTTTGCTTTGAAATGCATTAATCTGAAAATGAAATTTTTGATGTTCCAGGAATTCATAATATTTCAAGGAAAACAATGAATACTTTAAAACCTTGACTCTGAAGGACCTGAAGAGTAATCTTATTTCCATCTCCCCTCCTTGTTTTAACTCGTTGTTAATTCAGCTTACTGCATTTTAAGATAAGAAGTCATCACCCCTTGGAATGACTCAAAACACAAATAAACAGGACTGATAATAAAAGCTTACATTTATGTGATGTGTCTTAGTTTACAAACCTCCATCAAATGGGAACTTTTATTATACATCATATTGCCAAACTTCTTTTTTCTACTCTAGGTATCAGGAACAAAAGAAAAGTAATGAAAGAATCCCTGACAGCAAGGAACTTTTTACTGGGAGAAACATCTCTCTCTCCTCTCTCTCTCTCTCTCTCTCTCTCTTTCCTCTCTCTCTCTCTCTCTCTGTATGTGTATATGTATATATAGGCAAAATATGTAGAAAGTAAAAATTTATCAATTCATCTATCAATCTATCAATTGGGGTGGGGAGCAGGGTAGGGATTGCTAAAAACAAGTTTGTTCTCCCAGTCATAACCAGGTACTGTAGAAGTTTTTATGAAACTACTAGGAGAAACTTTTCTGAACTTCTTACAGAACTCTAGTCAATAATATTTGGAGAGTTATATTAGAAGGGATTTGAATTCAGTTTATTTGCAAGAAACTGCCCTTCCTTATTTAGGTTATATTTATAATATAAAATGGAGTAGAGGATTTACTGGGTTAATCTGAGGGTAGAAAATCCGGCTGGATAATTCATCGTGGCAAAAACATTTGGTGAATCAAAATTCACTTGATAATTGCCAACTCTCCATTCCACTTTGTGCTGTACAGATAAATCTGGGCTTTGAGCAAAGAGTTGTTGCAGGGGAAAATATTAAGTGATCCTCAGGGAAAAAATATTTGAGTGCTCCTCTGACTTGTATTTTAGAATAGTAAATTAAGAAAGAGTACTAGCCCATTACACTTCTGAGAAAGGTCAAGAGACAAAGGCTTCCTACCCTTGCCTGGCCCAAGTAGTCTTCATCCAGGAAGTGGAGAGGGGATGGAGGTATAGCTCCTCGGAGTAGCCGGGATGCATGGAAATATCTTTGAAAGCTCAACAGTCTTTTGACTTTCTTCTTGGTACTAATTTCCCCTGAGTGTGCTGTATCTATGAAAGGAGAGCAGAGAAGGAACTGTAATGAAAAACAATAGGGATATAAGGCTATTCTTACAAATTATCACTACTTACAAATACAAATGCTGTAGGACTTTTCGCGGGGGGGAGAGAGGAAAGCTTGACCTCCTGTGATTATGTTTAAGTATAGTCTTGGTATAGTTGTTAAATCCCAATGAGGAAACTTTCTGTGCCAATGCAGATAGCCACCCCTTTTGCAAACTGAGAAGTTAAGAAACTATAAGGAAAAGGATTTGTTTTTTCTACTCATTTAAAACTATACCAAATGATCTCAAATATTTCCTGAAAACTTAGTATAGTTCACTGGGTAAAATGATATAAATTCATCCAGGTATAATGTTTTCTTGTAGCACCACTCTGATGAAATGCAGGCTCGTGTTGTGTTTAGTCATTTTCAGTTGTGTCTGATTCTTCATGATCTCACTGGGGTTTTCTTGGCAGAGATGGTAGAATGATTTGCTTTTCCAGCTAATTTTATAGATGAGGAAATTGTGGCAAATAGGGTTAAGTGACTTGCCCAGGGTCACACAGCTCGTAAGTGTCTGAGGTCACATTTGAACTTAAGTCTTCTTGACTCCAGGCATGGTGTGATATGCTCAACTTTGAATATGAAACATGCTTCCTATAACTCTTTGCTTCTTTCATGTCCTGATTCAAGGATAATTGAAGTTTTTGTTTGATCAAATTTCCTATTTATAATGACAGGACAGTAGTTTGGATAGTAGGAAACCAAGAAGAAAGAGATGAAAAAGTCTTTATATATATATATATATATATATATATATATATATATATATATATATATATGTATACTTCTTGCCCCAGTGATAACTAACACCTAGAAATAGTAAAACTTCCTTAGACTACTCATGCAAAAAGAGATGGAAAATCCAATGCTAGATAACTCACATGTACACACACATACATCTTACAGAGAGAGAAAGAGAGACGGAGACAGACAGATAGACAGAGAGACACAGAGAGACAGACATACTAATAGGATAATATGCTACTTTCTAAATCCTATGAAATACTTTTGATTTCCTCGAAAAATCCTCTATTCTGATGAACTCAAAGAAAATTTCCATTGTGTTTAATGTATGCCAAGGAAATGATCTGTAGTTTCCTTAGATAATGATTATAATTAAATGGTTGTAAGAGATATCAGTAATTCTCTTTTACTATTGTATATGATAGAAACAGAAGCATCCAATCAAATCTCAAAAGTGATGCAAAGATGGTATAAAGCAGAATATTCAAAGGAGGATAAATTCTTTTTGAATTTTCATAGAATTTCAGAGATGGAAGGAAATTTGGAGGTCACCTAGTTCAAACCAACCTCCCTCCTCCCTCAACCCCTCCCCCGCTTTCCCTGCCAAAGTATGAATACCCTTTATAGCACTCCCAATAAAGGTCATCCAGTCTCTTCTGGAAGATCACCAGTGACAGGAAACTTATTACCTTTCCAGGAAGCCTGTTCTATTTGTGAACAGCTCTAATTATTAGGAAGTTTTCTTATATTGAGCCAAAATCTGACTTTCCTATAACTTCTACCTACTGGTCCAACTTTTGTCTTCTAGGGCCAAGCAGCATCATTCTAATTCCTATTCCAATTTGACAACCCTTCCAGTATCTGAAAGATGACTGCAATCCACAATTCACTTGCATTCCAAAGTACACCCACTTCTAGGCTAAACATCCCCAGTTCTTTCAAGGAATCTCTATGTAGCCTATATGAAGTCTTTTGATAATTCTGGTTTCCCCTTCTCTGGACATACTAATATTACCTTTCTCCAAATTTTGCAACTGGATGCAATATTCCAGGTTTAGTTTGACGAGAACAGAGTTGAGTGGACCTATAGCTTCTTTTGTTCTGGACACTATACTCTTACAGTATTAATGAAGTGATAAGTGACATTCCATATCGTACACATCGCTGATCCATACTTAGCTTGAAGTCAGTTCAATAGACACTTATTGTCTATTGTGTGAAGGGTACTGTGTCACATGCTGGGGATAAAAGACAAAAATTAAATAGGCCCTTCTCTCAAGGAGCTTATATAATACTTATTCTTACTTTCTTAGCTCATTAACATCTATTTTTTAGACCCACTATCATTTCCCAATAACTCCATTCCCTCCAATAGAACCTTCTCTTTTAACAAAGAAAAATGATGAAGTAAAATTAATTCTTATGGTGACTACTAAGGAAGTGACTTGAACAAGGTAGCCCAGAGACTTTGACCCCAGATGGACAATACAAGTGGCTCATTAATATCCTGATTATATAAGAACAAGAGAAGGGCTTTCAGCATGTGGGAGAGATGATTCAAGGTAGCAATGGTCATATTTTCTGAACCCCAAACTGGAACGTGTGTTTTTACCAAAGATGTACCTGATGAGGAGTATAGTTTATTTGACTGAAATTGAGATTGTTTGAGAAAATCCAGGATACGGGAGATTTATGGTAAAATGTAGAAGAGTCCCATAGGAAAGATAAGGTAAAATAGAGCTGTGGTTTGAATGAGTAAGAGGGAATATCCATACCCAGGAAATCACAGATCATTCTAAGTATTCCCAATGGCCAAGTCTAACCATAACTCTTCTCACATGTGTATGCTAATAGCTGACTGTGTCATTATCTGATTATAGTGAAGTTCATTCAGAAGTAATGCCTCAGAATCATCTATGCAAATAATAGGGCTTAGAGTGCCAAAGTTTAGAGATATGATTGGGCCTAAATCAATACTCTCTTGCTACATTTTTTTTATAGGTGGTGGGCAGAGTATTTAATAAGGAAGGAAAGAAGAAAAGGAAGGAAGAAAAGAATTTAGTGAGTGTCTACTATGTGCCAAACACTGTGCTAAGTGCTTTATAAATACATCATTTGATCCTTACAGTGACTTTGGAGGTAGGTTCTATTATTATATCCATTTTACAGTTGAAGAAACTGAGACACAAAGAATTTTTTTAAGGTGACTTGTCTAGGGTCACATAGCTAATATTTGAGATTAGTTTTGAACTCAGATATTTCTGACTCCAGGACCAGTATTCTACTATACCATCCACCTGCCTCAATTCAACAAAATAATATTAATGCACTTATTGAATAAAATTCTAGTTACCAGTCAACAGTATGATACAGAGGAGAGTCAAAAGACTTAGGTTAAAAACTTGAGCCCTTCCATTAACTACTTAATCAATTCATTCAGTGTCCACACCAGTGCCTTAGTGTTCCTACCTGGAAAATTAAAGCTTCAGGCTTGGGTGTCTTGGGTATCATCCCACTCTGAAAAATTTTTTTATCATAATTTTATTTCCAGTTCTTACATTTTTCCCTCCTTCCTCCTTGTCCCTCTCCCCTACTCATTGAGAGGGTAAGAAAAACAAAACCTATTGCAGAACATGCTTTGATCTTGATTCTGAGTCCATTAGCTCTCTATCTGGAAGTGGAAGTCATGTTTTTATCATGAATCCTTTGGAACTGTGTGCTAATCAGAGTTCCCAAATCTTTCAAAATTGATTATCTTTACAATATTGGATTTATTATATGAATTGCTCTCTTGATTTTTTACTCACTTTATTTTGCATCAGTTCCTATAAGTCTTCCCAGGTTTTTCTGAAATGATCCCCCTTTCATCATTTTTTATAGCACAATAGTTTTACATCACAGTCATATGTTGTAACGTATTCAGTCATGGTCCAATTGATGAGCATCCCCTTGATTTCCAATTCTTTAACACCACAAATATAGCTGACATAAGTAGTTTTTGTACAGGTCTTTTGCATCTTTATTTGATCTATCTGAGATATAGACCTAATAGTGGTATCATTTGGTCAAAAGGTATACAGTTTAATAATTTGGTCATGGTCCCAAATTGCTTTCCAAAAGGACTGAATTAGTTCACAACTCCACCAACAATGCATTAAAGAAACTTTTCTCACAGTCCCTCCAGATGTGTCATTTTTCTTTTTGGCCAACTTAGTCAATCTGATAGATGTGAGGTGGCACATCTCAGGGTTATTTTAATTTATATTTTTCTAATTACTAGCAATTTAGAACATTTTCCCCATACTGCTATTGATAGCTTAGATTTCTTCCTCAGGGGGAAAAAAAAACTTCCTTATCATATCCTTTGACTACTGATCTCATCCAGCTCTAACTTTATCATCTTATTCTGTGCCCAGTCCTGTGACAGGGACTATGGAGTACAAGAGGCAACGATGAGGTGAGAAAAGCCAGAACGAAGAGTCAAGAAACCTTAGCTTTAGTCTCAGACTTACCGTGTGACCTTAGACAAGTCATATCACTTTTCTGGCTTAGTTCCCTTGCATGCAAAAGGAGGCAGGTGGACTAATGATTTCTAAGACTCTGTTCAGTAATTGACATTCTGTAATTTAAACATTATATAGGATATCTGCTCAAGAGGAATTTAAATTTGGATGAAGAAATAACATATATATATACACACACACACACACACACACACACACACACACATATAATTAGTGGGCTAGACACTACTTCATATTCTCACCAACACATCCTGATATAATAAAATGCTAAACTGTACAAAAGAGGCAATTAGACCTCAAGAGAGTGTGACCTCATGAATATGATTTGTGTGAAGGCTCAGTTGTGTCCAATTCTTCATGACCCCATGTGGGGTTTTCTTGGCAAGTATATTGGAGTGGTTTTGCCATTTTCCTTCACCAGTGGATTCATTTTGTTAGGCAATCAGAGGTTAAGTGACTTGCCCAGGGTCGCACAGTTAGGAAGTGTCTGAGACTGGAATTGAACTCAGGTCTTCCTAACTCCAGGACCAGTACTCTTTCTACTGGGCCACTAGCTTCCCCAGGTATAAAACTTGAGCAAAATACTGTACAATCAGAGGTGTGATGATATGCTGCCTTGCATTTGTCATAGTATTTCTTATAAGAGGAAGATAGAGGTGATGGGTGGGTTGATATACCAAACAAGTTTTTTTTCCTTGAGAATCAACAAGAAAAAGTATCTGACCTGAGATTTGTGAAGTGAAATGATTTTGAATATGTTTTTATATCTAATGATGAGTGGATTTTAACACATATTTACATAAGATAATGTTACTTTATTTTAAAAAAAATTATTCATTTTAAACTTAAATATAAAATGAGGGGAAAAAAGCATTTCCATGTACACAGCAAGAACATAGAAAGGGGATTCAATATAAAATAAATTTCCATTTCAAACTGTTTACTTGAAGAAAAACCTATGTAATATATACTATACCTTGTAAATAATTTGTTATATACTATTTTTTGTATAATAATTATATATAATAATCTTTTACTAAATTTTCTTTTGACTCCAAGACAAGCTTGTCTTTTACCTATATTATGCTGAAAGTAGGACTGAGCTGACTATCTCTCTGCCAAATTTCAATTGGAATAGTTGTAGAAAATGATGCACCAGCGTGCTTTATTGACTGTTTCTATATTCATATGAATGGCAATGAGCCTAGCTGTGAAACTGACATTCTGCTCACATTTTAAAAAAAAGATTTTTATGAATATCACAAATATGTACATGTAAACACTTTTCTGGCACATTTAGATACTAACTTTAGCATTACAGAATTTATCTTGGCACCTTACAGTATAGCAATTTATAAATTTCACAAGTTTGCTTTGGCTTGACTGCAAGGAATGTTAATAAAAATTATTTTCACTTTGCATGCCTTCTTGGTGGAAGTTCTCATCATAAGGGAAGAGAAACCTCAATGAAAAAGTGTACAAGATTGAGTCGACAAAAACCCAACAAGGATGTGGATAATGGGCTATTCGTGATCAGTTGTCTCACCATGTGAGGAGTTCTCTCCAAAGAGAAATGGTTAATAACTGGCTTTGGAGTTGCTAAGGGACCACTGAGAACAGAGCTGCAAAGGTTAGGTTGTCGGTTCAGACTCCAGCTGACCTACGGAATTTAACATCAAATGTCTTTGGAGAGTGAATATGACCAGATGGTTTTAATAATGCATGAAAATACTTTCCATCCTTGGGTAATTATTACATCAAACAATTGTTGGAATGAGTCTGGCAAGGGTGAATGGATGCAAAAACGGACAAATCTGAAATTGATGAAGTCTTCAGGTAACCTGCTAAAAAGAGGCAGGAAGAAAGGGAACATTCTTTGGTTCTGAAATTCTCATCTATCAAATGGCATTTAAAAATAAGAATCCATTTACATGTGGTGCCAGGCGACCCAATAGCAATATATTTCAGACACTGATAATTGTCATTTTAAGCTTCCTAATCCGAGTCTCAATGCCCACTATCAACTAAAAGAGTACTGTTCCTGGGAAGAACAGGCGGCTATTTTCTTTCTCTAACATGCACTTTCAAGTGACCTATTCTCTGTCAGAGCAAGTTAAATGTCTTTTCAGGGTGGAATGTGATGGAAGCTTTCAGTTTTTTCATAAATCCCTGTCTCTTTCCTGTGAACTTACTCAAACTGTAGGTACAGGTCTCTGGTAGAGAGCTAAGGGAGTTTTCTAATATATTTAAAATTCTTTTAAAAATACCTTTATGGATTGCAAGATCTGAATGGTCAAATGTGGGGGCACATAGCTTAGTAAGAAATAATCTTAAGTAGGTTATTTCAGAGTTCTGATCAATAAGAAAAATGTAGAAAATATGTAAAAAAATTCCTATGAATTGTAAAACTTGCTTTTAATTATTTTAGTTGACAGGATACATGGTTAGTCTCGTCACTGTGTTCATTTCATCTTATTAAATATAAAAGATTCATTTTCTTGTCCTTTCTCACAAATCCTACTCTGGACTTGGCTACAGTAGCTTAGTACCTGAATTTTTCAGACATTTAAATTCCACTGGTCAATAAAGTCTGCTTTTAGTCATAAAACTTCTTCAATTGTTTTTGGTCGTGTCTGACTCTTCGTGACCTCATTTGGGGTTTCTTGGCAAAGATACTGGAGTGATTTGTTATTTCCTTCTCCAGCTCATTTTATAGATGAGAAAACTGAGGCAAACAAGGCTGAAGTGACTTGTCCAGGGTCACCCAGATAGTAAGAATCTGAGGTCAGATTTGAATTCAGGAAGATGAGTCTTTCTGATTCCAAGACCCATGCTGTACCAGTTGTGGGGAACCTGAAACCTTGAGGCCAACGTGTGACCTTCGAGGTCCTTGGGGATGGTCTTTTGCCTGAGTCTAAGTTTTATAGAACAAATCCTTTTATTAAAGGGATTTATTCTGTGAAGTTTGGATTCAGTTAAAAGGCCTCATTTGAGGACATAGAGGGCCACATGTAGCCTTGAGGTTGCAGATTTTCCACCCCTGCATCCACTGCACCATCTAGCTGCCCATTGCCAGAGCATTTTGGCTACTTAGAGATCACTAGTAGACATGAATTTTTGTCTTCATTTCTCTCTCTACTCCTTCCAACTTTTTGTCCTTTTCCTAGTAGTCAGACAAGTAGAGAAAGACAGGGCAGGAAAGACCAAGTGTTTAACAGCAATCACAGATTTAATCCCATAAGTCACATCTCCAAACATGAGCATTTTTTTTTTTTGCTAAATCATATGTTTTAGAAATATATAACAAAGTCAGTATGATGATCTCTAACTCCTAAAATATTGAACCAAGATATAAAGTTGAAAATGTTTAAAAAATTTAGGGGATGTGACACATTTAGTGAGTATAAAAAGAAAAATAAGAAAATCAGTTATAAACAAAAAATAAAGAATTTAATCTGAACCTAAAAAATCAAGCTAAATCTCAGGTACTTGCAAAGTTGCATTTCAACTCTCTAAATTTCAGAACTTAAAAAGACTCTTATTAAAGTCATGTGTTATTAGCTTTTCAAAATAGAGAAGACACTCACGACTCCTTGACAGATGTCACTTGGAGAAAAGCTCAACTCTAATATTGCCACAGAGTGGGAGGAAGAGGTCTATTTTAAAGGCAGGCTAAAAAATATTATTTCTCTAGATCTACAATTTAATATGTTAAAACATTTTTAATTGCCAGGTTTAAAAAAAAATCTCACGACAGTGAAGAGAAAAACAGTATGAACTGGATTGAGGCCCAGGGAAAAATAACACAGAAGAGATCCTTTCTCAGATCACTTGAGTAATCTGTCAGTCATCAAGCTAATCACTGTTTATTAATCTTTACATGCCAGGTATGATACTAGGTACTGCTATCCGCAGGAGCTATCAGAACTAAACAAAATGTTTCAGAAGTAGTAAATAGGGACCAGTTCTCACCTACCTGATCAATATGCCCCACTAAGTAAAAATCACTGGTTGTATTTTGATATTTCTTGTATAATTGGTGCCATTGCCAGTGAGTGAATGTCTGCTATAAAACTTGTAAATTCTGATTCCCTAACCCAATTCAAACCCATTTGGAGGCTGAATTCATTAATAGTTGGAAAAACCTGACTTCCTTCTTGCAACGGAGGAAAAAGGGGCTTAGAGAAGAGACCTCAAAAACTCATCTGGGCAATTGAAAACTTGTGGATAATCCTATTCTGAATGAACATTTAAATGAATTAGGAAAAAGCAGATCAAATTTCCTTGATTCTGAATAAAAAAATGCATGCCAGGCATGATGTGGTTTTATTGAATCCCATATTTTTGAAAGTTTGAGGTATTTAGTAAACCCCAAATATATCTGGGTTTGCTTCTTCGTGTAACTTGGGGACAACAGTTTGTGGTCAGCAAATTGATTTGACCAATCCCTCATTTGATCCCAGGTCTCTAGAGGTTAAGTCCTTAGTATATTAACTCTATAGTTCTTAGCATGTATATAAAAGAAAAAAAATTCCTCTCATTCCTTATTTTATGCTACAACATTTCAGCAAAAACAACAAATTCTCCAGTTACTTATTAATATAATAATTTCTACAGAGATGTATAATACTACTCTGAGGAGTGGCTGCCTACCTTTGGAGAACTCAGTATACATGTTCTTTTCTGAATTTAGTGGCTGTAGAATTTACTGACCATAGACCTACAAATGGAATAATCAACACTAGAACTTATCTAGCATCCCCATGGGCCAGGTGTTGTGTTAATTAGTGCTTTACAGATATTTCATTTAATCCTCACAACAAACTTGGGAGATAGGTCCTATTATCCTCATTTTACAATTGAGGAAACAGTTAAGTGACTTGCACAAAGTTACTACGGGTCTGTGGCTGTTTTGACTTCAGGTCCAGTACTTTATATCTGGTACGCCATCATCTAGCAGGCTGGAAGGGACAGAGCTCGTAGGCCATATAGTCCAATCCTTAATTTTATAGATGAAGAACCTAAGGGTTAAGGAAGTCAAATGACTTGCCCAAAATCTCACAGGTAGTGAGTAAACCTCTTACTTAGGGGCTTACTTAGTCGATCTCAGGTCTTGTGACTTGAGAGACGTTTCTTTTACTACTATATAAGACTATTTCTTCTTTCTAGAGTGAATGTAAATGGAGACTTTAGAACAAGTAATGGGTTTATATCTCTTTATATCTATTGGTAATGGCTTGGCCAGAAATTTCAGGCCCCTTTTCTGTTAAGTCCTGTTAGCTAACCCTTATTAATTGTAAAAATAAACCGACCTTATACTCACCCATCTCTCTTCTAGTACAGAAGGCTACTTGGGTTTTATTTGTGCCTGAGCAGCCCTGGTGAATTTAGTGTAGTCATATAGAGATTTGTTAGTGTAGGTTATTACCAGAGTTCTAGAAATTCATAAATATTATTTTCCAAATATATATTTTTTGAATTAGTGGAATTTTTGGAGGCAGAAAGGGGAGACAGACCTAACCTACAGCTCTTATATTCTCAGGCTATGTTGCGGCTCCTTAGGAACTAGTTTTGTCTGCTGGTATTGACATTCTTAGTAATGTTTAATGGTTTCTTAAGGAATTTTATTTTATATCTATGCCTACAGATAGGAAGTTGGCAGCTAGAATATTTTATGTGAGTCAAACCAGTCTGATTAAATTCTAGGATAATGTGAAAATATTGTAGAATACATATCTGTTACATCAGTGCCTGAAATACCCCAGAGATTCAACTTACATAATTGAGATGTAGAGAATACGATTATTCTTCCATACCATAAGCCCAATATATAATAGGATCATATGCACAAAGAAAATTCAACATGTAATTTTTTTTCCTCTGGTGTCCATTAACAATTAGGAAATAATGATGATGATAGATTGCAAAAATCTTGGATTTGTGCTTGATATTAATGACAACCTTTCCTCTCATCCTCATTTTTAAAATTAAGAGTGCAAAAAACAAAAGGAAATCCATAGTCTGCTAACCTTTAAGTAACTTAAAATCAGTAAAGTGAAGATTTCATATTAAACTCATGTTAATCACAGTAGAGAATGATCAGTTTTAGCCCTATATTAATTTTTGGGGAGTGAATCTTTATATGCTGTTTTCCTGTTTTTTTCTTGCTAAATATAATAATAAAGTTAGGAAATTAATAACTACATCATTTGGCAATAAGAAAATGGAATATCAACCAACAGGTATTTATTAAGAAATTACTACGTGCTGGGTTTGGGAGACAAAAATATAATAGCTAACATTCAGATGGGGAGACCAAGACATGCATAAGTCTATTCAGCACACAGATACACATATACAGTCACTGATAACTACTTTTGTGGTGGTTCAGTCATTTCAGTTGTTTCCAACTCTCCATGACCCCATTTGGGGTTTTCTTGGCAAGAAACTGGAGTGGTTTTCCACTTCCTTCTCCAGCTCATTTTGTAGATGAATTAACTGAGGCAAACAGGGTTCAGTGACTTGCCCAGGGTCACACCATCAGTATTTGAGTCCAGATTTGAACTCAGGAAGATGAGTCTTTCTTATTCCATTACACCACCTAGCTACCCTGAAAGCTATTTTGTATGGTTTAAATACTATGTGATCACACTCATATGAAACTATTTTTACAAGTTTATAGTTTGGTTGCAGAATTATAGACTCTTGTTTTTATGTAGTAACTAGCTGGTTTGAAAATGGAAAAATATTTTATGCTTGTCTGTGAAGCACATATCAACTCGGTCAATTCAGAGCCTTATGAAACAGATATTTTTGAGGTGTGATCACATTTCCCCCAGCTTTCTTTATTTGATACATAGACAAGGGTCTATGAACTTTTCATAGATTCATATACTAAAGTAATAATATCCTTGGACCTTAGGTTTTGAGCTTGAAGGGACCCTAGAAAGATATCAAGTCTAACTTCATTTTATGAATGAGGAAACTGAGGCACAGAGAGGTTCCACAGACTTGCCTAGAGTTACTCAGTGAGTAAGTTTCTGAAGGAGGATTCATATTTGGGCCTTCCTGACTCTCCAAGTCTAAGGTCACATAGCTAGTGTCTGAGACTTGATTCAAACCCAGGTCTCTCCTGATCCCAGGGGCAGCATTCTTTCCATAATACTACAGTTCTCTCTCTCTTCTTTTTGTAATTTCTAGTTGGCCAGGTTCTCCTTATTCTCATCACTTCAAAATGCTGAATAGTAGCATTTTAATCAGCAAAGATTGTAACGGTGTAATAAATGACATTTATTTTGGTAATGATAAAATAAAGCTATAGGAAAAACTATAAGAAGACTGTGCTCATGTATGCCCTGCCTGTTTTTGTCAAAGTCTTACCTAAGGAAAAGTCCATTATCATTATAGGACAAGCACTGTGCCTCCTTGGGGGTGGGGGTGCGGGGAGAGTTAGGGATCAATTCATCAACCAATAGATCTTAACTGAGCATCTACTATAGGGAGGAGGGGAATGAAGAAATAGAAAACCTGGCCCTTGTTCTTTAATAAAATTGCCTAGGGGAAACTAAGCAGGAGGGTGCTGGTGTTTAAATAGCCCTCTAGAGGAGAAAATATATGTACAACACATTTTTAGGTTTAATTTCCATTGTCCACATTTCCTCCATCACTTTCTTAAGTCTAGATAATCAGCAAAATAATCTCCGGAGGAGAGAGTGAGGCTGATGGCTTTGTAGCAGGGCTCTGCTTCACTTAAATCTAATTTGTACAAGTCAAGACATTCCCCTCATGATATCATGGGTCCTCTTGGAGAATGAAGGCAGAACAACCACATAGGAAGCTCTGATTGGTAGCATTTTTTCAATTCCACAGGTAAATGATCATACTGAAAATTTAGAAACCACCTCCCACCAGTCTGCACAAGCTGGCTCCAGCACACTTCTGGAACTAAGCTCTAATTCCCAGGAATTTGTAAGTAGATAGGAAGAGGTGGTAGAATCAAAGCAAATAACATTTAGGGTAGAAAAAAATGCACTAAACAAATACATAACCTCTGCTAACTGCACAAAGAATACAAAAGCAAGACGTAATCAAAGGAGGGGAATTTTGAGGGATGATAGGTAGGAATGCCATACAGCGTGAAATGTTTACCCTGATAATTTTCTAGTGTCCTCTCTTCCCACTTCTGGTATGAACAGTGTTTGGGAAGGAGCATTCAGCTGGCCAGATGTTTTTGCTGGAGGGTGTGGTGAGGAGATGTCATTCATTCTCTCTCATCTCCGTGCCTTTCTACTGACTGTCCCACATACCCAGAATGCTCTTTCCTCTCACCTCCACCTCTTGGTTGTCCTGGCTTCCTTCAAGACTCCTTTCAAACACCATCTTCGGAAGGAGATCTTTCTTATTTTTCCCTAGGTACTGGAGCCTTTTCCTTAAAGCTTGCCCTCAGTGTAATCTCTATGTATCTTATTTATTTGCATGTTATCTCTTCCATTAGATTGTAAGTTCTCTGAGAACAGGAGATTCACTTTTGTTTTTTTGGGTGGGGAAGAGTTGCCTTGCATATATCGCTTGTGCTTAGCACAGTACTTGCTATAAGGTAAGCACTAAAAGCTTGTTGACTGACCAACCTAAAATTTTGTTGAGTTAATAAAAGGGAAGGGTTAGACTATCCATGAAATGCCCTAGATCTGTAACTGAGAATAGTCATAGTAGAAATGTATCTAAATTTAAATAAAATTTAGTTGTTAATTAAAAAAACACATAAACTTGGCCAAGTTTTAGTTTCTTTAGCTTGTTGGATGAATAAATATACTTTTTGCTTGAGTATTCAATAAATATTGACCTTAAAATGAGTAACATTCCTTCAGTGCTAACTCTAACAATGTGTACTATACATAGTTATGCTTGTCTGGAACATTTTTGATCCAGGAGTATATATACTCTTATTCAAGGATCCATTTGAAGGAATATCACAACTTTGTTCAGGTGCAGCAAAGGCAGTCATATATGTCTTAATAAAAAATAAGACACACCAACTGTATGCAGTGATGGAGATTTTTTAATCCATGTAGGTAGAGGTAAGTGATACAAATAGTCCTGATTGGCCTTTGGGTGACCTGCCTTGCATGCCAGATTTCATGCTCAGAAAGATTACTGAGGAGTCTACTGTTTGGGCACCAGCCAGAACTATCCTTCTGAATGTCAGCCAGAATCACAAACTCGTGCTAAGTTCAGAGTTCAGAGGAGACCCATCTTCCTTTCCCTTCATTTCCACCGTAGTTTCATCTTGGTCAATCCTACTTGTCTGTTATCAGTCAGAGTTCTTTATTTTCTTTTAAAGCTTAAAAAAAAGCTTTTGAAGCATCAGTTTCTTAAAATGGATACCATTTTCTAATGTTTCTGGAAAAGTTTTCTCTTAAATAGCAACCCCTCCCATCCTCTGTTCTCAGCAAATAATAGAACATTTACTCTCGAAAAGTGTTCGTTAAAAAAAAAAAAAGATTCTATGCTCCAGCTTTCATACCCCAGGGTCTATTTAAAGGACTAATTGGGAAAATTGCTCTTTCATGGATAGAACTGAAAATAAAAGTATAATTCATCATTATTGTTACACAATAATGGAGTAGATATTGATCAGTGGCATATTAAGGTTTCTGTACAAGTTGAGGTTCTCAGGCTAGGGGTAGTGGATATACTCATGATTTCTTTCACTCTCTGGTATTCAGCCACATGAAGAAAAAAGGAAGAGGATTTTTCTTAAGGTTATATGTTCCCTGGACCTCTTCTGCCAATATTCCTAAGTGTTCATTTCTGAATGACTCAAGTAGTGGGATTTTCTCTGCTCCCTTTGACTCCGCAATGAAAGATTTCCTAACATTCAACCCAAGTTTTCCTTTCCCAGTGTAATTTTTAATTGTCCTTGGATTGCCCTGAAGAGTTTATTCTCCCTTCCTGTTATTTATATCCTGCACATAAATAGTATAGCACTATTAGAGCTTCTTGCTTACTTCAGAGACTTCAAGGATATGTTATTTCCACTAGGTGAATACTCCCTCTATTAATGCAAACTGCATGCAACCCCTCAGTGCCCTTAGTAGATGAGTGTTATTTTTTTTTTTCATAAGTGGCTCTAGCCATTTCCAGAGTAGCTTCATGAATAGTTCTGGCCAAAATATCCATCACCTGATGGCTAGTGATGGTCTTCTGGTGAGGAGCCTTTCAGAAGTGAGTGAGAGTGGTCCTGGGATGATGGACAGCAGGCTGCCTGGCTCCTGAAATCTTGTTAGCTCGGTAGTTGCTCCTGGAATTTATACTGTGCACCCTAGTTTATGAGAAGTCAAGGTCACCTATACGTCAGTGTGAGGAACTGGAGTGGGATGGCTGCGGACCATTAGAGCGCCACAGTTGTAATTTGATAAACCACACTAGTAGATTGCTTAATTTACTTGTTAAATAGACTGGTTTTCATCTTTAACAACCCCCTTTCAAAGTCTCTGGCAGTATTTCTGGACTTGGTGAATTGTCAAATGGAACTCAATCAACAAACTTTATTAGTGCCTTAAGTACTGGGGAATAAAAGAAAGATGGAAACAACTCCTGTCCTCAGGGAGTTCACACCTGAATGTGGGGAAACCACACGTAGGTATTTATAAGCCTGGGACAGCTGGGCGATATCCTGGATAGAGTTCCAGGCCTGTGGTTAACAAGACTCCTCTTCCTGAGCTCAAACCCAGCCTCAGACATTTACTAGCTGGGGGACCCTGAGCAAGTCACTTAACCTGTTTGCCTCGGTTTCCTCATTTGTACAATAAGGATAATTTTAAAAAATCAATCTCCAGGGTTGTTTTGAGGATAAAAGAAGATGATACTTATAAGCACTTAGCACAGTGCCTTGCACATAATAGGCACTTAATAAAATGATGACTGAAAAAGAGTGGAACTTAAATTCAATCTTGGCTACTGGAGTTGGCTGAGCAGGGATTGAAATGTTCAGAGCTATGCTTCAAGAAAATCATTTTTGTACCTGAGGAAAGATAGATTGGAGATGAGAGGGACATGAAACAGTAAGACCAGTTAGAAGGCTATTGTAGTCATCTAGGTAAGAGTTTATGAAGGCCTGAACTTGAGTGGTAGCTGTTGTCTGGAAAGAAGAATTTATATATCATCTATATGTATATATGTTTCTCCCTCTCTTCTTTTTTCTTTTCTTCCTTTTCTACCTCTTTCTCCTCTCCATCTCTTTGTGTTTCCATCTCTATCCGTTTCTTTCCTTTTCCCTCTCCCTCTCTTTCTGTCTTTGTCTCTGTCTCTTTTCTTGGTTTGGGTGTGTGGCAGTAATCTGAAATAATAAGAAACATCTTGTTACACTACTTGTCAATGGTAATCACTGATCATCATGATGACTTTGAGATATCACAAGATCCTTTGAAATCATCAAAGAAAGACTAAAAAGAGTGTTTTCAGTGTAGTTCAAATGTTGCATATTTTGTTATATGATTACTCTTTGAAAACTACTAATATTTAAAGGGTATATATACATATTTTGAGTTAAAAGAATACTTAGGTAACTAAAGTACTTCCCTCTCTAACAGTCTGGATAAATGAGGTTTCACTACATTTCAACCAGTTCACTACATGAGCATTTTTAAGAGCTTTCTGCCTCTTCCTCAAAACAAATAAATTAGCCTTTCATTTTTGCCTATGGAGCTCATTTTTAAAGTACATATCTAGACACTTTGGGCATATTACTGAGAGTAATTTTAACCTTCATGTGTGCCTTTTGATTATCTCTTAAGGATTAATGTTATAAATAAGAGGGATGCACGTTGTAGAAAAAAAGTGAAAGGTTGTCACAGAAACCTCAGCCTCCTGGGATATATACCTTGCTGATAAATATGTATGTGTGTATCATCTGAGTTACTAGGAATTGTCATGAGGAATAATTGTATGACACCTCAGAGGTTAGCACTTTATAAGAATATGAACCTATGAAACTCAATGTGATAGAATGATTTATACATAGACTGGTAGGATGCTGTTATATTAGAGCAAGCTATGTAGCATTTATTACACAACATGTTCCAGGCACTATGTTAAGGGCTATTAGTAACTAAATCCTAAATTTAGTAATGGGGCAGCTGGGTGGCGCAGTGGGTGGATTGCTGGGCCTGAAGTCAGGTAAATTCATCTTTGTAAGTTCAAATTTGGCCTCAGGTATTAGATGTGTGTCTCCGGGCAAGGTACTTAATGCTGTTTGCCTCAGTTTCCTCATCCATAAAAACGAGCTGGAGAAGGAAACAAATCACTCAGTATTTTTGCCGAAAAAAGAGTTAGACATGACTGAAAAACAAAAAAATTCAGTTATAAACAAAGTTGAACTAAGAGGGTCAAGTGGTTAGATGTCACTGATTTGTTTAGTTGAGCATTTTATTTTCTATGCTGAAAAATGTCATTTTTCTAATGAAGGAAAAGTGAGTGTCTGTTAGAAAGAATTTCTGTTTAGTGAACAAGAAATACTCAGCAATAAAAGATGGGGTAGGAATGGTTTGCTCTGCTTTCGTTTTTTTTCTTTCAAAAATGGAAAGCATTCCAATTGGTGCCACCCTCACCAAGCTTTTACCTTGAGAAAAGGAGAGAAATCTTGGTAGACTACAACGTGAAAGAGTGAAGAACTGTATCCTATTCTAGGAGGAATTTGTAGAGCAGGAGGTGTTAATTGCTGAGAAGAAAGAGGTAAGAACCTTTTACTTTCCTTATTTCTGGGGCTTTCTGGGGAGAGAAGAGCCCAGAAATCTTCGGTCATTTCAAAGCCTGGCAGAGGAAGTGGAACAGGACTCATGGAATGACTCCTGAGGATGAGCTGGAGGCTTCCGTTAATATCTTCCTGTACTACAGAATACCAGGGAGTCACATGAACTTTCATCCTGATGATTCTTGGTCTTTTTTTCATTCATTTTTTCCTGTTCTTATTGGAGTCTCTTGCTTATTTTTCTTATGTTTTGGTATTTTTTCTTTGTCCTATTCCTTTTAGTGGTAGCAGCACTCTGTGCTCCCTGTAGAAATTTCCTCCATCCTTCATTTCCTCTATCTGGTACTGAGGAAAGTTTAGGAAATAGGTTAGTTTTGGTTTTGGAATCTATGCTTTGTGGCTTTGCAGAAATATGGGGCTTTTGAAGGTAGGGCAGAAAGGGAATGCATCCACTGGCACGTATTAATAACCTATGATGTCATTAGTAGAGGCTGCAAGGTGGTACAGGAGAGAGCATTCGGTCTGGAATCAGGAAGACCTTAGTTCAAATGTGATCTCAGACACTTATTAGCGGCATAGCCCTGGGTAAGTCACTTAACATTTATTTGCCTCAGTTTCCTCAATTAAAAAGTGAGGATAATAATGTTCCTACCTCCCAGGGTTGTTGTGAGTTTCAAATACGGTACCTGTAAGGTGCTTAGCAAAGTGTGTGGCACACGGTAGCTGCTTGATAAGCACTTGCACCATCCTCATTACTTTACATCATAGGTATCTGTGGACAAATTATCTTCCCAGTAGATTGTAAACTCCATGAATGCGGGGTATTCCAAGTTCCTGGCATGGTCTCTTGTACATGCTCAACCAGCATTCCCTGAACATGTGACTACAAATATTTGATATGATCTCATATGCAGACAGATGGCACGGTGAATAGAGTGGTAGCTTTGGTTTCAGAAAGTCCTGAGTTCAGATTTGACCTTAGCTGTGTGATCCTGGGGTCAAGTCACTTAGTCCTTTATTCTTCATTTTCTTCATCAGTAAATGGGGATAAAAATAATATCTACATACACAACTGCCAGTAATGGCTTCAGACTGTGAACAAATCTGGAAAATAATGGCATGACTTCTCAGCTGAGAAGTCTGATTGGTCCCCTAAAATTTCCTCCTAACCACAGTAATGTCACATTTCTGATAGACCCGATGGCTGCATTAGTAGCCAGAAGTAAGGTGACTTGGCTTTCAGAATGCCACTTTGTGCCTCTCTTACAGCACTGAACGCATACCACTTTTCATTAAAAGTATTTGTGGACACATTATCTCCCCAGTAGATGGTAAAGTTCATGAAGGCAGGTGCTGTGAGTATAAAATGAGATAATATCTGTAGAGTGCTTTGCAAACCTCAAAGTGCTACAAGTAATTTAGGAATCAATTTGACACCCAACGATGATATTTTTAAATGAAGAAAATGAACCATTTTCTAAGACATGTTTTGTAAATATAGAATCTACATGAGTATTTTTTATTTCTCTTTGATGTTTTGAAATAACCTATACTTTAACGTAAAATGGTATTCTAAAAGAGTTAAATATACAAAAGACAGAAAAAGATTAATGTAACCATACTTATTAAGTCTATTTTATTTTACATTTGAATAATGCATCATACTTTTCTAAGCCCTCTCCTGGACTTCATCTTATTTGATGTTCATTTCCTGTTCTTGACACATAACACATATGTCTTGTGTTCTTGACACAGATGACACACATCATCTGTGTGACTCTGGACAATTTACTTAATCCAGTCTCTCAGTCTCAACTTCTTCATCTGTAAAATGGGTGTCATGAGTATCATGGTAGTTTTTGTGAGGGTCAAAAAAGATAACGTGGGTGAAGTGCTTTACAAAACTTAAAAGATTAAGTAAATTAGCTATAACTATAAATTTGTAATCTATTTCATATTCAGAATTGTGTGTGTGTGTCATCTCCCTTATGACATCATAAGCTGCCAGAAAGGAGAACTGTCTCTTTGCATGAACAGTGCTTTGTGCAAAAGATAGGCAGAGTTAATGTTTATTGAATGAATAACTGAATAAGGATAAATGAATGAATGGACAAATCCCTGATCTTTCCTTCTCTATAATACTGGGTTGAAGGCAAAGATGATTCCTTATTTCTTGTGTTTAAAGGCAAAGCAAGGAAGCATGAGGTTTAGTCACCTAGCTCCACCCCTACCTTATTTGATGACTTTGGATAAGTCTTTTCATCTCTTTGGACTCCAGTTTCCTCCCATGTAAAATAAGGATACTGAATGAGAGAGGTTTAAGGTTTCTCACAATTCTGCCATTCTGTGGTTCTCTGCTCTACTGGAGATTTTTCATCTCCAGAGTACAGACCGTCAGTGTGAGACACAGCACATAGTCCTTGGCAAAAAAAAAAAAACAAAAAAAACAAAAAACAAAACAACTTGAGGGCTTCCATTCTGGTTTTAATCTTGATTGGTAAACAACATTTTCTTGCCTATGACCAAAACTTCATTTTCAATACCCATAGCTCATTTTATTCAGAAAAAGGATCTGCTAGTGGTTACCCAGTGAGTTATTTTTTTAATTGATGCAAATGAATGCATACTGATGGATGAAAACTGTGTGGCTGTGTCCTGTGACAGGAAATAATCTCCTTCCCCTGGAGGAAAATTTAAGTAACCTGTAACAATAGCAAACTTGACTTGGTTTATCATGTTAGTGATTCCCTTACACTATTCCTTTCTTTGCCATAGCTAAAAAGTCTCCTCAGAGTTATCAGCACACTAATTCCCATTTTTAAAAATTAAAGAATGGAAGCTCGGGTGACAAAATGATCAATTTGTCATTTGGCACTTTCTGCCCAAACAGTAGGAATGTTGCAGCTGAAATGCTTGGAAATCCCAAGCCTCTTTAGATACCTCCTCATTAAATTATAGAAACATTTATATGATAATACTGAATAGATTTCAAAACAATAAGAAAAATTGTATAATCTAAAGATACTCCAAAAAGAAAAATTGGAGTGTTATAGTATGTGCAAAATGTTAAGCATGATTTTTACTAAACAAAGCATGCATTCTGTGTAGGTATATGTATACCTATATATGTATGTGTTTGTCCTTCGTTGCCAAAGACCACCACGCCATCAGAGAAATGATGACATGACTTGCACTTGACTTTGTTTTAAGTGAGGGAGGGCTGTGCAGGTCACTAGCCTCACTTCTCCTCCAGGGCCATCTGAATCCAGTGACCAGATATTCATCAGGATCGCTGAAGATGACCCAGGATGAGGCAGTTGGGGTTAAGTGACTTGCCCAAGGTCACAGAGCTAGTGAATGTCAAGTGTCTGAGGTGAGATTTGAACTCAGGTCCTCCTGACTCCTGTACTGGCGCTCTATCCACTCCACACCTAGCTGCCCCATACCTATATATATGAGTGTGCACAAGTGTATACATATGAATGGGCAGCTAGTTGGCACAGTGGCTAAAGCACCAGCCCTGGAGTAAGGATGACCTGCCAGCTGCAGACACTTACTAGTTGTGTGATTCTGGGCAAATCACTTAACCCCAATTGCTTCAGTTTCCTCATCTGTAAAATAAGCTGGAGAAGGAAATAGCAAAAACTCTTCCAGTACCTTTGCCAAAAAAACCCTAAATGGAGTTACAAAGAGTCAGACATGACTGAAAGGACTTAATAACATATACATATATATATATATGTATACACATACATATACATATATACACATATATATTATATACACACATACATAATATATACATATACACATAAAATATTCATGTACATACATATTATATATATATAGCAGCTACTTGTGATTTTAAAAAGTTCTTATGTAAAAAAATTCCCTTGCTTCAATACTCTATTTTCCACATGACATAACACATGATTTTGTGTATTAATATACGATTGATTATATGTACTTGGATATGACTAAAAAGTCTATTTGATACCTCATTGGAGGGTGAGAAGTGATCTTAGATTCTCAAAGGTCATGGCAGCAGAGCAAAACTCTAGAAGCTCCTAATGACATAGCAATATTTTAGGGATAGCCTCAGCAACAGACTGTCTTCAAGAAGTTTTCCCAATCCCTCTTAATTCTAGTGCCCCTGTTGATTGTTTCCTATTTATCCTGCATATAAATTGCCTGCTTATATAGTTGCTTGCATGATGTCTCCTTTATTAGATTATGAGATTATCAAGGGTAGGGATTGTCTTTGACTTTTCTTTGTATCCCTAGTGCTTAACACACGGTGACTGGCACATAGTAGGCACTTAATAAACGTTTATTGACTGCCTGCCTGAGTCACCCTATGTAAGTAAGCACAGAGAGGAACATCACCACTAGACTGGCCAGTAAATGATAAAAAGTTTTTGACCTTGTTGACCCATGAAAGAGTTAAAGATATAAAAATTGACAATAGGTTCCACTTGCACTCTTCTTTTGCTCCTACTATGATGGTTAAGAGGTTGCAGAGAAAAAGGTCAGAGAGTGGTAAGAAACAGGTTTAGATCATTTGCAAATATGGCTAATTTTTGGTACTCTACATATGAAATTGTTGATTTATTCCTGAAGGAACTAAAATATATTCACAAGGATATTCTTGCTATAAAGGAAAGGAGAAGACAAAAAAGAGTTATAGCAGATGGTAGAGTGGGTTTCTAGATTCTTCTTGGAATTGTGACTAAATTGGCAGAGATAGTTTGAAAATATATCTAAGGACATTTCATGGGATGTAGGATCATCTCTCCTTGGAGTATTCATGATGAGGGAAACACCATAAAGACATCTGTAGCTACTTGGCAAAATTCTCTTCGCAAACAAGTCAACATATACCTTAATATTCCATGATTTAAATGCATATTTAGGCAGAAGAGAGCAATAATGAAACATATTTTGGAAAATATGTTTTGAGATTAAGAAATGCAAGATACTGAAGGCCAAAAAAGTTTCTGTCTGTTGGTCATGAATATTGTATTCAAGAGGAGAGTTGGAAGGTGTAGAACATGGTAAACATCAAACATCACCCACAATGGCTGCATCTTAACAGACAAGAGAGGACATATTCCAGAGACCAAACCTGACCTCAGACACTGACTGGCTGTGTGACGACCCCGGGCAAGTCACTTAATTATGTTTGTCTCAGTTTCCTCATCTGCAAAATGAGCTGGAGAAGGAAATGTACATATATGTCTCTGGTGGGCTAGTACAGTCAGCTAAGCTGAAATTTGAATAGGACGAGAGGAGTTAAGATATGTTGTAGTCAAGATTCTTGCATGGGCATGGGGTGGACTGGCTAACCCTCTAAGGTCCCTTCTCATTCTAAGAGTCTGTGACTCCTTGAGAGTAAGGTTGTTAAAAAGCAAAAGTCTATTTTTAGGTATTACAAAAGTGCTGGATCCTAATAATGTAGGGAAGAGTTCCAAAAGAAGAATTAGGAGAGTATTGAAGATAAAATTAATCTACACTCCACCATTTTGTGTAAGGAGCAATAATCAGGGGTGGGTGGGAAGTTGTAAGTTTTTATACACTTTTTATGGAATGGAATAGGAAAAAGTATTTATTAAGTACTTACTAAGTGCAAAACCCTGTGCCGTGGAGGCAAATAAAAAAATCATGACAGTCCCTGTTCTCAAGGAGTTCTTCTTCTGGTGGGGGAGATAACACATCAAAATTGATTCACATTCATATTTATTGCATGGCAGAAGGAGACATCAGGGAAAGGAATGAAGCAGATGGCAAGTATTAGAGTCCTGGGGGACCTTGTGGGTCCCCTACCAAGAGAATAATGTGTTCAAGGATTAGGGTGAGAATCTGGGATACCTGCAGCAGAGGCAGAGATATAGGAGTTAGCATCCAGCTGATAGTGGGCATCCATCCTTGTGCCTGTGATAATAAGTCAACATGCAATAAGGATTAGGAAAGGGAAAGGCACATGGCTCCCCTCACTGGCAGCAGATAATGCTGGTCTGTCTTCTTTCAGGAAGGTGACTGCCTTTTGGTGGACTAGAGTATGGGAGGGGAAAGGGAAATAATTATACATATACATATACATCCACTTATACATGTGGAATCCATGATCTAATTTTTTTTCCTTTTACCTCTCTATAGGTAAAGATATCACATAAATCACACTGGACAGATATAGTTGTTCTAACTTTAACAATCTCCAGGGAATGAGATTCCATTTTCATTATTTGTTATGTTTAGAAAAGATTTTCATCATTTGATCTAATCTCTTACTGAATTTAGACTCCTTTCTTTAATGGGGCATAGTGACATTTTCTGGCTGTTGCTGATGCATAATTGAAATGTCTAGATGAAGAATTACTATTTCCACCTTGGCTATGTTATAACTCTAATATAAAAATCCAGTTTCATTATCTACTCCAGGATTTGTAGAAAGATGCTCCAGAATCTGGAGAAAAGATGTTCTTTCTTCTATCCCAAAAGCATAGCACTGTGGCTATTGAAGCAGTATAGGGAGGTGGAAAACAATGGCAATGCCAGCCTCAGGTAATATGGTGGTCTGGACCTTGGAGTCAACAGGAGGACATAGAACTACTGTAGAATTAGAGATGGAAATGACTTGGAGTTAGCTGTCCTTTGGAAGGTAGAGGTTATTGATACTTAATTTCAGAGGATTCATGATTTTAATAGTGTGTATATTCCTTTCACTGATTCAGATGACAATCTTTCTACACTTTAACAGATAGTCTTCATGAACTGATGTGGTTGAAAAAACTTCAAGTGGTCAACCCTGTGATGAACATTTTTCAAACTTAGTCTGGTTCTTGGACAAGAGACACATAAAACTAAAGGCATTTCAAATTCAAAGCCTTTTCATCTTGGTAGGACCTAGGGTAGCATATGACTTAGAACTTGAAGGAATCTTTAGAGATCAAGGAAATACAGACTCTTCATGTTTGGAGGGGCCCCAGAGTCTATCTATCTTGTTCAATATGTACTTGAAAAATAATCCTATCTAATGGACGAATAATTATCCATCCTTAACTTGGGAGAGCTTCAGGGAGAGAATAACCCATGACCTCCTTAGGCATCCCATCTTTAGGCAGCATGATGTCGCAGATAGAACACAAGACTTGGTGTCAGTAAAGAATGAATTTGATTCTTACCTCTCAGCCTTAGTTTCCTCATCTATAAAGCAGATAATAGTATCTACCTTACCGAGTTATAATGATCAAATGAGATAATATACAAAAAATACGTTTCAAACTTCCAAGTACTATATGTTAACTATTATTATTACCTTTGAATAGTGCTTATTGTTAGGAAGACTATTTGTCTCCCCTTTTTGAAAATTAAGAGAGTATTTGCTTGTCTGCTATGCTGTAGTATTTCTACTGTTCTCCTGATCTTTCAAAGATCATTATCAATGGATGAACAATTGTATTTGAAAAGTTCTTTCAACAGATGTAGTTCACCTAGACCTGGTGACTTAAATTCACCAAAAGTGGCGAGATGCTCTCTTATTATTTTCCTAAATATCTTGGGTAGATTAATTCTCTATCAGTCATTTTCCCCATCTTTTCCAGTCCAAAGATCATTCTCTTTGTAAAGAATACAGACACAGAGTAAATGCTGAGTGACTCTACCTACTCTTCATCATCACTTAACCATAGTAGCATTCACCTTGGGCTGTTGTCCTATCGCTTCTTTTATCCTCTTTTCTCCAATATAGCTGAAAACTACCCTTTTAGTTGTCTTTGGCTTTTCCTCTGAGTCTTAGCTTGTTTTGAGTGTTTGCCCTCTTGTACTTGTAGGATTGAGTAGTATCTTGTGCTCATCTCTATTACATGTCCTGCTTTCATCTTCTGGATGCGCCTTAAAAATCTCAGTTGGAGAGATAAGATATATCCCATTTCATTTTCTTATCCATTTCATTTAGATGACTCTCTCTTTTCCTCCTCAGTGGAATTATTTCTCTCTGTGTCTTCAAAATGTCATTCCTAAGAGCTTCCCATTCCTTCTTTGCTGATGTCCACTGTAGATTTTTATTTCAATTTTTAGTTACCTATCCTTTCTCTGAACCCTTTGAAATCTGCTCTGCTCAAACTAGAGTTTATGTTAAACTCTGTAAAGCTTTCTTCTGTTCTATTACACATACCAACAGTAATAGATATTTATTCATAATATTCCCATTGTTTCCACCCTTGTATCCAAATCTTTTAGTTGAAAACTCCTCATTTGATAGATGAGAGAAGTGAAATCTAGAGAGATCAGGGCATCTGTCCAAGATCAACAAATGTAGTAAGCAGCAAACTTGGAAATTTGAATCCATATCTCCTGACTCTATATCCAAGAATTTTCCCCCTAAACCAAACTGATCTGCAAAGGCCTGAACTCGGCTGGCACAAGATTTCAGGAACTTAGGATATTTTTTGTACAACATGTTTGGACATTAGATTCATTGACCAAAAAAAAATAGCTCTCATTATTTTGTGTCTTTCATTTGATCCTTATAATAATAACCCTATGAGGTAGCTATAATAGTCATTATTATTCCTATTTCATAGCTGATAAACAAGTTCATAGCTAAGAGTCATGGTGCCAGGAGGAGATTCTGACTGCAAGTTTTCTTTTTCCATGAGGAGCCAAGTCCTTAGAAACTCCAATGAAAACCATGATGCCATAAAAACCAGGTGTCATGCCCTTACCCCCAAATCATGACTGTATGGCCTTCAATCATATTCCCAGCACTCAATCGCAGTTCCTCATCTGGAGGCCATCAGCAGGAGCTGAATGTCCTAAAGTGGTCCTGACTTCTGGATGTCCATATCTTAAAATGGGCTTTCTGATTGGAAAGAGTTAAGAGAGGCAGCTAGGTGGTGCAGCGGATAGAGCTCTGGACATGTAATTATGAAGACTAAGCTCAAATTCAGCTTTGGACACTTAGTTGTGTAAGCCCAGACAAATCACATGACCTCTGTATTTATCTATAAAATGGGGATAGCACCTACCTCCCAGAATTGTTGTGAGGCTCAAATGAGATGATATTTGTAAAGTGTACTTGGTATAGGGTCTGACCCCTAACAGGTGCTTAATCAACGCTTGTTAAAAAACCTCAACATTTTCCCTTAGACCTTTTGCTGCTGTTCAATGTAACAACATGCATCAGCCCTTGTATGGGGGTTTCCCCAGTCATCGGTGCTGCCTTATTCTGGTATGCCTCCATCACTGCCAAGGTCATTCTTAAGTAATAAATTGCAATGGTGCCCATAGGCAATTTGCCTTGCTAGTTGGAAAGATAACATTACTTTCTCAATTTTACTCTTAGCTAGCAGTGTACATAGAGATAAGAAAGGGGAGACTTTCCCTTGTAATTTATGAGCTAAGATTGCCAATTGCTATACATGCTTTTTACGTTTTCTAGAGAATCTAAAATGAGGGTGACAAAATAAGGAAATACCTTTTAGCTTTCTTAAAAACAAACAAACAAACAAACAAGGAATTCAGTCAAGGCATATACCATAAGAACAGTCACTATAGGAAGATGAATCCTGTTTTATTTAAAAACTTGAGCTCAATGATTCACTAGTAGCTTCAGTCAGGAGATTACTGCTTTCCATTTTAATTCTCCAACTCTTCCCAAAGCTCCAATGCTGCATTCCAGGGATGATTCTGACTAGGTCCAGGTTATATGTATCAATCAACTGCTGCACTTCAGAAAGACCCTCATATACTGTGTTTAGGCCTTAAACTCACCAAGCTCCTCTTATGGCAAGTTTCCTCCCTGCTGCACCGCCCCCTACCACGACCACCAACTCCCCCTCCCAGCAACTATTTGATAGAATAGAATGCATAATTCATCATGGAATCTGTCAGTTTTAGTGGGTTGTTTTTTTGTTTTGTTTTGTTTTTTGGCTAAAGTAGCTGGTAAATCTCACAACTATGTCAATTTTACTGTTAAGAGTCATGAAAGTTCTTGGTTCCATCTAGCCCTTTACACTATTTTTGAGGTTTCCATTGTTACATAAAACACAATGCTGTCTTCATCTGCAAACTGTCAATATCACCAACACTTTCTGGAAACTCCTTAAGTATATGTTTGGGGCTAGTTTCCAAGGCCATGCTGAATAGTACTTCCTACGAGAGTAAAGACATCTCAGACTCTGTATCCTGCAGACATTTTAAATTCAACATGATCAAAAGTAAACTCATTTTCTTTCCCTCAAATACTCACCTCTTTCTAATTTCCCAATTACTCGTCCTTCCAGTCATATAGGCTCACATCCTAAATACTATCCTTAACTTCTAACCTTCTCTCACCCTCCAATCTGGTGCATTGCCAAGACCTGTCAATTTTATCTTTGTGACATTGGTTTTAAATTTCCCATTCTCTTTTCTGTGCCCTGGTGTAGGCCTTCATTACCTCATGACTGGATTATTGCTGTTGCCTGTTGGATCATCTCTGTGTCTCAAGTCTCTCCCTACTTAAGTCCATCTTCCACTTAACTTACAAAGTTACTTTTCTAAAACAGTCCCAACCATGTTATATCCTTTTATCAATAAAATCCAGTGGTTCCCTATCACCTATAGCATCAAATATAAAATCCTCTGTTTGGCATTCAAAGACAAATAAATTTTCCCCTTCAAAACCTTCAACCCCTTTTCCAGCCTTACACTGTATTCCTCCCCTGTACTTCACAATCCAGTGATATTGCTTGCCTGCTATTCCTAGAACAAAATGCTCCATCCTGACTCTATTTATACTGAACAAGTCGTGATATATGAATGTAATGAAATACTAATGTGCTATAAGAAATGACAAATAGACATACTTCAGAAAAACCTGGAAAGACTTATATGATCTGATGCTGAGTGAAATGAGCAGAACCAGGAGAACATTATATACAGTAATAACCACAGTGTGAAAGGTTTATAATAGTATAAATAGTATAAAAGGTTGTCCTTCAGGAAATCTCCCTTCTCATCTTGGCTTCCTCTAAGTCCCAGATAAAATCTTACCTTCTACAGGAAACCTTTCCTGATCTGCCTTACTATTAGTTCCTTCTTACTGCTGAGAATATAAAATTTAGCCTGTATTTAATTTCTTCATATGCAGTTGTTTGCATGTTTTCTCCCCCATTAGACTGTGAGCTCTTCAAAGGTAGGGGCTCTCCTTTGCCTTTCTTTGTATCCTCAGTGCTTAGCATAATGCCTTGCACATAGTAGATGTTTAATGAATGTTCACTGACTGGCTGACTAAGGTTTTTTTTGTTTGTTTTTGTCTTTAACCATATGTGTGATTTCATGAGCACAGGATGCTCTCTGAGAAATTTCCAATGAAAACACCTTCTCTTTGACTTACAGACTTTAAAAAAATTAGCTAAAGAATTAATAGGGCAATTTACTTCTCTAGGGTTATATATGCAGTAGGTGGTTTGAGGCAGTACTTGAACCAAAAGTCTTCCTGAATCAATTGGGTTATTTGGGGTTAAGTGACTTGGCGCAGGGTCACACAGCTAGTAAGTGTCCGAGGCCAGATTTGAGCTGAGGTTCTCTTGACTCTAGGGTCAGTGCTCTATCTACTGCACCACCTCATTGTCCCACTCTTTTCTTTTTTCTTTCCTTTCCTTTTTCCTTTCATTCCTTTTTCTTCATTTTCTTTTTGTTTTTATGAATCTGAGGCCAGCTTTCTATATTTTCTCTCCCACTGCTTCTCAAACTGAGGCTACAAGGGTGAATATAGGATTTTGTTGTGGATTTTAGGATGCTTGCATTTATGTTTTAGCTAGGGTTCATAACCAATTCCAATGTTCTCACACTCCAAATAGATCTGGAATTTCATTTATTTTGTTGCTCCCTCTGATGATATAACTTGCCTCTCATCCATGCTTACCAACCCATGCAACTCTTATCCATGTCTTCCCCAAGTCTTGGGGGGAGGAGGTGTGTCTTCCTTAATAACATATAGGATGTTCATTGGTTTTCATTCACATTTGCAATTTCACTGTTGCATTTTATTTTCATTTCTACACTTCTTTTATGACAAGGTCAGCAAATGACAACCCAAGGGCCAAATCTGGCCTACCAGATTTTCATTTACATAGCCTATGAGCTAAGAGTGACTTTTATACTTTAAAATGCAATTTAAATACAATATAGAATTACCCTGTGGGTTGTAGTTTCCTGACCTGTTTTATGATATTCCTTACACTACTTCTGCATACTTCCATGTCTGTAATGAGCTACAAGCAGCCTACCACAATGTGGCTCCTACCTTTTCAGTTTTGTTTCATATTACTTCCCCTTCTGTCCCACTTTACTGTTATTGCACAGGACTTTTTCCATTTCTGGAATATTCTCTGTCTGTCCGTCTCTGTCTCTTTCTCTCTCTGTCTGTCTCTTTTTCTCACCTCTCTCTTCCCTCACCTTTACCTTGTAGGATCTCTATTTTCTTTTAAGGCATGGCTCAGGTTCTAACTTCCTATGTGAGGCCTTTTTTATCCCTCTCCATTAGTTCTCTTATGTCTTGAAATTACTTTCTTTTCTTTTGTATAAACTTTATATTTTTTACTTATGTGATATTATCCCCATCATACTTTACTAGAGATCTCTTTCCAGGCTGATAACAACCAATTTACAGATTACCTAATTAAACATTTAATTAACTAATCTTTGATCTGGTCATTCAACCAAATACTGGATTCATATAATTGTCCTCTGGCTCAAATGTCTTTATCTGGTTGTAAAAGACTCCACTGATAAGATGCAAACTCCTTGAGGTCAGAAACTTGCTAAGGACAGAGAGACAGCATCAAAAGTTTGATTATTGTATGATGAATCATACCTCATTGAGGGTAGGTTCAGTTTTATGTTGGTATAGTCACTGCCTAATATAATACTTTGCATACAGTAGGTGGTTAGCAAATCTTTTGTTGAATGGGATGGAATTATATTTAAGTGCAAGTTTGTATTTCCCCTGTAGAATATATGCTCCTTCAGGACAGGTTTTGGTTTTTTCTCTTCCCAATGATTTGCTCAGGGCCTCCTATGTAGTAGACATTTAATCAGTATTTGCTGGATTTAATTAAATTGAATTACACTTCTGAACCTGGAGTTTAGTGACAACTGCATTAACATGAAAGCCAAACCAAGATTTTGGAAGGCACTGCTGAAAGTAGCTTGCAGAGAATTAAGGATGGTATTATTCCATGTAGTTCTGTCTTTAAAGGTTGAAGCAAAGTTCCTACTGCATATGGACAGTATCTTGATATAAATTCTATGAAGTGATGTTATCATCACTTGTAGGTATTTGTACTCAGAAAAATCACAACATTATCTTTACCTCAGTGTCCCTTTTTCAAAAGTCAGGATTTTTACCCATCACCTGATATTTAGCATTGTACTTAGTGATCTCTGGATGACAGTTCTGCTATGAATTTTATTTGAATTTCCAAAGAGGAGAAAGGAAAGCTAGAGCTCCCTGAAGTGTCTTGGATAAATACTTCTTACAAAGCTGGTCTCTAGTCTCTCAGTTATTTCTCCCTCACAAAGCAAATAAAAAACAACCTGATACCTTGACCAGGAGAAAAACAATAAGGGGTAAAATGACTTTTGTGGCACTACTAAAATTACCTTAATACTTACGGAGCCAAATATACCCTTTGCAACTGAAGTTTTGAGAGCAGAGTGCCAGAAATCAAGATGAACAAATTGACAAGGAGGACCAAACAGCCAATTAACCGACTGACGCAAAGCCTCTCTCTGCTTCTGGAGTCTGGTTCTCAGTGGCTAATGATGTTTAGGCCCTTAAGGCCCTAAGCAGGGGCACTTTAATTCTCTCCAACCCTATGGCTCCTACCAGGAATATTTTCCTTTGTATGTCACTTCCTTTTCTGGGGAACATGGGAATCTCTCTGACTTGCTCTCAAATGGTTGCCATGGGAACATCTCGAAGTAATCATTATTTGCTCACCGTTGCCAGCTATATTAAGTCAGGAGACAGAGAACCAAAAATCAAGAAGAGCCTTCTTTAAGTTCCCCTGCTTTTCAGACAATTGTATTTATCCTTATTAGTTTCCTTAATGGATTCACTGCTTTGGCAAGACTACAACCAAGTCTTTTTCCTGCTCTCCTTCCAACACTTTTTTCCTCCTTCAAAAATACTTTCTGCTTAGAACAAATATCTGTGATTCACTAGGTGTGAGGGGTGTCAAAGTAGATCACAACTCCCCTATGTCTTAGTAGAGGGTTTCATTGCTTTTCGGTGACCATAAAATGATTCATCATATAATGGTCAAACTTCTGGTGTTGTCTTTCTGTCCTTAGCAAGTTCTTGCCCTCAAGGAGTTTATATTCTATTGGGAGGAAGACAGGGTAAAATTATATGAATTCAAAATTGGCTGGATGACCAGTCCCAAAGATTAGCCATAAATTGATAAATTATCATCCTAGAAGGAGATCTTTAGTAGAGTGCTAGGGGATTATATCAGATAAGATGCTAACACTTTTGTAGGGCCTATACTCAAAGTAATTTTTTTCTTGTCTAATCTTGTGCTCTAATGTCATAATCTTTGGGAACCCAACATTATCTTCCTAACAGGATGAGGCACTGGAATGAGCCTTGAGTTAAAGTGCCCATATGTAAAGGAATTCACCGCAAGTCATGATTCTGATGATACTATAATCGCAGTACAGCTTTGTATTTGTAAAACATCTTAGCACATTTTATTATAAAATATCCATTGCAGTTTAGTCTAACATGTCCCATGCCTTTGCTCTTTGACGTTCATTACATCATGCTTACTTTGATGGATCAAAGCTTTAATCAGTTGATAATTTCGTTAATGAAGCTGCATCACCATGCATCTGGAGTCAGAAATCCCAAATTTCAATCCTGTCTCTGTCACATACTGTTTAGTATACCATGGGAAAGTCACTCAACTTCTCTGGGCCTCAGTTTCTTCATTTGAAAATTAGGACATTGGATTAGATGATGTCTTTGCATCTGTGGTCCTCTGTGGGTATTGCTTTAGTGAGGTGCATACTGCAACCCATCCATGCCTTCTTATTCTGTGTGATTCTCGTTTATACCCAAGTACTCAATGATCAAATGAATCCGCAGTCTTCTCAGTTTAGATGTTACCTCTAATGATGCAGCTAGTAATCCATGCATAACTGCCGATTATCCTTTATACCCATGCATGACCTCCCATCCTTTATAACTGTTACTCAAATCCCTCTCAGAAGTTTGCTTCAGGGGGTCTACCCAGCATGCTGGAGGTCTTCCTTGCTTTTTCCTGACATGCTAAAGATACTAGTGGAGCATTTGGGCTGTCTCTTTGTTATCCCTTACCACATGACCACTGTATCTTTTTCTATCATACATTTTTTCTGATGACATCTGTAATTCTTGTTATTCAATTTAATTCTGGGCTGAACTTATTATCCATTTGTACTCTTTGGCCTAGATATATGTACTGATGGATAAGTTCTATAGATTGTCCATTCAACTGAAAGCTCCCCACTTCCACCCAATAATTCCTCCAAAGAAGGTCTTTGTATCTGCAGCATTTACCAAATATAGGTGATTAATGTTAGTTGGCTGGCTGACTTAGTCTTATGCCAAATTTTATCATTTCTTCCCCCATAATCTGTATTGCCTGTATCCTAATCCCCTTCTCTTTATTCATACAGCTATCTCTCTGGTTCAGGCCTTTGTTACTTTTCACTTGGATGATTGCAACAGTCTCCTGATTGGTCTCCCCCTTTTTTCAATCCACCTTCCACATATCTGTCAAAATGATATCCCTAAATTATAGACACTTCTCTGCTCACTACACTCCAGTGACTCCTTATAACCTCTAGGATCAGAAAGAGCCTTTTGTTTTAATTTTAAAGCCCTTCACAAGTAGACCCCAACATTCTTTTCCAACCTTATTATACATTCCTCCCCTTAGTGCACTATAGAGTGTATTCAAACTGTTTATTTTTTCTGTTTATCATACATGACTCTTTATTTCCCATCTCTGGAACTTTGTACTACCTGTCTCCCCTGCCTGGAAAGCATTTCCACCCTGTAGCCACTGCTTAGAATGTTTTGTTTCCTTAAAAAAATCTGCTTAAAACACCACTTTCTGCATGAAGCTTTCCCTGCTCCCCCAGCTGCTAGTGCCTCCCCCTACATACTTTGCATTTATTTGGTATATGCTTATTTTATGCACATATTGTCTCCCTCAATAGAATGTAAACACTACAGGGGCAGGGATTACTTCATTTTGCTCATTTTTGTATCCCTGGTTCCCTGCTTGATATCTGGCACATAGTAAAGGATTAATAAACACTTGCTGATTGATTGGTTTCAAGGTCATCAGCCCTACAGCCCCCTTGGAAGAATGCTGATTTTAAAGACATGAGTTTTTTAAAGACATGAGTTTTTGTTGGAGAGAACATCTTGGGTTTTTTTGAAATACTTTATGATTTCTTGATTGTTTGCTTCTTTTATCTTATTCAGTTCTGGGCCCTGCTTGTCCACATGCGTCCAAGAATCACCATTGTTCAGACTATACTATGCAGCTGAAAGGATAATGTGCTTGGTTTGTACATCAGTACATATTGAGAATTGATGTCATAAAACAGAATTGAATCACAGTTGTCTGAGACTAGAGGAGATGCTTTTAGTAGCATATAATTACATGTGTGTGCATGTGTGCACACATACATGTACACACACACCTTTTGTCAGAATTGTCAAAGGGTGAATGGAAAGCCAAATGGATCTCTTAAATGAATGAATAGCCTGATCTCAATTACCCCTGTAGAACATAATAGAACTTACGTTGTAAATAATTTATTGTTTTTTCATGCAATGCACTATTTATCCTTCCAATTTGCCAGTGAGGTGGAAGGTGCCATAGAGACAGATTAAAGTGAGAAAAAGAGGGGAAAATACCTTTGAGAAGCTAGTCAGGTGATTTAGGTACTGTCTTTACCCCCCTCTCTCTTCAAACAAACAAACCTCAAATCTTGGAAAATTACTTAGGAATTACAGAACTACAACATTTTAGATCTGGAAAAGATCTTAGAGATAATCCCACCCAATGCCATTACTTAGTAAGCTAGGAACTGAAGGCCTTTGAATTCCATTTCATTCAGACTTTTTGGGTATATAATCAGTTAAGAACTGTCAATGTGAAAAAATTTTTCTTTAAAAGTGAACTTCATACTTAAAATTGGTCAACACAATAAGCATGATATTGTGGCCCAAGAAGCTAACAAGGTTTAGGTTGTATCAATAAAAACTCAGGTGTCCAGAACAAGGGTTGAGATAGTCTTATTGACCTCATCAAAGCATACCTGTATGATTTTGATCAGTTTGGGATGTCACATTTTGGGAAGGATTTTTAAGAAATGGAGAATATCCAGCAACCAACATCTGTTAAGCACCTACTGTGTATAAAACATTAGGTTGGAGTTGGGTAGAATATGAAACTTAGACACAACCTCTCTCCTCAACTTACAGTTTAGTGGAAAGGAGAGAAATAGATAATTAAAAATAATATTGCATGACAAATGTATTAGAAGGGAGTGAAAGAAAGTGATGTATGAGAGGAAAAATCATTACCAAAGTAATATATGAGGGGAAATGTTATTACCAACCAGGGGGTCAAGGAAAGAAGTGTGACTGGGTTGACAAAAAAACTGAAACACATGTCTTGCAGGGAAACTGGAGATGGATAGATTTCAGAAGAAAAATTAGAATTATTTTGTTTGGTTACTCAGGGCAGAACTAAGGAGCAATAAATGGAAATTGTGAGGAAGCAGATTCTGTTTAGATATGAGGAAATCTTCCTAACTGGAGTGGGCTGTCTTGGGATTATTGCATTCCATATCATTGGAAGTCTTGAAGGTAGAGACTGGGTGACTACTTCTTAGAAACGTCCTCAAACTGGATGTCAACTGAATCACCTTGGAACCACCTCTGAGATTCTAGAACTCTAAGCATTTACCTATTGGTGGTGTCCCAGGTACTATGAAGGGACTTAGTAACTGTAGAAATGGAAGACAGGGTTCCTTGCTCTATAGAACATGACAATCTAATTGAAATTGCATAGAATATACTCTTTAAAAGACTTAAGACCTTTCTACTTCCTAAATGAGTTTGAGTAAAGACAGTCTCAAATCAATGTTTAACTGCAGTGAAAAAGTGATCAAAGTGTGGTAAGGTTAGTCAGGGATGGCTACCTGGAAGAATTTAGTTTTGAACTGGTATTTGGAAGTGGTGGAGACAAAAGTTGTTGGAGACCAGCAAGAAGGACAACCTAGGTGGAGGTAATGACCTACACAAGAACCAAAGGTGGATGATGTACTACTACTTGCCTCTGTATTAGGAAGGAAGAAAATAAACATTTAATAAGCATCTACTATGTGTGAGGCATTGTGCTACACCAACAAATATTATCTCATTTAGTCTTCACAACAACCCTGAGAGATAGGTGCTATTATTATCCCTACTTGATTGATGGAGAGGCAGACAGAGATTAGGTTATTTGCCCAGGGTCTCACAGGTAGTAAGTGTTTGAGTCTGGATTTGAATTCAGGTCTTCCTGACTTCAGGACTGGTGCTCTATTTATTGTTGCCATTTAGTTACCGATCAGGTCCTTGGGAGTGATATGGCACGGTGTTCTCATCGAGTTTATAATCTCATAGAGAAAAAAAGATCCAAATGTACCCTCACATAGATGTTGTCTGTAGATAATGCAGAGGCCTCTATACAGAGGCAGTTATTTGTACTGGGACCCAGAGTGAACTGGGTCATAAGGATGTAGATCCTATGGGGCAAGTGAAAGAACCAAGTAACAGGTGGAACAAATACTTTTCATTATTTGTGGCACACTCCATACATCACTCAAATTTTGTATGAAGAGAGGAGCTGAAGAATCTGAAAATAGGTTAAGTATGCCCACTGGCTAATTACATCATTGGTGGGCCAGGCTGGATTGCTTTCATCATGTGCATTGCCAAAGCCTGCCTTCTAGAAGCTTATAACAAATATACATATGTGTGTATATGTGTATACCTATATATAAATTACATACATGTTGCTATATGAATGTATTTTATATAAGATTATCTATAACCTTTTGCCTTTATCACCATATTTCTTTTAACTAAATGACTTAAGTATTAGTGACTGATTTTTTTTTTAATTTCAAAATGTGAAAATAATTTCAGAGTTTTGCAACTACTCATAGTGTACATATGGGGATTTATAGAATTCTTCCATGTATCACGCATCATATATTTTGCTACAAGTGTTATCAGACTAATTTTGAAAACAAGGAAGAAAACTGGTTTTACTTCTAGTGGTTTGTGAAGTGTTTGTCAGCTGATTTTCCCTCCCTTCCTTCTTTTCCTTCTTAAAATGGCTTTGGAATGAACTAATTTCACCTATTCCCTAGGCCGGGGAACTTAACCTTCTTTGTGTTATAGATCCTTTGGCAGTCTGGTGAAACCCTACTGACCCTTTCCTAATGAGATACATACACACATATATGTGCACACATAATGAACACACATAATACACAATACACACATGTAATAAGCATAACACATATATACACATGCATATGTGCACACACATGTAATATATTTAAAATTCATAACTGAAGGAAATGCCAAATTTTAATTAGAGGCTAGTGAGCATAACGATGTAATTTCTTTCCCTCACCCAAGTTCATGAACCCTCTGAAATCTGTTCATGGATCCCAGGTCCCTTAGTCTGTTCCAGTGACGTAAGGCTTTTAAGATAATTTTTTTTACTTGAAGATGAATAGCTTAGAAATATGTATAGACCTGACTTGATTTATGTTCCAAAAAACTATTTTCTGTCATTGTATGTGACACAGTCCATATAAATCACATTTGCTGAGAGCTAATTCTCTCCTCTCCATCTCACATTCCTCTGGTCATCATTAGTTACTATCTTTTCCTTCATTTCAGTCTCCGATGGTGAGATGGCCCTTCTTCTTAACTAGGTTAACACTCTACACATATCCTTGATACTATCCCCTCCTGTCTTTTCCAGTAGACTACTTGCTACCATCTCTCTCATTTTCTAATTTTCATTCTCTCCCTATCTATTAATTAGTTCTTTCTTTACTGCCTGGAAATGTACTCATTTTCTTTTATCATTTAAAAAAAACCCTCACTAGATGCTACCATATCTCCTAGTTATCATTCTATATCTACCTTCCCCTTCTCCTGGAAAAAAATACTATATTAGTCCCTTCCATTTCCTTTTTTCTCACTTGCTTTTAAACTTCTATAATCTGATTTCCAACTTCATTATTCAACTGAAATCTTCTTCAAAACTAACAACAGTCTCTTTAATTGTCACAGTGTCAAATCTAATGGCTTGCTCTAGCTGCTCATCCTTCTTGGTGTTTACTTAGCATTTGACACTATCAAGCACCTTATCCTCCTGGATATTCTCTCTTTTCAGTTTTTTTTCTCTTAGTTCTCCTTCTACCAGCCTGATTAGTTCTTTTTCAGTTGCTTTTTTTGAATTTGCATCCACATTGCACCTATTAACTGTGGATGTTTCCCAAGGTTCTCTCTTGGACCTTCTCTTTTCTCTCTGTACTCTCTTCCTTGGTCCTATGCTTAGTTAGCTCTTGTGGGTTCTATGATCCTATCTATGCAAATAATTCCCAGATGTACATATGCAGCCTTGGTTTCTCTACTAAGCTTTCATCCATTATCACAAACTGATGGTTAAACATTTAGAACTGGGTGTTCCACAGACATCTCAAATTCAATAGGTACAAATCCTTTTCCTCTTCCCTACTTTCTTTGTACTGTCAAAGGCACTGTCATCCTTCCAGGAACCCTTGCTATCTCAGCCTTGTGTCATCCTGGATTCTCCTTCACTCACTGATTCTGTTCATCAGTTGACAAATCTTGTAATTTTTTTCTCTACAACATCTTTCACATATGTTCCCTTCCCTATACTCACCGAGCCCTTGATACCTCTCTCCTGGACTACTGCAACCGTCTTCTTTGGTCTCCCTGCCTCAAATATCTTCCTACTACAATTCATCCTCCAATTCAGCTGCCAAAATAATTGTCTTTAAAACAAAGGTCTGACCACGTTATTTGACACTAAAAAATCTTCCTAATCGAGCCCAGCCCTTTCCTACCTTTACAATGTTCTTGTGTTATTGTCCTTTTCACACACAGGAGGCAGAGAGGTGGCACAGTGTATTAGAGTGCTGTGTTGGAGTCAAGAAGACCCAAGTTCTAATCCAGTCTGACACTTCAGTAACTGTATGACCCTGGGTAAGTCACAATCTCAATTTTCTCAAATGTAAAGTAGCATCACAAAAGCACCTACCTCATAAGGTTATTGTGAGGATCAAATGAGATAATTTTTGTAAAATGCTTACTTAGCATAGTACCTAGGTATTGTATATTAATACATGCTTGTTTCCTTCTCCATTTCCCACTCTATGATCTAGACCAGGGGTGGGGGAACCTGTGACCACATGTGGCCTTCTAGGGCCGCAAGTGTGGCCTTTGACATAATCCAAACTTCACAGAACAAATTCCCTTAATAAAAGGATCTGTTCTGTCAAACTTGGACTTGATCGACAGGCTGCACTTGAGGACCTAGAAGGTCATATGTGACCTCAAGGTTTCAGGTTCCCCACCCCTGGTAGTCATACTATTCTAACTGCTCTTTCTCACACTGTCTCCCATTGCCATTCCTTTATACTGGCTCTTTCCCCATTCCTGGAATGCTCCTACCTTCCTATAAGACTCAGCTCAAGTGTTTGTGTTCGTCCTTTGTTGCCATCAGAGAAACTTGACTTTGTTTTGAGTGAGGGAGGGCTGTGCAGGTCACCAGCCTCACTTCTCCTCCACAGCCATTTGAATGCAGTGACCAGATCAAGTACCAATTCATGAAGACTTTCTTATTTTTATCAGCTGCTCAAAGGTTATTTTTCCTTTCACTTTGTATTTGTCTTGTATGTTCTGTTTTTCATATGTTGGCTCTCCTAGAATATAAGCTCCTTGAGGAAGGACATTGTTTTTGCTTTTTCTTTGTATCCATTAAAGTAAAGCTTAAAATATATCTATTTCTCTCCTCAAGCTCAAAGTTAAGGTTGTTTGTTTGAGGAAGGAGATATTTAAACGTAGAACTACAATTAGTAACCAGATCCTAATCAACTAAGCAAATGATGGAATTATGAAGTAAAAGTCAATACCAAATTGCTTAATCAAAAGTAGAGAGGGAGGGAGAATTCCAAAATTCCAAAGGAAGAGACAGGATGGGGAGCAAAAAGAAGGTGGAACTTCGGAGTTTGTCAGAGTGAAGTGAGTGTGTATGGAGTTATGTAAATCAACTATGATGGTGGAAAGCAAGCATGGGCTTAGTATGAGAATTTAGTTCAGACAGGGAAGTCAGATTAGTGAAACAGTTTCATGAGTTGTCAAAGAAAGCTATGGAATGTCTTCTCTGCAGGGTTTTAAAAATAAGAATAGTTTCAAATCTCTTCAGGAGTTCAAGGAAGTAGCAATAAAAATAGCAGTCTCATATTTATATAGCATTATAACCTTTCCAAGCAATTCGACATTTGATACCTTATTTAATCCACACAACAACTAAGAATTAGGGTAGGGTAATGTTATTGTCAGATTAGGAAACAGACACAATAAAGTTAGAGGCTGGGTTGGGAGGAGATATATGGAGAAGGAAGGAAATTAAGGACGGAAAGCCTTAGAAGATTTTTGAAGTTCAGAGGAAAATTATGATTTTTTTTAATAGAAAACTTCTTTCTTTTCAGGTATGTTTATTACTCACTGTTAAGAAGGCGGAAGTCAATGAATGGGTAGGAGCCACGGCGTTCCGCAGGAACCCCTGTCTGACCTCTTACTCGTACATCTCCTAGAAAACAGAAGATAAATGTTTGAAAATGCTGCCAAGTGTATCCTCGCTCACTCCACAAATACTCCAATATCATCAGGTGAGTGGCATCAGCGCCAAAAGCCAAAGAAGACAAATTCTAACAACAGGGTCTAGAGAATGTGTTTCTACAAAAAGACATTTATTCGATAGTTTTGATGATGATGATGGTTTCCAACAAATAATGATGATAGCAGTCCATATAATCCTTAAGTTAAATAGAACAGGTATTTTTATTCCCTTTTTGTAGATGAGGAAATAAAGAGGTGAAGCCACAATTTGTTTTCAGGTCTTTTCACTCAAAATCCAGTGTTCTTTCAACTCTACCAGACTGTCTCCCGGAATAAAGACCATCCCTACATTAGAAGGTGTGCCCTGAACATTCTAGTCAGCTGCAAAGCCTCCATAAGCATTACTCCTCTGTAATGTCTTAATGGCAATGCATTTGAAGTATTCTGAAAGAGTGCTGTAAGTTGTACTTTTCGCTTTTTATTCAAACACACATTTGCCCACGATATTATTTCTTGTAGGTTTGGCACAACTGATTTTTACTTAGGGTCTTCCATTCCCCAGTTGACATCCTTCCCCCTTTCCAGAATCCTGCTCAGATCCCCTTACGTTTTTCCATGACCAAGCCACTGGGAATATCAGCAGAGCACCCAATAATGAAAAAAAAATGAGGATTGCTACTGTTCTTTGTTAAAATATCTTATAAAAAGAGATATCTTCGTGGAGCTAAAAAGCATGAAGCAGAGAGCCAGATTTTTCTCTATTGTGAATTTACTATTTGTTTCATATTTCTATTGTCTTTAAATTGATAACTTAATCTGTTGTATTGGCTAATAGGTTATTTTACATAATGAACCAAGAGAGGGACAGGAACTGAACTTGGAATTTCATTTGTTTTTTTTCTTCTTTTTTTCTTTTTTTTTTTTTATAATTTTTATTTTTATTTATTTAACTTTTTACATTCATTTTCACAAAATTTTGGGTTCCAATTTTTTCTCCCCTTTTTATCCCCTCCCCCCACCCCAATACACCTAGCAGTCTAATTTTCCCTATCTCCAATCTGCCCTCTCTTCTGTCATCCCTCCCTTCTCTTGTCCCCATCTTCTCTTTTGTCCTGTAGGGCCAAATGACTTTCTATTCCTCATTAACTGTATGTCTTATTTCCTAGTAGCAACAACAATACTAAACAGTTGTTCCTAAAACTTGAGTTCCAAATTTTCCCCATCCCTCCCTCCCTACCCATTCCCTTTGGGAAGGCAGGCAATTCAATATAGGCCATATCTGTGTAGTTTTGCAAATGACTTCCATAATAGCCGTGTTCTGTAAGACTAACTGAATTACCCTCCATCCTATCCTGCCCCTCATTGTTTCTATTCTGTCTTTTGATCCTGTCCCTCCCTGAGTGTTGACTTCAAATTGCTCCCTTTTCCCATTGCCCTCCCTTCCATCATCCCCCCCCTTGCTTATCTCCTCCCCCACTTTCCTGTACTATAAGATAGGTTTTTCATACCAAAATGAGTGTGCATTTTATTCCTTCCTTTAGTCAAATGTGATGAGGGTAATCTTCTTGTTTTTTTTTTCCTCAGCTCTCCTCTTTTTCCCTCCACTAAAAGGTCTCCTGCTTGCCTCTTAAATGACATATAATTTACCCCATTCCATATCACCCTCTTTCCTCCCACTACCTTTCTCTCTCACCATTTACCTTAATTTCTTTTAAGATATGGTCCCATCCTATTCAATTCACTCTGTGCTCTCTGTCTCTGTATGTGCATGCATGTGTGTATGTGTGTGCACACGTGTGTACATGTGTGTGCATGTGCGTGTGTGTATATGTGTGTGTGGTCCCACCAACTACCCAGATACTGAAAGGTTTTAAGAGTTACAAATATTGTCTTTCTATGTAGGAATGTAAACAGTTCACCTTTGGTAAGTCCCTTATGACTTCTCTTTGCTGTTTACTTTTTCATGCTTCTTCTCATTCTTGTGTTTGAAAGTCAAATTTTCTTTTCAGCTCTGGTCTTTTCATCAAGAATGCTTGAAAGTCCTCTGTTTCATTGAAAGATCATATTTTCCCCTGAAGTATTATACTCAGTTTTGCTAGGTAGGTGATTCTTGGTTTGAGTCCTAGTTCCTTTGACTTCTGGAATATCCTATTCCACACACTTTGATCCCTTAATGTAGAAGCTGCTGGATCTTGAGTTATCCTGATTGTATTTCCACAGTACTGGAATTGTTTCTTTCTAGCTGCTTGCAAGATTTTCTCCTTGAGCTGGGAATTCTGGAATTTGGCCACAATGTTCCTAGGAGTTTCTCTTTTTGGATCTCTTTCAGGTGGTGATCGATGGATTCTTTCAATACTTATTTTGCCCTCTGGTTGTAGAATGTCAGGGCAGTTTTCCCCGATAATTTCATGGAAGATGATGTCTAGGCTCTTTTTTTTGATCATGAGTTTCAGGTAGTCCCATAATTTTTAAATTGTCTCTCCTGGATCTATTTTCCAGGTCAGTTGTTTTTTCCCATGAGATATTTCACATTCTCTTCCATTTTTTTCATTCTTTTGGTTTTGTTTGGTGATTTCTTGGTTTCTCAGAAAGTCATTAGACTCCATCTGTTCCATTCTAATTTTGAGAGAACTATTCTCTTTTCCATTTGGCTCATTCTGCTTTTGAAAGCATTCTTCTCCTCATTGGCTTTTTGAACCTCTTTTGCCAATTGAGTGAGCCTATTTTTCAAGGTGTTATTTTCTTCAGCATTTTTTTGGGTCTCCTTTACCAAGGTATTGACCCGTTTTTCATGCTTTTCCTGCATCTCTCTCATTTCTCTTCCCAGTTTTTCCTCCACCTGTCTAACTTGCTTTTCAAAATCCTTTTTGAGCTCTTCCAAGGCCTGAGCCCCCCCCACATCCCCCTGGGATGTCTGGGGTACCGAGGCCCCGCCCTCCACATCTTTCCCTGATGGCAAGAATATGTCCTTGTCATCAGATCCGAAAGTTGGGATCATTTGCATCTGTTCAAAAAAACTCTTTATAGTCTTATTTTTCTTCCCTTTTCTGGGCATTTTCCCAGCCAGTTACTTGACTTCTGAGATTCCTCTGCACCCCCGCCTAGATCCGCCCAGCTGGTGCTTGGGGTCTGAGATTCAAATGGGCTTTCCCATGGCAGGCGTGGATGCTAATCAGTGTGAGCTTTAGTTCTGGTGCTGGGGTGGGGGAAGGGCCGCCTCCCAGTCTCAGTTCCCTCAGGGGCTTTATGCAGAGACCTTCAGTGATGGAGCGGTGGGGCAGGGCAAGCTCCCAGGCTCAGCTCCTTCAGGTGGTTTATGCAGAGACTTTCAATAATGAAGATCCTGCCTGCTCGGGGAGTCCTGGGGGCCGCCGCTGCTGCCTCTGCCTCCGCCGCTTTCTGCCCCTGCCTCCGCAGCTTCCTCCCAAGGGGGCCCGAGCCACGGAGACACCCCGCTCCCCTCTCAGCCGTCTCTTTCACTGACCTGTAGCTTCTGTAGGCGGAGTGACCTTCCCGGCCGCCGGAGCTTCCATCCCTGAAGCCTGCTCGGATCAGCTTCTCTGGGGCCGCGGCCAGGGCAGCACTGGGGTGGGGTCCACTTTCCAGGGTGCAACGGACCCTGGGGACGGCTCTCCAGGGCTCTCTGGAATGGAAATCTCTTCCACTGTGTTTCTGCACACCCTGCAGTGATGGGGAGCTCTTCTTACATTAAATGCATGGGCTGTGGGTTCGGAGCTAGCATACAGTGAGTCTTTCTACTCCGCCACCTTGACTCCGCCCTGGAATTTCATTTGTTTAGGGAACGCTTGGGTAAGGGAACTCTTGTCAATGCAGACTAGCAACTGCTGGGATCTTAAAGAGCTAGCTATCTTCATGGCACTGAGACTCAATGATGTGTGTGTGCAGGGTCACACAGCCAGGTCTTCCTGCTTCTCTTACTCACTAAGCTACCCTTTCTCCTAAAGGAGGTAATAGCTTATGGAAAACAGGACAAAGCAAAGGGTAAGGACATGTGGAAAAGGCCATATTACTTTTACTTCTGAAGAGAAAAAGAAGGCTGTTTGGGAAACCTAAATGAATAGCCCTAATAAATGAAGAGGAAAATCATGTTAACCTTTGAAAATTGCCTGTATTTCTGACTGATGATTTCATTTCTCTAGGGAACACTTGGTGTGGAACTTAACCCAACTGATAAAAAGCATAGATTTGTGTGTAATTTAAAGTCTTAAAATATTGATAGGGGGCAGTAAGATTTTTAAATTCTTCCAGATTTACTAAGTGCCTAGTGGCAGCTAGGTGGTGCAGTGGATAGAGGACCAGTGCAGGAGTCAGGAGGACCTGAGTTCAAATCGCACCTCAGACACTTGACACTCACTAGCTCTGTGACCTTGGGCAAGTCACTTAACCCCAATTGCTTCATCCTGGATCATCTCCAGTCATGTTGATGAATATCTGGTCACTGGATTCAGATGGCTCAGGAGGAGAAGTGAGGCTGATGACCTGCACAGCCCTCCCTCACTCAAAACAAAGTCAAGTGCAAGTCATGTCATCATTTCTCTGATGGCATGGTCTTCTTTGGCAACAAAGGATGAACATACATACATACACACACACACACACTAAGTACCTACCATATGTCAGAAAAAGATCATACAGCTAGAATATGTCAGAGGGAGGATCTGAATCTAGGTTATTTATTACTCCAGAGTTTGGCCCCGATCAGCCATATGTGCCTGTGCATATATGTATATACACATACAAATATATACATGTATATATGCATACACAGTGTATGTACACATAAACATGTCTATATGTAAGATGACAGGATATGCACATATATACATATAGATACATATGCATCTACACCAATATACACTCTCTGTACAGAGTAGGGCAGAAGAATTTCTCCCTGCCTAGAATAAACATAATACCTTTTCTCCAGATTAGCTTAAAATCCCTTTGTGACTATTATCCTTGCTGTTGTTCCAACAGAATGAGGCAAAAGCAGCTCAAGACCTTCCTCCCAAGTGCAGATATAATTTGAGAAACAGAGAGCAAGTCTACTCTGTACCTACATCACATAAGACACACATTAGAATCTTTCTAGACTCATCCTCTTCAGTAGCCATGTTGCTACCTTGAGAAACCTCCAACATGATGGGTGACTCTCTTCCCACAGGATAATCTTTGTAAGAAAGACCCAGACATTCTTCCTTTCACTTATACCTGCCTTTTGTCCAGAATCTTTCACCTTCACTGGCCCCTATGTGGTTACCTTTCTTCTCTTTTTAGACTCCCAGTTCCTGTTGTATATAAGTTGTTTGAGGGTAGGGATTGTCTTCCTTGCTTGTACATGTAACTCCAGTGCTTAGTACAGTGACTGACACATAGTAAGCTCTTAATAGTTTCTCTCTTGTGTGTTTTCTCCCTCCCTCCCTCCCTCTCCCCCTTTCTCTCTTGCTCTCTCTCTCCCTCTAGCTCTTGCTCAGTGGATAGAGTGCTGGGCCTGGAGTCAGAGAGACTCATCTTCCTGAGTTCAAATTTGGCCTTAAACACTTACTAGTTGTGTGACCCTTGGCAAGTCACTTACCCATTTGTCTTACTTTCCTTATCTGTAAAATGACTTGGAGAAGGCAATGACAAGCCACTCCAGTCAAGAGAGTTTGAATGTCTATGGTCAAGAAATATTTCCCAACTTAGGGGCTTTTGTTGTAGTGTGTTATAGGTAGACTCTTACCACTTATGGGTTAGGCCTGCACAGTAAACAATAAATAGAAAAAAATTCTTCTCCAGTGTTCTGGTAATTCATACATAAATAAAGGGAGACAATGCCTGTATTCTGAATTAATGGCCAATAGCTTGCTTTCCTTTAGCAAAACAGGTATTTTAAAGTCTTTAAAATGAACCTTACAATAACATTTCTACTTCACCAAATAGTGTCTAATGTTTGTCCTGGGAAAAATGTCATGTTTTTCATCAGCAACTAGCTGACTTTTCCCCTTTGTCTAGGGGGTGCTTAAGTAATGATTCATAAATACCTCTTGGCCTGAACTCAGCTCTTTATAGTAATTTAGTTTAAAATCCTTCTTCGGGAAGCCTTACCTGATTAAAAATAACTAGAATTAAAAATTAAGCAAAGTTCAAGCAGGTTGCTAACTCCTTTTGTCTTTTTTATATGGAAAATTTCATGGGAGGTAGAATGATGTAGTGGAGGCAGTGGATAGAGTGCTGGGCCTGGAGTAAGGAAAATCTGAGTTCAAATGCAGCCACAGACACTTAGCAGCTGTGTGACCCTGGGCAACATTTGCCTCAGTTTCCTCATCTGTAAAATGAGCTGGAGGAGGAAATGGAAAATCACTCCAGTACTTTGGCCAAGAAAACCTTATGGACAGTATTGATGTGATATAGTCCATGGAGTCACAAAGAGTTGGCCACACTTAAATGATCGAACAACTAAGTATAACACGGTAGAAAGAATATCGAACAAGCCAGAAGATCTGAATTCTAATTCTAGATTTGCTAGGACTTGGTATGTGACCTTGAACAAGGCAGGCCAAGAGAATTTTGTACCTTAATTACTGCATTCACAAAGTGTGGGGGTTGAAAAAGTTTCTTTATATCTAAAATGGGCAAATTGGTTCTTTAACATTCTAGGACCCCATTACCCAAATTTAAATGAAAAATATGATTCTCTGATTATTTGTATCACTTTTTACAGTATTCAGAAGGCTTTTATACATAATCTCATTATTTTGTGACTAAATAATGGAAGTTGACTTTGCAACTAAGAATTTAATCCTTCCTTTGTGCTCTATGTATATGCACAAGGAAGAAAACATGTACAAATGCATACATAAACTCTGCAAAAAGAGAAAGAAATTGGGTTGCTGCTGGCTTCATAGTTCCCTCATGGGAAGTAATCCAGAGTCCTCTCTGGTAGTTTTAGTATCTTTGAGCTACCAATATAGTATTCTACAATCAAAGATTGTAAATCAATCAAGAGATCAAATGACCCTGGGAAGAACAGGTAGGAGAAAAATCAAGAGAGAGCAATGTCACAAAAAACCTAGAGAGAAGAGATGATCAAGGAGAAAAGGGTGATGGACAGTGTCAAAGATTATAGTGAGGTCAAGACTGAGAAGAGGTCATTGATTTGGCAATTGAGAAATCAGTTTTTTTTGGAAGAGAGTATTTTCAAGCCAAATGATGAAGTTCAAGTCAGACTGCAGAGAATCAAGTATTGAGTGAGGAGAAAGGAAGTGGAGACAATGATTAGAAGGTGGTCTCTTCAGTAAGTTTAGCCATGAAACGGAGAGGGAGAGGGAGAGAGAGAAAGAAAGAAAAAGAGAGAGAGAGAGAGAGAGAGAGAGAGAGAGAGAGAGAGAGAGAGAGACAGACAGACAGACAGACACGGGGGCGGGGGTGGGGTTTGCGGGGGAGAGAGAGAGAGACAACAGAGGCTAGCAGGGTTGGATGGATCAAGTGAGGGTTTTCTGAGAATAGAAGAGCCATAGGCATGTTTATGAGCAGAAGGGAAATTGCCAATAGAGTAGGAGACATTAAATGAGAAGGTGGATATGATAGAGGAATCAAACTATTTGGAGAAGATGGGATGGAATGGGATCCATGCAAAGGGTTTTGTCTTGGCAAAGAAGAGGATCACTTCTCTGTGTGATACGGGGGTGAAGGAGACAGTGGCAGAAGGCATTTGAGTGATATCTGATGAGGAAGAGGACAGAAGAGGAAGTTCTGGCAAACGGTGTCAATTTTTTTTCAGTAAAATATGAGGCCGTGTTCTCAGCTGAGAGTGTGTGAAGAGGAAGACCATGGGAATTTTGAGGAGAGATCAAAAAGTTTTGCAAAGCAGCTGTAGTGAGTGGGATAGTCAATTAGCAAAGCCTAGAAGCATTGCCTTGCCATGGTGAGGGCACAGTTGAGATGAAGTAGCCTGATTTTGGAGAGAAGCTAGCCAATCAGTAAGGCTTCCTGATTTTCTCTAGCTCTGCTCAGCACCATGTGAATTAGAGCAAAAGCAGTGGGTGGTGGGAGTAATCCAACCCTGAGGTTTAGCAAGGTAATATTGGCAACAGACTAAAGGGCAAGGGACTCAAAAGAGGACAGTGAAGAATAAAATCCTTCTGTAAGGCTTTACAAATGTATTTGTAGTACTTTAAACCACCATTGCCTTTATCTGTACTGTGTCTCTATCAAGGAGCTTGTTTGCTGAATTTTAGGGATCTTCCAACATCCTAATTGGAGTATTTGTATCTGTTATACTTCTTGAAGAATGAGAGTGATAGTCATGCTTTTTACTTTTGCCCATTTCTCATGTCCAATAATCTCATTTCTTTGTCCCAAGTTACATTTTTTCCAAAATAATTTTTACTATTCTTTCCTGTACCTTTTGCATTCAAGTCACCTATCAAAGTATATCTTGCTTGAATCTGGAAAATCTTGTTAAGTATTTCAGAGAATTTCTCTAATTCTTCATGTTCTGCTATGGATGTTGGCATATAAACTACCATTATCTTCATGGTGGTCTGTTATGTTATTACGGGTATTTTAAGGCAAGTGGGCAAAATCCCATAAAATGGTGTTATTTCTTATGAGCCCACGATGCAATCAACTTCTCCATCTCCTTTGTCACCCTCTGTAAGAAGAACTTGTAAGGGTTTTAAATTTCTAACTGCACTTTTTTATGTATTTAATTTTTATTTATAACAAAAATGTCAATATGGATGCAGTTTTGTTTTTTTAGAGTTGTGTTGATTTTTGGGTAACTGAACAAAATTCATATATTAAGAGGACTCTCACACCAGAGGTATGAACACCCACAGACATCATTAAGAGGATCAATAATGAAATGAATCTTTATAGATGGTCTAAAAATTATATGATTTTTAACTTACTTTATTCCTTTATATGACATTGTCATTTTCCTAAAGCATGGGTCTATGTAAATTCCCCCCTAACCTAACTCAATAAACTTCACTGGCTGTGTATTGATTCCAGGATCAAATATAAATGCCTCTTATGTTCAAAGTCCTTTATAATCTAATCCTTTCCTACCTTTCTAGTCTTCTTCCACATTACTCCCTTCCATGTACTCTTTGATCCAGTTACATCAATCTTCTTGCTCTTCTATGAACAAGACACTGTATCTCTTGGCTCTGGTCATTTTTTTTTATGACTGTCCCCCAGGCCTGGAATACTCTACCTCCTCATCTCTGACTGTTGGGTTCCCTTAAGTTCCAGCTAAAATCCCATTGTCTACAGGAAACTTTACCCAAACCCTCTTAATTCTAGCACTTTCCCCTTCTTAATTATTTCCAGTTTATCCTGTATATAGCTTGTTTGTACATGTTTGCTTGTTGTCTCCCACATCAGACTGTAAGCCCCTTCAAGGGAAGTACTGTCTTTTGCCTCTTTTTTGTATTCCTCAAGTTTAGCACAGTGCCTGCCTGACATGTAGGAGACATTTAATAAATGAGGATTGACTGACTGGCCATCACTGCGGAAGTAGAATGGTATTTCATAGAACTGAGAGATACTTTGTATTTTATGAATTGGATAGATTTCTGTCACTATAGTGATTGGCCACATGGGAGACAGACTGGTGGCAGTAAACCTCAGCAAGGCTAATTCTAAGACAACAGATAGCCCGGCTCTAAACCCAAACGCAAATCCTTTCTGGCTTGGAAAAGCTTGCACTCTGCAGGCATAGTTTAGATTTTGAGAAGCCAAGGTCACCTACCACAGTGAGCTAACATGGTAGAAGTTTTGTGTACTCCTCCTGAGGATAGTTGTACATATACATAATATATGCAAATATAATACAGTCACTTCTGCTATAACATATGTTCTTAAAAATTACTGCACTTTGCAAAATTGCACAATAAAAACCACAGGACTTATGGGAAAAATGCAGTTAGGAGCACACTACTTCCAGCCATCAACATTTCTTCTGTTTTTGTGGCTTTGTGTTTGAGGGTCTTCAATGTGGATTCCTTTATGACTGTTGCTCAGGAGATATCACATGTTCTCTCATTCCTTTTGAAATGCTTTATTATTTTAAGCTTCCCCTAGATACAGAAAGCTTTTCTTTTGCATGCACTATGTAGGGTTTTTGAACTAGGATACTTAGACATGTTTAGGATGTTGAATGAATAGGCTGTGTTTTTTTTTTTTAATATAGAAAAGTTCACAAGTTGTGAAAGAATAGCAAAATACAGTATTGTAGGATAACATAGTAAACTGAGGTAGCTAGTAGATGTTTGAGGTATTTCTGTGTGTATGTGTGTGTGTGTGTGTGTGTTTGTCTGCCTTTTGTATATTCCTATGTAATTTGATTCATTTGGGTGCGGTGGCTTTCTGCATTCATGTAGCATTTCTTGTGGACCACATTGTACATTTGCAAACATGAAATTCATGTTATGTTTAAGTTGCTCCCTAATATGTCAATTGCATTGGAAAAAAATTTGCATTTTCAAAACAAGTATTATAGTAGACTTGACTTTAGAAAATAAATATATGTATGTACATACCAACATTTAGGGTTTCACACAGGGTTAATGTAGAATTGTATGTACCTTCTGCATTGCCCCTATTCATTCATTCTACATTTACCCCTATTTTCAAGTACTGCAAGATGATTATTGCTTTTCATTATTAATCCTGAGGCACTGAAAGGTCCCAGTTTTTAAAAATAATTGTGTTTACTATTCCTTCCTAAGTGAACTGATACATTCATTTATTAAACAAATTTTTATGAAATGCCTTCTAACCTCAAGGCACAGTTTGGTAAAGATTTTTTTAAGAACAAAAGTTGAAAAAAAAGTTTCCTGGTAACCTGGTTTTCTGGTAGCTAACAGAACAATGAAATTAATTAGAATTCCCCGTAATATGAACATTAGGGTTTATTATGATTTTATTGCATTAAAAGTAATGCAGTTGCCTTTCTAAGCAACAGAGTTTTATGTTAAAAATGTTTAAAAGTCTATTTTCTTTCATGAACCATCTCTGAATATTTTAAGTACCTTCAACAACTCAAGAGAGTGGAGTTACTCGGTAACAATTGTTTCCACTTGCCTCAGTTTCCTCATCTGTAAAATGGGGATACCTACCTCCCAGGATTGTTGTGAGGATCAAATGAGAAAATAATTGTAAAGCGCTTAGCATAGTGCCTGGCATATAATAAGCATTTTATAAATGTTACCTATTATTACCTAAAGAAGCAGTAGTTACCGAGTTGATGTCAAAATAGTGAAACAAGTGGTATCGTAGTAAAAGGATTTTACTGGCTCACCTTCACAGCTATCCATCTATTTATCTAAGGCATTAGATCCAAGTTCAACAATTGTTCTGAATATTCATTAAACCCTTCTTTTACTTAAGTAACTTTTTCTGGCAAAAGGAAGGTTCCGTGGGAGCAGGATAGGAAGTGTTGACAGCCCAAAGTCATATCCTTACTCTCTACTTATTGTGTTCCAAAATCAAGCCAAGAGCAGAGGAATTTTTATTTTGAAAGGGCTGCTTCCCTCTTGCCCCTTTAGGCTGAAGACACAACATATCACCCTGGAATATTTAATGGTGCAAAGACATACAAAGAACTACATTTCAACAAGAGCTAAGAACTAGAGGCAGTCACTCAACTTCCCAGGGGACATATTTTTCTGCATGGATCTGTTGCCCACTTGGCATCTCACTTTGTCTCTGTTTAATAAAAGCCTGTACTAGGTAACAGAAGTTTATGTGGCTTCTTATGTAACTGTCAGCAAGGGTGGAGACTGCGGCCGTGATGACAACTTACAGTTGCTGAAACATCAGCCACATGACAAGAACCAGGATCTGGCTATAACCATGGTGTCAAGGTCATTTCAGGGTGGGGAGAAGGGGTGAGAGAAAGAGGGACGAACCAGTGACTACAATGAAGAAGGGTAAAGAATTCTTCAAAATAAACTGATTGTAAAGGAGATAAAACTGAAATTCAATATGGATACACCCATTAAAGATCAAGGAGAATAAGAGAGTGGTGGTAATTGGACAAATGTGACAGAAGCTGAGGGCTCCCAAGAAATAGATTTATTTTAGCTTTACATGCCAGTCATTGATTTCACAGTCGAATCCTGTAAGTTAGAGACACTGATGGACAGATAACCCAGGCCTCTGCTTTTCAGTCTAGAATTCAATATACCACATGGTGCTATTAAGAGGATCAAAGGAGATAACCTTACAAAAAGTGCTCCATAACTATAGAGAATTACGTAAGCCTAAGCTATCTTTGTAATGCAGGGCATTCCCTAGACTGACAACTTTGTAAATTCTAGCTGGTCATTTCCCAAGGCCTGCAAAATGATCTCTTCTGTCTTATCTGGTCTGCCTAACTAAGTTAAAGTGGAGGTTTGTATAATTTAATTGTCTGGTGAATTTATAGGTTAGTTTGGATATTTGAGACAGAGACATTGAGGATTACGATTTTTCCTTTTATTTAAATTGGTTGATTCGATTGCCCTAAATTCACCAGATAAACATGAAACCCTCCTTCACTTTGGTGAGCAGGCTGAGGGCCACTGAGAGTTATTTATTGAACAAGCTAAGTCTGAAGCTTCAGGTCTTTCTGTCTGATTTCGTCAGTGCTGTGCTCCCAGGTTCTCAATGAGAGCTCTGTGTGCTGTAAGAAAAACTACGTGCCTGTAGCACAGAGCCTACTCTATCGAGGATAGGAACAAAATAATTTCTTGGCATGTGAAATGTTTTTTTTTTAATCACTTAAAAAATCCCCATTAATATTGGTTTAAACTGAAACACAGATAAAGTGAACACTTCACAAAGTTAAGAAAGACTGAAGACCGTAGAAAATCATCTTGGCTTATTAAATCCTGCAGTACAAATGGTTTTAAATACATTCAGGGTCAGGTATATGGGTTAGGGCAGTGAATCAGAGAAAGCTATGCTCTCAAATGGTACAGACTTTTCTAAGCCAGGTAGGGAGGATTCTGACTCAGACTGGAGCCCCTACGTCCTCCCCCCTCCTCTGGGCTTTTCTTCAGTGGATGTTTTTTTCCAGAGGGAAAATGAGAGAAAAATAAGCCTCGATCACTGGGAGTGTAGGAGTCTAATAAAAAAAGATATTGAGCAAAGAGCAGTAGGAATGTTTAAAGAAAGTTCCAAGAACTGTCAAAACTCAGGAGAACACAGCGGCATGTTCTTTTATGGAGATCACGACAAGAGGAAAAAGGGAAAAGAAAAATCACCTCTTGGAATGTGAAATATATCTTAAGGTATTAACAAAAGCACCAGGCTAATCTCAAAACAAATCCCTGACTTTAATTCTGTGAGCATACCTAGTTTCTTCTGTATCTTACACATGAGACACCAGTAGGGAGAGTATCTCTGCCCTGACTAAACTATCCTAAGTCATCTTCCTAAAACCATGACTCTTCAAATTGTCATCCAGTGTGGATTACAGATGAGTACCCTGCTATCCCATGACTTCCTCCTCTTTCTGCTCTTTTTGGTGAGAGGACAAAGATGGGAGAAAAGGGGCTCCATTACTGTAGCATTCACATGCGTTCGGTAACCTAGCGCAGGCATAGCTGGGTTACCGTGATTCTTGGCTCGGATTGTATATATTGGTCTGGTTTTGAGGGCACAGAGTAAAACCACAGTGAATGTGGAGGGCATCAACTTGGAGGACCACCTAGAAAGATGAAACCCCTGAGGTGAGATACTCAGTTTCACCCTGGGTTTGCCTTCTTTTACAGACAACTCCTCTTGTTTTCTGATACAGTTGAAAAACCTGAAATAGTTTTAAAGGTCTAGCAACTGCTGGTATTTTATCCTCACCTGGCTAATTCTGGGGAACCCTAAAGCACTTCCATGGTTTGGGAATATAGATCTATGACTAATAGACTGGCTATGGCTTCCTGGAACTTTGGGATGGTTTCAGCTAGCAGAGGTTCTTAACTTTTTCTGTAAGTGGGTAGTGGACCCCTTTGAGTCTATAGATTCCTTCTTCAAATAATGCATTTAAGTGCATAAAATAAAACACATGGCATTACAAAGGAAACCAATTATACTGAAATAAAGATGTATTTTTTAGAAATCTACGTTCATGAACCTCTAAAACCTATTCACAGACACCCTGGAGCTAGAGGGTTTCATTATCCTTTCTCTCCTTTCTTCTGCCAATGGACCCCCTGCCCTATGTAAAGAAACATCAGCTTTAATCATAACCTTAAAAACAAAAATAATAAAATAACTTGAACACTGCCTAAATCAACTTCCTAGGTCATGTAGTCACCTGTAGAAGTCTTTACGATCTGCCTAATTATTTCCTTTACCTGAAGCCTGGTCAAAATCACTGCTCTAAACATTATCAGCTGGAAAAAAATTGTCATATCAGGCATAATTAATTGGGCAAAATGAGAATTAGTTACAAACTCTTGTGTTTTCAACTTTGAATAAGTCAAGTGAAACTTTTTTTTTTAATGTATTGTTTGTTTTCATGTGCTTCTGAACTTCCTGATTCTGGCTGGGAACAAGGACAAACCTGCCAAAATACTGCAAGAAAAGATGTTGCTGATCAGCAGCAGGAAATACTCCACATCCCATGAGGGAGCCTGTTCTCAGAAGACTGCCTGGCCAAGTCTGCAGAACGGAGAAGTACTGTTGGGTAGTCATGCTTGTAAGAGGAGGCTTCAGTGATCCTAGAACTAATTGGAAGGTCTTGTATGGTGGCTCATCTCTGCTGTGTGGCACTGAGACTTTAAAGGTCTAAGTGCTTGCTTTTTAGAAAAAGGAAAAAGAGTTTGTAACTCAGAAATACATTTGAATTCAAATCTTATTAGTTCGGAGAGACCTTAGGGAACACCTAGCACATCATCCATCCCAGATCCAAACTCTTCTTGACAGAATTGCTGCCAAGGATCATCCAGGCTTAGCTTGAATATTTCTGAACACATGGAGCTGACTACTTTTTCAGGTAGTCCTTTCCATGGTGGGGATACTCTTGGTGTCAAAAAGTTCTTCCTTATGTTGACTGAATTAAGGTTTATTTCTCTGTAACTTCTACCCAGTCAAGGGTCCTAGTTCTGACTCTTGGAAAGACATAATAAATCTGTGCCTTTTCCCTCCAGTTCTTCAGATATTTGGAGGCTAATATGAAACTTCTCCAGGCTAAAAATGCCTAAAAATGACATAGTTTCCTAATTTCCCAGGATCCTCCTGTTTGTCAAGTTTCACTCTTAAGCTATGACGACTAGAGTTATGTGACATACCAGGGCAGAGTATGATAGGACTATTATTTCCCTTGACCTCAATATCAATTCAGCTTTGTTGACTTAAATTTTTTTTAAAGCTAACTTAATCATGCTCTTGGCCTATTTTGAGCTTGTGGTTGTCCCAAGCCTCCAGATCTTTTTCATATGAATACTTTATCTCCCTCTATTTGTAAAACTGATTTTTAAAAAAGAAATCTGACTGTCAAGTTTTACATTTACTACTGTTACATTAAATCTTAGTGGTTTTAGTCTTCCATTTTGATTTAGTTATCCAAATTAAATATGTCTTAGCTCTCTGTGTGTCATCTATAGATCTGATGAGCATCAAAAATTATTGGACTAAGCACAGAACCTTGTGGCATGAAACTGAAAGACAGTGTGTCATAGCAGATAGAGGGCTGGTCTTGGAATCCTCTTTAGGAACTTACTAGATATATGATGCTATAAATGACTCATCTATAAAACGGGGATGATAATGATGCTCTTAGTCTCACAGAGTTGTTGTGAGGGTCAAATGAAATAATATATTAAACACTACAAAGTGTTATTTGAATGTTAGTAATTATTATTGATATCACGTGATTAATACTTTCTATAAGTCATAATTCCACCTAACTGCACTATTCTTCTCTAGCCTATACTATTTCATCTTTCCTATAAAACTAATATGAGATACTTTGTCAAATTATCCACTTAAAGCAAGATATACTACATCTGTGGTATTCCCCTGACACACCAGTTTGATAACTCTATCAAAAAGAGGAAATGAGCTTAGTTTGGCATGACTTACTCTTAGTGAATCTATGCTGACTCCTAGTAATATAACTTCCCTTTCTAGGTGGTTACAAGACATCAACTTAAAGCTCTCTTTTGGAATTCTGCCTGGCATTGACATTCAGTTTGCCAGTCTGCAGTTTCCAGAGTTCATTTTCCCTGCCTCTTCTGAAAAAAAAAAATGAGACCTTTACTCTTTTCCAGTTTTCTGGTGCTTCTCCATGTTCCATGAGTTCTCAGAGATTATCCAGTTCTGCAGTCCCATTTGCCAATTCCTTCAGCACACTGATGTGTAATTCATCTAAGCCTGTTGCCTTGACCTAGGCTTGGGTCCTTTGCTATTCTGGTCTAGTCTCTCTTGGGCTTCAATTTCTTCTGCATAATGTTTGTTTTATGCTTTGTATTTTGAAGGCCACTCTTCACCAGGATGGTCTGTCATCCATTAGTATTACAATATATTCCTCAGGCAATTTTCCAGTTTTGTACTTATCCATCTTACTCTGAGTATCACCAAAAAGAACTTTCTTTTAAAAAAATGGTGCTTAGTATGTCTTGCAAGCCTCAGCTTTTTCCAACTTTACCTTTCTGGGCATTGCTCTTGCTGGTTTGTACAGTCTTTCATATACTTCCTTGTTTGTCCTCTGCCTTCTCTTTTCTGTACATCTTTTTTAATCCAAGCTCATCAAAGAGCTTTCTGTGTAGTCACATTGTTTTCTTTAAATATCTTTTTTATTTTCTCTACTGGGGCCTTGGTCATTATATTGTCAGAATGTATCTAACCTCTATGGGGCTCCTTTTCTTCACCTGTAATATTCATGGGGTTGAACTAGGTGATTTATAAGAATTTTTTTCAGTTCCAAAAAGTAATAATGTAGCTCTTGAGCCATATTCTCTCTTTGAGTTTCTGTTCAGGGAATTACAGCTATTTCTTCTTTAATTTTTAAAAATTGCTTTCTTAGAGTAGAAGTTGCCCATCTGATTATATCCAATTTTCCTTCTTTTTAGCTATTGTGAAGTCTAAGATGGAATGGTCATTTTTTTCCCAAGTTTCCAGTGCTTCCTATAGCCTCAATTAATTCTTCCTTATTAGTTAGAATTAAGGTAGCAATTCCTCCCATTGTTCCCTTTGCCCTCTGAAAAATAATTAAATTTATTCAGGTCTTCCAACCCACTTGTACTTTTCTGTCATTGTTTTCCTTTTTTTTTTCTAATCTCTTATAACATATGAATTTATATTCCTTAAGGAAGGCAAATTTTCCATGTAACATGCAAGGTGAAATCAATCATTGTAAAGTTAATGAGCGATATAATGTGTTTAGTTTGTGCCTATAATTAGAGAAATTGCTTATTTTAGGCTTGTTTTGTATTTACAAAAGTATAGAACTGTCTAACAACTTCTGACTTGTTCTCTATAGGCAGGTCATTCTGTATATTTGTAACAAAAATTGTCTGTTACTCGCAGCCCAGTTTCCACCAAGGAGCTCAGGGTTCAAAGCTTGGTCTCAAATTGAGGATCTGGCAAACAGGACTTTGGATTTAGGGAGAAGAAAGGCTCTAACAATCTGCCTTCAGAGTTTTCTGACCTAACTACATCATTTTTCATTGAAACTTGGGTTTTGTCATCCCTCTAAACTTTGACATCTTTGAGATCCCAAATTGAAATTCCCCTCTCTTAATTACAGTCCATGGTCCTTTCCCTTTATTCCAGCTATACCTTTCTTTCAACCTCATCCAAGCCTCCTTTGTATCAGCCTCTCCCTAGTTTCCCAGCATATCAGCTCCCTTCTGATTTTATTTCCCTCCCATATAACTGGACTCCTCTCCTAGTCAGACATATCAATGAGACTCTATCAAGCACCCTAGAAGCCTTCACCCTTTTGCACTTCCCCCATTATCAACTTTGTCAGGTCTGAATCTTGGATAACTCCAACTTTCTGTTTTTTACACTTCCAGGCCTCCAAGGACTGTTGGAGAAAGTCATTGGATCAATTACAAATTCATGCTAGTTAACCTTAGCAGAGACCTCACTGCTTCTTGGCAGTCCTCTCATTCATCTCATTAACTCCCTATCGCATTACACTCAGTGGCTATTCCAATCTTCTTCCACTCTCCTAAGCCCCTAGCCCATCAGGGTCACTGTTAGCAGATTTCCTTCAAAGCCTTAAAATGTGTACAACTCCCTCACTTTCCCTTGTCTGCACCTCAAAATATCTCCACTTTCCCATACTTTCCTTTCTAGTTTCTATCTCATATTCTTTGTCCTTTCTACCCATCAATCAACAAGCTTTAGTAAGCACTTACTATAGTCACTGTACTAGGTACTGGGGAATAAAGATAAAAAAGAAACAGGTCTTTCCTTCAAGGACCTTACATTCTAATTTGAGGGGACAACGTATACATAAATCAGTTACTCAGCAAGAATTTATTATTATTGCTTAGTGACAGGCATTGTATTCCTCGCTGAGGATACAAATATAAAAATCAAAACAATTCTTAACTTTTTAATTCTAATAAGGCAACAAGGCAAACATTTAAGTATAAGCTGTCTTAGTGTAGTTTTAAATTTTAATGGTTTCAGAAGTATAAATTTGATAAACTTACAAAGATATACTTCAAAAGTTTAATTCTGCATGTTTTATTTACATTTATTTAGTTTTGTGAATTTTAAATAATAAATTAAGAAATTTCATTTTAACAAGATGAGGCATCCTGTCTCATGCAACTGTTTCTGGATTACACTTTCTCAGACTGGCAGATTGGTAAAAGTTCTCTCACAAGGTTATGTCGGTTACCTGTTCTACCTTCCTTAGATATCTTCATGTGGGGTGATATCAACACTGTTGTCCATGTATCAACAGTTCATTCTTTACGTGGTCTTATGGCTCAATTACAAATGCAATCCTTTCTTGTCATGGAACAACAGCTAATAAAAATTCTTACAAAATTAAAAAATCAACTAGGATGATGTGTTACAGCACAAGTTTATATTACATTTTAATAAGAAACTGATATTTAAAAATTTAAATAATTAACCTTTCAGATTTTTTTTGTAAATTTCTAGCATTTATATTTCCAAAGGTATCAAAGCTTAAAACTGCACTAAATCTTTTGGAATGCCCTGTATATATACAGGATAAATACAAATAAATATAAAAGAATGAATATTGGGAATGCACTAGTAGTTAGGGGGATCAGGAAAGGCTTTATGTAGAGAGGGGACTTTGCCCTGGATGGATCAGTAGCCCAGATTTTATTTTCTCTTCTCTCCTATGTGATTTTTTATCCTAATAACTATCGTTACTCTCAAGTCTTCAGTCTTTCTCTATTTTCTCTTTCCTCTCTGGATATAAAATACTTAAGTCTTCCAAATCTTAAAACAGTACAAAGCCTATCACTTTTTTCTATCATTCCAAAGGAAATGGAAAAAAAAATGAAATGAAATAAAACAAAACCTCCCTTTAATCTATCATACCTTCTTTATCTTCCTTTTCACCATAAAACTTCTAAAAGAAAAATATTATTAGCTTAACTTTAAACATCAGGGGAATCCATTAAACACACTTTATAGTGATTCACATTTGATGTGAATTTCCCTGTGCAAAATACTTGTAGTACCTTATCAATTATACTATATCCTTTTAAGTTTGGGGCAATAAATAGAGCACTGGGACCAGAGTCAGAAAGACCTGAGTTCGAGTCCAACCTCAGACACTTAATGAGTTGTGTGACCCTGAGCAAGTCATTCAACCCTGTTTACCTCAGTTTCCTCATCTGTAAAATAAGCTGGAGAAGGAAATGTAGAACCACTCCAATATCTCTGCCAAGAAAACTCTAAGAGAGGTCATGAAGAGCTGGATACTACAGAATTGAAAATTTTCTTTTTGCCCAGTCAGTTTTATATGTTTATATGGATATTTTCTTATATACATATATACTGTACACATGTGTATAGAGAGAATTGTCGTTAATGTGCACATTTTTCTTGTCTGTTTTCTTTGGATTAATTCTTATATATCTTTCCACATTTCTTTACATTTTTTCTTTATAATATATCAATCTTGATAATGTATAATAAATATTACATTGCTATATATCAATTTGTTCAATGATTCTCTCAGCTGTTGGCCATTTTGGTTGTTTCAGTTGATACCAGTGCATTCTCCCAGTCTATTGCCTTGACATCTTTGAGTCATATTTTATTCCTCACTCTTCTTTCATTCCCTGTACATCAAATCAGTTGCCAAATTCAGTTGATTTTATCTTCAAAAAGTCTCTTTTAGCCAACCCCTCCTCTCCTGTATCACTGCCACCTCCTGCCTAGAATATTAGCACAACCACTTAACCGTCAATCAACAAGCGTTATCACAACTTTGTGACAGGGACTGTGCTAGGTAAAGACAAAAATGACATGGTACCTGGTCTCAAGGAACTTAGATTCTCTAAAATATATACAAAATTGGTACAGGGTAATTTCTAGGAGATGCCACTAGCCAAGGGAAATCAGGAAAGGTCTGTTTGGAGTTGGTATTTGCACCTAGCTGGGCAGCTAGGTGGTGCAACAGATACAGTGCCTGGTCTAAAGTCAGGAAGACTCATCTTCCTGACTTCACATTGGCCTCAGACATTTACTAGTTGTGTGACCTTGGGCAAGTCACTTATCCCTGTTTGCCTCAGTTTCCTCATCTATAAAATGAACTGGTGAAGGAAATGCCAAACCACTCCAGTATCTTTGTCCGGAAAACCCTGAAAGGTCTTGAAAAATCAGACGTGACTGCCATGACCAAATAACAACAACCCAAGAAAACAACAGAAAAACAACAAAGGAATTCTAAGAGCCAGAGGTAAGGAGAGATTACATTCTAGGCAGGGAATTCTGGTGCAAACATCTTTTCTATCACTCCAATTCATCCTATGCACTGCTGTCAGATTAATCTTCTAATGTTGCTCAAAACAAAAACATGTGAATGGCTGTTTACTGAACAGTTTGGCCTACAGAAGGATCATTTTGACCCCTGCTACTCCTCTTTGTTTACCCTATACTCTAATGAGAGCCAATACAAAGTGTTTACTCCCCACAGGTAGTATCTGAACATTGTAACCCTCAGTGTTTGAAAATTAGCTTCTTACTATCTGCTGGAGTTTTCATAAGGCATCATTATAAACACATATGATTCTGGTTCTTACAAAACAAATACTTCTAGGCCAGAGGAGACTTTTTTGGCCCTGATACTTTGTGTATTTATTAAAAATGATATTAAAATGTGTCCTTTATTAAACAACTCCTTTTTGTTCTGCATCCTAAGAAGCTGCCTACCTTGCTTACCCTGAGTCCTGGCTCTGACTCCAGTTAACGTGAATTACTGTATTCATTGAATAAATATTTATTAAATTCATTCGCTATGTGCAGTGCACTGTGTTAGGCACCAGGGAAGATACCAAGTACAGATAAGACACAGGCCTTCCCCTCATGAACGCTGCACTGGAACCAGACTTTCTTGTCTCTGTGCCTTTCCTCATCCTCTGCTTCTGACCCCATGTACTCTCATCTTTATTTGCTGAAAGCCTGCTCATCCTTCCAAGCTGAGCTCAAAGTTGCCTTGATTTTCCAAGTGAGAAATAATCTCTCCCTTCTGAAATACCCATGCACTTATGATCCTTATCATATTCTTTCTTGTATTATGATTATATGTGTACGTATGCTATATTCAGGTACAGAGTTGAAACTGGGTGGAAAAGGTGATTTATTTAGATGAAATAGAAGGTGTGGGAAAGGAAATGAGAGCTAAAGCGAATGGGGTAAATGGTGACCAGGTTAAGGTCCTTGAAACTCAAGTAAAGACCTTGCTCTTGGTATATTTTTCATCTGGACTGAGAACGTACAACACAGCATAACAAACTCCAGTTTGTTATGGATAGTTCCAACTTAGAAGTAGTAATAAAATGTGCTTATGCTTGGGATAACATGGCCAAATAAGGACGAGGAAAAGAGAACTTTAACAACAGCATTTTTGAGTTAGATTTACAGGAAAATAATAAAAAATACAAATGCCAAAACTCCAAACAAACAAACCAATCCTGTGAAAGTATTCTTAGCTTACTGATGAGTCGGATTAAGATGCGCTGTAACAATGCCCTGGGCATCACTTTCTTCTTCTGATTTTGCTTGACAGCGGCCTCCTTCTGCAATCCTAAGCAAGAATAACTTTTCCTTCATCACTAAAGTCGCCATTCTCTAATGCTGTGGGACTCCTGGCCTTGACTCCCATGGGCTCCCATGGAATGAAGGCTTGGATCCAGGAACCAAGTCAATCAGGACAAAGTCAGTTTCACTTTTGTAGAGAAATATTGGGGTCATTCCAAAGATTTTCAATAGTAATTGACATTTATGTGACACTTTTAGGTTTTACAAAGTGCTTTATATACATCATCTCATTTAATTGTCATAATAACTCTGTGAGGTAAGTAACTGCAGGCATTATTTTATAAATGAGGGCAACATATACAAGAGTCGACAGAGTCAATGATTTGTTGTCCATGGTCATGGGAGAGTGGGACAGCTAGATATCACACCAAAGTCTCTCTAAATGTTTGTGCCTGATGCCTTAGTGTCATTTCTCAACTGGCTTTCTCAGGGATTTCTCAACTGGCTAACTCCTAATGCGTAAGCTAAAAATATTTTATATGTTCACTGAAAGTATTAAATGTGAGAAGGGACCCAAAGGAACAAAAGCATTTATTTAGTATATAAGATAGAAAACAGAGATTATGAAGTACTAAGCCTATGTCCTGCATATGAAGTGCTCAACAAATATTAGTTATGATATTTCCTTCAAATATAATTTTTTCCACATTAGTTTTTGCCAAGTAGAGAGATCCACAGTTCTATTTTACATTGGTTTTATGCAAAAAAAAATGTTGTTCACTTTGGCCAATTTACTTCCTTTCACCCATCCCTTGTTTTCCTTCTGTTTGGAAAATCTACAACAGTATAAATGTAACACGATTATATTTCTTAACTTCCCTATTCATTAGTTTGGCTTTGTGCAGAAAGCATATTCAAAATATGGAACCAAGGAAAATATTGTGGACACCAGGGACTAAGTGCACAATTACATCTTTCTCTGAGAAGGCAGCAGGGGAGAATGGAGGTAGAGGTTACTTGTTTGCATTCATCCCTTTTTTCCCCTCATATTTGTAATAGGATGAAACCATTTATTTATTGGCTGGTTAGAGGGAGAGTCAAATAGAACTTGTAAATGCTCCAGTCCCTGTTGTAAGACCTACCTCATGCCAATCTTTTTTTGTTGTTGTGTGTTATGAGAAGACCTCAGAAGGCTTGCATGTCTGCTTTTTCATCCAAACATCTGAATGGTGAGTTAAAGCTCCTTTGTTTAGAAAGTAGGCTGGACAATAATTCATGAGCTCACAATGCCCTTAGGGCAGGGCTAGAAACCTCTGAAGCTTTACAGTTAGGCAAAGTTTGAGAGGGTGGACCATGAGGACATGCCATTATAATTCTTTTCTGGAGGTCCATAATTTGATTTCACAGCTTCTGGTGGGTTTACACTATTCAGGAACTCCCTTTGTTAGGGAGGTAGGGGATAGAAATAATTGAACGGGGCGTGTTAAGGGAAAAGAATTAGGACACATTACAGGAGGGAATGGACAAGGGTTGCACAGGCAGAAAAGGCATGCCTGGATTGTAATCTGTATTATTGGTAGGTTTATCCACAATGAAATCCTAGATACCTCAAAGTATGATTTAGACTGACCATTATCTCTTCCAATTATTTCCATTATCGCTATAATTTTGTCATGTGATTTTATATTTTCTTGCTTTTAACTTTTCATATTTATTTTCTACTGGGTTGTAAATTTTTTGAGATCAGAAATTGGGTATTAGGTGTTTTGCTCCCATCCCTTGCAGTGCCTAGCACACTGCTATGCACATTATAAGTACTCAATTTGTGTATGTCAGTCCGCAGTACATCTTTTTAAAAAGTAGCTGTTTTTGGAAGTAGAGAGAAAATCATTTGGTAGAAGATAGGCAGGTAAGTGGTACTGGGCCTAGAGTCAGGAGGTTCTGAGTTAAAATTTGGTCTTGGACCAGGGGTAGGGAGGCCTGTGGCCACAGGTGACCCTCTAGAGTGCAGCCCTTTGACTGAATCCAAACTTCACAGAAGAAATCCCTTTATTAAGTGGAGATTAGTTCTGTGAAGTTTGGATTCAGTTAAAGGGCTGCCCTTGAGGATCATTCTAGACAGCCACATGGGGCCTCGAAGCTGCAGGTTTCCCACCCCTGCCTTAGACACTTACTAGCTGAGTGATGATGGGCAAGTCACTTAACCTGTCTGTCTCAGTTTCCTTATAAGTAAAATGAGAATAAGAGCACCTACTTCCCAGGGAGATTGTGAGGATCACATGAGACAATATAGAACTTTGCACAGCACCTGAATAACTAACATTTGTTTAGTAAATGCTTAGAAGACAAATTCTAGTGTACAGCTAAAAGACTTGGGAAGACTAGCTGTTCTAGATGGGATATTAGTGAATTAAGTGCCCTGCAGAACTTGCTTTAATTTATTTATATATGTATCATTTATCAGTACAAGATGCTTAGTTGTACTGTAATCACAATTTCAAGACCATGAAAATATTTGCTGTCACAAAATGAAATTAAATAGGAAGGTGTGTTTCATCTTGTTCCATCTCTCATTCCTTCCCATGATTGGAGAATGAGATGTTACAAATGGAACTAATTATATACATAATCATAAAATTACATTGGCAATGACATAAAATGACATTTCCCAATTGATATGTATTATTACATGGACCTTTTTCCCTATTTGATGGCATCAGTTGTTTCAGTTCGAATGGTAATAATTGCACTCAAATGCCAACAGGAATAAACAGCTGATTCCTTGAGCAGCTGTGTTGGCCACACTGGTACCATTCGTCTATGACTTTAGCTGCTGAAACAATCGGGCTGCTGCTGAATGTCTCCCATAGCAAGTTATTTTCTTTTAAATCCCAACAATCAGCATGTATATAGTGCTTTGAGGTTTGCAAAGAGCTCTATAAGTATTTTATCCTCACAAACCTGGAGGTAGATGCTATTATGACTCCTACTTTGCAGATGAGAAAACTGCAAAATATTTATATCTTTCATCTTTTGTTAAAGAAAGTACAAATGAAAGCCAGCCTAGAATGGAATCTAGGTATCTCTTTGCATTTTTAGTCTTACCAGTGTTGGAGCATATGAAAAGTGCCATCCATGGTTCTGCTTTTTGGAAAATGAGAAACTACTGTATATTCCCTCCTATGTTAATCAGGTGGTGTGTACTTATAGGCAAAGACAGAGTAAGTCAATAGTAACAGAAGATGGAAGGGCTATGAAAGGGAAATTATGGAAAGAAGTAGGCTCTGGGAGGATCAAAGAGTTTTAGACCTGGAAGAGGTCTTAGAGATCGGATAGTCCAACCCTCTTATGTTATAAATGAGGAAACTGAGACCCAGATAGGTTAAGTAACTTACTGAAGATTAGAGTTATTTACTGTAGAGCTGAAATGAGAACCCAAGTTCTGATTCCTAGTTCAATGCTTTTTCTACTACTTGGGAATTTAAGAACCATTGAGGAAGCAACAGGAGTACTAAATTGTTCATGTCACCATGCTAGTTAAACACTAAAGACTCATATAATTTTATAGATGGGACAACAGAGGTTACCTGGTTCAATGCCTTCATTTTATAGATGAGGAAATAAAGCTCAGAGGTAGTGATTTCCCTATGATTATCTGGTCAGTAAATGTGGAAGCTAGGATTTGAACACCATTCTTCTGAACCCAATAGGATTGGATTTGTTATGCATTGTTTGTACTGCTCAACTCTGTTCAAAATATTAAAAAAAATCATAGTTCTTGATGGTAATTTAGCTGAACATTTCAGTTCTACGGACACAATTCAAACATGAATTGGTCCAGATGAGAATCTATAAATCCTTATCTGTAAAATGGGAGTAATATTAGCATCCACCTCCTAGTTTTGCTCTGAGGATAAAATGAGATAATATTTATAAGGTATTTTGTAAACCTTAAAATATTTATATATAAATGTTAGCAATGATCATGATGGTGATGAGGAGGAGGAGGTGGAAGATGATGTTGGACGAAAGTCAAAAATACATTGGGTAGGAAAAATTATTCACAGTCTAGAAACTGCTTATGGAGGGTAACACCCTATGAAATAAGGTTAAGTAAAAGGGGCATAGAACAAAACAAATAACTCTTATAGAAAGTTCCAAAATGGAGCACACATCAGGGAAATGGAAAGCATATGATTGTATTCTGAAATACAGTTTTAACCAAACACCAGGGAGCAGTGCCAGATTCCTTCCATGGCAATTGCTTCAGTGGACATTGCAGCTGCCATAGTAAGTGTTACACTTCATTTTTTTCAGTAGCTCTATGATGTCAATGATGTAGGTGCTAACACCCATACTTTCCCATCCTATGAGACACTCACCTATGTCTTCCCATGTATTCTCCATAGAGAGCCTTCCCCATGGGTTAGAGATCTTTCTCCATGTCTTTTAACATTCTGCAAATACTAGTGCATTGCTTAGACTGTGCATCTGTTTTTCCCTTGCTCTCCTCACATGAGTGATCTAGATCCTTTTCTGATCATACATTTCTCGGGTGTTATCTTTTAGACCACTTCTTGAGTGTGACCCATCATGGTTGATATATCATGCCCACCATTTATTTCTCCATTGCCCTTTGGAAATTGTAATTTTGTTGTACTTGTAATTTTGATTTTTTGGAGATTATGGCATGTCTCATAGTGACAGTGTCACTGGAAGGACTGGTTACTAACATAGCCATTAAATGTCCTATGGTAAATGAATGAATTACTGTTATCTCTTCTATATCATGGGGGTTAGGGGTCAGCACCCCCACAATCTAGAAAATTGATGTAAAATTTTTTGGTCTTCCCTAACGGAGAAGAAATCTGAATTATTATGGTATTAAAAGATAAAATAGGTTGTTATTATACAATACTATACATATATTTTATTATTTCTGAGTTTCTAAACTTTTTCTGTGTCATCTGCTGGCCTTTGCATGTCATCTGTAGCTTCCACAAAACTCCCCCAAAATGCTCATTTAAGCTGTAATGGGAAAGTTGCAGTGTGGAAGGGGTAACTATATTGTAAAGCTAAAAATTAAAATGGGTTTAAAACTACTAATGAGGAAATATGACACCTAACTTGATTCCCAATAAAAAAGAGATGGGAAGCTTATACCTCAAAAAGGATAAGAGCTTTGTAAATTTCCTCTAATGTGCTAGGTCTACATTACCTTCTTTTTCACATTTTCAGCCATGGCCCAACCATCCCCAGGTAGCTGAATTAAAAATCCTTCTGTTGTGGCTTTCATCCCTGTCTAGGTTTGTTGATCGATCCAACCAGCTATGAAGTTAGTAATATACAGAATTAGCCCTTGAACACTCTGTAACACTGTCCACCAAAGCATTACAAAGCAAGGCAAACAAGCCTGCATTACTCTGAAGTTTAACTCTCCACTTTTCACAACTCTCTGTAAATTTCAAAACAGATTAGTACCAAGACAGGACTTTTTGGCACACATATGTGAAGACAGGCCATAAAAACAATTTCCTGAGTCATATCCCTGTGCAGTTCCTACTAAAAGGAGATCTCCTCCCTTCCTTTCACTGAGAATTGTAACTACATAGCAGGGGAGAACTATTGAACTATTTTCTTTTCCTGTTTCAGAACTGAGGCTCAATCAAACTATGTGAATAGAAATGTTAAACGATAAAAAGTTAATGTCCTTTTTGAGATATTAGTAATTGCTCTCAGGTTGTCCTAACACAGTCAATCAATAAGCATTTTTTAAACATGTATTACATGTCAGGCCTGGTGCTGTTGGGGGGTATAAAGAAAGATAAAGGAAAGTTCCTGATCTCAAGAAGTTCACAGTCTACTGGGGATTAAATATTAATGAGTCTAACTCTCATTAGAATTTTTTTTTATGGAGCTACTTCTAAGTCTTGTGTTGGGAGAAAAATTAAAATTATAGGTAAGTGGTGTAAAGAGGTAGCCAGATGGCTCAGTGGATTGAGTGCTGGCCTGGAGTCAGGGAGACCTAAATTCAAATCCAGCCTCAGGCATTTACTAAGCCGTGTGACCCTGGGCAAGTCACTTAACCTCTGTTTGACTAATCCACTGGAGAAGGAAATGGAAAAGCACTCCAGTATCTTTGCCAAGAAAAACCCATGGACAATATTGGCATTCTAAGGTCCAGAGGTCCTGAGGAAGGGACATAACTGAACAACAAGGATTTGAGAATCATAGAGGACTACTGAGTTGGATGAAATTTCAGAGGCTACTTGGTTCAAATCCTTTGTTTTAGAGATTCAGAGAAATTACAATTCCCATTTTACAGATGAGGAAACAGAAGGTCAAAGATGTTAAATGACTTGTGCGTGAATTACACTTTAAGTATCTTTTTTACTTGTGTTTAACTGCCTTATATTTTTATGTTGTATTTATTCTGTTTTGTTATTTTTGTTCAACTATTTCAGTTGTGTCCAACTCTTCCTGACTTTCTTTGGAGTTTTCTTGGTAAAGATGCTGCAATGATTTGCCATTTCCTTCTCCAGTTCATTTTATAGATGAGGAAACTGAGGCAAACAGGTTTAAGTGACTTGCACAGGGTTATACAGCTAGTTAAGTGTCTGAGGTCAGATTTGAACTCAGGAAGAGGAATCTCCCTAACTCTAAGCATGGTATTCTATCAACAATGCTACTTGGCTGCCTCATTTATTTGTATATGTTTCTAAATGTACATGTTGAACTTATGTTATGAACATAGCTTGTTTCAATACAGGTTGTCATTCAAATAAGATTTGTAGGTTAAAAAAATAAATGTTCGCATGTAAACTCTTCAGGTGTTGTAGCCACCACCTGCAATTCTAGTTACAGGGAAGGTGAGGCTGCTCAGGCGTTCTAAACTGCAATGAGCAATGGGTATCCACACTGTTTTGTGTTAATATGGTGAATCCTTGGGAGTAGGGGGCACCAAAGTGTCTACACAAAGGCAAATTGGCATAGGTAAAAAATTGAAGAGGTCAGAGTTCCTCTGGGATACAGCCTGTGAGTACCTTTGTACTCCCAGTCTTGATGAGAAAGGGTGACCGGGACTTGAAAAAAAATGTAGTCTCCTTGAGGACAGGGACTGTATCCACAGGATTTTGCCCAGTGTCTGCCACTTAACAGGTACTTAATAATGACTTGTTGGTAGTTTGGCTCATTGCCAGAGGTCACACTTAAGTAATTAAGAGGTAGAGGGCTCTACAATCAATGCTCTTTCCACTTTTCTCCTCTTTCTTTATTATGCATCTTGTACTTTTTTTTTTTCTACAAATCACAGTACTGATGAGTCCTGTATTCAGGCAAAGTAAAGTACTGGGTATTACTATTAGCTTACAGACTTACCTAGTGGATATTCACCAGGAAACTCAAAGTATTGCTTTCAGAACTACTGATTTATTTATTTCATCAAATGTTTCCCATTTTCATTTTTAATAATTATTTTTATTTATTTCATTACATATATAGAAAATTTGATATGAGAGAACTACTGATTTACATCTTACATACTTGCAACATGTTGTAGTTACTTGTATTACTTAGTTCTCACTTAGCTCCACCGAAAGAGGTTAGTATCATTATTTCCTTTTAAGAGATTAGAACATAAGAGGCATTTTGGTGTAGTGTAGTTGATACTCAGAAAGACCTGCTACATATTGGCTGTGTGACCCTCGGCTTGCTTGACCTCAGCAGCTCACACTCTAAATTTCTGAACAAGGGCTGATGGACGTTAGCAGAAGGAATACCCTTTCTGGTCTATGCTGATAAAACTTTTGGTCCGAAAAAGAAAAAGAGAGAAAAAACACTCCAAAACTTGTGTATTTGTCCTTTGTTGCTGAAGAAGACCATGCCATCAGAGAAATGATGACATGACTTGCACTTGACTTTGTTTTGAGTGAGGGAGGGCTGTGCAGGTCACCAGCCTCACTTTTCCTCCAGAGCCATCTGAATCCAGTGACCAGATATTCATCAGGATGACTAGAGATGACCCAGGATGAGGCATTTGGGGTTAAGTGACTTACTGCCCAAGGTCACACAGCTAGTGAGTGTCAAGTATCTGAGGTGAGATTTGAACTCAGGTCCTCCTGACTCCTGTACTGGTGCTCTATCTAGCTGCCCAACTCCAAAACTTAAAGCTGAGCTAAATGGTACCAGTTTATATGAATGAATTACTGATGTAGAAGGAGAACCTTCAGTCCCTATGGTGCTGAACTGCTATCACAACTGTTAGACTGTGTGATACTATTTTTACTTAAGAGTATAAAAACCTGACTTCCATGTAGGGGAAGAAAAAGCATTTATTAAGCTCTTACTATATATGCCAGACACTGCTAAGCAAAGCATCATCTCTGTGGGAGTGGGTGCTATTATGATCCCCATTTTACAGTTGAGGAAACTGAGGCAAACAGATCTTAAGTGATTTGCCTAAGGACACACAGATTGTAAATGTTGGAGGTTGAATCTGAACTCAAGTGTTCCTGACTCCAGGCCCAGCACTCTATTCAGCATGCTACCTAGCTGCCTACCAGACAGTGAATGCTAAAAACTGAGATTTAGATGTTGGTTATTAATGTAATTATATTGGGAAGGTACCAACTGCTGAATTGAAATTCTTTACTGCCTTTGTCCTCAGTTTTCCCAAGTTCATCAATACTCCTCATTGTACATCTAAAGAGGGAGACTGAATTTGAGGGGCCATTCAAAATAACTAATTTGTTTCATAAGAAATTTCTTTGGCTTGACTTTTGCAGCAATACAGAATTTCAGAAGTATGGTTTGGGTATATTGGCCATAGCTGACTTGAGATTTTCATGTACAGGGGTAGAAAGTCCTTCAATTATTGCAGACCATGATCACTTTATAAGTTAAGTCTTAAGAGTAGTGGTGACTCAGAGATCCACTAGCTGTGGTCATATCCAGTGTCAGTGGCAAGATTTGAACCCAAGCCTTTCTGCCTTCACGTTCAGCATTCTATCTACTACACCACACTGGAATGCCTCTTGATATTTCCATATTTTAAAGTGAGGGATCTTCCTCTAGTAGCTAAGTATAAGATAGTATACATAGCAGGCATGTAATAATAAATTCACAACTAAATACAGTGATTATATATAAATGATGTTCTAGAATTACTGAATCAGTTTTCCAAATTTGGACCTTTAGAGCTTGCTTAATTTTTAGTCTTTCTTAAAAGAAAACATCAATTACAAACTCATAAACCTCAGCAATAATATCCCTAGATTCAAATTGGGGATGGGCTAACGTATAATATTGTTGGACATTGTTTAATGTCTTTGAGCCTCAGTTTTCTTGTCTATAAGAGAGTAATGTCTCCCTTACTTGAAGCTGAATTATCCTGTCTGTTGACTAGGAATGTTACTAGTTTAGACCTCTCAGAACTAAAGACTTCAGAGTAAACAGAAACAAAGAGACTGGTTATGTCTTCTCTCACAGAATTTTCTCCCTGTCCCCCCATTTTTAATGGTTCTGGGAGCTATCAAGGCCTGATAATGAGAACTAGAGGAGACATTTCCTTTTCTACCCCACTCTGGAACCTGGTTCCATTCATTATGCCTAAACTATATGACTTTCTTGTGGTGGGTTTTAGTTAACATGGAACCTCCGTAAAACTCCAATGAACCAAAACTAGGAAGAAAAAGGTCTAGGTGCCAACGGGTATATCTAATGCTCTTTCTCCCCATGAGTCACTTCTAAGAACTTTCCATAGAGGACTCTTCTGCTCCCCAGTCTTTCCAGCTAGTTGAAAATTGAAAAAGTTAGGGAAGTTATAGGGCTAGTGGTGCCTAGGAAGGGAGTCAGGAGAATCTTAATCCATTACTGCCTACCTACCTTTCAAGAATATTTAGGGCCAAATAAGATTTGTAAGCTGTAAATCACTTTATAAATATATTATTAGTAATATTATTTAAAAGAATGACACAGTATTGGTTTATTTTGGTGCTACCGTCAGCCCTGTTTATGATATTCTTTTCTGCATGACCATAGAATATCATGAATACCCACAATGAAATACTTTTCTTGTCCTTGGAATACCCATTTTAAAAAATGCTTTGACTAAATGGATGATAAAACAAGGTACTCACCCTGGAGAGACTGGTGTAGTGTTTTCATTACTGAGGTCTGTTGGTTGGAGAGGCCACTACATTTTGAAAGAGCCCATAGAGAAATAAGGGAGGTGTTTTCATCTCACTACACCAATCTCACTATGCAATTTTGAAAAAAAATCATAACTTTTTGGTCAGTAAATTAGTAATGTGGCAATAATTCACATATTTTAATATATAGTACATTAGTTTGGTGTTCTCTGTTAGATTATTAAGTTTGGAGGCCAGAGATGTCTTATACTTCTCCAGTGATTACCAAAATACCTAGCATCTCGATGATCATATGGAAGATATTTAATAAACATCGGCTATGTGGTTGATATTGAAAGATATATCTTAGATCTATTCAGTGCCATATGATACAGTTGAACTACAGTTCAAAATGATGAAGAAATGTTCTGGGCTCAGTCACGTAGTGAAAGTTAGTAAATGTCCAGTAGGTGAGAAATACCCAGCTAGGTGACTGATGCAAGAAATGACGAAGGATATATATCACAGTCCCTGCCTTTAAGCTGTGATGTACCTGGACGATAAGTAGTCTGGGTTTGTTTTTACTGGCTGCATTTTTCCTAACCAAGAGAATTGCAATAGCATTGAGGCAATCACCCAATAAATAACTCCAGGGAGAAAAGAAATCTATGGCTCCATTATCTGGATACTTCAGGTGAAAGTGGTTTTGGGGAATGAATTACACAAATAATGGCCAAGTTATTCACTTCCCTTTGTTAATGTAGGCAAGGTCACTGACTCATATTTTAACTTGTGGGAAACCACTCAGTCTCACTGTGAGGCAGACTTCCTTTTCTAATGTTTGGACCCATCTCTCATGAGTGTTGTGAAGATTGATGGGTTAATGCATGTAAGGAACTTTCAGATATTTGGATCTAAAGATATTTTCAATGTCCCTAAGTGTTTTCTCATTAAAGTAGAATTGGCAAAAATGGGAACATTTAATGTTCTACGGTTGAAGCAAAAAAAAAAAAAAATCATTCACAGAAGGGCACTTCACATTTTAGAACCACACTGAAGGTATGATTAAATGTCTCTTACAGGGGATCTCTAGCAATCTGTTTGCCATGGGCTAGAAATACAGGCATGCCAATTTTAATTAAAAACCTTATTTTTTACAGACCACTTAAGAGTTTACACTAGGGTGAGTTGTGTTCCTCACTGACTGAGCTTGCAGCTTTCTGAAAAACTGATGCATCTTTCTTTAAAGGAAGGCGAAGGAGGGGGAAAATACCCAAAGCAAATGGTTAGCCCAGAAGGAAGGCCAATCAAAATCCAAGACTGTTCCAAGCCAACCAAGGCGTCTGGTTTCTCTAATTTGGTACACTTCATACTAAAAAGCCCAGTTTGTTTACACTGCATATTTTGAGTTATGTGAAATGCCTTGTCCAAACCTCTGGGTATGCAGTTTCAGGGGAGGCTGTTTGAATATGACATTGATATCCTATGGCAAAACTGATATGAAAAAAGGAGGTGAATATTATTCCTATCAAAGAGCTTAAAAACTCGCCCCTCTCCCCAATACAGAGGTCAACTAAACTGGTTTCTCCTTACAGGTACATAAATCCACTCCCATAAGCACACAGATATGTCTCCCTTTTTTTCACATATACATCTGACACCCTCACGTATTAACTCAGAAATCATTCATTTAAGCACTCAAAGTGTAGAAGGAAGGAAAATACAGACGTGTATCATGACTCATTAGAAGTCTTTCTGCTTGGAATGGTAAAGGCAAGACCTTAAACCTCTGTACATTTCTTGATACTCAGGGCTTAAATTCTATGGTGATAACTGCCAAAAGTGTATCTTTAGCCCTCAGGGATGTATTTGTGATGAGTGGGAACTGGTTATTTTTTTTATCTATTCAGATAATACCTAGTACAGTATTTTACACATAGTAGGTACTTAATAAATTGTTGAACTGAATAGCCTTCAAACCTGTATTTCAGTGTGAGTTCATCTTAAGCATTTCTCTCCCTGTCTTTGTATTATATTTGATGAGGAAGAGCTTCTACTGGAAGTAGGGAGGTGGTAGGTTAGTGGATATGACAGATACACAAGAAGGATATGAAATTTTTTTTAATGTACAAAAAAAACCCCCAAAAGTACAGAAATAATCACAAATAGAATCACTCTGATAGAATCTTGTTTAATTATGTATGAACACTTCTCAAAAATCAAACTAGATAATAGAAATTCACAAGTTCTTTTTCAATCCTTTTTCCTTATTCTTTGCATATTGAAATTCCTGTGATTGTTGAAAACTGTTAAGTTCACTAAAAGTCAGAAAAAGTGGCAATATCAGGAGCAGAATTTACTTTAGTTTCTTTTTAGTTGGAGTCAGCACTTGTGTGGTCCAGGAACATGCCCACCCACAAGGACATATTAAAAAGATTAATAGAAGCCTATTAACACTAGTTTTATAGGATCTGGATCTGGTAGACACTTTGGAAGGCATCTAGTCTAATCTCCCTCATTTTATAGATAAGGCTGAGAGAGAAGTATAAGTACCTTACTTAAAGTTACCTAGTAAATAAGGAGTAGATTAAGGATTTGAAACAGATTCTTTGATTCCTGATCTAATGCTTTTCACATTAGACTGCAATTTTAAGCAAATAGCCTCTTCTGACTGATTACAACTGACTAATCCTCTTAAAGTCTTGCTGAGTTTCTAATGGCCCAAATATGAGGTATCTGCATATTCTTTCTTGGCCTTAACTAATATCTGAGAGTTTGGGACTTCCTTTTCTACAGCTACCTGTTTTTTTTCCTCTCCTGCTTGAGCAGGACTCTTGGACTCTTTGTGAATTTGAGCTTATAATAACTTTCTATTCCTTCCTGCCTTTGCTGACCTCCTTGGTATGGACCCCTTGTGTACTTCTAGAAAACGTCCTATTTTGGGTGAACCCCTAATTTTATATATGAGAGACAGAGGAGAGACCTATTGTACAAAAATATTTATGGCACCTGGTGTCTGAGGATTGGAGATTGAAGGGATGGCCATCAGTTGGGGAATGGCTGAAAAAGCTGTGGTATATGATTGTAGTGGAATATTATTGTGCAATAAGAAATGACAAGCAGGATAAGTTCAGAAAAACCTGGAAAGACACGAACTGATGCAAACTGAAGTGAGCAGAACCAGAAGAATGTTATACACAGCAAGGGCAACACTGTATGATAAATAACTGTGAATGACTTAGCTATTCTCAGCAACACCATAATTTAAGACTACCCCCAAAGGACTCATGATGAAAAATACTATCCACCTCCAGAAAAAGAAATAATGTTGCCTGAATACAGACTAAACCAACCTTCCTTCCTTCCTTTTTTCCTTTCTTCCTTCCTTCCATCCATCTTTCCTTCTCCTTCTCTCTGTCTCTTTATTTTCCAGTCTCCTTTCACAGAATGACTAATATGAAAGTGTTTTACATGATTACACATGTGTAACACACATGAGATTGCTTACCATTGCAGGAAGTGGGGAGGGAGGGAGGGGACGGAAGGAGGGGGTAAAAATTGGAATTCAAAACTTTAAAAAAAGTTGGAATTGGGGAAAGTATTATTAAAGAAATTTTTTAAAAAAGAAAAAAATATAGTTTCCCATATCTACTCTAGTAAAATTGATCTTCTCACTGTCCCCTAAATATTCCCCTTTCATTCATTAGAATGTAAGCTGCTTATTTCTTTCTTTGGATTTGTATCCCCAGAAGCTAGCACAATGCCCAGCTCATGGCATATACCTAATAAATGCCTGATGATTAATTGCTTGAATACGTCATATACTTCCATCTCAGATGTTTCTGAGAATGTCCCCCAATCACATCTCTGCCTATTCAAAGTTTAACCACCTTTAAGATATATTTCAACTATCACTTCCTGTACAAAACCATTTTCTCCATGAAATCTTCTCCAGTTCTTCCAGTCAAAAATGATCTCTTTTCCTGACATATACATTTATATGTGTATGTCAGAGATGGGGAAATATATATATATGTATAGATAGATATATGAGAGAGAGAGAGTATGCTATCAAACAATTAGACATTAAAAACTTTTTACTTCATCTTTTTAGTTCCTTGTAGCTCTTTCATGGTCTGATTAGACCTTACAAGTGTTGTAGCTTTAAAAGTACTCTCCCCGGGAGACTATATGCTTATTTCAACAATACAATTATTGCTTAAAACATTTGGAATTGTGTTCAAAGTTAGTTTATGATTTACTTAAGAAAACCATTCATTTATAGTCTTGATTTTTTTTTTTGGGGGGGGGTGCCAGGAACAGTTGTACCAAGCTTAAATATCAAGCCCCTTTACCAGCCTTGCTGGTGGCAAATGATTCCTGGCAGCTTTCAGAAATCAAATCTAACCTCAGAGGGTTAATATTTGCCACTACTGAGGATATTCAAAGAAATGCGTCAGAAGCTTTGACAGAAATTCTTGATTGCATATTGACTCAGAGGGAGAAAAAAAGTTTTGGGATGTTTGTTAAAACAGTCCTATCTTAGACTTGTTTTTAATCTCGATAGTTTCTAACAGTGCTGAACACACACTGGGTGTACAATAATAAATAGCTATTGAATTGAACGGTGGTATTATATGTATGCCATTACTGCTTCAAGAGATGGAGAAATAATTCAACAGGAAATAAGATTCAGCTGTTCTTATCTATAACATGCAGCAGCTGTAGCTTGTAGAATGATAAGGCTAAGGAATGGACCTGTGATTTCCTTGGTATAGTAGAAATGGGGAACCTGTGGAGCTCAAGACCACATGTGGCCTTCCAGGTCCTCAAGTGTGGCTCTTTGACAGAATCCAAACTTCACAGAACAAATCTTTTTATTAATTAATATCAAATCCTATTATTATTTGTTCTGTGAAGTTTGGATTCAGTCAAAAGGCTGCATTTGGGGACCTAGAGGGCCACATGTGGCCTTGAGGCTACATGTTCCGCCCCCCCTTTAAGATTTCTTGGGTGTTGGATTTCTCTCTACTGATGCAGATTGACACCTTCTTTGCAACTTATTAGTCTTAAAGACCTTCCTAGAGCTCTGAGAAATTAAGTGACTTGCCCAGGTCACATAGCTGGCATATATGTCAGACCTATCTAGGTCTTTCTGAATTCAAGGATGACTTTGTAGATACTATGCCTTAAATTTTTGATTAAGGCTATTTTCATACCAAGAATTTTCCTAGGGAAGCCTGATGACAAAAGACAAGTCTTTATTTGCATCCTCGAGAAAACTCTGCTTTGCTCTCATCCTTGCCTTACCAGCAAAGGGGTATCCTCTGTGCAGGCTGAATAACTCTTGATTACAGAAGTCAATACTGAAGAATGCCAGTATGGGATAGGATAGGGAAAGAAAGGTCAGGAAGACAGAGGGACTAAAGATGCAGATGTGGAAGTGAGGGCCTACAAAATGAAGAGATTCTTATTATAAGCAAATAGGAGTTTTGCAGATGATAATTTTTGAAGAAAGAGAGTAAATTTATAGGTAAGGAAATTGGTAAGTTGCCAAGTTCACAAAGCTGTCATAAAGCAGGAGATTTTTACTCCCTCGTTTCCTCCTGCCATTTATTTATCTTTATTTAGCACCAGGTTAACCCCATCACTGGTCCAGTGTTTGAAACTCTACTAGCATCCAAAGCCCTTCCCTCCCATAAAGATGATTCAGTGATTTGCAAGACTTAATAGACTAGTAGAACAGGCAGAGAAAAAAAATGCTTGTTCCCAGATCCCTAGTCTCTCCAGCTGGGACTGTTTGATATCATCAAGAGCGGTAACTGCAGCAACCCAAGGAGCAACAGCAACAGCAGGGTCCAATGGGAAATGGAACTCAAAAACATCAGAGTAAGCCTAAGCAAGGAGGTGTTGGTCATAAATACTTAAGGGCTCAACATGACATCCTTGATGCGTGTGTAATTCCCATTGACGTCAATTGGGTGTTATGGATAAATAATACTATAGCAAAGAGCCTTAAGGGGCTCCCTAAGCCAAAATTTTCATTTTGAATCACCCTTGTAAAGTAAAATAATAGCAATAGGGACTTGTATTTGTTTAGTCCCTACTGTTTACTGAAGAAAGTTCAAACTCTTTAGCTTAGAGTTCAAGAGCCTTGCACAATCTGGCACAGTCCTACCTTTCTAGCCTTATGTCATAGTACTCTTCTCCATACACTCTAAGCTCCATCTATCTAAGCAGCTAGATGGAGAATATTTCAATCCCCAAATATATTTTTTACTTACTATTCCTTATATCTAGAAGACCCTCCTTTTCCCTCTTTGCCTGTTGAGTTCCTACTCATTCTTTAATACCAAACTCAAATTCCAGCAAGGTTCTTCTATCAGGGAACCTTTCCTAATTTCCTGATTAGTAACAACCTTCCCTCTGAATTCATGCTGTTTGTAGCTCTAACATTTTGTCATGAAATATTGTGACCTATAGTTATCGGTGTGTATTTGCAACTAAACTTTTAGCTCCACCAGGGTGGTGACTCTAGTTTATCTACCCTCTTATTGCTTCCAGAATTTGAATTGAATTGCATTCAAAATATTCAACCAAGTTTGCACTGCCTTAGATCTGTACTTTTCAGAGATATGTCAAGTTCGAGTCATAGAGAATTAACTGGAGTCTTCATTAAAAGACCATGGTAAGCCAAGCATTGACTTGTTTTAAAAAGGTCAAATGAAGTCTTTCCAGTTATCACTAACAAAGGCTCTGAATACTTCCTGGCACATAATACAGGTGCCAAATGGAAACTTGAACAATATATTTTTAATAAAAATAATAAACACTACCCTATTAGGCTATAAATTCCATGAGGTCATGGGCTATTAAAACACAGTATCTCTCTCATCAACTAGTATAGTGCTTTACACATGCCAGTCAATAATTATTTGTTGAATTCAACTGAAAACCTCTTAAAAAAACCAAACTACTATGAAAGACTAGAGCATTTTGTTTGAGATTCTAGTCCTATCAAAGGTAGTATTTTAGAACGGAAGACTACCGGGAGTTTTTTGTCAGGTCAGTATCTCCTCAACAAAAAGAGGGTTGACAAGAACTGACTGATAAGTCAGTCCCCTCCAAATGAGGGACAATTCCAACTTTTCCTAAAAATCTTAAACTGAGCCTTTGTGGGAGCCCTAAGAAACTTTTAGCATTTCCCCCCCCCCCCCCACACCTTTATTTTCTAGGTTCCCATTAGGACTGTAAGAATGCTGAAATGTTTTTACCCCAAACCACTCTCAAGATATTCTTCCAAGTTAACTGGAAGAAGTATCAGAAATCTTGTGAGAAAGTCTGTTCTCATTGCCATCTTTTAAAGCCCAAGAAATGCAAGAGGACTTTGGATAAGACTAGAGTTGGCACATAAGGTTTAGATGCTCATCAAAATGGAACCCAAACTCTGAATTTTTCTAAGTTGACCTTCTATAAATGACTTTCGAGAGAATGGGAAACAAGCTAGCATAAAGTTCTGTAGCTGAGAAGATGATCTCCTTCTCTATGCTATATTATGGTAGGCTAAAATCTTGAACAAACTGCAGCTGAGTGATTCAAATACAGTTCACATTCCCTGATCCTCTCTAATTGTCTTTGTTTCCTTTATATTCGGATTCCAATATATTCTGATTGGCTTTCCCAATGCTTTTCCCAAGTTGGTTTTCCCATGCTGTATGGGTCTCATCCTGTTGCAGAGCCACCAATGAGTCGTCTCTTCCAGCTCCATTTCCAGCTCCCACACTGTTCCCATGTCAAGAGGTAAGTGAAATGTTACGAATAGAGGACAGTGTCAAGAAAGGAACTGTTCTGGTCAGATGAACAGCTGAACGCCATGACTGGCTCTTTAGGAAGTCATCTGAATTGGTGAGAACAATTTCCCCCACCCACCTCCTTCACCCCAATGACAGGACACTGAATCATGACCGTTGCCACAGGAGCTGGAATTTAAATCTCCAAAAACGAGACTGACCCTTTCCGAAAGAAGTTTGAAAATACAGAAGGATGCTTGAAATCCCAGGCCCTTTCAATGACCTCTGCCTGAAAACATCTGTCCTGTGAGACAATTCTCAGGATATAAAACACATCCACAAAGAAGGTTTGAAGGAGCAGAGTACAGTCATTATGTGACAGTGTCCTCAGAATGCATGGTAAAAGCTCACCTATTCAATGAAGGGGACACAGCTTCCTTCGTTTACAGTTCTTTAATTTAAAAAAGTACATGGGTTGGGGATGAGTTCAATTATATACCAAACAGTGCATACTTTGCTTTTTTACAAAAAAGGTATGTGCAGATAGAAAAGGAAGGGTTTTAAAAGTGTAAATGGTACTTTGTCCACAAAGATGAATCAAAGTCTAATTCTTTTTTTCCCCTCTTCTTTCTGAGGTAACCCGAAACTAGTCTGAGCTTGGTTAAATTTGGTCAGTTGGTTAATTAGCTTTAAATCTTGGTTAACCTTCTTTTCACATACACATATTTATTTCTATGGTTTTCTGATATATCATACTATCTTATGGATATTTCTTTCCATCTTATTTGAAATTGGAATGTATAGGTAACTAAAATCCTTGGGAAAACAACTATTACTTTTCTCTTTTTTACATTATAAAGGTCATGGGACTTAGGAGTCAGAGAACCAGGGTTTGTTTTCTAGCCCTCTACCACTTAGTGCCTTTCCAGGGCAAGTATTGTGACTTCTTTGAGCCTCAGTCTCTTTATTTTCGGAATGAGGGGATTGGACCCAGTTCTCTCAGTTCCAAATCTATGAGCCTATGTTTATGCCCATTATTCCTCACAGGGCAATTGTGAAGAAAGCTCTCCTTCTAAATAATACCAAGAAGGATGAGCACACCACCACCAGTGATATAAGCCATGGATGAAGAAGAAATATTTGATTACAGATATAGAGGAGCTTTTGAGAATGATACAGGAGCAAGTCATTACCATCAGAAATTACAGAAAGACTACCCTTAAGGAATCCTGATTTAAAAATTGCTGTGAATGATGTAAGAAAATGCTATTCATTGTGTAATGTTATTGTAGGCTAAAAATATAACAGAAGAAATATAGCAGAAGAAATCAAAATCATGTGTTTTTGGGGAAACAAAACAAGGTATAGGTGATTCTTATTTTTTGTACTACTGCAGTTGTTTTGAAGATGTATTCCATGAGTATGTGGAAAATGAGCTTACATCCTGGCACACTGTACCAGGAGTGAAGAACCTGCAGCATTGAGGCCACATGTGGCCCTCTAGGTCCTCAAGTCCCTTTGAATGAATCCAAACATCACAGAACAAATTCTTTTAGTAAGAATTTATTTGGATTTAGAGGGCCTCATTTGAGGACCTAGAGGGTCACGACTGGCCTTGAGGTTGCAGGTTCCCCACCCCTGTAGGCACTTAATAAATGTATTGACTGATTGACATCCCAATACTTTTATCTAATTACAAAAAGCAAGCATTTTTTTACTTACACAGAACATTAAATATAAAAGGAGAGCAGTATCATTTTATAAGGGATAGAGAATAAAGTCTTAGATTCAGGAAAACCTGACCTGCCTCTAACATCTTCTACCTGTGTGATGATAAATTTTCCTGAACAACTATCTCAGATTATAAGTAACAAAAGCATAGCTAAACTGGATCAGAGGAGGGACTTTCCACACATGGAGTTCCCAGAAGTGCTGGACCCAAAATAGCAGTTAACATTGATAGTGCATTAAGTTTTGCAAAAGAGCTTTACATACATTGCCTCATTTGATCCTCACAGTAAGTCTGCAATGGCAGGTGCAATTCTTAGCTTCATTTCACTAATGATGAAAATAAGTCTGAGGAAAGTCGGGTGACTTCTTATAGGGGTGTGCTCGAACTATTGCTAACTGGATTTTGATCATTTATACTCAGAAATTGCCCCCTTTTAGATATAAGTTTGCTTAATCTATTATTTTGTTGCTTCCTCAACTTTATGAAAGTGTTAATAATGCTGATTAACCTGAAAATTATCTGTGTAATTTTTTTTCCTTCTGGTTTTTAAACATTTACCAGCACCACTCTCCTGTAATGCTCCATAAACATTACTCGAACTCATCAGGAGTGCAGTAGAAGGCTCACAGAATGAAATCACCGGACTGCAGGCTAATAATGCTAGTAACATATGGCATTCACATAGTGCTTTTCATCCATTATTTTATTTAAACCTCCCTTGCTTGTCCATGGTTACACAACTCATCAATATCTGGATCCGGATTCAAATTCAGCTCTTCCTGATTTCTAGCACTAAAATAGAGATGAAGCCATTTGCTTCATGGGCCTCTTTTCCCTCTCTCTAGCAGCTGCCCCTAGGTTGTAGTGGATACATAAGCAACTCAGCTCTGAGTTTGAAATCCAAAGGCTCTTGGACACTTCACCACTATTAATCTCTGGATGACATCAAAGGATAGGGAGAGTCAGATAAGTATGTAACTCTGTATTATGTGACCCAGATTGGACTTTCCAATTTGTCATTAATTAACTCAGCTTTTCAACTGGCAGTAGAAGAACAGCTGCTCTGTGGAATGCTTGAAGAGGATTAATAAACTGGAGGAAACCAGGATTGGTAAATCTTAATTAAAGATAATAGTAATTATAATCTCACTGCAGCAATGATGTAAGTTTCAATGGATACAATTCTCTTTGAAACTCATAGATACTTGATATTTACAAATGGGTTTGAAAACTTTTGTCCCATTATTAAAAAACAAACAAATCAAGACATTAAAGTATGTCTGTGTTGGCCAAGTGCTTTTCAACTATTTATTATATCCTTACAAAAATGAAATTTATTATCTTTCCTGTATTCACATAGAAATGGAGTCACAGAGACTGATTGGACTAAGATCCAACCTGCTAGTTAATGAACCCATCACACAATTGTATCTTTGAGAGATGCCTTTTCTGCTTCTATCTACCCATGCCTCTTTTTGAAGCATTATCACTTAGCCCTGTCAATTCTGCTTTGAAGTGGCTACCACTCAAAGGGGTGGTGTCCTAAGAGTAAAGGCAGATTAAAGAGATGGGGGAAATCACAATAATAAAGGATTCACATTTGGGTTCTCTGAAGAAAAAAAAGAGATGTGAAACCATGCTTACAGTTGGGACTCCCAATGGTTGGTCATCATGACAATACACTCAGAATTAGGTTTTCAAATTATATAGCAGTCCAATTGAAAATCACAACACACACACACAATTCATAGAGTTAGGTTAGAACGGAAAATTCTGAGAACATGATGTTCTTGAGAGTGTTACGGCTATTGTGACATCTTTAAAATACCTCATTTATTATGTACAAAAGAAGAGATTTAATAAGATAGATGCTCTACAGAGATAGAGTAGGTCCAACATCCTTCCTCTGTTGTGTGGAAATTTGTAATGGGGGGGTCATTTAACACTTTGTAATTGTTCTCCATTAGTAATAATTTACATGATACTACAGCTGTCACGGAATGTCAAGATAATTTCCCTGTTTCTTTCCTTTCTTTAATCCTTTGAACAATTCAACTTTAAAGGAGTCTAAAAATATATTGCTAAAGATGTGGTTGAAGATGCAAGGAGAGAGAAGGGGAAAAAAAGATTACTTGAAATAATTTGCTCTATAGTGGAAAAATCCTAATCAGTTCCATGATTTCTATGACTGTCTTTGGGAGTTCTTTTTTTTTCTTTCCACTAGACAAATAAAGAAATTAAATGAGGTCCACTTTAGTTTGCCTTTTGAATGAACCCTTACACTAAAGTGTGTGTTCTGTTCAATAGAATAAAAGACCCTGAATGCTTTCATTAATTTATATCAGGAACCTCTAGCAATAAGGAACTAATAGTCTCATTGTACTCTTTTGGTTAGACAGCATTTGGAGCAATATTTTCAGTTGGGGATGCCACAAATTCAGGAAGGACATGGATAAACTGGAAGGTAATCAGGATGATGAGGGGGTGGAATCCACACCATAAAAAGGCAGTTTGAAGGAGCTGGAAATGTTTAGTCTGGGGAAGAGAAATACTTGGGTTGAGCTCTGGGAGTGGGTGGGGGATGGCCATGATTTGAAGGGTTGTTATATGGAAGAAGGATTTATTTGTTTGATGTTGTTGTTTACTTGTGTTCAACTCTTTACGACCCCATGAGGTTTTCTTGGAAAAGATACTGGAGTGGTTTGCCAGCTTATTTTATAGTTCTCTAGCTTATTTTATAGATGAGGAAATGGAAGTAAACATGGTTAAGTGACTTACCTAAGGTCACACAGCTAGTTTCTGAGGTCAGATTTGAACTCAGAAAGATAAATCTTTCTGACTCCTGGCCCAGTACTTTATATACTGCACCACCTAGCTGCCCAGTTTAAGTCAGAGAGTAAGTCAAACATGTAAGTACCACGCTGTAAAGTTTTCAGAAAAGTCCAGCAAACAAGTAACATTACCCCCTGGGACCCTTCCAAACCAGGACAGAAAATCTGAGTGGAACTTCACTGTCCCTGCCAGAGTCCACAGGTGAATCAATAAAATTCAGAAGATCAACCTTATCAAAGACTGCTGACAAGTCTCAGAGCCCCAGCATGGACACCTGACTCGTGTTGTCTGTTGTCAGGAGATCATCCTCCATGGCAACCAGGATAATTTCCATCTCCTAGCCGAACCTAAAGTTAGACTTAAACAGATCAGGAAAGTCTTGGATTCAAAGTAAATACAACCCGACTCTGTCACAGACTCTGCTGTGACCTTTTCCTGAAAAGGAAATAGAATGATAAGATGAAAGCTAGCCAGGTTGAATGTGTCAAGAAGTGGCCTCTTCAGGACAGCTCTAACAGCTGCTGACTTGAAAGAGGTGAACTCTCCATATTCACTCTCCACCCCACCAAGCGTGCTGGAAATATTTTCCAATGGAAATCACATTATGGTTCAAAGTTAAAACATGTCAAGGCAAAACAATTATTCCTAGACCACTATTTCTTTTCTTGCTTAAGATTAAGAGACAATGAAGATAACACAAAATTAAAGTACCAACTAGTGCTAAGGCTTGGGATCATGCTAAATAATTTTCCAATGCTTAACTATTACTGCTGCAACTGAAAAGTCAGTATATGGTCTTACATTAAAAATATTGGAATCAAACTTTTAAAATATGTATACCTTTCCTTACTTTTCCTCTTTGAATCATAAAAAAACCCAATTTTTATGGTCCATGAGTAGCAAGCAATGTTGGGATGGAGGATGTGGTTAACTGAAGCAACTAAGGGAATACGGCTACAAGGCAGTTGCTGTAATATTGTTTTCATTAGTTATTTACAATATATTTATTAGGCTGTTAAACTGAACTGTCTTCATTGCTCTCAGCCCAGGTTTCTTTGGGAGAAAAAAGGGCTACATTAAACCTTACAGACCATAGTGAAAGACTCTAATATTGTAGGTGAACTCCTTAAACTAAATTACTGATGGGCAAATCATTAGGGGGTCAGAGGTTCAACACAATCTTTTCCAAACCTCTCTGGTTTGGAAATCTAACTAGAAACCTCCTGGGATCAAGAGTTCTGATGAGATTCCTGGAGTTTCTTGGTTCAAACATGGGTTTGGAATACTTGGAGAACATATACCCACAAGGGATTTCAAAGTTCCTCATTCCAGCTTACTGGGAAGTGCTGAGACACAGAAAAGTAGAAGACTTCTGGGGGTTGTGGAGACTTTTGTAAACCTCAACAAAACTTTCAAATTCAACTATTTAGTTCAAGCCAAATTTGGGGTTTGGTTCCTGTGTTATCCCAAATAGTTGAATTTATGATTTACTGAGCTTAGAATTTCTTGTTGTGGGTCTATCATGCTGGAGTAAAACAATCAAAATATTAGCAATCATTTTGTTGATTTACTGATAACAAGAATTATCTATTGAAAATTAATAGAGGTATCAAAATAGTGTTTTGTGAAGCATCTGCTCTCACATGGCTGAAATGGCTATCCTTTCTGAATAAATTATTATCCTGTTTTATTTAACAACAAAATGTTAGTTTTCTCTAAAAGAAATTTCTCTTTGAACTTGTCAAAATTACACTATTTGCATTCATGATTCACTACCCTATGCTAATATTCTTCCTCTGAGAATAACATAGCAATACAATTATGTAAAAATGTGAAAAGATTAATTTTGAAGGCAGATTGGGGTGGATATTCGTAGGAATTAATAAGAGCAGACTCTACTAGGATCCCATTGTGAAAATTATAATGAATTTCCACTAATACCTCAAGGCAGAGGGATAATTATTCTAGTCACAAGGGAAGAGAATATTGTGCTTTATTGAAATTTAAAGCCTCAGTCCACTTCTAATTGGATTTTTTCAGAAGCTACCCGAAAAATCCGTGTATCAATTAATCAGTTTCCTGTCCAACTCCAATCAGTTCTTCAAACTGATTTTGGATCTCACCTAACTTTCTCTTTTATGCTTTGGTTTTTTCTTAAAGTAGAACTAAGGAAAGTTCAGACTCTTTTAACTGCTGAAAAAGTGATCCCTATTTAGGAAATATCCTAAATGCCTACAACCAAATATGAAGCTGAGAAAGGCAGCCGATTCAAAGGGGGCCTTCCTGGTTTGTGATAACCATCAGATTAATCACCCTCACCTTTTGGGCTGGATGGAGTCCAAGTTAACTAAGAGAATGATGGAGTTCTTTTAAAAAGTGACTCACAGATGATTAAAATCTCTTTCAGAACTCAGAGGCTTTCTTGGTCAAGATTAAAATTCTGGGCTATGCACATTCATAGTTCTGAATTTCCTTTTTTATTTCCAGACTTTCATTTTAGATATTTCTCTTTTTCCTTACCCTATTTTCCTTTCTCCCCCTTCTCCTCACCCACCTGCAGGTATTGTTTGCATTTCAAGACTGATATACTGTTATACACTGAAGATTTCTTGGCTTTGACATATCTACTTAAAAGGAAAAGAAAAAGGAATCTTTATTATTTTGTCATTGGTTCAGACAACTAATTTGATTTAATGATGGAAACTTTTACTCAAAGGACTTAGGTTGGACTAGATAACTTCTAAATTCCTTTCCAGTTCAAAGATTCTCTGAGTCTATTCTCAGAGTTTTTGATAAGAGGTAGATATTTACTTTGTTAAAAATTTAGATAGATCTCCAGAGAAAGAGCTGGTGGAGTCTTAATACAGATCAAAGTCACTTTTTTAAAACTTTATTTTTCTTGTTTTTTTCATCTGTGTTTTCTTTCATAGCATGACTTATATGGAAATGAGTTTTACATGACTATGTATAACCCATGTAAAATTGCTTGCCTTACCATTGAAGGAGCAGGGGAAAGAGGGAGAGAATTTAGAACTTAAAATCTGAAAAAAGAATAAGACAATTGTTATATGTAATTGGGAAAAACAAAATATTAAATTTAGAAAATATATCCATATTTCATCCCTCAGATTTCTAAATTTCTAAGCATTTACAATCTTAATCTAAGTAATATTCATTATTAGTTTTCCCCAGTGAGGGACCAGAATTCTAGCCTTATCTTATGTATAGAAAGGGCAGCTTAGGTGATGCAGTGGATAGAGCATAGGGCATGATATCAGGAAGAACAAAGTTCAAACCTATCTGAGACACTCGCTATGTGACCCTGGGTAAGTCACTTAATTCTGTTTGCCTCAGGTCCTTATCTGTAAAATGAGCTAAAGAAGGAGGTGGCAAACCACTTCAGTATCCTTGCCAAGAAAATCCCAAATGGGGTCATGAAGAGTTGGATATGACTGAAAACTACTGAACAACAAATGTATATTGAAATCTCATGAACCATGTTCCTCTCTATTGACACGCTTGCTTTCTTGGACATTATGTGAAAAGTGATACGTGTGTTATCTATGCCATTTCATATGACTGATGAAGTAATCCTTGAATTCCACTTATGTATTTTTGTTGTTGGTGACAAATACATAATTTATAATTGTCACAGAGAAAGCATTTCAAAGTTACATAAAAATTCTCTCTTGCTGCATATATTAATGCTATGAATGTGACTTCCCTTTGAACCATTTCTCAGATTAAAAGTTTTAATTTATAAATTTTTCTTCTGTATAACTTTTTTACCCTTTCTTCTCTCCTATAAATCAGGAATGAGAAATTATTCAAAATATCTATCATTGGTTATTTTTGCTTTTTAAAGATCTTCTGTCTTCCCACCTCTGTCATTGTGTTTCTGTTCATTTCAAAGGAATGCTTGCAATTTTGCGGTATTATGCAAACTTCAGTTAGGGAGCCACAAGGTTTGTTAAAAAAAACACAACTCGATATGTGGGACACACTTGGTGGCTAATTTCTAGCAACTTAAAAAACACCTTTCTTGCAAAGAAATCCCCTCAAATGAAGCCACCTTAGTATCACTACAAAATGCTGATCAATATATATATATATATATTTCCAACCATCAGAGAGGAAAAAAGGTCTCTCTGACACTAGGATGGCTTTACACAAAGGCACTGGAAAGCTACAGAGTTGGGTTTGTCTGCTGTGTCTAGATTTGACCCTCAGAATTTAAATGACACATGGATAATTGAAGAAAAACAACGGAAACAGAAATTTGGGAGACAGAGACAATGAGGAAAGGAAACATTTGGAAATAGGTTTTATTTAACCTGGAGATAAGAAAGCTAAGGCTATCATGTGAAAGTATTTTGAGGCCTCTGTTGTTTGTTGTGGTTCAGGAATATATTGGTGTTTGATAAGAGTTATAATTAAATAATAATAGCTATCATTTATGCAGCATTTTAAAGTTGGTGCTATCTATCCCTTTGATCCTCAAAACAACACTGGGTAGTAGGTTCTACTATTACTCCCATTTTACAGATGAGGACGTTGAGACTGAGAAAGGTTGTGGCATGCCCAGGGACACAACACACAACTAGTTAGCATTTGAGATGGGATTTAAAGTCAGGTCTTTCTGATTCCACTGCTAACTTCATCTCCTTATCTCCAGTTCATGAGAGGATTAATATACAGATAATTTTCTCCTTTGGTCAAATGAGGGGGTTGAGTTTGATGAGCTAAATCCCTTCTAGCTTTAAAAGTCTATAATCTATGAAGTGAGTATCCCAAGCACACTCAGGTCTCAATGGCAGAATGGAAATGAGAACCTACATTTCCCAAGTTCCAAAGGAATGTTCCATAACCCTTTCTAAGCTTCTTCTGTTGCCAAGTGATGCCACGCAACTGACTATTTGTCATGCTGTTTTATGTAATAGAGTGTACATAGGTCATGACAATGAAAAAACTATTTTTTTTTCTCCTTAAGTAACTGTGCCCCAAATAGATCTGCATCCTTACAATGCATTTGTAGGGCCATCACATTTATTAGTTACCCAAAAAATCAGGTGCTTACCCTTTTATTTTGTATGTCATGGACCCCCTGGGCAGTCTGGTGAAACTTATTCAGAACCCTTCTCTGAATAATGTTTTTAAATGCATAAAATATATAGGAGTTACACAGGGAATCAATTATACTGGAATACAACCATCAAAATATTAAAATAACAAACTTACTGTTCTCAGATTAAGAACCCTACTCTAGTCAGCTTGTCCAAAAGGTAGAATTCCCTCAGGGTTTTATATTTCTGAGAAGTTACAAAAACGTTTTTCTATATCCACATTCACAATGCTATCAATTATGATCTTTTTGCATCATGTATGAGAAAATGATAGCTCTTTAATATGCAAATACAACTTAATACATCATCTTACTTCATTTCAAGGCAACTCCACCCCTTACCTCTACTCTTAATCTACACAGACGGCTTTTAAAAGAAACAAACCAAAAGGAGGAAAAACCAGAAATTCCAGTATGATGTTCAGAGGGATTGTTGAGAGCCAGACTCCCTGGACTTCAGTATAATCAGCGGCAGCATCAGGGCCCTGTGCTATAAAAGCTATGTCGCATCATTGACCACCGTTTATGGGGCTCTGGTGCCCCAGAGATTTTTTTTTTGTTCAGCAACAAAGCACAGAAGGCCTTCCTTCTGAATGACCAAATGTCAGGAAAGAGAGACCGACCTTCATTTCTGGATAAGGCTTTTTCTTTAGACCTGCACAAAGCTACTAAAATGTGAGAACCGTCTGAAGAGGCATTAGAATAGTGAAGTGTGAAATGACGATAAAATAGCAGTTAAAATCATGACAGTTTCAGAGAACGGGAAGGACTAATTTCATATTATTATGAAGAAATAAGAAAATGTGAAATAATATAAGGTAGGATCTGAATTCTAAAACATTAGCTGGTGAGAAATGCTATTCTGAAGGACTATTTCTTGCCCCCACCTCCACAAATTAATATCATGATCAGAATCCCCTTTCCTTTCATTATTCAGAACAAAAAAAATCTTTTTCGATTACAACCCCACCTTTTTCTTTTATGACTTTTCTTCCCTGTTCTAACAGTCTGTGATTCTATAACTGAACTTAATGTACTGCAGAGTGCTGACTGTTCCCATCAGTGAAAGTTGAGGGGTAACAATAAATAATAAAGGCTCCCATTTATGTAATGATTTCTACATAATGTCTAATTTGAGCAGCAAAATTACCTTCTGAATCAGAAACTATTACTATCCCTATTTTATAGATGAGGAAAGTAAAGTTCAGAGAAATTGAATGACAGAGGGAGGGTTGAAGGCAGGATTTGAATACAGGCCTTCCTGACTTTAAGGCTAGTACTCTGTCCCTTATGCCATACTGTCTCCACTGGAAAAAAAAAAGAAAGAAAAGGAAGTTTTATGAACTTTTGGACCTATTCTCCCTATTTTCTAAGAAGGAAATTGAGCAATTTTAGAAGTTATTCCAACTCTTTCAGATTCCCTAGGAAAATACTGACTGTGCTGGAATAATTTATTCAATCCAATCTGGACTAGTGAGTTTAATTAGGGTGTTATTTATTCACGATTACATCTGAAAAGCTGAATTTTGCTTTACCATATTATCTAGCCTTAGTATTTTACTTAACTTGCCTTAAAATGTAATTTGGGGAAATATTCATAAGCCTTACTTTCTCCCTATTAAAATCTAAGATACTCAAGGGTACTTCTTTGTATCCCCAATGGCTAAAACAATGCCTCACAAAGAGTAGGCAGTCATATGTTGGGGGCAGGAGATAGAACACTGGATTTGGAATCAGGAAGATTCATCTTCCTGAGTTCAAATCTAGCCTCAGACATCTACTTGCTGTGTGACTCTGGGCAAGTCACTTAACCCTGTTTGCCTCAGTTTCCTCATCTGTAAAATGAGCTCAAGACAGAAACTACTCCAGTGTCTTTGCCAAGAAAACCCCAAGTGGGGTCACGGATAGTCAGACATGACTGAAATGACTAAGCAACAATAAAAAATGATTATTCATTGAGAGTGTTTTGAGGATTGTATTGAAGAAATAATTAATCATATACTTAGTATTTTCTCTTCAAATAAATTGAGGGAATACTCAGCGTGCCAAGAGCACATGAGCTTCTGGATTTGGGTTAGCTCTTGATGTTTCTTTTTTTTCCCTGGAGAAGGGCAAACAATGGAGGTCACCTTACATGTCATCACATTTGACCAATAAGGTTATAATCTGGTCTCACAGATGCTTTTTGATGATATCCAAATACACACAGATGACACAAAATCCTATACATTTTCAAAAGTATGCTGTATCGATCTCTCTCTCTAATGATTAGTCTATAAAGAATTCAGATTCATTTACTCACTTTGAAAAGGTTCAGAAATGGTGCAACTAGCATGAGTAGACAAAAGGGAATTTTGCCTTCACTGCAGAGCAGAGGTCTTTCCTTTGGGAGTCAATAGGAAGAGAAGTTGAAAAGGACAAGTGACTAATGGTGTTTTAATTAAGATTGCTATGAGGCACTCTAGGAATTCTGACACTTTGAGAGCTAAGGGAGATTTCTACAAAACCCCACTGACCTCCCATCTCCAGAACTGCAGTAATTCTAAATAACAGAAGTAGGGTCTCCCTGTAGAGTGCCCATAACTATGAGGCCCCAAGAAACTGACTACATTGACTAGAGTAGAGCTTTAGTGGTGCAGTGGTATGAACATTGTATTTGGAGTCAGAGACCATAGATTTAAATCCAAGCTAGGCTATTTGCTACTTGTTTGACATAAGATAAATTCCTTTACTTTTATGGGCCTCAGTTTCATCATCTGTAAAATGAGGGTTTGGAATAGATGACCTGTGATCTAATAAGGTTACTTTCATTGGCATAATATAAAGGACACCAGACCTTTTTCAAAAGAGTTTGGTGTGGGGACCATTTATATTGAATTCATTAGTTGTGAATGGGGCAGAGTTGCTTAACTTCTCTGTGGCAGAAGAATAAAAATATCCTCTATATGCACATCATCAGCTTAAGAAGATTGTTGTGAGGAAAGTGCTTTAGGTGGTTATGGAGATAGCATGAAGCTTGGCGTCTAGAAGACCTGAGTCCAAATACAGCCTCAGACATTTGCTAGCTCTGTGACCCTGGGCAAGTCACTTAACCCTGTTTGCCTCAATTTCCTCATCCATAAAATGAGCCAGGGAAGGAAATGCAAACACTCCAATATCTGCCAAGAAAACCCAAATTGTGGTCATTAAGAGTTGGGCATGACTGAAATGACTAAATGACAAAAAGCTGTCAAGAACCATGGAATGGCAGCCATTTGGTAATATATATGCTGCAAGAACTTCTGCAAACTGCTTCCTTCCTAAAGCAAAGCTGTGGGGATACATACATCATGACATATTCATAAGATGATGGAAAACTAAAGCTTTCTTTTTTTTGGCTCTCCAGTTGGATAATCCTCTGCCCCCAAATGTATTTAAGTTGTAGAGAAAAAGATGATTTACAAGTAAATGCTTATTTTCTTTCTTTTTAAACCATTTATTTAGATCTGTTTGAATTTTACCTTTACAGTTACAGTGTCAACATAGCTGTAGTAATTGAAGCAATTTCAGCTAGGATATTGGTCAGCTTTTGCAACCCTAAAAACAATGCAAACAGCTGAGAATTCCCAGTTTTGACTGGAGAAATATTTTATCTTGTCACCATCTTGACAGATTCATAAAAGTAGCATGTCCAATGGAACTTCAGATGTAACTATAATGATGAGAATGATTATATGAGCAGTAACATTCACATAAATTCCATACAAAGAGATAGTCTTGTTTATACACATAGTAACATTGGGATAATAATTTTTAATACTCTCTTGAGGAGGCTAGAGAAGATGTCATTCATGAGTGATTTGAAGTAACGAGAGATGTTTAGCTTGGAGAAAGGAGGGAGGGTGGAGAGGGCAGCCATGATAACTGTTTTAAAGTATTTGAAGGATTGCCATGTGAAGAGAATTACACTCATTCTGCCCAATGAACCCCAGAAAGCTAGAATTAGGAACAATGGGTACTTGTTTTAAAGATATTAATTTAGGCAAAAGTTAGGATTAACTTCCTATCAAGTAGAGCTACTCCCAAAGGGAGTGATGGACTCCCCTTTACTGATAGTCTTTCAAGAAAGGTTCCATGGTTCCATAATCATTCTCCAGGGTACAGGGTTACTGTGAGATACAACTTATGAGATGTGTGAAGGTACTTTGCAAGCTAGAAAGTGTTTATAAATGTCAATTATTATTATCAGTAATAATTAGGAATTTCTAGGTAAGTGTTAGATCAGGTGGATACTGAGAACCTTTCCAGTGATGAGATTGCGTGGTTCAATAAGGATTTTTCTTGTTTTGTTTTTTGGAGTGGGGAAGAGGAAAGTCACAGGGGGGCTAGATGACAAAGAAACTTGACAAAGTGGTAATGAGTTTGACTAGAATCCTACTCATCTCCTGTGGGGGTAATGGAGTTTTCTGAATAAAGAAGTTCTGAAAATAAAGCACCCTTTCTTTGTTGGGAATGGGAGTGGGTAGGTAAAGAACATGAACTATTAAAGGAGAGCATATGACAGTTCATTATAAACTTCATAGTATTTATTGAGTGTCTACTGGGCACAGGGTTCATTCCCCCAACTAAAAATATTTTTCATCCACTTTGTATATATTTTGCATATGTGTATAGGCATGATATTCTACCAGGGAAAAATACCATACCTCTACACACATACAGGGCACACCTTGGCAGGACGGCTTTGCTTTTGTTGCTATAATTTCTAGCACCAAGTACAGTACCAGGTACACAATAGGTGCTTAATAAATACTTATTATTAAATTGGACACTACCAGAAGTTTTTCCCTCTTGGACCAAGCAGAATAAGTTTAATCTCTTTCCTACATTATAGTTGTTCAAATACTGGAAAACAATTGCAACAATCACATCACTTGGTCCTTTCTCCAGGCTAAATATCCCCAGGTCCTTTAAATGATCCTGTGTTTTCAAGATTCCCTCATTTACTGTGGTTAGCTTCATTTGTCTTTTCCAAAATGTGGCACCCAGAATTAAAAACAGCCCTTCAGACACGATTTGACTAGGGTAGCATACAGTGGAACATTTTATACTCTGAATATTATACCTCACTTACTAAAAGTATTAGGGAATTAGTTTTTTTTGGCTTCTGTGTTGCACTAAATAATCATAATTGTGCAGATCATTTTTTTTTTGCTTGACCTGTTTAGCCACACTTTCTCCATCTTATACTTGTAAAGTTGCTTTTTTTTGAACCTAAGTGGAATACTTTACCCCATCTCTATTTAAAATACATCAAATTACATTTGGTCCATCATTTTAACCTACTGAAACCTTTTTGGGTACCTACTTTGTCATTTGTTGTTGGCTATCTTTCCTAGTTTTGAAATATCTACAAAATTATATATATACATGCATACATACCCACACATACACACCCCATTTATTCCTCTTTTCAAACCATTGATAAACATGTTATTGATGTTGGTACAGGGCCAAGGACAAATCCCTGGGATATTTTTAATGTTGCTAATATATTGAGATCCTAAAAATATTCACCCATTTCTTTTGCAAAACCAAAGAAACTTTTTAAAAATTTAAATTGTCAACTAGTTTTTAACATTTTATTTTATTTTAAATTTATGGAATAAAATAATCATTCCCATAACATAAAAAGTTGATTGCACATTAAACTGCAAATCTTATTATGTACAATTTGCTATTCCCTTTAAATATATAATAAAATTATCATGTAAATTTCTTTTTCCCCCTTTTTTGCCTCTGTCTTCTCTCCTGTCCTAGAGTTGGCTGTCATTAGACACAACTATGTATATATGTAAAATCAATTACATACTTTTAGCAGTTTATAATATAAAATCAGTTTACATTTTTTATTAAATCCAAAGAAATAAAAACTATTTTGGGAATGAAGATATAGAAAAGTTAATAGACAATGAAAGAAGTTACTGAAAGAAGGTAATTCATTATTGGTTTATTTTGGAATAAATCTGATTTTTCATAATGTAAAATTTATATGCTGCTACTACTACTACTATTACAGCTGCAGATATAAACCCACAATTTGAGTACTGAAACTTTGATGCTTAATGAAATCTTCTGTACTGACTGACTCAATAAGGGTCTCCAATGAATACTAAAATTTTCTTTATTTGCTCTAAATGGTCTATAAGAAAGCCTTGGGAACTCCATAACGTGGAGCTCATTTTATATATATATATATACATACATACACACACACACATTTTCTTTTAAAAGAAAATATTACCTTGAATACAAAATTAGAATTTATATTCCATGATGTATTTTGTAATAATAGCTTTAAATTATTTTATTTTATATAGTTTTTTAAGAAAAGAAAATAAATTCTGATCCATTTAAAAAAAAAACCTTCCTAGCAAAGACCCTTAGGGTATATCAACAGTTAATAAGTGTGTTTAAAAAGAGGGGCTAGCAAAAGATATAGAAAACAGAATTAGGAGAGCAGAATGATACCAACAATAGTGGAAGGAAAGTTTCTAGAAGGAGAGAGTATTGTTAATGTATTTTTAATGAAATGGGAAGGTCTTTCCCATCCATTAATAGGCCTACGTGACCTGCTTCTGTCACATGGAAGCCTAAGTCACATGAAGCCTGTGGTAGGAGGAGCTTACTGAACAGAAAGGAATGAAACAAGAAGAGTGGAACAGGAAAAGGCAGAACTGAAGTAGAACTCAGAGGAGTTGGTCAGACCAGTCAGAGCAGGGAAAGAGCATGCAGCAACTAGCACGAGTGGGAGAGCTTCTTTGTGCTTGGTTTAAGGGAGCTGGCTTGTGGGAAGCCTAGCAGGGGAAGGCTTTGGGATGGCGTTGCCCTCGGCATTGTTACCGTATATGGATGTCTTTGTTACCATGATGGATTAGGCTTTCTGGTGTCTGAATAAATGTTTTGGTTCTGTCTTCTATGTGGAGAATCTCTTATATTTCATGATTCAGAATTGCGCTGGCATATTCACAGCTGCCGTAGGTGCTGTGAATGTTGCGTTGGTGCTTCAGAGGGGCTGATAGGTAGTTTCAAAAATAGCAGAAATATCAACAGTGACAACTGAGAACTTACTAAAATTTCACCTGCATTATGTAGCTCTCCTGCTCAAAAACCTTCCACAGCTACCTAGTGTTTATAGGATAACATTTTAGCATTGGCTAAACAAACCTTTTCCAAATCTTTTCCTTCCTTCTAATCTTAATCCATGGTGCTGGGGCCATCTCCAATCATCCTGACCTATGTCTTGCCACTGGACTTTAACGACTCTGGAGGAGAGGGTGAGGCTGGTGACTTTGCACAGCTCTGCCTCACTTAAGTCCAATTTACTTGCAAGTCAAGACATCACCCTCTTGATGTCTTACTTGATTTCTTACTGGTCTTGCTACATATTGTTATTTTTTTATTTGTGCCTTTGTTTTCATCATCCTACATCCTGGAATTAATTTTCTAGTCTCTCTCTCTTCCCCCATCCAAATTCTATCCATCCTCCAAGACCAGCTGCCTCCAGAGTCTTTTCCAGTCATTCCTGTACATAAGGAGCTTCAATTAAAAAAAAAAAAATCTCTTATAGCACTTGTCTGAGTCATTTGTTCTGACCCTTATTTATACATTTCCTTATATTATTACTTAAATTCTTCATATGTATGTCTTAAGTTCCTGACTAGATTTTTTGGCTGTCTGAGAAGGAGTTCTGTTTCTTGTAGTTCCTCCATGGTCCTGAGTACCCTGTAGATGCCCCATGAACACCTGCAAACTGGAAAATGAATGAAAAGACAACTAGATTTATTTAACCTTGAAGAAATCAGGGTTCTTCTTGCCATTCAGTGGTTCTCAAACTTTTTGATCTTGGGAGCCCTTTCCTTAAAGTTATTGAGTGCCCTCCAAAGAGATTTGTTTTATATATATTTACATTTACTATATTAGAGATTAAAACACTGTATGATGCATGAAGATAGTTTTGACCTCACAAACTCCTTGATAGGATGTTGGAGAGTTGCAGGGGTCCCCAAACCATACTGTGAGAACCATTTTTATAAGAAAAAGCATAAGGGCACAAGTTTTGTTGGTGCTCAGCACTGCAGATTTTCTTGTGACCATTTTCTTTCTCGAATTAATAAAGTTCTACAATTATTAGTCTCTTAATTGAATTGTGTAAGCACTTGCTGTATTTACACTGCTAGGAATTACGACTGGGATTCTGGAAATGTGAAACAGTTGTGACAGTTCAGTGGCATGGGCTCCAGGAGAACCCATTTGGTGATTTTAGAATATTGTCCAGTCCATCAGGATGTTCTTGGAGTCTACAGAATTTCACCTTAAGGATTTATGGACACAATTTAAGATCCTTTCCTGTTCAAATGCAACAGAGCCTGAGAGAAGTTGCCACTCTGAACTTAAATCAAGTGTATTTAAGCATGGCTCCATTTCAAGTTACTGCGCATTCCTGGAATTGTTCCATCCCAGCTCAAATCTCTGTGGCCTCAATTTTGGCTGGTTTCTGCTACACAGAGAGAAGGTTTACATCTGCATCGCAAATAAGAAGGCGCCTTTTGATTCCATGTCCGCGGATCTGATTAATTCTGCATAATTACATTATAGAGCTGTTGAGGAGCCTGAGCCAGGAGTGAAGTCTGCTTTCAATCTCTATGTCTTCTCCCTGGCCCAGAAACCAAACACTACACCTACCACACAGCATGAAGGCATGGTCAGACCACCTCTGATCCAAGATACAGGTCACCTGTGACACGTCAACACTGCTCACTCTGAACAACTTCTCAGAGTGGCTGATGCATAATTCATGTTTCCTTAAAGTGGCTTATGTAGGTTTCAATTGCTGACTTTCGGAGACTGTTTCTGATATGTTGCATGGAAGGGTCTAAGTACCTGAGGCCCTCAAAAAGGAGACTGCATCCTTGTATAAATCACCATTTGGTCCAGCCTTACCCTGTAAAATCCTCTCAGGCTAAACCTCATTTAAAAGAATATGCACATCAGCTAGTGTGTTTTCCTCTGAATTCTTGTGGAAACCACCAAAGAAAATATGCAGCAATCATTCCCAACTCCTTGCTCTCCCTTCATTTCTTTCCTCTTTTCCTCGTTATATTTTCCACCAAAGGAAGCTACCCACCAACAGTTAGTTAGCACTGACTTTTGGGGAGAGGCTAGTTGCTCAAATATTTTGAATCTACCATTGATAACAATTTCGGATACTTATAAACTGCTCCTCAATTAGAGTTACTGATAGTAATATTTCCCATAATATTTGTCCTCAGAGCACAGATAGCTAGACTTTGGCACACTTAGCCATCTTTGCCACATTCATGTGATCTATGTTCTAACTAAATTTACCTGTTATTCTCTATCCTTAGTTCTCATCCTGTTCTCTCCTGTCTTTGTGCCTTTGTTTGCAATATCTCACATGACTAGAATGGGCTTCTTCTTCCACTCCCGCCTATTGCCCTGCCCCCTTAATCTCTTTCTATTGACAGAGTTGGGTCTTTATGGACCAACTCAGAAGCCAAGTCTCCCATGAAATCTTTAACTGGTGAAAATAATCTCCCTCTCCTCAAATGTTTGAACTTTTCTTTTGCATCCATCTCAGTATCCCTTACAATACAATTATTTATGTATTTATCTTTCCCTTGTAAGCTCTAGAAGAGTAGGGGTGATGGTCCTGATTTGTCAGACTCTACTGAATATGATAGGTACTTGAAAAATGTTTGCTAAATGAAGGAGTAAAAAGTACTTTTCCCTAATAAATACTGTTTCCAAAGAAGCCATAGATAGCTTACGTGCTTAATAAATACTTATCAAATTGACCTGAATGAAAACAGTTACTTGGATCATGCTTGGGTTTTTGGAGGCCATGTCAGTGGAGTTCCAGTTCTGGAATTTAGAGCCAGTGGGTTTGCATCAGAACTCTTCTGTTGAACATACCTGTGTATCTATAGGCAAGTCAACTACTATCTTTGACCCTCAGTTTCTTCATTAAATGGGACAGTGTACTAGATCATGTTTAAGTTCCCTTCTCGTTCTAAATTTTATGGTCCTATAGTCCCATTCTACCAATCGAGAAAGTTCTCATATCCAACAGGGATAGATTAAAAGTCATCTTAGAACCAATCTCATTAAATTCAGAGAAGCTAATCAAATCATCAGGAGATGAATTTTTCTGGTCCCAGCATTTTATGAAATAATCTACCAAGGTGTAGAGGAGCTGCTTATCTTTACTGGTAGAAGGAATATATATATTAAGGAAATCATCAGTCTTCTGAAGTATCTTCCAAACTCTCATAACAAGAGAAAGATAGATTTGTTAACATTGTAGGAGAAAAGAGGCACCCTGGTAAATGGAAAGAGAAGCCATTTAGCCCTAATGTAGATGTATATCGGTTGTGTGACTTTCAGCAAGTGTTACTTAACTTCTCAGAATTTCCAGACAACTTCATGATTATATAAATTCTATTGGTGAAAGGATTTTCCTCACCTGAATCTCATTTTACCAATAAAATCACAGGTTTGGCCACAAACAAAAAGGAAAAAAAGACCCATTCAAAATAAAAATAAAAGTATAGAGATCTAGTACATATTTAGTCAAAGTGCCTTCAATGGAATCCCCAAATGAACTACCACAAGCAAAGTATAGAGGGCCTATGTAACCTCTTCCTTTATGTGTTTCATTTTGCAGTAAAATAGGAAGCCTAAGGACACAGAGGAACTTCTAAAAGGGACCATCAAAAAATAAAAGGAACAGTAGTCTAGTTCTTAATGCTGGAGTATTACATACAGTATGTTCATGTCACCATGTCTTGTGATCTGCTCTCAGTTCAAGGTTGATTTCCAGTGAATGGGCAAGGTTGTTCAATTTAGAGCAGGAGAAACTGTGATAATATGAGGGTACAGTGATCGTTGTCCGCCTCTGCCTCACCCTGACCTTGGCAAGCCAGAGGGGAGAAGAGCACGGTAATTCTCAGAAACAGAAAGATACAGCATGGAGCGAGTCTTTTCAAAGCCACTCAAATTCCTCCCTTTCAGTATTATTTTCTGCCTTAAAGCCTGTGTTACCTTGGGTGATTATCTGACTCTAGCCTCCCCCACTCCTTTTTTTTTAGCATTACTTCCTCAGCTCCCCATCTTCTTTCACCGTCTTTCTCAAGCCCAAGGCATCTTCTTAATTCTGTCTTTACCTTCTGCTTTCCAAATTTCTTTTCCCTATCTTGCAAGATCTTTACCTGGTTTAGATGGAGTTAGACTGAAGTCCAAAGCTTCCTTCCCTTTCTAACACTGATCTAGACCTTTCAAAAATCCCCAGCTGGTACCATTTTGGTGACTTCCCTCCTACTTTGGCATAAGTATCCTTTGAAAGTATTTCTGTCTGCCTGCATGAAAGGCACACTAGCAGCTGCTGTATGGTGACTTGGCTCCAAGGCTCTGTGCCATGGTTGTTCTGAAATGGGCTAAGTCCACTTAGAATCTTCACACTTGCAATGTTTTCCTGCCTGTAGCATTTATTTTTTAAATCCAAACACGCATTCTTTCTGATATTGTTCTGAGTTGTCCGGAAAACTTTAAAGGGAGATGGAGAGGGGATGGTTCAATTAGGGGAATGTCCAGAGACAGTTTGAAAAACTTTTAAATTTAAATGAAATTTAAATGATTAAAATTAAAATTTAAATGAAATTTAAATGAGATTATTAACTCAGGCTTTTGGATTCAACAACTAATTGAGTCATAGAGTCTTAAAACTGAAAGACAGAAGTGGGAATCCACCTTAGAGGTCATCTCAGCCAACTCCTTTACTAATGCAGCAATACCCTTTATAAAATCTTCAACAAAGGGTCATCTAGACTCTGTCTGAAATACCTTCAGGAACAAAGAATTCATAACTTCATAAATCACCCTGCTGTGTGTGGGGGGCACTATGATGACTTAGGAGGGGAGAAAGGGAGGAGAAGGCTGGTATGAAAGATGTATATGGTATCATCTTTATCCTTCAGTAGTCAAGAGTGAAGCAATAGATGATATGAGCATAGAGTCCCAGAATTTTAGATTAGGAAGAGCCCTTTGAAATAATCTATGTTGGGGTTGGTTAGAGGACTTGTTTGAGTTCATATAGTGATTTAGTCACATATTCAGCCCAATTTTTTTCCACCTAAGATATTATAGTATATGATGCCATACATACCACCCTTACAGAAGAATATAATTATTTGCCAAAATGCATCATCCTGGGCAAGGCACTTAATCTCTGAGCCTCAGTTCCCTTATCTATAAAATGAAAGTAATGACAGCTATCCTACATATTTAATGGGGTCATTGAGAAGATTACCCAAGATTATATGCACATGTGCACATACAGGTATGTGAATGTATGTATATAAATGTATAGGAATGATACATGTGTGTACATATGTGTATCTAAGTAAATATAGGTATTATAATGTATAGATATTACACAAACCTAATGATTCATGATTCATTCATCATGATAATGATTCATTTCAATTCAACAGGCATTTATTATCTATTATGTTTCAGGTACTATGCTAGTACTAAAACCTAATCAGTCCTTGCCCATTAGGAGTTTATATTCTATTAGAATATTAGAATGTAAATGCATAATTTATTACACATAGAATATAAATGTGTAAAATATAAATTGTGTGCACAGCATGCACACAAATGATTATAATACAAGGAAGGTGAGTACACTAACAGTAGATTGGGGAGAGGGGGAGAGGAACTATTAGATGATCCCTAAGGTCCTTTCCGATGCTAAATGAGTGATCAAACTACCAAACCTTTCTATGACTGTTCCAGACCATGTGCAATTCTTCCTTTCTCTTAACTCTCAAAACATTTTGCTTGTACTTTTTATGCACTTATCATTCTTTATTTTGTGTAACAGTTCTTGTGTATGAATCTTATTTCATCTACTAGATGGTAAGTTTCTTGAGAGAGGCCTTCCTTTTCCATCAACACCCAGTTATGGTATCTGCATGTAATAGACTTTTGTTAAGTTGAACTGAAGTAACTTGATTTAGAGTCTTAGATCTTGGTTTTCTGTATCTTGGGTGATGTATATAAAGAATAGGATACAGTAGAAGATACCATTTTGTTAATTTTTACTGATTTTAAGGAAAACCTGATCCTAAAGTACAGAATGCAGGCCTGAAGGTTCTCTTCACAATTATATAGGATTCTATCACCAACATGAATATAGAGTTAACCTTGTCCAATAGTCTGCTCAGTATATATATAAAACATGGTTTCCTATGGATGATAGTCTTCCAAATTTTCCAATTTACAGATAGCATAATATTATATATAATATGCATAATATATGTATATATAATATACATTTTATATAATATAAAATAATATAAAATTACCTAGCCATCCTTATTTTCCACTAAATAAAGTGGATGAAAAAATACACATTGCCCAGATTGTGACGTGACAAAAATATTTATGTTTGGTAAGTGCCTGAACTAAACCCAGAATAAAGGAAAAGGAAGAGGAGGAGGACTGTAGGCTTGATCAGACATGGAAAATTGCGAAGAGTTTTTCATTTTAAACTGTTAGCTGTTGCAGAAATACATTTCTTTAAAACTGATATTTTTCTGGTGATGCTATATGGCTATAAAACATGGAACACTGTGAACACAGAAAAATTACAATGAAAAACATAAATAGAGATTAGTAGAAAGCTAAATGACTGACATAAGTAGGCCTTAGTTTGTTACCATTGATAGCTTATATGCAAGAAATGGCATAAAAACTTTATCAAGGCTACATATGATCAGGAAGGGCAGGGGCAGGGTATGTATTGAAAATAAGACATAACAGATGACTGACTGTACATTCATACTCCTGAGATATGGAAAGAATGAAATGAAGGTCTCCAATGTGTTAGTTAGCTAGATCTTAAATAGAAGGTTTAAGGAAAGATGGATAAAAATTGTATGAGACAAGAAGATGTGAAAGAATTGTGATCTCCTTAAGTGGAGGTAGTACCCATAATGGTAACATAGCTTTTTAAATATCTCTGTAAGAAATGTTCTATCCATATTTTGTAATGTACCAAATAAATGGAATTAGGTTACAAAACATTTCTTGTTTACAGAATACCTGTATATAATATTTTTACATTGCCCAACATGGAAATGGTATTCATAATTTAGAATTTCAAGATACTACTTTGGGGGGATTGGCAGAGGCTGTGGGAGACAGGAGTTAAATAACAACATATGAGTTCAAGAGTTTTGGAGGTTCATTTTGGATATTTGGATAGGCACTCCGGAGTTCATAGGATGCTTATCTGAACTCTTCAAATCTCTGACGTCAAGAGAATAGTCTAGAAATCTCATGATTACAGTCTCTCTTGTGATCTTTTCTGGTATTTCCTGTTTCCCGTCAGGCCAAATATACTACAGGAGAAGGTTATTTCGTGGTATTTCACCAGTGCTGTTTCTGCTGATGTTTGGAACTCACAGATGCAGGGGAGCATGAAAATGAAGATAATTAGAAACAACACCACTACCAACACTGAAGATATCCATGTTATGAATGGTCACTGACATGCATTTCTTTTTAAACATCTCAAAAATTTCTGTAATGGTTCAACATAGGATTTTATTTTTAATAGAACAGAGTTGATTATTCATTGAGAGAGAGAGACAGAGAGAGAGAGAGACAGAGACAGAGAGAGAGAGAGAGACAGAGACAGAGAGAGACAGAGAGAGAGAGACAGAGATCCTGGTGAAATTTGGGTGATGTTAAGCAACTGAACAGTGGTGCTCATTGGGAGAAAGGGTTAGAATCTGGCAAACAGATTTGGCCAGGCGGGGGGAGAAAAGAGTATGGAGGGAGAGAGGAAGGAAGAGAACCTGCAGTCTCCCCATGGTGCTGGAATTACTTTATACCAGCACAAACTAAAAACAAACAAAACAAACAAAAAATATGTTTGCAGCTCCTGGTGGAGATATCATGTGAGTTTGTGCCTTTTGTGAGTCTGGTTTGTAAAATCTAGTCTAAAAAGTGGCCAGTTCTGCCACTTCCTAAGTCAGATTATGACAAGCACTTAACACTCCATTTCCAAAGAAATGCAAAGAACTCCAAAGTTTTGGTGACATATTGGTAAGTGGAACCACGTCAACTCTCATTCTACTAATTCCTTCCTGGTACATTCTTGTCCCCCAACTTCCACTGTACCCACAAATTTTCATGATAAAAGAACAAGAATACTGACCAAGACTGTAGTTGAACGAGAATCCTGTTAGTGCCCACCATTTGTTTTATTTGCGTGGCCTAGAATTTCCTGGAATTACAGAATCAATCAAAATACCTACTATGTGCTAGTCATTGTGCTAAGCACACAGTCATCCTAGAATGCTAAGACTGGGAAGGGACATTATAGATCACCTAGTCATAGTATTTAAGATGAGACATCTTTGATATCATCTAGTCTAGGCCATTTTGTCAATGAAGGAGTTCAGATTTGTCCACATAGAGCTGACATTACAACTCATGTCCCTTAACTTCCAGTCTACTATTATTTCCCCTACAAGGTATCCACTTACAGAGGAGGAACCTATGGTTCAGCTCAAATAATTTGTACAAGGCTATCCAACCTTTCAAAGGCCGAGTAGGTAACAATTATCATGGTTAAAGTTTAACCTCTCTTATGTATATGATCAAAATCTTGTTACATACATAAGGAAATACTATGTCAGACCTAAGAAAGAGGATAGGACTATTCATGGGTACCTCTATAAACAAAACTTAAAATGCTCCATATATCACAGCACTTGTATATTTAGATAAATAAATAAATGTATCTACCATTTATCTACTTATCTATCTGCCTATCTATGAACATAACTTCAATCATGCCACTTCTGTCTCAAAAACCATTCATGGTTCCTCACTTTCTTTAGAAAAAAAGTTAGGTGAAGTCTTTAAGATTCCCAGTAGTCAAGGCCTTTCCCAACATGAGCTCCTTTTCAAGTCTTTTCTCTCTCACTCTCCTCCTACAGATACAGACCAGTCAAACTGGATCACTTATTCCTTGAACAACCCCCTTGCTTTCTTGCCCTTCACTTTAGCTTAAATTATTCCTCCTTCCTAAAATAAAACAAACAAACAAAAGCTATAGCTGACATTTATACAGCATTTTGAGATTTTTGAATCACTTTACCTACATTATCTCATTCGGTTCTCACAACAACCCTGTTGAAGAACTACAGACGTTATTTTCATTTCATAGACGAAGAAACTCATGCTGTGAGGAAGTGTGACTTGCTTATGGTCACCTAGCTCTAAGTGTCAGAGGTAGGATTTGAACGTAGGTCTTTCCTGACTTCAAAGTCAATACTCTTTCTGTTATACCATGTTGCTTTTCAGCAAATGACATTTTTGCTTCATCTGTAACCATGAAATTCTACTTAAAATCTAGGACTGAGCTTACATGAAACTTCATTCAGCCTTTTCAACAAAGGGATGTGATTTCTCCCTTCCCAACTCAGTGTTTTGTCTCTCTCTCTCTCTCTCTCTCTCTCTCTCTCCCTCCATCCCTCCTGCACTCCCTCTCTCTGTGTGTATCTTTTTCCCTTTCTCTTTCTCCCCTCTCTCTGTCTTTCTCTACTTCTCTGTCTTTATCTCCATTTATCGCATCCCATTATGTTTTTTCCTACCTGTCTTCTCCCTTCTACTCAGTGACAAGTTCCACAAGAAGAGGGACTGCTTACTAATCTTTCCATCATCTTAATAACCTAGTACAATACCTTATACATGGTAGGCACTGGAAAAATAGTTGCTAAATTGAATTTCGTTACCATCTTTTCTTGTAAATAAAAAAAAGCATGATACTTGTGAAGGGAGGTTTATAAAATGACTGCTTTTACTAAAATCTTCAAAATGAACCAAGAATAGAAGAGGTATGATTCAGTAGAAAGGGCATAGGTTCTGGGGTCGGAAGAACTGACTCTGATAGGACTTGAATGATCTTGGATAATTCAATCAGTTTCCTAAAATCTAAAATGAGATGACTGAATTGGATGACCTCTGGGAGTACCTTTATGATCCTATGACCGTAATATGAAAAACGCTTATTTTCAATGAAACGAAATAAATGGCAAATTAGACAAAATTCCATAGGAACAATAACATTGCCCACAATGTGGTTTATTTGGAGGAGCAGGTCAGTTTTAGTTGGGATCTACTGATTGCTTTTATAAAGTTTGTTGTTATTGTTTTGCTTTCAGTTGCGTCTGACTCTCTGTGACCCCATTTGGGTTTTCTTGGCAAAGACATTGGGGTGGTTGGCCATTTCCTTCTCCAGTTCATTTTACAGATGAGAAAACTGAGGCAAATAGGGTTAGGTCACTTGCCCAGGGTCACAAAGCTAGTGTCTGAGGAGAGATTTGAACTAAAGAAGATGGGTCTTCCTGACTCAGACTCTATCCACTGTGCCACCTGGTCAGCCTTTTATAAAGTTAGAGAAAGTTAATTTTTGGGTACAAGATACCTGGGAATGGCAGCTCCAAATTCTTCAGGGAATGTTTGCTTAGACATTCTAAAATGTTTCCAAATATTTTCAGAAGTTTAGTGAAATTTTAAAAAATAAATGAAATCCCTCCAAACAAAATGAATTTTGGATTGGAATCTTTGTCAAACACTTTTAAATATGGGGCAGAGGTCTATTACATAACTGAACAAAGAAGAGGGGGTCACAGGCCAAGTAGATGGGGAATCATTTATGGAAAAATCTGGTGAATTCATAATCTCCAAATTCATGAGACTAATCAATGTGACAAGGAAATACTTTTAATCTCCTGTTACGTCTTAACCAAGTAAGGTAGGAAAATGTGTGGGGAAAAGATCTTTGGATTTGAATCTAAAAGACCTGGGCTGTGATAATGGCAGATGGGGCTCTGCTTTTTCCTAAGTATATCGTTCAAGTCATTTACCTCCTTTGATAATGATAATTCTGTAAAATGAAGGAGTTGGCTTAGATGGTCTCCAAGATTTCTTCTAGTTCCAGTGTAAGACTGGATTGGAAAGTATGAAGACCATACCTGAACTCACCTTGGGTCTGACACATATTGGTATGGAAATCATAGTTTCAAGAGGGAGGTTAATTTTTAAAAAGGGTTTGGGGCAGAAAGGTACACAGTGATGGGGAAGGGGGATTATTTCAGTTACCATGGAAGACTGCAACATAGACTTTTGGGGAGGCCAGGAAAGGTGGTAACATTTAGCTTGTATAATTTTCTCATCCCCTGTTCTCTCAAGGGGTCTGGATGTGGAAAAGGAAAAGGAAAACCTTTCAGAAATTTCCAATGAGAACATTTACACATTGTCAACAAAGAAAGTGTATCAGACCCGAAATACTCCTTAAAAGTACAATGTATTGTGTGATTAGAATTATAGTTCAAGATTAGCAGGTTCCTAGGACATAAAAATGTCAACATTCACAGTGAAACATACCAGACTGCAAGTGCCACACACCTTGCTGAATATCCTGTTTCATTTACTATCATCACTGCTGAACTTTTCAGGAAAACATTTCAGGGATGGCTACTGAAAATTGTTAAGAGCTTTCAGGGAGAAGAGAACAGAAGTAGAATGGTTTGGGTGCAGAATATAGTGTGTGTGTGTGTCCAAGATTTTGTTTCAATTTCCATTTTGTTTGTATTTCTGATTATACATCTTTTGCTTTTCATTTGCTTTCTTCACTGTGATCTCATCTCACTTTTCCCCTTACTGATGTGTTTATACACCCCTCTCTTCTCCTCTCTTTCTATACATTCCCTGAAACAGTTTTGCTTTGTCTCTTGGATCATTTTCAGCTAAAACCTCCTAAGTTGATATGAACCTGTCAGAATCTTCAGAAATGGAATTTAGGCTCGTATCAAAGTATGGCATTTGAGTGAGAGCTGAACAAAGAGGGAATGAGAGAAAAAAGAGATACCTGTACCTGCAGAGTCTAGAATGTGGAAAATCCATTTAGAAGAGGTATGTGATGATGTGTGTTTTGCATCCTTCTTGAATATCCACTGCCAAGTGCATTATGCCTCCATGCAATTTTTATCCTAGTCCTCTTTCCCAGGACTTGCTAAAGTCCAGGAATTGCTATTCCACAGGGCTCTTCCTTTGCAGAATGGTGTGCATTTTACTTTTTCTCTTTCCTTCTTTTCTTTTTCTAATTCTTTAGCTAAACATTTAAATTCAGGTCATTTTCTACTCTTACCTTGATGATTTCATACTCCTTCCTAGCTGCTCAACTTTTCATTTATCTTCTATCAAATTTATTAAAATGCCATATCAAAGATAGATGCTCTTGCCTCTTGGTCTTTTTTAAATTTCTCTCTTCCCCTTCCCTTTTCGACGTCTGTCTCAGTCCATCTGCAGGAAGCTGAACTTTCTGGTTCTCACTTTGAAGGCATTACCTGACTTTGTTTCTCTTTGTCTACTGCTCTTTTCAGTTGCAGACTGGTCAGACTTTTCTAATTCATTTCTTTACTAATGACATCACTGTGACTCACTTGCTGTTCCTGGTAATCAGTGTATGTCTGAAATCTAACCTACATTATAAATTGCTTGGGGGCAAGGGTCTTATCTGTAATCCATAAAGCACACAGAATCCTGTGCAGGGGGAGATAACTTTGAAAGAAGAGGTTATGTCAGTGATGGGGGCTGAAATATGAGGACGAGCTTAAAGATAAATGGGAAGTTTTAAGGTACAAGATGTCACTGATAGCCTCTTAGGGATCTTGAAGAAAGAAGTGGTCAACACCTGAAGGGAAATTTATAAAACGCAAGAAAAGGACTAAATAGTTACTTTAAAATACAGCAAAACGAGGAACAAGATTTGCACTGCAAAATATATGGATTTTAATTTTTTTAAAAAAATTTAGAAAAATATTTTTGATTTATGCTTATTATTTTTGACATTGTTATCTGTATTCATTTGGTTGTGTTACATATTTTTCACCTTCTAAAACTGTTAGAGAAAATTCAGAGTGGGTGGAAAGCAGTGCATATTTTCAGCAGCATGGATGAAATATAAGATGAAATCTAAACTTTCCATCTTCCACATAATGAAGTATCTGATGTTTTACTTTAAGGAGGTCAGTTAGAAGCAAAAGTCAATGTATTGCTCTCCCTCTCAAGCAGCTTTGCAGAAAACTGTCTCCAGACAAATAGCAGAAGGAAGAAGTAGGAACAACATCCTCCATTCACTTCAACCCCCTAAAAGCTCATTTGTAGAACCAAGTAAACATACACATTTCTGCACTATATTTTGAAATCACATTAAGGCCTTTCCAGACTAGCATCTGGAATAGGAGCTGCTTTTGAATATTTAGCCTTTGCAAAACATCAGAAGATGCAAAAATGGTTGAGTGCTTATCCAGGAATTTGCTGTCTCCCCCACCCCATGCAATATATAAAGATATAACGAGATGCATTAATTATAAAATTACATAATTGTAACTTCTTAGTACTTTTTAAGCATTATTCAGTTTTGATAGAATTCTTTTAATTTACTACTCTGTTTCCACAAAGTTGTGTGGTTGTTTTCTGTAAAGACTAATTTTTCATCTATTGCCTGTAACATCTAACAATTTTTTTTCAATGGAAAGAAAGAATTAAAATTTGTTTCTGGAATAACAATTGACTAGAAAATCTGCTCATTAATATATTTAATGCCAAACTAGTCATTATTTTATTTCTTTTTGATTGATTTGGTCCATTTTACCTTCTGCCACATGTACTGCAAGGAAACTTTTTTAGGTTAGTAATTACTGCTAAAGAATGAACAGGAGAAATTGTTAAGGAGGCATTTTCATGAATTAATATTCTATGTACACATCTATTGTTAAGCCAATTTATTCTTTGCTTTAAATCAAAAGAGTTGCCTTTAGTAAGATAAATTAGTGCTCATAAGAAAATGAAAATGCATTTGAGTTACAGCAAGTGTCCTGGAACGTTACATTTTGCATTTCATAGCAATCATTCAGAATCTACTAACATTTCCTGACACTGAGAGTAAAAGCATAAATGTTATTTTAAATAAACAAATTCTTATTCTTCATAGCACAGGTTTAAAATGATTTTATTGATTTTCTAAGTGTTCTTCCATGATAAGGTCATGATGTATTTGGTCCCTCCCTGCAATATAATTAATCGTTATCATTAATAAAAATAATTACCTCTTGGTAACTGAGGTTATCTGGTGGAGTTCTGTCCTATTTGAGACATAAAATCATAGGATCATAGAGTTAAAGCCATAAGGGATATTAGAGGTCATGATAAACCTTAATCAGAGGAGTCTTTTCTCTGACACTTCTCATATTTCCCATTCTTTTGTCTTTCTCATAGTCTGATTTTCACGGCTGAGTAAAAAACACATTGCCTCCTCCTTGAAAGGAATACGGAGTTGTAATGGCCAAGGGGGAATGGATATTAGTAGGGTCTTTCTTTCATGTTTTTTGTCATATGTTCCTGAGAGCTACTGAAGTGGGAATATTACATATAAGCTTAATAAATAAATGAAATAGATTAGAAAATTTAGATCACAATCACCTAAAATGAAAGATGGTCAACATGACTGCAGCATTTGGTCTGATTCTGAAAAACAGATTGCTCCTAGAACCAGGAATGAACTCTGATCAATACTGGCTAGTCTTAGATTTGCTGCTGATTGGAATCAGAGTCAAAAGAGTATTTTTGAAATGCCTATGCACTCAAGTGATGATGATGCTTGATACTCAACATTATTTAAACTAACCAAGATGTAGCCCCTGCTCACTAGGAGCTAAGTCATGTACTACACAGATGAAAAAAAAAATGGATGAACCTAGAACACAGGCTCAACATAAGAGAGACTGAGACATAATCAATGATTTTATGAGCTTCTCAGTTTGTTTTGTTGGGTGTAGGTGGTTGGAAAGAGAAAAGATGATGGTGGCAATGGTGAATTTTGGTTCAGACTTAGACGGAACACATTCAACAAACATTTGTTAAGCACTTAAAAAGTACAGAGCACCATGGGTAGTAATGGGGACATAAAGACACAAATGAAAAAGTTCCTCCCTTCAGGGAGCTCATATTCTACTGGGAGGATACAGCACGCACAGAGAATAATAAATACAATGTAAAGTGAGGAGGGAGAGAACACTTTGAGGGAATGGAATGGAAAGGCACAATCAAGGCTGAAGTAGATGTTAACAAGAAGGTAAGTTTCAAACGGAGACAGTGTCCTGAAAGTACAAAACCAGTATAGGAGAGAAACAGAAAGTAATGAGATTGAAAGAAAAGGTACAGGGGGATGATTAGCTACAGAGATCAAACCATCAGTCATATTCCTCTTGCTGCCATGTAACAGTGTATCACACACCTGCTTCATCTTTGCCTCTGCTTAGTAGATAACCTTCCATTTACTATGAACGTAATAAAGCAATTGTGGTGAAGGGATTAGTCTGTGATTTCATGGGCTGAGGAACTCCCAGGTGAGGACACTCCCTCTCCCAAAGCAGGTTGGCGCCTTCTCTGCAATCTAGTCCTAGAGAGTTGTCTAGGATGTTGAGAACTGAAGGGATTTGAGCTGTCACACAGTTATAGCCAGTATGTATCCAAGGTGGGACCTGAATCTAGTACTTGTTGAGAACAACTCTATCTCACCAGGCTGCCTCAAAAACCAAGCAAATTGTGGTTAGTTTTGAATGAAATAAAATAAAGATAAAAACATAAATATTTCACCATGAGCCAGTGCTGTTAAATAATGCTTAGTTAGAGACCCTTGCTGAGTTAAGGACATTTGACTTGTGAGTGTCCCATACATAAGAGTCATTTCCTCCTCCAACCCACTGAGGACACATTCAAAATCCTCCTCCCCCACAATCCCTGCCATAAATTGTTTTAAACTCACGGCTCCATCTGGTGGCCATGATGTGGGGAACTGTCTGACAATGCTTTCTCCATTATCTTTTTTCCCCAAGTATGGAAAGAGTGAACATGCCACAGCCCCATCTTTTCTTGATCTTTCACAATTCACATCTCTGTTCTACCTTATGAAATTCTTCTCTCTGTCACACACACACACACACACACACACACACACACACACACACACACACACACCCTTCCTACTTTCTCTTTCTTTCAACTCTTTCCCTAAAGTCTCTATGAGTAGGAAAATTTCTTTTTTCTTTCACTCTCTTTTTATTTTTCTTTCCTCTACCCTTCGTTTCACTTATGAGATCCAACTGACCCTAATCATTGTTGGTAAGCCTAACTTTGGGACTAGTGGCATATGTAGCAAGGAAAATGAAATGTGACAAACATTTATTAAACTACAATTATGTGCAGGGTGATCTTTTAGGGCTGGGAACACAAGAACACAAATGAGGTGGATTCCTGCCTTCAGGGAATTTATAATCTATGTAGGGGAGACAATACATATACCAATGAGCATAATTCAAGGAAAAGAGAGGAAGGAGAGTACTACACCTGAGGAATTGGAGAAATAGCTTCTGTCAGGAGGCAGCATCTAAGCTGGGCCTTGAAGAAAGACGCTCCATAGAATGTGCCCCGGATTTTACAGTCCAAGGAGCTGAAGTTTGAATTCTGCCTCAACAACATTCTAGATATGCGATCTTGAGCAAATCACTTCCATTATTTCTACCTCAGATTTTTCTTCTATAAAATGAGGAAATTGGACTAAATGACCTCCCTTCTAGCCCTAAATTCTACAATGAAATTTTGAAGTGAAATTAGATATATTAAGAACTTTCGATTTCTATAATCCTTGAAAATACCCTTTAGACCCTTTCTGAAAGTCACAGTGTGACACAGTAAACCTAGATTAGTATCATTGGATCATAGATTTATGGTGGTAAAGGGTCATAGAGGTCATCTAGTTTAACCCTGAGGTAACATGCATTAATTAAATGTATACTATGTACCAGTCACTATACTAAGTACTGGAGATACAAGTCCAAACAAAAAGAAAGATAATCCTTACCCTCAAAGAGCTTACATTTATGTGGGGGAACACAATACATAAAAGGGAGATGAAAGCAGGGGGGATGATGGGAAGTGCTGAGAATCAGAAACGTAAAAGAATAAAGGAAGATCCCCACAGGGGAGTCTCTAGATGGAACTCACCCATTAGAGAAGTGGACTGAAGTAAAGGCATATTCCAGAGTGCGAAGGCCCCGTGCACTGAGGGAACTTCCAGGGTGATGAAGCAGTTGAGGCATGATGGCAAAGCCCGGAAAGGTCCAGAGGGAGAAATTAACTTATCTTCATAAGGTAACACAGGTAATAAATAGCGAGATTGGATTTGAATCCAGATTCAGTCATCTTTCTGATTATCATGTTTCCCTGTCCACTGGCTCTAATTAAAACTTATCCTTAAGCACCAACATCTACACTACATAAGAAAACACTTTCTTAATCAATTTGTTTCTCTACTTTCTGCGATTTTTTTCATAGCAAACATGCAGTAGCATGGATACTCTCTCCACTGATACAGACTGTAACTCCATTATGGCTTGGTAGATGGTCTTTGAATGTTGTTGCTATGGCTGAGAAATTTATTACTCTGGGAATGACCTCGGGATGAGCCTTTCGGGACTGTGCTAAGGCGATCTGCAGATAATAGACATGCAGTCCACCACCAGGCCAAGGTTTTCCTAGCTTGGAAGGACAATGTCCTAACTGGTATGTCCTTTGAGAACTTTACCATACGGTAAAGAACCAAGTAGGATATTCAGTCAGTTAAAAAACACGTATTAAGTTCCTGTTATGTACCAGGTCCTAGGCAATCAGTAGACAATTTCTGTTACCTTATTGGTGAAATAGATGTTGGTGGGCCAAAAACATAAACAGCACTGATTACACTATATGGAGCTATGTTCTCAATTTCAAAACCATTTGTGTGTTGGAGACTTCCTATGTCCTAGTTATAAATGTCAACTGCCTCAACTTCTTCTCACCACCTATCTATTGTATTATTTAAGTAATTAATTCCACTAAAGGCCCAATTTAGTTAAGTTTAACTCAATTCAGTTCAATTCTATTTAACTGAATGAGATCAAGGCCAAATTGCTTAACCTATACAGCACCTAGCTAGAATGTTAGACCTGGAATCAGGAACACCTCAAATCCAGGTTCAGATACTTATGAGCAGTATGACACCACACATTTCACTTATCTGCTTCTTGCCTCAGTTTCCTTATCTGTAAAATAGGGAAAATAATAATATCATACCTCCTAGAGCTGTTTTGAGGATCAGAAGACATATATTTGTAAAGTACTTTGTCAGCTTTAAAGCACTATATAAATGCTAGCTATCATTGTTATTGCTAACTAAACCAACTCTAAAAACTGTGATTCTAGTGTTTAAGACCATGTCTAACACCATAAGGGGAAATGAGAAGTATAAGGCACAGTCCTTGCCTTTGGGTTGTTTATCAACTTGACAGACAAATGAGACTTACACACAGGAAACAATCTGCAAAGAATTCATCCTAGGCAGTGTATAATTAAGTGCAAGGATTTGGGGAACAGATTACTGAGTGATAGAAATATTCAGGGAAACAAAAATGCGGGTTCCACATAGGGTTTGGGCCTCCACTTGGGTCCTAAAGGATACAGAGGATTCAGAGTGGTAGGGAAAGACACTGGAGGCAGGAGTAATGATCTAACAGAGTCAGTGCAACTTTCAAAAGTTTATAGTTAGGAATCTTTTAGGAACTAGGTACATGAAATTATGCATTTTGGTATTCAGAAGCTTAACTAACTTTAAGAAGCTTCTTTACATATTATTAATATTATATGGCATTGTCACTCTGGCAGAAATTTCACTAAAGTCTTATAGCTCATGTATTTTTTTTGTATTTAGGATCCAACAGGTATTCTAGAGTTTCATTTACCTCATCCCCTCAACTATATGAAAATGTATACTTACAGACAATGTTTTGTCTACTGACTTAGTTCTTCCTTATCAGTATAATAAGAATATTAATATTCACTTTTGACCTGTGTAGTTCAAATGAGATGATGTACAGACAGGTGTTTTGTTACTATCAAGTGCTATATATAGTATAAACACAGATATAATATAGCTATATATTATATATAGCACTATACTTTTATATAGCTATATAATATAGTGCTATATAATATAGGCATCAAGTGCTATATATAACATACATAGCTATATATAATAGAGCCATATATTACATATAGCATTATATTTATATATAGTGCTATATATAACATAGCTATCAAGTATTATATATAGTGCTAAATGTAATATACCTATTAAGTGCTTTATATAATACATATGTATATTGCTATATTAATATAGTCATATATTATATGTAGCACTACATTTTGTATATATGGCTATATATATATGGGGCTATATATAATATTTCTATTAAGTCTTCTATATAATACACACAAACACACACATAATGCCAAAGAGCTAAATACAATAGAGTTTGGGAGGGAGACTAAAAAAATTGAGGAAAGCAGGAGGTCTTTACCTTGCAGAAAGAGAGGGATTTTAGGAAGTGGGGTAAGGAGGGAGGGCATACCAGGTATGGGGGAAAACCAGAGCAAAGACACAAAGATAAAAGAAACTGAGAAAAAATTTGTTTGCCCAGATTGTAAAGGATGGGAGGAGTGTGATGTATAAAGATATTAGGAAGGTAGGTTGCAGGCATGGTTGTGATGGGCTTTAATAGATAAACAAAGGAGTTTCTTTTTGATTCCAGTGTCATTAGAAGCCATAGGAGTTTTCTGAGTAGGGGAGGGACGATGGTAACACCTGCACTTAAGCAGAATGACTTTAGTGACAGTGCTGAGTCTGGAATGAAAAAGGGAGAGACTTCTGGCAGGAAAACCAATAAAGTGAGTTGCAATAAACTAGGTGAGAGTTGATGAGGCTGTGAGCTAAGTAGAGAGAAGGGGTCAGAAAGATGATGTAGACTGAGACAGAAACATGATTTGGCTATTTGTTGGATATGAGGAATTGAGAATAGTTTATGAACCTGGGAAACTAGAGGATGTTTGTGTCTTTGACAAAAAGAGGGAGGAGGTGTTTTGGGGGAAAGAAAATGAGTTCTACTTGGGACGTACTGAGTTTGAGATAATACCACCTAATGAATATACAGTACTTTTAAGTTTTCAAAACTTTTGCCTTATATTATCTCATGTAAGCTTTAGGACCTCTGGGAACTAGGGGTATGCTACCCCCATTTTACAGAGAAAACTGAGGATCAAAGAGGTTAACTGGTGGGTAGAGATAAGTGCAAAAGATGAATCAATCAGTATGAAAGGAGGGTCATAGAGTTCAAGTATTAGTGAGGATCTTAGAGGTTATTCAGTCCAACTTCAACTTTTAACAGGTGAGGAAACTGAAGCCCAGAGAAGGCATGTTTGACTTGCCCAAGACCATGCTGGTAGTAGAAACACCTTTAACGTGAAATTGTGGCAACAAGCTGATGCAACTTTTTGATTCCATGCAGGGTCTGTGTTGTGTACCAGAAAGAGCTATAGGTTTGGAATTGGAAGACCTGGTTGTAAATCTCGAACTCTGCTGCCTTACTACTGTGCCTTGTGACCTTGGACAAAGCTTTCAGTTTCTCCTCTATAAATAGCAGTTTAGATGATCTTTAAAGTGTCCCTTCACTATAATCCTAGGCTCCCTCCTCTCTAGTGTTTGGTGATCATACAGTAATATTCCTATTTTATTGCCTACAAACATAAATACCTCATTCCAGAAGGGTTTCTCACAAATGTAAAAAGACAGTCATCAGGAAGAGAAACAGAAATACATTTTATGCTTAAGTGCAGTCTCTAAGGATAGATTTGAACTGGTCTCCTCATAGAAATAACAGAACAGAAAGCACCCTAGAAACCAAGATGACAGTCAACCAGCATGTACTATGTGCTTACTATATGCCAAGCTCTGTGTGCCTTATAGCATTGGGAGTTTTTTTTTTTTTTAAGGCCAAAAACAAAAAAAATCATCCCTACCCTCAAAAAGCTTACATTTTAATGTAAATTATGTTTAATTTACATTCAACAGGGAAATAACTAAGTACATACAAGATATGTACAGGATAGGTAGAAGGCAATCTCAGAGGGAAAGAATAAACAGCTGACAATAAATAGGGGGCTGGAAAGACCTTTAGGAAAAAGGTAGATTCAATTATTTGATCAACTGAGATAATATTTTTAAAGCATTTAGTACAGTGCCTAGTATATAGGTGCTATATAAATGTTTTCCCCTTCCTTTTTCCCTTCCCCTTTCCCTTTTGTTATTTAAGAATATAATATAGGAAAAAAAAAAAAAGAGGTGATGGCCATGATGCATACTGAGAATGAAGCAAGTTTACTCCTACACTCAACCCAGGAAACTTCTCTCCAACCCCAAAATTCCTGGAGTTCCCTTTCCTATCTGCTGCTTTTTTTTTTTTAAACCAAGAACTTGACATTTAGTAGCGCACTGTATGAACAATACAAAAATACATGTACACACGGACATAGCAACACTTGCTTGAATGGGTAGGTTTTCAAGGTGTAGTTTGAAATGTGACCTGTGCTCATGTCATCAGTTGGAATAAACCAAGTGTGAGTTGTCCTAGATCCTGGGACTTAGACTCAGTTTCTTGCCTAGGTAGCTTTTTCAATTTTCCTTGCACTGCTCAGATGAAATATGTACTTGCTTTCACATTTGCGCATTTCTTTTGCCCAAAGTCCATCTTCCTGGATCGGTCCACCTCCCCTTGGCCACGCAAACCTCGAAATCTCATTGGTTTCCTTCTCTTTTCCAACCACTCATTCATCCTACAAAGGAGGAAGTGAGACCTGAAAGGTGAGCAATTTGCCTAAGGTCATACAGGTAGTTAGTAACAGAGCTGGAATTTGAACCAAGGACCTCTGACTCTCAGTTTCATTAGAGCTCTAAGGTCCTTTTTCATTCTAAGAATTTGGGATCATATGCTTCTACCAGATGATATAATGGAAAAAAAATATGAAATTGAGAGTCAGATGTCTTGGTTCAAATTCCAGCTCTGTTACTTACTACCTGCATGACCTTAGGCAAATTACTCACCTTTCAGATCTCATTTCCTCATTTCTACAATGAAGGAGTGATGACTTGTAAAGTCCCTCTGAGCTCTAGATTTGTGAACCTATGATCATTATACTCTATTAACCTAGTAGTCCTCCCCCTTGTGTCCACGCCCCTCTGACTATACCCCTCCCATAGCATCACTATGTCCAAATGCTACTGCACGCACCCTACACATCCAAAAGAGGACACCTTTACTTTCTAACAATTTCAATCTCACTTCCTTTCACTTGTGTGTCTCAAGAATTTACATAAGGCAAAGAACTTTTCAGCTGGTTGTAGAATTTTCAGTTGATATACTCTGGGTCACTTGAGTGATTTTTTTTTATAGAACCGAAACCCTAGCTAAAGTTGCTATAGTTCTCATTTTCTGAAACATCTTAAGTTCTAAGTGACGTCCCAAGTAACGAAGGGAAACAGTAACATTAGAACTTGAACAACCTTCTTTCAAGTAGTTAATTTGTTCTCAAAGTCCGCTCAAATGTTATCTCTTACATGACAATTTTCCCGATTACCCCAGCTACTTGCACCCCCTCACCCCAGGAAATGATTTTTTTAAATCTAAATTTTTTTATATATTTAAATATATATGTGGTCTTATGTTATAGACTGAAAATTCACTGAAGATAGTGACTGTTTCATTTATGCCGTTTTATTCCCACTACTGAGCAGAGTGCCCAGTACATAGTAGGCATTTAATAAATGCTTGCTGATTGGCTGATACGTGTCAGCTTTTTTTTTTTTCTGGCTGCACCTGGGGTATCCGAGTGGTGTACTTATTTTCCCAAAGGGGAAGCTAAGGAAAAGAGGATTAGCAACTTGCCCCCAAAGTATGTGGGCTCTGACTAGAATGAAAGCCAATATAAACTACTGTGGTTTTATATAATTATGGGAAAATACATTACTTTTTACATAAAGAACCTCCCCAAACAGTCGAAGAAGAAGGTTCTTTTCAGAAACTCACTTAACTTTCCATGCTCTAAAATACATTCTGAAATATAGTTTCCAATGGACTATAGGTTTCTCTGCTACACATCTGGTCCTTCTGCCCATTCCTCGCCCCAAGCCCTTTTCCATCCTAGTCAAATTCCTCCATGGCAGGAACTGGGGAGTTGACAGATTTGCCCTTGTCACCTTTTACACCCTACAATTCAAGTTACCTGCGAAACTGCTGACAGCATCTTCGGCTTCCAGAAGCCCTCTTTGTTTGGTCCCCTGCAGTTCACTTTTGGATTTCCAGACAAGCTTTACCATCCTGATCATCTCTGGCAGCTCCCAGGTCAATGGTCCCTGCTGATAGTCTGGCCGGCTGCCCATTGGAGAGGGCAGCAGACCTTCTCGTGGAGTCCACCTTCTGCCCAGCTCTGCCGAGTTAAAACATCGATCTAGCACAGGCATTCTGCCCTGCTCTCCAGAGGTGCTGCTGCCGCCGCCGCCGCCGCTGCAACCAGAGGGGTGCTTCTTCACAGACAGGGGAAGGCGAACGCGAGAAAAAGAAAAATCATGTCCAGCAACTGGAAGGGAAGGCTTCTCCAGCACTGCCCCTTTGGTCTCTCAACAAACTGAGGAGCGATTGACTCTCCAAGACTCCGCACTGGCGAGCGATCTCAGTTACTGTACTTCTCCTTCCTTAGATATAGAACGCACTCCCCCCTCCACCCCCCTAGGCACTGAGTTCACAACACTTAATTAATCCCAGGCTACAGCTGGAACGACAGCAGGGGAAAAAAAGCCACTGAGGTTTAAGCATTTGCTTTTCTTCCTTTCCCCTTCATTTATCTAGTCTTTTATTTCCTTTCGGCTCTTTTCAAAGATCCTCCACACTGCAACAAGGCACCAGAGAGTTCCATGAAATGCAGTGGGGTTCTCTTCTTCGTCCTGTGTCACGGTAGAGGTCTGTTATCTGAGGTCCTCAGGTGAACAGCTGCTGATTTAGTAAACTGAAGAAACTCCACCAAACCATGCCCTGCAGCCTGAGGGAGTCCTCAATAAACAGAAGGAAGCTAGAACAGTCCAGCCTAACCAGTTCACAGCTGCCTCTCTCTGGATGGCCTGGCAGGGGGCCATCTCTCTCCTTGCCACTAATGACTGCACTATGATGAAGATATTAAAAAAGCTCTTTGAATTTATTCACAGTAACACAATGAAATACTGCAATCCTTCTCCCCCTCCAGTCCTTCCCATTTCTTCTCCTTGCTTGTCCCTTGGTTTTCCAGCAAACCTAAAGGGGGTTTTGACCTAGTAGTCCAATCCCTTTGTAACCTCAGCTGCCCTTCAGCTGGAAGGGGAATAACATTGATTCACATTCCTAAGCTAACTGTGAAAGAAGTGAATTAGGGAAACATCAAGATCTGCATGCATAAGTCCAGGGCTGTTGTGTAATCTGAACAAAAACTCAGACAGTCTTAGCCCAGTTTCGAAGTAGCAAGTTAAACAAATATATACATATATAAAGGAGTCTGAAAAAGACCAAGGGGCATGTCAGGCAGGCAGTGAGAAGGAAGAAATGTAGCTGAAGAAAGTCACTTTCCCAGGAGATAGCACCGTGGACTTCGGATCTGGGCCCTAGGACTATTGGGCCTCCACCTGAGACAGGTTCATCCGAGGACAGGCAGGATGGCTTTAACAATTTCCCTGCAGTTTAGAGATATAAGCACTAATTCTGGAAGTCAAAAGCCAATATATAAAAAAGGAACACACCCTTGTGGATGATTTGAAAGGCCCTGGACATAAATGTAAATGAGGCAGTATTGTATTTGGCACTTCTGCCAGTAAGTAGGGTTTATAGGAACATTTTGAACCCAAGCATTCACATGGACATCCCTTATTTTCCTGTAGCATATTACATCTTTCCCCTTGCATCCCTACATTGCAAAATGCTTTATTTTGCTTGGCATTTTCTTCTGCTGATGTACAATCAGTTGTTCCTGATCTACATTCCTTTTGGGGCTGGTTTATCATACAAAAATCTGATGTTTCTTCAGGGGTGGAGAAGGAAATTTAGGGGAGAGGAGGAGGAAGACTGTAAGGAGACTGTGTTTTATTTTTACTCTCTCTTCTTTTTAAAGGAGGCTGCTGAAAGCTTCCTTAATATGTTTTCTTATTATTCTTATTCCTCTCAACCCATGGCTAATAAGTTTGGTTTTTCCACACTGAATTCAGTGACTTGTCCCCTTTTTTTTCCAGATGGAAAAGTACACTGGCAAACAAATTCTATCTTTCCTCATAGATGAAGAAGATCCAAGTAAGTGTGCTGAAATATAAAAGTATAAACATATGAAAAAGGCACCTGGTGCCTTCCCTTTATGAACTTTGTAATCAAAATATTAATAAAGCACTTATAATTATTATAACTAAGCATTTGGGTAACCTAAATTTAGAATATTTAAAGATCTGCTCATAAGAAAAACATACCTTTTCTCCTTCCTTTTTTTCCAAGCAGACGTGAGAGGTATCAAGTACTAGTATGATACTTTCATTACTGTTTTTTTAACAACCATGGCTACTTTTATTTTACCATTCCCATTAAAACTTGAGATGTTAAAGCTTTCTAGAAAATAGATTTAAAAATCTTTTAGCTGTGAATGGACTCATGGAACCTACTTGCATTTTATCTGGATAGGATCTTAAACTCATTCCACAGTCACAAACTTCCCTGATGATGCCAACCCTAGGGCTTCCTAAGCATCTGCCTGTTTTTATTTTTGTTCAGCTATTTTGCCATAGTCATAAGTATCAGGATATCCTGACCCTTTGAACAAAGGGGTTAAGAACAAAGAAAACAAATATATGATTTTATATGTCACAAATACTAATGCACTAATATAACTCTGGTTACACATTTGTACAAGAATGGCATTTTCTTTTATCTAAGATTATATAATTTCCATTGTAATTATTTTTTATTATTTTATACATTTCCTCATAACAAACATGGAGAAGTTATAAGTTAATAGATCATTAAAGATGAGTACTTACTAACAGGATTGAATGTGATGGCTTAAAAAGAATCATTATCAATTTCAGTTATTACCTTTGAAGAGGGACCTAATCTGTTTAAAGTTTTGAAAAATGAAAATGCTCAGTTTTAAGAATTTCCCTTGTTATTTTGTGAGGATCAAGGAAAGGACTCTATATCGTCCTCATCCTGGACTAGAGGTTCAAAAATACCACGAGAAAGGTCATTCTCGTGGTATTTCTGGCTCATCTAGAAACAGGAAGTACAGGAAATCTTGCGAGAAAGTCTGGCTCAAGAGATTTTTTGGCTCAACTTTTCAGACCCAAGAGATTGGGATGGTTCAAATAAGCTTCAGATAAACAGACAGTATTTCAGCACTTGTCTGAGTCTTCAGTTTCAGTCATTTTTCTTCTAATTAGTTTCAATTATATTGTATGGCTACCATCCTCTAAATTGTGATAACCAGTGTCTTAAAAAACAGTAACAACACACACACACAAAACAATCTCTTCTCCATTTATTCATCCATTGCTAGAAAAGTCTGTATCTGGAAACTTGGAACAAGCACAAAGACCTTGGAGAAAGAAATTAGTGGAGATGAGCTGTATGGAGAAGTAATCCCATTATAAAGGTGGCTTGTAATCCACGTGGCTGATTTAATCTCATTCGTATTCTGAGTTCTGAAATTAAGATGCCATAAAATAATAAGATTTCAGATGGGTTATATGCAGAATTTCAAAATAGACTCTTTTCTTTCCAGATACCATAAGTAAATTTGAGCACCGCTTCTGGCAAAGAGTTGTTCCTCTTTCTCCATGTAAAAGAAAATAAAACTAAGTCCAGTGGCACTGATCCACTGCACACTCAGTTCTAACAAGGCTTCTTTCCTCTGGTACTTATGGGGAGCTAATCCGTAACCTCAACATAGCAGGGTGCAAGGAAGAAGAAAAAGTCCAGGTCATGACAGGTTTAAGAACCTGCTTTCTTGGCAAAGTCTCTAAGATTTATTTACTTTCATTTTTCATGTAGGATGCAAGGAGCAATGGTGTCTGCTATGCTTGTTGGTATGTCATGAGTTCAACACCTTAAAAAATAGGCTCTCAGTAAGTATTATTTGATGATGGAAATGATAAGTACATTGATGCGATGTACTTCTAACAATATAATTTTTCTTTTCTGGGAACATCAAACCTGTATTCGTTTCTTTGTGTTATCTTTTTAGATTAAGTATAGCACATATCAATTTAGCTTTATCCAGAAATTTTCACAGAGCCCAATAACTTCTAGCAACTCAAATAAATATTCCTATTAAACAATAGCTCATTTTTATAAAGTATTTTAAGATTTGCAGAGTTCTTCTGTTGCAACAAGTCTACTAGTTTTACAGATGAGTGAACTCAGGGAGTTTGAATGATCTGCCCATGACTGTGTGGCTAAAGTCAGGGTCAGAATCTGGCCCCACTTCTTCTGCTTCCAGTTTCCTTGTGCTCTGTGCTGCCTTAAATTGCCTCTCCCAGTAGATGGTGTGAGGGACAAACAGTGAAGGTGCTCCCCTTGGTCAGGTTTTCCTTTCATAGTTGCAGCTCTTTTCAACTCATATCAGTAACAGGGGAAAAGAAGAGTGAGTGTTTCTGCCTGACTGATGTACTCTAAAGCAAAGAAACCCCAACATCCTTCTGGAGAAACAGAAATGTAATCACTCTCGTCTTAACTAATCTCAAAGGAGCAATGCCAGCAAGTAAACAAAATCACTGTCTTACAGGCTAGAAAAGACTGCATATCTCCACAGCCCCATGAAAACTGGGTGGGGGCTGGGGGTGGGGGAGAGGGGCAGGGGGCCCTGGAAGAAAAGAGGTGAAAGACCAGGGGTCAGAGTCATCATTCCAGTTTCACAACAGGTGTCTCTTAAATATTCCTTCTTTTCTCATTCATTCGGAAGCTATGCATGAACGGCAGTAGCTGCAGGAATGCCGGCAATTGGTTTGGTGCCAGACAGTGGAGGAAGCACCTTACGGGTCTCTTTCCAGTCTCTTGGAGCTTGCCTGGCCTTCATTAACCCAGTGCTCTGGTTTTCCCTGCAGGAAAGTCTCTTTACTTTCCCTGCCTTCAACCTCAGCACCCCGCCTCCCCCAACCCTTCATCCCAATCCACCCCTTTACTGCTCTTTCTTTCTTTAAAGAAAGAAGCCAGGGTTTTTAGTTGGCAACAGACCTTTCTCCTGGCTCTTAGCTTCCCTAACTAGTGCCAAATCTACTGTCTCCAATAGTTCTCCCACAACAAATCAGTCCAGTAACACAAAGGCTCGGGTGGGGAAAATGGCAGAAAAAACTCAATTTGCTCTACTTTACTCCACTCTCTTCTATTATTTTGTTCCCCTATGTATATGGTCTCCCTTTCTGTTTCTATCCCTAACTAGTCATTTCAGTTTGTTCTGTGATGTTGGCATGATGCTCCCTGGATTTAGCTTTTTACAAGTGGTTTCTGGGTTTTCTTCTGATTGTAAAACACTGCACATAGAAACACAACAAATTTTCCTTTGCTTCTATTTTCCTTATTTAGCTCTGGCACCTGTCACTGCAATAAAAAAAGCAAATCAACTTCCTCCTCCTCTCTATACCCAACATCCATATCTTCTTGAGCATGTGTGTCTCTAACGAGGCCCACAAATCTATCTATTTCTAATGTTAGGCTATTTTTTCCAGGTTCTGAAGAATGAATGTCAAACAAAATCTTTCTTTCTTTCTTTCTTTCTTTCTTTCTTTCTTTCTTTCTTTCTTTCTTTTTCTTTCTTTCTTTCTTTTCTTTCTTTCTTTCTTTCTTTCTTTCTCTCTTTTTTCTTCTTTCTTTTTCTTCCTTCTTTCTTTCTTTCTTTTTCTTTCTCTCTTTCCCTTCCTTCCTTTCATATCTTTATCTTATTTTATTATTTATTTTGTTTTTAGTTCATGCAATATGTTTTATTTCCTTAACACAGTGCAATAAAAAAGATAGTTACACATGAAACTGCAAACCTAGCATGTACAACTTGCAATTCCCTCCAAACATGCAATAAAATGTTTTAGGCAAGAGTTACTTTATCATTCCATGCTTCCAATGAAAGGGCAGAAGTAGTGCATATGTGAAGGGGAAATTTCTTGGGAGAGGAGGTGAGAGGATAAACAGAGTTTTGAAAAGTAAGAAATAGTGGGTAGAGTTGAATAGGAGGAAAGACTATATAACCAGACAAGTGGGAAGTCAGTGAAGTAACCAAGCATACTATGTATACCTGTTGTATAACTCATTTAATGTACCACATCCAGAGGTTTGAGTTTGAATGAACTCTAGTGAGGATTTTTTGCCTTCCGATGACTCCAAAAATCTATGTATTAAACACTAATCATGGGATACCAGAATCATTGAATTTCAGGGTAGGAAGCAACACTGGCCACTTAGTCCAAACCATTCCTAAAAAAGGACTCATTTACAACACGCTGGTCAAGTGATCATTCAGTTTATGTTAAAATACAAGAAATGATGGAGAGCCTTCTAGCAGAAGCTCATTCCATTTGTGGATACTTGAGTTGTTAGGAAAATTTTCCTTGACAGTAGATCTAGGTTTTCCTCATAATTCTCACAAATTATTGCTAGTTCTTCTCTCTAGGAATAAATAGAACAAGTTGAATCATCTTCTACATGATGCACCTTCAAATGCTTGAGTATGTCTCTCATATCCTCCCACATCCCTCTACTGTCTTCTTCAGGCTCAACTTTCCAATTTCTTTCAACCAGTCCTCATATGGAACATACAGACTTGGAATGCCTTCATATCCATGTTTTTTTTTTTAGCTACTAAATGTCCTTCCTAAAACTGGAATGGAATACAACATTCCAAATGTTGTATGATGAAGGCAGAATACAAGGGAACCATCATCTATTTATTCATGGAAAGTGTGCTTCTTCTCTATTATGCAGTTCAATTATGAACTGAGTCTAGCCCCACATCACCCACTGCCTGCTAGACATCTCCATCTAGGTATCTCAATGGAATCTCAAACTCAGTCTATCTAAGGCAGAACTTACTTTCTTCCCGCTCTTCTAAACTCACTTGCCTTCCAAATCTCCCATTTCTGTTGGGGGTGCCACCATTTTTCTAGTCACTCAACCTCATAATCTTAAGAGTCATTCTAATTTTTTGCCCACCTGCCTCTCCCTCTCCTTCCAATCAATTCAGCACCAAACCATGTTGATTTTGTCTCCTTAGTATCTCCTGAATCCACCCTCTCATCTCCACTCATATTGCCACTAGACAGTTCAAGACTTTATTACATCTGGACTATTGTAATAGTCTTCAAATCAGTTTCTGTGCCAGTAGCCTCCCTCCATCTCTAAACCATCATCTGCATAGTCACCAAATTGATATTCCAAAGGCCAAAATCTCTCCCCCTCCTCAGAGCCTTGAGTGGCTGGCTCTCTCATGCTTCTAGAGTCAAAATCAAACTTCTCAACCTGGCATCTAAAATCTTCACAATCTGACTCTATACTCCCCTTTCCCACCTACCTAGCCTTTAATTTTTTTCATATTAATCCCCTTTATGACCATATCCTCCAGTCAAACTGGTCTAATTGCTGTTTCCTAAACTTAACATTAGCAGCTAGATGGTGCAGTGGATAGAGTACTAAGGACTTGTCTTCATTAGTTCAAATCCCACCTTGGTTGTGTGACTGTGGGCAAGTCACTTAACCCTGTTTTCCCCAGTTTCCATATCTGTAAAAAATGAGCTGGAGAAGAAATAGGGAACCACTCCTGCGTCTTTGCCAAGAAAGTCCCAAATGGGGTCATGAAGAGTCAGACATGACTAAGCCACAACTAAACTCAGATTCTGTCTTCTCTCTGCCTCTCTCCTCAATCATTTAGACATTCTGCAGCCCATGCCTGGAATGCATTTCCTCACCTCCTTGAGGGGAGGAACTATTTGATTTTTCCTCTCTTTGTTAGGGTCTAGCATTTAGGGTTTGCTGACTGGATGATATACAGCTAAAGGCTGAAGCCTGAATTTTCATAATGAGAATTGTTTATTATACTCTTGACAATATGTTTCAGTGCTTTAACTATTCTTAGGCTTCCCTGATGGGTGACTTGAATTTCCTTTACTATAACCATTACTTCTCAGGGAGCCCACGGTGATGAATGGGGATATTTGATTTCTGAGCCTTATATCATGTCTTCTACATATTTTTCAGCAGTGATCATGTCTCCCCAGGCCTCTTACTGTCATTATTTCACCAAACTGAACATGGATGATTCTCTTAACCTTTGTATTAGAGGGTTTATTGTTGAACTCATTTTTATCACTTGAATTGCCCTTATGTATTCTCCCTTTAATTTGTCATTTTCCTTCTTAGAACCATGGAAAACAGAACTGAATTTAATGCTCAAAGAGAAACTTCAATAAAGTCTGAAATTTGTGCTTTTTTTGTTGTTGAAAAAGTGACTTGTGAATGCCAGAAGCTGCTTAGAGTTGCACTAGACAAAGACCACCTCAAGGAGATTAGAAAAGAGATTACACAGGCCACATCAATGAAGTACTGGGAACTGCATGAGAAATTTCTTTTCCCCTTAATATTAAAAAAAAATCAATGAGGTTACTAATAAGATAAAGACTGTCCATATGAACTACCAGAAAATAAATGAAAAGTAAATAAACATTCCCAGTTCCTTCAATTGATCAATTGATTGCCAGTCTTTTCATCATTCCAGTCACCCTCCTCTGGGTACATCCTAGTCAGTCAGTGTCCTTAAGATGTGGTACTTGGGAACTGAACATAGTACTCCAGGTGTGGTCTGACCAGAGCAGAATACAGTGGTGCCTCCCTCATTCTAGACACTATGCCTTTATTATTGAAACCTAAGATTGAGTTAGTTTTTTTGGGGGGGAAATAGGGAGATGAATGACATGTTGACTCACATTGAACTTGCAATCCACTGAAACTCCTAAATCTTTTTCAAAGAAACTGTTGTCCAACCATGCCTCTCCTATCCTGTACTTGTGAAGCCAATTTCACTAGAGAGTAATTTATTTTGGGTACTATGATTTCACTGGTGTAGGGAATGTACCACAAGTAAAATCCCTTTATGAATGTGGATCAGCACTGACTCTTCAACTTGGAGTTTTAGAGAAATTCCTGGCCTTGTAGAAAAAGGAAGTGGATTTTCCAGGGTAACCCAGTCAGGTTTTGAGCTGACTCTGAGACAGCTCTCTATCCACTACATAACCATGCCTTCCTAAGAGTAATTTATTCCTATTCAATTTCATCTCATTACATTTAACCCATCATTTTAGCTCATGGAGAACTTTTGGAATTTTCTTTCATCAAATATGAGAGCTATTCCTCCAATAGTCCTTGCCCCAAATGAATTTATATCCCATAAATATTATAGGTACATGTATTTAAAAAAGACCCCCCCAAAATATTGTATAGGGGAAACAAGAGATTCTCCTCTAGGAAGAAGGTACATTGGAGTTGGGCTTGGAGGATGGGGAGGAATTCATTAAGTAAAGAGAAAGAAGAGAGAATAGTCAGAGAGGAAGGCAATTTTCAGGTGACACACTGGTAATCCATCATGGGGGAGGAGAGGGAAGGGAATCAGCCACTCTGCTTCACAAATATTATCTCACTTGATTCTCACAGCAACCCAGTAAGGTAGGTGCTATATTTTATAACTGAGGAAACTCAACTCCATTTTACAGTTGAGGAAACTGAGGTAAACAGGGGCAAGTGACTTGCCTGAGGTCACACTGCTGGTAAGGTCAGATTGGTACTCAGGTCTTTGTGATTGTAGGTCCCTGCTCTTGAAACACCACACCACATAGCTGCCTAGATTGGTGGCTGCGTAGAGTATTTAGAGGTAGGTAATATGAAAGAAGTCTGAGAAGAAGAGCAGTATTATATTGTGAAGGAGAATCTTATCTTATCCCTTTTCCTCCTTTTTTTCTTCTTTTCATTCATTAAAAAACTATTCTCTGAAATCTAATAATTGTAAAATAACAATTGTGAATTATTATACATGCTATATAAAACAAATAAGAGATGGCGTCCACAAAGATCACTTCTTCAATTTCTTGCACATTAGATATGAATATTTTTAGTAAGAGTTGAGAAAGGTCCCAATCTTTAAGGATAGATACATTGATATCTTCAGAGCTGAAATATCAAAGTTTCTATGAAGAATACCCCACATAGGAAATGGGCATATTTTTCCCTTCAGGAAAAAAGTAAAGGCAGGGGCTAAAGGTCTGTGCTGGGAGTGCTGGGGTGGGGAGCATTCATAACCTTGAGTTACTCTGAGGGTTTTACTTCAGCCTTCATACCTTTGATTTAGCTTTCATGTTAAGGTGAATGTCAAACTCAAGCCACTCTGGTGAATAAATATTTATGGTGTGGTCTCACAAGCCTACTGGCTAGATAGACAGTTTTGTAAGATTCTATCCACACCAAAGTTCTCTCGGATACACATACACACACAAATATACATACATACACACACATACACACAAACAGAAATTAGTCAAGTCTAGTTCTCCCTGCTCTGGCTTCCTTCAGCAATATTTTGTTGAGCTCCTGTAGCTATTTTCAGAGAGGGCGGAATTACAGACGCAACCCTGTCTCTTTGATCTCCATCACTGGGAACACTGCCAGCCAAGACCAGCCCCTTCATTTAATTTATTAAAGAGCTGTGTGAATCGGGCTCTGGATGAAGGCAGGCGATCTTTCCCACCGTAAGATTCCAGGCAGTAACAGAATGAATGGCGACCAGATGGCTCCACAGAGATAGAAGGATGGAAAGAAATAAAAGGGTCATTCATGGAAGGAAGGCCATAGTAGGTGGCCCATGGTGATTCTGAGTCATAGTAATGTGCTTCCATGTCACAGTCTTGTTGAAAAAAAATCAGCTGGGAGAACCAATCACGAGCATTACCTATTATCAGGTAAAGCCTAGAATTCATGAGGCTGTAGACTTGTGATGGTGCAGAGAAAGGAATGCCCTGCTTGGGAATCAATTGAAAGAAACTGGAAGAGAGAGAGAGAGAGTAAGCAAGGGCATGAGGCTGGAATGGCCGTACATTTAGATAATTAAAAATTTGCACTGTTAACTAAACAAAAACGCCCAGAATAAAGGAAAGCATCTGTTTTTAATTGGAAACATGGGAGTTTCTGTTGTCTTTTTCTTTTCATTGTATTTTCTGGTTCCTATAAGGCTATGGGTAACATAAGCTATAAGAACACTACAGTTACATGTTCAAAAAATCCGTAAGTCTCAAATTTGTTCTAGCTTCTTGAATATTATTGTCCTCCCATCACAGGAAAAGAAGGTCCTGAGGACCTCCTAGGACTAGGTAATCTGGTGCAATAGACATCTGAATGGGAACAGGAATTCCTCCCACAATACCCATTTAAAATGATCTATTACATTCTGTTTGAAGACTCCGGTGATGGGAGAACCCCTTACCTTGCAGGGTGGCCTATTCCATTTTTGGGTAGATCTAATAGTTTAAGAAGCTTTGCTTTGTATGGGGCATAAAAACTACTTCATTGGAATATGGTTATTTGGAATGTGCTATATCCCCAGGTATTATGCTTGATTTGTACATTTGAGCCATTTAATCAATCCTCTAGGGTCTTCTTGGATAGAGTGCCTGGAGTCAGGAAAACCTAAATTCAAATCCATCCTTAGACACTTGCTAGTGATATGACCCTAGGCAAGTCACAATCTCTGTTTGCCTCAGTTTCTTCATCTGTAAAATAGGGATAACAATACACCTCCCTCTCAGGGTTATTGTGAGACTCAAGCTAAATAATAATTATAAAGTACTTAGCACGGTACCTGGCACATAGTAAATGCTATATGTTTTAGCTATTATTATTATTAATATTATTATGTACTTATTGAATTGAATTTTCTGCAGGTTTTCCCATAGGATCTGTAAAATTGGCCCCTCTAAGGATGACATTTATTTAATTAAATTCATCATTACTATTGTCTCAGTAAGGATATATTAAATGATGATATTAATAAGTATAATGTTTTCTTAATCTTCCCAAAAAAGCAATATTGACTTTATTTTCAAACTTTCCTTTCTATGCCATTGAAAAGCAGTTTTGCAGGGTAACTAGATAGCCAGATTGCAAGTCAGGAATACCTGGATCCTAGACATGCCTTGGACTATGTGGTCGTATTAACTGGGACAACTCACTCAATCTTTCACTGTTCTGGACAACTCCCTAGGAATATAAGTTGCTCACTGGAATTTTCTCACCAGGAAGTTCTCTACATGAATAAAACTACAGGTATAGTCGCAGTTCCTTTCTATAATAGCCAGTATGTAATATGCTTTATATGTAGACATATATATTCAAAACACATACATATATCGCTTTGCTTGCAAAGTGCTTAACATGTTATCTTATTTGATCCATTTTCAAATCCTTACTAAATTTTGAAACTTTCTTACACACATTTCAAAATTTAGTATTTTCTTATTCATGCTTAATGTTCTCTTTTATTCACTTCATTCAGTAAGCATTTATTAAGCCCACGTAGCAGGCTGGACTGGGTACGAGGTGATACAAAATGAAAATAAGACATAGTCTCTTCCTGATAGCCTAGTAAGGGAGACAAGATGCACACAAGAATAATCATTACACAAACTAGAACACAAGTGCTTAAAAGAGGTATAAATATGATGCTGTTCGAAATGTGCAGTCGCTGAGTTTGTTTTCTACTTCTTTGAAAGAGGCAGTTTGGTGGAGGTGGAACCAGCCTTGGTCTTGGATCAAGACCTAGGTTCACATGTTTCTGACACGTGCTGCTGCCTAATCTCAGGCAAGTCATTTCATTTCTCCAAGTTTCATTCCCTGTTTTAAAATAAAGAAAACTGAACCTGAGCTGCCTCCCTCACACGTTTATTGTAAAGGTAAAATGAGAAAAAACAAGTGAAAGCTCTTTGTAAACTACAAAGGAGGAAACAAGAATCCATTAAGTAACCATTAGGTATCAGGCATTATGTTACACTTTAGAAAAATTTCAGTTGGTCCCCACAACAATCCTGGGAGGTAGGTGCTATTATTATCTCCACTTTACAACTGAGAAAACTGAGGCAGACAGAGATTAAATGTCTGGATCATACAGCTAAGAAGGGTCTGAGGCCAGGTTTGAACTCATATCTCTCTGTCTCTCTCTACTGTACTACCCAGCTGCCTCTAAAGACTATAAATGGTTTACAGCATTGATTATTGACATTAACTTTTCTTGTCTTTTTAAATTAAATTAAGCCTGTTATATTTTAACATATTATTCATAAATAATAAATTAGAAAATAACATATTTTATGATAGATAATAATACAGCCAATCCTTAACATTTATGTGTTTAACTTTTGTGTGATTTTTTCTTAAACCTCATTTTGACTTTCACATTGGCAACCACACATATTCTCAGCTATGTGCAGTAGAGAAACAAATGAGAGATGTGATGTGCTCAAGTGTGTGGAGGAGCTGACAGCCTATTAGGAACTTCACTGATCTTGTTCACCCTATTGTACAGAGCTCCCCATGCATTTGATGCATATTGTAATTGCCTTTAAAACTCAAGTTGTGTGTTGCAATTATGACCCTAAAGTGCAGTGCAAATCCTTTGGGATCTAAGCCCAAGTGTGCAAATTCAGTGATGAGGATTAGTGGGAAAATAAAGGTGTTAGATAAATTTCTTCCTGAAATGTCTGCAGTCTCTGTCTGCCATGAGTTTGGTGTTAATGAATCAATGATTAGTTTTACAGTACAATCCCCTCATATCACCGTGATCTGACACAGTAGAAGGTAAGATTCAAGGTAAAAAAGTTTTAGGTTTAAAGAATTTTATTTACTATATTGTATTTGTGGTACTGTAGATTTCATGTGTTATAAAAAGTGAATACTGCCTGAAATATTTTTTTTAACTGAGATGTTATAACAAAAGGCCACAGAATTCTAGAGCATTACTAGTGAGAAAAAGTGTTTTACATGGTACCAATTTTATTTTGTGTACTGCATTTTATATTTTATGTTTACTATGTTAGGAAAAGTACATATAATCAGAATTAATGTTTTGTTACAAAGAATTGCATGCAGAAAACTGTATTATTAGTAATCTCTAGCAAAAGATTGCAGGTGATCATGGGTACCCAACCCCCCATTTCCCCCAGAGATTCGATGTATCATTATTCACATTTTTTACTTTCACATTGTTTTCCAGGGAGCTTGCCCCCATGAATGCTGAAGGTTGATTCCATTTTATAACAATATATAATAATATATTATTTGTAAATATAATCTATAAACAAACACACATATACACTTAGATACACACATGGTATGTGTATAAATACACACACACACACATACACATACACAATGAAGATCATGAAGCTCAGCCTTCTGTGAATAAGAAGCAGCTCCTTAAAGCTATGCAAAGCCAAGGCAGCTAAACCTTTAATAAATATGTGTTGATGCTGCCACAGTTTTACATTTTCATTTTCAGAACTCTGAGTAATTTGGAGGCCTTCTCTTTACTTCTATGATAACAATTAAACAAATAGATTGAACAGGGTACTTTATAAAGGATAGATGTTTCCAAGTTCTCTCATTACTGAAAAGGAGTCTAATTAATTTCTGTGAGTCTGGACTATAGCTTCTAAGTATTTTTCATACAGATGCTGGAAGGAAGCTAAGAGGCTTGACGCAGCTAGCTAGTGTAGTGGAAAGAGTGCTTGAATTCAAGTCCGGAAGACCTGAGTTTGAATCCTGCCCTGGATACTTATTAGCTGAGGGAACTTCATTTAACTTCTCAGCCTCAGTTTCTTTATCTGTAAAATGAGGATAATGAAGCACTTACCTTTCAGGGATTTTGTGGAGACCAAATAAACGATCTGTGCAAAACATTAGCTGCTATGATTATAGTCCAATCTTGTCTTTTCCAGAAAGCAGTGTGGTGTCATGGAAAGTGCACTCTATTTAGTATCAGAAGACCTGGCTTTGAGTCCTGGTTCTGTTGCTCAATACCCATGGGACAACTGCCTTTTCTGGACCAAAGTTTTCTAATCTATAAAATGAAATAATTGAGCTAGATAATTTCTAAGGCTCCTTATAGTTATAACATTCTATGATAATAGACCCAAGATTGGGAATTACTTTCATATGGACATATAATGGTGTATGGAAAAGTGACAGCAATTTTTCACATTAATTGGATGATAACTGATGATTGCTTATAAGATAAAGTCCAAATTCCTTCACCTGGCATTCAAAATTATCCATAAACTTGATTTACATACTTCTTTTTATTTCCCACAATTCTACTACATGAACTCCTTCATTCCAGCGAAACTGGCCTCATTATTTCTCAAACATTAAATATACAATGCTTCTTTATCCTTAGTCATACTGTTTCCCCTGTCTGGAATGCCATTTGTCTGAATCTTATCCATTCTTTAAGGCCCAGCTCATTTAGCATTTATCAGATGCTACATTATATTCTTATTTATCCTTTTACATTTTTAGTCTGTATTACTGTCTAGATTACAAGTCCCTAAGTAGAGGGGACATTGTCTCATACATCTTTGTATTCCTAGCACCTAGGACAGCACCTTACACAGTTCCACAAATGAACTACACATAATAATAATGTATTTATTTTATTGCATTATTTTATGTATAAAGGACTATGAAAATTCTAAATAAAATGATATGTTCTATTATAAGTCTAACTGAAATGCCATAAGAATTTGGGATGATCTGGTTTCATAGGTGCACACTCTCTCTCATTTCCTTCCTTCCTTCCTTCCTTCCTTCCTTCCTTCCTTCCTTCCTTCCTTCCTTCCTTCCTTCCTTCCTTCCTTCCTTCCTTCCTTCTTTCCTTCCTTCCTTCCTTCTTTCCTTCCTTTCTTACTTTCTTCATTTCTGCCTCTGTCTCTTTTTCTCCCTTTCTCCCTCCCCCCAATATATATGTTGGTATGAAATCATATCTAAACAATGGTAGAATTTTTACTATTTCTTTGAAGATCACAGGAATACTCTCATACTCTTAACTTAGGAGACCTCTATTTTTAGCAGTTTATCCAATAAAGCTAAGCCTCAATTTCCTTTTCTTCAAAATAGTCAGTTGTACTAGAGGGTCTTAATGTACTTTCTAGTTCTAAGTCTAGTATCTTGTGATACTATAAAAGGACATCAGAGAAAGAATCAGAATTATAAAAGAACCTAGGAAATTACCCAGTTCAACCCTTTTAATTCATAAAAAATTCAGAAAAAGTAAAGAGAGCTTTATTAATTTGCTTAAATCAATGTCATTTGTTACTGGCAAGAGAAGATCAGAACCCAGGACTTGTGAATCAAATGTAAATATTATGATGACTATATGACTGTATTAAGACCTGATTTTCTCCCTTAGTTGGAAATTAGAAAAGTGGCCAAGAAAACTTTACTAATATGCTTTTGCTTTGAGCAAGGCATTTGAAAAAAATTATCATAATGCACTTGTGGAAAATTTGGAGAAATGTGTTCTGGATAGATATTAGTGAATTCATAGACAGTTGAATAGTACCAGCCATGCCAATTAACTATGTCAACCTAGCAAGTTTCTAGTGGAGTGACTAGGAACTCTGTCCATGGCCATGTTCACCTTATTGTTTTCACCAACAACTTACAGAAAGAGAAAAAAGTAATTCTTATCAAATTCATAGATGATATAAAATTGGGAGAGATAGCTGATATGCTGAATGGCAACCACAGAATTAAAAACTGGGCAGGCTAGAATGGTATTGAAACAATGCAAAATTTAATGTAGACTGGATTTCTGTCCTCCTTTTCAAATAACTGATTTTGTTCACTCCATCCTCTATGATTGGAATGTACTTTGCATTTCTCTATTGCCACTGATTGAAGAACCTATCTTCCCCAAGTCCTCACCCAGATGTTACATATAGAGGGCCCTGAAGGCCAAGATCAGGCTATAATTTGTTCCATTGAAGCTGCCATTGCTCAGAACCCTTCTGGAATTTCTATAGGAATTTCTTTAAAAATCTTTGGCACAAATGCCTGAATATCCTAAATAGTGGAAAATTTTTATCCTTTTAGGGTGGGTTTGATTTTTAGAAATAGCCCAAAATTGTGAACCATATTTTTTTTGGGAGAAACCCCCAAACTATGGCTTTAATCCCTTCTGAGGCACTAACTGGATGTACAATATTGGGAAAGTTATTTCACCCCTTTAGCCTCAATTTTCTCATTCATAAAATAAACAAATAAGCCTACATAACAATTTAATCTAATTTACTAAATAATCTAAGACCTGTTCCAGTTCTAATAATCCAGTTCTTTGATTCCTTTTCTCATAGGACTTTGCCTGGCCCACTCTTCACTTACTATACTTTCCATTATATCTTAATGATTCATATAATCTCTATTAGATTTTTAAGTTTCCCGAGGTCAGAAATAATGTCATTTTTCATCTTTGCTTTCCCATCCTGAGATATATACTCAGTGCCATGCAAATGGTAGACGTTAAAAATATTTATTGAATTAAACAGCCTCCCCAGATAACTATTTTGAAGGGGAAAATATTCATTTGGATTAATATTGGTATGTTTGTGAAGACGTCAGAAATACTAATTTCCCCTGGCACATGGAAGTTAGGAACTATTTTAAATAATGTTTAAAGACACTAAAAGAAATGTTTCTTGGCTTTTGAAAAATGCGTTTATTAAAATCAGACATCACAGCTTGGTTTAATATAAGCCAAGAGAATCTGTTCATCCAACTATTCTCTTCCCAAGCACCCACTAATTCAGAGTAACTTTTGTTGCTGTTCACCCCAAAACAGCATAGCTTTCAGTTAAATTCAATGTACATTGATTATGCACTTAGTATGTGCAAGAAATGGTGCTAGTGACATGGAATAGCAAGGTAAAAATGAAAAGTCTCCTTCCTCAAAGAATTTGTATTCTACTTGGGAGAGACAATGCAAACACAGAGAAGTCAACGTGAAATGTGAACAAAGTGAATGCAAAGCCCTTTGGGGTGAGGAGGGAAATCGGGATAGACCTCCCTAAGAAGGCAGGTTTGGGCTAAGCCTTAAAGGAAGTTTGAACGGGCTTTGTTGGTAGGGTACTGGGCTTGGAATCAGGGAACCTGACTTCAAATCATGCCTCAGATACTCCCTAGCTGTGTGATCATTGTCAATTTCATGTAACTTCTCAGAATGCTGGTTTTCTCATCTACAAAAGGAGATCAATAAGAGTGCTTCTTCTCCCTAAGTAGTACCTGTATTATGAGCAAAGTGTTTCAAACATCTAAAATGGGAATTATTATTATTAATATGAACAAGTTCCAGAGAAGCTGAGTTCCTCATTCATCATACCATCACCCATTATGTATAATGGAGGTCTGCTGTATGCCCAGAGAACCTCAGAGGTGTCTCCATGTGGAGGATGCTAGGGAAAAGATAGCATCTCTTTATATGGAGAATTCTAGGGAGTTGCTACTAGGAGAATAGTTATGATGTAGAAGGGAAGTGTTTTGCAGAGAGAGAGACTGTGGAACAAGCAGAGACATTAGGGAACTGGTTCTGGTTAGCTAGCCATGTTTCAAAGAAAGAAGAGGCTTTTCCATGGTCCATGGAGGCATTTGAAGAGGTCTATCAGTTGTCTTGGTCTCATCCCTCTTTGGATGTGTGGGAGTGGGGATGGGAGGATATTGGCAACCAAAAAATAGATTGGAGCTCACACCTTTAGGAGTTCTAAAGGTACAGAGAGCTGGTGGGCATCTGGTCATTTCATAGTGTGGGTTTGCAGTCAATACAGCATCAGTATTCAGAGGTATTCAGAGAGTGGTATCTTGGTATTATGTTCCAAAGTCTGGGTTTTGCTGATAGCACAGTATTAGTCCCTGGGGAAGTAAGGACCAACATTTGGGAGTGATCTTTAGGACTCCACACTAGTGTTAGCTGTGATGTAGTTTGATCTGGAAGTTATGCCACCTCTGGATATGAACTTGTTGGCAGCAATGCTACATAGGAACCGAGTTAAGATTGAATCTACTTCCCATCCCCGGACTGAGGTGCAATGTGTGTATGTGTTGTGTTGTGTGTGTGTGTGTGTGAGAGAGAGAGAGAGAGAGACAGAGAGACAGAGAGACAGAGACAGAGAGATATACAGAGAGAGAAGGTGAGGAGGGAAAGCATGTATGTCTGTTCTTGTTATATCTTCGAAGTAAATATTCTTTTGAAGTAAAAACTAATCCAAAATTAAAGGGCTAAATAGAAAAAAAAAGGTTCCACTGGTCCCCTCGCAATTGAGAGAATGCAGTCAATGGGAGCATGAGCTGATGGCATATAAAAGAGATGCTCACACACCTCTCAGGGTACTCTAGAACCTTGAGGAGAAGATGTAATAAGCCTCATTCTGGAAAAGAGATCTGGAAAAATCTATGTTATTAGCAAAATAGCAATTATAGAATCTTTGATGCAGGAATGAAGCAAAAATCATTCAGTAAGTACACTGCATGATTTACATGCCCTAGCCTACTGCAACTCTAACATTCTTACAGAGAAAACATGTCATCTGTCTTGTAAAATGATCAAGTCTTATAAAAGAGTTCTAGGGAAATTAATTATTATACTAGATGATATTTCCAAACTACTTTAAGGTTTGTAAAGCACTTTTCACAGATTTTTTCATTTGAGCCTTACAACAATCCTGTGAGGCAGATATTAAAGGCAACATTATTCTCATTTTGTAGATGAGAATGAATCTCAGAGCAGATAAGTGACAAGTTTTTCATTTCCCAGTTATTAAATATCAGAGGCAGGATTTGAAACCAGATCTTCTTGACCCCAAATTGACCACTCTCTCCCATGGTATCTGCTCAAGATTTCTCGAGCAATCATGATTACACTTTGTACCTCTCTATTCTCTTTGCATGTTCTGGAAGCTTTTCTCTATTGCTATGTTCTTCATGGAATATGGTACAGTACAGCAGCCCTCACCCTGAGAAAACAAAGAAAATTTTTCTGAATTACCAAGAAAGATTATTTGTCTCATAGGGAAATCTTCCCCATATGTGAGAGTAGCTTTAGGGGAAGATGGGAGCCCTGGTCCACCCTTACAAAGGAAGTCAGAACCTGGGTCTCTTAAAATCATTATACTCTCCTTCATTGCAAGTGAATTGTTTGTTAACTACAAGCTGTCCTGAAGGACCAACCATTATCACTGCTAGGAAGCAGTGTAAAATTCTCAAAGCATAGTATCTATATTGTTTAAACATAGTTGTAGTAAGACCTTAACTTCTCCTGACCTAAATTCTTGGGCTTTCAGAGGCAGGGAGTAAATGATGTGGAAGTAGTGAATGGGTTCCACTGGATTTGCAGAAGACTTTCTGAACAAATGTTGTCCTCTTGGAGGCAATTGGCAAGACTGCTTTCAATCCTCCAGTGCCAGCTGCAAACTCTAAACAACTCTACTATATGAAAAAAAAAAGACCTATAAATGTTTCCCAATGTTAAGGAAATAATTTGAGTTTCTCTTCAGCCATAGTCCACAGTACATGTGGCAAGTTCTGATTTGGTCTTCAGCTTTTTTCCCCTCTTTGGCTTGCTGTATCTTGGATGTAGAGCTAGGGGCTGAAGAAAATAATTTCTCTAATAGGTCTGATATCTTCTGTTTTTCTTCACTAGTTATACTTCTTGATTTTATTTTTATCTGATAAACCTGGATTTATAACTCTCATAAGAAAATGCAAAAATTATAGATATGGCACCGTTTTTTTACAGCACTTTATTTCCCTAAGAATACTATAAAATTGAAGTGCTTAAGCCTTTCTACCACTGTCTTGGAAGGATTAAGCACCATTTTTAATTAGCAAAGGAAGAACTTTCAAGAATAGAGCAGTAAAGAGATTAATATCTAAAAGACTCCTGGCCAAGGGGTCCAGGTAAGGATTGAAGAATTCTAGGTGCTCAGTTCCTCTGTTCTTAATGTTCATTCACTATCTATCCATCTATTCATCCAACCATCCATTCAATAACTAAATAAGCAAAAGAACACATTCCAAAGCCTTGACTAATTAAACCCATGATATCTAGTCATTCTTCTTCTGCATCTGCATCCTTGTGTGCTATATATACTTCTATATAGCTGGTAGACTTGACATTTTTATATGTTCTTTCTATGAAATATTATACTTTGTAAAGTTCTATCTTCCCTGTAAGACTGTAATGAAATTTCTCCTCTCTTCCTCAAAGCATTTACAAGCAATGCTCTGGATCCAATGGGTGTTAAGTCAATGTGATTATTGCTGTTGTTTTAATAGGTAGGGTTGTGTAGATGTGTGAAAGCCGTAGTATTGCTGAGAAACTTAGGATAGAACACGTAGGTTGCAGAGTCTGGGCCTTGTCCTTATCCTAAATAAATTTTTGAGTCCCTTCAAAATATTTATGGTCTGATTTTTTTCTTTTTCTTGAAATAGTCAATAATTATGCATTTCCTCCATTCTAGGAATAAAGAATCCTATGTTGGATTAATTTGGTTGTCAGTATGATCTTGGGATGAATATCATGCTGGATTTTTTCAGTTCCTTCTTCTTTCTCAACGAAACACTTCAGGAGAATGTGCTGCCTGTTTGTTATTTCCAGTGTGATATTTTCTTGAGTTATGTCCTCATGTATTGATATACTTCATGTGTAAAAGGAATTCCCCCAAATTGACTTTCTTTTTTAGTGGACCCAAGGGTTCTGGGAAAAAAGTTAAACTGTATTCTTAGGTATGTCTTAGATTTTATGGATATGTATGTAAAGGGTAGCTCCCATATATTTGATAAAATGTCAGTATCCTTCATCTAATATATACCAATTTCTATCTACACCACAGGGTTATTATGAGAAAGGTCTCTGCACACATAAAGGTGCCATAGAAATGTGAGCTATTATTATTTCCTTGTTCTGCTTTCTGCAAACAGTGTTTCTTTAACATATTGACAAGCTAAGATCTCCAGTTTCCCGTTCTCTTTTACAAATAACCACAAGGTCCTACTGTCTCCTTTCTACAGTTGAGGTTAGCAAAATTTTTTAGTTCCTGGTAACTCTCAGTGAAACTAAACAGTTTTTGTGGAAGCCATTGGTTGTCAGAGGAAGGCCTACAGACAATGGAATGTGGAAAAGGAAAAGAGATCAGACCATAGACCAAAAAAAAAAAAAAAGAGAAGGAAATAGAGGAAAAAAGAATGGGAGAAGATGAAAGCAAGTCTGACAAGTATTTTGCATGACACTTATTGGTAAAAGCAGTGCAGAACTCCAACCACCTTGGTGCCACAATACTTCTCTAGAGCTGCCAATCTTACACTCCCTATCCCTCACCAACTTCCATGTTTTCCTCAGATTTTGATTTTCTGTCTAAATCCTGACATACTCTATGGGCTCTCCAGACTTTGTCCTTGAAATTGTCTTCATTTTTACTAGTCCTACTTTAAAATTCCTCTACCTTACATCAACTCTAAATTTTGAGCCCATTTTCTCTTTATTCTATGAAAACTCCATTGTAATACTTCACTTCTTACACACTCTAGAATTCCTTTCTAACACTGCTTAACTTAGAGCATGAATCATTAAGTGGTTTTTCTTTGGCTTGAATCAACAGGGGCCAAAAGATTCTTGAGTGAATAATATGGAGGTATAGAGAGGGAGAGAAAAAGAGGGGGAGGAGAGGAAGAAGGAGAGGAAGACATAGAGGGAGGGGCAAAGAGTTAGAAACAGAAACTTAAGAGATGGAAACAGAATTAGAAATAGAGAGATATGGTGTGTGTGCATGTGTGTGTGTGTGTGCATATGTGTGTGTGTGAGAGACACACAAACAGAGAGAGAAAGAGACAGAGAGATAGGAAGAGAGAGAGAAAGAGATACATGTACAGAGAGATACACACACAGGAGAGACAAAGAGACAGAGAGAGAAGACAGAGAGAGAGAGAGAGAAAGGGAAAGAGAGACAAATTGACAGACAGATGGAAGAGAGAGACAGAAAGAAGCTATGACACCTATCAGACCATCTTGTGGCATAATTTTTGAGGCCAGAAAGTTTTCATCTGATTGACTGAGGCGCTGTTGGAAGCTGCTTTGCTTTCTCAGGCCATAAGGATATTATTTAGCACCAAATTTCTAAATGGTGCCCTTTTATCCCCCTCTCCCCCAAAGGGAAAGCATCTCCAGGAGGATTTTACTTATTACTGGAGAATAATTTATGCACAGAGAGAATGAAAATGTCATCATCAAAGGGACTGCCAGACTTTCCAGATTGTGAGGAAGTGAAAGATGACTGGGCCAGGTGGGATCAGGAGAAGGACTTATTTTCATGCTTGAAGAATTGGTCCTGCTTTGTTAGGGAATGAGTATATGCGATGGGTCACTAAAGCTTTGAAGTTGCCCACAGTTACCAGAGCTCCCCAGAGCTTTCTTCTTTAGGGCACTGAATCAGCTCCAGGCTGTATGAGCTTTTGACCAATCTGGAGCTTTTGGGGTATGCCACAAGATGATCTAATAGGTATTATAGCTTCTCTCTGTCTATCTGTCTCTCTCTTTCTCTCTTGTTCCCAGTACTGCTTAAAGAGTGTAGTTTGGCTTTGGGTAATGTGTTTTGGAGGGAAGGGTCTATTCCAAAAGCCATGGATAGAGGACCCCAGAGTGAACAAAGGAGTTTTAACCTTCTCTACTTCTTAAGATTCTGACTAGGGAAAAAGGTTCTTTGTTGTAAGGCTAGGAATATTAAAGAAATACCAAAAGTATTCCATTAAATTGTGGATTCTTAGCTTGGAATCCATGAACTTTAAAAAGTCATAATTATATTACAATATAATTGGTTTCCTTTGTAATCCTATTTTAAAGGAATTTAAAATTATTATTCTGAGGAGGTATCCATGGGCTTTGCCAGACTACTAAAGGACTCCATATGACACATAGATAGGTTAAGAACCCCTGCTTTAAGTTAATAGGAACCTGAAGCTTTTCAGTTTTTCTTTATTTGTTGAAGGAATTAAAGACTGTGTGAATGAATTAAATTGTATCTCCTGAGCATCCTCCGTGTCCTCTAATTCTACTACAGGATTCAAGGGGTGACCAGGCAATCCCAGATATTGTCAGGTATTGCCAGGCATCATAGCTGATAGCCATTTGCAACATTAGGTTCAGGAACATGTGGAAGTCATATTATCATGGAGCTCTTCTCTGAGCTCTTCCTTCTTCTGTCTTTTTACCACAGATACTTTAACGTAGTTACTTCTCGGGAGTTCTTCCCACCCATCGTTGCTTCCTATTGGGACCAAGAAGCATTGTCTCTATGGGGCACTCGTCTTAACCACACTCTGAGATTGTCAGGAAAGCAGAACGTCCTGTGGTGAGAACAGCCTGTGTATCAGCCACAGTAAGCTACTACAGCGCTGCTGGGAATGAGACAGGAAGGTCACCCTTCCTGATAGCTGAAAAGTGGCTGCTTCCACCTCCTGTACTGCAGGTATCACTGCACATGGTCAGGGCAATGGGGCAAAAGGGATCACTGGCTCTTCATGTGCCAAGATGAGGAAAATCAAAGTCAGGCCCCAAAGGTTGGAACTGCTGGGGACAAAAGGTTACTTCAGCATTAACAATCACCCCATGGTGTGGCATAACTAAGAGATCTAGAAGAAACCTACAAAGAAGAAAGGGAAAAGAAACAGGAACCTCTAGCCTGCCTCCTAGAGGGAAAGAAAAATCTAAGGAAAAGTTACATCGCGTATCAGTTTGATAGGTGTGGTTATTTTTTCCAGCAATGTTGTGACTGGTGGCAATATTCTCAAAAAGCCAGTGTTTTTATGTTAGCTGTGACCTTAAGCAAGTCCCATGATTTCTCTGAGCCTCTGTTTCCCTATCTGTAAACAAGAGGAGTTGAATCAGTTGATCTCAAGGTCCTTTTAACCTGATCTTTCATTAATTCTAATTATAAGGTTTCCCTTTCTTGGCTTCATGACTGTGAGAACTGGTTAAACCCCTGTTCTTTCTCTTTTCCACTGGTGAAATAAAGATCTTATTACTACAAATGAGTGCCTCATTCATATGAGTGGCAGCAGCTCTTATAGAGTACCACTTAATTCACTGGAAGAGAGAATTTGTTAAATGGTACTTTATTCTGCTGCAAGTGTTTAGCTTCACTGAGGCAAACTATTGACTCCCACAGAGTCATTTATTCATCATAGGAACAGGTCAATTTTAATAACAGTACTTGGTATTTCCATAGTGTTTTTCTTCCTAGGACCTATACTACTCTAAAGACATCAACTCAGTAATTCCAACAATATCCCCATGAGGTAGGTACAAACAGTGACTCTGCTCTTATGGGTAGGGAAATGCAGCACATAAGGGCCACTTATGAGACCCTTCAAGACTTCATAGAGTACATTGAGATAGCCTGGCTTGGTGAAAGTCATGGGCACCAAAACTGGTTTGGCATTTGTCTGTCCGCAGAGGGACGCATCATGGCCCAGATGCAAGTCAAGCTACAGGCAAAAGACTCTCCCAACTACCCTTCTTTTCAAGCTGAATTTGTTCCTGGGATTGCTTATTCAGCCATACAACATTTATTTGATAACCTTTTTTTGCAAGCTCATTATATACAAAAAGCACTGTATTTGGTGCTATGAGAGAAGCTACCGCATGGTCCCTTATCCTCATAAGAATTTGGGCCTGGTCTCAAGCTTAGAATTTTTTGGGGGAAGGGTATATGGGGCACTGAGAGAAAACTGTATACAACAGATGAAGAAGATTCTTTTAGACTTTTAAGAATTAGATTTAAGTGCCTAAGGAGACTAGGATTAGTTTTGAAGTCTATATATATCCATTAGAACTCATTCTGCATACATTCCCATCCCAAAGGCTGCTTTAGAAGTGACCTGACCTGTTGCTGTTCAGTCATTTCAGTTATGTTGACTCTTCATGCCCCCATTTGGAGTTTTCTTGGCTAAAATCCTGGAGTGGTTTGTCATTTCCTTCTCCAGATCATTTTAGAGATGAGGAAACTGAGATAAGCTGGGTTAAATGACTTACCCAGGGTCATACAGTTAGTAGGTGGTTAAGGCCAGATTTGAACTCTGGTTTCCTGATTCTTGGCTCTGGTGCTCTATCCACTATACTACTTAGCTGCCCATGACCTGACCTGTGGGATGGGATTTTTTTTTCTCTCAGTATATTTGGATGACTTGGGTTGGAATTGATAACCTTGGCATTTTACTTGTCTAGTTTTCTTCCCTACTTAAGCTAGGTAAGAAGGCAACATGGAACCATGGAACAAGCCCCGATTCTGGAGTCAGAGGACCTGGATTCAATCCTCCTTCTGATGTTTAACATGTATATGATCTTGGGCAAGTCAATGAACTTCTCTGAGTCTCAATTTCCTCATCTGAAAAGTGGGGCAGGGATTGGGCTCAATTATTTCTCACGTCCTCTTTGTGGAGCTATGATCCCAAGGAGCAGGAATCCTCCAGGGGAATTAAATTGCTTTTTCAAGGAAATATGAAAATTTGGAAATAAAAGTCAAAACAGAAGCTTATACTTCAGGTAAGTGTCACGAAGTCTTTTCAGTGTTCAACATCAGTACCTTTACTAGGAAACATTGGACTTGTCTCCATAATCAGAGAAGTGGTTTATGTGGGGGAATAAAACAATAGAGTTTTGGATATGGTGCCTTGACATGCCAGATTGGAGTTCCCAGTCACTAAAATACGTAATGGGCACATAGAATATTTTAAGTTACTTAACAAATACTTAGCTAAGATGTATTTCCTTCCTTCCCTCTTCTCTCCATTTTCCCTCATAAATCTGGTGAATCTACTTTTTGTCTACATTTTAGATGCTGACTTCCATGGTAAAATTTCAAGTTTCTGAATTCTCCATGTGATATTGAGAAAGTGCCCTGAATCAATAGAGGGTGTTCAGTGATTTTCAGTCATGTCCAACTCTTCATGACTCTACTTGAAGTTTTTGTGGCAAAATACTGGAGTAGTTTGCTATTTCCTTCTCTAGTTCACTTGATAGATGAGGAAACTGAGGTAAACAGGGTTAAATGACTTGAACAAGGTCACACAGGTAGTAAGTTTTTGAGATTGGCTTTGAACTCAAGCAGATGAGTCTTCCTGACTCAAGGCCCAGTGCTCTATTCAAGTGCATTATGTCACTTAGCTGCCCTCAGAAAAAAACTTGGGTTCAAATCACAGTTCTAATACCTACTATTTGCTCTTTCCCTCCAAGTATGATGTCTTTCTTTTTCTTGGTGTCATTAAAAGGGCCATGCCCTGGCTACTTCTTAAACATTCCTATTCAATGAATGGGGGCTGCCTTACTCTAAGTGAATACCTGCAAAGACTATGGCCTAAAGGGTCCAAGGTCTTCCAGTCATCTCCAGTCATCCTGATGAATATCTGGTCACTGGATTCAGATGGCTCTGGAGGAGAAGTGAGGCTGGTGACCTGCACAGCCCTCCCTCACCCAAAACAAAGTCAAGTGTAAGTCATGTCATCATTTCTCTGATGGCATGGTCTTCTTTGGCAATGAAGAACAAACACAATTAAATACCTATTGTGGGCAGGGCATTGTGCTACCACTGGAGAAAAATACAAAGTATAGATGAAATAATGCCACTGCCCTGGTGGAGCTTATAGTCTAGAAGAGGGTACAAAACAGAATTAATTGTAATATACAAAATTACATACCAAGTACATTAGAGAGGGTTGAAACAAAGCATTATGGGAGACATAAGGGGGAAAGTAGTTATCGAAGAGGTAATTTTCGGAAGATGGGAAACTCGACTTTGACACTCAGATTGTCCTCAAATAACTAATAGATATGAATTCTTCTGCTAATTCAAGCTTATCCTGAATTTGGGATTTGGGAATGGAAATTATATGGATTACAATTATATTCCTTAGCCAGTAACAGTTAGCATTTATATATCACTTTGTAAGTATTATCTCATTTTATCCTCTCAAAAGCTCTGGGAGATATATATTATTACCCCCATTTTACAGATGAAACTAAGTAAGGGTAAGATACTTGATCTGGGTCACATGGCTAGCAAGTGCCTGAGGCAGGGTTTGAATTCAGATATTGCTTACTCCTTACTCCAGCACTCTAACTACTGGACTTTTGGGGAGCTAATGAGAGGATGCTGAACACCACTTTTTTCTTAGTCATCACTATGAACATTAGTTATTGCATTGTACTGTGATATAGAGATACCTTTGGCAACTGATGAAGCTGTATCTACTTTAGGTGACCTCAGAATGATGTGTTCTTTGAGTTTTTGTGACTGCTTTTTATAGTTTTTCTGTCTCCTCTCTAGCTATCTGGTCATTGACTACCTCTTCTTGGTGCTATCAGTGTGTTTGCCCTGAGTAACTCCTTATCCCTTGAATTTACTGCTTTGAGTCTCTTGGGAGGCTGAGATAGCCAAGCTTTGTAGAACTGTACTCAAAATGGGTATTCAATAGGTGGGCCGCTCATACAGAATTAGGTGAAAGGGTTAGAGTACATACACAAAGGTGATTGCTACTTTGTCTACTCCACAACCCTGTCCTCTTATTTGGGAAGTCTGTGGCTAGGTTTTTAATCATAGAGGCTGCCAGAAGTTTGACTGAATACATCAGGCGTATTGTATTTATTTCCAATGAGATGTAAAAGACCATTGAAAGACTTGTCTTTAAGAAACTGGGGGGATAAATCACCAATTCTCTATGTGTTTTACATCATGGTGGCATAGTAGATAGAACACCTGGCTAGGAGTCACAAAGACTTGAGCTCAAATTCTGCTGTGTGATCTTGACCAAATCTCTTAATCTCAGTTTCTTCCATTGTCAAATGGAGATAATACCACGAGCTCGCAGGTGTCAAGGATCAGAGGCAATGTTTGTAGAGTTCTTAGTACAGTATCTGGCACATAGTGGATAACATATAAGTGCTAGTTATGATGATGATGATGATATTTCATCCCATAATATCAAACAGGAAGAAGAAGGAAAGCCAATATTTGTAGAACAAATGCAACATAAGGGGGAAAAATTCATATAATGTAAACCTCTGAAATTGAAATTAATATTTTAATCGGTTCACTTTGGCTTGTTAATGAAACATCTATCAAGTTATTCTTTTGAACCATTAAAATGGTGAAAAATGGAGAAAATTTCTTTTTAAAACGTATGGAGAGATTCTAAATTATTATTATTATTTGCTGTTTAACACAGATAGATGCTTTTGTAGTTCTTTGCATGAGTAAAGAGCTGAATTGCTTTGGTCTAATCATGATGCATACTAAGGTTTGTCAAAGTGTTTGTTTAGAAAATTGTTCATAGATCATACAGACACATTCCCAGAAAAGACACAAAGGCAAAAATCCCATTGCAACAAGAACAGAAGGGATCTGAGAATGTGGATCATACTTTTCACTGGTGAAAAGACAGGTTATCAAAATACCTGCTTCTGTATTTGACCTCTCTCTGTCTCTCTGTCTGTCTCTGTCTGTTTCTGCCTGTCTGTCTGTCTCTCTCCCCACTTCCCCTCCCCTCTTTCTTCCTCTCCCTTCAACCTTCCCTTTGTCTCCACTAATCCACTTCATACACTCAACTTTCCTTCCTTTCCCTTAGCAATAATATGTGCCTGTTCACAGAAGGAAAGGGTCTTGGGAGCAAACTTCTATTTTGTTTCTACCTTTCCATAGAAAGGTGAAAATGAGATATAGTGGATAAATCTTTCCACTTCCATTTTTAAAAAGAAATGTCTCTCAGGTGTTGTTGTCTTTTCGCTCTGCAGACTTTACCTTGGAACACTGTACTCTTCTTCCCTAAATCAGAGACCTGATTCATCTGGTCAGGTCACTTGTTTTTCTAAAGACTGATAACTAGCACTTCAAAGAAAGGCACCCTCCCCGCCTTTGCTACATCCTCAGACCATTGTGCAAGTCTGTACTGGCTGAAGACTCTTTCCTGACCCCTGCAGTGAGCTGTATGTATATCCTGAAGCACTAGAGACTTGATGACGTCTGTTGTGGTTTGCTAACTCCCAACAGGCTTGATTCTGCAGCCTTGATTCAGGGGAAAAAAATCAAATAGGCTTCAAGGGAAATTCTGCCCTAGTAAAGATTACTAATAATAATATTGTGGAATTGGCTCCACTGTTCTTTTTGGTCATAAAAATGCTGCATGCTTTTTAAAAGTCCAACAACATTATTTCTTTTGATCTTCTAGAATTCCATAAGTTCATGGTATCCCACTGCCCCTAATCCTACTTTCAGGCATTCAGGCAAAATGTAGAGTTGCGTTTTTTCAGCAAATATTCACATGCAATTGGCTTGGATTTCTATTGATATGTATGAACATCTGATGGTCAGATTTTTGTTCTGGATTCATGGACAAATAATACAGCATAAAATATGTCTTATAGTGCAAGGCTTCAAAAAGAAAGGATTTTTAGATAGAGGTTTAGCTGCCCAGGGGCTCTCTTTCTAGACCTGTAACTATTACACAATTACTGCCTTTTTTTGATTGCCCCATCTATACTGCAGTGATAACAATACTTTCCATCTACATAATTTCACAGTGTTATTTTAAGGCTGAAAGGCAGCATGGAGTAGTGGATAGATAACCAAGCATAGGGACAGGAAGTCCTGTATTGGGAGTCTTGCTTATTTCTGACACATACTGGCTGTGTGACTGAATCACTAAAAAATCTCAATTCCAGACAAATTCCAGGCAATTCTCTTCCAAACAAATTCTCTAAGACTATAAATTACAAACAAATTGTTGATATGCATTGGTAGCAGAAGTTGAGAAGGGAGGAAGAAAGAGGAGGGAAGAGGGGAAGAGGTGAAGGGAGGGAAGGGAGAGAGGGAAGAAAGGAAGGAGGGAAGGGAGAGAGGAAGGAGGAAAAGGAGGAAGGAGGAAAAGGAGGAAAGAGGAAAGGGAGGGAAGGAAAGAAGAAAAGAAGGGAAGGGAGGATAAGAGGGAGGAAAGAAATGAGGAAGGGAGAGAGGAGGGAGGAAGGAAGGAAAGGAGGAAGGAAGGGAGGAAGGAAGTGAGAAAAGGAGGGACAGAGGAAGTAAGGAGTAAGGGACACTAGAAAGGTCAACTGGATTTAAAGTCAGAGGACCTGGGTTCAAATACTGCCTCTGAAGTTTACTACTTATGTGGCCTTGGGCAAATCACTTAATTTCTCTAACCTTAGTTTCACCTGTGAAATGAAGAGTCCAACTAGGAACCCCATCCCATTCCCCCTGCCCTTTCCTAGGAAAGTAAAGAGGAAGAAATGTGTAAATTTTAATAGAATGTTTCTTAAACTTTATGGATCCCAGAAACAAAAAGCAAGGTTTCACAGTTAAATGTAACTAACCCTGGATAAGAAATAAAGGAAAACTTGTGTAACAGGTGATAGCTATCAAAAGTATTCAATAGTCACTGCTTCCAAGTACTGTAATAAAATTTCTTTGAACTTTAGAGAAAAGAATCCTTTGAGGAAGACACAAGAATAAATTAAATAGATCTGTTTATTAATAGTAGGATACAGGTCCTATAGAATGTGGTTTTGAGCAAAGTTTTGAATAGAAACAGTAGCTCAGGATAAATCTATGATTCAAAGACACAGGGTGCTTATGGTATGTATATTGTATGATAAGACAGCAATAAGATTGTCTAGTTTCCCAACTTATCTGATAGATTTAGAGCATGTCTAGCCATAACCTGCAAAGAACCTAGTATGCTTCTCAAACTCAGTACATGGACCGGATTCCAAATAAAGAGATCTTTGATGATTCTCATGGATTTCCCTTTTTACTAACCAAAGCCTTGACATGTGACATGACTCATCCCCCTCTTTTTGTACCATCATAGACAGTGATGTGGTGGGAAGACCAGAGGACCCGAGATTTTAATCTAAATTCTATCACTTACTTCTTGTGTCACCTTGGGCCAATCATTCCCTTTCTCTGGGACTCAGTTTTCTTCATTTTCAAAATGAAGAGGATGGACTAAATGTATCTGGAAGACTTCTTCCAGCTCTAAATCCCACAAAATTGACTTCTATGTTGTTAGATTTCCATGGAATAGGACAAAGTTCTAGATTTATCAATTGTGGGAATAAGCAGAGGAATTCATTCTTCCTGAAGTTACTCTATCTTAATTCAATTCAACACGTTTTTATTAAGACACCCCATATGTGCAAGACACTGTAGCAGAAATAATCTTTAGGAAAATTATCTTTGTCCTTATGGAACTTACAGTCTACTGGACTACCTCTAAGCTATTCTCATTTTATTAGATAGTCAAAGGGGTAGACACTTATAAAATTCATTAACAATGAATCTAAGCTTTTAAAAAATCTAGTTTTGCTGTACACTTTGTTTATGATGATTTGGGGTTCCTAAGTGATGCAATTATGGCCCAGCCTGAGAGAAATGACTGCATACATGTAGGTTTTTTTAGAAAGAAAAAAATGGAAAAGAACCATCTTTTTGTCATTGACTGTTATAAGTTTCAAAAACAAACATTTGTGTTAGTTCTGCATATGTTACATCAAAGTTAACATCATTTGTGTTTCTGCTTCTTTTGAAAACCCACTGTGTACAATCTGGCATCTGTGAACCATCCATCTTTTTTTTCCTGACTGTGAGATTGAATTAGTTACTTGAACCCCATGTGTAAGTCGCTAATCCAAAGTCTCCATTCTTTCAGCTACAGAATGGAATTAACACCCTTTGTCGCCTCCCTGAAGAGAAAGCTCATATGCAGAATAGAGAATTAGCACTAAGAGGAGCGCATTGAGCTTGTTGGTCCTAGAGGACTGAATTCATATTATAGGTTGCTGTAATTATTTTCCTTTCAATCTGATCCAAATAAATTGTCTCACTTTCTTTTTCTGACATAGTTCTTTTTTTAAAAAATATATATTTTGGAGCATCTTGTTTCCCCTCAATGTACATCTTAGAGTCTTCTTCCTCTTCCTTATACTATGCAGAAAGACATAAAGAACATGTTTCATTAGTTTGATTTGATCACTGTATATAGATATTTAGGAAGTCCCTGACAATAATTAAGAGCCCCTGCTGGGTGTAGGATTCCTACTTTACTTCCCACTTCAATCATTCCACCTTGGAGGAACTGAGGGCTTGCAGACTTCCAGAACTAACTCTGAGAAAGCACGTGGCAGGAATGAAAGTCCTCTTGGAGGGGATGATCATCAACTGGGAAATGGCAGAACAAGCTGTAGCATATGAATGTAATGGAATACTATTGTGCCATGAGAAATGATGAACAAGTGGACTACAGAAAAACCTGGACTTATATGAACTGATGCTGAGTGAAGTGAGCAGAAGCAGGAGAACATTGTAGTGTGCAAAGATTGATTTTGATAGATTTAGCCCATCTAAGCAAGGTAAGGACCTAAAACAATCCTAAAGGACTCATGAAGGACTCATGTAGCTCTAGAGAAAGAGCTCTAGAGTCTGAATGCAGAGCAAAGCAGACTATTTTTTGTTTTGTTTCTCATGATTTCTCCCATTCGTTATAATTCTTATATGTAACATGACTAATGTGAAAATGTGTTTAATAGGAATGTATGTGTAGAACCTATATCAGATTGCATGCCATCTTGGGGAGGAGGGGGAGAAAACTTAAAACTTATGGAAATGAACGTTGAAAACTAAAAATAAATAAATTCACTAATCATAAAGAAAGTTCTCTTGGAGAAGGATAGGGAAAGATGAGGCTAGAGATGTTTATTCTGTCTGCTTTACAGCCACACACAACCGTAACCCCTAACCGCATGTGGACCATTACTTAGGATTTTCCTACTCTCTTCCACCCTTTGACTCAGTAATACCATTAGTATGTCAATACTCCAAAGAGATCAAAGTGGAGGAGGACTCATACAGAGAAAAATATTTGTAGCTGCTCTTTTTTTTGTGGTGGCAATGAACTTGAAATTAAAGGAGTATCTTTTTCTCTCCATTGGTTAGAACTAGTGTCCCATTCTTTTCTTCCCTATGGTACATTCAACATGGGATCTCAATTCTTCAGGGGCTTATACTATGTATATCGTATAAGGTGTTAAGTTGCTAGTGAGGAATAGGACAGGTATGATGAGAGAAGAATGAAGAGGTTCAGAAAGACACCTTGTGGATAAGAGGAGGACTGGGGCACAGTGAAGCAGAGGCAGGGGTTGGGGGGAGAAGGGGAAGGGAAACTAAATCCTTCCACCTTCTCTCTCTTCTTTCTCACTTAGCTCCAGCTCTGATCTCTTCTACAAGGTGTCTGGCTGTATTTCCTCACTCCTTATCCAAAGGGTCTGTCTTGTTCTTTATCTATTACTCTGAAAACCCAGGATACCTCTGGTGAAAGGCTCTGGATAGCCTGGAATTGTTTCTCCTCTGGAACTCTCAGTTTTTTGAATAAAGGGGAAGAGTGATACACAAACATTAGCTGCATAATGTACCAGTCACCCTGCTTAAGCACTTTACATTTGATCACATTTATCTCATTTTATCCTTACAACAATCCTAGGAGACAGGTGCTATTATGACTGTCATTTTGTAGTTATGGAAACTGATGCTGATGAAGTGATTTGTCCAGGGTTTCACACCTGGTATCTAGTTTGGATTTGAACTCAGGTCTTCCAGACATGAGTTGTACAGTGCTCTAACCATTGTATCCTGTAGGTGCTTTAATGTTAGAGTCAATTTTAGCACCTATGTGTGATCTGGTGTTTCCCTGCAGGATCTAGTGCCTTACTGATTTCTGTTTATGGACTAAAGAATAAAGATAAAAATCCTGGTCAAAAGCAATAAGTACAGGGAGTGAAGCCAAGATGGCAGAGTAGAAAGATGGACCTGCTCTAGCTCTCCCTGCCATAGCCCATAAAATACCTGTAAAAATGACTCTAAACAAATTCTGGAGCAGCAGAAGCCATAAAATGACAGAGTGAAAGAGATTTCTAGCCCAAGACAGCATGGAAGGCCAAAAGGAACAGTCTATCGCAACAGGCTCAGAGTGGAGCACAGTCCAGACTGGGCCACATAGCAGGGACAAGACTGGAGCAGACTTCAGGGTGTGGAATCATGGGTAGCAGCTGTAGTTCCCAGATTTCTCAACCCACAAATTCCAAAGACTGCTTCAAAGGTCAGTAAAAAAGCTCTTTCACCTGGTTGAGAAGGGATTGCAGTCTGGTCCCAGCCCTGGCCCTAGGGCAGTGGAAGTCATTACAGCAGCAGCATCCATTTTTGGAGCCCTCAGACTAAAAATCCTTGGGGAATGAAGTGGCTGATCTGGGTCTCAGTTCTGAGTAGTGGTCCTGGGGTGAGGATGGGCACTGGCAAGGTGAAGCTGGTGGAGTCTCTGGAAAGGGAATCTTACTCAAAGATTCTGGGCAGAAAAGAGTGCTTGTGGATGCTCCTAGACCAGAGCACAGGCCAGGAGAGGAATAAACTCCTCTCCTTTGATTGTGCCACCTTTGAGTAACTGAGAACTTACAGGTCCCTAGAGTATATCCTCCACTTGACAAAAGACTTAAAGTCAAGTAACTGGCTGGGAAAACGCCACAAAAAGGGAAAAAAAATAAGACTATGGAAGGTTACTTTCTTGGTGGAAAGGCACTTTCTTCCATCCTTTTGGATGAGGAAGAACAAAGCATACCATCAGAAGACGACATTAAAGTCAAGGCTTCTACATCCAAAACCTCCAAAAAAAATGCAATGGTTTCAGGCCATGGAAGAGCTCAAAAAAGGATTTTGAAAATCAAGTAAGAGAGGTGGAGGAAAAATTGGGAAGATAAATGAGAATGATGCAAGAAAATCATGAAAAGCAGTCAATAGCTTACAAAAGGAGACCCAAAAAATGCTGAAGAAAATAACACCTTTAAAAATAGACTAACCCAAGCAAAGACTGGAAATTGGGGGGATGCCCATCATTGGGGAATGGCTACACCAGTTGTAACATATGATTGTGATGGGATATTACTGTGCTCTAAAAAGTGATAAGAAGTTGATTTTAGAAAAACATGGATAGATTTGCACAAAATAATGAAAAGCAAAATGAACAGAGCCAAGGAACATTGTATATAGTAATAGCCATATGTCTGAGAACAACTTTGAGTTACTAAGTCATTTTGACTATTATAAATACTCAAATTAACTACAAAGAACCTATGAAGGAAGATGCCATCTACATCCAGAGAAAGAACTGATAAATAGATGTATAGAATGATTTTACATATGTGTATATGTAAAAAAGAAAGGTAATCATAGCTTTAATATATATTTTAAAAGACAGCAAGATATACATAATATATTGTAGTTTCATGTACAATCATCTTTTTTTTCCTATTCTATGATGTTATGGAAATTTCTTGTTTTATTTCTTAAGTTCAGAATAAAATTTTTAAAAAAAGAAAAAAAAATAGACTAACCCAAATGGCCAAAAAACCAATGAGGAGAATAATGCTTTAAAAAGCAGAATTAGACAAATGGAAAAGGAGGTTCAAAAGCTCACTGAAGAAAATAGTTCTTTAAAAATTAGAATGGAGCAGATAGAAGCTAACAACTTTATGAGAAACCAAGAAATTATAAAACAAAACCAAAAGAATGAAAAAATAGAAGACAATGTGAAATATCTTATTGGAAAAACAACTGACCTGGAAAATCGAACCAGGGAAAAAATTTAAAAATTATTGGTCTACCTGAAAATCATGATAAAAAAAGAGCCTAAACATTATCTTCCAAGAAATTATCAAGGAAAACTGCCCTGGTACTCTAGAACCAGAGGATAAAATAGAAATGGAAAGAATTCATTGATCACCTCCTCAAAGAGATCCCAAAAGGAAAACTACTAGGAATATGTAGCCAAATTCCAGAGTTCCCAGGTCAAGGAGAAAATATTGCAAATAGCCAGAAAGAAACAATTCAATTATTGTAGAAAAACAATTAGGACAACACAGGATTTAGCACCTTCTACACTAAGGGATCAAAGAGCTTGGAATATGATATTCCAGAGGTCAAAGGAGATAGGATTAAAACCAAGAATCACCTACCCAGCAAAACTGAGTATAATACTTCAGGGGAATAAATGGAATATCGATTTTGGAAGTGCTTAGCATTGTTACACATGTATGACCTATACTGAATTGTTTGTTTTCTCACTGAGGGTGGGTGGAGAGGGAGGGAGAGAATATGGAACTCAAAACTTTAAGAATGAATGTTAAAAATTATTTTAGCATGCAACTGGAAATTAAGCTATACAAGCAATGGAGTATATTTTGCCCTGCAGGAAAATAGAGGGGAAGGGGGATGGAAGAAGGGTGGGTAATAGAAGGAAGGACAGACTGGAGGAAGGGGTGGATTGGGTGCATGCTGTCCTGGTAGGGGGATGGGGAGAGATGGGGAGAAACTTTTGAATTTAAATTCTTTTGGAAGTGAATGTTAAGAACTGAAAAATAAATAAATTGTATGTTAAACATTAAAAAAAAATTAATAAGTACAGCAGTAGACAGGGGGCAGGAAAATTCCTGGGGCCTATGAAATAAAAGAAAAGGAGGGCATAGGGTTTGTGGACTGTGGGACAGAGGGGAGTGACTTTCAGGGATCCATAGAGTGGAGGCCCTTGTTTTTTTCTCTTCCCTCAGCTCTCTGTCTGATCTCTGATGCTCCTTCTCTCAACTACAACATGAGAAATTTGAAGAGGGAAAGATTATTTGCAACTGCATTGTTCCATAAAGGAGTCAGGAAAGGCTTCTTATATACTTCTTATAATATATACATAATATCTAAGCTACTTGAGAATAGCAATTGTGGTTGTTTTTATTCTTTGATTTTGTCTGTATCCCCAGCATCTAATATGGTGCCTGGAATAAAGTAGGTGTTGAATAAATGCCTGTTGATTGAGAATATATGTATAGAATCCATACACATTATGGCTTAGGTCCACAGTGTAGAAAAACAATTAGCTAATTCAGGATCTGTTCTTCAATTCCAAATGTCTAAATGTAAGTTAAGTCATGCTTTACGCAATGTATAGAGGTGTGCTCCTGCAAAAAAATGTTGACTGTACTTAGCTCCCTGATGTGAAATACAAACAGCTTTGTTGAATTTTGATCACTACTTCAATCGTGGCATAAACTATTAGGTATTTCCTTCACCAAAGCTGAACCTATTGGTAAAGAACAAGCAATTAAACTAATTGCTTGAAGCTTAGAGGTAAGTAACACATCTGTTCATTGTCTTTTTTCTGTTGTCATCTAATCCTTAGCTTTTTATTTATATCCTAAACTATTTTATTTGAGCTATTTGGAAATTACAGTGCCTGTTCTCTCTTCTCTCACTTGAGGAAATTTGATTATTAACTATTCATTGATTATATGATTATATTCACATGATTATATTAGCCTATGGCTAATTAGCTAGTTTGGTTAGATGATACAAATTTACTTCCTTCTATTAACCATTTTATATATCAGAGATCTTTGGGCAGATTAATATTCATTCTTTTGCTCATTTAACAAACATAATAACTGATCAATCAGCTGCCAAGAATTTAAGTGTCTGCTATGTGCCAGCACTGTGCTAGGTTCTGGGGATACAAATACCTTTGATATTAAGAGGTTTTTTTTTATGTGTGGAAAGCTATGCAAGGCACTATGAAAAATACAAAGTTTAGAAAATGTACATGCTCATGAATCTACATTCTCAGATGAGATCATGATACCTTATCAATAGCAAATATGGCATCACAGCTCTAGAGAGGGAAGGGACCTTGGAATTTTTCTGTTTTAGTGGTTCTTAACCTGTTAGTGTCATGGACCCTTTGGCAGTCTGGTGAAGTCCACAGAACTCCACCTTTTCAGAATAATGATTTTAAATAACTAAAGGAAATGTTAAATTTTAGGTAGAGGTTAGTGAAAATAAAATCATATATATGTTTTGTTTTCTCATCCAAGTTCATGGATCCCCTGAGATCTATCTGCACAGTCCAATCTATAAAATAAGGTAGCTGGACTAGATGATCTCTGAGGTCCCTTCCAGTTTAAGATCCATGATCCTACAAATGACTTACCGAAGGTCACATAGCTAGTAATTGGGATAGGAAAGCCCAGGTCATTACAATTTTCACTCTACCATTTTCAGGGAAGGTATAAAGATCTTACCCTATATAGATAAGATATGGAGGTTTAACTCAACAAAAATTCTTTTCCTTTCTTTTAAAGGTAAAAATCTTTACAACCCATTTCTATAGATCTATTTGTTACCATGAATTCAAGATATCATCAATCAAAGCTGGACAACATTAGAAATGAATCTCTCTTTGGGGTTTGGCCTGCCAAGCTAGCCAATACCAACAATATCTGGCCAGTGTTAGTTTGGGGTACAATTTTGGCTAACAGACACAGGAACTCACACACACACACACACACACACACACACACACACACACACACACACACACACACATAGATACTTGCCTCCTGGGGTATTTCCACTGGAAGCCTCTGGTCAACCAAGATAGCCAAATTTATATACAAAATGAGATCATAAGTCAAAATACCAATATCCACATATTGGACACAACAGGCTGCAAACATGTGAAATAGCTAATCCAAGACCAGTCAGTAGAGACAACCTATAATAATCAGAGATTTATTTATGAAATGTAAATAGTATTTTCCATCACTTTGGCTACTTAATTCAATAGGACTGGTCATATTTTAAAGAAACAGTGATGAATGTGTCTGTGGAGACCCAAAGTCAGGCTCATTTTAATATGAAAGATGTTCCATGTTTAATATACAGTTAAACAGGGGTGACTCAACACTTGGAATGGTTAAATATTGAGATTTAAGGATGGGTAAGAAAGAAATCACATAACCCAAGGCACTTACTGTAGAAAGTTTTGCTAGGAGGGGAAAAAAGAAGTTGTGGGACTCTGGTAGTCAGGACTGTGGGCAGTATGTTACCATAAGAAGATGGCCAAATCATCTTATACTCTGTGTCACCAACTCTGAGTCAGTGTTTTGCTCAATGATCAAAGCTAAGTCAAAAAACCAACCAAGGTCCCAAACTAAAGAAATAAAGAAACCCAGTGATGGGGATGTATTAATCTATTACCAAATTAAAATTCTTCCGGGAAGAAGGTGATCTGTGCATTTAAATCAAAGTAGGTGGTAGGAGATGCACTCTGTAAATGGGTTCAGTGTTCCACAGAACCTGGGGTGAATAAATGACTGAATCCCTAGCTGAGTGGCTCTCACATGTGTCCGTCAGGTTACCTTGGCCCACAAGGGAGCAGGGAGCAGGTCTACTTAGGTACTATAGGACAGTCAGAGACTTAAGTTTTCAAATACTCTATTCTCTGATAACAACCTACATCTCTGTTCCTATCTTGTTCTAGATTCTGGAGCTTGATTGAAAATTTCCCACCTCTCCTGAATGTGAACACTGGAGCTCCTGACTTCAACTAAATAATGCAACCTTACTGCCTGTTTTTCTGTTTCAGTTTCACCCTAATTGAGTTTCAATGCTTCTGTCTACAGACAACACCGTAATCTCTTCTAACTCTAGAGTCTCTTCACAAATAAAGACACACTAGAAAGGGAAAAAGAGAAACAAAGTCAAGGGGAGAAATATGCTAGGTTTAAAAGATGACATTGCTCCTCTAAAACAGAGATTTATAGCCACAGAATCTCAGAACAGTAAGGGACCTCAGAGGCCATTTTTGCCCAACCTGTCCCCAAACAAGGCACCAACAAATGGATGTGCAGACTTTCTTGACTGAAAGGGAAACTACAACTTCCAGTGGTAGGTCATTCCACTTTTGTGTAACTATAATTATGAGGAAATTTCTTTTACATAAATAAATCATATCATTAAGGATTCTGTCCTCTGATACCTGCTAGAACAAGTCTTATCCTTCTTTCCCATGATGGAACTTCAAACACATGAGTATCTGTATCTAGATCTGTCTGTGTCTCTGTCTCTATCTCTTTTTCTATATCTTTATCTACATCTATCTATAAAATTTCTCCAATAGCTTTTTCTCCCAGGTTAAACATCCCTTATTCTTCCAGGTAACTATGTATGTATGGCATCATCTCAAGGTTCTCTTCCATTCCATTCAGCTTCTTTTAGATACTCTCAACTATCAATGTCCTTACAAATTGTGGTCACTAGAATGGCACACAAAACTCCATATGTGGTCTGAACAGGGCAGTGAGATAATCACTGTTCTTAATGTGGTGGAAGATCTCATTAGCTTATGGCCATCATGTCACATTGTCAGCTACTCTTGAACTTTCAGTTCAGTAACTCCCCCCCAGCACTATCACACACACACACACACACACACACACACACACACACACAGTGCCCTCATCTTGTACCTTCCCCACTTGTACTGGTGAAGTTGGCTTTTTCAAACTTGAGTGCAGGGTTTTACATTTATTCATTCCAAATTAATTTCATTTTATTACACTCAGCACAATAATCCAGTGAGATCATTTTGGAGACTGATATTGTTATCCAACATGTTATCTAGTCTTATGTATACTTATTCAAATCTTTGATAAAAACAATGTTATGCAGTACAGGATCAATCACAAATATCAGAGGCACTCAAACAGATACTCCCCCACCCCTAAGTTTACATCAAATTATTAATAACTATTCTTTTGGTCAAACCATGAATCATGAATCCAATTCAACTCCATTGTTTAGCCCATACCTCTCCATTTTTCTCCCTACAAGACTAATTTGAGAGACTACCATAGCTATAGTTTCCCCCTAATTTACTAATCTAGTAACCTTGTCAAAAAAGAAAATGAAGATACCATGGCATGATCTGTTCTTAACGAAACCATATTGGTTCTTTGTGACCATTGCTTACTTTTTAGAGATATTCTTTACTATCTTTTTAATAATATATTACATAATTGTACCTATAGTGTAGCTTCAGTAGCCTATGATTTGCAGGCTCCACTCTTCTTCTTCTTTTTTTTTTAAAATGGGACAACATTCTCCTTTCTCTGGCTTTTACTAGTCTTGTATATATATCATTAAGGATTCTATCCTCTGAGGTCTACTAGAACAAGTCTTTTCCCTCTTTCACATGACGGAATTTCAGACACGTGAGTATCTATATCTTTTTGCCGTTTTGGGGGGGTTTTTTTTGCCTTTAATATAGTCAAGCAGTAAATGAAAGAGGAAGATCTGCAGTAGACTTCCATTACATAGACTCTTCAATTTATATTTATGCCAGTTCTTTTGCATCATCTGATCTTCAGCAGGTGGTTTTAGAGAAGATCTAAAGGCATGCGATGACTGTGTATACTTTATAAATAGAACTGAACACAAGTGATTTATCCAGTATTATAATCTGCTTGTCCTATGCTTGAATACTATTCACTTCCAAATTATATGCCAATCCATACCTAGTGCCACTAATGTTTTTTCCTTTATTTGGTTGGCTATTGGTTTCCCCCCCTAAGTTGTACCACTCCACCATCTTTGTGTATAATCCTATCTTTTTTTCCAGGAAAGGGTAGAACCATATTATTAGAGTAGATTGAGCTCATAGTTCAGTCCTAGAATGACATTGGCTCGTAGAGACATAGACTCTCTAACCATCAAAGAGCTCCAGCCTATAAGTGACCACTAAGCTCTTCTAGTTCATAAAATGACTCAATGAGATTTGAGTATTTCAAAAGATTTCCTCATGCTTTCCTCAGTGTGGAACACACCTTCCATAGATCTGTACTGAAACACCTCCATTTCTTAATAGAAGGTACTTCATAAATTGTCATAGTCAAAAAAATTCATTACCTGGTGACCAACCCTCTGGTGGTTAACTTCTCAAGACTTCACTAGGCTGGTTTTCCAACAAAAACTCAACACAATCCATTGATGCCTATATTTTAAGTCTAGAGCTCGCTAGGACCTGCTAGAACTTGTGTTCCACAGCCTTTGAGAACTCAGAGCCTCCATATCACAAACAGGTATCAGAATAGTACTCTGCCAATTCTTCAAAAACATTCCACTGCTAACCCTGTCACATCCTTCCTGTGATCCAAATAGTGAGTTGTTTGCTCACAAAGAAAAAAAACACGGAAGTTCTAATTCTCTCCTAGCAACCAACCATATTTACTACTAAAGATGCATATTACTACTAAAGAATACTATAGGTGAACCTTCAGTTGGCTAACTTGTACTATGCTAGAATAGAGAGATTTTTCTCCCCAGGACCGAGTGAAAATTAAAGACTACATATTGGGTCAAATTGGGTTATTCTTATAGAGTAAAATTCCACAAATATTGAGGTCAGGAGATACAGTAAGAAAAACAAAAGGTTTCTCCCTTCAGCGTAGGGGAACTCCTAAATTTAAACAAAACAAAACAACTCCCTACCAACGCAATGAAATTTATGAAGTTTATAAAGTTTATAAATTGCGCTAGGGCACTGAGGTTAAGTGCCTCACTCAATGTCACATAGTAGATATCAGAAGCTGAACTCAGGTCTTCCTCATTTCAAGGTCAGCTCTTTACCACACCACTACTTATTCTGTATTGACAAAAACAGAACATTGATAGAGTACTTCTCTGACAGTATTTGCATTGTTTCCAAGAGTTTGCATAGTCCTTAGGGAAAGGATAATATCCTAGAATGACATATCAAAGGATAGGGTACTGAATGATCTAGATTGGGTCATTCAGGGAATTTTTAAGATGAAGTTTAATTTTTTTCCCTGGAAAAATATGACTTAAGTTAAAAATAGGCCACCTAGGTGGTACAGTAGACAGAGGGCTGGGCCTAGAGTCAGGAAGAGATCTTCCTGAGTTCAAATCTGGCCTCAAACACTTATAGCTGTGTGACCCTCAGTAAGTCACTTAACCCTATTTGCCTCATTTCCTCATCTATAAAATGAGCAGGTGAAGGAAAGAGAAAACTATTCCAATATCTTTGTCAGGAAAACTCCAAATGGAGTCATGAAGAGTCAGATACAACTGAGAAACTACAAAAAGTTAAAAAACAAATCTCAATTTAATTCATTAATGTATGAAACATATTTATTCTCTATGGTACATCCCTATTTAGAATCATCATTTTAACATATAAGTACTGTAACTTTGCATTCTATAGCAATCTCCCCTATACTGATTATTATAAAAATTCTAGCACTTTGAGGGATGCAAAGAAAGCACTTTGCAAATATTTTCTCATTTTTGTCCCCACAACAACTATGGGAGCATGGTGAGTGCAATGATTGCCTATGATTTACAAATGAGTTAACAGGCAAACTGAAGTTAAGGTAACTTGCCTTGGGTCACATAGGTGGAAAGTGTCTGAGGTCATATCTGAACACCTATCTTCCTGATTCCAGGTCTAGCGTTTTATCCACTTCACCACCCAGCTAGTACACAGTATCTTCCCTAATAAAACAAAAATGAACCACTCCCACAAAATTTATACCATTGAATAGGGCTCAAAGGTCAGGTCTAAAAAAGCCTTCAAGCTGGCTATGTCCACATACTCAAGGAACGGACCAGTTAAGGCAGTTAACTGGTTTGTGAGAAGGAAGGCAGCAGATGCTTCAATAACTCTAAAAAGGCATACCATTTCTCCCCGCCATTTTGAGGCTAGCTGAAGTAGGGGATAGCTCAAACCTCTGAATTAGTGTTAGGCTGCCTTATTCCAGGGGGATGTATTGACAAGAGACAGACAGACAGAGAGAGGAGAGAGACAGAGGGGTGAGGCTTTTTGTGGCAGAACAGTAAAGCTTTAGGGAGTTTGGTTACCTGGGTGGATCTCCTTGTATGTATGTGTTTTTCCTCTGTGTTATGTGTATCCCTGTAGAAAGTCTTTAGTGTTGCGCTGTATCACATCATTGTTGCTGGTTGTCCAGCATTCTCAAAGAGGACTATGACATCAGGGTGATGATGCCATGACATGCAAGTGAATTGGATTTAAGTAAGGGAGGGCTGTGCAAAGTCACCAGCCTTTCTCCTCCAGAGCCATCCTGGTCTAGTGGACAGATATAGATTAGAATGACTGGAGATGACCCAGAATACAGTGGGAGATGTTAGCCTTTAATAGGCTCAAGGTCTCAGGCACAGGCTACACTTTGGCAGGCATGTCTGTCAAAAACCATCAACTGCTGTGTCTTTCACAAGCCCTCCTCTGTTTTCTTGGTCATACCTGTGTCAGCAGCTGTGGGATCCTTGCAGTCCGTGATTGGGAGAAACTGTGAGAAATTCCAGTTGTCCATAGCTATTTCCTTTGATGAAAATAATATTATTGTGGGGGTAATTTAAGGATAGAACTTACATCACAAGGGTGGGTTTCTAGAAGTTGTTGTAAAGGCTGCCATCCAGGGCTTTGTTTATTCAAGATAATTATACTCCTCATCATATTTATTTGGATGGATCTGAAACTTTATAACAGCTGAATGCAAAGTTAACTTGTAAAATAAAGGGGCTTTTATACTACCATTCAAACTTTCCCTATGAGAGAAAGGAAATTCAAAGCTAAACCTGAAAATCTGGGGACTTCTTATTAGTCACCCTGGTAATCTACCTGTATTTGAGGTTTGATCTGTTTTCATGTTTGCTATTAGTTTACCCCATCAGTTCACCATAGACCCTATAATAAAATCCCACAGAAATGCCTTACTAGACTCAACTCTATGATTAGTTTGGAAATTGTACAAGGTCTCTCCATGGAAATGGTTGGAATTATAAACAAACATATTTTTTTACCCAGTTTGGTGGGAGCAGAAAAGATGCTTCACTTTTGCCAGTTTACACTGTCTGTTCCCTCTTCTTTATGTTTTAGTTCTCAGAACAAAGAGTTGCTCTCAAATCTCCTTCATTTGAAGGATGATGTAGCCAAAGGTTCTTTCCAGGCCGCTGTGGCATTCAAACACTTTTTCCACCTTTCCTGACTGTATACACATGCATATTGAATTGCAGGCAGGGACTACTTAGTTCCCTCTTACAGAAGAACTTGGGGAATGTCACTACCCTTCTTGCCTCAAATTCTCTGCTGACCTTCAAGCTAGCATCTCTAACTGCCTTGCAGACACTTGAAGTGGATGTCCAGTAGACATCTTAAACTCAATATGTCCCAAACAGAACTCATTATCTTTCTCCCTAAATCTTCCTCCTGCCCCCACCTTCCCTGTCCCTGTAGAAGGCATACCATCCTCCCTGACAACCTAGAAGTTATTTTGGATTTTCCACTATGTCTGCACTCCCATATTCAATATTGCTAAGGCCTGTTGATTTTTACCTTTGCAGTATCTCTCAAATATGCCTCCTCTCCTCCGATACTGGCACCACTGTAGTAAGGCCCTCATCACCTTATGTCTTGATTACTGCCACAGGCTGTAATGGTTCTGCCTGCTTCAAGTCTCTCCCCACTCCAATTCATTCTTCATTCAGGCACTACAGTGATTATCCTTGTCACTTGAGTGGCTTCTTATTGCCTCTAAGAGTAAATACAAGATGATCTGTTTGGCATTCAAAGTCCTTTGTAACTGAGACCCCTTCTCACTTTCTAGTCTTCTTATGCCCTCCCCAACATGTATTCTTTGATCTAGCAACCAAGGCTTCCTGGCTGTTCCACAGATAAGATGTCTGTCTTTTGGTTCTGTACATGTTTTCTGGCTCTCCCTCATGCCTGGAATCTTCTCTTTTCTCCACTCTGACAACTGACCAGTCAAACTGAGACCTGATAGACCTTAGCTTAAAAAGGCCAACATCCCTGGGCCATCTCCAGTTGTCCTGATCTATACCTGGCCACTGGATCCAGATGGCTCTGAAGGTGAAAGTGAGTCTGGTGACTTTGCACAGCCCTCTCTCACTTAAATCTATTTCACCTGCATGTCATGGCATCACCCTCCTGATGTTATGGTCTTCTTTGAGAATGTAGCAGCAAGGACCAACTGAAATCCTATCTTCTACAGGAAGCCTTTCCTAACTCCACTGGATTCCATACTTTTCCTTTTTTGTCCTATTAAATTAGACCTACCTGGGAGATGACAAGGATGGAAACTGGCATAGAATGACAGACTCCATAGCTTGGTTGGTTTTTGCCAGCCAAATATATAACTTGCCATACATATATCTATCTATATCTATATTCATATCTATCTATCTATCTATCTATCTATCTATCTATCTATCTATCTATCTATCTATCTATCTGTTTCCATGTTGTCTTCTTCATTAGATTTTAAGTTCCTTGAGGGTAAGAACTGTCTTGATTTACTATATGTCTGGCCTATAGTAGGTGAACAATAAATATTTATTGAATTGAATTGTCATATTGACCACAATAGAACCAGTATTACCTCCAGGAAGGATCAGGATGAAAAAATGCTGTCAGAATCCACCAAATGAAGCAGGGCTCTCTATTTTTTTTCTATTCCATGTCACCCTGAAATTTCTAAATGTGCTGTAGCCCACCTGGGGTGAAAGAAGCCTTACAGGTGGAGGAAAACTGGTTTTTGTTTTGGTGAGGGAATCATCTGTACTTATGATGACAAAGAGTAGGACAGCAGAAGAGATTAGGTTAGAAATTGAAGGTAATGGACTCCCGAAGAAATCTAATCTAATCGTCTCGTTTTATAGATAAGGAAACATCCCCAGGGAAGTTAGATAACTTGCCCCGGGTCACTCAGACAAGTATTAGTATCTGACTCGAATTCTGTCCCTTCTACTTTCTCTCCCCTAGGGATTAATTTAGGATCTTGGAGGAAGGACAATGGGCAATGATGATGGATAAATAACAAAAAGGGAAAAGAATAAGCTTTTATATAGTACTTACTATGTGCCAGGCACTGTGCTAAACTTTTTACAAATATTACTTCATTAGATACTAACAACAATCCCATGAGGTAGGTGTCATTATTATCCCATTTTATGGTTGAGGAAACTGTGGTTAAGTCACTTGCTCAGGGTCACTCAACTATCAAATGTCTAAGGCCACACTGGAACTGAGTTCTGTCCAACTCCAGGCTAATTATTCTATCCACAGAACCACATAGCTGCCTCTGAGAGCACAGGAAAAGGAAACACTTGAAATCAATCAACGTGGCAGCCCATAAGTGGAAGAATATAGAGAATGAATTGGAGGGGAATTCTAGCCTTGCCAAAACAATGCTAGACCTTCCAAGGTAAATGTGAGGCTAGGCGCAGCGGTTGGGAAACACTGGGAAGAAACAGCAACACTTCTCCTTAAACAAAATTCAAATGAGAAACATTTTTAGACTGAGGAATTTGAAATTATTTAATTATAGCATGAAAGATTTTTCTCCTATGAAAGAAACTGCAGGGGTCAGCAAACACAGGTGAAAAGTGCTTTGTTTTGGTGGGGTTCTTGGGGACTAAAGTTCCTATTAGACCCACTGGATGGTTCCTGAAGAATAAGATGTCTTTGGTCCTTTTATGGTGAATAGGGGAGCGTTCCTGCGGATGGCAGTGCTTGCGTTGTAGGGCTATTTCCAATGATAAAACTGCTGGGATCCCAGTCTCAGTAACCTTTGGAGGCAGGAGAGCCTGCCTGCTTACTCTGAACTAGCTGAGATGTGTGGACGGACTCGTCCACTCAGAGCACCTCTGCTTCTCTAAGCGCTACTGCTTGGTTCTCTTCCCCTTTGAGACTCCCAGATAAACGTGTTTTTAGGTCCATTTACCATGTGACTTTTAGTTATTTAACCCCGCTCCTCGGACGTCCTGGGAACACATCCCTACGCCTCATATATTGTTTCTATTTCTGGTTATAGACCTGACAAAGAATTCTATTGTGGGAATGTATCCTCTTTCATAGAATCATAAAATTACAGAGTGGGATAGACTTTCAGAATTCATCAAATTTAACCTACACCCACGGCATGGATCCTATCTATAATGTTTCTGCCAATTGATCATTTACCTTCTGTTTGAAGACTTCCAGGGATGGCAGACTCACTGGCCTGCCTCCCCATTAGGCAGCCATTCTTGTCTCTGCTAGCTCCAATAGCTAGGAGGTTTTTCATTATATTAAACTGAAATATGCTTCCTCTTAATTTCCATCCTTCTCCTCTGATGAAAGATTATGGACTTAAATACATACAATGAGACACACTTTTGGATATGGTCATTTTGGTAATTTATTTTCTTGACTCTGCAATTCACTACAACGTTTTGTTGTTTTGTTTCCCCTACTCCCACCCCCCAAATTGAGGTAGGTAGGGAAGGGAAACAGAAGAGAGAGAGGGAGAGGAAAGATGAAAAAAGGAACTCATTACAAATTCACCCATTTATATTACAGATGAGTCCAACCTTAAATCATTAACCTCTGATAACCTGGCACTTGATTTTTCAGATGTCTAAATATAAAGCAACATTTGTTGGGTTTGCATTCCCCAGACTAGTTTCCCTCTTCTTGGGATGCATTTTCTGTTCCCCATCTGGACAAAACTGGTTCCCATTTAGGAGGAAGCAGAGGTGAAGCAATAACTGAGGTGGGGCAATTATCTCAGGGCTTTATCCCAGGACAAATTTAGGGAGTCTAACAGCAGTCCTTTACTGTGAAGAAATAACATACCTCAGTACCTAGGAAGCAAACATTGTGAAAATAGGAGGCTACCAGGTAGAGGTTGGATTGATTTCCTCTCATACACTGTCCTGCTCTCTACTAGTACAGTGGTCTCCCCAATAGTATCTCTGTGGGATCTCTGTGGGATCTCTGTCTCCCACCCTTCCACAACAGAGGAAACATTTTGTACCACTTGGCCAAGGTGGAAAAAGTTCTTAGTTGTGGTTCCAAGTTTAGGCAAGCAGGAACTTTCTGGAACAGTGGCCCATATGAAGGATCATGGGGGTAGGTTCTGTATATACAAGCTTAAAAGGAAAGATTCCTAACCTTTTTTGAGGGTCATGGACTTCTTTGGCAGTTTGGTAAAGACTATGGATCTCTTTTCACAATTACTTTTCAATTCATAAAATACATTAGACTACTAAGAAAACCAATGACAGCTAAAATAATGATGCATTTTTCCCCATCCAAATTCACAGATCCCTTAAAAGGAAATGGGAACCCCAGGTTAGGATTGCTGTCCATCCTTCATTCTCAGAGACAACTGAGGAGATCAGGAAAGTGATGTCTTGACTTGCAAATGAATTGGATTTAAATGTGGCAGGGCTGTGCAAAGTCATCAACCCCACTCTCCTTCAGAGTCATGGGGTCCAGTGGCAAGAGGACTATGAGCAACGGCCCTGTACGCAGTGTGAGATCTTGGCCTTTTTGAGCCTTTAAGTGTTTCCCAGGTTTCAGTTTGTGTCTGAGGCAATACCTGGTTAGTAGTTAAAGGTCAGGTAAGAATTGAGGTAAAAGATGTCCTACTTTGTCTTTACAGAAGAATCAACCAAGGAGGTGAAGACCCTCAGAGTTTCTTACCAGAACAGAAATAATTGCCATTTACCCTCACTCTTGGCCATAAAACCTTAAACAATGAACAAGTGAGGCTTGGGCTGGGTCCTATTTTTGACCAATCGGTGAGAGTGATTTGGGTTTAAAAGCATAGTCAAGTAGCTCCCCTTGCTTTGAAGGTCCCCAGGGTATGCAGCTTTTAAAGCATGCAAAATATGGGGTCTACTTTTCTTGGACCTAATTACGAAGTTTTCCTGGTCCTTGCTTGGACTTTAGGTGGTCAATTCTGCCTACACCCTCACATTTTTAACTCTTTAAAAAATTTAACTGCAAGGCAAGGTATTGACAGATCCGTTTGCTCCTGGTCTTTTATAGACATGATAACTGTCAGCTTGTTACTATTCCCCCTCCTCCTCACTCCCTTTGTATCATATGATTCACATCTATCTTCTTTTGCTTTGTCTCTTCTGGGACTTTACGTTTGACAGTCTGGTCTTTCATCTCATCTTCTATGCATATGACTCATCTCTCTCCTTGTGTCCTTTATGAACTCAAAGCATGAACTACCTCACAACTGACTGACTCTTTCTCATCTAATTCTGTTTCTTTGTAACACAGTGCCCAATGAGATCTATGGAATGGTAGAAAAAAGTGAATTTCTATCACTTCCAACAATAAATGACAAAATTAAGTGACACAACTTTTACAAAGCTCGCATACATGTTAATTTCCTTTTTGAAATGAGAGGTCATTGATTAGGCTGATCAAACCTATGATTTTAGAGTTAGTGATAGTCTTGCAGAAAACCCTCTGAAATATTTGCCACACCACACAATTCAATCAGTCTGCCCTTCCCAAGGGAAGAATATATGAAGCAATAGAAATGAAATCAGCAACTTTGGAGGAATTTAACTTAGCATAAATTATTTTCTTTAGGTCAGTATCTTCCAGGGTTCCCAAACAATGCACTCTCTCCTGTCCCCCCACCCTGGCTCTAAAGAGAACTCATTGGAATGCTGCAGAATATTTTAAGTTTTGTGTAAAAACAGAAACCCTAGACAACTGTTGGACACTGCTTGAACTACTAACTCAAAGTGGTATACAGTTTCAACATTACAGGACACTATATTTTTTTTGATGACCATGATATCCTTGAGTGTTTGAGAGGCTTTTTAAAATTTGTACTTCCCTTTGTGCCAGTAGCTTCTCAATATTTCTTGTGACATATCTTTTCCAAGGTAGGTTTCCAGTGATCATGTGATTAAAAAGCAAGTATTTCATGGAAATCAACATAGAAAAAGAAATGAGGGGGTGGGCTCCAAAATGACTTCAAAGCTTGGGAAGTTATGCAATGCTAACATCTCACTAATTAATAACTGTGGCTATTTAAAAATGAAATAAAATATTTTCCTTTCAATTTATGTATTTTTAAAAGAATAATTATGAAATTGTTTGAACTTAAATGCTACTTAAATTGTTTGTGTTGTTAGGAAATTCTAGGTTTGGGAACCTATGTCCTAAAGTGGAAATAAAAATTCAAGACTTTTCTTGAATGTATTCATGTTTAGAAAATTGTCTTGCTATACTACTATTCTTAGAATGCCACATACTTCTAAGTATGTTGAATGTTCTTTTCTATGATATGCTGTACTCATGAATGGTGGTGAGGTATGGTAGAAAAAGTGGTGGACTTGGAATCAGAAGACCAAAGTGTCAAATCCTAGCTCTAGCTTTTACTTACTAGCTGAGTAAACCTGAGCAAGTGACATGACCTTTCTAAACCTTGACTTCTTCACCTATAAAATTACTTATAACATTACTGACGTTATCAATCTCACAGAGTTATTGTGAGGAAAGTGAATCAGTCTTACAGAATGTTAATAATATTGTCAGGTGTCTACCATGGATTGTGTTTGCTACTCTTTACTTAGATTTGACTTGCCTTATAATAATTGATCCATGAAGGAATTAGTATTCACAAAGTAGAAACTTTTTCATTCTTGATGGATCTTAAAATTACACAGAACCTATGATATTACAAAGATGAATGTAATTACACTGCAAAGGAATGACAGATGTTAAGGACTTGGAGAAACATGAGTAGACTTTGTTTGAAGTAATGCAGAATGAAAAAAGTAGCACTGAAAGATCAATATAGAAGATGAATCTAACAGAATAAATGAAGATAATAACTAAAGGGAAGAAAAACCCCTCAGGTCATAAATCATGTACCATGTTGTAACAAATTGTTAAAGTTAAAGGACGCATCCTTCTAGGGAATATGCCTGGTATGATAACTTCTTATCTAAATGGAACTTCTCTGTAACTTAGAGTCCCAGAGACTTCTGGGTCTTAGAGACTTTAAGTGACTTTATAACAGTCACACAGTATGTATCACAGGTAGTTCTTGAATCTAAAATCACTACTTAATTTGCTAAATCTTACTGATATGTTTGCATTCCATAGAACATAAGCTCCTTGAGGGCAGACAGTGTTCCATTTTTGTCTTTGTATCAGCAGGACTTGGTTTAAAACAATAATTGATTTATATTGCTAAACATACCCTGAAAATGTGAAGTGATATTACGTATTATCTAGATTTTTTTTTATCATTTTTAAGAAATGTACTTTTGGAGAATTACTTGGATATTTATTGGGAAGAGACTTATGTCAAAGCAAAATGAATCATTTGAAAGAAAAGATGTTATAGGGCTGAAGCCTAAAGAAATACTCAGAAATAATAATTATGTTTAGCTCCCAGATAAATATTTTGTAAGATTTGGACAATTATTCCCCAAACCAACAAACTTTAAAAAAAAATTTGGTGGGAAAAATGACTTTTTAAAAATCAGAGAACACAATTCCCTTGGCTTGATTTCAAGGACAGTCTTTTAAATTGCTCATCCAGATAGAATCAGAATTCTCTTTGGGAGAATTTCAATCCAAAAGAATTTCTCAAGGAAGGAAAAAAATAGATATTTTCCCCCCTTTGCTCTTTCTGCATCTTTCAAAAAATGTATTATTGATGTTATTTTTCTTTTAAAAGAAGATATCACTGCTACTTCCCCCCTTGTCCTGCCCCTTCATAGATAATGTTGTAAATCATCCTTTCATTTTCAAATGATCTAAAAGTTAAATAAAGTTAAAAGGGAAGGTTACAGAATAAGTCATTAACTTTCATTCTCTCTCCCATTTCTCCAACTCACTTGATTAGTTATACTCTTATATACTTACCACTTTTTGTTATGGTTATTTATATACCTACCAAATCCTTTTGCTAAATTATGACCTCTACAGGGCAGGGATGATGTCTGATTTTCTTCTTATTTCTTGCCTAGTACATAAAACAGTACCCTGTATGCATGTAGGAGTTACTTAACAAATGCCTGTTGCAGGAATATTTGAAGTTGAAGAATCACAGCATTTAAACTTTGGAATCTAGCCCTTATGAATTCTATGATGTCCAATAAATGTTAAGTTCTTAGTAAATTATTGACCACATGGTTTGTATTTGTAAGTCTCACAAGTCTTCAAGTACAGTCTTCTTTATGATAAAGTAATCTCTTCTTTGATTTCCTTGACACGTTCTTGCCCAGTCACTAGTTATATTCTGGGGTTATTGGAAGAACTTCCAATTATATGACATAGCCCTTTCCATTTTGAATAACTTATTATTAAGAGTTTAGAAAAATTATGTCTTTCTTCAACTATCCAAAAAGCTGCCATATAGGAAGAATAAGACTTGTTTACTATAGCACCAGAGAGCAAAACAGAAGCAAATTTTTATTCATTATAAAGGAATTTAATCATGGCTTTCCTTAGTCTTCTTTTCTTTAAAATAAATATTAAGTTCCTATAAACATCATTCATGTGTTTATTTCTAGGACCTTCAACATTCTCTCTACTCATCTACAGACATGCTCTAGTAAAGTTTATGAAAGCTCCTCTTAACATGTGTTGAGGGTCAGTCACTGCACTCCCGATCTCCTTTGACCAGGGCAGAATGCTCTTGGACTGTATTACCCTTTTTCCTCATTCCTGTCCTTGCACAAATCATAACTTATGTAAGCTTCAGTTTCCTTAACTGTAAAGCTAGAGGATTTTATCTGATGACTTCTAAAGTCCCTTGAAGTTTTAAATCTGCTGGCCCTATGATCCAGTTTTCTTACCTATAAAATGAGGGTTGGACTAGAAGACAGCTAAGATCACTTTCTCCTCCAGTATCCTATGATTCTTTTACATTTGTTTAGTTGGTTTTTAAAAACCAAATACAGGAATTTATATTTATCCCTATATAAGTTGCTTCTCAGTACTTCCAGCCCATGAAGATCTTTCTGAATTCCAGTTCTGTTGAGTAACATTAATCAATAAACAGGTATTTATTAAGTACCTACTAATATGCAAAGCACTTGGGATGCCAGTTCAAAGAATGAAATAATCTCTACTCACAAACATCATATTAATCATTTGTTCTAAGTTTCCTGCCTTTCACAAATTTGATAAGCATTCAATCTTTACATTTATAAGAAAGAAACTGGTGACATTATAGGGATGTCTCCTAGGCAGCTCTAAAAGGATCAGTAGTAGATGTTGCCACCTACAAACTTTCTTTTAACTATTCTCTGAAATCCTTTTGATTAATTTAATAATTCAATAAATATATCTTGAGTACCTGCTATGTGGAAGATTAAGTTACTTTTCCTCTCTTTTATAGGTCCCAAAACTCTGAAAATCTGATTGCCTTGTGAATAATAATTAAATATTTTACAGGTTTTTAAAATCTCAAAAACTGAAATTCAGTGAAGGAAAAAAGCCATTTTAGTGATATACATGGTATTATAATTGTGTAAAGAAGAGTACATTTGACATGTAAACAATTCATATAGGTGAGGATTTTCTAGCTTTTGTTATTATCTATATTTGTTGTCTACTCATGAAATACTCCCTGTTTTACACATTCTTACTGTATCTAAAAAAAAATGAATAGCCATGACTTAAAGAAAAAATTTTTCTTTATTTTATTTTGCAAAGGGTCTTAATTTTTTCTTCTAGAGAAAAAGAGTCTATCCCTTATCTATAATAGCATAAACATATGTTGTCTTTGGACTCAATAAATATCTGTGGTAATAACTGGGATTTGTGTTCTATAAGTTAGCTCAACCACCACTAACTGGCCATCAAAGAAAGCTCTAGTTTAATGGCTTCCATTTTTCCTACAGTCACAAATGGTGCATTTGTGTACACACACACACACATATTGCAAATTCACTGTTTCAATGTGGACTTAACTTTACAAACATTTTTATGTAAATCAGTTGGTTCTAACTCTTAGCTCCTTTTCCTTTGTAGATACGGGCAATGGAGGCATCCTTGATCTCCTGGGGAATAACCTCCTTTTGCCATATAATTTAGAAGATTTCAGTCAGCTTTCATATGAGTAGTGAAGCCCCTGCCTTGTAAATCTCTTCTGGAATGGAATCGGCACAGGACTCTTTGTCATACAAGAAGAGTCTAATGGCGTTCAAAACCTCTTCAGTAGGAAGCTTAGCTAGAGAAGTACTGACTTCATCCTGAGGTATATGGTCAGTGGCTTCAGCACTGGTTGATGATGATTTGCTGAGGACACTATGAAAATGTTCACACCATCTCTCCAGGATCATGTCCTTATCACTGATCAGTGTGGCTCTATCAGCTCTGAGTAGTAGAGATTCACTATAGGTCTTTGGCTCATAAATAGCCTTCAGGGCATTGTGGAAATGGTTATTACTATCAGTATAAAACTGAATTTCATCTGCCTTCTTACTGAGACAAGAATTCTGCATCTCTCTTTGCATTTCACTTTTTAAAAATAATATTTTATTTTCTCCAATGTTAAAACAATTTTTAACATTTAAAAAAGCTTTGAGTCCCAAATTCTATCCCTCCCTTCCTCCTTCCCCTTGCTCTTCGCTTGAATGTCAAGCAATCTGATATAGGTTATACATGTGCAATCATGTAAAATACTTTCATATCAGTCATTTTGTACAAGAAGATGAACAAAAAGAAAGAAAAGAAGGAAGAAAGGAGCAAAGAAAGAAAGGGAGGGAGGGAGAAAGGAAGGAAGAAAAAAGTGAAAAATAGACGCTTTAGTCTGTATTCAGATAATATCAATTCTTTCTCTGGAGGTAGATAGCTCCTTTTAGTCTTTTGGTAGACTCTGTGACCTAGAATCAGTTGGTCACATACATAAATAAATAGACCTCAGTGCCCAGACCCAAAAATCCTAGGGCAATGTTCATCATTTTTGGTACCCCTCATCTTCTTAATCCCTGACTCAAAACTGCCTTGGTCTTGTGAGATATTTAGGGTTATGGGATCAGTGAACACAGATTTAGACTTATTAAGAATCAAGAACAGTTACAGGTCATTAATAACTTTAAATGACAACAGTGAAGAGTTTGCTTCCTGCCTTGACTACAGAATCCACACAGATACAGCCCTTCTAGTAAGTATGTTCTTGATGTATGTAAAATTGTGAATGCTTTGTTCAAAGCAGCTTCAAATCTTTCCGTAGTGGAGAGATGGGAGGGAAGAAAGTGTGATTGAGGATGAAGAAGGCATGATGGGTAAGTGAAAGTCTTCTACTACATTTTAAATATCAGATTTGAAGGAATTTACTAGCATTTTCTACACCTGGGTAGTTTCCATTTCTTATTTCCATCCTTTATATAGTGTTTGTATATATTTAAGACTTCCTGAAAATTAGAAATGTTTGTTGGATAATATAGCAAATGTGGGGTTAGCTTTTATCCACCATAACAACTCACATATCTGAAGGACACCTAACCAATAGCCTCAGATACATAGAACGAAGAAACACAAAGGAAGCAAAGATGGTTGAGATAAGCAGCCAAGGCAGAAATTGCAAAACCATTCAAGTCTGGATTCAGAATCCATGGACTCTTATTTAACATAAAATTTTAAGAAATTTAATTTGCCTGATTTCCTAGCCTATAACAGATCAGAAATACTACAAAAGAAAAGGAAGGCAATTAGAAATGAACATAGTGATAAGAACATGAATTCATATATGATGAACAGAGAAAAATGGTAGGAGACACAAAAACTTAAAAGGCAGAGAAGTCTGGAAGCTTGAAGGCAAATGACCCTGTTGTACTTTAATAGGTCCCAAAGGTTTCATTGAATTATGATTTAGTATAATAATGGATGTTCTTAATGATCTTGAGTCATTAAAAAGTTTGACACCCTTTCTTAAAAAAGGCAAGAAGGTATACAATCTGTTTCAGTAAAATATTTCCCAAAATGGCTAACGTTTTTTTTTTAAAAGACATCTTCAGCACTTTTAGTTGACACTCAAAAGCAAAGTAATACATTTCAGTTATGGGCAAAATCATTCATGGAATAACTTCTTCCCTCATGACAAAACAGGATGCATAACCATCTTTTGTATGAATGCTCTCTTTCCCTAACACCTGGGAATGACAAATACAGTTGCATACTAGATTATTTTCAACATTACTGAAATTCTCCTTCAATGGGAAAGTTATAATTTTTGGATTTGGATGTGAATGTAGAAAGATCCATGTCTCCACCTTACTTTTTGGTTCTATATATTCTCTAACTTGGACAAGAATTAAATCAAGAATGTGGATAGTTATCTAACAGGGAGAGAGATATTTTAATCTCTTCCCATGAAACGCTATATGTTAAATCTTGCTAAATTCAAGAACTAGTATATAGGTATTGTCTCTGAAAGGAGATAACTAATCATTCTCATGTTTATCCTGTTGGCAAACCAGAAAATAATAAAACTTGTCAAGGTACCCTGATTTACCCAGTTTCTTAGCATCTATTTATTTTCTTCGTACTCCCTTTTGTACCTCAAATTTCTCAAAGTCACCCTAATATAAATTGACTGAGGGACGGAGAAAGTAGATTCAAAAGAAGTAGGTAGATGAAAAATCAGTGAATAAGGATCACCTTTCTATTTTCTCACTCTTCTGTGATTCATATCAGGCAGACTGAATTGACTATAAAGTGTAGTAAAGAAAAAATGGTGAGATATCCTCTGGCAACTGGCTATGAGTTGTCAAGCCAAAAAGTTGTTTTTAATAGATGAGTTGAAGAAATATCCCCAAAACTGTTTTCTTGTATGTCTGTGAACAAGTTAGTTTGGCTCTTCTCTATACTCTGTTTATGCATAAGTCTGCCCAGTTAAATAGCTAATAATAGTATCAAAATTATCATGCTAAGAAAGAATAATCAAATATTTTGCTTTAGGTCAAAACTTACTTAGCATGATCAGGAAGAAGTCCAAGATATTTTTTGTAAAATTATAATGGACTTCCAGTAGAAGGCTAAGGGGGAGATTTCATCACTTCTTAATTTACTAGTGTTCCAATTGTCTTATCTGCAAAACAAAGCAGCTAATATTCATCATGTGCCTACTGTGCTCATCAAAATAAAACTTACAAAGGATTATGTTTTCAGTGATGTGAAACATGGACTGTGCGAGCAGAAAAAGAATACAGCCTAATCCAGCCCTTTGGATTCTGACATCCCTAGTGAGAAGTATAGATGTTGTACACAACATGCAGAGCTGGCATCTCTGCAGGGGAAGGAGTCAGTGAAATAATTGGATCCCCAGAGGTTTTGTTCTGAGTAGAAAAGCGATGGGAGTTGGAGTCCTTCTTCTGGGTGCCTAAGCAACAAGTGTAGCAACCACCATTCTGTAGGGATCATCTGATGGTAAAAGGAGAATATTTCTCCTAGGGACTATGTGGCCCAGTTATGCTGCCACTGGGTCAGGGGCATCAGAGGCAACCCTCCTCCAAGTTGTAAGCATTAGAGATCACCGTCACTTACACTCACACATGAAGGGCCCTGAGACAAAGTCAGCTTTGGGCCAACTGAAGGGCAAAAGTTTTTGTTCTAATCCTCTTGGAACTTCAATTTTTCTGCAGAAGAGTACTATTCTAAGAAAAGAGGGTCCCTTGCATTGCAAAGCTCAGGAGGCTTCTAGGGTACCAATTTATGACAAAAGCAAATTGCTTTGTTCAGTCTTTCAGAAGCATTCAACATTCTTCTTTTGTCTATGATTTGCACCTGGAATTTGTGTGTGTGTGCGGAGGTGGGTAGGGAACTCCCTGGAGAGGAAACTCCCCCCAAAACAATGCAGATCTGCAATTTCTTCTCAATTTATAATCTGGGGAGCTCCCAGGGATATTGAGAGATTAAATGACTTTCCCTAGGGTTACAACATAAGTTACTGGTAGGACTTGAATCCTAGTCTTACTGGCATAGAGACCAGTTCTTTAGGTACTATATTATGCCACTTTTGAGTATATCTACACAATGGCTTTACAACAGAGGATTTTGATGGGCCAAATTTGCAAAGCATAGAACTGTATCCAGAGGAAGTTAGTTTTTGAGATGAGAAAGATCTGGACACATTCCTCTCCCCTATTCTCACTCTTTTTCACATTCTTGTCTATATAAGGGTCTTCACTACATACAGATCCCCCTAAGATCTACAACTGATTCCTCTGAAGTCCAGAGGCTTCATTCACGCTTTACTCAGCCTTCACTCCTCTGGTAGAATCTTGAGAATAGAGACTGTCCCATTTTTGTGTTTACATATCCACTGCTTAACATATTGCCCCACATAGAGCACATAATTACATGTTTCTTTACTGACTGATCTGGGCCCTTAAACCTTGATATTTTTTCTCATTCTGGAGGCTCTCAGTAGCAGGGATATTCCAATTCCAATTCAGTAAACATCAATCCCTTATAGTGTTCAGAGGATTGTACTAAATGTTAGTGGAGGTATAAGGTTTAGATAAGACAGGTTCTCTGTCCTCATGGAACTTGAAATCTATAAATAACTATAATACCCAATATTACTCATTCCTTCAAAATATTTATGAAGCACCTACTGTTCATCAAACTCTGCTGGATGTCACTGATACAAAGACAAAAATCAAAAAGTCTAGGGCTTCAAGGAGCTCATCTGCTACTAGACTAGAGATTATTAACTTGGGGCCCATTAACTTGTTCTTAAAAAATATTTTGATGACTGTATTTCAATATAATTGGTTTCCTTTGTAATCTTATATATTTTATTTCATGTATTTAGAAACATTATTCTGAGAAAAGTTCTATAGGATTCACTGGACAGCCACAGGGATCCATGACACACAGAAATATTTATCCCTGTATAATGAAGGAAGCAACAGATTTTAAGGGATGAAGGTGAGGAAGAAATGCATTTCAAGCATAGAGGACAATCAAGATAGGCATAGAAATGGCAAATGGATTGTTGTCCATGAGGAACAACAAGTAGGCAGGTATGGCTGAAGTGAGATTCATGAGGGAAAATAATGTGAAATCATGCTGGACAGATAGGATGGAGTCAAATTATAAAAGGATTTAAGTGGTAACCAGAGGACTGTGTATATTATCCTAGAGCCATAGAAACTACTAGAGATTCTCAAACAGGGGAATGACTTTTCCTTTAAGGGGATCAATTACAAAGGGGAAAGACTTCAGTCAGGGGCTATTGCAATAGCTCAGGTGAGAGGTAATGAGAATTGGAATGAGGCTGGTGGCTGAATGAATGGAAAGAAGACAGATGGGAGAGATGGAAGAGATATTCTGAAGTCAGAATTGACAAGACTTACAAACAAACTGGATGGGGTGTAGGAGCCAAAAAACATAGAATATTGAAGGATAAGTATATTAGAGAGTTACAAAACAGTGTGGTCTGAGGAGTAAAAAAGTTACTGCCAGCAGTGGGAGGCCTCATGGAGGAAGTGGTGTTTGAATTGGCTTTTAAAGCATGAGTCACAGTTTAGCAGGTAAGGAAGGGGTGGGAGGGCATTCTAGGCAGAGAAAACAACATGAGGAAAAGCAGAGGGAGGAAAGCATCAGACAACTGAAAAACAGCTTTGAAGAATGGTGTTGGCAGATACCACTGAACTATATGAAGATCCCCAAATCTGTAAAGTAAGGGCTAGTTGGATTTTTTGGAAGGATTGTATCCTTCCTCTTCCAAAGGAGCTCCCTTCTGGAATTATAGCCACATTTTGACATGAAAAACATATAATCACATTACATTACAAAATTCCAGGTTGACTGTACTATTGTGTGACATAGAATCCAAAGCTGATGAGGAGAGTTAGAATGGGAGTGGAGAGAGACAGAACAGATCTCTTCTGAGGGGATTTAATTTTAATTTTCCCCTTCTTAGTGGGAATTTCTGAATATTCTGTATAATTCTCTCCCCCTCCCTTCTCTTAGCTTCCTTCTTATTTTGCCTCCTTATCTCTCCTTTTTTTCTTTGCTATTTTTCCTCTAGAGATGGAGAGGGTGAGGCCAGGGCTGGTCTGTGCAAGAGAGACAATTCATAAACGAATCATTCCTGACATAATACTAGCTTATACTTATGTAGCACCTTAGGATTTACCCAGCATGTTTCCCACATTGTCTTTTACGTGACTAACATTTTCAACGCTTAGAGAGGAAGAAACAGAGCAAGAAGGAAAGAGAAAGAGAGTATACACATATATGTATATGTATTGGTATATATGTCTATGTGTATATATATAGATATATCTATATCTATACATATAGACATATATACATGTGCACTCATATAGTTCTAATACCACAATAGGGAAAGAGATAGGCAGAACCCAAGATTTCATTGGTACAGGCACCTCCCAGATGAAGGAACTATTAAGGCAGATCAGTGCCTTCTCTACAACTTAAGTCTTAGAGAGTTGCCTAGAGTAATAAGAGATGAAATCATTTGTTCAAGGTTATATATGACCCACTATGAGCCAGACGTGAGATCAGAACCCAGCTTTTCCTAGCTCTAATACTGGCTCTAAATTCATTATCTCAAGTTGCCTCGTAGGTGTGTAATAGCAGTCATTATAAATGGGATCTCAAGCCATTTCTAGGAAATTTCATGATATAAGCATAAGGCCTGGAGAAAATGCCTTATTTTGCTAGGCACTGTAAGCATGAATATCTTATTTTACAGATATATACATTGAGAGTCAAAGGAAGTAAGTGTCTTGCCCATAGTCACAAGGTTAATAAATGTCAGAATGGTGACTCAAACCCATGTCACCTTAATTTAGGCCCAGCTTTCATTTTCTTATATCATACTGTCTCATTTCTTTTCCCTTAAGCCCTATTCTTAATCGTATTTTGTAACGGAACATAAAGTGTGTGCTAAGATCAGAATAGACCTGGTTTGGCCCTGTGCTATAGAGACCACACGCCATGTGGTATAACAGAGCCAGTTAACTGGTTTCTGTGACTGTCAGATTAACATAACCATTCACTGGTTCAGTCTTAGAATAAGGAAATTAAATAAACTGGAGATATCTTTCCTCCTTAAACTAGATTAAAACACTTTAAAAGATGAATAGAAACATGGTCTGGGGAGATAGTAAGCTAGACGCATAAGAGAATTATCAGTGTTGACTGTGTGCTACCATCTGCATGGCATCATATCTTTAAAAATGAGATGAATACAATTTCCTTCCACATGATGAATAACCTTGGTGTCTAAGGCAGGGCCTCCTATATGCGTCACTCCTCACCACAATGTAACTGTTTTATCAACAGCACTGACTGTTGAAAAAAATCTTCCTTTATTGTTTTCCTCTTATTCAGAGAATGCTGTCTTCCAAACCATCGTAGACATCTTCATGGACAGAAAGAGTGGCTTCCATATACTCTGCTTGATTTGACCACCTAAAATCTTAAGAATGATTCCCTCCCCCCCCATGTTATTTATTTCATTTCTTTATTCCTTAGGAATCTCTCCACTTCCACATTTCTTCAGAATTTGAGATAAAATAGGAAAGTCTGCTCTGTAAGAAAGCGCTCCTGATAGAAGCAAGGACACGAATCAGTTTTTGTTACCTTTTGTAAGCAGAGAAAGCAGCTATTGATTTGCTCCCAGATTTTCAAGCCGTTAGGTGCAAAGTGCAGCACAAACACTACCTTGCTGAAATAGATTCCGGGCTGTTCACCTGGAAGATCAATAACTTTTAGTTTTAGAAATCGATGTGATCCTCATTAGGCTACAGAGGATCAATGTGCTTCAAGGCTATTTCATGAGCGTGGCTATATAAATGCCCAAACCTGACACTAGAGAAAGCATTTAAAAAAATTTTTTAACACTACTCCCAGAAGTTAGAACAGAATTTATTTGTATTGGATAGATTTCAAGGTGATGTGGAAAGAACCCTGGATTTGGAGTTCAAAAAATGGGATTTGAATCTTAAATTGTCCTATTGAATTCAGCTGTCACCAAATATTGTTTTAATTATGGTAGCCACTGTATATAATATTCTCCTGTTTTTGCTTTCTTTGCTGCTTGGTATAGTTGTGAAGAAAGCTAAATTCAATTTTGTAGGATCCAAGATAGCATCCAGGCTCTGATTTTACCTGTGCCACTTTGGGTGAGTCATTTCATCTCTGTGGACATCAGTTTCCTCATCTGTAAAATGGGGGGAGGGATTGGATTAGATTATTTCTGAGGTCCCTTCCAGTTCTAAATTGATGATCCTGAAATTTCAATAGAAAGCCTGTGATTACAAATGGTGGCTAACCTGTGAACTACTGGTCATCCTTCTTACCTTTCTACTAGCTAGAGTATCCCTTTTTCATTGTTGCTGATGTATTATTTCAGTAACATCTGACTCTCGGTGAATCCTTGTTGATCATTACTGTCGTTGTTCAGCTGTTTCAGTCTTGTTTGACTCTTCATGACCCATTTGGGTTTTCTTGGCAAAGATACTGGAGATGTTTGTCATTTCCTTCTCTATCTCATTTGACAGATGAGGAAACTGAGGCAAACGGGATTAAGTGACTTGCCCAGGGTCACACAGCCAGTGTCTGAGGCCAGATTTGAACTCATGACAATGAGTCTTCCTGATTCCACACCAAGTGTTCTGCCCACTGCACCAACTAATTGCCCATTTTTTTCCCATTTAAATACACTTAAATATTGATTGTATACTTCATGAGTTAGGAATAGAGTAGGGCTTTTCCTGATTTTAAAACTAAATAGAGAGTAGAAAATATCTCCATCATATCATTCAAAAAGGAGACAGTGTATTTTTATTTAAATGATCTGAAGGCTTATGAAATATATGATCCACCTGGGTCTCTTAATTCTTTCTCAACAGACTCACTCCCACCTCCTGCCCATCAATCTTGTCTGAAACTGAAAGAACTTCACTCAAAATAGCCAACAGATCGGACAGCAAGGGTGTGCTTCTTTTCCAAGGACATGGTTGTACTTATTAAAACTAATTGGAAAAGTACATGGGAATATGCTTTAATCATATTCTGGCATTAAGGCTAATCTTAAAATCAAGCAGGTATAATTGAAAGAATGTTCGAAATACCTTCCCACTTGTCTGCCCTAGTGCCTGAAATTCCACCATTAAACATTAACTCTTGGGAGGAGGGAAATAAAAAAAAGGAAAAAAAGGAGAAAGTTACATGATACCTTTATTATAGATTTAAAAAGAATAGCAAGTTGTACTTAATAGACTTGCAGGTTCATGTGTTATCTTTCTTTCTGTTCTACTATGTTATGGAAATGCTTGTTTTATTTCTTAATTAAGTTCCGGGTAAAATAAGTAAAAATTAAAAAAAAAATTAATTCTCGTGATTTAAAACCTCTAAGCATCCTTTTCAGATATGTGAAGACCTATTCAAGAATTAAGGGCTGCTAGGGTTCTCTATCCCTCTTAAAACTACCTTGTAATAATTTTGCATACATATTTTTGTTCTCATATACTAAGTCTCAAAGGTGAGAGAGCTTAAAACTCCCTGTATATGCATGTGGTCTCCCTGTTAGAATATAAGCTGCTTGAGGGCAAAGATAGTTTCACTTTTATCCTTGTGGCCCCATCACTTGGCAGTGTGTATGGCACGTAATAAATGCTTCTTGATTGACTAATCAATTACCTTTGGTATGAATTAGTTCAAAAGACTCTAGTGTCTTCCATGACATCAACTGAGACTATGAACCCGAGAAAACCAAACCTTTAATAGAGGCAACAATGAGGGAGAATGGGGTACATAATTTTGTATCCTTTAAAAGGAACGCCTATGTGGGATATCAGACAACATATAAATTCAGACAAGACATTCAAAACGATTTCATATGGTCCTTCAAAAAGAAAAGCCTAGCAAAAAGAACACACTTAGTACTCCTTGTCTGATAGTATTTCAAAGTGGCAACCTATAAACATTAGTTAGTGAATGTACACTGTTTATTAAGCAGGTAGGTGGCAGCAGAGGATACAGTTCTGGGTCTAGAGTCAGGAAGATCTGAATTTGAATTCCACCTCGGACGCTTATTAGCTGTATGACCCTGGGCAAGTCAACTAATTCTATCTTGGCCTTAGTTTCTTCAAGCGTAAAAAGGGGATAATAATAGCACCTGTCTCCCAGGATTGTTGAAAGGACTAAATGAGATATTATTTGTAAAGTTCTTAACATAGTACTTGGCACATAACAGTTACCTCAATTAATTCTTACTTCCTCCCTTCCCTCCCCCATATGTGGCTAGCATCTTCAATGTTTTCCTGTCGGTCCCTCTTTCTCCTTATTAAGCGTTCCTAGCAAAGCTTCCCACAAAGCCCAAAATGGACAGTTCTAACTATGGCAATCTGAGGGCTCTCAGAATGTCTGGGATACGAAAAGTAGGTTCCAGCTATACAAGAAGGCACAATCCTAATAGTAGTAGAATAAGTCTAGAGTCTTGATCTGCAATTTTGTTGGTATAGGGAACTCTCAGATGAGGGAACTCCTTCTAGTAATGTATGCTCCCTGTAGGGGTGAGTCAGTCAAAAAGTCAGATATTATGCTAAATGTAGGGGTTACAAGGAAAGGAAAAGAACAGTCCATATACTCAATGGCTTACATTCTAATGGGAGAGACAACATGTAAATATCACTTACTTTAGAAAAAGCATCACCTTGGCAGCTGAGTGGATGATGGATTGAAGTAGTGCGATAATTGAGACAGGAAGACTATTAATGAGTCTGTTATAGTAGTTCCAGTACAAAGATGGTAGCCATTATTTTGTTTGTGAGACCATTGGGGAAACCCTAACTAACTTCACTCATATTATCAGAATATTTGTGAATTATACTGAATTTGACTATCAATAAAAATAATTTGGTTATCAGACCAAGACCAAGTTCTACTCCAGATATAGGAATTATATGGAATCTTTGAAACATCTTACTGGCATCTACTATTTTAAAATTTTGAATACTGTCAAAAGATCTTACCCCTAAGGTCTTATATGAACTGATGCACAGTGAAGTAAACAGAACCAGGAAACTACTGTTCATAAGAATGTAAATGGAAAGAACCAAAAAATATTAAATATTATATAAAGACCAAGAAGCTTTTGACTCTTGGGAAAAACTGAGAAAATGCATTTTCTCTCTTCTTTGCAGAGGTGGTAGATTATGGATATATAACACTGCATGTTCTGTTAGATTCAGTTGAGATGCTGGTTTAACTTGGTTGAACTTTTCTCTTCTCACTCCCCCTTTTTTGTTATTCATTTTCTTTTGTTATAAGGAATGGTTTTCTGGGGAAGGGAGGAGGGAGAAGGATATATATATGGAAATGAAGGAGATATAAAAAGAAAAGATAAAAAAAGAAAAAAATTAGGTTAACTCTGCTCTACCTACTTAAATCTAACTTTCACAATATGATATAAGCATTCCCTGAGTCAACTCTTAACAACAATATATTCCAGAAAGTAGGCAGAGAGAGGTTGCAAGAAAACCTACAGGGCCTGGGAGGCCTGTTGTCTTGTTTTCTCCTAAGTGGCTTAATAATTTGCACACCTCTGTGACTTTTTGTCAGTTAAAAGATGCATGAGCTTCAGAGCTCATCAGTGAAATGATTCTAGCCACTTAGGATCACCATAGAAGAGGAGATCTGACTGTGAATCTTTCAACTCCCTCTGATTCTCCTGATGCCCTACATGGCCCAGAAAACCCAGAGGAAATGAATGAAAATGCATTTAGTAAGCACTTACTATGTGCAAAGCCCTGTACTAAGTGCTTGGGATACAAGTAAAAGAAGCCAGACAGGAGTCTCACATTATTCTAATCAGGATACAATAAAACACAGGAGATTTCACTTGGAAGTCAATTAAGGAAGAGGGAAACAACAAGGGGTATCTGGTATGGAGATCTCTTCTTCTGTAAGGGTTCAAACAAAGCAAAACTATGGATGAAAAGTGCAGAGTAATCTGGGAAGTCCAGATACTGCCCTCTATAAAGGAAAATTTAGGGAAGGATTTAGTGTTCCACTCCCTGGTCTTCCAATCAGAGGAGACTGAAGGAAATGGGAAGGAGATTCATGTCCAAGGTTGAGTCGAACAGCATCTCATCATGAGATTTCCAGCTAGGATATGAGGAGGGGAATCTTGTTCGTGAAGTTCAAATCAAGCAGAGTTGCAGATGGAAAGGTCCCATGGTCCTTAGTGTACATGGCAAAGTAAATGGTAATGCCTCTCTTCCTTAATGTAATTTCCACTGATAAACTCACATCAATTTATGGCATTGAACCATTTTACAGTTCTAAGAACTTTGGTGGCAAAAATTTTCTCTTCTGGATCTTCCATAGTTGTGGCCACAGCACCCTCAGAAGCAATTGCCAGATCGCTTTTCCACAGGGGTTGCTTTTCTTTAGGTGATGGCTGAGGGGGAGAGACGACATGCAGGGCTATTTCTAAGTCTCTTGCGTCCAGGGTCCTGAGCCATCTCTCTCCGGGTGTGAAGGGAGGGAGTGGTGGTGATTTGATTCACCTGGCACATGATGCTTTCTGTCTTCCCTTTTCCTGTCTCCTTGTTGCTTCAGTTAGTCTGGCTTGCCTGCTCTAGAAATGGATATTAGTAGGGATGTCTGGCCCCTTCTCAACAGGAATTCCTTCCCCATTGTAGCATTCAGGGTCAGACTATAAAGAATTTACTTAGTAAAATAGCTTTGGGTAATGAGATGACATTATCTTTATATCAACAGAGAATGAGATCTTTCATGTAAATAAATTTTCCAGATGAATGAAGTTGACTTAAATGACAGTTTTAAAAGGTAAAATTATTGATGGGAATTTGCTGAAGGATCATACTTTTTTTTTCTTTCTTGAAATAGGAAACTGAAGAGAATTTAACCTTTTCTTGATGGATAAAGGTCATCATTATGAATTTCAGTTGCTGCACAATTTTATAACAATGTTGTAGCAGAGGCTACTGAGGTGAGTTTGAGAGTGGTTTCCTCAAGACTTCTATGACTTATTGAATTTTCATTTCTGCTTTTTATAGTTGTTGGTCCTTCCTCCCGCCAGTCACTCAGGTGATTGACCATTTGCTTGCTTTGTGATGGTGTGTCTGCAGCCCACCCATTCTATCTCCTCTTAATTTGTTATTTCACAGCTATGGGCTGTGTTTTTTACAGTTGCATCTAAATAAGAGTGAAAAGGCTCCAGGTGACATACTGAGTTTTTGCTCCAAGGAAGTACCCTGGTACAATGACAAGGGCATGGAGTTTGAAGACCTGGGTTTAAAGTACCAACTCTGACCTTAGTCATGTCATTCAACATCTGGGTCCTTCAGTTTCTTCATTTATCAAATGAGAGCATGGGCTTAGATCACCTTTTAGATCTTGGCCAGCTCAAGACCTGTAAGCCAATGAATACTTGCCATGGGGTATTTTGATCTTAAACACACACACACACACACACACACACACACACGCGCGCGCGCGCATACACACACACACTCATACACACACACACACTCTCTCTCTCTCTGTCTCTCTGTGTCTCTGTGTCTGTTTGTCTGTGTCTCTAGTTAGAGACTTTCTTTGCTTAGTTCCCATCTCTTTAATGTGTTCCAGATAGGCAAATCTATTAGATAAGATAAATGCTACAGGATACTACAAGGGCAACTTGATGGCACAGTGGATAGAGCACTGGGGTTAAAGTTAGGAAGACAAGTTCAAATGCAGCTTCAAACACTAGCTATGTGACCCTGGGCAAGTCATTTTACCCTGTTTGCCTCAATTTCCTCATCTGTCAAATGAGATAGAGAAGGAAAGGGCAAACTACTCCAGTATCTTTGCCAAGAATCCTCAAATAGGGTCATGAAGAGTTGGCCACAATTGAAAAATGACCAACAACACAGAGTGTTAAATTGTGCAAGGATAGGCCTTCTTTCCTTATCCTTTAAATCAATTTCAACCCCCACTCTGTCCCCAATTTCTATTTATGTTCAATATTCCTTTGTATATAAATAAAGTACTGCAGTGGGCTGCAAAAGGAGTTCAGTTTAGTATCTCATAGTTCAGTTTAGTATCTCATAAGTACTTTTGCTTGCATTTTAATGGAAGCCTATGCATTCATCAAATGCTTTCTTTGAGCAAGACGCTATGATAAGAATCATTCAAAGGTAGAGTTGTCCTCAGGAAGGATCACATCTAACAAAACAGATAAGAAAAATACAAACACAAGTGAATTATCACACAAAGTCCAGTGAAATCGAGCTGACAAAAGATAAAGAGAGGATGTATGGTAATGGTAGAAAGAACACTGCTTCTGGAGGCAAAGGACCTGGGTTCATATCCTGCCTCTGATACTACTTAAGTGATCCAGGGCAAGTTATGTAACCTCCCTATTCCCTTATCTGTAAAATGAGGTCATCTGAATTACCTTCCAAATCCAGATCTATGAGAGATGAATGATGAAAAAATAGTAATATAAAGAGAGAAAGGTTATTTTCAATTGGGGGAAAGAGAGGAGAGGAAGAAAGGCTCAGTGGGGAGGCAGGGAACATTTGATCTAGACCTTGAAATAAAAGAAGAATCTCAGTAGGAAATAAAGTGGAATGTGCTCCAAGCATGGAGGATGACCTTTAGGAATACTTGGAGAGAGGGTGTTATAGGAAGCAAGACCCTTGTTCCTAGATTCAGGAAAATTTCATTATGAATACTGTTTACTACATTAATTTGCCAAATGAAGATAATGATACCTGGAGTGCTTACCTCAAAAGGTGGTTTGCAAGGATCAAATTAGATGATGTAGGTTCAGACTTTGCAAAACTTAAAAGGGCTATATAAATTTCAGTTATTATTATAACTTCTGGTGCTATTGCAGAGTTAAGAGATGGTGAGATTCAGAAACAGTAAGTAAATATACAATCCAATTTGGTTGAAAAAAAAAGCATGCACAAAAAGGAATATTATGAAATAATATAGGGCAGGTAGGTGGTGCAATAGTTAGAGTTCTGGGCCTGAAATCAGGAAGTCTTATCTTACTGAGATCAAATCTAGCCTCAGTCACTTGTTGTGTGACTCTGGGCAAATCACTTAACTATGCCTCAGTTTCCTCATCTGTCAAATGAGCTAGAGAAGGAAATGGCAAACGACTTCAGTACCTTTGTCAAGAAAACCCCAAATGGGGTCAAGAAGAGTCAAAATGACTGAGCAGCAATAAAATGAAATAGGACAGGAAAGGCAATCCAGAGACAGATAGAGGGTCTTCAACTCTAGACTAAGGCTGGACCGAGAGGAAATCGAGAGCTGCCAAGGTGTTTTGAGCACATGAGTATCATGGTTAGACTGGCATATCGGGAAGGAGAAGGATGGATCTGGAGGGGGTGTGGCAGACTGAATTCACTGTCTTATACTGAAGTGATGATGTATTTTCTGGTGCCGGCTTTATCAGTTTGAAGATATATTGAACTTAGGAAGAGACACATTATTGGTTTAGTGAAGCAAGCGCTGGATTTGGAATCAGATGATGTAAATTTGAGTTCCATCAACTAGTTGTGTGACCCTTGCTAGACTACCCAACCTCTCTGAGCTTCCTCTGTAAAATGGGAGTAGTACCTTCACTACTTCTCTCAATGGCTTTTGATGAAAGTGCTTTATAAACATTTGTTGTTCAGTCATGTCTATTCTTTGTGACCCCACTGGAATTTTCTTGGCAAAGGTAATGGAGTGGTTTGCCATTTCCTTCTCCAGTTCATTTAATAGATGAGGAACTGAGGCAGACAGGGCTAGTGACTTGTCCAGGGTCACACATCTACTAAGTGTCTGAGGCCAGATTTGAACTTAGGCTTTCCTGACTCCAGGCTCAGCACTCTACATATTGTGCCACCTCTTTGCCCTGCTTTATAAAGCTTAAAGCACTCTGAAAATGATTTATTAAAATAATTTAAAAAATAGCAATTTATTAAGTAAAATATTAAAAATTATTATTCTTATATTATTAAGGGAACCAAAAATATAGTGAATGGATCATAATTCTTAAAGTCAGAAGACAAGATCAAGACCTGGGTCTAATGATTATTAGCTGTGTATGATTATGAACAAGTAATTCCAATTATATGAGCTTTAGTTTCTTCCTCTGTAAAATGGCTAGCTGTGAGTAAAAGGTCTTTTTAAAGCACAAAATCCTATAGGAGATTATATTTTGTTAGAAAGTTTCATTTTCTCTTATCATTAAATATTATCTTTCTTTTCATACCACACCATTTTTTTAGGTTTGTTTCCAGAATGCAGGATGTTGCTAAGTATTGTACCTTGCCCCAAAATAGGAGTGAATGGATTAGATTGAGATTGCCCATAATTTTGGGACAAGGAGCTCATTCCCATTTTCCTGAAGCCTCAGGAACATCTTGTCTCTGTGTGTGATTGGATTGGGGAGCAGAGCCAAGGGTGGTACAGGGTTGCTGTCCACAAAGAAGGTGATCAAAGCAGGAGAAGAGGAGGTACAACCAGTAGCCCTTGGGGTACACTTGTCAGGGGGATATTGTACTTACAAACAATTTGGAGGCAAAATTTTAAGAAAGATCTCTCAGTAGTTACTGACCTGGTTAGGGAATTTGGGGCTTTCAGTGTGTAGAACAGCACAGTGTTTAGTGATTGAATAGCTATAATGTGAGAAAGCTATGAACGTTAATTTATTTACCTTAATACTTTAAGTATTATTAACTGTTCTCCCCATTATTGAGTCATATTTCTGGAATTCATAGACAGCACCATTTTATTTATTAGCTTCACAGCTAAGAAATGATATAATGTTAATAGTGGGTACTTATATAATATTTTAAAGTTTGCAAAGCACTTTAAACACATTATTTGTATTTGATCTCATAATACAGTGGAAAGAGAACTGAAATTGGAGTCCGAGGTCTTGGGTTCAAATCCTTCCACTAATATTTAACTAGCAGCATATCTCTGGGTGAGTCACTTATTTTCTCTGAACCTCGGTGTACTTATCTTTTAGACTAAATCAGTGCTGTCAGACTTGAATAGAAACAGATCTCTGAAGGACAGATATTGACTTAGAAAACTACAATTATTATTATCTATATTGTATTTTTATTAAACATTTCCCAATTACATTTTAATCTGGTTCCTGTCCACAGACACCTCTGAACTTTTAAGGCCCCTTTCAGTTCTAAATCTTTGATCCCACGCACACTTGCAAGGACTATATAAATGTCAGCTTTTATTATTACTAAAACTGTCACAACAGTCTTGTGAGCTAAACAGCATAGGCATCATTATGACCATGTTTATGGAGGAACAAATTGGAATAACAGAAGTTAGATAACTTTACAGAATATGACAGACCATTTAGTTCAGTTTTTGCCCAGAAATGTTATATGCGCTACCACATACTTGAGAGTCATCCAACTTCTGTCTGAAGCCATGCAGTGAAAGTGAACCCAATATGCTCAGAAGCAGGTCAGTTTCACCTTTTGACAGCTCTAAGGGTTAGGACAAGTTTCCTTATAGCAAACCTAAACCTGCCTCTTTGGAACTGTGCCCTGGGGCCAAAAAAGAACAAGTGTAACACTTCTTCCATGTGACAGCCTTGGAAGTACTTGCCTATGGTCACACAGCTAGTAAGGCTTAATAGAAGGATTTGAACCCGAGCCTCTCAGGAGACTAAACCCAATGTTCTTTCCATTGCACAACACTGCCACTCAGAAATGAACATTTACAAGATTCATCATTTTCCAGGTTAAGGTAAGGAATGTTCTACTTTTTCCCTCCTTTTCTTTATTTCCTCTCACCTGACCTTGCTTTATGTATATACATATACATTTGTATATATAGGGGTATATGCACATATATACACATCTAGGTCACATATGTGTATATAGATATATATGAGCATAAAGATGTACATAAAGATGTACAAGTATATGGAGGCATCATGTATATATAAGCAGTATATATACATACATGTATCTATAGATGCATACACATACATATATAGACTACATATGAATACGTACATAGATGTATATATGTATACCTATACATGCATCTATAGACATGTGGGTACATGTACACATATAAACACATATGAGTGTTTACTTATATATGTACCTATAGATGTATATGTGTATACATTTATACAATGGTATCTATGCATAGATATAATGCATCTATATATGTCCATATAATATATCTATATAATATCATACATAATATATAACATAACAATATAACATATCTATAGATATATAGATGCATATATGTATACACTATATATAGATGTATATATGTTTGCACACATGTAGACTATATATAGTATACACATATCTCTCTATAGACATATATGCACATGTATACATGCATGCATACATACAGGCTATACTACATGTATATATCTCTACAAACATATATAAGAAATAGAGAGGGGGAGAGGAAGAGGGAGAAAAAGAGAGAGAGAAGGGGGAGAGACTGTATACGTATACATATGGGCAACTAGGTGGCACAGTAGATAGAGCACAGGGCCGGGAGTCAGGAAGATCTGAGTTCTAATCTAGTTTCAGACACTCACTAGCTGTGAGAGCCTAGACAGGTCACAACCCTCTTTGCCCCAGTTTCTTCAACTATAAAATGAACTGCAGAAGGAAATAGCAAAATCCACTCCAGTATCTTTGCCAAGAAAATTCCAAATAGGGTCACAAAGAGTCAGACATGAATGAAATGACTGAATATCAAAACTGTTTACATATACATGTATATATAACATATATATAACATGTATATATCTATACATATATAAAATGCATCTATAGGTAAATGGGTGTACCTATGAGTGTGTATGTGTGTAATTAAAACATTTTATCAAGGAAAAAAAGGGCTATGAAAATAGTCCTTGGTTATGAGTTAGGATTTTTCTCCAAGGTGAAATATGGTTGACCATCAGTGGCAGATAATTAAAGGTACAGACTTGATCTTACAATATTCAGAATTTCATATCTAGTACTCTTTGTTGATGAACATAAGGAGAAAGATATTAAAGAAATATGTGCTTAGTTAATTGGAACAAGAGGAATCTTATAGTTTTAAAAAATCAAATCCTCATCACCTTCAGGTCATATATTGTGAATAAATTCATGGCAGGTGTAAGTCTTCGTTCTCAGCACTTGGGAAGAACATTGTGGAAGCATTAGTCATTGAGTGATCTGGAATGAGTTGGTAGTTTTACTCCATTTCCTTCAGTGACAGAAATGCTGTCACACTTAGAATGTCAAGGTTTTAGCAAAGAGGCCAAGGATCACATTTGCATAGAGGCTAAATGGTCTCTTTGTCTCCAGGAGCACTGCAGCCCTCCAGGTCAACAGTGAAGCACACTGGAGTGGGAATGGGGGGAGAAGACAGATTTGTGGAGCTGATGCCTGCTCGGTTCTCCACAACTGAAGAGAGACTATGTGTCTGAATTTGGGCTGCCATTACCCAAATATAGTGCACACCAAGAAAATTTTTAGTTTTTATTTTAGAAATAAAATAAAAATTTTTAAAAATTTAGTTTTTGTTTTAGAAATAAAAGATAGAAATTAAAAAGAGGGGGAAAAGCAGTTCTGTAAAATGGAACAAATACATTTAGAAGTTTGATATTATATATAATGTCCAGACTCAGAGTAAAGTAGGTGGAAGATGCCTTCTCGAATAACATTTTTAAGGTCAAGCTTAGTCATTACAATTTTACATCATTCATTTCCCCTCCCCCCCTCTTTTTTGCTGTGTTGTTTCAATTATGTCTGACTCTCTGTGATTCCATTCAGGATTTTTGGACAAAGATACTGGAGCAATTTGCCGTTTCTTTCTCCAGTTCATTTTTACAGATGAAGAAACTGAGTGAAAGCTAGGAAATGTTTGAGGCCAGATTTGAACTCATAAAGATGAGTCTTCCTGATACCAGGCCCAGCACTCTATCAACTTTGGCATCACCTAGCTGCTCCAATTCATTTTCTATTGTTATGCAACTGTTATTTCTTTGTTGTGGTCATCATATATATTGTTTTCTTGCTTTTACTAACTTAGCTTTATATCAATTCACAAGGGTCTTCCTCTGCTACTCTGTATTCATTATATTCATTGTTTCATATAGAAGGGCAATATCTATTACATTCATTTTCTACAATTTATTTGGCCATTTCCCAGGCTAAGGGCATCTACTTTGTTTCTGGTTCTTTACTACTACTGCTACTTTTCCTCTTTTTATTTTAAAAGATAGTTCTTTTGGAGGTAAGACATAAAAACAAAAGATTGCACAATTAAAAAAAAGAATAAAGGACAGGATTATACATTTTATAAACAAGCTAAGGGGGAAAAAAGCTAGTTTGGTATGCCTCTGTTTTGAACACAAACCTACCTTTTACCTTCCCCCTATCTGAACCCTTTCCCTATTCATGACAACCCTTACATATGCCTTTGCTTCCCTTTCTATCTATTCAGATGACAACTATCAGGATTCTTCTTATTTGATTTCCATACCCAGCACAATTTGAAGCAACTGTGGTAGCTGAAATGGTTCCTTTTCAAAAAACAAGAACTACTTTATGACATAGATACTGGCCTTAATTTTTTTTTAAACACAAATTCCTATAACATTATTTTCTTTCCAAAAAGTTCTAAGAAACAAAATGTGATCTTTTTTGGTAATAAATAAACACACTGACTTCAAAGGCCTCCAGTTTGTTTTCATACAATCTAAATGAGATTAGATGGCTTGTGATTTATGCTACCACAATCTCCCTCCTCTTCCCAATTTAAATGAAAATGTGGTCATAATTAAAATCACATGAACTTAAATTCTTTTAGCTCCTAAAATAATAGCATGGGTGACTTGAGTGCCTGCCTAAAGCCATCTTCTGACATCTTCCTAACATCAAGGATCTGAAATGAGTGTGTACTGATATTTACGTTTTTTTCTCCCCCCTCCCCCTTTTAATTACAGCTCTGATTGACCCGGTGGATCAGAGCCTGTAAGAATACTCTTTGGTGATGTCATGACTTCTGCACAACCAAGAATCTTCTTTCTTAATTTGTGTCTTTTCATCATGTCTTCCAATGTAGCTGTGCCAGGCTACTACAGATACCAAAACATGGCACGTGCAAACAACACAACCCTAATTTACTTATTCATTTAATCTATTTTTACTGTGTGCCTAGAATTCACCATGAAATATGCTAAATTCTAGGAAAGATACACAGATAATTAAGATTTAGGCTCTGCTCTCAAAGACACTGAAAAGATGTAGGATATTGGTAAGATGTAGAAGAAGGCCTTTTTGCCTAATGCCTTCTTCTTATGGGTAATGAAAATGTAATGACTTCACCAAGGTCAGATAGGTGGTTAGCATCAAAAGGTGAGATGTCAACCCAGGTCCTCTGACTCCATGGCCAGTAACTTCTCTTTCTTTCTCTACCCCCTTCTATTCTGATGTATGTGTGTGCGTGTGTGTGTGTACGAGTGTGTTAAACATACAAGACATTGAAAATGGTGGGGAGTGATAAAATTTCCAGTTTCTGCCAAGTTTTGCAGAGGTTTATGAATAATACTTGCTTAATAATAGTTTTATTATATGGCAGGTATTGATTGAAAACTCCCAATTTGAAGTTCTTGAAGTCAAAGAATCTTTTTAAAAAATTTACTATGAAATCTTGGTGGCCAAGTCAAGCCAGATTAAGGTAACATTTCAGGCTCTGCTTACAAATATAGTGACCTATCTCTTGAACCATAGGACCCTTTTGTCAAAATAATGTTACTGACAGTTTCAGAAACTGGATAAGATGCCAGTGAACTCTTTTCAAAAAACAGTCATAGCAGATTAGATGTAAATACATATCATAAAAGCTCATTTGAAGATGAGTTCTTAAGTCATTTGCATCAATATAAATTTAAATATGAATTCAATCTGGATGTGTTTCTTTAAAAGCAATAGCATTCTTGAAAAGTCTTTCAAAGAGAATACTTCCCTATAATTCGTTGAATTTCTCCCATTTCAAGTACCTATTTGGGAAATTTATTCACAGTGAATATTTAAGAACGGGCCAAGTGGCATTATCAACTCTCTCTTAGTTATCTTTTGTGCACTCTTCACCATGACCTCACTTATTCTCCCTCATTATCCTTCTTTACACTCATTTTCTTTAATGTCAATATGGATGTTGGAAGAAAGAATGGAAAGGCCAAACCATTCATTCTCATGAGTTAAGTGTTAGTGATGCTAAAAAAAATGAGTACTGCAGCAATGAGCCATATTAGATGAGCTAATTTATATGTTACTATTTGGTAAGTGTATCTACTAAGGAGGGCAGGCATTAAATAACTTTTTATGACATCCCAGTAATGTCATGATGATAGGGGAGAGGATAGTTCAAGGCTAACTATCTGTAGCAACAGGTCAGTCAAGAAGTATGAGCTTCTATTCTAAAGGAAATGGAATATAAATAACTAGGGACATGCAAAATGTGTATACACACATATATTTCTTATACGGTGGAAAGCAATCTGAGAGGGGAAGGCGTTAATGGAGGGTGAGAAAACTGAAATATTTAACCCATTCAATTTTACAAGAAACCATTTCAGTAAAACCAAGCAAAAGCCAGCGCATCTATTTCTTGCTTTGTGGATCATAGGCTTATAAATCTAGAACTGGAAAGTACCTCAGAGACCATCTGGTTGAGCCCCCTAATTTTATAGAAGAGAAAACTGAGGTCCAAGGAGGCAAAGAATAGAAATGTGATCCACCTTTTTCCAAGACCAAGGAGAATAGTAGACAGAAATCTGAACTTGGAGTCAGCAAGACCCAGATTTGTACCCTGCCTGTGACACATAATGACTGTGCGACCCTGGGCAAGTCACTTGAATCTTCCAGTGCTTGAGCCAGTTCTCCAAAGTTATAAGTTGCAGAAAAGATGCCTATGCATGTTGGCAGAAGGAGTTTCCTTCTCTGGAAGTTCCCTATGCCAAAGAAATTATGGGCTCAATCCCTATCTCTATGCCTTCCTTTAGGTTAAATAGTAATTGAATTATTTTAAATTTGATTTTGAATATTATAATTTTTGGATAATGACTATTAATAAGGGAGCATTTGTCTTTCTCATACTTTGGCCCCATATAGCGGAAAAATAAAAGCTAAATAGGCTCTTCTGCATGCTCTTCCAATCTCCATTTTGGGACTAAAGGAAATATCATTGTACCAAGACAACTCAGACAAAGACAGAAATCCAGAAGAAAGCAAAGCTGTCTGAATAAACACCTGGCAAACATTTTTCTTTTTCAAAGCTACTACTGCAACGTGACTTGTCATCTTGTTGAAATTTCTATGCTCAATAAATATTCATGTCCATAAAATTCATAGCATATGGTGGTCATTGATACCATGCATCTAGATAGGATATGAGACTTTTCCCACCCACTGTTAGGACCCTCAGTGTTCATGGACAGTTAGAGTTTCAAGAGCAGACATTCTTCCAAAAATTAATTTTTATTTTTAATCAATATTTATCCAGCACTATCACACAGTGATGCTCTATAATTTCATATGTTCTCTACTCTACAATAACTAAATCCAGGCTCAGCTCTTAGGTAACATTAAACTGTACTAGAAATACTTTTGAAAATGTACCAAAGGATTTCTCCCTCTGCTCAGTGGAGCCAACTTTTTTTAAAAATTCATTCTCAGAATACCCTTTTCTTCACCACCTCACTGTTCTTAATCGTGATGGTGTTGTGAAGGGTAGAAGTGACATCCTTTTTGGAGAGTTACTGAAAATCCTTCGAATGTGATAACTTATATTAAACATTGACTCATGAAAGCTCTTGACTTTAGAAACAGATTAACTTCTTAAGTGGGTCACCCCACATTTTAATTTTACTCAGAGAAAATAATAAGGGAGAAGACAGCCAGAACAAATGCACAAGGCTTGCTTCTTAACACTCAAAAGTGTTTTTGATCCAGGGGTCTTGTCCTTGAACAACCTTTTGGAACCTCTTAAATATTCACAGACCCAAAACCAGACTTTCTTTCCCCAAATTTCTTTTAGTCCATTTTTTGAGGGGGAAGCAAAATTATAAGCAGGAATTTTCTTTTTTGAAATGATTAGCCAGTGCCCATGATTTATTCAGACTCTACTATATATTCAGCATTATTTTGGGGGAGGGTATTTTTAAAAAATAGAAGTAGAAAATGATGGTGATAAATGCTATCCAGAAGTATTCACCTTTTCTCTCAGGTCCCTGCTTTGAAACTACAAAAATAAGTAGTCCAAATGTTAGTGGGAGAAAACCATCTACCTCCATTTTGACATTCCCATTTCTTGAGCCAAGAAATCATACCATGGGGTGCTTTAAGATAGCAGCAAAAAAAAAACTGAGGTAGATATAACTCACTCTGCTTGATGTGCCCAAGGTAGTGAGCCTGGAATAATTTCATACTTGCGGGTTCCTAGGCTCTAGGAGGGAGATAATAAGAATGAAAGCTACAGCCTCTACTGGCATAATAGAAACACCCTGTCATTCATCCTCCATGGGGTCACCAAAAGCAGTCATTGTATGTTTTAGCTGTAGCTGCTTGTGAATTGAATGAAGTTTCACAATGTTTTGTTCTATATCATGACAGGTCATTTTTGAAACCATCCCTGGTACAAAATGATTTGGGTGTTTATGCAGAAAGGCTGCTCACAAATTTCTAATTTCCCATGTAACCACAAGCTTCAATTACCAGAATTTCGTATTGTTTTCTGTGTTATTTCATGAAATAGGTGGGGAGGGGTGACATTTTGCTCAGAGACACAAACACAGAAAATTGTTTTGATTATCAGTGTTCTGCAATGGAGATGGTTCCCTGCAGGAAGTTTATTTGCCTTCCAAAAGGCGGATTCATTAGAAACAGTTAAATGAAAGCTAACCTGGGATTGAGATTTTCAGAACTGGTTTGTGTGTACTGTAGAAGAGATCTTCCTATTTATACCTATATATACATAGATATAGTTGAGTCTAGCAATATGTAAATACATACACATTGAGAGAAATTATTATTTCTCTCTTGTACAAATAAGTAATTACTGAATCAGGACCAAAGTTTTTCCCTTTTTCTACTTCCTCATCCAGAAATCAAAAAGTATGGAAGTCTTGCTCAAAGACTTAGCCAGCTAGGATGGCTAACATTTAATCAAAGACGGTAAAAGCAATTCTAAGTTTAGGTGAATAGGTGGATACCTAATCATGGTGTTTGGTCCACGTCTTGGGTAGAAGTGAATTCCATCTTTGATATGTATATTGATAAGTCTCTTTGACCCAGACTTAGGTGCTCATTGTTACTTTTTCATGACCCTGTTTGGAATATAACCCACCTCTCATTATAATATTCATTCTCTTACTAATTGTTAACAAATCAGAGTGAGTTGTTACTCTTAGGAACAAGGCATACAAATTATAAACTCACTGCCGTGAGGGGTCTTTGGCATTTGACAATGCCACTGACCTCTTATATTGATAACATGCTAGTATTATTAATGAAATGATAAATTACCCAGAAACTATGACACAACACACATATAAGACATAAGCCTATGGTCTGTGACATATATACATATAAGCTGTAAACATTCATATGTTTTATGGCACATATTGATTTCTAGACTTGGTACATATTGACTGTTTTCCATACTTCAAATTATTATAACAAATCAGATTATAAAATTGAGATTTCCAAGAGGTACTTTAGAGATCAACTTGTCTAACCGCCTCATCTTATAGATGAAGAATCACAGAACTCCAGAGTTGTAAGGTGCTTCAGTGGCTGACTATTTAATTCATCCCTGAAATAAAATTCCCACTATAAAATACCCAACAAGTATTTGAAGACTTCCGCTGAAGGGGAACCACTACTTCCAGAAGCAATTCATTCCACTTTTCAGTGACCCAATTGTTGGGAAGTATTGCTGAACATCAAGCCTAAATTTGCCTCTTTGCTATTTCCATCCATTGCTCTGCCCTCTGAGGGCAATTTTATACAATGAAAGTATACTTTTTCTTCCACATGACAGCCTTTCAAATACAGCACTTGAACATTGGTAATATATTCCTTTTAAGTCTTCTCTTTTCCAGGATAAGTATCCCCAGTTCCTTCAAGTTATCATTCTATGGAATTAACTTAAAGCCCTTTACTTTTCTAGTAATAATAATATTTTTGTTATTAATAATAATAATTTTGTTTTATAATTTTGAAAAAAGAGGCTTAGAGAGTTTATGACAGGAGTGGGCAATCTGTGACATCAAGGACACATGTGGCCCTCTAGGTCCTCAAGTGTGCTCTTTTGAGTGAATCCAAGTAAAGGACTGCACTTGAGGACCTAGAGGGCCACAAATGGCCTCAAGGCCACAGGTTCCTCACCCCTGCTTTATGACATTACCTGGGGTCATACAACTAGTCAGTTTTAGAACTGGGATTTGAATCCAGGTATCTTCATATTCCAAGTCAAGCACTCACTCTTTCTGTCATTCCAAATATCTGCATTCACCAAAGCAAAGCTCAGAGCATAAAATAAACACTTAATATTTACTGATTGATTTACTGTGATTTACTAATGAGTATGGATGGCAGTAGAACTTTGATTAAAAAAAAAAACCTTAAATACATGTAAGAATCTGATTTTGAGTATATATGTGAACCATCTCCTAAAGGTAGCATTCAATTTTAGGGAGCACTAGGAAAGAACCTGTTGCCTACAACCTAACATTAACACCCCAAACTTGCTTCTCTATCACCTCTAGGAGATCACTGCAGCAGTCTTCAGGGAGAAAAAACTGAAAAACCAAACATCTTCCACAGTCACTAGGAAGACTTTTTGAAATGCTTCTGACAGCTATTCATAGCTGTCAGCTTGCAAATCACACCTATTCAGTTCTATCCTCTCGTGATAAAAAGCTTTTTCCCTAAGGACAAAGAAGTGTGAACTTAGATTGAAGCAAGATAAGAAAACAGCTTGCCCCTGTACCAATTACCAAAATTTCATCTCAAGAGACTACAGGAAAACAAAGAAATTCACTTAAAAATATTCTTTTTCTTATGCAAATTTACAATTTATTGAGAGTGAAAAGCTGCCATTTGTGTTTGCCTTAGCCTTGAGAGGAAAAGACATTTTATTAGTGCCCTCCTTGGAAAATTTTCAGCTTACTAGACTAGAAATATGGCCAAAATTTATTTTATGACCTGATTACATTCCTATATAAATCCTAGAAATAAAAGCACCTTGGGAATCCCCTTTTGTTTTTAAGAGGAAAATAATTCTGTTCCAGAAAGGGTGTGAGGCATCTTGTTTTAATCACCACAGTTTTTTTTTTTCATGCAAGAACATCTCCATCTGCTGAAAGTTTAACATACTGACACAAAACTCTTTAAAATGTAGGTTAAAAAATATTACATTTTTCCAACTACTGGCATAAATGAATAAAGTTGGCAATAGAAGCATAAACAGAATCTTAATTAGTCAGCTGTTTAATTATTCTTTCTTAGGGCATTTACTAAAACGTAGTCTTTCGTTGTAGGAAATATTTAGTAGTCAACATTGGTAACATACCTTTTTATTCAAATGTGTCACCTGATAAATCTCTCTCATTGTAGATAAGTCTTCCCCATCTTTTGATTTATTTATAGAAAAAAAGGATGGCTTTTATCTGTATGGGCTATTAACGACAACAATTAAAGTAATGATTAGAATTTCTGTAACTTATTTGATCCCTATAACAAACCTGTGAAGTAGGTTTTATTATTACTCATTTTATAATTGAAGAAACAGGCAAACAGGTTCAGCGACTTGTGTTAGTCTCAGCCTTAGCAAAGGTCTCAAACTTCTAAGATTTTGCACCACTAGTTAGTTCACTTTGCAACGAACATATGAAAGGTAGCAAAGTGGGGAAAAAAAATTTTCCTTTTTTATACCAAAATAAGTACAAACCTAGTTTTTGGTTTTTAAAATGTTTTGGATTTGGGAGAATGTAGACAATGATTCTAGTGATCCTAAACACCTAATGGCTGCAGAATCCCATCAATCAATCAACAATAGGCATTTATTTAAAGACCTACTATGCACTAGTTACTATGCTGGAGAGGCAAAGGCAAAAATGAAACAAAAGGGAAAATTAGTCATATTAGCCATCTGGGAAACAATATCCTGCCTATGGATGGTCTTAATCAATGTAATGGTGGGAGCTGTTGGTCAGGAGGTGAGAAATTGGAGGGCATGTGGCTTTTTAGTACTCCTCATACCACGTTTAAGTAGGCAAACTCCTAATCTGCCTACACTCAGAATTGGCCCTGCCTAAAGAATCCATTTACAAAGAAGTAAATTGCAACTTGAAGAGAGAATTTAATTAGTAGTCCTTTCCCCATTCTTTCTGAGTCAGGCAGAATGAAACTTTGAGAACTGTTGTTTTGACATTTGCAGTGACACTTCAATTAGCAAATTCTCTGGGAACAAAGAATCTTTTAACAAACTTATTCCCTGATAAGGAGGGAGATGAGAGAATTTTCCCATGTTCTCTAGCATGGGGTTGGTCACTGTGGTTGTTGAAGATAATCAAGTAGAAGGACAATATAGTCTCAGGTACAGGGCTTAAGGGATGTGCCTGCATTCCCTGGGCTTCCAAGATGTGGAAGGGATGCCGCACTCCCCTTTTCATGATGCCTACTCCCCTTAGTTCTGTGCATTGTTGTGTGGGGAGACTCACTCGTCTGAGACAGGGTAAACTGCTCACTTTTGAGCCAGGAGGGTTATGAAATAATCTCTTTAATTGAATGGGGGTTGAATCAATGGGATTTTAGTAATCAGCAGGTGATTTCCCCTTGGCAGGTAAAAAACATCTAAAATCTGACTGAATTCTGGGAAATTTAGTCTTAGACTGTTTTCTTCCCACCCTTGGGGGACAGAGCTGAGATGGCAACCCTGTGGGCAACAAGGGTTTGAAGGGCTTTGTCCAGCCAGAGGGGGCCTTCTGATGGAAGAAGAATAAGAGAGAGAACTAAATGAATGGGACATCCTTGTTTCCAATGGAGATTAAGACTAGGCTCTTGAGATGGCAGCTCAAAGAGCCCAAATCTCTATTTAAATTTCCTGCTGAGAGATATAGTTAAATTATTTCTCTCCAAGAAACTGAGGAAACTACTGAAGTACTTCATTTGCTTACTTCCCCTTTTGTCATTTCTCCTACCTATAGGTTGTAAGCAGTTACTACGTAGTATTTCTTTGTCTGTTTATAATTTCTGGTTTCTTTGAAAGTGTCTTATTCTTGATATACAACTATGACTGATCATAACTGTTTTGTGATACCTATGAAGAATCAAACATGACAGATATTAATTACCTACAAAGAGGATCACAATGAAGGAAGTCAGCAAGTAGCTTGCTGCACACAGAACTAAACAGGTCAGAGGTTTAATTCTCTAAAACCCTGATGCTTTTTCACTTTGGGGACTCTGAACTAAGTAGAGAGAAGTACTCTATTTTTGATAAAAAATTCTTTTTAATTTTGATAAACAATTCTTGATAAAAACCCTAAAAGGCAGAACTAGATTGAATCCAGTTTTTCTCTCCCTCAAAACTAGAATGATTGTTATTTTTTTTTTCTGTCTCAGTCTAAGCAGCGGTTGTCCATTCCTAATGTCCTCATTTATTCTTTTCCTCTTGCGGAATTGAAGATGTTGAATAAAAATCAATCCAGCTTTATTAAGCACTTATGGTACATTATTCACGTTGTGTGTACTAGAGAGTGGGAACCACTTAACTTTGAGAGGAAAGAGGTGTGGCTGGATCTGGTTAGCAATTCCTAAGCGAATGACAGAAGATTGAGTACCTTTTATTTTTGGTTTCTTTTATATAGCCAAACCTTGACAGATAGCTCCTCTAGGATATGGAATTACCTGAGGGATGGTGAGGAACATCCCAGAATGCATTTCTATGCCTCTTTTGTTATTTCTACATTTCCCAACAAAGTTTGTAACCATGAAGTGGGCTATCATTTTAATAGAAACAGGACTGTAAACTCCCATGTTTTAAAAAGAGGATATTAGAAATTTTTTTTCACAAAAATTTTCAGATTTCAGATCAGGAATAATTTTTTCATTAGGTGGATGTGTTTATGTGTTTTGTGAGAGGGATGATGAGAAATGGAAAAGTCAAGTCAACAAACTTTTATTAAGTGACCACTAAATGGTAAGCATCATGCTAAGTGCTGGGGATATAAAGAAAGAAAAAAAAAACAAAAAAAAAAATCCCCAGTCATTGGCCTAAATGGACTTCCATTCTTGTGTTATGTTTTATTTGTTTGGGTTTTTCTCATGATTTCTCCCATTCATTTTAATTCTTCTACACAGCATGGCTAATGTGAAAATGTATTTAATAAGAATGTATGTGTAGAACCCATATAAGATTACATGCCATCAAGGGGAGGGAGGAGGGAGGGGGAGGGAGGGAGAGAAAATCTAAGACTTATGGAAGTGATTGTAGAAAACTGAAAACAAATCAATAATAAAAAAATATAAAAGAATAATATAAATGATAAAATATAATATAAAATTATAATAATAATAAAATAATAATAAAACAATAATATAATAAATAACAAAATAACAAATAAATAACATATATAAATATATTAAATAAATATATTAAATAAATAACATAAAAATAATAAATAACAAAATAAACAATAATAAAAACTATAATAATATAAATGATAAAAATGGTGATGATGATGGTGAAAAGGATAATGATAATAATTTAGTTTGGAGGAGTTTGTTAAAGTCTCAGAAAATGACTTTCCTTTTGAAAGACAAGTTGGTTCACAAATCACACTTATCATCATAGCACTATCTCCTTATGCCTCTTATGGTGACAGCAAGACAAGGTGATCGTGGAATAATATTTCCTGTTGCCTTCGGATATATAATCAAACAACCAAACTCTATCTTCATTTCTTAAAGAAGTTTATTAGAAAGAGAACAGTCATCACAACTAAGAGATTAAAAGAAGTCAGAGAAATTCTTCACTCATCATGTATTTGATCTCCTTGCCAAATGGAAAGCCATGGCAACCAAAGGGAACATTACTGGTTTAAAGTACGAGCTTATTTGTGAAACATCACAGAGGAAGAAGATGGAAGACTACAAAGAAATACAGAGTCACTAACAATGAAAATCATTTTAGGACAGAGAAAGGATCCTGCAGAGAACTTGGCATAAGAACAGGCTTAGACATCAGCCTGAGAGCATATGAAACCAGAAGGTCAGCATATGAGAAATGCAATAGATGTGCCAGTTTTTTTTTTTTTAATAGTGATCTATTTTCATTGACAACAGAATAAGCACTACTGTAGTATTTGACCTCTCCTATGTCAGTACCCTATAGACTCTGTGAACAAGTAGCAATGACATTTAACAGGCTGAAATTATGAAGAGAAGCTAGACCCAACCAAATACAAACAGAAGAAAATTCCTTCTGAAGACAGCACAATTTTAAAGGCATTAAAGGATCAACTTCATAGATATCTTTAAAAAGAAATTAGAAAAGAATGGAAAAGATCATAACTAGATTTTTCCAAAAAAAAGTTACCAAAAATATGTCAGAAGTTATTGACTAACATCTATGCTTCCTTATCTTTAAAAATAGTTGTGGGAATCATCTATGTAAGTATTAACAATATTCAAGTGAACATATGAGAAGGGAAATTCTTAGAGATAATTTTCTCTAGCAGGTCACATTTTTACAAAGGACTGAGAGGGGTAGAAAACATATAATCCTGCTATATCTGTAATTTATGGATTTTTTAAAAAGCATTTATTTCAATAAAACAGAATGTGACCTTGAAAGATAACTTCAGAAAGGATTTCTCTAGTAAATATATTAACATTGCACAAGGCTCTATGACAGATGTTACTTTACAGATAACTTTGTTTAACTATCTACTAATATTGATGTGAGACATATGCTCACCAAAGGGATTTGCTAGGGTCATGGAAGAAATCTTCCACAGAGTGCAAGCAAGAAAAAAGGTTTGCCTCTTTATGACAGGTGACGCTGTACCAATTGTACCAAACCTGAGAACACTCCCTATAAAGACTCCTCAGTGAGATCTATAACGGTGTGAATTAGATTAATTTATCAAAACACGAAAATGAAATTTCTCAGACTATGAAATGCAGTTGGATAGGGCAGCTTATTAAGTCACTGTAATAATACATCTGAAAAGTAGTGGTGCAGTGAGTAGAGTACTGGTCAATGAAGTCAGGAGGATCTGAGTTGAAGCCTTGCCTCCTTTGGCACATACAAACTATTTGAGCATGGGCAAGTCACTTGATTTAGACAAACTCTTAAAGACTATAGTGTGTAGATAATGTGAGGATCTCCATTAGGAAGTTGCTGATCTGTGGAGAGAGTTTCGACACCAGAAATTGTTCACATTGATGAAATGATATGCCTGGAACCCAGTCAATATCTTGGCATCCTTTTTGGACAGGACCTGCGATTTCATTGATTCAGGGAAATCACAAATGAGGATACTCAATCTACCAATGCATGTCAATACCTTCTCTGCAACCTACTGAATAGAGAGTTATCTTGAAAGCATTCGAAGTGTGAATGGCTTGGCCATTGTCATGCATTGAGCACCCCTTTGAGGTGGGAGTGGAACCCAGGTCTTCCTGGCTTCAAGGTTGACTCCCTATCCACTAGGACATGTCCATCAGTCAAGTGACACTTACTAAGTACTTACTATATGCTATGGTACCTCTCCCGTATCAGTAGAGGGAAGACATTTGCCCAGCAAGCAAATTCACTAGCTTCATAACCCAACCAATTAAGTTATTAGTATAATGCTGGGTAAGACAGATATTTCTAGACCAATGTGATAACAAAGGGATAGTGAGTGGCCTCTAAGAAGCTAGTTTTTCACAAATAATATATATTTACCTTTGGTTTCCACAAACAGAAATTTAAGTTGATTGCCTTAGCTGGTGAAGAAATCAGCCAAGTTCTGGGCAGTAGCACTGTCACCAGAACAGTCGCTAGGAATGGTAACCTGTGTTGTTGAAGAAAGAAGCTTTTCCTTTCTGCGGGTCTGTTCCAGCATGGATACAGTCAAACATTCAAGCAGTGTGAGTAATAACTTGTTGTTCGTTCATTTCAGTTATGTCCAACTCTGTGGCCCCATCTGGAGTTTTCTTGTCAAAGATACTGAAGTATTTTGCCATTTCCTTTTCCAGTTCATTTTACAGATGACAAAACTGAGGCAAATAGTGTTAAGTAACTTGCCCAGGGTCTGTAAGTGTCTGCAACCACATTTGAACTCAGATCTTTCCGTCTCCACACCATGGGGTTCTATCCAGTGTGTCTCCTAGCTGCCTCTATTAATAATACCTAGCTTTTACATATTTTAAGGTTTGCAAAGTGCTTTACAAATATTGTCTCTTTTTATATTCAAAACGACCCTTGGAATTAAGTGCTGCTATTAACCCCCTTTTATAGAAGAAAAAAAATTGAGGCAGACAGGGGTTAAGTGACATGCCCAGGGTCACCCACTTGGTAAGTGTTTGAGGCTCGATGTGAAGTCAGATCTTACTGACTCCAGGACCAGTGCTCTATCTACTCTACTGTATCACCTAGCTACCTGAGGGAAGGAGATTGTTTTAAGTTCATTTGTAGGGTTTGTATTTGCACATTCTTTAAGTGAAATAAAGGCTATCCTGTATTCCATCTATTTTATAAGCCAGAGTGCTTTCATATAATGTATGTGTTTGGAGCCAGGGCTACGGCAGGGGGAGAGAAAGGTTGAGAAATCTTTAACCTTTTCTGGAGAGACCTGGACATAAGCCCCCTCCTTAGGTTTGTAGGGAAAACTCAGCATGACCTAAGAGTGATTTTTGGGAAACCTGTCCCCCTTTCCACTGAAACTTAATTGAATCAATGGAGACCCAGGGATTTGGGACCATAAAGTACACTATGATCTTCTCTAATAAGAATCAAAATAATAAGTAATTCAATAGAAAACTGCAAAGATTCATGGTATCAATTGTTTGCAGCATATTACTGATAATGTGCTCACCAAAAACACTATTAAGGACAAAATAAGAGCAGAAAAGGAGGTGAGATGGGAATGAAAGACACCAATTAGGCAGCCTGTGTGCTCCACTGGTATACCTAAGACATTAAAAGAACACTGGGAAGATTTTCAGTGCCATTAGGCAAAGTTTCTATGGAATATTTATGGAAAGACAACTGAGTTACACAGGATGAGACACATTCAGGTTGTATATTATATCCATGGAGGGACCACATTATCAAAGTATCAAAGTTAGTAATAACCGAGTTTTTTTTTTTAAAAAAAAAACTCTTGAAAACAAAATAGCTTTCCTTATTCAAGTTTCAAAATATAATTTCTTACCAATAACTAAATTGCAGACAAGCGGCTTGGCAAAGTAAGTAGAAGTCTGAACTTAAAGTTAGGAAGTCTTAGGTTTAAGTCCTTAAGTCCTTAGGTTTAAGACTATGTGACTCTTGGCAATCCATTTAAATTCTCAGAATCCTAAGAAACTATTGAATGCAATAAATTGCAGAAATTACCAAATCTACATTGTCTTCTTAGAAAACCTCTACACCTATGAAATTACAGGTCCAATCTCAAAACAAAACTCTATTACAATCTCTGTGAAGCCAGAGACTATGTTTTATACTCTGTATCTGTAAAGTTGCTTAGCTCATCCTGAGAATAATAAATGTTTGCTGACTGGCAAAGTCCAATGGTAAATACTGAGTGACTATTGGTGGGAAGCAGATGTATTTTAGACTTTACCTAGGGTGATCAGTACTGGAAACCTGTTTGCCTCAGTTTCCTCATCAGTAAAATGAGCTGGAGAAGGAAATGGCAAACCACTCCAATATCTTGGCCAAGAAAACCCCATGTGGATTCATGAAGAATTAAACATGAAAAGAATGAATAACAATTAGGTAGTTGTGTGGTGTATTGCAACATGTACCAGATTTAGAGTCAGTTTTCATATCTGGAAAATGAAGAGTTTGGATGAGGTGACTTCTACAATCTCTTTTAGCTTTGACTCTATGGTTTTGTAAACCGCACTTATGGCCAAAAGAAGTAGCTTCTTGGGTGAAGAGGTATCATTTGATGACTATGAATCTTGTGCCCAATACAGTCAGGATACAGGGAAGAAGGCACATGGAATGGAGTGATATGGTTGTTCCTGATTCTATCACTCTTTATCACACTCCCAAGATGAATCCCTTCATCTCCACAACACCCCCAGCTCTTTTCAGTTTCTTTTTACATACTGTTTTCTTCTAGCATGTAATCTCCTAGAGGGTAGAGACTCTCTTTTCTGTTCACATATGTTTTCCCAGCACAAAGCTGTGCCTAAAACATATTAACCATTTAATAAATAGCTGTTAAGTGACTGACTGATACTGTTCGCCCCAATATGGAGGAAATAGCTATTGGTAGAGTTGTAGGCTTTCATACTTTCTAACCCCTACAAGTTTGAGGGCACATGAAAATTGGACAATGTTTGGGGGAAATATAGAAAAGTGTGTGTGTGTGTGTATGTAGTTGCATACATGCGTATTGGGGGGGGTATCTTCCAAACTTTCAGAAGTACTATTGGGAAGACAACAATGACATGTCATCTAGCATCTACAGTCATAATTTCTATTGGGTACCCCTACCCCATCCTTGAGCCCCCTATAAAGGATCCCTCTAGTTATAGGACTCTGCACATAAAAGATCTGGAAGTCAGTCTTTATGCCTATATGTGTGATCTCAGCCTAGACTAAAGTTTGAGAACAGTTTTTCCCAAGAAAAATTGACCTTCAGGTGGTGCTTTATGGTCATCTCAAGTGTAAACAATCATATTTTCACCACTTTAATATTTGGAACCCATGTAATTGAGACTTCCAAATAAATCACCACATTGGTGGGTCATGGAATTTTTTTTAAAGGATGGTAGACAGAAAAGTAGTAAGATATAAATTTGAACCCATGGCTCCTGGTTCCAAATTTAGCGTTCTTTCCAATATCCCATTCTGTCCATACTCCAAAAATGATAATAATTAATCACAATAATAATAATGATGATAGATAACTCACATTTCTATAGTGTTTTAATACTCACAAATGTTCTCACAACAACCCTTTGAGCTAGGTTGAGCAAGTTTTATCATTTCCATTTTACTTTTGAGAGAGCTAAGACTCTAAAAGCCCAAGGTTACATAGTCTGCAAATATCAGTCAGAATTTTAACTCAGGTCTCTAATTGGTTTCCCTTCACTAGAAACGTTTCTTTCGAAGAAAGTCTATGTCCTTATACAAAGTAAAATGACAAAAAAAGGATGATTACATATGAAACTGCAAATCTCGGCTCCTTCCTACTTCAACATGCTTCTTCTCAAAGCTATTCTGCTTGTCGATGCCCCTTTTTGAATTTTCTTGTTTTCTTTTAAATGCTTCAGTGACCGTTTTCTTTTCTTTTTTTTGTAACACCATTGCTCTTCATTCTCTCCTAAAATCCCTGACCCCTCCAAGTGATAAAAACAAAACTCTTGCTACAAATTAGCACAATCAAGCAAAAAAAAAAAGTCCCTATCTTGACCATGACTGAAAATTTGTCTCATCCTGCACCTTGAGGTCATCAACTCTCCCTTAGGAAGTGGGCAGCATGCCCACTTCTCTGAAATTGTGGTTGATCATTGCATTGGTAAGAATTCTTATGTCTTTCAGGATTGTTTTTCTTTGTAATTAAAAAAAACTATAAATTTCTGAGTTGGACTCACTCTGCATCAGTTCATATAAATCTAGGTTTCTCTGAAACCATCTCTTTTATCACTTCTTACGGCTCAATATTTTTCTATTACATTCATATAACATGAGGTACCTCCTCAGTTTCCAATTCTTACCTACAACAAAAAATTTAGAGGGGCTCTAAATATTTGGGCATAATGAGTCCCTTTCCTCTTTTTACGGTCTTTTTAGCATGGTATTAATTGTTCCAAGGAATTGTACACAGCTTAGTGTCTTTTTGGGAATAGTCCCAAATCGCCTTTCAGAATGGATGCCCCAGTTCACAATTCTAGCAACAGTGCGTTAGTATCACCTGTCTTCCTGCAGCACCCCCTACATTTCTCTCTCTCTTTTTTGGTCAACATTGCCAATATGACAAGTATGAGATAGAACTACAGAACTGTTTTAATATTTCTATCATTATGAGTGATTTGGGACATTTTTGATTTGTCCTTTGAGAACTATCCACAATTTTCCACTATGTATTTATTCTGGAATTTATTTTTTTATTTATCTTTCCAGGAACTTTTATTTATATATTTATTTGTTTGTTCTTTTTTTTATTCGGGAACTTTGAATCAGGTTCTTCTATGTCTTGGAATGAGGCCTTTATCAGAGCAAGTTGCTGCAAAGATATATTCTTAGTTCACTGTTTCCTTTCTAAGGTTAATTGCATTGATATTTGTTTGTGTAGAAACCTTTCAGTTTTAGATAATCAAAATAAACCAGTTTATCTTCTCTCTCCCTATCAATTCTATATCCATTTTATCTCTGCGTTCCTTGTTTGGTCATGAGCTCTTCCTTGATCCACATTTGTGAAAGGGATTTATACCCTTTGCCTTCTATTTGTCTATGATATGAATTGATTTAGGACACGTATTCATTTCATCCTCCTTCCTTCCTTCTTTCCTTCCTTTCTTCCTCCCTTTCTTTTTTCCTGCACATCGCTGGTAATAAGCCACAACCCACATGCAGGCAGCCTTTTCAGAATTAGTGATAATTCTACCGTCCCACTTTTGAACTGTTTTCCTAACAGTAGCAGTGATGACATTTCAGTGAGTCACCGTATTTTCTTACTTGATTCAGACTGTGACCAGGAGCACGTATTTACAAGGTGGGTGGCCTGTGTTAAGGGTTCAGAACAGTCACAGAACAGAGCTAACTGGCACACCTAGGGATGGAATGACAACCCTGGTCTTTTTCATCCAGCACTTTCATCACTAAGCTAACAAATCAGACATATACATCCAAAATAATTTATTCTATTCTCAAAATCAGTCAATAAGCATTTATCAATTCCCTACTATGTGTTAGACACTGTGTAAGCACCAAGAATACAAGGAATGGCAAAAGATGGTCCTAGCCCTGGAGAAGCTCATAATTTAATAAGGTCTTCTTAAAGGGAATCTCATATTCTCCTTTGGTACCTTTTTGGTTTTAAGTACTTTGATAAGTCATGGTATAGTCAGGAGAACAATCAGATCTGGGTTCAATTTCTTTCTTTTGCATTGACTCATCTTTTAACTTTGGGCAAGTCAATTTTCTTTTTTCTTTTAGGCCTCAGGTTCATTATTTCTAGAATCAATGTGGTGCAATGGAAAGGACACTAGATGCTGCAGTGGATAGAGTACAGGTCCTGAAGTCAGGAGCATCTGAGTTCAAGTTTGACATCAGACACTTGTTACTCACTTGTTCTGTGACCCAGGGCCAAATTACTTAACCCCAATTTCCTTGCACAAAACAAACAAAAAAAGACCCTAGACACTAATCAGAGGGACCTGAATTCTTACTCTCTGATGTTACATAAGATACCTAATCTTGCTATTTCCTAGTTCATTCACATTAGTAAAATGAAAATGATAATATATATATCTTCCCAGTCCCTAGAAGTTGTTGAGAGAAAAGCATTTTCAAATCTAAAGATCTATGTAAACATGCATTGTTATCTCTAAAGTGGGTTTGGACTAGGCTTTTAATAAAGTCAGAACTATAAATAGGATGTTTTGTACCTGGGACAAGTATCAGAAATAGCTCAAGCTCCATCTTTATCATCACTCAATTGATTGAAAGGAATAGAAATCAAGATACTACTCTGCTTATAATAATTTCATTGACTATTAAAAAGAAAACATTAGAATCTATAGATCAAAATGGTGCCTTAAATGTTCTTTTGCAACAAGTTGCATTCCATGCATGTGTTAAAATTCTAAAAATTCTTTGAAAGACATAACAATTGACACATCTTTATTATTAATGTAAGGTAAGGTATAAGCAGGAGTCAAAGGAGTTTACTATTGTTATGGATAGAGTGTAGCACGGGGTCTGAGTCAAGGTGAGGTCATATATACATATATATGTATGTATATACATATATATGTTTGTGACTGGCATTGTGTTCCTGCTTGTACCAAGGCCAACAGCACTGCATATATTATACCTACACACACATACACTCATACATTTATAGAGATGCATATATGAGATATCCCAAAAGAGCAGTTAAAGCTTAAAACTGCACTAGGATTTTTAGGATACTCTGTTTGCATATACATTTTGGATAACTACTGCAAATGGAGAAGGAAATAGTTCTAGATTTGAAAAAGTAGAAAAAAACAGGTGGAATTAATTGTCTCTGTTAAGTTTCTAGGTTTTTCAAATGACCTTAAGCTTCTCCCTGAAATAATGTTGTTGTTTTTTTTTTTAAATACTCCTAGTATTGTCATATGATAATCATGGGATACTACATCTCTGAAGATCTGAAACTGGAAACCATCCAAAAGGCAATGGAAGATTTCTTGGTGGGTATGAGGAGCTCTACCCCCACTACAATTCTGACCTGCCACTGATCTTCCCCTTTGCCTTCTTCCTTAGAGGATTATAAATGCTTTGCGGGGGGGCGGGGGGGGGGGGAATCCTGAAAATTTTCTTGCTCTGGAGCAAATTTCCCAGCTTGAGGTAAACCCGCAATTTTTCTGCTCTGGCTATGATCCTATCTCAAACTAAGCCCGGTGTGAAGTCTAAACTGTGCTGATCTAAGCCTAATTTAGGCCCATTTCTCTTTGGCAGAATCAGAAAGTTCATCATCTGGAACACAGGAAACATTAATTATCCTTTCCATATCTTATGAATGAAGAGCTTAATGACCTTTAAAGGATTAATATGGACTCATGAGATGTTTTAACTCTTGAGGGAAACAGAGTTGGGTACAGTTTTTTTTTTAAGGCATCAGTGATATTAACTACACTAACTGTAAAAGTTACATATATAATGTAACATATTACATGGGGATTTTATTCTTAGAATCTGCAAGAATCTTTCTTTAGCAATTTACATGAGAAATATTTATAAATTTTATAATTTGCTGATATGTATATTGAAAATATTCATTGATCTGCCCTGATTGAATAAAGAGTTTTCTGTTGGAAATACGTTGAAAATGATGGTGAATAAAATAGCTGAAGCCAAAGGTGAATTGAATATCAACATGACTTTGAAAGATTATAAAGATTTTTAGCAGATAACTGTAAGTTTTCCTTATGTTGTTATGTATGATTCTCATTTTAGTTTAAAGATCATTAGAAAAAATAATTTATTAAACTCTTAAAAAGTTCACACTCAAAATCACAGGATGATGATAGTAATACTAGAAAAATAATAAACATTTCTCCAAACTCCCAAGATGACAAAATGATATAAACCAAAGAACAGTTACATTTTCTTCACTGTAATTAATGATATTACTGTTCTGTTTTAGAAATGAATATTAGGGAGATGTGATCTCTTGGGGAAAAAGAATTGTTATTTTTCTGATACTGACTAAAGTAGAAAAATCACCCAACCTAGCTAATATTGTACATAGAGAATAATGGGATGAGAGATTTGAAGCTTGAAGGAAATTTAGAGATTATCTAGTCCTGTCATTCTTAGCCATTTTTGTGTTATGGACCCTTTTTAGCAACTGGTGAAGCCTGTGCCTCCCTTCTTAGAATAATATTTTAAATGCATAAAATTAAATACATAGGATTACAAAGGAAACATTATATAGAAATAGAGTTATCAAAATATTTTTATAAAGTAGTTCATGGACCCCAAGTTAACAAACACTGATCTAATACAACATTCTTATTTTACAGATGAGAAAACTGAGGTACAAGGAAGGAAAATCCTAGGGTTACACAAGATGTAGGGCAATCAACAAAAATACTCCCCTGTGTACTTTTATTTCCTTTTCTTAAATAGCAGTGCTGAGGTTGTACTGATGATCTCCTTTGTGAATGTGTATTTATGTGATGGTTGGTATGGGTCAGGGACACAGTCTACCAGCAGGAGCATCTGATGAATTTGTTCTTCTGTCATATCTGACTTTTCACGACCCCATTTGCAAAGATACTGGAGTGTTTGGTCATTTCCTTCTCTGGCTCATTTGACAAATGAAGAGACTGAGGCAAACAGGGCTAAGTGATTTGCCCCGGGTCACACAGCTAGTAAATGTCTGAGGCTGAATTTGAAGTCAGGAAAGTTTCATCTTCCTGACTCCAGGCCCAGCACCCCATCCACTGCATCACCTATCGTCATTATTGCTACCCTCAGCAAAAATTTCATGAATCTTGGCTACATGTTGGGTGCCATCCCAGGTGATGTTTTTTATTTTATCTCCATAACAAAATTGCCAAGTAGGTAAGAAGACTGTTTCAGTGGTGTGCCGGCAAAAGTTTAACAACTGGCACCCCCCACCAAAAAAAATTAAAAATGAAAATTTAATTTGAATTATTATTTTCTCCATCACTACATAAATTTAGACACTAAAAATAATAAATCAAATATTTATATGTATATTTGCTGATTTCTGAAGTATAAATGGTCACATATAAAAAGTTTAACAATCAGGTCTAAGGCCTGATTTAAGTTGGTTATAGCACACCCCTGCTTATTATCCTAATTTTATAGTGGAAACGGAAATGGAGGGCCAGAGGTCTTCAGAAACTTCATCAGCATCACAGGATTGGGAAAGCTAATACTGGAATCCACGCTGTTTGTTTCAGTATAGTTATAATATTGACTCTTTTATTATGTTCCGATGTTTTGAAAATTAATAATCAACTCTATCTTGGTCGAGTCAATAAACTCTCTTTGAGATATCATTTCTCTTGGTTCTCTTCTGAACCAAGGGACCCTCTGTTATATTTGTTTATTAACAGGTCAAATTGCCTGCTAACAGGACAAAGAATATGTATGAGAAAGTGCGTTACTTCTACAATACCATCATCTCTGAGTCCTGGGAGCAGTCCAGAGTAAGCAATCAGAAAACACGGGGGCAAGGTTTGGGGCTGATGGCTATAGTCAGGGCAACCTAGAAATACATTTAGGTGCTTTTCTAAAATCTAAGGAGCAGTGTGACTCAGTCTATAAACATCGATCAACCCATAGTATCAAATAACAGCCCTCTAAGAAGCAAGCATTGGAGTGTAGATAAACATAAAGTCTTGACCGATCACAGCAGGAGAGTGAACCGTATTTGAGTAGGTGATAGAGTGGATAGAGCTCTGGATCTAGAGTCGGCATAAGGCTAGGTTCAAATCCACTCTCAGAAATTTAGTAGCTCTGAAATCCTAGGAAAGTCTTTTAACCTCTGTCTGCCTGTTAATAATAGTACCTATCTCCTAGGGTTATTGTGAGGATCTAATGAGTTAATATATGTAAAACAGCTACATGGTACAGTGGACAAAATGCTGGGACTGGAATCAGAAAATTCATCTTTCTGAGTTCCAGTCTAGCTATGTGACCCTGGGCAAGTCACTAAACCCTACTGGGCTCAGTTGCCCCATCTGCCAAATGAGCTACAGAAGGAAATGACAAACCATTCCAATATCTTTGCCAAGGAAATCCCAAATGGGTTCACAAAGAGTCAGGCATGCCTGAACAACAACTTAATCACAACATATAAAACACTTTGCAAACCTTGAAGTGATACATAAATATTATGATGATGATGAACTTTATAAGTAAGTAGGTACACACAAACAGTCCAAAGCTTGTAAAATAGTGGTGGTCTTCTGCAAACCATTCATAGGATCTTAGATCATAGACAGATTCAGAACTGGAATATACCTTAGATGTCATCTAGAGTTCTAGCCCAACCTCCCTCATTGTATAAACAGAAGAGAAAATTGATACCCAGAGAGGCTGTGGCTATTTCAAAATCACATAGGTATTAAATGAAAGAGCCTAGATTTGAACCCAGGTCCTCTGGCTCCAGATCTAATATTTTTTCCTCTGCAGTATGCTTTGTTATTGTTCGGTTGCATCAGTCATATCCGACTTTTTGTGACCCCATTTGGAGTTTTCTTGGCAAAGATACTGGAGTGATTTGCTACTTCCTTTTGCAGCTTGTTTGACAGATGGGGAAACTGAGGCCAGCAGGTTTAAGTGACTTGACCAGGATGTAAGTGTCTGAGACCAGATTTAAACTCAGGACGATGAGTCTTCCTGACTTCAGGCCCAGCATGTTATCCACTGTGGAACCTAATTACTCTTGTACTATGCTACCTAACCATTTGCATAGGTTCCCAAAGTGGGCGATACAGCCCCTTGTGGGGTACTGGAATGATCCAGGGCATCGCTAGTAGTCTTGGGTGCAACTGGGGAGGATTTGAATAAAAATAAGAGGGTGGTGGAAGCATAAGGAAAGAAAATAAGAAAATTCTGAAAAATTATTAGTACATGTTTCATCTGTTGTTTAGTAGATTTAAAGCTGTAGTGGTTATATTATTTTCCAAATAATCACACAAAATGTAAGTTACAACCAATCGGTCAAGTTCACCAACAGGTCTCAACAAGCAAGCGTTGGCAGGTCAGTTGGACATTGTTGGGAAGCCCAGCATGCATCAGCAGGAAAATGTGCATGTCATGACTTGCTTACAATACAATACCATGATGCAATATTGCAATATTGCATCATCAGAATTTCAATGCAGGAAAAATGTCACAAATTTACAATAAATTACTAAATTTAAGATGTATCATTTAAAATATATTTTACATATTTTTTGAAATGATGCAAATTAAAAAAAAAACCTAAAGGAGTTAAAGTAGATTTCCAGGAGGGCGTTGAGTAATTTTTTTGAAAAGGGGGTGGTAGACAGTGAGAGAGGAATTTTTCTGGTAGACTTAGTACTTCATTGAAATGCATGGACTTAAAAAATTTCCAATGGACTCTTGAGGCAAAACACCTTCCACATCAAGAGAAAGAACTATGGAATTGGATTGCAGACAGAAATAGATCATTTTCTTTTGTATCATGTTATGTTTTGTTCTGCTTCATGGTTTCCCCCATTCATTTTAATTCTTCTATGCAACATGCGTTTAATAGGAATGCCCATGTCGAACCTATATAAGACTGTACACCGACTCAGGGAGGGAAGAGTAAGGGGGAGGGAGTGGAAAAAAATCTAAGATATATGGAAGTGATTGTCAAACACTGAAAACAAATAAAATAATTCAATTTAAAAATAAAGGAAAAAGGGGTGGTGGACCAAGTGAGTTTGGGAACCTCTGATTTAGAGTTCCACACCCTGTGCTAGGCAGGTTCTCTGAACTGGTACATGTAGTAACTTTCCAAGAGACACTGAATAATCAGAATATCCCATTACAATTCATGACAGCAAATAGAGAGTTCAGTGCATATAATTTTAAATGACGATGCCACAGATCAGAGATGACATTATGGATAGGTAATGGACCTAGTGTTAAGAAGCTCTGAGATCAAATCCTGTCTCAGACACTTAATAGATTTGTGATCTTGGGCAAGTGATCTAAACTGTATGTCTCAGCTTCAGTTAATTCATATATAAAGTTATGGAGTTGGTCTTTATATAATCATCCTCTGGATTATGGGGAAATCTGAAAGAAAGAAATCCTTGCTGTCAAAATAATAGAACAGAGAAAAAAGGTTTGAAATGAGGAAATGAGTACACAGATGCCTATGAACCACAATTCAGGCTTACTGCTCAAAGCACTCCACTATAACGATAATGAATAGAGGGGAACGGCAGCAAGAATCAACAAGTGTAAGCCAGAGCTCTCTTCTGAAACCTCTAATTAAGTGTTTGAGATAGTTCAGATTAAATTTCTTTTCTCAGGATTTAGTATTGTTTCATATGGCTTGAAAAATAAGTTCATCAAATATGCTGAGAAATGAATTACAACTGCCAATTTTTTCCTTTTACCCCATTTGTTCTCAGTATCTAGATCCAAACAAGTATTTTATATTTTTAGAGAATAAGATACATAAAATCAATCCTTGGACCTTATGTGGAAACTGTGATTTGAGAGACCCTTTCCCCCTTTTCCTCTCCCAAAGACTATCTGAGTCATATCTTATCACAGCGTGCATTCTTTCTATATTATTGTATATTATTGTATATACTTGGTTGTGAACCTGAAATTGTGAGCCCCTCTTTAAATGTGCTTGGATCAAACTCATGACTGAACCAAAAGAATTCCAAACAGTGCTGCAAATTTGAACAGTTTTAAGAAGCAAATAGTTAATGCCCAATACACCCTTGTTTACTTTTCCACCTCACACTAATTACCCTCCTGAAACCATGTATTTCCCAGAAGACTCTTTTACCACAGTACTTTGTCCCCACTTAAAAGCATGTTGAGTTGAATGATTCAGAGGAACTTGTGCGGAGTTTAGAATATGCACCACTTTCAATCAAAGCAATTGTTTAACAAAGGAAGCAAAATTGTGGACCAGGATGGTTGGAAACATGATGCTTGCAAGGTAGACAGCCTAATGTACAAAACCCAATCTTTTTAGAATGACTGGGGAAAGACCTTTGGGATAGAATACTGCAAATGATGTCCCTGACAGCTGACTTTCTCTTTATTTTTCAACATGAGGACAAAAAAAAAGGAAAAAGGAAGAAGGAGGAGAAAGAGGAAGATGAGGAGGAGGAGGAGAGGGAGGGAGAGGAAGAGGAAGAAGAGGCGGAGGAAGAAGACTATAACAGATTAGGAGTGTACTTGGGCAGAGATGATGGAATAAGCTTAGCTAAAAGCTGGACATGTTGAAGCAACAGGACATCTCAGACTGGTTCTCATCACTGCCTTCCACATTGTAATTATCTAATTGGTCTAAAGGATTAGAATAGAAAATTCTGTGAAGCTGATTTTTCTGTACATTTGATTTCTCTGACTAGATTTCACATAAAGGAAATCTGGGGAGAAAATGGTTTATTGTGACAAGCCCCATGTAAGTCAACAGTGTGACCTAGAAGGAAGCAAAGCTGATGTAATCAAGGTCTGTATTAGTGGGAGTAGAACAAGGGACGAGGCAGTGCCCTGCTGAGACCACATCTAGAGGATTATGCTCCTCATTTTAGAAATATGAATGTCACATTTTACAAAGAACCCTGAGAGCTGCTAAGGCAACTAAGTATTGCAGTGGACAGAGTGCTGAGCTTGGATTCAGGATAACCTGAGTTCAAATCCTACTTCAGACATTTAGTTGTGTAACCTTGGTGACAAGTCACTTCATTTCTCTTACCTTCATTTTCCTCATGTGTAAAATGGGGATAATTACACCTGCTTCACAGGGTCAAATGAGAATAAGAAATGTAAAGTGTTTTGCAAACGTTAAAGTGCCACATAAATTCTAGATATTATTAGCTATAAATGAGCTGATCCAAAGAAGGATTTAGAGAATGATGAGATAACTCAAAACCATGGAATAAAAGGATTTATATAACTGGAAATATTTTAGTCCAGAGAAAAGAAGATTTAGGAGTGAGGATGGGATATGATGTCTAGAGCAACAAGTCCTGAAGAGCTATCATTAGCGGCTCCCCCCAAAAAATGCACCTAGGACACAGTTTTAAGTTTAATCTCCATTTTAAACATTTTCTCCATCACTTTATTAAGTCTACAAATCAATAATCAACAAAATAATAAATTAATCCCTCCCCGATTTGTAGGTTTGTTGATTTCTGAGATGTAAACACTCATGCTGAAAATTTAACAGTTGGCTCTCACAAATTGGGTCGATCTGGCTTCGGCACACCCCAGTTCTCATGTAATCACAGGATTAGACCTATTTTGTTTTTGTGAAGCCTTCTCCCTCTCCATCTCCTCATAGAAATAGAAGCAATAAGTGGAAATTGAAGAGAGGCAGATTTAGGATTGACATAAGGAAAAACTTCCTAATAAATAGTGTTGTGCAAGGCAGGATGAACTGCCTTGAGAGATACTCAGTTTCCCATTGCTGACAATCTTAAAACAGAGGCAAGTGGAGCACTCTGAAGGGAACATGGCAGATAAGAATCCTGTTCAGCTACATCTAGATAAAATAATTTCTGAGGTCCTTCCAACTCAGAGATATTACGGTTCTTTGAATCCTATTTATGCTCTGTTTGAGAGATGACTTATTATTCAAAATTATAGGAAATTGACAGCAATAGAAAAACATTGCATAATTAGTGTAAATAAACACTAAGTTAAATGGATACCATGGGTACCAAATCGTTGGTATTCTTCAAAGGCTTTGAGAGGTTTATTAACCCTTATTGTCTTTGGTTAAGGCTTTTTATGCCAACTTGGAGTTCTCTGTTGGGTTTCAAATAGATTTATCCCCTTGCCTGGGATTTATTGGAGTGGTTTTGGTATGGTAGAACTATGTGGGCCTCAAAGCTAGAAGACTCATGTTAGCATCCCTTATTGTGGAGCAGTCACAAATTCTTTAAGCCTATTCACTGGGGATGTTTTTGTGCTAGGGTGCAAGGGGTAGTGGAAAACGTTCTTAAAATGAAAAATCCTTGAAGATTTGGGTTTCAATCCCATCTCCAACCCTTATGAACTATGGGAACCTGGGTAAATCACTGAACTTTTCTAGGCTCTAGTTTCAACCTTGGAAATTGAGAATAATGATACTCACAGCATGGTGTGAGGGACAGAGAGCTGATGTTTGAGTCACTACACTATATAGGTGGATCACAGGAGAGATTTTTAAAACTATAACCAACTCTTCGCTGTTCAATAGATAATTGTTCTATATCATATTATTCCTGGAAATCCATTGATCTCCATTTCCCTCTCCCCATTTTCATCTTTCTCCCTGGTTTGGAAGTCATTTCAATGGGTACTAAATCTGTTATGTTATAAATCTGTTATAGTAAAAGGAAAGGAAATTAATTATTTAGTTCCTTTGTCAAACTCCAGCAAAAGGTTTAATGGAGAATTCAATTCATTTCAATTTAATTCAACAAACATAATTGTGTTTCCATGGTGTGAGGAAAAGAACATTGTACTAGCAGTTAAGTTAGAAAATCTGTGTTCATGTCCTGGCTTCATCATTTAGTACCTGTGCGACCTTGGGCAAACCAGTCAATCAAAATATTTGTAAAATGCTTAGGAAATGCTGAAGCTTTGTGGAAATGCCAGATATTGTTTTTATCTGAGATTTTCTATTTCCTAAATTATAAAATAGAGAAAATGCTAGCTTGTGCTAACTACCTCTCAGACTTGTTATGAGAAAAGTTATTCCGCAAACAATAGAGAATGAAATGGAAATCAGCTTTCATTATTCTTATTCTTATTATAGAGTCAATACACCTTAGTTTATAGAATGCTTTACTTCAAGTCAGAAGGACCTACATTCCAATCTTGGATACTTATGAGCTACTTCCTACCCATGGTCCAATGTGCTTTTCTCTTTCCTCTGATTTTTAATTTAGAATTTGAATTGTCATAAGGTTATATGTCATGACTCCCTACCATACAGTACAGCGTTTGTACCTAAGCATTGTCTAAATTCTGTAGTAATTAACTGAGTTTATTTTAATAGGGTGAATATGTATTTGATGTGTACTGATCGTAGACTAAACACACTTTAAAATACAACACACACACACATACACACACACTGGGCAAATCTTAATCTTAGAATATCTTAGTAGCTCTTTCTGCTAGGGAATAAAATGGATTTTAATCTTGTTTCCATGGTGAAATTGATAAATTCATAGATTATTTAGGTAGCACAATATTATTATAACCGATATTTGTCTAGAACTTCGAGATTTATGAAGAACATTCCATTATCTCATTTTATCATCACAAAAAAGTGAGGAAGGTACCATAGTTATTTTTATTTTACAGAAGAGAAAACTGAGCTGTGGAGAGACTGATATGTTTAGGCTCACATAGCTAATAAGAATCTGAGGCAGGATTCAAATACAGGTCTTTCTGGTTCTAAAACTCAGCACTCTATATAAGCAGGATGCTCTGCTAAAGAAACTGTAGACAGATAAGAACTGGATAAGTTTTTCTGCATAGAATTCAAAATTTAGCAAGCAGAACAGAGAAAGCAAAGTGCAATTTGAATCTGAAAAAGAAAGTATCAGTTTATATTGAGATGATCAAAGATGACTTCATGGAGAAGATAATATTTAAATGGGGTCTTAGAAAGTGATAGGAAATCAACTAATAAAGATGGCCAACACACAGAGAGGACAGTTAGGTGATGCAATGGATAGAGTAATGGTCCTGGAGTCAGGAGGAACTGAGTTCATATCTGGCTTCAGACATTTACTAGCTGTGTGACTCTAGGCAAGGCACTTCACCCTGCTTGCCTCAGTTTCCTTATCTGTCAATTAAGCTAGAGAAGGAAATGGCAAACCACTCCAGTGTCTTTGTCAAGAAAGCACCAAATGGGGTCAGAAGGAGTAAAAAAATGACTCAGCAACAACAAATGAGAATGTAGAGGATATTCTAGGTATAGGAGATGGAATGAACAAAGGCACAGAGTTAGAAGAGGATAGGATTTGTAACAGAAGATGATGGTAAATAGCCGATTTTGGCAGCAAATAGGGAATATGTGAAGGGGAAGTAATATGAAACAAATCTGGAAGATGTGAAGTGCCTTTGGGCCTGGGCCTAATCCCTGTCAGTTCAACTTCCTGTGATTCCAAAAGTAATCTGGCAGCAGAGGGAAGTATAGATTGGAGGGGACAGGAACCAGCAGAGGAAGTCTGGTTGGGTTGCTCCTATGATTCGGGCTGGTAGGAGAAACTATAGTCTAGGGTTGTTATTGAAGAAGAGTCACTAAGATTTGAAAACTGACTGTAGGAGGTAAGGGAGCAAAAAGAATCAAAGATAAAACCAAGGATGAAAACAATAGATAAGAAAGAAGCAGATTTTGGGGAAGTAAGTTCAATTTTAGACATGTTAAATTTAAAGAATGAAGCAGTATAGTATAGTAGGTAACTACCTCCAGAGCCAAGTAAACTTAGGTTCAAGTTCCACTGCATGACCCCAAGCAAATCCCTCAACTTTTTGATGCTCTAGGTAAGTGGTAGAGATGGCACTAACCTGAAATGGTAGAGGGAGTTTTCTCACCTGGAAGCTCCCCTATCTGGGTTCAGCCTCTATCTTAATTTTGGGGTAATGACTGGTATCCAGGTAGATATAAACAGTAGACAGTTGGATATCTGAGACTAGTGGTGAGGAAAATGATCAGGACCATAAATTTAGGTTTAAAGTCATCTGCACAAAGGTCACTTTGTTGAAGCTATAGCAATGCATGAGATGGCCAAACATTGGTTTGGGTTAGAGTAAAATTTAGGATTTTTGGTGTTTTCTATTTTTCTGTGCTATCTTCTTAGCACAGATAACTGAGAGTTGACTGAATATGGTCTAGTGGTTTACATATAAGCCTAGACATAAGACATCTAGAATTTTAATCACAGTTTTGACAATTATTCACTCTTCGGAATTAATAAAACACTTAACCTCACTGCCCTAGTTTTCTAATCTATAATATGGGAGGGAAATAAGAAATACTTCTTTCCTAAAAGCACTTTATGAATATTAATGAGTTAATGTGTACAAAGTGCTTTGAAGATGACATTACAGAAAAGCCAAGAATTATTCATTACAACACTCCTAATGTGCAGTTGCAAATGCTATATGTAGTAATTGCTGGCTGTCTTCAGAAATTTATAACAGATTTACTTAGTTATGCATTTCTCCCAGGGGATGATTTTGTAATTCAGGGATATGCTCTGGAACGGGAAGCAATAATATATCACTAATCTCTCCTTAAAGCCATGCCTTGTTAACTGTAAAGCTGATGGTTGTTTTTCCTCAGTAGACTTGCCAAGACCCCACCCCTGCCTCCCCCCAAACCCAACAACAAGAACAAGAACACTGACTGTGGGTTTAGTTAATGCTTGACAAAGTGAATGCTTGACAAATGCTATTTGACTGAATGAGGAATTAAACTGTTAATATAATTCTATTTAAAAAATTAATTAAATTACAAAGGAGATTCAGACCTTCATTGGCAGAGGATTTCCTCATCTGACATTCCCCTGTATCAGTGAAATCACAGGTCAGTCCCTTTCCCTATTATTAAAGAATAAGTTGTAGTCTATCTCCTTTAAGCACAAAAACTAGTGGTTTCCGAAAGATTATACAGTGTTTATCCTTCTGAATTTGTGATGTTCCACTACTTGGAAAATACTAGTATGACCAACACTAAAGATCCATCAAAGTATCCAAGTACGGAAACTATGTTGCATAACAGACCTCCTTGTTTATCATCAAATGATTCACCTTTCTGTTTATTACAGGCGACCAACTGCTCTTACTTGGCTGGACACACAAGCCTTCCTTTGCCAACAGCACAATGAAACAAAGTAGTATAGCGCACGCATGCTTCCTTAACTGCTCAAAGAAAAGAGACATCTTACCTAGCATGCAAACACATTTGGCATTCTGATCAGGGTTATCAAACGAGATTTCGCCACACCTCTGAAAGAGAAAGATGATGATTAAATTTAACTCAGGATTCAATATAAGTGTCTCCAAAACAATCATGTCTCACAATTATATAGTGCAGTAAGGTTTGCAATGTGCTTTTCTCACAAAAGCTCTGTGAGGTAGGTAGAGCAAATATTTCCATTCCCCCTTTATAGAAGTAGAAATTGAACCTGTGAGCAACTTGTGACTTGCTTGTTGGCTGAATGACATATAGCTATGCATATATGATAATAATAATGATAAACACATTTTATAGAAATTTAAGATTTGTCAAGTACTTTACCTTCATTATCTGATATGGTTCTCATTATAATCCTGTGAGGTAGGCGCTATTATTTTTCCCATTTTACAGATGAACAAATGAGATCCAAAAAGACTAAGTGATACACCTTAGGGTGTATTGACTCTAAATTTCCAAGGAAGGATCTGAAACCATATTTTCTGAGTACAAGTCCAGTATTCTGGCGAGAATAGGAAGGCGGCAGTTATAGATTTTGCTTCTTAAAATCTCCATAAAAATGATGATTTCTATTCCTCTTATTTTCATTGACTATTTGAGTCTACCCCCATAGGTCATTGTCAAAGAGTAAAACCTCTGGGATGGGTAAACTAGGAATGTTTTTAATTCATCAAGAACAAATTATTCTAGGAGCTCTTCCTGTTACCTGCACAGAGCTAATTCTGTATGTTACCCTGAAGGGTCATGGCCAGACAAGCAGTCAGCTGAATCAAATGCTTTTCATTTTAATGGAAGGTGTGCAGCCTACTTGGAAGACTCAATGGTTTGGTACTAATTTCATTCAGTTTTGGATCTCCTCCAATAGCTGGCATATTCAAAAAGGAAACCTCCCAGAACTATAACCAACTCTCCAAAATTACCACAAAAAACACAGGAATAGCACCGATCTCACTGACGATATGAACAGTGAGATTCTAAAGAAAGAGAGGACTCTTAAGGGGTCAGGGGACATCTACTAAGACAACTAAGTCACGTCAATAGTAGTACTTTTATTCAACATTCATCAATCATTAATTTAACTCACTAATTACATAGTATTATTAAATGTTTTGAATAGAGGTGCTAACAGAATGGTAAATATCTAATTTATGCCCACCTCATGCACACATCCCATGTATACTCCCTCCCCTCACTAACCCCATGATCATGCTGTCTTGGGATACTTGGAATTGAGAAAAAGAACTGTCTGACTCAGTGTTATTTCCCCATTACCTTTTTTCTTTCTCCTCAGGGGAATCATACAATATGATGTCCCTTTTTCTTCCTTCTGTCTTTCATAGCTCATGGTCCAGTTAATTTGATCTGAAATGCTTTCTATCTCACATGTGCACAAATATTCTCTCCAAACACCTTCATTCTTCTCCTTTCTCATCTAACCCTTGATATATTACATTAGGCCCCCACAATAAGGAATGGGATCCAGAGGTCAGGTCGCCAGTTTGGTCTGATTCCAAAGCCATCCAGTTTCCAGGGTAATATTGAGAGCTCTCTCAGTTAGTTAATGATAGCTAACTTTTATATAGCACTTTTTAAGTTTGTAAAATATTTTCCAAGTATCCTCCCAACAACACTGGGATATAGGTGTTATTATTATCCCAATTTTAAAAATGGGGAAACTAAGGGACAGAGAAATTAAATGACTTTCCCAGGGCCACACAGTTGGTAAGCACTTTTGCACTTAGGACTTCCTGACTCCAAGTCCACGCTACACTGCATAGACGATCTTTGGGGCCTCAATTCTGAATCCCGATGCTTCTGATCATCAAATCTTGGCTTTTAAAGGAACCTTAGGGGTCATCACTAGCCTTCTATCTGATGTTCCTTTACTCCCTTTTCTAATATTTCCACAAATGATTATCCATCTTCTCCCCAAAGAAGCACATTCCATTTTCCAACAGTGTAGCAGAAAGAACATTGGACTTGTAACCAGAGGACCTAGGTTGTATTCTCAATGCTAGTACTTACAAATGGCATGAATTTGAGTTCACCACATCTTTTCTGCGCCTCAGTTCTTAAAACACAACATCTTATAATCTTCCTGAATAAGGGCCCCCCCCAGATGTACTGGTTTCATCTACATGATGATTTACAAATGGGCTGATTTATATTCAGTGAAAAGGCATGAAGTGGGGATATGGCATGTCAAGGAATAGAAAGTAGGTCAATGACAATGTGTCTTAGAGTGTGTGGAAGGGAATAAAGTGAAAACAGACTGGAAAGTTAGGAAGTGGCCATGCTGTAAATAAATGTTTATTGAACTGACTTGTACAGACTACACCACAGGATTTTTTGGTGAGGAAAGTACTTCATGGTCCTCAAAGACTATGAGTTCATCTTAGCTATAACCATTTTTTTTACCATCTTGTTGTAGATTTTGGAAAATGTTAAGCATTACTTTATCTCCTTTACATTTCTTTTTAAAAATGTTTATTTATTTTACTTCTCATTTATGAAATCAAACAAACATTTCCATAGCACAGTAAAACAACAAAAAGATGGTTGCACATGAAACTGCAGACCCACTAGGCACAACTTGCCATTCCTTTTAAATATGTAATCAATGTATCATGCAAATGTTTTTCTCCCCCCATCCTAGAGATGTCTATCATTGGATAGTAATATGTAAATATATGTGAAAACATTCTATACATACTTCTATTTGTCAGTTCTTTCTCTGGATGCAAATACTTCAAATGTCCTTAGTAGTTAATTTGGATATTTATAATAGTCAAAATGATTTAGTTGCTCAGAGTTGCTCTTAAAACACTCTTTTTAGTGTACACAATATTCTCTTGGTTCTGCTCATTTCATTTCGTGCAAGTCTATTCTAAAATCAATGAGCTCATCATTTCTTGTAGCACAGTAGTATTCCATCATGCTCATATATGACAACTTATGTAGCCATCCCCCAATTCATGGGTATCCTCCCAATTGTCACTTCTTTGTCACCACAAAGAGAGCTGCTATAAATATTTTAGAACATATAGGTTCTTTTCCTTTTTCCCTGATCATTTTTGGAAACAGACTTAGTAGTGATATTACCGGGTCAAAGGGTATATACAGTTTTATAACTCTTTTCCAGATTGCTTTCCAAAATAGTTGGATAAATTCACAATTCTACCAACAGTGAATTAATGTTCAACATGTGTTAGATTTGGCCTATTATTCTAGTTTGTTGATATCTTTTGGGATCCCATTTAATTTATCCAACAAATTAATATTCCCTCTGGCCTCTCAACTGTATGTCATCTTCAAATGTGATATGTATGACATCTATGTTTTTAAACTAAAGCATTAATGAAAATATTGAAGACAAGAAGTCTAAGGATGGAAACTTTTGTTTTGCCAATAGAAACCTTCCCTTGTGGTCCTACTTATGCCTGGAATTGTATTAGTTATTAGGGATAAAATGACAAAGGTGAAATAGTCCCTTCCTACAAAGAACTTAGATTCGAATGGGGGAGATAGCATATGGATACATTGGTATGCAGAATACATTTAAGATAACCTGAGAATAGACACTAGCAGCTTGTGTAGGGAAAAGAGAATTAAGAAAAATCTCATGGAGAAGGTAGCACTTGAGCTGAAACCTGAAGGAAACCAGGGATTACAAGAGGCAGATATGGTCCATGAAAGTCAGTCAAGGAAAGGAATTGAGATAGGCTATGGAGTGTCATATACATATGAGGAATAGTTGGATGAACAATTGGCTGGATGTAGATGGGAGAGTATGAGGAGGAGAGTAATGTATCATAAAGTTGGAAGATAGGATGGGTTCAGATTGAAAAGGTTGTAAATGTAAAACAAAGGAGTTATATTTGATCTTGGAGGAAACATAAAGCCTTTCAAGTTTTATTGGGCCAACTAGTTGGTTCAGAGGACAGAGCACCGAGTTTGGAGTTGGGAATACTTATCTTCCTGAATTCAAATCTGGCCTCAGATACTTCCTAGCTATGTGACCCTGGGTAAGTCACTTAACTCTGTTTGCCTGAGTGTCCTCATTTATCAAATGAGCTGAAAATGATAAACCACTCCAGTTTCTTTGCTAAGAAATCCCCAAATGAGGTCACAAGGAGCTGGACATGACTGAAGGATGACAACAACAAGCGGTTACAGAAAAGTAAGTTGACATGACCCTCAATTTAGGGAAATCACTTGTGACTATGTCAATCAATAGTTAAATAGAGTATGGATTGGAGAGAGAAATTTAAAGCAGAGAAATAATTAGAAAACTTTTTCAACAGGCTGGGTAAGAGCATAAAGACATGAGTTAGGTTTCTGTGTGAGTAGACAGAAGGGGAAAGATGTGAGAGATATTGAGGACATCATATTCATTAGATGTGAGGACTTACTGGGTATGTCAGGTAAGCACAGAATCAAGGATGGCACCAAGGTGGTAAACCTGAGTAGTTAGGATCATGGTGTCTTTGACAAAAATAGGGAGATTCAGAAGAGAGGTCTTTTTTTTAAAATGAAAGTTCCGTTTTGTAAATGTTGAGTTTGAAATGGCACAACGTTCAAAATATCCAACAGGCACTTGGTAATGTGGGTCCTAGGACAAAACCTTGGGGTACTTGTCATAGGTGATGATAAGGCACTCTGAAAGGGGGAGATCAAACAAGAGGAAAACCCAGAAAATACAGTGTCACGAAAATCAAAAGAGAAGAGAGAATCAACAGCGCCAAATATTGTAGAAAAGTCAGGAAGGATGAGAATTGAGGAAAGGCCATCAGTATTGGCAATGATGTCATCTCAACCTTCCTTAGGTATAGCTATTTAATCTAGTATTAAGCCAATTATGCTACAATGCATTCTACACGTAAGTATCAGTTTTATCCTCAAGAATATACAAAAGGGAAGATTTTGTAAAATGTTTTGCTGGAAATCCGGATACCCCATGTCCACATAGTAATTTTATGCTATGTAGAGAAGTAGATTTCTCTATTTTACTACATCATGTCATGCACAGATGTTCTGAGAAGGCAATTTGACCTTCCTATCAGCAACAGCAGAATCAATTTAATTTGCCCCAAAGCCTAAGTGCTGTGAAATTTGGAATATTTTATTATTTCTGCCACATAGCTACAACCCTAGATTTGCGAGTATCTGGATCACAAATGAACCCTTCTCTTGGGAAGCTCCTATTAGATTTTTTTTCTGTCTGTAGCTAGCATGTATATGATGCTTTACAAATATTTCATTTGATCCTTACGATAGCTCTGGGAATTAGTTGTTATTATTATCCAAATTTTATGGATGAGGAAATTGAGGTAAGAAGAGGTTAAATGACTTGTCCAGGGCTACCCAGTTAGTAAATTTCTAAGGTCAGATTTAAATTCAGGTATTCCTGAAACCAGGTCCAGTGCTCTAGCCATTGTATTACTTAGTTAACTATATCTAGTTACCATCTATATATTTGGAAGGAGAAATAATAATAAAGTTCACGTTCTAGACCCTCCTTTTCCATCTCAGTTCTGGCTAGGAGGCTGGATTTTCAAAAAGGTCCATGATGTGCCTGAATTAAGTAGTCAGTAACAGAGTAGGATCTTCCTAAGTCAAAATTGGATTGTCCCTTAAAATGAGATGACTTTCGAACTAAATGTCCAATGTATAATTTTGTCTACAACTTTCAGTGGGAGGAGCAAGGCAGTCCACAAAAATGTTAAAAGTAATAATAGCTGATATGTATCACTTTAAGATTTTCAAAGTGCTTTTAGAAACCCTAGCAAAAATAACTTTAAAATCAAATGAAAGAGATGGAGGAAAAGTAAAAAAATTAGAATAATTCAGAAAAAGAAGAAGATACACACACACAGTCAACCAATTAGAACAGGAGATCCACAATCTTAAGGAAGAAAATGATACCTTGAAACTTAGAATTGGGCAAGGTGAAGCCAGTAAAGTTATAAGAGATCAAGAAAGAATTAAATAAAATATGAATAATGAAAAAAATAGAAAAGAAAGTGAAATAACATAAGAAAAACAACTGATCTGGAGAATAGATCAAGGAGAAAAAACAAGAATAATTAGACTATTTGAAAATCCTGATCAAAATAAGAATCTTGGTACAATAATACAAGAAATAATTAAAGGAAATTGTCCTGAAGCATTAGAACAAGGAAAGGAAAGTAGAAATAGAAAAAAAAATCCATCAAACACCACTTGAAAGAGATCCTATGAGGAAATCTCATAATATTATTATAGCCAAATTCCAAAACCCCCAAGTCAAGGACAAAATATTTAAAGTAAAATCAATTTAAATATGATGGTGCCATAATTAGAATCATGCAAGACCTAGCAGTGGAGACCTTTAATGTCTCTATATATCAGAGGGGAAAAAAAAACTGGGACTCTGGCCAAAATTTCATACCCAGCAAAGTTAAACATAATGATGAATGAAAAAAAAATGGACATTTGGTCAACTGTCAGACTTTTAAGATCGTTAAAAAAAACAATCTGAACTTAATAGAAGGTTTGACATACAAAAGCCAAGAGAAACATAAGGTACATACTAAAGACTGATTACAAGAAATTCAATAAGAACAGACTGTTTACTTTTTATATACGTAAAATGTATACATGTCTAATATTGTCATTAGTAATTGGGTAGTTCATAAGAAAAATTGGGTTAGACATGAGTATGATATGACTTTAAGAAGCAAAACCATTTTGGAACAGCTCAAAAGAACAATTATTTTATACAAATGAGGTGCAAGAGGAAGAACTGATAGAGAGAAATTAGATGGGGAGGAGGGCTGGTGGTTCTGGTAGCCTGCTTTCATTGGGTGTGGGTTTAAGAAGGAACAATGTATATACATCTAAAAGAGTACAGAAGTCTTCTAAATTCAGAAGAAATAAAATGGTAAGGGGATAGGGAAGGGGGAGAGGACAAGGGAGAAATCTTTAGAGGGGGGGATGAGGGAATAGGTTGAAGGGGGATTATAGAAGGTGCTTAGATCAATGGGAATGGGAAGATAAGGGAGGGATTTCTAGAGGAGAGGGTAAGGGAATACGTGATGGGGGCTACAGAAGGGTGTTTAGATTTATGCGACTGGGAGGATAGGGGAGAGATCCTTGGCAGGTAAGATAAATAATAGGAGGGCAAAGTAGAGAACAGAAGTAAAGCAGAGGAGTCAGGAGGGATAGGAATCAAGAGATACGTACAGACATAAAAACAAAGATCAGGAATAGAATTTGTTAAGGAAAGTATATGTTTGTATATTTATGTAAATATGTATATATGTGTATGTGTATATTTATATAGTAATATATCTGTTCTTAATTGTAGCCTTGGGGGGAGAAAGAGGGGAGGAAAGGTGGGATAAAAGAATAAAACAAAAAACACACAGTGGAGTACAAAGGAAAACTTACGAGGAAGCAAAGAAAAGGACAGCTTTCAACACAATTTATAGTATTTATCATACAGACTTTCTTGAAATGAAAATTTATACATTTTGAATCCTTTCTTTTGTTCTGCTATGTACATGGCATTTTTTCTTTCTTACTTTGTATATTTTTTTTTCTTCTTTTCTCTATTCTGTATTTGTGTTCTGGTATTTGAGTATAAAATAAAATCACACCACCACTTCCCCACAATAAAGAAACTCTAACAAGACAGAAGGTAATTACAAATGACTGGGCTGTCTATACAGGAAGTAGTAAGAAGGTTATTGTAGATATATAATGAACTTTTACTCTGTAAGTTTTTTGTCTTTCTTTTCCTTCTTCCCTTTCACTCCTTTTCCTTTTCCTCTTCTCTTTCTTCCTCCCCTCCCCCCACCAATAGGGTGCATGACTTCATATCAAGTAATCCTAATAAACTATAAGAAAGTATTAATTTGTAAACTCATTCCAGTTTTGTAGTGATGCTTGCATCTATGTATTTAGGATTATCATGAAAATATATATCTTTAATTTATATGTCACTGTAAAAATAGATGTACATGTTTTCTACTGACCTAGAAATTTCCTGGAACATCCAAACACTTACTAATCCTCTTTAAATAACACCTTTTCCTTGGCCCTCTTCTGTATCATCCCAGGATTGTGCTAAGTGACATGAAACTCACCTCTATCTTCTAACGGGCATTTGTTTGTCTCAAGAGTTGCAGGTTGACAAGTATTAGTCAACTGTACATACTACCCCAAGTGTTGCTGTTGCTGGAACATCTATTTTCTATTTACCCTTGCCCTACTCTCTACCCAACCTTGTTACCTCACCCATCTGGTGCCATAATCCCTGCTGGAGCCCTTGAGGGAGCTACCAAGACTAAAGGTAAGAAAATCCTAAATTATTCCCTCTACCCACCTATTCCCCCCAACTATGACTACCAGTAAAAAAAAAGGTGAAGTCAACAAATCAATAGGCATTAATTGAGATTTACTTTGTGCCAAGCATTGTACTAAGAACTGGGGATACAAAGAAAGGCAGAGTCTGTCCTCAAGGTGTTTACAATTTAATGGAGGAGACATGTAAACAACTATGAAAAAACAATATACATTTAGGGATAATTTGAAGATAATCTCAGAGGGAAGGTTCTAGCATTAAATGGGATGATGAAAGGCTTCTTGCAGAAGGTGAAATTTTAGCTGATCCTTGAAGGAAGCCAGAAAAACCAGGAAGGAGAGACAAGAAAGGAAACAACCAGAGATAATAATTCTTGTCTATCTATCTTACAAGGTTTTTATGAGAAAAAAAGTGCTTTGTAAACCTTGAAGTTTGCCATAGTGAATAAAGTTCTGGACTTGGAAATTAGGAAATTCTGCCCTTGAATCTTATTAGCTATATGTAACTACTTCAAGCCTCAATTTCCTCTTCTGTTAAATTAGGTGATTTGACCAGATAGTCTACAGGGTTCCTATAAAGAGTTCCTTCATTGTCTGTGAACATCAGCTACTACTGTCAGAGTAAAATCAACACTAAGGTAGAATAAGTTAAAAGGATAAAAATAAGATATGCCACTAAAAAAATAAATCCAACTCACCTCTTTTAAAGAAATTATTAATCCCCCCAAATGGCAAACAGATACAAGCATAGATAAGCAGTGATTATCATTATTCCTTGAGGAAGTTTAATCACGGTGAATTGATCATCATCACAAGGAGACTGAGAGAATGTTATCTTCTTGTAAGTAAGCATAATTTCTTGGTGCTAATATCCCCAGTACCTAGCACAGTGCCTAGCACATAGTGGTCCTTAATAAAAGCATATTGATCAGCTGACCAAAAAAGTCTAGAAATGGCCTCAGAGGCAGCAAGTGCTTCATATCTTTGCCAAGACAAGTGCAACACTACAAACAAACAATATAAACTAACTTGTAAAATTATGGTGGCCGATATTGGAAGATCATGATCAGTTTTGTTTCATGACAGAATGAGAAGTAGTAGAAGGAGCAACAAATTTACAGAAAGTTGGATGACATACTCAAGTCAGATCATCCAGAATACATATAAGGAAGAAACCACAGCCAAAACAGATTCAAAATGGAAAAGAATGATCAAGTTTGCTACCACAAACAACTTTCTCCATTAATGAAAATGGAACTAACATAGTTGGACTTTCACCATCATAGCTCCCACTGTACTGCATAAAGAAAATATAGTATTGAGGGATGAACAAATCTGTTGTCCAGATCACAATGTTCAATAGGAAAGACAGCTCATAAAGCTCATTCATTGGTATGAATTTTGGAAAGAAACTAAAAAAGGGTAATGCACTTAACTCAGAATTGAAAAGAAGGGTGACCACAAGATAGATTTCATTTAGGAAACTATGCTGTGTTTTAATTGACACCTAGTCACTCCCTGGACTTGGTATAGGAAACTCCCAGGGGAAGAAACTCCATCTGCCAATGAAAGCAGCTTAGTAGTGTAGAAATTGTGCAAGATCTGGAGTCAAGAAGACCTGAATATAAATTTGGCCTCAGATATTTTCTAGCTCTGTAACCCTGGCCAAGTGACTCACTCTGCTTGCCTACCTCAGTTTCCTCATCTTCAAAATGGAGATAATAATAAAGCACCTACCTCCCAGGGTTATTGTAAGAATCAAATGAGAAAATGATTGTAAAACACTTGATAAAGTGCCTTATGTTGGCTATTATTATTTTCTGGAACATACGGTCTTACACATTTGTGTAGACTTGCACTGAGAGGTTAGGTGCACAGAGTAACACAGCAAATTATGTGTTAAAGGCAGAACTGAGAATTTCTGGTTTTGGGCCATTATTCCACATGTCTCTCATCATTATATTATTAGTATTATAAAACCTCTAGTGTTATGAATTTTATAGTTTTATCCATGAAGTGGCTCAGTTACACTATAGACCAAATAGGCTTTTGTGAATGAGTTTAGAAGCCTCAGCATTACTAATGACATAATTTCTATGGAAAAAATATGGTGTAAGTTCCAAACAACTGAATTATGGGTCAAATTTTGGAATGTAGTCAGAGCTGTAAGTAGGGTGGGGCCTCTGAAGGTAAGATTGAATTTAGAGGATGCCAAATTTAATGGGTACTTGTAGTCCTTTCCCAGTGGAGAAACAATAGCACTTAGCACTTCATTAGCAAGTATAAAGGGATTTATAATAATTCATTTTAAAAGAAAGTTACCAACTATAGTTGTATGAGAAAAGTTCTGGATCAAAATTTGTGGAAAGTGAAAATTATCATTCTATGTATACAATCTGAGAAGCTTTTCTCCTGTTAAGAAATTTAGGGGCAAAGGGGATTTTAAAGATCAAATTTAATCTTACAAATCTTTGGTCTCTGCTATGCACAAACACAGATGGGAAATTGAACTTCCATTTTTCCTGAATCCTTTTTTCCACAACTGTACTCAGAGAAAGTAGCCAGGAACCAGGGGCCAGGATGGCTCAGTCCAACAAAGGGGATGGTGGAGAGAGAAGAGTGGCAATTTATTTGGGGGCAGACTGACAAAGAGTCCTTCAGAAACAGCCTGGAGTCAGTCATCCTGGGTTTTATTTTTAGCTCCTCTACTGACCTAGTAGGGGTTTTTTTTTTTTTGCTCATCAAGTTACTTGATTTCTTTATGCTTTATTTTTCTCATTCGTAAAATGAAGATAATATATAATAATATATAATGTTATTGTAATAATTAATATAATTAACAATACCATTAATAATCAATACAATAATATATAATACATATATAGTATAATAATAATATGTACCACATAAGCAAGTATGAGGTGTATATGAAGATTAATGATCCACTGAGTCTGATCTTATTTCCAGGGACAGAGTAAAGTGTTCCTTTTTGGGCGGTGTTAAGTGCTTAAAATCCTTTAGGGATCACTAAGATCTATTTATCTAATTACTTCTTCCACTAATTTATGCCTTTCTGATTTAAAAGAGTTAATTTTTAAAAAAGTCATTTATGCTGTTCCAGGCAGGAACAAATCAAGAATTTCTAACATGCTTTCAGTTCCTTGGTAAAATGATAAAAAGGAGCACTGGATAGTCATACTTTGGCCCAACAAGGGAAAATTTCAGGAGGAGTCGTTTACCTTCTATTAACTGCAAAATAAGGAGGTCTCTTTTGGTGGTCTCCCCTTCTTTTTTTAAAACCCTCTTTATTGCAAGGTCAGTATGGGCTGCTAGTAGCCCCATGGGATTCTGAAATGCTAAGCGCTGCATTACATAACTGATCTTTCAGAGCACTGTGGGTGTTGAGAGCTGTAGAGAGGGCTCGTGCTTTAATTCAGGCTCACGAGGAAATCTGAGGGCAGCTTCTACCACATTCACGGAGCACGCATTCCTTTCCTTCTCAGGTTCACTGAACAGTCAACCTAAGGGGGAGTTGGGGTGAATCACTGCTCTGAATAAAGATACTTTTCTCTTCCCCTGCCACAGGAGCTGCAGAAGTGACTGCTCATCTCATAACGAGTTCCTGTCCTGTGAATACATTGTGTTATAAAGTTACCTGATGACGGTAACAGATTTTCATTCAGTGCCCAGAAGAGAATCTGATTGCTTTGCAGACATCAAAGTAACCAGATTCTTTCCACTCTCTTTTCTCATCAATCCTGGCATTTACTCAAGCCAAAGCAGTGATAGCCCATCAGCTGCCAGACCTAGAATGGCCTTACCCTTGCTGCGAAACTCAGGGGCATGACCCAAGTTAGGAGATTAGCTGGGGCTGTAACCTTGGCTCAGAGCAAATAGAAGACTCTAAGATTTGCCATAATGGAAAATCAGATGATATGACAGAAGCCTACCAAATTCTGCCTGCCAAATTCTAAACCTGAGTGTTGAGCTGTAGTCCCAGTGAAGGAGCAGAGGAAGGAAGCATATCTGAACTTCTAAATGATGGCCAGTAAGACATAATTAGTGCTGGAGTGAGGAAAATATGTCATTTGTGAGAAGCTAACTTTTCCGTATTCCTCTTGGATGGAATATATGCCTTCTGAGTTTCACTTCAGCTCTCCCTTCCATGTTTTTATTGCCTTGGTTTTGGAAACTTGGTTGAGTGGAGTCAACACAAGCAAAATGGGGGGGGGAAAGCTTAGGCAACTATCTGGATAATTAAGGCCCTGAACCTTGTTAGTTCAAATATAGAAGTATCCTTATTAATACCTATCTAACTTGTCTAAATTGATAATAATATTCTATAGGGTTATGAGACTTTTCAACTTTTAAAACATGTTCGCTTTTGTTATTTTATTTCATCACTACAACTGTGTAGATTAGGAAGGTAATTATCTCCTTTCAACAAGAGGAAACTGAGGCCCACAGAAGTTGAGTGATTTACCTACCACCATGGACAAGTGAGAGGTAGAGTTAGAATGACCACATTTACTGACTCCCCAGGTCTTGATTGCACTAATGACTTTGCTTCACTTTTGCCCAGGTAGACACAAGCTGATAGGTAGGAAAGGAACCTCAGAAGTCTTCCAGCTCAGCTTCTTCATTTAACAGACAATGAAATGAAAGTCTACAGATCTAACTTGACTTGCCTAAAGTCCCACAGACAGTAAGTCAGTCAGTTAATAAGTAGTCCATATGTGTCAGGCACATAGTAGGTGCTTAATAAATGTTTATTGGCTGACTGCCAGACACTGTGCTAAACACTGGGGATACAAAAAAAGAAAAGTTAGTTCCTGGCCTCAAGGGGCTTACAGTCTAAAGGAGGAGAAAACAAGCAAATAAATATATAAAAAGTACATCCAAGATAAATAGGAAATAATGAAAAGAGGAAAGGTACTAAAATTAAGAGAGGTTAGAAATGGATTTTTGTAAGAGATGAGATTTTAGTTGGGGTTTGAAGGAAATCAGAGAAGCCAATAGGCAGGCAGAGATGAGGAGGAAGAGCATTCCAGGTAGGGGTGGGAGGTGGGGGAGTAGGGCCAACGAGAGGCAGCCAGAGAAAATGCCTGAAGCCAAGAGATGGAATGTTTTGATTGTAGAACAGAAAGGTGGCCAATGTTACTGGATGGAAGAGTAAGGGTGAAGAATAACATGTAAGAAGACTGGAAAGGTGAGAGAAGTAGATTATGAAGGACTTTGAATGCCAGAAGATTTTGTATTTGATCCTAGAGGCAATAGGGAGCCAGTGGAGTTTATTAAATGGAAGGAGAGGGAGGGGGTAACACCATCAGACTTACACTTCAGGAAAATCACTTTGGTGGCTTCATGGAGGATGGATTGGCATGGGAAATTACCTGAGGCAGGTAGACCTATCATCTGGCTGTTACAGTAGCCTAGGAGTGAGAAGATGATGGTGTGCGCCAGAGTGCTGGCAGTATTCAAGAAGAGAATACATTGCAAACTGGCAGAGCTGGGATTCAAACCCAGGTTGTTTGAGGCCAAATCTAATACTCTTGCCACTGTATCCCAAACCATCATGAATGCACTGTATCTTAGGACATGGCACATATATCTTTTCTCAATAAAGGGAACAATGAAAGGAGGAAGGAAGGTGGAAAAACGGAGAAGGAAAGAAAAACTGAGGATGTGGAGTGGATGGTGATGCCTCAGACCCATAATCGGCTGGTCCTGCTTGAGATCTTTGTAAGTATGAAGTTAGCCGACAGATCTGTCATAACCTTTTCTGATAGTAAATTTCTCAGCAGCTCCTTTTTGCAACAATAATTTTAAAAAAGAAGAAACAAAAAGAAAATGAATAAATCAAATTCTAGACATTGAAATAGTTGATCTAGGAATTCTAAAAGACAAAAAAATTCTAAATTAAAAAAAAACAACTAAGGTTATTTTCTTTCCATTTTCTCTTTGGGGAAATGCGTAAGAAACATTCCTGAAATAAATAATTTGAAAGCTCCTTTTTCTAAGAAGTTTGCAATTGCCTTTTCTTTTGGGCACTGCCTGACTACAAATAACTTTTAGAAATTCTCTCCATTTTCTAAAGGCTTTCAAATAACACTCTGGAGATGAATCTGCCAGTGAGGAAGGCCTCCGTGCACCTTGAGAGGGTGGGTCTCACTTCCATGGCACTTACAGCATATTTTCCAAGAGCACATTTGCGGTTTCTTGACGCTTTTTCTGTGGTAATAAATTTTGCTCCTGTTAATGGGTAAAAGGTAAATGTTTTATGCAGAATGAAGCTAGCTGTTTAAAAGTCTTGTGTCTTTCTTCATTTTGCAATGTGTGCTATTTGAGGTTGAACCAAATCTAGAACAATTTCTGCTTTTAAAAACAGCTTTGTTAGACTGTTTAGCGTGGAAGCTAACAGAAATATTTGTTGTTTTTCTGGAAAACTGACAGGTAGTGGAGAATCTGGGAAGGAATAAGTCATTCCTTAATTCTTTTCTTTCTTTCTTTTTTTTAAACAGTGGTTGCTATTCATTTTAAAATCCCATGGAAATTTTCAGAAGAGAAAAAGTACAAATAAAACAAATTTGTGCCACACACTTAAGAAAAAAAAACATTCTACAGGTTGGGTTTCAAACTTATTGACTTGATTATTCTGAATAAGAAGACATCATTGCCTTAACTACTTGCATATGAAAGTCAGTAAAACGACGGGGACAGAACTGCCACAAGTCCCTTAGCTCCTTCATTGCTCATGCTAATCTAGGGATCCCAAAGTAGAAAAACAATGAAGACATCTTGGTACCGGGAAAATAGAGTTGATAAATTTTACAAAAGTTGATGCTAATTCTTCATAGCAAAGGGAATTCCACTAATTAGGTTACAGATGTTGCTTTCTCATAAGAATATGCCAGCTTTACATGGCAGTTTCAATTCACATTTACTCAACAAACATGCAACAAATACAACGGTTCTATCCTAATTTCTAAGGCTAAGGGTTGAGGCTGTGATTTTTGTTGTCATAGGAAACTGCTTCTATCACTATAGGTCAGCACTTTCCCTGCAACCTGTCTAGAATATAGAGAGGTTAAGCCCAGTGTCACACAAGTATGTAAGAGATGAGTGTGGAACCATGGCTGACTTTAAGGGCAGCTCTCTACTCATCATGCCATTCTGATTCTTGTTAGGGATTTAAATACCTGACCTAATGGAGTTTGTAATTTACTTTTCTTCAGTGATCCCTTTTGGAGTTTTTTTTTTTTTTGGCAAAGATACTGGAGTGATTTGCTATTTCCTTCATCTTATTTTACAGATGAGGAAACTGAGGCAGACAGGATTAAATGAGTTGACCAGGTCACATAGCTAGTAAGTGTCTGAGGCCAGGTTTGAACTCAGGAAGAAGAGTCTTCCTGAGTCTAGGCATGGCACTCTATCCACTGTGCCACCTGCTTGGAGGTGATAAAACATACATACAAATAAATATAATCCGTGGCAAAGTATGATAACTTCTTAGGAGAAGGAAAGAAAAATATTCAAATAAAGTAGCCAAGGCAAATTTGAAGAAGGGATTGCTTTCAGTGGAAGAGCGCCAGGAAGTCTTCTAATTACACACGAGTTGGGCCTTGTTCATTCTTCCTTCTGAAAGAGCACCAGTGACATCAGAAGGGTGATTATCTTGATTTGTAAGGGAACAGGGTTTAGGTGAGGCAGAGCTGTTCAAAGTCATCAGCCTCACAGTTTCCTCCAGAGTCACCAGAGTCTAATGGCAAGACAGGAATCAAGACAACTGGTGGTTGCATTTCATTCTATACACAATGGAAAGACACACTACAGGTTGATCAACTGAATATTAATTACATGATTAGACCTGTGCATTAAGATTATTTTGGCAGTTGAGTGAAAGGTAGCCTGGAGAGTGGAGAGATTGTAGAGAGGACAACCAGACTAAAGTCCATCACTGTAATTTAGGTGACAGATGACAAAGGTCCAGACTATGGTAAGTATGAAGGGAGACTAGGGGATGACAAAGTGATATCATGGAGGAAGAATGGGCAGAGATCGACAAAGGATTGGATGTGCGTGGGAGGAAAAAGTGAGTCAAAACTGATTCTAGTGTTTTGAACCTGGGTCACTGAGATAGTAGCATCCTGCTCTATTATTTTTATTTACTATCATAAAGAAATAATGCAAATCTACCAAGAGTACAAGTACCCCTCATTTGGATTGGAGCTCTGATTTCATTGGTTTAGGAAACTAATGCAGAATAAAATCTAGTCTGAATCTCAGGGTCTTACCCAGAGCACTTAGAGGTTAAAAGACTTGCCCAGGGTCACACAGTGAGTATGTGTCAGAGGTAAGACTTGAACCAAGGTTTTCTTAATTCTGAAGCTGGTCTCCTATCCTATGCTATGGTAATTTTTTCCTTCATTTATCTAAATACAATTGTTATAGTAGGGTTTTCAATCAAATGAATTTCACTTACAAGACTTCTATTTTTCCATTCATTTTCATCACACTACAAGTCACAATAGGTAATGAAAACCACTTGAGAATTTAGGAAATCTTTTTTCAGATGATCTGGTTAAAGAAAGAGTATCTGCTACCATTGCTACCAATAATATTCCAGTATTTAAATTGTCTTGTTCTGTACTCAAACACAGATTTCAAAACAAAATAAAACTGAATGGGAAAATATACCAGGGTCTCGGAAAGTCTGGTAATCTCATCATCTGTGTCCTTGCCTTACATTTCCCTGTAGACATAACATTCCCCAAAGCTTTCTTAAAATGTTTTTTTTTAAACCAGCTCCAAAGAGCTTTACTATTTCCAAATGTATTTTTCTATACTTTTCTCCTCACTTAGACTTTGCTTCTTTTCAGACAAAATGTGATTTTCTTCATTAGGATATAAGCACCTTAAGGGCAGGGGTTTGTTTTATTTTTTATCTTTGTATACCGAGCACCTAGAAGATTGCTTGGCCTATAGTAAATGCTTAATGAAAGTCTCCTGATTTATCAATTGGGGGCAGGGATTGTTAAGCTATTTGTATTCTAAACACTTAGCACAGTGTCTCCCACATGTTAAATTCTGAATAAATATTGGGTTTTACAGAACAGTAATATGTATTAATATAGCATTCTGTGATTACAAAGAACTTTCAAGCCTTCTCTCATCTGATTGTCCTAAAAGGCTTGTGAGATTGATAGGTTGGGCATTACTAACATTATTTTCAATTTACAGAAAAGGAAATTTAGATTCTATGTAGATTATCTAAGGTCACGCAGCTGCTAAGTGTGACTAATTTTAGGACTAAAATTCAAACTCAGGTTTTCTGATTCCAAGTCTTATGTTCTTTTCGCTAAAATATCCCACATTTTTCTATAGAATATCATAGAATTCTAGATGTCAGACCTGGAAAATCATCATGTAGTCCAATTCCATTACTTTACCAAGACTCATAAAGTTGAGTGGAATTGCTCAGCACACCATGGCTAAGAAATGACAAAGCTGAATCATCGAACTCAGGACTTCTGACTCCAAGGCCCGATCTTTTTATATTATAACATTTTTCCATCTGACAATATCTAGCTTGTTGCTATGTCCATGAAACAACTTTCAAGACACAGCAGCAAACAGAGCTAAGGACTGAAGTCCTCGCTTAATTCATGAAGGCTCTCTCTATTGCCTGCTGAAACAGCAGTAGTTGCTCAGCTATTAACTAATGATTGAGTAGGATCTGAAAATTAGTGGATCGTGCATGGGGTTTACCATTTCATTTCCAGCCTAATAGTTTATCTATCTATTTAAATTTGTGGCTGTCCCCATCAGGGATAAACATAGCAAAATACTATAGAAATTGGCTCACCATTGTCAGTCAGTCAATAGACATTTAATAAATGCCTACTCTGTGCCAGGCACAGTGCTAAGAGCTGGAGCTTCAAAGAAAGGCAAAAAACAAAACAAAAAAACTCCCAAAAACCAGGTCCTGCTCTCAAGAAATTCACAATCTAATGGTGGAGAAAACCCAAAACAGAAAAGGCAAAGGTGGGGAAAAGGGGGAAGGGTATTATGCTTAGGACATGATTAAGTCTGGAGGCATGGAGGGAAAAGTCTATGGAAATGAAAAGATGGATGTCCTGAGAGCCCTCTTTAAATAGAAGATCTGGGAGGAGTTTTTGGCTCTATCCTCCAGTCTCTCATCCAAGAGAGTAAAGGGCCTCAGGGGTGAGGGTTGGGGGAGGCATTAACAAGGTATGAGTTCTAGCATTGTAAGATCATTCTTACAGGGTGATGAGGTTCCAGGGGACCTCATGAAATTGAGAGGAGCCCAGAAGGGTGGAGAATAAGGGGTCACTGTTACACTATTAACTACTTGTGAGCATTTTGCCATAAACTAGCTAGTATGAAAAGTCTATTCTAGTTGGCTAGAGCAGTAGGAAAAAAATGGTGGCTCTGTTCCTTCAAGTCTATTAGGGACACTCTTCATAAATTCCTTAAATTAGGTTTACTGCTAGATGTATCTCTGTTAATAGTAAGATTACCTGTTCTGTAATACTTCCACTTAAAAAATTTTGCCTTATAATACTCTAAGTAAGGTAGCTTGCTGTCATGAACACAGAGCTGGTCTCACATCCAGGAAAACCTGGTTTCATGTCCCTCCTCTGACACATATTGGCTCCGTGATGCTAGGCAAGTCACTTAACTCTCAGTATCCTAGACAACTATGTAAGAGTATAAATTATAGAAAAGTGCCAACCTATAAAAATAGAAGGAATTTGCTCATTTTAGAATTCCCTATACTAACAATGGCACAGTAGATAGAGTGCTAGGCCTGAAGTATCCACTTCCTGACTTCAAATCTGGCCTCAGACACTTGGTAGGCTGTGTTATTTAAGCAAGTTATTTAAGCCTGTTTGCCTCAGTTTTCCTCATCTGTAAAATGAGTTGGACAAGGAAATTGCAAACTACTCCAGTATCTCTTCCAAGAAAAACCCCAGATGGGATCATGAAAAGAAGTCAGATACAACTGAAACAAATAAACCACAAGAAATACTAATAAAATCACAAACCACACTGCAATAACACCTTACCTGGGTCCAGAGTTTTACAACTGACAAAGAACTTTTATATGGGTACCTGTGTGCATCTATTACAAGTCTCACAATAATTTGAAGTGGGCAGGGAAAATATGATTATCCTTATTTATAGATAAGGAAACTAAACTAGTAATCACTGGAATAAAAAATTGGAATTCTAGAACACCAGTCTTTGGACAGGCTGGTACTCTTTTCTCTTTACCACACTGAAAGCAGAGGCCTTAGCATATGCCCTTCTCCATGTAACCATAGACCTCATGTCCATTTCCATGGAAGTTCCACTGGTCATCAGATCAGGGAGATTCTCTGGTCACACCAATGACACATTATTGAAGTGATCTAACATATGGATAAAATCTGAGGTAACATTATGAATCTAGGAAATATTCTCTCCCATGAGACCACCTTCCCACATAAAATATAACTTCCCACAAGCTCAGGTCTAGCCTTTGAAATGGTGACAATTGTTCAGGGTGATTTCTTGGCACAGAAAATAAAAACTAGAAAAATAACCTGGGTCAATGCCACTTCTACTTCCCCTACCTTATGTGGTTCTAACCAAATTAAAGCCTGTATGAGGATTCTGAAGAGTATAATCCTCTGGATGGGGAAAGTATTGATTTGGTCTGATGCAGTTTAAGGAAAATGTCTACCTTGAATGGAGAATTCTTAGGAAATGGGACAACTAGTCAGGGAATAAGGAGAAAAGATAGCAAAAGGGATGCAGGGAGAGAATAAGCTAATGAATCTTTACAAGGCATGTTGAATACAGCACCAAGCCTAGAGCCAGGAAGACTCCTCTTCATGAGTTCAAATCTGGCCTCAGACACTAGTTATGTGATCCTGGGTAAGTCACTTAACCCCATTTACATCAGTTTCATCATTGGTAAAATAAGCTGGAGAAGGAAATGGCAAACCACTCCAGTATCTTTTCCAAGAAAACCCCAAATAAGGTCACGAAGAATTGGACATGACTGAAATGAATGAGCAAGAGCAGCATTGACCCAAGTATTTATCCTGGTGAATTTTCTAATGTTGAGACACACAAAAAAAATGAAAATACGATAAAAATCAATGGGTTATAGATAAGCCAAGGCTATAGATCTCTGGCTCTTCCAGCTACTCCCACCCACAAACAAGTCTGAGGTCATAGTAATTTTTTCCTTCTCCTTTCTCCCAGTTTTAGCTACTGGATGGCCAAGGAAAATAGAATTCCCAATAAAACATCCTGCTGGGATCATATGTGAAGCTAGTTTGTGCTACTGCTCAAACTGTTAGCACCATAGTGTTGAACACATCACAATTTCCCCCAGCTCCTAGTGAGTGCTTTTTCTGGGTTGTCTATTTTACAGTAGCCTAAGTACAGATGCTTCATTTTTTCTCCACTACGTGGGTGGCACCGAAGGGTTTAATCTCTAAATGATGTGGTAGCCCCTGGAACTCTTGTTACTATAGGAGAGACAATTTGGAACTGGGGCTGATCTCAGTTTGAGCTCATGTTTTCTTTCTAAGCTTTTCCAATGAAAGAGCAGATTTCTATCCCATTCCAGGTTGTTAAAACATCAGGCTAATAACTTTTCAACAATCTGTCAGTGCTGATCTCCAGCAGCAACCTGGCACTTCATGGCTCTCCTGCTCTTACTGTCTAACCTAACCTTTGCCAGTCAAAATAGGAGACACACTAGCAAAAAAAATAAATTAATTAATAAAAAAGATAATTGCTTTAAACTGAGGGGAAAATTCCTAATGAATCTATTGTTGCCAGTAGTCAACAATTAATCTATTGGCTAAATAACCCAAGCTGAACCTTCAGGAAGGCCAGGTACTCATAAAGCTCTAATTAGTTTTGGTTAGAAGGTACTTGAGAGATATTAGGATTTTTGGAAGATGGGCCTTCCAGGTTTATTTTTTAAAAAATTATTATTTTAAACAGCTTTGTTTTTTCTTTGGTCTGGGAACAAAATATTAGCTTAATGCTGTATGCTTTCTATTAGCAAAGTGCCAGGAGCCAGAGAGTCTCTCAGTATTTCACTATAAATCCCTATTTTTAAATGTTTAAAACTCAGTTATTGTGAGGTAAAATTTGGAAAACCAAGTTTTTGCTCAAGTGATTTTTTTCTTCTCTGATTTTTCTTCACGAAATTGTTCAGAATATCTCCCAACCCATGAGTGCAGATTTGGTCTTTTTTTTTGCCACTGGACAGTAGAAGGCATTGACATTAGAGGGCAAAATAAACCTGGAAGGCCCATCTTCCAAAAATCCTAATATCTCTCAAGTACCTTCTAACCAAAACTAATTAGAGGTTTATGAGTTTATGGCCTTCCTGAAGGTTCAGCTCAGGTTATTTAGCCAATAGATTAATTGTTGACTACTGGCAACAATAGATTCATTAGGAATTTTCCCCTCAGTTTAAAGCAATTATCTTATTCATTCATTTATTCATTTATTTATTTATCTATTTATTTATTTATCTATCTATCTATTTATTTATTTATGCTGGTGTGTCTCCTATTTTGACTGGCAAAGGTTAGGTTAGACAGTAAGAGCAGGAGAGCCATGAAGTGCCAGGTTGCTGCTGGAGATCACAGTAGGGTACGCTCAGAGTGCAAGGAGACACTGTCAGGAAGGAAAGAAGGCATTTAGAACAGGGTGGATGCCAGGAGGCCAATGCAGTGACTGCAGATGTCTCTAGTTCATCCAGCCACATTTCATGTACTAGTTTCATTCTTGGTTTCTACTGCACCCAGAAATGCCACACGGCAACAACAGACACCAGAGCTAGAGACCAACATTTCATTGGCACAGAAGCAGGGACTGCAGACTAGTGGAGTACTGTAGCCAACGTTTTAGGAGGGGGTGTGGAATTTGTTCATTCACAGGCAAAGCATATGCTGGTCTGTCATAAGGTTTATGGACTGTAACTAAATCATCCCTAGGGTACTTCTTAAGCATATTTCAGATTTCTACTGTACAGCAGGTCTATCTATCTTGGTCTGAGAAGATTTATTACTTTAAAAGACAGAAGAGTCTTGTGATAATATTGTTTTACTTATAAACACCAGACAGTGTTATAGACTCTGAGGATACCAATGCATCAGATGGAAACATTCGTGCAATCTTCTAAGAGGGAGAAAAAACATCAGAACTGAGAGAGCATGGCACTAATGAATTCTATTTTTGCTGTTGCTGTTTAGTCATTTTTCTGTCATGCCTAACTCTTTGTGACCTCATTTGAGGTTTTCTTCCCAAAGATAATTCCCAAAGAGTGGTCTCCCATTTTCTTCCCCAGCTCATTTTACAGATGAGGAAACTAAGGCAAATGGGGTTAAGTGACTTGTCCAGGGTCATATAGCTAATAAATGTCTGAGGCCAGATTTGAACTTAAAAAATGAGTCATCCTGCCTTTAGAGCCATGCTCTATCCTCTGCACCACCAAGCTGCCTTGTGAATTCTATATCACATTTCTACTGTTCACACAATCTTCACAGAAGATTAGGTAATTCCCTCCGGTAGGAGAGCCCAGCTGCCCTACAACATAGTAGGGAGCCTCAGGGAAATAAATGATGTGGAGAGATGGGAGTCTGATAGTGCTGAAGGGGCAAGGACAAAGATACTAGTATCACTAAACATCTAAGGAATAGTCAAATTCCAGAGAGGAGCCAAAAAGTGTTGCCCATGAGGTATACAAGTTGGTTGATAGGCAACTTTCATTCTGTAGCTGGTCAGACCAATAAGCACTCAGAAGGCTCTGCCAGAGGTTGGACATAAACAGTCCATGTGAACATTTCGAGTGGATTCTCTAAATTTGCTCATCTCACATTTCTTTTAACTACTTTAATTCTGTTTTGCTTATAGACCACAACACCTTCTCTGATGAGGGCATGCCATGCTGTGTGGTCCTGTGCCAATGTCTCCCACATCACACAATCAATTCCAAAGTTCTTAAGAGAAGCCTTGAGAGTGTTTTTGTATTGCTTCTTCTGACAACTGTGTGAGTACTTGACCTGTGTAAGTTCTCTATAAAATAGTCTTTTTGATAAGTGTATATTTGCCATTTGAACAACATAGCCAGCCCATCATAGTTTTGCCCTCTGCAGTATAGTTTGAATAGCTGGCAGTTCAGTTTGAGAAAGGACCTCACTGTCTGGTATCTTATCCTGCCTGGTGATACTCAGAATCTTTCTAAGACAATTCAGATGGAAGCAATTCAGTTTCCTGGCATGATGCTGGTATACCATCCAGGTTTCACAGGCATACAGCAATGAGGTCAGCACAAGGGCTCTGTAGACCTTCAGTTTTATAGGCACTTTAATACCTCTTCTCTCCCACACCAAGACCAAAGTGGAGGTAGTGTTGGTGAGTGCTTTCTTGTTTGCAGATGACTGTGTGCTCAATGCAATCTCTGAAGCCGAGATGCAACAAAATAAGGTCAGTTCTTTGCTGCTTGTGCTAATTTTGGCTTGACAATTAACACCAAGAAAACATAGTTGCTCTATCAGCCAGCACCACATCATCCATAAGTGGAACCATTGGTTACAACAAACGGAGAAATTTTGAATGCTGTGTATAAGTTCACTTACCTTGGCAGTATACTTTCTAGGAATGCATATGGTGATATTGAGGTTGATGCATTCATCACCAGAGCAAAGTCAGTGTTTGGGAGGCTCCGAAGGGAAGGTGTGGGAGTAAGTTCAAGGAGACATCAAATAAATGTCCATCAGCTTAGCCTACACTGGGGTCTGTGTTGGGAGATTTAAAAGTCAGTTTAAATCAGAGAACATGGGGATATTTGGTGTTGTTCAATTGTTTTGCAGTCCTGTTCCACTCTTTGAGACCCCATTTGAGGTCTTCATGTCAAAAAATTGGAGTGGTTTGCTATTTCCTTCTCTGACTTGTTTGATGAAGAACTGAGGTATATGAGGTTAAGTAACTTCCCAGGATCACACAGCTAATAAGTGTTTGAGACTGGATTTGAGCTCATGAAAATGAGTCTTCCTGACTCCAGGCCTGGCACTGTAGGCATGCGCCAACAAGCTGCCCTTGGAGATGTTTAGAAATCATTAGATTGTAAGCTTTTTGAGGGTAGGGACTGTTTTGCCACTTTTTGTATCCCAACCACTTGGTGCAATGCTTAGCACATAATAGGTGCTGAATAAATGTTTATGGATTGATTGAAGGCAGGAATTTACTGAGTGTTAGCAACTATAGGCAATTTGCTTCACAGGATTTGCTGGCTCATGCTACTTCTGTTTGAAACCAGTCCTTCCCTTCTCCTGATAAATCAGAGTGGTGCTATTGCTGGTGACGGTAGACATCATGCTGCCTGCAGGGATCTAATGAATATTAATTAATGGTAAAGATGAAAATGGATTCTCTGTTCTATTAAGTCAACATGTCCTGGGGAAAGATAAATTTTCCTAATGGGAGCTCCAAGGATCTGGGTTCAAATCCCTCTTCAGACATTTACTAGCTGTTTAGGCTTGGGCAAGTTCTTTAGTCTCTGTTTCCTCATCTTGAAAATAGGGAAAATAAGAGCACCTACTTACTAGGACTAGAGTTTAAAGTGCTTTGTAAATGCTAGCTATTACATAAACTGGAGGAATTGCTTTTTTCATTAAGGGCAGATAAATAAATTATTTATTAAGTAACTATTTGATGTGCTGGAAGCCATCACCTTGCTAGGTGCTGAACATAAAAAAAATAAAAAATAAAAATAGTCCTTGTCCCCAAAGAGTTTCCAGTCTAACCAAGGGAAACTTGCCTGTATTTAGGTACTGTATAGATAGATAATTTGCCAAATAGATATAAATAGATAAAAGGGGAAGTGCACTAACACCTGGGAGGACTGAGAAAGGCCTCATGAAGGAAGTGGTTCTTGAGCTGAATCTTGAAAAAAAGTTAGGGATTTTGGGAAGCAGACAGAAAGAGGGAGTTCCAGGCATAGGAGGACAGCTAGTATGAAAGTAGAGAGGCAAGAAGAGATAGTCTTGTATATAAGTAGCAGCAATAAGGCCACTTTGACTGGGCATTTCAGTGCAGAAAGGGAAATAATGGATAGTAAGAAGGGAAAGGTAGATCAAACCCATGTTATAAAGAGCTTTAAATGCCAAACAAGGAGTTTATATTTGATCTTAGAAGTTAAAGGAAGTCATTTTGTCTTACATGGGAGTCCTATTGGTATATATAAAGTCATAGAAATGTTATTTTATAAGACCATAGATTTTGAACTGGAAGGGAACTTAGAAATCATAAACTGCAGCATGTCATGGTGCAAAGAATGCAGAACTCAGTGACAGGAAGACACTTTGCCCATTTGATTCTCAGTATTCAAATCTGTAAAATACAGGTGTTGAATTAGATGACTTACAAGAAAAGGCCATTGAAAGAAACCTAAGGAATCATCCAGAGTTCTATAGATAAGAAAGCAAAGACAGAAAGCAGTAAGGGGACTCCTAAAAGTCACACATTCACATAATTCACATAAATTTTTTAATGGAATGGCACCTCTATTTCCTCATCCTTTAAGCTTCAAACTTGGTGAGTACTTGGTGAGTACAACAAGGGGAACAAGGAGATAATTCCATATCAATACACACACACACTTTCTCTATCTCCTTCCCCATATATGTATGTATATATACATACATATATGTATATACGTATGTACACACACACAGATACACACACACACATATACATACACACTTTCCAGGTCTGTTCAGGGATATGAAGGGTAGAGGAACTAAATGACTGAAGAGTATACAGAAACTTGTTGACAATGGGGCAGTGTAGAATGCCCCAACTTTGACCTGGAAGAAGTATAGAAACTTTTGCAATATTAGGTAACAGAATGAAACTGAAATATGTTTGAGAATTTTTTCAGTTTAAAAATTTCCAATTTTTCTTTAGGGTCTAAAATTTATTTTATTGGTTGAAGCAGGAGGAATTGCAGGGAAGGATACTTGAGAACTTACTACCGTTTTTGTTTCTTTAAAGGCTAGATATTAAAAATTGCTTGTCAGTTTTCCTTGTGGTCTTATTTCAGTTTCACTTTGAGATTCTTATACATGGTGGCATATTATTCTGTTTGGGTCTTTTGATAGTGCAGGAGAATATCTGAATAATTTTTAAAAAGGTGATTTTTTTTAAGTATTCATGAAGATTCTTCATTTAGATCATATTCCTACTCTTGCCTCCTTTTCAGTATTCATACAGTGAACACTGATCCAAAATTATGCTGATAAAAATCTCCTCTCAAGATAAAAGTATGATTTCCATCAATGGCTAGGGAAATCGCTGCCTAGAAAATAGTGAAATAAAAAGAGACTTCTACACCTACCCTGCCCTTACCATTCCAGGTAATAGATTCAGACTCGCCTGTAACTAACTCAGCAAAAACCAGAATTTCCCTCAACTGAATTATGAAATAACATTTTTTTGAGCAAATTACAACTGTTACAATGAAATGGATTTAGTCAGAAGAAAGCTTTCTCTCTGTGTTTTTTGCTCCCAAGACTCCATATTGTAATTTCCTATGGGGCTGGTTCTACCCACAACCCCACATCCGCTGCTTTTAATGAAGTCACTCAGTTAGAGGCAGCGTGCCCAGAACAGGACTGGACCCAGAATAATATGGGAACACAGTTTGTTACAGGAGTTTATCACAGAGATGTGCGCTGAACCAGACCAGTTTTTAACTGCTAAACATGGCAGCGTCCGTAAGCTGGCAGTAGACTGAACAAGTTATACACCATGAGGTACATTGGCTATGACCTCACTGTACACCATTTAGTTTTCTCGGATCTCGTGAAGTGGCATAGAGTAATTCATTCCATATTTGGCCTAGAGCATGCTGAATGCTGACAGTCATTCACAGAGGCATGCTTATTTAATTCAATTCCATACATAATTATGTATCCATATACCTCTAGATAGACAATGACAGATATGTAGGTAGACAGGGTATAAATCAGTTTGCTACATTATAGAAGAGATCATAAGTTTATAAGACAATACTTTGACAAGATGTAGATTAGCCAGGTTTCATTCCTTTGTAGGAATGTATATAAAAGAATATGGAAAGAAATGAAAGATACAGAAATAACTTCTATATAAAAGAAAACATGATAAGTGCATCAGGGGCATCTAGGTGTCACAGTTTTCTGGGCCTGAAGTCAGGAAGACCCCTCTTCTTGGGTTCAAATCTAGCCTCAGACATTTAACAAGATGGGTGACCCTGGGCAAGTCACTTAACCCTATTTGCTTCAATTTCCTGATCTGTAAATGAGCCGGAGAAAGAAATGATAAATCATTGTAGTATATTTGCCAAGAAAATGCCAAATGGGCTCATGAAGAGTGAGACATAACTGAACAGCAGCAGTGACAACAAAGGGCATAAGAGATATAGAAAATATAGAACTACACAATGCTCAAATGTAAAAGGTTATTTATTGGGGAATTGATCAGGGAATCATCAACTACTAAACATTTATTATAAGCACCTACCACATTCCAGGCACTATGCTAAGTGATAAGTGGTAGGGATACAAAAAGAGGCTCTTAGGAAGCTCACTAATAAGGGATACGAAACACAACAAGCAAACAAACTTGTACAAACCAGCTATAGAATAAATAAGAGAAGGAGGACATGACAATTTCTTGTAGAAGATAAAATTTTAGTTGGGAATCAAGGAGGACTTCATGGAAGAATGAATCCAATCCAATCCAATCCAATCCAATCTAAGAGTAGTTATGCATAGCCAACTTCATGCTAGATACTGGAGATACAAAAGATACTGCAAAGAAACAACAAAAATGAGAGAACAAGAACTGTCCTAGCCTTCAAGGAGCTTCTAGTCTACTGGATGATCCAGCATGTAAATAAATCAGAGAGATCATGGAAAGGTGAAGAGAAAGAGAGCAAGAACAGCACGAGAGGATGAGGAAAGACTTCCTATAGGAGGTAGCACATGATCTGAGTCTCAAAGAAAACTCAGGTTTGTAGGTGGCAAAGGTTAAATAAAAGGGAGTGCATTTCAGGCGTAGAAGGCAGTATAGAGAGAGGAGATGGAATACCTAGTTTGGGCAACAGTAAATATATTAGTTCGGCTAGAACATGGAGAGATTGGAAGGATATAATGGGGAATATGACTGGAAAGGTAGAGTGGAGTTATCCCATATTGGGATAGCAATGGGTACTGGACCTGTGATTTCATTGGTATTGGACAGAGGTACCCACTACCTGGGCCATATTGCCCACAACACTCCTGAGTGCAGTCAAACCAGATTAAAATGAAATTGGGAAATAGTTAACACAATAAAAAAAGTCCAATAGAATATAGATAATGCTAATATGTGGTTTTCTAAGTCATTATGCAGCTTGCAGGGATCCTTATATAGTTTTTTGGTCTCTGTTTCTATTTGTTTGACACTATTGGTAGGGAACATTTGGACAAAGAAACTTCCTTTCTCCCAATGGAGTTCATCACCGTTTCTGAAAATATAATATCTTGGAGACTTGCCTCATTCAGAATCATACAGCTAGTATATGTCAGAAATGAGACAGGTCTTTGGGGGTAGGGTCTCTTTCCAAAAAACCCAAATGGGCATTTATTCTCTGAACAAAAGCTGTCTAGTTTGACTATAGTATAGACTATATGATGGAGGATAATCCTTACAGGGTTTAGAGTAGGAAAGAACCTTAGAAATCATATAGTTCAGCTTCCTCATTTGGATGAACTGTGCCAGTCAGATGGGACAGTGAGTAAACAATAAGACCATGGACAGGAAGACCTGAGTTCAAATCCACCTTCTAACATCTGCATGGCCTCGGCCATGCCACTTAACATTTGTTTGCCTGCCTCAGTTTCCTCATTTATAAAATGGGAATAATAGGAGCACCTATCTCCCAGGACTGTTGTAAGGATCAAATAAGATATTTGTAAAGTGCTGTGCACAGTAGGAATTTAATAAATGCTTATTTCCTTCCTATGCATAGGAAACTGTAGGAGTATTCAGTCTAGATTCAGGAAGACATGAGTTCAAATCTAATCTGTGATATATTAGCTTTGTGAGTTTGGATAAGTTCCTTAACTTCTCAGATCCTTAGTTTCCTCATCTGAACAATGGAGATAATAATAACTTCAGTGCCTACTTCATAAGCTAGTTGGTCTATGAATGAAATGAAATAATGTGTTTAAGTATATTATGTGAAAGCACTAGACAGATGTCACCTATTTGTACTCAAGTTTACACAGGTATTATGTAAGCAGATCCTAAATTCAAATCAAGAGACCTTTTTTTACAATACCATGTTGTGTTATAAAATAAAACAAGAAACATAAAGTGGTACCAGATTTTGAAAGTCTTAAATGTTAGGCCAAGATATTTCAATTTTTACTCAGTAGCTAGAGGGAGCCACTGAATATTTTTGAGCAGTGTAATGACATGAGCAGATCTATCCATGTGGATGATTAGTCTGCGAACAGTATGAAGGATGGTTTGAAGAGTAGAAAGGAGGCATTAAGACCTGACAGGGACCAGCTTGAACTGGTGAGCTGATTGGTAAATTTTCAGTGTGCATATTTGTAACTGAAAAATTGACAAATATAATCATGGTTTGATTTCTTGTTTTCTTGATTTTATCTAGACTGAAGAAAGTGATAGAGAAAATGTTAAAAATGAAAATTAAACCTAAAAGTGTTTATGTGCACATTTTAGGGGGTATGTGGGGAGTGAACCCAGTAGTTAAATATTTACCAGCAAAACTGTTGCCTGTTTAGGATCCTATTGTAATAGTTCAGAAAAGTGAGAGAGAGGACCAGAGATTTAGATTTGAAATCATTTGCATCAAAATGGTAGCTGAAGCAATGGATATAAATGAGATTGCTAAAGGAAAGTAGGGAAAAGGGATTGAAATAGTTCTTGGCAACACTCAATTTACAGGCTCAGGAAGAAGACAAGGATTCCTCTAGCACTTATAATCACTTTCAAAAATGCTTTGGAGGCCAAAATAAGTTTTAGTATTCTCATTCTTAAACTCCTTCCTAACATTAGAGATTGCGTAAGGACGTCTCTAGATTGCTGACACCCATGAGAAGCTTAGACAGTGAAGTCTGAGAAGGAATTATTTAGAATAGTTGGCTGAGAAGCAGGGAAATGCATTATTTATCAAGCCAAGAAAGTATAGAGAAGGCAGAAGTGGTCAACAATGGCTAATGCCATTGCTGAATGAGGAAGATGATTACTGAAAAAACGTTATGGTTTTTGGCAATTCATTAGTTGTCAGTGACCTTTGAGAAGGCAGTTTCAGTGGAGTGGTGGTATGCAAGGGAAATTACAAAAGGGCTGAGGAGAGAGGGGATGGAAGAAGAGATATTACATGAAGTACAGCTTTTTCCAAGAAGTTCAGTAGTGTAGAGGAGAGAGATGGGGTGAGTATTCTAAGGAGAAACTTTTTTTTTCAAAGCTGTTTGCTTCTTGTCTTTACCATTATACTATGAGTTCCTTGAGAGTAGGGTCTGTATTTTTTTTTTTTTTTATTCCCAGCACTTAGTATAAGTGCCTGGTACATAGTTGGTGCTTACTAAATGCTACTTGCCTGACAGTATATTTCTGGATAAGTGAAAAATACATTTACTAACTGCATGATTTTAGGCAACTCATTTAACTTCTGTTTGCCTTAATCCAATGGAGAAGGAAATGGTAAACCACTCCAGTGTCTTTGCCATGAAAACTTCTCGACATCATTGACCTGCTATGGTCTATGGGTTCACAAAGAATCAAGTACAACAAAAAAGGGAAGGAGTGAGGAAAGAAAGATTGAAGATGTATGCAAAACAGGAAAGGTACCAGAGAGAGCAAGGGGATATGATCAAGGTTAAAAATGAGAATTATTAGTCTTGTAGAGGAATAAGGATAAATTTTCTTCTGAGACCAGAGAAAAGTGGAAAAGATTAGGTAGAGGTGGATATTTACCACTAAAACTCTCCATCCATAAAGATATATTTCTTTTGCATGCTCACCAGAACTGTGAAATTATCAATAACTGGGTTATAGTTAGTCTGAGAGTGGACAACAAAAGATTAGAGAGATTACCAGATAGGGTAGTTCTGTAGTATCTTTAAAGAAATGGTTATAACCAAATAAATATGCTTGATCTCCTTGAATCTGAGTGACATTGGCAGGAGCAGACAATGAAAAGGGAAACACTAAACTTTTCATATTTTCAATCTTACAAAAACAGGAATAAAAATCACAAATGAAATCAGCATAGCTGAGTCTGAGCCCAAACCATATTTCATTACTGTTCCTTAGACCCCAATATGGGAGCAAAATACTAAAGGGCCAGGGAAAAAAATCAACCATTTTCCCAAAAAGCTCATTTTCAGTCCATCTTTTCTCAGAGAGCCTACTAGGATGGTGCCTTATTTCCAGTAAGCCATTCTTCTAGCACTTATCATCACCTTCAAAAGTGATTTTGAGGCCAGAGTAGTTTTCAGTGTTTTCATCTCTCTCTCTCTCTCTCTCTCTCTCTCTCTCTCTCTCTCTCTCTCTCTCTGTCTCTCTCTCTCTGTCTCTCTCTCCCTCTCTCACTTTCTCTGTCTCTCCCTCTATCTCTCTGCCTCTTGTAAATATTTTATTTTTTCCAATGACATGTAAAAATAGTTTTCAACATTCACTTTTTTATAAGATTTTGAGTTTCAAATTTTTCTCCCTCCCTCCCTTTTCTTCCCCCTCCCCAAGATGGCAAGCAATCTGTTATAGGTTACATATGTGCAATCATGTAAACATATTTCCATATCAGTCATATTGTGAAAGAAGAAACAGAAGCGTTCTCATTCTTTAACTCTTTCTTTATACTAGAGATTGTATAAGGATGTGTCCAGATAGCTGTTACCTATGGCAGGCTTAGACAAGGACCCATCTGACCAGGTGGCCAGTTATTTGATGGGATGGCTGCTCTCAGCTAATACACATTCACAACTGATAGACTGTACATGACTATAACTTTTCCATTTCTAGCCTTTGGGGTGACTTGAATTGCACTATAATTTGTAGTCTGCTTTGAAATCCTCTATAGGCAACTGAATCTTCATAGATACCATCAGCATTATCTCCAGATCTTTTGTACAGACATCATGATATGGAGCTTCATGGGACCTGATTTGGCTGTAACTGAATGAATATTTTTACCCAGTACAAAAGAGTCCTTGTAATTTATGCTTTATATCTCAGTGCTACGATGCTCCTGTATGTATAACCAACAATTAAATGTAATCCTACACACTTAGAGTTTTAAAAGAAATTTAAACCAGGCCTTGGAACTAAATAACCCCAGTTCAAGAGAAAATGATTTCCAGAACTTTCAGTGTAATACAAATACTGGGTTTCTCTGAACAGGGCCTCTGGAGCCACAAAAGAGCAAATGCTTTCCCATAGGGATTAGGGCTTACATTTTAACCATTCATGAGGTCAAAGATCTGGGTGTTCTCATCAGGCAATCAAAAAAGGATTACTGGCTAAATAATACTGACCATCTCCATATGTGAAGTTCTTCTGCACTGGCCTAGGCTGGGACCTTCATCCGTAAACCCAACATAGCACCAAGAAAAGAGATTTGTGTAATTTCTATGAGATTAAGCAAAGGGAAAAAAAAAATCTTCTATATTCTAATAATCCTGGGAAATTTCAGTCCCGAACTGGAAAACTGTTATTTTTTTCTACTATCATAGAAGAATGATTGACAAAATATGAGATTGTAAGTAAAAACTGGCCTTCTGCTTCATTTTCCTTTAAAAGTCCAACTGTAACAAGGTAAAATAATTACTCTTAATCATTAGTCTACCTGGTCTTGTTATATCTGTTTTAGGTCTCTTTGGCTAACTATTCCTTTAAACATCTTTTGAAAAAAAAGTGTTTTCAAGAATTCAACAATAGCTCATGTTAACATATATGATAATGTACATAATAACATACATGATAAGATTTAGACAATGTTTTCCTAACAATAACACTGTGAGGCAACATTTAAAATAATAGTACAATGACTATTTTTCTCATTTTACAGATGAGGAAACTGAGACTCAGTTGCTTGTCCATAGTTAGCAATTGGCAGGATATTCTTTATAGTTCTCTTTCGTTATACTTCTATTACTTTTAGGAAGATTATCACTGGGGAAAATAAGGTACTGGAGAATGAGGTCCTTTCTTGAGCTAAACTGCCAAGCATTCAAATCCTACTACAGAGAGCACAACTCCAATTGGCTAGCCATGTTGTTCAAATGCCGAACCTACATTTGCCTAAGAGACTATTTTACAGAAAAGTCACTCAAGGAAGGTGCTCACATGGAGATCCGGAAAAGCAATACAAGGACATTTTTAAGGTCTCTCAAGAACTTGGGAATAAACTGTGTGATGTAAGAGATGCTGGCAAAGATGACTGCCCAGCATGGCAGCCCACATCAAAGAAGGCACTGTGATCTACTAGTGAAGATGACTTGCAGTAGCTCCAAAGAAATGTGAGATGCACACATTTAGATACAACTCCACTCCAAATGTTCACATGAACTATTTGTACCTGACCTGCAGTAGAGTCTTCAGAGCTCTTACTGGTCTGATCAGCACAGCTGGACACAATGTACCTTGACTCCAACATAGTGATATCATTTTGATTCTTTTCAAGAATGAAGTACAAACACCAAAAACATCCTGCCCAACTACAGTTTGCTGACAATGATAAAAAATCCACTGCTTCATTTACACACACTGATATAAATAGGTTACCCATTTATGACAGTAGAAATGTAAGTAGAATTGGGAAATTATTGAAAATCACTTCTGCAAGTGCTCAAATCACCAATGCTCAGGAATGTCAGGTGACCCACTTTGTACAGGAACTTTAACTCTTAGCTGATGAGACAAAAACAGTCTACCTGGGATACTTTAGGTATGGTCCTAGAGACAAAGGTCTCAGACTGGAATCCATTAAGGGCAGAGCCAGTAAATTTTGGTCACATTTTAAGAGCATTTGGTGATTTTGATGAGAAAGGAAACAGATGCTGCTTGTATGGTCTTTTGGACTGTGAATCAGGAGTTATAAAATCTATTTCCACATCAGTTGGTTTATGTGAACATCACCATTTCATTTGACGATCCTAAGGACTAGTATCTCTCTTGGTATAGGAGAGGTTGTGATTGAATTTTACTCTGCTAAAATGTCTTTATTTTTACTGGAGAGTCAAGGTGCTGTAGTTGATAGAGAGCTAGTCAGGGTATCAGGAAGACTGGTTTCAGTTCTACAGTACTACTTCTGACATGTTGGCTAAATGTCTGATAAAGCTAGAATTCTGTAATTTAAAGAGAAGTTATAGATCAACCAACAGTTCCAAAGAAATCATAGGTCTGGTCAAGGTGGGAAGTTACTTATACACACATATGCATATTTACATATGTACATATGCAAATCTCATACATACCTTTATGGACAGGCATACATAGATGCATATAAGCATATTTTGAGAATTAATGTGAGAGAATGGCTGTGGATCATTGGGATGGGAAGAAGGATGATATTACATGGCCAACTCTAGAATATTTGTAGTAATAGAAGGCAGAAACAATATAGTCAAATAGTTTGAGCCACCATGCTTCTAACTAGTGCAAAAAATTGTTTTGAGTTTATGATCCTCTTATATTTTCTGCACATTCCATAGTATGGGTACTAAAATGTAGTGAAATAACTAAAAATTAAGTGCCAAGAGTGAGAAAGGGAGAACCTTTAAACTCTGTATTTTGGGTTACCTGCCCCAGAATAATTAAGATTTATCTATCTATTTATCAAATCGACAAGCATTTATTAAGTCTCTACTATATAACCGGTCTAGTTGCTGGGGATACAAGTACAATAAATAAAATAATATTTTCTTGCAAGGAGCCTACTTTCTAATGGGGTAGACAAGAAATACATATAAGTATATATAGCATAATTGTAAAATGAATTAATACAAATAGAAACAAAGTAGCTAAATACAAGGTAATTAGGCAGATAGTCTAGGGTCAGGCAGCAAAGGCCTTAAAAAAATAGAAACGTTTAGATTTTATTCTGAAGGCAACTGTAGTTGACTGAGTAGAAGAGTCACATGATCAGATCTGCACTTTAGGAAAGTTACTTTGGTACCATTGTGCAGAATGCATCGGAATGGTGAGAGACTTAAGGTCAAGAGATCAGTGATGAGGTTGGGGCAATAACCTAGGTGAGAGATGATGAAGGAAGATGTAAAAGAACCAGGAGAAGGTAGTGTCCAAAAATCAAGAGAGGAAAGAAGTACCCAAGAGGAAAGAGTGGTTTAGAGTTTCAAATATAGTTGATTGGGTTGAGACAAATTGAAACTGAGAGAAGACTATGAAATTTGGCAATTAGATCATTACTAACTTTGGATGGGGCAGTTTCAGCTGAGGGGTGGGGTTGCAAACTCAATAAAAAAATTGGCTTAGGAGTGACTAAAGAAGTGGAGGCAGCAAGTGTAAATAGATTTTTAAAGAAATTTGGTTGAAAAAGGAAGGAAAGATATAGGATGAGTTATAGGACATTAGCATGACAGGATTCTAGGCTCTAGTGAAGTTTTGGTTTTGTTTCTTTACAGGATGAGGAAGAATTGCACATTTTTGAAGTTTGTAGAAAAAAACCAGTAGACAGGGAGAGGTGTCTATGTGTATGCATGTGTGTGTGTGTGAGAGAGAGAGAGAGAGAGAGAGAGAGAGAGAGAGAGAGAGAGAGAGAAGGAAGGAAGGAACGAAGGGAGGGAAAGAGGGAAGGAAGGAAGGAAAAAAGGAAGGAGGGAAGGAAGGAAAAAAGGAAGGAGGGAGAGATGGAAGGAGGGAGGGAAGGAAGGATGAATCTTTATAGAAATGATAAACTCATGGAATCTGAGGAAGTTACCAAGAGAGGGTAAAGAGTAAAAAGTGTGCCTGGGACAGAACACTGGGGGACATCAACAGACATGGAGTGTGATATGGATGATGAACCAGCAAAGGAGATTAAGGCATTCAATAGCAAGTAAATTGGAATTGTACTTCAGTTTCTCAAACAAATGCTTTAAAATATTTTTTTTCACTAGGAGTTTTAGTATGTTAGGGCCATATTGAAAACAACAATTAGCCCTGAAGACTAAATAGCAAAGATAAGAGCAACTTGGTGATTTATTAGTTGAGATGCATGATTTCATCAGTGTAGGGAATTCCTGATGAGCAAATTCCACTTGCACCAATAAATAATCTTAGAGAGTTTCTTAAGGGCACTGAGAAGTTAGATAATTTGTTCAGGGTCACAGTCAGAGACAAGGCAAAAAGCCAGGGTTCCTCTCCTCTTGAGATCAACTCTCTATGTCTTATCCAATCTTGCCTCTCTTTCACATTGGTGATATTTACTAAATGTTTATTTAATTTAATTGAACTGTGATTTTTTTCAAACAAAGCCTATGAAAACTGTTACTCAATATTTCTTTCTATACTTCAGGAACCTAAAAGATCTGTGCATTCCTTGTTGTGGCTATTCCATTGGCATAGATTTTGACTCCTCCATGGCTTAGCAGATTGTTTCATGAGTTGCACCCTCTGTGTTCCCCACCCCATCTCTCTCTCTCTCTCTCTCTCTCTCTCTCTCTCTCTCTCTCTCTCTCTCTCTGTCTTTCTCTCTCTCTCCCCCTCCTTCCTCCCTCCCTCCCTCATCACTTACTGGTTAAACCATCTCTGATAATTGGCTTCTCTGAACTTAGTTTGGATAATATATTGCTTGTTAGCAGAACCACACTATATGCTTCTAGGATCTACCAAAACTTATGTTCTGCTAATCTATCCCTAGAGAATTAAGGGTAAGCTTTGGAGTAGGGAATCCTTATTTATGAGAAATGAAAATGTTCAGCTTTTAGGGTCAAAGAAACAATCTTCTTTACATTATTAAACTTCTGTTCTTCCTATCTTTCACCTTTTCCATTGCCAACATCATCAAACCATTTTTTTCATAGCAATTGCAAAGTAATGTGTGTTTAAAATTTTTGAAAACAAACAAGTCTTGTATTAAATAAGAATATCTAGCTGAGCTCACTAGATTCAGAGGCTAGAGGTGATATGACTTGAACCATTGCACAGAGAATGTTGTGCAATACATTTCAAAGCATTGTGCAATGTTCCCTTTGGCATTCTACATCAAAGTGTGTGCTATATTGTTCTCAGAGCAGTCGCTCAGAACAGACACTGGTCCTTAAAGCACCACCACAATGGTGGAAGGAGAAGAACTGATTTTTCCTAATTGATTTTCTATTTAGATGAAGGAGGAAACACATTTCATACTCTGCGGCACACCACATAAAAATAAATTTAATAAAAAGCCTCAAATGGATTGTACTCAGTACTGATGAGAAGGAAAAGATAACGTAAGTATAATACAAAAACACAAGACATTCAGTTTTTTTCAGTCACCTCTAAATGTTACATTATCAGTGACAGTTGTACTACTTCTAACTAATACTAAAATTCTGTGATTGCTCGATGGTTTTTGTCCCAAGAGAAACTCTAACAACCTATTCTTATATTCTATTATTGTCCAAAGTCTACATCCTGGCTTCCCCAGCATGTGACATGTTTATTTCTACCCCATCCTTTTATATGTGACTTCTGTTTTCCTCTGCTAATCTTCCTTTCTGGCCCTACTGCTTTAACCTTAGTATGTGCCCTCATTATTTATTACCTTCATGGACTACTGTGGTATCCTCCCAATGGAAGTGAACCTCTTGCTTCCATTATGTCTTGCCTCCAATTCATTCTTCAAATCCTATCCAGCCAAGGCCTTCACCTGCTGGTAATTTGGTAAACACCAGGATCTAAGGGAGGAACAGCAATTCTCTTAAGGAGAGGAATGGGGTCTAAATCAGGATCTATATAAACACTACCAGAAGTAACATCCTCATTTGTAGAGCTTCTCTTTACATTCTCAAAAATGACTTCTTATTGTCTGAGGAGTAAATTTTAAGCTCCTTAACCTGACATTCAAGGCCCTCATAAATACGGCACTGCCCAATCTTTGCAGATTTATCTCACATACTCTACGTCAAACTATATTTGTCACCAACCCTGCCCTTTCCCATTTCTGTGTCTCGGGAGTACCTCTCATATCCTGCCTGCTGAATAGCAATGTGATTTTCCAATTAATTTCTATCAATATTAAACAGATCTTGGTGTGTATAGAACACTGTGCTAGGCATTGGGAAAGGTACAAAGTTTAGATAAGCACAGTGGAGCTTAAAGTTTTCTGGGGATGAGATAAAAATATAGATAACTACAAAATATATTACATGATGAACTTATTAGAGGGGAGCAGAAAAAATGTTAATGAGGTTGAGGTGGTTGGTGTTGTCATTGTCCTTCATTTTCAAAGAGGACCAATGACATCATGGGGTGAGGTCTTGGCTCATGAGTGAGTTGGATTTAGGGGAGGCAGAGTTGCACAAAAAAGCCTCACTGTCTCTTTCAATGTCATCAAAGCCCAGTGGCAAGACAAAAGTCAGAACAACGGAATGCAGTGGAGGACTTTGGTGTTATCATCATCTGACCAACCTCTAAATCCTCTACCATGCCTGCTTCAGCCACCTTCATGGCTGTTGTAACAAATTGTTCTCATCCATTCATTCTGCTGGGGTAAGTCTTCACATGCTTGGAGTAGACATTCCCCTAACTGATCCATGTTTGAGGCTGCTCAGTTTTACCCTCAACCTGTTTTTTGGAGTATGTTTGCTGGGTATCCTCCCAGAAGTAGGAGCCACAGGTGAGAGATGAGTGCCAGGTAGACACTAAAATTGCATGAGCAGCCCTGGAAAGTAATCAGCAAGCCCTCATACCAGAGGTGCTAGTTCTCCTTGAACAGTGACCTTTCCAAATGTTATCTTTTTCATCAAGGAAATCCTAATTTCCCTAGTTAGTAACAATCTTCTCTCTCCTCCTGATTAGACCTCAAACACTACTTTGTTTTGCACTTCTACATTCATCCACATACTTATTTTTAAAAGGATACTATCCTTTTTCATATGTGGGTTACACTTCCCTACCAAATTGGAAGCAATGATGCGAATAATCTTAACTTTGAGTAGCCCTTGTTATCTAGCAGAGTGTCCTGCATGTAGTAAGTGCTACTTGGTTGTCAAATTCGATTTCAGTCAAGGGCCATCACTAGCTTCAATGGTTCAACTGGCTTCTTCCAAGAAGCCTTTCATGATTCAGTCTACTTGACATAGGTCACTTATTCAGTCTTCATGTCTCTGCACATGTTTTATTTCCTATTATTTTGCATATGAAATATATTTTTTGAATTTTTTTTTTATTGATATCTTTTGTTTTTGTACCATGCTCATTTGTTTCTAGCTAGATATAGACATAGGTATATATATATATATATATATATATATATATATATATGATACATATAGATAGGTGAATATATGTATATAAATTTAGATTGTATAGATAGGTATATGTATTGACATAGGTACAGATAGATATATGTGTATAGAGATAGATATGTTCTTGTTTAGTCATTTTTTTCAGTCATGTCAAACACTTCATGAACCCTTTTGGGATTTTCTTGGCAGAGGTACTGGAAGGGTTTACCATTCCCTTTTCTTCCTCATTTTCCAGATGAAGAAATTGAAGTAAACAGGGTTAAATGACTTGCTCAGGGTTGTACAGCTGGTAAATAGCTGAGGCAGGATTTGAACTCATATAGATGAGTGTCCTTGACTTCAGGCCTGGCACCTTATCCATTATGCCAACTAGCTGTTCTAAAGATTATACACACACACATATTTATGTGTGTGTATGTATGTACATATATACTCATATATATACATACTATATATATGTAGATTAAAACCTACTGATATATATGATGGCTATAGTTATTTATAGATGTAGATGAGATATAGATATAGCAGTAGATGTAGACATGTATAGACACAAATATAGCTATAGATAGATACAGATTATAAATAGAGATGCAGATATAGATACAGATATGGATCCTGTCTCTCCCCACTCCTCTCCACCAGAGTCATCCTTGGAAAAAGGAAGGAAAACAATTCACTCGAACTGTTACACCCACAGAGTTTGACAGCACATAAAATGTCCTGCACATGCAGTTCTCTACTTCGGCAAAGAAGGAGTGGAAGGATGTTTTCTCCTATTTTCTTTGATCTCAAGCTTGGTCATTGTAACTTCATAGCATTCAGTTTCATGCTGTGGTTATTATTTCTATGTATAAACCATTAGAGTCATTGGTATATTATTTTCTTGGTTTTACTTACTGTATGAAATGACTCCTAAGTCATTTCATGTCTGTTTTTGTTTTACTGCTGTTTTTGCTTACTCAAATGTATTACAAAATGGGCTTCGGATGTAGTAGAAAGAACTCAGTACTAGGAGTTGGAAGTCCTGAATTCTAATATCTTCGCCTTATTACTAATTGTGTGAGCTTGGATAAGTCACTTCTTTGGACCTTGGTTCCTTCATCTATAAAATGAATAGTTTAGGCTCTAATATTCTATGGTCTTTACCTTATAATTCTTCTGTTTTTTATTTTGTTTGTATTTTTTTTTTAAATAATGCTGACTACTGTTCTGGCCATTTTACAGGAACTGAAAGGACAGTATGCTAGTAAAGTCAACAAGAATTTATTAAGTACGTACCATGTTCCAGGTATTGTACTCAAGCTTAAGTTCCTGCCCTCAAGGTGTTTATATTCTATTGGAAGTCAAAAGACCTCCATTTTGGTCCCAGATCTACTCCTGGAAAGCCACGTGAAGCTGAGTAAATCATTTAACTTCTGTGAGCCTGAGGTTTTTTTTTTGATCAAACAGGTTTGAATTTAGGTTCTCAGTTTCCTTCCAGCTCTAAAAAATATGAAATACTTACTAAATTTAAATGAATTCATTATTATTTTATAGCCTTAACCACAAACAGGTTAAGTATATAAAAAATTAAGATGAGACTATTCCCTCTAGTCACCACATGTCCTGACACTTTTCAAAAGCATTACTATTTATTAGAGATAAAATTCTCAAATTTGGCAGCCTTGTGAAATTCATTTGAATATTAAATTGCAGTGGTACATTTCACAATCGGTGGAGTCTGTATATCTTAGCACAAATGTAACATGACAATAGTTATTTTTTTTAACATTATTCATATTGCTCATCCTCGTCATTTCAGGAAAATTGTCAAAATATATTCTCAACTGACTCTTCCTTCCTCAAGATCTTTTGTAAACAAACAATACTAATTTGAAGGAGCATAAAAGCTATGTACCTATCCTTATTTTGATATGTTCATATGCATATTGTTATACAGATCTATTGAGAAAATTGTTCTAAAACATGTCTGGTATTACATGTAGTCTAGTGGGAATGCCTGGTATTTCAAATCTTATTCCACCTTAGGAAGAGAAGTCTTTTTCAAACCCATTCTATATTTAAAACTGACGGACAAATGCAAACCGCTGAAGACAAGAAGCTTCTAAGTGAGGCTACCCTTTCCATCTGGATGTAATAGACTCCAGTGGAACGATAACAAAGTTTCGGTTTGAGTTTATAATTTTTGTGTGTTTTATGTGGTATTTTACTGCCCTTTGGGGCTTCTTCTGTTTGACTCTTAAGAAGCATCCAGTGTTGACATCCAACGCCCTATGTTAAAAAACATCCCACTAGTAATTTGCTTCTTGAAAACTAGAGACTTACTTCTTCTGCATTTTAGACCCAGACTTTTAATAGAGGTGAGTGGCAAGAAGAACAAAACTGAGAGGGTTCCAAAAGATGACAATTTTGGCCATTCATACATAAATGGTCATAACCTGGAATGCATTACCTCTTGGTAGTAAGCATGTAGTTTATACATACATATTATACCCACACATACATACATACATGCATACACACACATACACACTCACACACCTGACAGAAAAGTTCTAGGTTACCTTATGACAGAGAATCTCTTTTGTCTGTGATAGCTAGCTTTTCCGTAGATGTGGGATCTCGTTAAAGGTTTACTCCTGGGGGACATAGCCTTCTATGTTTTGCACAAGAACTAGGTGGCACAGTGAGTAGAGTACTGATGCGGAATCAGAAAGACTCATCTTTCATGAGTTCATATCTGGTTTAGATACCTACCAGCTGTGTGACCCTGGACAAGCCACTTAAGCCTGTTTACCTCAGTTTCCTTACACATTAAATAAACTGGAGAAAGACATGGCAAACCACTTCGGTATCTTTGTCAAGCAAACCCCTCTAGCAGGTCTTGAGATCCAGTTATGAGAGAAGTTTCAAAAATAGGTCTTTGGGTAGATTTTGTTTCAAACTATTACTTTATGAATAATAATAATATGTCATGCTTATATACTATTTTAAGTTTGGCAGAGTGCTTTATATACATTTTTTCACTAAACCTTTGCAAAAAAAAAAAACAACAACCCAACTTTAAGTGGTGGCTACCGTAAGCATTATTATCGAAGTTTTACTGATGAGGAAACTGAGGCTTAGAGTAGTTAAGTGACTTCCCCATTGTTACACAGTCAAGAAGTAACAGAGGCACGGTTTAAAACCAGGTCTTCCTGGTTCCAAGTCCAACGTACTTCACTGAGTCATTTTCTGCTCCAAGATGCCAGACTACTCTGTAACACAAATCCAAGTAGTTTTCCCGGTTATATATAGCTTATCATCATCATCAGCACCGCCACCACCACCACCACCATCATCAATTTAACATGACTACAAAATGTAAGATTAAAACATGATGCCTAGTTGCTGATTCTTCAAAAGGGTTTACATTTGAAATGAGGATAACAGATTATTTCCTGACATCAGGAACCATGGGTATAGCTCAGACATACAGCAGACCTTCCTAATTTTGTACTAATGATCTGAAGAACAGATTCATGGCACATTAGAGTTGAAGGATCCCTGAGAGTTCTGACTTCCCATGCAATGGATGAAACCCTTCTATAGCATTCTTAACAGATGTTCTTCTAAATTCTTTTTTTTAATACCCACAGTTACCACTTTGTGAGCCAGCACCTTCATTGTTGGACAGCTCTGGTTGCTAGAAAAATTTCTTGTTTTATTGAACCAAAATATGTCTTTCTTTGTAACCTGAACAATGTACAGTGCTTGGAACTTAGTAAATGCTTGTTAACTAACTCCCTGGTCCTTAGTACTGGGCCCTGGAGCAATACAAAACAAATCCACTATTTTAGTTTCTCTCTGTGTGTATCTATCTATCTATATAAAATTTATTATATCTATATATCTATAAAATTTATATCTATATATAAAATTTATTATATCTATATATCTATAAAATTTATATCTATATATAAAATTTATATCTATATATCTACAAAATTTATTATATATAATCATATATATGTATACACACATATATACATATAATTTTTTCTTAGTCTGTTAAATAACCCACATTTCTTGAACCATTAGACATAGTTTCCAAATCCCTCCATATATTGATACTTTTCCTTTTGATACACTTGCTTGCCACCCTTCCTTCTAAAACATGTTACTAAAAACTGAGCACAAAATTCCCAATGAGGATTTATTAGTACTGAAATTGGATCTATTGATAATATAGCTTACGATAACGCCATTTTCTAATAGCCACATTCCTCTCCTCAAGTCTCTTTAATAGCTCCTTATCACATACCATAGGAAGTTCAATCTGCTCATACTAGTGTTCAAAGCCTTTCACAATCTGAACCTACTCCACCCTTTCAACCTAAAGCTATATCCTTTCATATACTTCATGTTTCAAACAAACTGGCTAAATCTCTTCTCTCCCTCCCTCAACTCCAAACTCATATCTCTATTTCCTTGCTCATGCTTTGCTTGCTACAACTAGATCTTCTGTAGATGGGGGAATTTCGTTGAAGGTTTGATCCTGGGGCTCACAACCCTCTGCTTTTGCAGAAGAGCTAGGTGGCACAGTGAATACAGCATTGATGTAGAATCAGGAAGACTCACTTTCACGAGTTCAAATCTGGCTTAGACACTTACTAGCTGTGTGAATGCTTAGAATTCTGTCCCCTTGCTGAATTCCTACCCTCAATATCAGCTTCTCCTGAATCCTTCCCTAGTTGATTATGGTCTTTACTCAAACATCTCAACACACTGCATGTGTCTTAAGCTCTTACTTCATATTATTTTGTACTACAGTTACTTGTCAATGATATTGCTATTTATCAACTCCAATCTCTGTTTCCTCCAAGACAAATAAAAAAAAAATCTGTTTGACTTTTAAAGTCCTTCATAATTTGGCCCCTTTTTATCTTTCCAGTCTTTTTACACCTTACATGCTCCTCCCCACCCCCAATATACTCTGTGATCCAGTGACTCTGGCCACCTTGCTGTACATGATATTCATATCTTTCAGTTCTAGGTATTTCACTGCCTATTACCTGTACCTAGAACTCTCTTCCTCCCCATGTCTGCCTTTTGACTTCACTGGCTTTCTTCAGCTCTCAACTAAAGTCTTTCCTTATATAATGAGTCTTTCCCAGTCTTCCTTAATCTTAGTGCCACCCTTTGAGGTATTTCCAATTTGTCCTGCATATATATTGCTTATATTTGATTTCATGTAGTTTCCCTTATTAGACTACAAGATCCTGGAGAGCAGGGACATGGTTTTTGTTTGCTTGTTTTTTTCCTTTTCTTTGTATCCCTAGAGTTTAGCACAATGCTAGGCACAGGGGAGGTGGTTTAATAAATGTGTGTTAACTTGATTTGTGTACTGTTAAGAACCCTCTCACAGGAGGAACTCTCTTATCTAAAGGTCTTGCTACCAGCATTCAACAAAATGCTCTGCATGTAATAGAAATATTTGATAAATTGTTGGTATTATGATATTGGTTCATAAAAAACCCCAAAATAAAACTAGTGATTAATCAATACCACTCACCACCTGCCCCAGTATTTTTTTTTTTTTGTTATGAAACACATTTATCTTTCTCCCATCCTTCATGGGTATGTTGAAAATTTTGAACTTAAAGGTAGGGTATCACATTTATATCTCTCATATGCCATCTCACTAATTTGGATCTCATGATTTGGTCTTTTGAGTTCATTCTGAACAAATCCTCAATCTATCAGTCAGTATGCTAGCAGTGCCTTCAAGAATTCATCATCTGCCAATTTAATCATCCATTTCCAATGAAAGAATATATATAACTTGCTTTGAAAATAATATGTTAATATTAGTTATCATCTAGGTTTTCATTGAGAACTTTTGTTTTGAGAAAAATCAGAAATGGACATTTTAATATAACATGTGTGGTTTTTGCTTACTGAAAATCTTGACAAAAAGACATTTCTTGTAGGAATTTGGTTGTTTTTCCAATCCAATGACTCCTATAAGATAGTTTAATTTGCTCAGTAACTTTAAAAAATTTTCTTATTATATCTACTTCAAAAATCTAAAGTAGAGCTACTGAGATGCTCATCTTCCAGATGAACAAGACACATCTTGAGGACTTTGGAACTGCTTTCTGCTCGTCCTGGCGCCAACAGAATTTGTTAATCCACTAGGAGCCTTCTCTATAAAGGTGGCATCCTAGGAAAATAATTGGCCCTTTTGGCTCTGATTTGAGATGATTCTAAATAGTGAACTCAATGTGAGGTTAGTAAAATGCCTCCACAGTTTCTTTAAATAGTTCTGTTTGGATTTAAACATTCCTTGATAGTGCCGGAATACCAAATGTGGCAGCTCTGTGCCAGGCCTCCAGAACTAGAAAATGAAGTCAATTATAAACAGAGAGTGAAAAGCACCATTATCTTTTAAGTTGAGTGAATTTTTTAAAGACCTAAAACCTAAATAGTTTATGAGACTGTCAAGCCTTTAAGAATTATCCAGTAAGAACCCGATATAAGGAAAAGAGAGCATTGAATCTAGATGGGAGAGGCTGAAGTACCTGAGTTTCACTTCTACTTCCTCCCTGGGTGACTTTGGCCAAGTCACTTAACTCTTCAGTTTCTTAATCTATATAAAAAGGGGGATGGACTGGAGGACTTCTCACATATCTGTTAGTTCTAAATCTGGGATCCTTTGAGTCTAACCACAGAATCTGTAACTAAACGACTTGAAATGGTTTGCCATTTCCTTCTCCATCTCACTTTACACATGAAGAAACTGAGACAGAGTGAATTGACTTGCCCAGGATCACACAGCTAGAAAGTGCCTGAGGCCACATTTGAACCCAGATCTTCCTGACCTCAGCGTGGACACTCTATTCACTGCACCACCTAGCTTCATCACTAACTATGTAATTAAGCACAAATCACTTAACCTCTTTAGGTCAGTTTCTTCCCATGTGAAATGATGGATTGAGTCACATGTTCCAGCTCTACATCTTACATCCTGTGGTCTAGGTCAGGAAAGATGTTTTACCTCTATGTCTTAAGTATATAGACCATTTCTTACATTTAAGAAATAACATTTTAAAAGTTATTTTGTACTGCAACTCAGCCCTGATTGGTGAATCTCCTGTATTCGAATTCATTCTACTCTTTTTTTACTCCCCACAGCCCTTTATGTCACATATCTAGGACCAGAGGGTTTAGTGAGTCAAGGAACCTTAAAAGCCCTAGTCTGAGGTTCTTAACTTGGGGTCTGTGTATTTATTTTCTTTTTTATTAAATATTTTGACAACTTTATTTCAGTAAAACAAGATTCCTTCATAATCCTATGTATTTTATTTTATGCATTTTAAAACATTATTCTGAGAAGGGATCCATAGAGTTCATCCATCTGTGACATTAAAAAAAGGTTAAGAATCCCAGAAATGGAATCTCATTTTATAGAATCAGAAACGCATCTCCCCCACTAAATGGGGAGATGGCTTGTCCAAAGTTACAAAGGTAGTAAGTTATAGAATTAGGACTGGAAGTTTGTTCCAAATCCACAGCTCTTTCAACTATTACCCATTGTTCTTCTCATCAGAATAATTCCTAATAATCATAATCCCAATAAGTCCCATTTCTGTGTCACTTTAAGGTTTGCAAAGGATTTTGTCACATATTTATACAAGAAAAGAAGGCGCATAAAGCAGGCCCTGTTAGAGCATAGGTCATGCCATCCTGTCTACGTCAGTAGTTTCTTTTATAGAAAGCTAATAAAACAGGATTGATGGCTCTTAAAAGTAGGAGGTAGAACAAGGCTCCTCTCCAGGACATAGCTGGATTCCATTATTTAAAGTATCTGTGCCCTACTCTGTCCTGTGGCAGAAGCCCAAATACCCCAGAGTGCTTGGAGCAAGCTGGGCACAGACCTACAGTTAACAGCCAAGTTTTGTGATGGAACAAAGTGTAAAATAACACTGCATCTTAATTTCAGGACAAACAGGGAAGGCCTTTCTGTCTCATCAGATGCTATTAGGCAAGGAGATTTACGAGGTCCTAGTGTGTCTTGGGTGTTTCTAGTGCTGATAAAAGCTGTAATGAGGGATATTTATAAATGCTATTATATAGCCTTTATATAGCATTTCATTCCTAAAATTTTCACAATCAAAGTGATTAGTCCCGTTCTCTGCATATGTCAGCTTCTATTGTCCAGGACTCCAGATATCCATCTGCAGTCAAATGAATTCTATTAGGGATCACATGTTTCTAAAGCAGAAAAAAAAAAATACCCCAACCCCTCTTAGTAAAGTCATTTGAGGGAAAGGGAATGTTATTGTGCCGAAATTTCAGGCTAATGGATTCCTAGTCATACTTACCTCAGAAGGTCAAAATGAATGCCATACGTTTATTCTAAACTATGCTCAATAATTACTTTCAACCAACTCTTGATTACATGTAGTAATGAGTGGGAACAGTGGTAGACAGAACGGGTAATCCCAAAGTCACTTCAGTTTTGGAATGTGTGTGTGTGTGTGTGTGTGTGTGTGTGTGTGACAAATTTAATATGGCTGTGATGAGTCTTCTGGGAATTCAGAATCCTTCAAATTAAAATTTAAAAGCCATGTGGTGAAGGCTTGATACCAGAAGAATTCAGAAACGGTTCAGCATTTCCATCTAGCCTCTTTGCTCTGAATTGTGTTCTGATGCCCTTTCCCTGTGGAAATAGGATCACCTTTCAGATGAAGGCTGAGCTAGAGACATGCTTGGTTTACCTTCCTTGAAATTTGCACGGGGTAAGAGAAAGGTGATTAAGTAGTTGAGTTTCAGAGGCTTGCTAGTAGGTTACACTATGTGCCCTGGACTAAAAGAAAACCTGAATTAGAGGAATGGTGCCCTAGATACTTAATTATATATAGGAGAACTTGGAAGTAGGATTGTCTTTATGTAAACCGCAAGGTAGATATTTCAATATCAAGTCATCCAATTGTGTACATGCCTCTGTCTGAGGCCTGGGAACACAAAAGTTAAAACAACAATAACACCAATAGAACACAGTCTTTGCCCCCCAAGAGGCTTACTCTCCAATAAAGGGATTCAAGGTCATAATGGCAAAGCAGAGATCCAAGCAAACTGACACAAGAAATTTCAGAGGTGAGATAACAGAATTTAAATCAGTTTTGCCTAACATTGAAGGTCCTACTTAAATCACTCTATCTTTCCAGTCTTCATATATTTTTCCCCTCTATGCATTGTTAGAGCCAATTTAATCTTGGTCTGAATACCTCACATATCTCGCAGCTCAATGAGAAATGCTTGTCTTCCTTTGAGGCTACTCTATTTCTACGTATCCTTTAAAGCAGGGGTTCTTAATCTCTCTCTCTCTCTCTCTCTCTCTCTCTCTCTCTCTCTCTCTCTCTCTGTATGTCTGTGTGTGTGTGTGTGTGTGTGTGTGTGTGTGTGTGTGTGATAGATCCGTTTAGCAGTCTGGTGAAGGCTTTGGAGCTCTTCTTAGAAGAATACTTTTATATGCATAAAATAAAATGCATAGCATATAACATCATATTGAAATGTAGTTAATGAAATTTTTAAAAGTTCATGGATTTGGAATTCAGAATTTTTAAAAAAGGGTATCCAGGTCAGATCATATATGTAGTACTGTATTTAGTTCTTGGGGTCACATTTAACAAGGAGCCTCAATATAAAGAATTATAAACAGAATGATAAGGGCTCTGGAGGTCATGGCATATGAGGACTGATCAAAGGCACTGAAATTTGCGTAGCCTGGATAAAGGGAGATTTTGCAAGAGCAGGTGAGCATGGGGGTGAAGGAGGCAGGATAGTTGTATTAAAGAATTCAAAGGCAGGGGTAGATAGGGAAGAAAGAATAAACTTGTTTTCGTTTGGTCTCACAAAACAGAACAAAGAACAATGATCAGAAGTTCAGAGCATTAGATTTTGACTACATGTGAGAAAAACCTTAGTAAAGTTAAAAGTCTCCCCTCACTGGTGGTTTTCAAATGGAGGCTGAATGATCAATTCATTTTGTAGGAAGGATTTTTTTTTCCAATTCAGATTAGACTTGGTGGCCTCTAAGAGTCTTAAAACCCAAATTCCATGATTCTGAAAGAAGTATCTTGCTTTATTTGCTAATTTCAGATTTATTAAATTGGAGAAGCAAATACATCTAATTTGGTTAGTTTGTCAAAGTAAGATCTAGCACCTTAGAACAACCTAGTGCATTTGAAGATGAATATTGAGGAAAGAGTTTGAGTGAGAGAAGGAAGTGTACCTAACAACTTTTTGATAAGAAGATGACATATGTCCTGCCTTTATCTAAAGGCAATGAGAAAACAATGAGATTATGTGAAGTACATTTCACTTATTTTTTCTTAACAACACATAATTTGTTTCATCAAAGAATAAGAAAACTTCTTTCCTAAAATTTATCTCAGTAGAGTTTTCAGAAAGAAAATTACCTTTCCCTTCAGAATTCCAAGATGGTATGGCTTATTCTGCTTTGAAAGTTTAAAATACAGGGATATATTATAATGGGAACAACTTAAGAGGCAGGAGTATACATCCATTCATTTAATCAAAAGGACAGCATTATTTTGATTCCAAGTTTAGATACAGTAGTATGTCTCCTGGCTTCATTGGTAGGATAAACTGTGCCCAAATTGCCTGGAGGATTCATCCATCGTTGTTATTGATGCTAGAGGGAACTTAACCACCAACATGTTACCCTACTAGTTCCTGAATGCAACTATTCATCTAAGAAAGTGAAATCCAAGATAACCTTAGCCATCTGGATCTTGCCACAGTGCCTTATTTAATTCCTATTTTTTCTTCCTGAATTCTCTGGGTAAGATGGAGACTGAAATAGGAGACAAGCAGTGGTTACTTAGAAATAGTTTATTTTTCAACAAGCTTCATTTTTTTTCTCATTCCCCCCTACCCCGCCTACACAAAGTAGAGTTAAACTGAACCAACATGTCTTGCCCAGGTCTTGCTAATCTTAGTAGGAGATCCCCTCTGGCCTTTGCTTACATTTTTCTGGCCATGCCTATTCTTCCTCTGTTATCCCAGATTTAAGCAAAGCATTGTGATGAATGAGGGATTTCACTGGCAATCCCTTAGAGGAAAAGACTTAGCCATGGCAGTAACCACCACTGTATTGTTTATCAGAACAAAAAGTACAGGAGAAATCCCACAGCTACAGTGTCCCCTCAAGCTCTGAGACATTTCCAAGATGGTTGCGATGTGTACTGGATATCCTGAACAGGAAATAGTCAATTGCTTTTTACTTCAAAGATGCTTCCTTAGTTGCTTGCCTCTTCAAAAAAAGTAGAAAGTAACAGGCATAGGATGAGATGGTACTTAGCAGGATCCTCAAGGGAACTCTCAAAGATGTTGGATAAATGTGTATGTTTTTTTGGCAGCTTGTTATTTTTCCCAATAGTTATAGCAGGAAATATGCCATTAGAAACACTATTAGAATGGCTGAGCCTTATTCCAGGTGCAGAAAATGGCTTGAAGATATAGCAGACCAAATGCCAGGGGATGACCTCAAAAATGCTTCTGAGGCTGACAAAAAAGGTCAAGCCACTGAAAGAAACCGAAGGAGCTTAGCTCAAACTATACAATGTCAAAGTTAGGTCCAAGGAGCCATGCTCTATGGAAAGATAATGACTGAAAGGAAAAAGATAGAGGAATGACCACACACAAGATTTATTTCTCAATTCATTGATACCCCTCTTCATTCATCTTCATGCTATGTATATGCCACTGTGTTAGGTACTGTGGAGAATAAAAACTGAATGTGGCATGATATCTATCCTTATATGTCATGGGATTTAGAGATATAAGAAACTTGAGAGATCATCTAATTCAACAACCTCATTCTGTAGAGAAGGAAACATTTACGGTGAGAAATTCAAGCTAGAATATTAAGGTGGAATTAGAAGTATAAAGTAAAGGCTTTGCTAGTTCAAAAGGGGAAAACAGAACTTATACTTTTTCAGTCATGGAAGACTTCATGGAGGTTGTATACTGAGCTTGCAGAGTGAGAAGGGCTGAAGGAACAGGATATTCTAGGAAGAGGGAATAATGGAGGGGAAGGCAAGAAATTGTAAGATGTACTTAGGGAGTGTCCAAAAAGTCCATTTTGATTGGAGAATCTTTTAGATCTTGAATTTAGGGCATTTACTTGGGAAGGGTCATTAATATTAAGTATAATGATAGTTGGAAAGAATATCAGAAAGAATTGAAATCTATTATTAATTTGTAACAGCTATTCATGGGAAGTCCATGCATAATTGTGAGAACTACTTGCCAAAAAGCTTTTCCAGAATCATAGATTCTTTCATGTGGTAGGGACCTTAGGGATCAGCTATTATAACCTCTACTGGAAACATCAATTCCTTTCTATAGCTTAATTGAATTGTAATATTATAGCCTCTGATTGAAGCTCTCCTAATGGCACAGATTTCACTCCCTCTTGAGGCATCCCCCTCCATTTCTGGGAACGACATAGGGCAATTACATTTCATTGTCTTGACTTCACTACCATGCCTCAGCTGCCTTATCCATCCACTTCAGTAATTTCCTTCTCCTATTGGTGAGTTCTTCCCAGAATCAGCCATCTTTCATTCTCTGGCTCTGTCACCTCCCTGATGTGAGTATAATCTCCTCCCCATTTTCAACTCCCTTTTCTATGCTTTCTTTTAGTAGAATGTAAGTTCCAGGAGAGCAGGGGCTGTATCCTTTCTTTTTGTAGTATTTGCATTGCTAGCACTTAGTCTAGCACCTGTCTCAGAGTAGGTGCTTAATAAATGCATGTTGACTTGGTTCTACTTATAAATTTGCTTTTCTTCCTATTGTTTAAAAAACTCTCTCTGAAGCTTTTACTCATTGGCTCTGATTTTGCAGCCAAGCAAAGAGGCTAATTTGCCTTTCATATGATGACGATTCACATATCTTAAGACTAGCAGTCATGCTAGCCCTAGTCTTTTCTTCCCTAAGCTAAAAATCTTCAGTTCCTTTAACTAATCTTCATACTGCATAGTTTCAAGTCCCCTCAACATCCTGGCCACTCTCCTCTGGACATAATTGTCAATGTCCTTCCTAAAATGTGATGTGCAAAACTACACATAATAATCTAAGTTTTTATTAAATAGAATCAAAGGATCATGGGACTGTGGCCACTAGGGTGTGTCTCAGATGCCTTAACTTGGTGAAAATACTTTTTGATTGAATCAAACAATCAGAACTGAGTGTGAACAAATCCTACATACTTCCTTCCATGGTAAAAACCATTGTGTAAGAGATGGAGTAACACCCTGAGTAATTAGTTTAAAAGAAAGAACTACCGCAGAAGTAGGGCAAGAGATTCTAAGCAACTGGATTTTATAAATTAAAGAAAGCATGACTCTTCTGGCATGTTTTTTGAGGAGCAAAGCACTGAGCTGTGATAGAGAAGGCAGATATTATTGACCATCATTGATTCTATGGACATCTTGGAGTGGAGGAGTCGGATGGAAGGAAGTCCCAGAAAAGCTTAGCTCTTTCTTTAGCTTCCTTTCCTATATATCCAAAGATACTATAATATAACTTGCCATTTCATTACCCAAATGTTTCTGGTATATTAAATTTTGCCTCAACTAAAAAGAGACTGAAGGTTAAGTAGAGGTAGATAAAAATGTAAGATTAGGCAGAAATCATGACCTCTTCATAGCTGTTAAGAATTTTCTTAACTAGAGGCCAATTGTGACTGAACTCTGAACTTTTCATCTAAAAAAATCTCAAGCCAACCAGAAGGGGATGAAGCTGGAGTTAAGATCATTAGAATGGTAACTCCATTTTCCATCAACTGCTGAGTTTGACTTTGACTTCATGGAACAACAGGCCCTTCTACTGGGTACCCACACTGGCCCTCGTCTTCTTTGCCTCTCCCTGCTTTGACTTCCTTTTTGGCACAGTGCTGGGCACATAGCGATATTCAATAAATGCATATAGAATTGAGTTATACTGCCCCTTCAGTTTAAAAAGAGCTAATTATTATAATAAGATGTTACGCACGTAACCTTAACTAATGGAGCACTAAGCGTTCATCACAGAATGATATTATATTAGCCACTTTTCTGTGAAGATATAAATATATCTATGTATATATGTTATTACATGTATACACAGGGAAATGTATATAATATGCATATATATGAATATATGCACATATGAACAAGTTATAGTATATGAATGTAATAAAAAATGATGAAGAGTATGGTTTCTGAAAGACCTGGGAAGATTTGTACGAACTGACGCAAAGTAAAGTGAACAGAACTAGGAGAACAATTTCTATAATAATAACAATATTGTAAAGATAACTTCAAAAGGCTTAAGAACTCTGATCAACACAATTCAGAACTGAAAATCAAAATCAAATGAATCAAATTTAAAAATAAAATAAAGGCAAGAAAACTAGTAATAAGAAAGCATATTAAACCATGGTGGCAGAGCCTGATGAATTATTGTTTGCAAATCCTTTATACAATTCTCAGCAGCATTTTATGTGATCGTATGTTAAGGCTGAGATAAGGTGGTGGGGGGAAGTCTTCCCCTCACAAAATCTGAGGCATAAGTAAGCAATAGCAGAGTTTAGGAAACTCTGTTAGTAATATCACTGTAGAACTAAAATCTAAAGGACTGAGTCCTTACGTATCTGCTTCTTAGAAGTGGCCACATTATGCCAATGAGAAAAAATTTTTTATTACATGGGTCTAAATGATTTTGAATTTCAGCTAAAGTTAAGAGGGTTTGTGTACCTTCTTCTTTTATGCTTCAGCATTATGATTGGAAATAGTCCTTAGGAGACCTTGAATTGTCTGGATTTATCAAAATCACTATTATTATATACTAAATTTCCTTGGTATCTCTGGTTTTATAATTCATTATCTTTTCTTCTTCCTCTTCTATATACCACACCAAGCCAGGAGACAGTATTTGAGAAGAATATTTCTCATTCTTCTTTTTAAACAATGGGTGGTAAGGGAGGGGCATAGAATAGGATTTGTTTCTGGGTCTTAAGTCAGGAAAACCTGAATTCAAATCCAAACTCAGATGTTTCCTAGCTGTGGGCAAATCTGTTTGCCTCAGTTTCCTTATCTTAAAAATGGGAATAATAAATAGCAACTACCTCCCAAGGTAGTTGTAAGTATCCAATGAGATAATAATTGTATAGCACTTAGCAAAATGCCTGGCATCGGAAAATTGTCTGCATCTCTTTTATGCTTTTATGCTTTTGTCTTATACCTTTGAATCCATTTACTCTGTATCACATTTATATGTGTATATGTTATATCTTCCCTGCTCTATTGTAAGTTCCTTAAAGACAGAGATGGTTTCATTTTGGTCATTATATCCTCAAGGGTTGAAGGACAGCATGACATAATTGTCAGAGGTCTGGCCTTAGTCATGACATTGTAGGATAAGGTTGAAGCCTTCACTCCTAAAACCTATATTAGCTAAGTATGATCATGGGCAAGTCAGTCTCTAAAACTATTTATTCTAGATGAGGTAATGAACAGAATTGCTGAAGGTAATTTCCACGCTTGGGAGTCCCCCACGCTAATAAAACAACAGATTCAAACTATACAAAATCCAACAAAAAAATTAGTATTTTGCACATAGTAGGTGTTAAATAAATGCTTAATTCCCATCATATCACCAATAAGCAAACAAGCAGGAGGCATAAGCTTGCCTACACTCTAGCGTACCAAGAACCAAGGTCTTAGTCCTTACTATCTCAATAATTGAGTTCTTAACCTTGGGCAAGTGATTTAGCTTCTCTGAATTTCTGTTTCCCTATCCATAAAACATCACATCTACTTGAAAGGAATGTTGTCTGAGTTATTTGGTTAACATTTACAAAGTATGTTGGAAATGTAAATACTCTTTCCATGTTAAACATTATTATGTGAAAACAATTTCTTTGAAAAAACATGCTAGACCTCATTCTTCCCTTTTTCTAGAAGTGAGTCATTTTTACAGACTTAAAAGACAGTGATATAAATCTAAATTCTGGAGCAACAAGTAATACTTTTCAAACAATCATTACTAGACTATCCTCTCCTTCTCCTTAACCCTAAGGTACCTTTCCCCTTTTATGATTTAGTCATATGATTGAAAGTATTCCTTAGGAGACCTTGAATTGTCTGAATTTATCAAAAATCACCATTATTGTATACTGAGTTTCCTTAGTATCTGATTTTTTTAAATTCATTGTCTTTTCTTCCTCATCTTTAATACACCACACCAAGAAACCATTTTTAGATAACAGGAGACAGTATTGAGAAGAATAATTCTTATTTTTCCTTTAAAAAATTATAAAGTGTTTAAAAGGAGGTCTTCCATAAAAGTCCTACTCTTACGTTGCATCGCACCCTGGATTCTTGAAGACTATGCAAACTCCTATCAAGCCTGGTGGTAGAGTACATTTTCTCCTTTAATTAGAGTCCACGCTCCTTGAGATCAGAGACTCACTTTTTCTGTTTGTACTCCTATAACTTCAATAAATGCTTTTTCATTCATTCATTCATTCATTCATTCATTCATTCATTCATTCATTCATTCATTCATTCATTCTCTGAGGCCTAGGCTAAGCAACTTTGGTATGGCTCATCATTACATTACCTAGACAAAGAATAGTGAATTTTTTAACCACAGCAATAGTCACATGTCTTCTACTAAAACCCAGAAGGATTGTGATCTGCAAATGGAGAGAAAATATGCAGTGACAAAATCACAGATCCTCGACTACTGACATATGGCCAATGGAGCCAAGGGGAACAATCAATCATAAGCATTTAGTAAGTACTCACTAGGTACTACTTGATACCATGTTAGACACTGGCAATGTATGTTACAGATATATTACAAAAACCCAAAGAGTTTCTACCCTCAAGGAAATGAGGGGAACATGTACTTGCATAGTTATTCAAGAAGAAGAAAAAAAAATTATTTGAGGGAGAAGCCCTAGCTTCAGGGAAGATACAAAGAACCTTGGATTTGGAGTCAAAACGCCTCTGCTATTTACTAACTGCATGACCTTGGGAAGCTGCTTTACTTTTTTGGAGTCCAGTTTTCTCATTTTTAAAATGAGAGAGTTCAGACAGATGATCCAAATCTGGCTCTATACCCTATTATTCTCTTGTTGACACATTCGAGTACCATTGGCATATTCCTCTTGAGGCATCCAAAGCAGTTTAAATACACTGTTCTATCTCCTCCTTTGGCATAAACATGAAATGACAGCAACAGCAGAAAAGGCTAGATAGACCAGCGATATTTTTCTGAACAGGCTGAATCGCTGCCCTTTCTGCAAATTCATTTAGACACTACTGCTCTGATCCCTCCTCATCCCTTTTAGAGTGGCCACCTGTCTTAGAGTCTCATCACTGTGGCTATTAACTTTGTCAGCCTGTCACATGGACTGGGTATAAGTCTGGAGAACACCTAAAAGCTTCACCAGGTACCTTTAAGTCCAGTTAAGATGTTTTCCCTGCTGTTCTCAGCATTTGTCAGGTTTTGTCACTTGTCATGCCTTTATTTTGTACTGGAATGGTCCTCTCACTTCTCTTTGCCAGCTCTCTTCCTACCAATCCTTCCTTTTCTTCTCCATTTACCTTCATTTTCTTAGTCATTTTCCCTCCCTTAACTCCCTTATTCAAACACCTGGTAGAGAGTAAGAAAGTGCTAGGTGAATAGCAGAGCACTCATCTACTCTGCTAGAACAACTCTGCAATTAAGTGGGACACAGTGTTAGATTCATTGTAATTTTGGTGTGCCCTGAACACATAAGTAGTTACACCCCATTTACTTTCCTTCTCAAGATATTCATAGGCACGCTCTTGGCATAGTTTTACCTGTAAGTACATAACTACACACTTATGAGGATTTATGAACTTGATTCTTTAACTAATCTCCTGCCACTTAGGACTCTTTGATTTTCACAATAGGGACGACTTGCATGACCTGCAGTAATACTACAACATGGCCTTAATTTGGGCGGAAATGGGGGATGGGAATAAGCATTTATATAGGACCTATTATGAGCCAGGCACCATGCTAAGTGTTTGACAAAGCTTATCTCATTTGATCCCCTCTACAACTCTGAGAGGGAGGTGCTGTTATCTTCATTTTTATAGTTGAGGAAACTGAGGCAAACAGAGGTTAAGTGACTTGCTGTAAAAGCAAGCACTCTGACAAACACAGGAGGGCCTGCTATCACAGGTTCTTTAGTCTGCTTTTCTAAAAGAAAGGGCAACTTTTGAGGGGTCAACAATCACTTTAATCAAGCACATGTATCATTCACTTGGTTCAGGGAAAAAAGTCAGCACCCTGAACTTCAGAGAAAATACAGAGAAATCAAAATCAATAGACAGAGTTTCCAACTGTCTGACAGTAAGCCATACATACATCGCAAAGCAATACGCAGATAACTGTCTGATCATACATACATAGTTACCAGAGAGAGAGAGAAGCACCAAGATTTGGGTTTTCAAAGCTAGGGGACCATTGAGCGGCTTCCCAGAGTCTCATCCGGCACGCAAACCTTCTTCCAAAAACCAAGCCCCAAAGTAAAACCTCACCTCAGAGTATTTATACATTTTTAGAGCCAGAGGGCATCACAACCCTTGAAACCAGTGCCTCATTAACAAAAGCTGTGGGCCTTCAAATCTTTCCAGGCCCATTAATGGGTGGGGAAGATCTTTTTTAATCACATCATTCAATCAGAGGCACTTGATTATACTAAAACAAAAAATGCATTATCAATTCACTTGCTCAGGGTCAAACAGCTAGAATGTATCTGAGGAAGGGACAAATATAACATGATAAAGTCATATTCATATTCAAATTCTAAGATGAGAACATCTGATTAAAAATAGGATTCTGGATCTAATTATAAGAATTAATTTGTTAATTAAATTCCAAATCCCCATAAATTATTTTACATTACTGAATAGGTTAATAATGGAAAGACTCTTTATTCAATATAACAAAATAAGAAATAGAGTATTTATTGATGTTGCAGTGATACAAAGTTTAGATCAAATCACGGTCTCTATCCTAAGGGGATTCAGTTTAGTAGGGGAATAAGACATCAATAGTACTGGCTGGATTATAATCAAACTATAGAAATCCACAGTTAGGTCTTAATTACTATCAATAATGAACCCCTGATATTATTATATTATTTGAATTTGAACTGGATATTTCCATTGGGCTAGAAATAATAATGATCACCATTATTACAATAATTGCAATTCTGAATTGTGTGAATTAGAATACATGTGACCACGTTAGTAGATTCATTATTTACACTAATTGGAACCTACCTGTATGAAGTACCAAAGTGCTAGGGATATGCAGACAAGAGCTAAAAAGCTGAATTCAATTAGGGAGACAACATGTGCATAAATATGTTTCTTCAAATATGCGGAAGATAAAAACAAGGTAGATTTTTGCATAATATACAGTCACATGGTAAGTCCACTTTAGAGACACAAAACAAAGCAGTGCATATGTGTTGTATGATGTGTGTGTGTGTATGTGTGTGTCTGCGCATGCGTGCGCATGCATGCTGGGCATGAGCCATTACTCTTCTCTCTAGGATAAATGAATGTTGTTGAATTCTGAGAAAATAGCAACTCTGTTGTATAACATACAACCAAAGACAAAACAATGCAACTAATGGATTAATGACAAAACATTTCCTTGCAGGCATCTGAAACAACTCAGGAGGCTTACTTAAATTTACCCTGTGTTGCTGCAGTTGTAGTAGCACTCTAATGGATCACCTTGAATTTTTCAGTCATAGTGAATTATTCATGGAGACAGTTTATGAATTAAATCAGAGTGTCCACAGTCCTTTTGGGGGAAAAAAAGGGAGCAATGAGACACTTCACTGCAATTTCTTCATCTCTTCTTTCAGCCAAGTTCTCTTTTTTAACAATATTTTTTTTCCTTCTCTTGCAGGGTATGGTGTATATTCTGAAGCTTTGAGGGAGTCATGTGGCCAGAAAACATTTATTAAGCATTTAGTGTATGCCAATCACTGTCCCGAGTGCAGAAGATACAAAGAAAGGCAAGAAAAAAACCCAACAATCTCTTAAGGAACTCACAGTCTAAGGTAGGAGCCCCCCATCTCCTTTAAAATGATTTTTACCTATTTTTTATCATGCTTAGTCAATTATAAAATTAATTTAATTCAATTCTAATTCATAAGATTATGGGATCATAGATTCAGAGTTGGAAACTTAGAGACCTTTAAGTCCAGTCCCCTAATTTTCCAGGCAAGAAAACTGGGATTTGAACTGATGCCTTTTAGGCCAAACCACTTAAGCTGTTGATCCTATCCATGTAGACAAATGTGTACCATTTGCCTCCTAAATCTTCCCTGTGATACTATTGCTTAATTTCTGTGATCTATTATGCCACACTCCCCAGGAATCTGGAGGCGCTGAAAGGGATAGTATACTCATGCCATAGTAAACACCAAGATCATGCCTTCCTAAATTTTGTAATTAGCCCCAGCACCTAACAACATACTCAATAACAGAACATAGTGTCTTGTACATAATAGACATTTATTGCTTGTTGAAACAAATTAAATCTTCAGATAAGATCTCTGTCCCCAAAATAGATACTGTAAACCTAGGGCATAAAGGAAACCAGTTGGGATTTGCCTACTAGCCTTTCATTGGTGCAGTGGATAGAGCACCAGTGTAGGTGTCAGGAGGATCTGAGTTCAAATTTCCCCTCAGACACTTGACACTCACTAGCTATGTGACCTTGGGCAAGTCACTTACCCTAGTTGCCTCATCCTGGGTCATCTCCAGTCATCCTGATGACTATCTGGAGACTGGATTCAGATGGCTCTAGAGGAGAAGTGAGGCTGGTGACCTGCACAGCCCTCCCTCACTCAAAACAATGTCAAGTGCAAGTCATGACATCATTTCTCTGATGACATGGTCTTCTTTGGCAACGAAGGATAAACACATACAGCAAAGAGTAGGGTGAGCTTGTGATAAAGGAGACAGAAGCTGGAAGAATATTGAATGAGGAAGGAGAATATGCATTAATATTATCTTACTATGTGCTAAAAATATTCTCATTTAGTTCTCACAACCACCCTCTGAGGTAGGCACTTTTACCATCCCCATTTCATGGTTGAAGAAACTGAGGCAAACAGAAGTGAAAGGGTTGGTCTAGTGTCCGAAGCCAAATATGAATTTAAGTCTTTCTGATTCCAGGACCGTTACTCTATCCCCTGCATCACCTAGTAGCCTCTTAATGGAAATGGGCTTTTCAGGAGAAATTCAAGGTGAGAGAGAATAGGCTTATTCCTAAAATTTTTGCTCAAAATAGTATTTTAAGTTTCAAAATAACTAATAACTACACTCTTCTTTACATGAGTTAAGTATATGCAATTCTTTTTAAACAGATATAGATATAAAGTATCTAGATATTCAGATACATGTATATTCTCTTCATACACAATGAATTTTAGAGAATAATAACAGTTAACATTTATATAGCACTCACTGTGCTAGGTACTGTGCTAAGTAATTTCCAACTATTCTCTCATTTGATCCTCACAATAGCCTTAGGAGGTAGGTACTTATTTTATCCTTATTTTATAGATGAGGAAATTGAGGGAAATAGAGGTCAAGTGAGTTGCTATACAACCAGCAAGTGTCTGAGGTTGAATCTGAACTTAGTCTTCCTGACTCCGAGATCAGTGACCCAATATTCTTTGTGCCACTTAGCTGTTACTATCATAACCATTGACATTATTTATTTGTATGGAAATTTTAATTAGTCCTTTTAGATTCATCTCCTGTATTTCGTTGTTGAAATATATTACACTTTTGTAATTAAATTAGGACAATAGAACTAATTGAACCAGTTAAATAGATTCTTTAATGCCAATGACATGAAAAACTTAGCTGATGAAAAGTACCTGGTGGCTCTCTTGGGGAGATCAGAACATAGATAATTAATCAATGAATCAATCAATTCACTGGCACTCTCCTTCACCTGAGCCACAGGACAAACTTGATCTCCTTCTTCCTTTAACTCTCTAAATTGTTCTCATCCTGGCATCAAGAATAGAATTTCAGGGGAAGAAAAAAGAAATCCAACAAAAGTGGCAAAACATGGAGGTCTTCCTTGAAATAGCTTAGTACAAAAGAAAGCACAAAGGAGTTTAAATGACAGGCCCTGGACTGAAACCCCTCTAGAACTTAGTACCTTTTGACTTTGTACAAGGCATCTCACCCATTGGGGCTTTCAGTTCCCTCATCTGTAAAAGAAAGTGGTCAAACTTGTCTTCTAGGTCTCTTTCAATTCTAAATTTACTAATTACCCCCCAAACCACTAGCATTATATTGTTTGTAGTATCTCCTTTTGCATTATGAATTTCATCATGGCACTCCATCATTACACTGTGATCTCATATTATGACATTAAATCAGGCTACTCCCTGCCTCTCACCCCACATAGAACTTGTGTTTTCTTGTCTTTTTTTTGCTCATGTTGCAACCTGTGCCTCAAGTTCTCCATCTTCCTCTTGGTCAGCTGCATTCCCACTTATCCTGCTCAAATTCCCCTCCAGGAAGCTTTTCCAGATTTTCCCTTACTGGTAATAACTCCTTGCCTTTGGATTTCATGGGAGAATTTTGTTTTTCACTTTCCCTAGTGAAGTTATTTAATATTATGTTTTAGAGTTCACTTTGTAGATGATCTATCATAATCCTCCATCACCACTACCATGAGGACAAGCACCTTGATTTATCTAAATTTTCTGTGTCCTCTAGAACCTGGTTACATGAGCTCTGTCCACAATAGGCACTTAGTAAACATTTGAAAAATTGAAATGAATTGAATGAATGCCAGGAACTATGGGGAACAGAGGTTCCCATAGCCCTATAATACAATGAAGACTAAGGCAGAAATCAAATGATTTGCTTGAAGTTAGATAGGAAATGAATTTTGTTCCCTGACATCTGATGGATAAGATGATAGAATTATAGATCTGAAGTTGAAAGGGGTCTTGTAGGTGATCTAGTCTTCCCCCTTCTCTGCCTCCATACCCATTTTACAGATGAAAAAACTGAAGTTCAACGAGAAGTGACTTGTTGTTGCATAGGGTTAGTAAGTGGCAGTGGCTGAAATATAAACCAGCTCCTTTGACTACAGAGTCAATAGTTTTTCCACTGTATCATAACTTTGTAAAATTATAGGCAATGCTTCAATATGTAATTAAATATGGTTCAATATATAATAAAAATAATTTTTTTTGGCAAACAATTTAAATTTTTGGTGAACTTGGAAATGTGAAAATAAATTATTCATAAAACTGTAGGACCATAGAATTGGAAAGGACCCCAGTCCAATTCCCTCATTTCATATATATGAAGACAATGAAAGCCAGAAAAATGAAATGATTTCAACATTTCATGGATGTAGAGGCAAAAGGGACCACAGAGGCAGTCCAGCAACTAATTCAACCTCTCATTTTACAGATAAGAGATGAGCGCCTGGAAAAATGAAGTGACTACTTCCAGTGCCTAGCAGGTAGTAAATGCTTAATAAATGCTTACTAATTAATTACCGAAGGTCACACAGGGAGCAACTAGAAGGGACAATGAATCAAACTCAGGTCTTTTGACCCCAAGTCTTCTTTTCACTGTCTCACAGTCTTCATGCCCACAGCAAGTAAATGGAGCCAGATCCACTCTTCCAATACCCCATGCTGATTCATTGCCCCTTATCTTCCTACACTATATCTGTATATAGCATTATTTGCAATAAAGAAGAATCATTTCAAAGGCCCTATGCAGAAAGGTTTAATTCCTGAAGTGCCTAAAAGACCCCATTAGATGGTGGTCTCACCTGTAAGACATCCATAGAACTAGGATCTGTGGATAGGGTCCAAGAGAGGATCTAGGGTAAAAATATTTGGAAATCTTATCTTACAACATCATACTGGTCATAGAAGCATAATGAAACTGCTTCTAAAATGGAAGAAGCAGAGGTATTCATTTCTGAAATAACAGCATCTAATTGAGAAAACAATGTTGAGAAATTCTGAACACATTGAATTTTCCTCCCATTTACTTCTTAAACAAAGAATAAGGGAAAAAGCAGGGGGCAAGTTGAGTACAGGTCAGTCGAGTTCTTCCCTCTCTGCCATTGTTTTGTTGCCCCTCTCGAAATACATCCAAATGAAGACTGCTAACTACGAATGAAAGTGACTGACACACATTCCAGTTGCTTATCACACAATCAGTCCATTCTATAAACAAAAAAAGCCTGAGATTCATGTCGACATTTGCATAGTGCCTTCAAGCTTCATAGTGGCCCACTTCCCACCCCTTTGCACCCACACACACAAAGAAAGAGAAACATGGCAAGGTTATTGGTTCATGCCCAGTAATCACTACAAAGAGATCCAGTCCTCAGACTCCTATGTGGTTAGTCTGTCTATGCTCTTCTCAAGTTTGCTGACATTTTGCACATTTGCAGTGCTTATGAAATGTATAATATCTCACAGATAAATGAAAAAGATGATTCTGAAACTTTTGAAAGTGAAAGAGACAATATAATCAGTATCCTGAAAAAAAGTCCTTATTGAAGGACTAAAGAGTTTAACTGAGTAAGGTAGAAGAATTAGAATGTATAATCTATTTTCCCCCACGTTAATTCTCCAATTCTCCAATTTGTTTTATTCTATGCACATTTCTACCAGAGGCCTCTGGGCTCAGGCACCCAAAATAAAAATACATAATAAATTTCAGTATTTAAACAACAGGAAGCAGTTTTATGTTGTTCTTGCTCAATAAGATGCCTTAATTAATAAGTGAAATCAAACTGGTCAGTTTTAGTATCTGGTTCTCATGCCTTGGAACAATGAAACTAACTGCTACATTCATAACATTAAAGGAGTATGTTTGTATTGCCACAAATCTACAAGAGAGAAGGAACACTATGCCCCCATTTTATGAAGAGAAAAATAGTAAATAGCAGCCATAAAAGGTGAATTACATCCCCTAAGGTCTACTAAGTAGTATTCATCTAGAATTTAGACAGAATGAAATATCAGCTTGTAGACCAAGGGTCACACATGACTCTTCTGATATTCTTATCTGGTTTTTGAAGCAGGTATACATTTTGAAATATAGTTCCTGTGAAAGAACAACTTCACTAATAAGCAAAGAGATGAAAGTTAAAGCAACTCTGAGGCACCACTTCACACCTGTAAAAATGGCAAAAATAATGAAAAATTCCAAACTCAGTGAATGACAGGGTTGCAGAAAACCAGGTACACTTACTCATTGCTGGAAGAACTGCAATCTAGGATAATATTTCTGGAAACTCTCTTTCCACACCTTTGATCTTACAACTTTTTTTGTTGAGGCTATATCCTGATAATGTTTTTTAAAAACAAAACTATATGTTTAAACAGTTTTATAGTAATAATCAATAGCATTTACACAGCACTTTAAAGTTTGTGAAGTCCATGATATCTGCTATCTTATTTTATCCTCACAACAGCCCTGTAAGGTAAATATTAATACTCCTGTTTCACAATTAAGGAAACCGAGATAAGTTAGAAGTTTAGTAACTTCTCTAGAGTTACACAGCTAGGATTTGAACTAAGATCTTCCCACTTCCAACATCACAATGCCTAACGTGCTGGTAGTCGAGACAGAAATGGCTCTAAAGAAAAGAAGAATGTGATAAACAGCTGGACTTGACCAAGTACATATGGAGGAAGTTTGTATTGGGAAGGGGGAAATCTACACAATTCTGAGGTCTTGAAGACCAGTAATATCATGATTTCTGACAGAAAGAAGGATAACAAATGCTCAGAAAAATTTATGGCTTTTATTATGACAATAACAAAAAAGAGAAAATGTCAATTAGTTTCCTTTCATGTCTCTACAAAATTTTTATGAGAATTATCTACATACAAATCAAGGGCATCCTTAATAAAAGTATGAGAATGGAATAGGTAGGGTTTTTACAAATGATATTCTACAGTAGATCAAGTCATATGTTGAAAATGTACAAGAGTCCTTAAAAGGTCTAACAAGAGAAGAAACTATTTTAGAGAACTTTCTGATTATTAATATCAAGTGATGCACAGTGCTCAAAAATATAAGTGCACCAATGGTATTTTCTATTATCATGGAAGGTATTCAGCAGAATTCAAATGGAAGAGGTTTTCCATATACAACAAGGGTTCTTTTCCTGGGATCAAAAACTTGTTCTTTAAAAATATTTTTTGACAGCTATATTTTAATCTAATTGATTTCTTTATAATCCTATATATTTTATTTTATTCATTTAAAACATTATTTTGAGAAGGAATCTAGAGGTGTCATCAGAATGATAAAATGTGTCTTTCATCAGAATGATAAAATGTGTCTATGACACAAAGAAGATTAAAAACCCCTTCTATAGAAAGTGAAATCCTCCAGGTGCTCATTTGTAGGTGACAAGGTACTTATTTTGTCTGACCACAGCATACTGCAGAACCTCCTAAATATGATTCTCCAAAGGGTTTAAATTTGAAGAGATTCAGCCTAGTTATTTACAAAAGAAAAAATTCAGCCAGTGAAGAACACTGATTGCCTAAATAAGATAAATAATTACATGGACAATCCATCCTATATCAAACAGGACATACATAACAGTCTTCCAGGAATTTTTAGACTGATGCAAGGGCCTCTCCATCATTAGAGACTTACTAGTTTGGGAAAATGGGAAAGCTAATACAAAATCAGAATTGGAGGTCATAGTTTTCTGCTAAAGGGGCATTTTAGAAAGATCTTTCTCCTGAGGAGAAGGAACACATACAAAGAGGAGGTGGTGATGGAGGGAAGTGGCCTTTCCTTCCCTTGGAATATGAGTGGGTCAAGGACGGTGACAACAGTGACTTCCCTCCTCAAATTCATGACTCCAAGGAGACAGAGGTGAAAGCTAAAAGAACCAAGTACTAAGGGATGACTTTAAAAAAAATTGTGGCTGATTGCTCTAGCGACTGGAGTGTTGAGGGAAAAATACGTACATATATATATGTATATATATATATATATATACAAATATCTCTCTCTCTCTCTCTCTCTCTCTATATATATATATATATATATACATATAGACAGACAGATAGAGAGAGAGAGAGAGAGAGAGAGAGAGAGAGAGAGAGAGAGAGAGAGAGAGAGAGAGAGATAAACTGGGAGCAGAATATTTAGTAACTGACAGTCCTGGAGTACTTGTCTCCTCCCTCTGAATTATCTTAGCTGCTTTCAATTGGCACTTAGTTTCTAAGACTGTTCTTTTATTCTGTTAGAGACTACATCTGACTGATCTAATCTTGTTTCTCATAAACAGTTGTGGCTGACCCTATTCCTTGCATTTTCTTGTGTCTCTTTGTTCATGGCATGAGGGCATTGGATAGCTCCAGAAGCCACATGAGAAAAAAGTGACCTTTCCTAGCCCTAGGCTGGCTTCCCAATCCCCTTCCCTCCCCAGTCCATTGTTAGTGCTCCCTAACTGTGGGCACAATCACTAATGACTAATAGGTTTCATAATTATATCCCCAAGGGTGGAATTCCTACAAACTTAGACTTTTCCATCTGCCCCATCAGACCACAGGCTTAAACCTGCAGCAATAATATCTAGTGTTATTCACATATCATGAACAGAAACACTAGAGAGACAATGGACTGGGGCCAGAATTGAATAGGAAGAGGATGAACTGCCTTTGGGAAATTGGATAGTGTTTTAAATAATAACAGTAATAATGTACAGTACTTTTAATAATAATAATGTAAATAATAACTTCAAGTAATGTTCCAGTTATTATGCTAAGTATGTTACAGTTATTACAACAACCCCTGAGAGACACTTGCTATTGTTATACCTGTTTCATAGATAATGAAATTGAGGCAAACAGAGCTTAAGTGATTTGCCCAGAGTCGTACATCTAGTAAGTGATTGAGATCAGATTTGAATGCAAGTCTTTCCAGCTCCAGGCCTGGCACTCTATTCACTGTACCAAGTAAGAGTCTATCAAATAGTCCTAATGTCCTTCTGTTTATACACCAAGCTATAGCTCCATCATTATAATGATAATAGCTAGTATTTATGCAGCACTTTAAGGTTTACAAAGTGCTTTTATGAATATGATCCCATTTTGTTTTCACAATATACCTGAGAAATAGGTGATATCATTATCTTCATTTTATAGATAAGGAAACCAAGGCAAACAGAGACTTGCCTGGGTCACCTACTCGGTAAGATTCTGAGGGAGGATTTGAACTCAAGTCCTCCTGATTCCAGGTCCAGCATTCTATCCAGTATTCCACCTAGCTACATCTTTGAAGAATTAAAGTTGGTTGTCACCCAAAGCCAATAATGAAGAGGCTAAGATGCCTAGACAGATTAGTAGTGGGCATAAATTGCCCACAGTATATTGCCAATGAAAAATTGTGCAAGGCATCTCTCTTCCATATCTGTAAGGTGTATGTGTAGGGATGTGAAATACTGCATAAAGATCAGGATCAGTTGATGTGTTGATTGGGTTTATAGAATTGCCTTTTTTTCTCTTTTTGTTTGGTATAAAGGATAACTTGCTGGATAGGAGATGGAGACAAAATATATTTAGGAAAAAGGTGATGTAAAAACAAAAGATATCACTAAATATATGTGCATTTTAGGATACTTGCTCAAGAAAAGCATAAAACATATCATTAGAGAGTTATGTATACCAGGTATGCAGGAAGAGAAAGCCTAAATTATGGATAGCCCAAGTAGTTCAATGACATACATAATGTCAATAGATCTAGCAAAAGTCCCCAAAAATGGTGAGCAGACTATGGATCATTATGGGAAAATATAGATAAATGTGGATGAAATTGTGTATGAGTTTCAACCTGGAGGGAGTACTTAAACTGAGAAGACCACAGATCCATTAAAGTATTGAAGTAGATGTAAATTATTATACTTCAGTTCAAAAATAGTTAGGTTCAAATGCATATTGTGAGAATGGGTAGAAAACAATTTACATGAAAAAATCTGTGAGTTTTAGTATTCTGTAAGCTCAAAGACTAAAAAATGTGTCATATGGCTCACAAAACTAATGTGATTTGGGTCTATATTAAAAGAGTTACATAGTGTCTAGCACAAGGAAGATGAGAGTCCTGCTATACTCTACTTTGGCCAGATAACATCTGGAGTTTTGAATAATGAATTTTTAAAAAGGATCTTGACAAGACCACAATATACAGAGAAGGGCAATCAGAATGATGATGTGTATGGGGACCATGTCTGATCATTTGAAGAAACTAGGGATATTTATCTTGGATAAAGAATACTTGGGTATAATGGATAGAGGACTGAGTCAGGATAGACTAAGAGTCAGGAAGATAGATTCAAGCCTTGCCTCTGTCATAATGCTGGCTGTATGACCATGGGCAAGTCACTTAATTGCTCATTGCTTCTTGCAGCTTTTAAGATTATAAGTTATAGATGGGCTGTAATACTGCATATGAGAAAAGGAAATGTCTATAATCTGACATAATTCCTTTACAGCAGGGTTAGAAGAACAAAAGAGAAGGGAAGAAGAAAGAAAAGAAAAAGGTAATTTGTTTGTGAAAGAGGGGGGGAGAGAGAGAGAGAGAGAGAGAGAGAGAGAGAGGAGAGAGAGAGAGAGAGAGAGAGAGAGAGAGGGAGAGAGAAAGGAAAAAAGAAAGAAAGGAAGGAAGAAAGAAAGAGAAAGGAATCCTCCATGGATAAATCATGGACAAGGATCACATCACATAGCAGAAGTCTCAGTACAGCTTTCCCCGCAAATACCTAATACTTTATTCATCTCTAATGCACTTAGGCTTCATTAGTTGGTTATATCCTCAGTCCTTGCCTTCTACTGGACTGTATGTTCTACGAGGGCAAGGAATATGTTTTATCCAAACTCTGCATTTTTCCCAGTTATTAGCACAGTGCTCAGCACACAGTAGATATTTCATGAATGTTAGTTAAACGAATGCATGACTAGAAGGACCATCTACATTGATGAAATCAAAGATCTATGAAAAAAATGAAAGCATCTAAAGCCAACCTGGCTATTCTTTATCTAAAGAGTGTTAAATCTTCATCAAAATAACTAGTTGGATTGTGGAAGTTGGACTAGCATGGACCAAGGACGTCTGTTCTTCTGTAATCATATTGCTGGATTTTCCAGATATCTCCAAGTCAGAGTTTATAAAAGTTGACTTGTAGACACCATAGCACCATAGATCATATGTTGGGGAGCTGTTCTTTTTTTTTTTGTCTTCTTGCCTTTCTATTGTTCTCCATACACAAAATGTAGGGTCAAGGTTTGTTAATATAAAAGATAAACATTTTCTCCAATCTGGATAAAAAAGGTCTTCTGACACCTTGGAAGCTCTTCTTTCCTTTGTCAGACTGAACTATTTATTCATTTTGACTCATCACTATCAGGTGAGTCATTCCATTTTTGTAATAATTTTGTCTTTGGCAAAGAACATATTTTGGCCATAACAAGGCATGGAGAGACCCATTCAAAACATACAATTTCTCATGCATTTTGTGGTATTTGGAAATAAACTATACATTTGTTATAATGTGAACACATTTCAAAAGGAGTACTATATAAAGTCCCAATTACTCTAATTTAACGGACAGTTTCTTTTGGAGGAAAATATTTCCACTCAAAGAAAACAGCAATATAAAACATTTGGATTTATATAATGTCTTTCTATGGAAATGAATAGCATATTAATTCCTTATTCTTACCTTATGAAATTCACAAAATATTTTCTGGAGTGATATACACTCAAATTCATAATGCGCATGACTTCAGTTTTGCATTTCTGAATCAATTCTGCCATTTTATTTAATTACTTCCTATTAATTTTTTGGGAAAATTTCCATGTCTGTAACATAAAACTGACTTGTATTAGGGAGAAGTGTTATAATAGATGACTTCTAACAACCCTACAATTTCTCTGCTTATAATTTTATTTAGAGGTAGAGAAAGATACATGCATCTAACCTCATCTTATAGAAGAAGAAACTGAGGAACAAGGAAGTTCAGTTACTTGTCCCCACACAGCAGTCAGTGGAGGAAATAAAAAAGGCAATAATACAAATTGTCCTTGCTTTTAATTTGTATTCAAATTTTTCGATAGAAAAGAACTTTAAGTGGCAAAAATATAGAAAGATGCAATCTCATGTGCACTGAATGATCTGACATTTGATATTCTTTGAGGATAGTATCTAATATAATCACTGGTAGAAGAGTAAAAATGTAAGGCACCTGCATACAAAGTGGGTACCCATAGGATGTAAAATGGATGAACTAATTGTGGCATATTTGTGTGATGAGATATTTCTGAACCATTTGGAATGATAAACATGAGGAATTCAAAACAACATAGGGAAATGTGTTATGATCCAATACAAATTTTTAAAAAAAGTAGAGAAGAACAATATATACAATTGAAAATAACAGTGTAAATGAAAAGATCACTAAAAGGAAGTTGAATTGGATTTGGACCTAGGGATGTATCCTACCTCTGCTACTTATATGTGTGACATAATCCTTCTGGGCTTCTTTTCTCAACTGTAAAATGAAGAGATTGGTCTAGATGACTTCTAAAGTCCCTTTGAGTTTTAAACATGTGATGTTGAAACTATCTTGATTGTGTTTTTGGCTATTTTATTTCTTCATAAGAAGGCATGATTTAATTCAAGTAAGAAGAGAGGGGGCATGTTCAGAAATGACTGTGATAAAAAAAACAAACTTAAAATGATGGCAATAAAACTTGATTAAATCAAATTCTAGGTTCAGTCAGAATGATATTATGTCACTTCTCCTTTGTAAAAAAAATTATTTAATTATTTTTTTCTTTCTGAAATGTGGAGCAAAGTTCCTGAAATTTAACTAATAAGGTAAAAGTAATGTACCACAAGTAGAGAGTACAACACTAACTCCACAAGGTTAAAAGATGTAATTATATATCAAATTAAACTCATTCCAGCCACAACCTCAGTCTTTTCTTCATTTGGCTTCTCTTTAGTTTCATTTTAATCCTTCCAAAATTATTGAGCCATTTTAATTTTCATTTTACAGATGATGTTCAATGAATTCCCTGTGCATATTTTTTCAATAAACAATTAATTTTAATCTTTCCCTTTGGGCATCCACCTGAGATTTATCAGCTCTTTGCTTGATAGGAAGAGATTTCAAATATTTATTAAGAAAAATGAGAAGCAGGAGAAGTTGCCTCCTCCTCTGAGTTTTCCTCAGTGATGTCTATATCCTTTGTTTATCCTTTTTTACTTTTAAGAAAATGTACAAAACAGACAGATACATTCATGGCCTGAGACTCTAAAAGGGAATTAGGTGCAAAATGAAACTGAGGTGTTAAAAGTGGAAACTCACTATGATCATGAATAATTGCATTGAGGAAGAATAAAGGGATTCCTAGAAGGAAACAAATGGAACTGTATAGGAATTGTATATGTTTTCTGCAAGTTTGATTTTAAAGGCATGGATCATGGGGTAATGGCTGGTGCCCCAGTCTGTGGAGTATATACAATTGTTTTGCCTCCTTCAAACCTCAGTGGACATTTATAGAGCCTATTTGAAGGCGTGAAATATGGAAGTCCCCTTCCCTTGCTTCAGACCATGCTCATGTGTCTTCTAACTGTTTTCTCTCAGTTTACTGTATGATGATAGCAAAAAACCAATTGACTGCCTAGTCAGAACTGAAGGTACATATGAAAGGTTTGGACAATCTTCAGCTCTCCATCCTCCAGTTTCCCTCTGGATAAGAAAGGAATCTCCAGTTCTGTTTCCTCACTTCTACCACCTCTGAATGTATGGTGTCTTTGCTTCTTATATTTATTCTTTCCCACTCTTAGGATAATGAGTATTAGGAGATGAAACAAATCAAGTTATGACCATGTGGGCTCTGCAAAATCAGAAGAGCTGTCAGGAGTGTAGCTATGGAGACAGAAACAGAGTCTGCTAACAGTCACAATAACTGAGTTTGGTAAGGAGCCAGAGATGAGGAACAACCTCCTTGACCCAGGCCAACCCTGACTTGACCCTGCAGTAGAGACACCATGCCCTGTAAGCAGGGAAGCAACTTATCCACTGACCACACCACACTCAGAAGTAAACTTGGCTGGGATATCATGAAGGGAGAAGAGAATATCATACTCAGGAAATGCACCTGCTCTCAGGTTAGTGATGGAGGCTAGAATTTTTATACAAAAACATTTTAAGTTTGAGACTCTCCGGTGACCAATGATGTAGGAAGAGGTGAGAGTGTGCCACCCACTTCTTTTTTGTACTATGATCCTTTCTATACATTTTTACTCAACATCATTTTATAAGAGCTAATTGATGTCTGTTACTAAATTGATATTGTGGAGATGTTAGCTGATTAATCAATATTGAAGACCATGTTGCATGGAGGTTCATGAATGATGAACCTCAGCTCCTCAGAGTTACCCCTTGAACCCAATGGGAAAAAGCAGAAAGCCATCCTACAGGGATCTGAATTGTCAATGCTTGTGAGAATATAGGGAAAGCTACCCTGGAGGGACAGGCTACACCAGTACCAAAGATTAGACTTGGAAGAGACTTTAGAGGTCATCTTTAAAAAGACCTTTAATTTTACAAATGAAAAAATACTAATATAGAGATAAAAAGACTTTCTGAGGGTCATATAGCTAATAAAAGATAGAGTTAATATTTTAAGTCAGCCTCTCAGCCTCAGAAACCCTTTCTTTGGTGTCACTGGAGAAGTATGTCACTAATGACAAATAAAAATAAATGAGAAAAACCAGTATGAACAATGTCAGGAAGGCTAAAGACCTGAATCAGCTAAGGTGGGTAAAAAAATGCTAAGGACAACGAGAGGGGTTTTCTTGGCTATGTTTGGAGCTAGATGAGTCAAGAAGGGTTAGGTCCACCGTTTGGGGTTAAGGTAATATTAACAGATAACACAAAGAAAACAAGGCCTCAATTCCTATTTTGCTTTCATCATCTTCTTCAAAAGCCAAGATGTTTGAACTAGGAAACAGATTATAAGATGGAAGGGACTTAGATATCATGTAATCCAACCCTATTTTTTCATAAATAAAGAAAATGAGGCTCAGAGAGGTTAAGTGACTTATCCTGATGAGGGAGTTCAAACTCAAATAAAGCAAATGAATTCCCTTTGTCCACACAGCGAGTACATGTCAGAGGCAAGATTCAGATCCAATTCTCTCCTGACTCTAAGTCTTTCCTCTATACCCAGGTAAATATTTAACAACCAATTCTCTTTAAAACAAAACAAACATCACTACCACCGCCTAAGAACATTTAGATTTGTTTGAATTTTATTCTATCATATTCTTAAGTCTAGATAATCCATAGAACAATAATTAAAGATGTTATTTGTAATATTTCTCAGTTTCTGAGCTATAAATAATCACACTGAAAACTTTAACAATTGACTCTTAAAAGCCAGTATGAACTGGCTCCAGCATGGGTAGGATTTCAAATATTACATCAATATTTGTTTAATTTTATTTAATCTTTTGTTGCTTTAGAGCATAAAATTTGGAGAAATAAGGGTAGAACATGGTTCAATAAAAGGATAAACTTTGTAACAGTTAGTTGTCCAACCATGAAATGGGCTAGACAGTGAGTTTTCTTCTATAGGAAATGTTCAACTAGGTGCAGTAGAAGTTATTCCTGAATTGGGCAGAAGACTGGGCAGGAGACTAGAGGCCTCAAGGATCACTTCCAACACTAGGGTAACTACTTTTAAAAGAGTTGTTTCTCCTATTCTTTTACTGCTAAAACTCACAGTTTTCGACTAGTGGTCACACAGGCATGGAATATGGAAAGGAAACCTTATGATCACATCAGAAATCCACAGGTAGAACAGAGCCAGATAATTGCTTTACCTAAGGATTGTTGAAAGCAGCTCCTTCACATTGGTTACTAGTTAGGCTCAACGTTGAAATGTAAAAAAAAAGTTTATTATGGACCAAGTTCTTGTGAGTTTACTTTAGTGGGATTTTTTTTGAGCGAAAGGAATTTTACTGTTTTTCTTTATTGTCTTTCCCCTTCCCCCCCTTTTTTTGTATCTGGGTCTTAAAATGAAATGGAAATAGACGAGGACTCCATAGTTTCCATGCAAGTCAATGAACCAACTACCAATAATAGGAAGTTGAGCTGAATATAAAACAGTTGATCTGAGAGATTAAGTCTAATATAAATTGTGAGCTTGATCCAATGGCACTTGATTAAAATGATTACCCCATCCCCTTTAAGATTTTCTGTTTCTGAAACATGGAAAACAAAAAAATCACTATGCTGTACTGGGCACCAAGTCATTTTATTAAATTGACATGCTTTTCTCTAAGATACTTCTCTCTTTTCCACCCTGCACATAATTGTGGTTTGTGGAAGATTTTGAGAGAAGTATTTTGGGGGCATTTGTGGAGAATAAAAAGATACAATTAGTGACCATATTTCTTTACTTCCCCTTCTCTCCCTGCCCCCATATCCCCACAAAGGTTAGTGGTAAAAGGTTGTATCCATCTTCACTTAAAACAATCAAACAAAACACCCCCACCCCAACTCCAATCCTACAAGCCAGTGTAGAAGGTTCACTGTGGATAGAGGATCAGAACACCACAGACCACGGGAATGTGACATTTGAATCTGTGGTTCCCCACGTTCAGTAACTCTGAGAGAAGTCAAGGGAAAGGATTTGAAAAGTGTTTGATGAAGGCTACTTTGTAGTAGTGTCAGGCACCAAAGCAGTACTTAATGAGGTAACTGGGACTTAGATTGGGAGGCATCTTATGAATCTCATATTGGGTGCTTTTGAGGAGTTACTAAAGCAAAAGATATTCAGAGGAGAGAGAAACTAGTCAAAATCGTCAAGAGAGGATTCATGGAAGACATTGAATTGTATCATGAAATAACTGTAAGAAAGAGATTTGAAATGATTAAAAAAGCTCATTATTCTAACACTTTAACACTGTTGTGCCCAGAAGGCTAGAATACTCCACTCATCCCTCCCCAAGAAGCTCTTCTGCTTTGGAGTCATCAACACTGGTCCAGGACAGATCAAGACCTTGGAGAAGTCTGGATTCTATAAGCAGGGAATTGGGTTTCCTTTTTTATATTTTTCAACGAATTAAACCTCCAACCCAGCATCCAGCATCCCAGGGGCACATTCTTAAAAGCTTCAGTTTTGGCTCATGTTTAAGCTTCCCCAAAGTGAAGAGTAAAAGATATTCAATATACAATATGAACGAGGTGTTATCATGTATAAGAGGCAACTAGACTTAAAGTGAGGAAAACCTGAGTTCCAAATTCAGCCTCAGATACTTAGTAAATGTCTGATTCTGGGCAAACCACTTAACTTCTTTCTGTCTCAATTTCCTATTCTATAAAATAAGGATAGTAATAGCACCACCTCTTATTTTGAGAAAAAATGAGATAATATTTGTAAAGCACTTAGCAAAACCTTAAAGCTCTAAATACTAGTATAATTATTAATAATAGTAGTAGTGGAAGTAGTAGTAGCAGTAGCAGCAGCTGTATCACAGCAGTAGTAGTAATAGTATGGGACAGGTATGAATATACCACTCACAAAAGCAACATTAAAACACCAAAAACAATCACAAATATGCATTTACAGAACAATTTAAAACAGAATTTAGTACTATAACTTGTATAGGCTGATTTTTAAACATAAAGCAATTTACAGGACCACTACTCAGTGTTTATTTCATCTCAGCTTTTCATCCTGTCCCTCAAATTTCTTGTTTTCTGCATGGTCACAGATTCTTCCTCTCATCTGCAACTATCTTCTCTAAGAAAAATGCTTTTCTTGACCCCAGGTAGAATCCCTTAAGGGGCCATGACCCCTGGATCTCCTGAACTAATGAGGTTATTTCCAAACCTTCACCCAGCCACCTAAAGAACAATGTGTGATTTCCCACCCAGGAAAGGAAACAAAAAGTAGAAAAGTGTCTAAAGGCCCAAAGCCCAAGCTCTCCTAGTTCAGTCAATGTTCCATCTCAGATGAACCATGGATTCAGAGAAAAGAACACCACTCATTTTCACATTCCCTGCAAAGTAAATCCAGAGACGGAGTACTAGTTGCCACACAAGAGAGATGAAACAAGAGAGCAAGCAATAAGCTCTCTTCTTTTTAGCTAGCTCAGCACCCCTCTTTCTGCTACCAACAGGTTTAGGAAACACCAAAAGACCACCCATGGTTTGGTGCACTACACCAAAGACCAACTCCTTTTGGGGCCAAGTCACTACAAAAAGAAAAAGCCATCACCTTGGGTACACCCAGTTACAAGCCTGGTCATCAGGAAGGCAATTTTGCACACATACCATTCAAACCCCAATTAGATGTTCAGTTCCAAGATTTTGGTGATTAACTAATACTAACCTTTTGCTTCCTTTCTGATTAAAGACGTATGCCTGTGATGGTGATTTATTTATAAAAGATGTTTAATAAATATCTGTTCAATTGAAATTAATCAACATTCTTTGTGAGTTTCATTTGTCTCATTTATAAAACTAAGGGGTTGGACTAAATAAAGTCTATCCTAAATCTAAATCTATTACTTTGGCCATCTTCCAACCCAGTACATTCATTTTTGTAAAGGAGCAAATGGATGTCTAAAGAATCAATAGACCAACCAAGTAAAAACCATTTATAAAGTATTTATTATGTGCTGGACACTGCTAGACAGAGGAGGTGCAAAGACAAAAACCAAAATAGTCTTTGCATTACACGTATAAGGAAATACAAAACATGCTAAAGTCAGGAGGACACTAACCGCTAGGTAGAAGTATCAGGAAAGGTCTAAAGTAGGATGTGTCTCTTGAGATGGGCTTTGGAGAGAGCGAGGCAGTCTAAGCGGCAGAGGAGAGATGGAAATGTAATCTAGCAATATTTGTATGTGTATTATGTGTTTATATATTTAAATATATACACAAATATACACCTTATGTTACATATTTCTATTTTACCTTTATGTTTATGCTGAGTATGTATGTCTGAATGTATGCAGGTACATATATACATATGTATATATATGTATAGAAATGCTTGTATGTATATATGTACTGTCTCTCCCATTACAATGTAAAACCCATTGCTAGTAGGGATTACTTCATTATTTGTGCACATATCCTCAACTCCTAGCACAATGGCACATAGTAGGTGTATGCATAATATGTGTGTGTAGTGTATATGTACATACAAATGTATATGTATGTGTATGCATATGCACATATAATACATGCACACATTAAGCACACTTATGTCTACGTGTATACCTATCAGTTTTCTTCTATCTTTTTCTACCACTATTTAGCACTGAAAAGTAGATAATCCATCTTGGGGAAAACACCAGCTCCTCCATTCCAGTCCCTCCAATCTTAACCCCAAAAGAACCTAAAAATCTTTAGGCTTGCTTGGTCTTTGGTTAAGGAAATATCTTCTGTCCTCTTCTGTTAAATTAGCCTAGTCTAAATTTTGGGAAATCATGTCTTTAAACTCTGGCAGTTATTTAAAGTGAATAAATGAGTAGATTTTCTGCTAATTTCTTGTATATTCTTTGTGTATGTGTGCTTCACTATTTGTATTTTTTTGGTTAGGAAATAATATTGGAGCAGAAAGAAATTTATATTTGTACATAGATACATACATATTTATTCATACCTATTTTTGTTAAAACTACTCAGCGGTCTCTTTTATCAAGGTTGAGTGATCTCTGCATTGTTTACAAAAGCTATCAGCTCATCAATATAACACATCAAAAGAGCCTTCTATGCCATCTAGGGGTAGGAGTCTCTTCATAGATGCATATCCAAGAGCTGGGACAACAAAGAATTTTTAGAGATAAATTTTAAATTTGTCTTTTGATCCCTGAGCCCCAAATATATAAACATCCAATATTACTACTACCTCATAGACATTGAATTATAGAATCAATGGACTCACAGAATATTAACACTAGAAAAACTTGAGAGATCATCTAAACAAACTTCTTTTTTGAGAGGAGGGAATGAAGAACCAATGAATTGCCCAGTGTTACAGAGTTAATTAGTGATAGTTATAGAAATACAGAATTTGGTAGTTTGAAGGGACCTTGGTGGCCATCTAGTATGCTGCATACACAGAATGGAAGAGATTTCTTTAGTTCTTATGGAGGTATCTAGGTAGTACAGTGGATAGAGCTCTGACTGTGGAGTCAGGAGAACCTGCATTCAAATCCAGCCTTAAACATTTATTAGTAATGTGACCCTGGGTAGGTCACTTACCCCTGTTTGCCTCAGTTTTCTTACCTATAAAAAGCTGGAGAAGGAAATAACAAATCACTCCAGTATCTTTGCCAAGAAAACCCCAAACAGGATCACAAAGAGTCTGACACTATTACTTGACTAAACAATGACAACAACCTTTCCTATGATACCATGATCTCAGTGCAGTACAATAGAAAAAGTGTTGACTTTGGAGTGATGTGACTTGAGATCATACTCCAGCTCTACTATCTATGACCCACATAGGTCACAGTTGCATGACTTTTGTTTTGGCTAGTAATTTTTTATAGAATGAGGAAGCGGAGAGAGATGAGCTCAAATCTCCCTGCTGATCTGAGTATATGACTCTATGACTTTGTCATTGAACCTGTAAGATGAAAACTGTTTAACTTAATGACCTCTAAATGCCTTTGAAGATTAAAAACTCATAATTCCATGATTATAAGAACACTCAAAATAAGTAAAATAAAGAAATATAACATACTATCCTTTATGTAAAAATATGATACCATCAATGTGCAATTGTATACATCTGTATTAGATTGTAACTCCATTAGATTGTAACTCCTCACAATCACAACCAAGGCTAAACTATCCTTTTTTTCACCACTGGATCTTGCACAGAATAGATGTTAAGAATTGTTAAATGAATGAATCATTAATAAAACATGTGTTTTAAGTCACTCTCTTCGGTGGTGATAAATTGTACTGAATCATTCATACTCTTTCATTAGACACTGGGTATATGTTGAAAAAAGAATTATGGAGATTATGGGTGGAGTCTGTCATTAGAGAGACTATTTATTTTCCTCTCATTTGATCAAACCTGTGGCTTTGGTCTCCCTAAATACCATGCTCTAAGCAACAAAGCTGAGTCTTGAAATTTACTTATTGGATGAGATTGGGTAATTCACATCCAAAGCAGCGAGGATATTATCACATGCTATTTACTATGCTGTAAAGAATCACGAAATACTCTTCATAAAGCCAAAGGAATTTCTTAAAAGAGAGATGTTGTGTGAAAAGTGGTGTTTCTCTCATGCACATTGTGTGTCACACATTTCTGGCTATAGCACAATCATCAATCACATAGAAAAAAATCTGAGGCACAAAAAAATCCAAGTACAGAGCTTTCCTTGTGTCCATGAGGAGTTGAGTTGGGGGAAACAGAGAACAAAAAAGTCGCTATAGTGGTCACAAACAATGCAGAAATAGCATCAGGCTAGGTAAGAGTCAGGACACCGAGGTTGGAGACCTGACTTCTTATCAATCTGCTGTGAGATCTTTTTTGTTCATTTGTTTTGTTTGTTTTTGGCTCATGAATTTTTTTTTTCTGTTTTGTCATTGAAATGTAGGAGTAGAATGTTAATATATTTCAGCTTACTTCTGTAATGCCAGGAATTAAAAAAAATACAGATCAGAGCTTTAAAAAAAAGTGACAAGTCACTTAACCCCTCTGGGATTCTGTGTCTGCATTTGTAAAATGAGGGGACTGGAGCAGATTAATTCTAAGTTCCCTTCTCGAGGAAATATGATTCTCTGATATGCATGAATCATAAAATCAGATTCTCTGAGGTGTAATGTTAATTAGAGTTAAAGGTCTTCTCCTCCCATTAATAGGTCTCAGCTGGAGCCCATTAAGGGAAGCTTGATTGGAGGTGTGGTTTTGTAGGAAGGACCATACCTTTTCTTAATTTTTAATGAAGCACGCGGTCATGAGGGTCTTGACGCCCTCTGGCTCAGAAAAGTGTATATATACTCTCAGATGAGGTTTTGCTTTGGGGCTTATTCTTTGGAAGAAGGTTCTTGTGCCGGATGAGACTGTGGGTAGCTGTTAAGGACCCCCTTGGCTTTGAAAACCCAGATGTTATTGCTTCTCTCTCTGGTAACTATGTATGTATGTAATTGTCAGACAGATCTGTCTGTCAGTCTGTGATGTATGTAATGCTTATAGTTAGAAAAAAAGTACCAAAACTTGAAGTGCATATACCCAAGTACAGATATTTCCTATATTACCCCTCAATTATGACTAAGAGGTTAGATGAATTGCCCAGGTTCATATACCTAATAAGTGGCTACCAGTGAAGCAGCACCCAGTAACTCACATTCTGTGTTAAAAGGCAGGATCACATGTGGAGGGAGAGAATAGAAATAAAAGGATATAGAAAGAAAGAGAAAAATGAGAGAAAAAGTAGAGAAATAATTTGGTGTTCTTATCTTTTTCTATTGCCAACAGAAGTGGGCAGTTAATGCTATTAATAGTTATCCTACTGACAGGAAACTCAGTGCCCCTCTTATGATAACACTTCCTGAAGAATATTGTCTTTTTAAATGTCCAAATACACAGCACATGCATGAAACTGAAATTCCACCTTCTATAGAAAGCAGACAGGATGGTCAAATAGCAGAAGAGAGAACAGGAAATGTAAGCCTGCGAAACAACCTTCCTAAGAGCAACTCTGGAATATTGAGTGACAACTTTTAAAGAGACGATTGGTTTGATCTGCTCTGTGCAAATAATGGCATCTCTACTTGGCAGCTCTGCCCAGACACTTGGAGGGAAGAAATGACGAATAACTTCACACACAGTGAACAACAGGTGCCTCTTAAGACAGAAGCCTGGGGGAGGCCCCTTTGCAAACTCAGTGCATGCACCAAATATTGATTTTTAAGGTCTTATCCTGAAATACTCTGCATGGTGACTGGAAAGGTAACTGGTTTATTTACCTTTAGCTGAAAATGTCAATGCTGAATTTTTGCTGATGGCAAACCTCAGAATCCTGAGACTAGCAGGAACTGGAAAAGATCATCTAATTTCCTTCTACTGTGTTCCATACAAATTGGAATAGACTTTGTGTCTGTCAACCTACTCATTCCTAGTTCTATGTTATTTTTGATCATTCTGTTTCTCTTGTCTGGAATGCCTCCCAGCATCCTGACAAACACCACCACCACCACCAATTTCCATCAGCTGAAGTATATCTTTTACTTCAAGATCCCCATAATCTCTTTTTTTCTACCATCAGAAGAAAGTGATCTCTCTCCTTAAATATCCCATGGTACTATGGTTGAATCTTTTGTTTTGCATTTATCTCAAATTTGTTACATATACATCTCCTCTCCACTCACACTCCCTTATTAAATTGCAACTTTCTGGAAAAAAAAGAGCTTGTGTCTTACCTATCTTGGAATTTCCAGTCCCTAAGCATAGTGATATAATCATAGTAGGTTAGGTATATAATAAAGGCTTAATGAATTTAATTTGAGTTGATTTAAATTGAATTCAATCCAGGCCACCATCATTCTTTAGACCAAGGGTTCTTAACCTGGGATCTCTGAGTTGGTTTTTCTCTTAATACTTTGATAACTGTGTTTCAATATAGTTAACTTCCTTTATAAGTCTATATTTCATTTTATAAATTCATACTGTCCTGAGAAGAGATCCATAGGCCTCACTGGCCTGTCAAAAGGATCCATACTATGAAACAGGTTAATGATCCCTACTTTAAACACAATCACTTCTAAAGTATCCAGAAATTACCCTGTTTGTAAAGAAACCCAAAGAAGTTCCATGGTCTTCCCTTCTGAATCTTCAGAACCCTTTCCTCTTTCTTTCTATATTCTTTTATTTCTATTCTCTCCCTCCACATGTGATCCTGCCTTTTAACACAGAATATGAGTTACTGGATGCTGCTTCACTGGGAGCCATTTATTAGGTATATGAACCTGGGCAATTCATCTAACCTCTCTTAGTCATAATTGAGAGGTAATATTGGAATATTTGTACTTGGGTATATGCCCTTCAAGTTTTGGTATTTTTTTTTCTAACTATAACCCTTCTTTCTCATATTTAGCCAGTTTGAACCCACCTTTTTTGTTCTGCCATCAGTCAAAATGGAAAAGATTGATTTACCTTATTTGATATTACCTTATGTGAATACTTCTTGTATTCAAAGACCATTATTAAGTCATCAACTCAGTATTTTTTACAGTTTAAATTATCCTACTTGTCATCTAAAGTTTCAATTGAGGAAATTATTCTTAAAAACAATTTACTGTAGTTTTTCATGATGTAAAAAGGTGACATGGGGCAAAAGTAGCATAAACATGACAGTGTATGATTGTAACAGCTTTGCCTCTCTAATCCATGAGTTAAAGGAAGTTTAACCTTTACAACATGCCTCCCTCTAAGGTTGCCGGTGTTGTTCTAATGTCAAGAGGACTGAATCCAATTTATTTTTTCTAGTGATGTGAGAGAATATATAGTCTAATGTTCTTCAGTCATAAGAGAGTATGAGGGCAGTACTTTCCATGCTTATGTTATGTTGTTTCATTTGTGTATGACTCTTTGTGACTCCATTTGGAGTTTTATTGGCAAGGATACTGGAATAATTGCCCATTTCCTTCTCTAGTTCATTTAAAAGATAAGGAAACCGAGGCAAACAGAGTTAAGTGACTTGCCTAGAGTCACACAGCTAATCAGTGTCTGAGGCTGAATTTGAACTCAGGAAAATGAGTTTTCCTGACTCTAGGTCCAGCGCTCTAAGCGCTGCACCTCCTTGCCCTATGTGCTGAAAGAGCCAGGTTTGCTATTTTTAATTTCAAAGAATCTACAAAAATATGACTATAAACAGCTATAATGCTGCAAAACAGGTAAGTATTACATACATAAAAATATAAATATTATACATATAAATAAATCGTCTAAGAAGGAATGGAATATTTTGATACTCTGTTAAATGTTGAATTCAATACAAATAAGAAACATTTATGGATTACATAGGGAACATATTTCATTTATTTATTAAATTATTGAGCACCTACAAGGGGCAAAGTGTTGTGTAGAAGAAAGAGCATTGGACCTGAAGCCTAGATTCAAATCATGGCTTTGCCACTTGCTTACTTACTTGCCATGAGCAAGTGAGTTAAACTCTTGGTGCCTTGGAATATCATAAAATTTTGTATTATTACTATTGCTGAGGAAGCTGGAGGTACAGTGGACACAGCCTGTAGTCAGGAAGACCTGAATTTAAATCTGGCCTCAGATACATATTAACTGTGTGACTGTGGGCAAGTCACATAACTTATGCCTCAGTTTACTTAACTGTAAAAGAATTATTGTGGAGATCAAAGGAGATATTTATATAAAACACAGTGCTTGGCACATATTAAGCACTAGATAAAATGCTTATTTCCTTTTCTTCCCTCCCCTCTCCCTCTCCCCTTCCCCCTCCCCCTCCTTCTTTTTCTTGTTATTACTACAGAATCACACAACATCAGAGCTGGATGGCTCCTGGGAGTATATGTACCTACTGATTCAACCTGAACAGAAATTCCCCCTGGAAAATCACTCACCAATAGTCGCCCAGTTTGCAATGGAAGACCTACAGTGACGAGAACCCACTACCATCTGAGGCAGTGTGTTCTACTTTTGTATAGTAATAACTGTTCAGAGATTTTTCATTATATTAAGTAAAAATTGGGTCCTATGCACCTAGTTATGGTCTTTGGGGCTCAACCTCCTCATATATGAAAGTCCTGAAGGAAACTATTACATTTCTTCAAAGTCTTGATAAGTCTTTAATCATGTCTAAATAACAATTTCTCACATTTTTTTGTAGTGCTTTATACCTGGTGTATAAGGCATTTTCTTCAATAACCCTGTGAAATATACATATATATTATATAAATATACTATTAGACATCATAAATATGTGTTTATAATATGCTATTATATAAATATATTATAAAAACAAGTTATAGAAATATGCTATCATATATTAAACCTATATTTATAATATATAAATATACAATTACATAAATATATAAGCAAATATATTATATTATATAAATATACTGTTATATAAACATATATAAATATATGTAAATATATACATATATAGATAGAAATTTAACATTTACATAAGACCTTAAGACTTGCAAAGTGCTTTACAAATACTTACAACAACCCTTGGAGATAGGTGCTGCTATTACCCCATTTTACAGATGAGAAAACCAAACCAGAGATTAAATTATTTGCCCCGGGTCACACAACTTGAAAGTGTTTGCAGCCAGATTTGAATTTAGGTAACATTAATACAACGACAACAACTAAGTGCTTACTATGTGCTAGGTAGGTGCTATGCTAAGTGCTTTACAATTAGTATCTCACTTGATCTCAGGATCCTGGGAGGTAGGTGCTATCATCATCCGTATGAAGATAATGAGGCAAACAAGAGTTACATTACTTGTCCAGGATCATACATCTAATAAATGTTTGAGTCTGCATTTGAATTCAGGTCTTCCTGACTCCAGGTCCAGCACTCTACTGTGTCACCTAGCTGTCAACTAGTGTGTTAGACCCAATTTATAGAGGAGGAAAAAGTCTGAGAGAGTTTGATTTGTCCATAGTCCGACAGCTGAGTTGGATTTTGCTAGAACTCCATTTAAACTCTAGTCTTCTGTCTCTAAGTTATATTTCCACTAAATTATGTTGTCTATCTTATACATCATACATGCTGTTTCTCTGATGGCATGATCTTCTTCGGCAACAAAGGACGAACACACACAAGCTACATATGCATGTTATATCTATTGCATATGTATTTTTCTTGAGCTAGAGTATTAGCATTTTAAATTGACTAGTTAAGATGAACTTAATTGGAGGTAAGAAACTCTTTTAAAAAAAAAAAACAGGCAAAAAGTTCTTTGATGTGTTATATATCCCCATATTGAATACAACACTACATACATCTGACCAAACCCTGAACTTCTTCACGTAAGTGAGACCATGGAATAAAATAAGATGTAATCTTATACAGGAATAGGCTCCTATGTATAAGCAGCTTGTTGTTTGGGACTCAGAATCTGGAAGGCAAGTTCAACTCTGTAACCCTGGTTAACCTCTATCTGCCTCAATTTCCTCATCTGTAAAGTGTCAATAATAATAACACCTTGCCCCCAGGGTTGTTGTGAAACTAAAATATTTTTCTTAACCTTAAAATGCAATATAAATGCTAGCTTTTATTAGCTACAAATTCAGGTAAAGTTGACTTCTTACTCATGAAAAACACAGTCTTGGTTTATAGATAATCCATTGTTGGAGCTAATAGTGAAAAGACTAGCACAGACCATCTGTTTGGAGTTGTTGGATGCTAAAATAATGACCAAGAGCATCGTAGGTGGTGACTAGTACCATTAAGCTACTATGCACCATCATCAGCATGCTCTCTTCTACTTCTCTGTCTTTTCTTCTGGATTCCATTCTAAAGTGAACAATACTGAGAGGTCACACTGCATCACTTTTATCCACCCCACTCCAACCCCTACCTCAGCGATACCAGGCACTCCTATTACTTTGACATTTAATGCAAGAATCTCAGCTGGGAGTGTAACATCAGAAGGGCTTAAATTTTACTATAAAGATGAAGACAGTTCTGTGGTTTCTACAAAATAATAATTATGTTAACCATTGTTACTAAGTAATCATTTTGGCACAGTACAAGCTTCACACAATGTGAATGAGGCAAGCAACAAAGAAAAGTACTATCAAGTCAACTTGTTTTGTTTGAGATGTTTGGGGTAGGGTAGCAGTGGAGACCAGAGAACACAAGGCATCACTCTATGTTGGGGTGACAAGAGATTCTAAATACTTGTCTCAGGGGGCAGACACCACAAGACATTACGAGTTAATAGCCAGTTAGACTGCTGATGAGAAAGTGCTCACTTTGGGTGCAGCCTCTGAAGAGTACCTTGAATTCCCCATTTTAGTTAATTACTTTTGAAAACTAGGTGTTAAGTTCAGTTATCATGTTGATGGAGCGTAAGAACAATTAGCACCCTTTTAATCTCAGCGCCCTAGGTCAAAGTCCCGGTCACCCCACCCTCCTGAGAGCTCTCCTAATTTAAGCAACTTTTACAGCAATAGCTCTTCACACTAGAAACAACTGCATAGTTCACATGCTCTTTTCTTTAGAGTTTATATATTTGTTCTAACATGAAATTACAAATAGATTATTATAACTTTAGCATGACTGTTTTCCATGTTTTTGAGTAGCTTTTCACTTTATAGAATAAATGATTTCTTGCCCAAGTTGGTCATAAAGTTAGCATTAGTAAAATGAATCTTATTTTTCTATGAACTGACATAATAAAATCAAAGTTATACTCCAATGGGGAAATATACCTCAAGAAACTGAGATGACAGTGTTTCACAATGAAGTGGATGAGATAACAATTCAAGTAGTAGATGAGTATTGAAGTACAATCAAGGTTATGTATATGGGGAATGACAAAAATTGAATTATATAGATTACAATGGACCTTTTGAGGTCACATTTGCTTTGGGATCAAGGAATGAAAAAGGCAAAAAACTTAGACTATTTAGATGTCTGTGAGGCAACAAGCATTTATTAAGCACTTACTATGTGCCTGGCATTGTGTTAAACACTGGGGATATCGAGCAAAAAAGATGACAGCCCCTGCTCTCAGGTAGTTTACTGTCTAATAGGAGAAGACAATTACCTAAAAGGGAAGCTAAAAAGTCCAGAGAGAGGGTTAGGGAATGAGATACCCAGTACAGGGGTATGAGTAAATTCATATTGTGGCCTGATGATATTGCTACCATCTAATTAGAGGGAGGAAGAGCAGAGGTAGAGGATATTTTCCTCTCCATGCATATACATTGTAAACATTTCCTTCAACAAGAAAATTGGAAGGACTTGGTAAGGAACAGATGTTATTACAAAAAAATGAAAATGACCATATTTTAACAGACTAATGGTTATCAATGTAGTGGCCCTCTCAGAAGCAAACTACTCTTGTGGCCACATCATCAACCAGCAAAAATTTGATCTCCTTATCAAACAGAAAGACATAGCAACCAAAGTCAACACCAGTAAAGAGTACAAACTTATTTGCAAATCATTATGAAAGAAAATAGAAAATTATTAGCATTATTCGCTCACAAAAATAGCAAGACTCAGTTAAGTGGTGAATATATCTCCTAGAAAATTTAGATATTCTCAAGAACAGTGTGCAGACGAAAGTAGAAAAACAAAATAAATATGGAATGGAATAGATCTGCCAGACTTTCTACAGTGATCTTTTCTAAAATGGTGGAAATACCACATATGAACTCTATCACCTCAAATATAAGACTCAGGAGAAGCACACAAAGGTAAACAGGAAAGGGAAATCACAAGGGATTTAAGGTTAAACTCTTTACATTCCCACAGGGGAGATGAGATGAAACTTGTGACTCATAAAAACTTCCACATTGTTAGGGCAGTTAGAGTATATATATATATATATATATATATATATATATATATATATATATATATATATATATATATATATATATATATATATATATATATATATATATATATATATATATATATATATATATATAGACAGAGAGCACAGGTGAGAGTTGAATATGAAAGGATGATATCTAAAAAAAATAAAATTAAGCAGTGAGAAAGGGGAATGGATTGAGAGAGAGAGAGAGAGAGAGAGAGGGACGGGTAGAATGGGGTAAATTACATGAAAGAGGCAGGAAAAAGCTTTTACAATGGAGAGGAGGATGGAGGATTGGGGCGAGTGAGTAAATCTTAACTCTCATCAGAATTGGTTCAAAAAGGAAATAACATATGTACTCAAATGGCTATAGAAATCTATCTTGCCCTACAGGAAAGTAAGAAGGGAAGGGAGAAGAGAATGATGTGATAGAAGGGAGAGCAGAAGAGGGAAGGGGCAGTCCGAAACAAAACACTTTTGAGGAGGGATAGGGCGAAAGAAATGAGAGAACAGAATAAATGGGGTGGGGGAATAGGATAAAGGGAAATAGATTTATGAATCTTAACTGTGAAAAAAATTTTGAAGCAAGTTTCTCTGCTAAAGGTCTCATTGCTCAAATATATAGAGAAATGAATCAAATTTATAAAACTAGGAGCCATTCCACAATTGATAAATGGTCAAGGGAAATGGACAATTTTCAGATGAAGTAATCAAAGCTAGCTATTACCACATTCTGAGAATGTGGTCTAGATTGCTATTGCTTGGAGGGATGCAAATTGTAACAATTCTGAGGTCCTACTTCATACTTATTGTATTGACCAATAGGACAGAAAAAGAGAATGACAAATGCTGGAGGGGATGCCAGAAAAATGAGACTTCAATGCACTGTAAGTGGAGTTGTGAACTGATTCAACCATTCTTTAGAGCAATTTGGAACTATGCCCAAAGGGCTATAAAACCATGCATACCCTTTGACGTAGCAGTGCCTCTGCTAGGTCTGTATCCAAAAAGAGATAAAAAACAAAAAAGGAAAAGGACCTATATGTGTGGAAATATTTATAGCAGTTCTTTTCTGGTGGCATGGAGTTAGAAATTGGGAGAATGTCCATCAGTTAGGGAAGGACTGGACAAATTACACTATACAATTATTATGGAATACTATTGTGCTATAAAAACTGATAAGCAGGGTGCTCTCAGAAAATCCTGAAAAGACTTACATGGGCTAATACAAAGTAAAATGTATGTGTGCAAAGCACCAGCAATATTATAAGACGATTAGCTGTGAATGGTTTAGCTACTGTCATCAATACAATCATCCAAGGAGTTCTGATGAAAAGGGCTATTCATCCCTAGACAAGAACCGATGGTGTCCGAATAAAGACAAAAGCATATTATTTTTTAACTCTATTTTTCTTGAGGGTTTTTTTGGTTTATTTTTTTCACAACATGACTAATATGGAAATATATTTTGAATGACTACACATGTATAATCTATATTGAATTGCTTGCCTTCTGAATGGAGTGGGAGAGAGGAAGGGAGAGAATTTGGAACTCTAAGTTTTAAAAACAAATATTAAAAATTATTTTTACATGTAATTGGGGGAAAATAAAATATTAAATCTTAAACCAGCTTATAGTTTAATTTGTTAGTTAAATGGTTTTCTTACTTTCAATTTTATTAATCTCTCCTTTGATTTTCAGGATTTCCAATTTGGTGTTTAACTGAGGATCTTTAATTTCTTTTTTTCTAGTTCTTTTAGTTGCATGCCCAATTCATTGATCTGCTTCTTCTCAATGCTATTGATATGAGCAATTAGAGATATAAAATTTCCCCTAAGTATTGCTTTGGCTGTATCCCCCACACATATATTATGATTATATAAGGTTTGATGACCGATGCAATTTCGTTCAAAGAACAGTTGAGTATTGCAACCAAATAGAATGCTTATGGATGTGTCTGAGCGCTGACCAGTTTTATAGAGGATGTCTTGCACATAATACAAATAGAAGAGGGATTCCTTTTTAATACTGAAGTTCTATAAATACATCTATTTGCAGATGACATTATTCTAATTACATTGGCTCTTGAAGTATTACAAGACCTTTTTGATAAAATTATAGGTTCTTCAAAGTGACTGGTTTAATCATTCACAAGAAAAAGCCAAATTGGATGAAAAACAAATATTAGTCAAATAATAACATAGTCTATGGAGTTAATTCATATAGGTACATCTGAAAGGAGCTCTAGATAGATAGTGAGCTTGATCAAAAATTGAATAGCAGGTGACAGCCTGGACTGGATTGAATTTGGGAAGTTGTGTAGCACTTCATTGATCCCAAGTTGTTTGCTATCTTTTTAATACCAACATTTTTCTAGCAATGCCATCTGGCTGTACACAAAGTGATCTCAAAGTGTACAAAGATGCACAAAGTGATCTTAGCATAACTGAAACTCAAGGTTACCCAAAGGGAAAGATTCAGGTTGGGAGTAAATAGGTTCTGACCCCAGAGACCCATAATCCTCTCCAACCAGGACCTAGATGAAGGTGCCATCTGGTGAAGATGGCAGTGGCCGTGGTTGGAAACACAGGCTGCCGGCTCTGACCCTGACTCGCTCAGCTGCTCACCATCCAGACTGTTCGCTATGGCTCCACGGTTGTCACCTGACACGTTCAAGTTACGCAGTTTGAGCAACAGAAGCTGATGGCACTGACCCAGTACTTCCCCCCCACTCTACAACCTACCATTTTTTCATGTTGTTTTTCCTTCCCTCCCAAGCCACCCTTGGAAAAACTAGACTTGAATTGACTGCTCCAAAGGGATGGGAGAGAAGTTTTCAGAAAAAAAAGATGGAATGATTGCTATCTGTCAGAATATGGCCTTGAGTACTGAGGAAAAAAGGCTCCTTGTCAGGCAACAGTTCTGGAACAACAATATCTCTGTGAAGGTTTTTCCCACTTGGATCCTGAAGCCATTCCTGGCAGAATCCAAGTACTTCTGCCTCCCTTTGTCATGCATAACATGCTGCTGGTGAGCTCAGAACTCAAGGCCAAGGAGAAGCTTTCAGTCTTGAAGACCATGCCTGTCTGACCCCTAGTTGGTGGTTGCTTTGATGACACCATCCTTATCTATCAAGGTTTCCTGAACTATTGAAAACTACCCTGGAAATCTTTGATACAGTGGAAACTGACGGGGGTGGCCTGACACTTCTGCTATCTCAGACCCACTCCCTCCTACAGCACCAGACCCTTTAGTTAACTGCCTTGTTGGATCAGCACATCAGACAGCAGCCCAAAGATGACAACATAGTACCCAGCACTGGAGAGCTGGGTCCCTTGACCCTGGAACAGACACTTAGCTGGGGGAGTCTCAGCATTCATAAATGTACTAAAAAAATACAGTATCTCCTCTTACACACACACACACACACACACACACACACACACACGACTTTATTTCATGGCATGAATAATAGCCTAAAAGTTAACATGGGAAATCCTTACATTCTTTCTTCTGTCATCACATGCCCAAATTTATATCACCAACAATGACTTGTACTCATTAAGTGACAAAAAAAAGATTTCCTCAAGACTGCTCATAAAAAGAACAGACAAAGAAATGGAATATATATATATATATATATATATATATATATGCAAATATATATACATACATACATATAGTCTAAGGACCACATTATACATGAAATATTTAAAGAAAAGCAGAGGAGGATATCTAAAATGTTGGATATATAAGGGATTTATGGAAAGACATAAGCAAGAAGAAATGTGTTTGGGTATTGGGGGAAGGGAGTTGGAAGGAGAGTTTGCAGTCTGCAATGGTAGAGAATTTTTGATATGATTGTAAATCCACTTAAATATTGAAGTAGAAGACTATTCTTCACAGTGCAGAAATAATTATAAGGATCTGAGGACAAAAATGAAATTCCTTCCTTCCTTCCTTCCTTCCTTCCTTCCTTCCTTCCTTTTTCTTCTTCTCAGGTAGTTTGTTCCATTAATCTTCAGAGAGGTTAATTAACTTGCTGGGGGTACAGAGCAAGGCCAGTGAATATGTTGGGAACCAAACCCAGGACAAAATAGAATGAATTAGTAATGTTTTTTTCCCAGTAGTCCCTCAACCTGTGAACTATTAGGCTTTAAGAGTACTGTGAAATATTACACTGAATCTATTTAAAAAAAACCCAAAACAAAACACCCCAACAACTCCTGTGCAGAAATTGTCTGGGAATTAAAAAAATCAGTGCTTAATATTCTTATTTCCATTAGGATCCTGTTTATGAAGAATCTCTTGCTTTATTTTTCACATTATGGCTATTGCTGACTCAGGACGCAAGGAAGAACAAATTGTGTAATTTGAGTTGAGAGGAATCTTTTCTGCAGTTGTTCTTAAATAAAAACACATATAATGAGCCAAAACCTGCCTAGAGATCTGTGTGCACAGCTCCCATTGACGTCACTTGGAAGTATGTGTGGGCAGAAATTGGCCCACTTACTCAAGCATAATCTTTTGAAAACTGAACATTTTTAAATCCTTTAATCTCAAGCTACAGTAGGTAGAAAGCAGCTATCATATGGAACTTTTCTTATTTACTTGGAAATAAACTTGTTTAGAGCTCTGAAAGGAATAGTCTTATAGGAATCCTCTCCATTGGGAGACTAGTTAGCTTTTTTAAAAAAACAGATTCAAATACAAGAGGCCTTAAAATAGTTCATGTAGTCCAATCCTCTTGTTTTACAGATGAGGAAACTGAGTCTCCAATATATTGGGTGACTTAGTCAGGATCACACCATGAATTAATTAGTGAGAGAGTTGGCACCGATGTCCATATTCCACTCAAGGCTCTGTTGTGACAGGAAAATACAATAGGACAAACATCTCCATTCTGTCTCCACATAGATTCTCAGTCTTAACAGTGATTACCTAATGGAGTCCATTCCCCAGAAGTGGCTAAGGGCTACAGATACAAGGGGCTGACGATGACTAACTAAAATAGAAAGAATTTGGGCCAGAAGGTGGGGGTGGAAAGCAGTTGAAACCCACTGGAAACACATTCATCCCAAGGAATTAGAATGCCAGACAAATTAAAGAATATCTTGAGAGTCTTTCTCAACTGTGAGAACTCAACAGTTCCAAATGTACTTCCAACATAACCCATATGGGCAATCTCTAGGAATAAGAAAGCACCACCCTTACTTCACCAGGTTCATTTTGGCCAGCATGTTTTTCTATATTATATGACCACTCATTTATTACACATAATTCCAAATTCATTTTACAATGAGCAACTAACTAGACAGAAATCAGTCACTTCTTGAGTAATAATTTACATATTTATAGGTACATATCTGTATTTATATCTGTGCGTATTTCCATACATCCATGTGTATATGTGTATGCATGTACATATGCATGCATGTGTGTGGGTGTGGGGGGTGGGTGTATGGAAAAACAGAGAGGCAACACGGATAGAGTTGTTTTTTTGAGCCAGGAAGACATGGGATTAAGTCTAGCCTTTGACATATGCTGACAAATATGACCTTGGGCAAATCACTTATCTATTAATGTTCTAAGAAATTTTTTAAGATACAAAGCTGCAGAAAAGATGTTTGTTGGCTTGCATTAGTAGAGGGGGTTTTCTTATCTAGAAGTTGCATGTACCAGTGAAATCACACATATACACAAATATACATGTATATTTAATGTACATGTGTAAATATATATTTCATATATATTATATGTACATATGATATCACACATAGACATAGGTATACACCTATATCTGTATTATAGGTCTCATAGGTATATTTATAATAAAGCATATGCTTCTATCTATCTAGATATAGGTATATACTTGTATTATAGAGACAATATATGTCTATATATATAAAGGATATGTTATAGATATTATATATACATATATATGTATATATTTACATAATGGATATGTTATACACATGTTATATATAATAGATATGTCTATATATATGGATATATAATGGATATATATCCAAATCTATGATAAATGTGAGTAAAACTAATTATGAATCTGGAACTAAAAATGAATTTAGAGGTCACATTATCTAATCAGATGAAGAAACTGAAACCCAGAAAGGACAAATGACTTTCCTTGTGTCATACAGATAATAACAAATCTAGAGCAAGAACCAAAGTCCTCTGGCACCAAATGCAGTACTCCATTACACCACATTGCTTTCCTATATAGGCAGATTAAAGGTTAAAGACCCAATGTACCATATATATCTCATATGCCAGAGGTCATGGACTCCTTTGGCAGCCTGTTGAAGTTTGTAGACCTTATCTCAAAATAAATTTTTAATGCACAAAGTAAAATACATAAGATTATAAAATAAATCAGATATACTGAAATACAGTTGACAAAATGTGTGTTCATCTTTCGTTGCTGAAGAAGACCATGCCATCAGAGAAATGATGACATGACTTGCACTTTACTTTGTTTTGAGTGAGGGAGGGCTGTGCAGGTCATCAGTCTCACTTCATCTCCAGAGCCATCTGAATCCAGTGACCAGATATTCATCAGGATGACTGGAAATGACCCAGGATGAGGCAGCTGGGGTTAAGTGACTTGCCCAAAGCTAGTGAGTGTCTAAGGTGAGATTTGAACTCAGGTCCTCCTGACTCCTGCACTGGTGCTCTATCCACTGCACCACCTAGCTGTCCCCAGTTGACAAAATATATATTTTTTAAAAGGTGCATGGATCCTTGGTTAAGAACCCCTGCTCTGTATGACAGACTACTACTTATTTCAATAGCCATCAAGTTTACCTACAGATAAGAATTGACTTTGAAGATTCTCACCTTAATGGAAATGATCTTCTTTCCTACCAGCCTTGGAAAATCTCTGCCTATCAGAGAGCTGTTCTCTACCCTTTAACAAGACTTTGCTCTTCCTACATTCTCCTTGTCTTGCTTTGCCTCTGGTAGAATGTGTCATCCCCCCATTACCCCAACCTTTTTTTTCCTCCTTGAGGATACTCTGTGGCAGTTGGTCTCTTTCATTTCTTCAGTAAATGTTTGTGGTGGTCCAAGTTATAGAAGTGTTATAACTGGACACCCGAGTTTTTGTTGTCTTCCTCTAACCACAAGTACAGCACAAACTGTGGGGCTGGAGTTTTGTGGGGAAAGGCATGGGCAAGTCATTCTGTACAGGAAAGGTGGCATTCAAAAACCTCCTCACTGGTTCAGTCTTATAAGGCTATCATTTTTAGTGTCACCAGAGTAGAACATTACAGAGAAAAACAGTAATAATGGTATTTTTCATTTATTTAAAATGCTGAAAGTTTTCCTTACAACAACTCCAAGAAGGAGACGGTACGAGTATTATTACCCATATTTGGCTAAAGAGGAGAGTGAGCCTCAGAGAAGTTGTGATCATCTCAAGATCCTAAAATTTATTATTAGAACTGTGATTTGAACCTGAGTCTGAAAACTGTGAAGTCAGTGCTTCTTCCATGATGCTGAAATGAGCAATAATGAAAGCTAATTTGGATATAATAGCATTTCTTAAGAAATTTCTGGGAATAAAGCTTAATTTATTTTGTTATCACTTTTTTTCATAATTGAAAAGTTATCCTTGCTTTTCCATTTTAGTCTCAGAAAAATTTATTTTCCTTAAAAAGAAAACCAAGCAGCAGCCTGACTGTAGGGTCTTGATGGGATCAAGAAGGCTAAACATTTAAATAAAGGCTTTCTTCTTCCAAAATATGTATGGTTTTGAGTCCCTGATTCATTCTGGAAATTTACTAGATGATGCTTCTTGGCAGATATAACCAAATGCATGACTAATAAGGGGCAAGAGGGCAATTATATTTATTTTGTATATTAAATTGGCTTTCCTTCCTATAAGTGTACTTTTGTATTCACATAAAATAATAATTTTAACCAGCAACAACAATATTTTGTATTCAGTGCTGTCTTTTCATGAAAAGAAATAAAGAAACCTTAGATTTCAGTAAGTTCAATCAATATTTATTGACTTATTACCCACTACATGGCACATTATGCTAGGTGATAAAGAAAATCCAAGATAAGGTCCTGCTCAAAAGGAGTCTGCAGTCTAGTACGAGAGATAAGATATGCAACACCCCTTCCCTCCAAATCACCCAAAATTCATTATACAAAATAGAATATGAACAATTAGGAGAGGCAGGAAAGAAGTAGCTAAATTCCTAGAAGGACCAGCTCACTGGGAAAATTTATTTACATAGTCCTCTAAACTTCTTTTTTAACTCATTTGTTTCTCCACAATCATGGTGGAAGGTACATATAAATATTCATGCTCCTTTTTTCAGATAAGAAAATTGAGTCTTCAAGAGTTAGTCAACAGGCATTAACTGTTTGTAATATCCTGGGCACTGTGCTAAGGAGTTGTCATTCATCCTTCACTTTCTGAAGAAGCCTAATGACATCATGATGTTGGAGCAGGGTACAGTGTGTTTGGCTGTGGCTGATCATCCAATACAAGTTTGGAAGGCTCTACCACAGGTCAGGCACAAGTAATCCATTTGGCATGGAGATGTCTTTGGATTTATGCTGCTGATGTTTCCTTTGGGTTATTGTAATTCTGCTTTGCTCATAGAGCACAGTGGTTTCTTTGATGTGGGCATGCCATGCTGGGAAGTCCTGTGCTCCCATCTCCCATGTCTCACAATTCATCCTAAAGTTCTTCAGAGAAATCTTGAGAGTATTCTTGTACTGCTTCTTCTGACAGCCACATGAGCACTTGCCTTGTGTGAGTTCTACATAAAATAGTCTTTCAGGTAAGTATGTGTTTAGCATTTGGACTATGGGGCCAGCCCATCAGAGTTGTGTTGTGCATAGTGGAGTCAGAATGCTTGGCAATTCAGCTTGAGAGAGGACCTCAGTGTCTAGTACCTTTCCTTGTTGGGTGATCTTTAGCCTCTTCCTAAGACAGATCAAGTGGATATGGTTCAGTTTTCTGGCATGGTGCTGATAGACTGTGCATATTTTATAGGAATACAATAAAGAAGTCAGCACAATGGTTCTGTAGACCTTTAGCTTAGTTTGTACTTAATATCTCTTCTCCACCACACTTTCAGAGCCTCACATATGCTGAGTGAGCTCTGTCAATGCATGAGTCAACCTCATCATCTATGTGGACACGCCTGGAAAGTATACTCCCAAGGTAAGCGAACTTATCCACAGCATTCAGAATTTCTCCATTTGCTGTAATTGATGGTTCTACATATGAATGGTGTGGTGTTGGCTGGTGTAGAACCCCTGTTTTCTTGGTGTTAACAATCATGCCAGAATTAGCACAAGTGGCAGTGAATTGATCCATATTCTGTTGCATCTCAGTCTCAGAGGCTGTATTAAATACACAATCATTTTCACAATTCATAATCATAATTAAATGTACAGGAATGTATTAATGGAGTTCACTTTGGTCTTGGCTTATAGCCTTTCAAGTTAACGTTTTAGCATAAGTGCAGTAACTGACCCTGATGTCATTTTTGTCTTTGTTGAAGGATCTGACAACACCACAGAAAATAACATGCTGAAAAGCACTGGAGCAAGCACACAGTCATGATTCCATTCATTGGTGAATGAGAATGCATAAATGCATCATCCTTTATCCAGAACTTGTGCAAGCCTGCCATTGAGAAATTGGAGTATGATACTGATGAACTTCTCTGGGCAACCAAATTTTGCCATGATCTTCCACAAGCCTTCACAACTGACAGAATCAAAGGCCTTGGTTAGGCTGACAAATGTTACGTACAGACCTCTGTTCTGCTCCTGGCATTTCTCCTGGAACTGTCAGTCAGCAAACACTATGTCGACTGTTAGTCTGTTACTCAGTCCTTTATGTAGCCACTTTGGCTCTTAGGTAGATAACCTTCTTTCAGGTGAAAGATTGTCCAATTAAAGAGGATTCTGCAAGAATCTTGCCAGCAATGACTAAGAGAGAGATCTCATTGTAATTGTCACAGGACAGCCTGTTTCCTTTTCCTTCATAGAGTTGGATAATGGTGGCATCTTTATCCCTTGGGGAATAATTTCTTCTTGCCATATAAACCAAAAGATTTGTCAGCTTCTGTATGAGCAGTGAATCTTCTGCTTTGTGGATTTCTGCTGGGATGGAATCAGGACTGAGTACCTTGCCACTTGAGGGGAGCCTGATGGCATTCAATACCTCTTCTTCAGTTGGAAGTTGGACTAGAGAGGGATTGATTATACCCTGAGGCTTATGGTCAATGGCTTCAGTATTGGTTGATGATGGTCTGTTGAGAGCACTATGGAAGTGTTTAAACCATCTCTCCAGGATTCTGTTCTTTTTACTGATCAGTGTGACTCTGTCAGCACTGAGTAGTTTTAGATGCATCATAGGCCTTTGACACATAAATAGCCTTTAGTGCATCACAGAAGCACTTTGGATTACTACATCAGTGTATAACAGAACTTTATATGCCTTCTTACTCAGCCAAGAATCCTGCATCTCTCTAAACTTTGCTCATACTTTTCTTTTAGTGGAGTTAAATGCTCAGTAGTGAGGGCAAAGGAAACCTTCCCCCCAATATAATCCATCCTCTGAAGGAGAGTGCCTTCTAAGGGGAAAGTATGTAATTGTACGTAAATACATCCAAATGTACAAGATTATCTATATATACACACATATATAGGTGTGTGTACATATTATATACACACACACACAGAGACAGAGACAGAGAGAATAGATTAAAGAAATTTGAAAGAGAAAGGCATTAATAGCTAGGAGGGACTGGGAAAAACCTTTTGCAGAAGAGATTTGAGTTGAGACTTGAAGGAAATGGGAAGTTAAGAGATGGAGGTGTAGGAGTAGAATATTTAGGCATGGGGACAATCAGTGCAACATCACAAAGAAGGGAAATGTAATATCATCTTGAAGAAACTGAAGTTAGGTTTATGTAGCTAGAGACTGTAGAGTGTATATAAGAGAGTAAGGTATAAGAAAGTTGGGAAGGCAGGAAGGACTCAGGTTAGGAAAAGTTTTAAATTCTAAGCAGAGGACCTTATTTTTTATCCTGGAGACCTAGGGAGCTACTGGAACTCATGGAGAAGGGATGGTAGGGGGCAGACAAGGGGAGGGATATATCAAGACCCACACTTTAGAAAAATCACCTTGGCAGCTAAGGGAAGATGAGTTGGGAGTAGAAAGAGACTTGAGGCAGGGAGACCAGTTAGAAAACTCTATGACATTAGCCAGGTAATACAGGAGCAAGCTAATGTGGAAAAGAACATAGAGATGTTGTAAAGATAGAAAGTTCTTTTTTTTTTTTTTTTTTTTTTTTTATTTATTTAGCTTTTTACATTCATTTTCACAAATTTTTGGGTTCCAAATTTTCTCCCCTTTTCTCCCCTCCCCCCACCCCAATACCCCAAGCAATCCAATTTTCCCTATCTCCAATCTGTCCTCTCTTCTGTCATCCCTCCCCTCCCTTGTCTCCATCTTCTCTTTTCTCCTGTAGGTCCAGATGACTTTCTATTCCTCATTAACTGTATGTCTTCTTTCCTAGTTGCAACAACAATACTAAACAATTGTTCCTAAGACTTTGAGTTCCAAATTCTCCCCATCCCTCCCTCCCCACCCATTCCCCCTGGTACGGCAGACAATTCACTATAGGCCATATCTGTGTAGCTTTGCAAATGACCTTCCTGATAGTCGTGTTGTGTAAGACTAACTGAATTGCCATCCCTCCTAACCTGCCCCTCATTGTTTCTCTTCTGTCCCCTGATCCTGTCCCTCCCCAAGTGTTGACTCTCAATTACTCCCTCCTCCCTTTGCCCTCCCTTCCATCATCCCCCCCCCAATATCTCCTTCTCCCCCGCTTTCTTATACTGTAAGATAGGTTTTCATACCAAAATGAGTGTGCATTTCACTCCTTCGTTTAGTCAAATGTGATGAGGGTAAACTTTTGTTTGTTTGTTTGTTTGTTTTTTTCCCTCAGCTCTCCTCGTTTTCCCTCCACTAAAAACATCTCCTACTTGCCTCTTATATGACATATAGTTACCCCCTTCCATTTCCCCCTCTTTCCTCTCACTACATTTCTCTCTCATCATTTACCTTAATTTCTTTTAAGGTATGGTCCCATCCTATTCAGTTCAATCTGTGCTCTCTGTCTCTGCATGTGAATGCATGTGTGTATGTGTGTGCATGCGTGTACATGTGTATGTGTGATCCCACCAACCACCCAGAAACTGAAAAGTTTTAAGAGTTAGAAATATTGTCCTTCCCTGTATGAATGCAAACAGTTCATTTCTGGTAAGTCCCTTAATACTTCTTGCTGTTTACTTTTGCATGCTTCCTCTCATTCTTGTGTTTGAAAGTCAAATTTTCTTTTCAGCTCTGGTCTTTTCATTAAGAATGATTGAAAGTCCTCTGTTTCATTGAAAGACCATATTTTCCCTTGAAGTATTATACTCAGTTTTGCTGGGTAGGTGATTCTTGGTTTCAGTCCTAGTTCCTTTGCCTTCTGGAATATCCTATTCCACGCCCTTCGATCCCTTAATGTAGAAGCTGCTAGATCTTGGGTTATCCTGATTGTATTTCCACAGTACTGGAATTGTTTGTTTCTGGCTGCTTGCAAGATTTTTTCCTTGAGCTGGGAGTTCTGGAATTTGGCCACAATGTTCCTAGGAGTTTCTCTTTTTGGATCTCTTTCAGGTGGAGATCGATGGATTCTTTCAATACTTATTTTGCCCTCTGGTCCTAGAATGTCAGGGCAGTTTTCCTTGATAATTTCATGCAAGACGATGTCTAGGCTCTTTTTTTGATCATGGCTTTCAGGTAGTCCCATAATTTTTAAGTTGTCTCTCCTTGATCTATTTTCCAGGTCAGTTGTTTTTCCCATGAGATATTTCACATTCTCTTCCATTTTATCGTTCTTTTGGTTTTGTTTGGTGATTTCTTGGTTTCTCATAAAGTCATTAGACTCCATCTGTTCCATTCTAATTTTGAGAGAACTATTAAATTCAGTGAGCTTTTGAGCCTCTTTTTCCATTTGGCTCATTCTGCTTTTGAATGCATTCTTCTCCTCATTGGCTTTTTGAACCTCTTTTGCCAATTGAGTGAGCCTATTTTTCAAGGTGTTAATTTCCTCAGCATTTTTTTGGGTCTCCTTTACCAAGATATTGACCTTTTTTTCATACTCTACTTGCATCTTTGTCATTTCTCTTCCCAGTTTTTCCTCCACCTGTCTAACTTGCTTTTCAAAATCCTTTTTAAGCTCTTCCAAGGCCTGAGCCCACCCAACACCCCCCTGGGGTGTCTGGGGTACTGAGGCCCCGCCCTCCACATCTTTCCCTGATGGGAAAAATACGTCCTCGTCCTCCCCATCAGATCCAAAGGTCGGGATCATTTGCATTTGTTGGAAAAAACTCTCCAAAGTCTTATTTTTCTTCCCCTTTCTAGGCATTTTCCCAGCCAGTTACTTGACTTCTGAGATTCCTTTCCACCTCCACCTGGATCCGCCCAGCTAGTCCTTGGCCTCTGCGATTCAAATGCGCTTTCCCGCGGCAAACTTTAGATCTGGCGCAGGGTGGGGGCAGGGCCGCCTCCTAAGTTGGGCCCTCAGGGGCTTTCTGAAGAGACTTTCAGGAACGGAGCGTGTGGGGGCGGGGTGGGGGGCCCCGCCTGCTGTGCTCAGCTCCCTTGGGGTTTTATTCAGAGGCGTTCAGCAGTAGAGCAGGGTGGGGGCAGGGCCGTTTCTCCTGCTCGGCTCCCTCAGGTTGGAAAGACCTTCAGTATTGAAGATCCTGCCTGCTGCTGGGGGATTCCTGAGTCCCGGGCCGTTGCCGCCTCAGCCGCCCACCCACGCCTCTGCCTCCGCCGCTTCCTGCCCCCGTCTCTGCCTCCGCCGCTTCCTCCCGAGGGGGCCCGCTCCCCTCCCCTAGCGCAGGCTTCTTACTGACCTTTAGCTTCTGTGGGCGGAGGGACTTTCCCTGCTGCCGGAGCTTCTCCCGGAGCTTCCCTCTCTGAAGTCTGCTCAGGTCAGCTTCTCTGGGTCGCGGCCAGGGGTGGGGGTGGGGTCCGCTTTCTAGGGTGCGATGGACCCCGGGGACGGCTCTCCAGGGTTCAGTGGAACGGAAATCTCTTCCCCTATGTTTGTGCACCCCCTGCAGAGATTCAGAATTTATGGGGATCTCCGTTTACCTCAATTCCATGGGTTGTGGGCTTGGAGCTCGTGAATGTGCGTCCTTCTACTCCGCCATCTTGGCTCCGCCCCCGTAAAGATAGAAAGTTGAGATTTGCCAGTGGATTAGATGTGAGTTTAAGATTGCACCAAAGTTGAGGGGTGGGTGACTGGCAGTACCCTTACAGTGATAGGGAAGTTTATAAGGGGAGAAAGTTGGGATGGGGTGGGAAGAGATGTCTTATTTTGTATATTACAAGTTTGAAATGCCTACACAGGAAATCTGGCTTGAGATATCTAAGAGGCATCTGAGATGTAGGAAAGAGACAAAGGATGGATATGTAGATATGGAAATCATCTGCAAAGAAATGATATTTAAACAAATGAGCTTGTGACTTGTATCCACACAACTACTAAATTGCAGAGACAGAGATGGAAATCAAAAACTCAATTTATGTTCTCCTCCTATAGTACTTACCCCAAAGCACCAAATCTTATCTCAGTGAGGCAGATTGGGAATTAGACATATAGCAATTTAAATATGTTTGCTTCTAAGATAGAATGAAGCAACGGTTACAGAAACACTACCAGCCAAGACGTAGGGAAGTCCTGGTATCTAATATTAATTAGATATGGGTGCAGCATCTGATCAACTGAGTTGAAACATTCAAAATTACTATCACTAAAGCTTACAAAAAGATTAGTGGAAATGATTAACAGGTGCAATCTATTTTTGGTTTTTAATTTCATTTGTGAAATTATACTTTATTAATTATCCTGGCTTTAAAAACAATACTTTCCATTTGTATAATACTTTTAACTTTTTAATGTAGCTTAATATACTTTTTCTCAAATGTGCATTTCCTGAAGAATGCAGAAAAAAATATGTCTGGTGATGGGTGACCTATGACTTCTTGTGCAAAGATGGCACACTTGAACAGCATTTAGAAGTCTTTTGTAAAACTGAAGAAAACTGTCCCTTATGTTACCTAATGTTCTGTATACAAGGACTTACATGATAAATTCCTGCTGGAGCTTATTTCCAGGAAATGATTTGTTTCTACAGACACTGTCTACTTTCTATTGTCAAACAAAAAACTGTGCCTTAGCCATCAGAAAACTTACAGCCAAACTCAGAACCCAAAGTAGGTGTAAATTCATCACAGATGCCTGGTAATAACTATTCCCTTCCCCAAATTAGATGATCTCTGTTTTGGTTTTTATCCTTGATTGTCCAATATTACTTTTTCAATAAATACTTTTTAAAAAATTTTTTCCACCACCACAAATCACAAACCCTTCACAACTTAATAGATTGTCTTCATGAATTGCTGTGGCCAAAAGAATCATATGATGGTAGACACAGAGTGCATTGATGGGCTGATATTTAAAATTTTTCCAGCTTATTGGGACCTGGCAGAGCTTGTGTTGGACCAGAATCGTTTTCAATAACCTGAGGTCACATCCATGCCACGATGAGGCTTTAGTGCAGATCTTCGGTGGCATAATGTAGCTTAACCTATGTTTAATCTTGATAGCTGACTCCCTCAAATTCTTTTGGAAGTAGGTAGAAGCAGGTATAAATCTCACATACATATACATATCCACAAACACACATGAGGAACTGAGGGGATTAGAACAGCAAGAGGTAGTGCGAATTAATGAACCACATTGACTCCATCTTGTGACTCAATTCTGGAGCTTGCTCAATTCCTTTTCTATTCAATTATGGGTCTAGTCCAAGTTCTGTCTTGTGAGAAAACTTTATTCAATTTTGGGAGTTGTGAGAGGACTTTGTTGCGTTGTTTGAACCTAACCCTGTATGGCTGGGAAGCTGAACCATCTCTACTTATTGCTTAGAGACCTTTAACTAAGAACCTAGATTATTCTGATCAGAAATCCAGTCAGGTCTGAAGACTGATGAAAGGAGTTTTCTCACAATTATACATCTCAAGCAAACCATATGTCTTATCTGAAAACTGACCCCATACTAGTTAGTCAGTTATTATTTCCATGTTCCTTTGATTGAATACAGACCTGGGGAGGAGTAGAATACCTCTTTTTCTGAATTCAGGGAATTGCACCTCTTTGCCCTCCCCTCCCAACTTGGAAAGTCTCTAATATTTCCTCCAATTAAAAATTAAATTAGTTAATTTTTTATCTTAGTTAATTGTTTTCTTTTAATTAATTGGTCTTATTTAATTGCTTGTCGTATATAAAAATCTGTCACCCTCTATATTTGGAGTCTAGTGCCAAAGCTGAGAAAGGCTGCTGGTCATGATTTGTTATGCAAGTAGCATGCATTGCTTAATAAATCAATATTCTCAGAAGTTTGAATCTTTGTTTCTTTCATCTTTCACCGGACACGCACATACAGATGGGTCAATCCCAAAAAGGACTTTAGAGGTCATTGAATCCCAACCCTACTTACCATTTTACAGAGGAGAAAGCAGGCCAAGAAAGATTAAGTGACTTGCCCTGGATCATACAACTATTAAATGTCTGAGTCAGGATTCAAACCTGGGAGTGACTTGCTGACTCTAAGTCCAATACGTTTTCCTCTGTACCAAGCTTCCACTCCCTACTGGTGTCATCTACCTCCCCGACTTACTCTTTTCTTTTCAACAGTTCATATTTATGTACATATTCAAAATATAAGAATTTATTGAGTACGTATTGTGTATATAGAACTATATTCTGCTTGGAGGGACTGTAAAAGGGTGTGATAAGACTGAAAAAAGCAGAAGATTCTGTCCCTACTCTTAACATGCTTACAGTCAAATTGGGGAAAATATATGATTTCCCTTCCACATCTATACCTTTTACCTTTACATTGTTCTGTTTCAATTACTTTTTCTCTACATATCAAACAAATGTTAGAGATCAACAATGAGTTGGACCCAGAAGTGAGCAGAAGAAGACTGAGCTTTGTCATATTTGAAAATGGCACCCTGCTTTCAAGTATCTCAAAGAACTCCATGTCAAAAAAGCTCATCAATTTAATCTCTATGATGAGGATGGCAGCACTGAGAATAGAAAAAGGGGCAGGGGGGAGATGTTGATGGAGAACATTCGGCACTAGGTTTTGTCTCTGATAAACCTTCCTTTTCCTTATTCCTTTTATTGCCTTCTCCTCTCAGTTCCAGTGGAAAAATATAACTCATAACTTGTGAACTATTATTTTTTAAATTTATTTTTTAACAGAAATCTATCTCTTTTCTTTTCCCCATCTTACTGGAAAACAAAAAAGAAAAACAAAAACCTCATAACAAATATACATGGTCAAACAAAAGAAATTTCTTCAAATGTCCAAAAAAAAATGTTATGCTTTAATTTTACCAGCTCTCAGTCAGAATACTTTATTTTTAGTCCTCTGTAATTATGGATGGTCATTGCATTGATTAGAGTTCTTAACATTTTCAAAGCTATTTGCTGGGTTTTTAAAAAATTATTATGTAATTTTTTTATACAAATGAAGAAATTGGAGGGAGATGGAGACAAGATGGTGGAGAGATGCCAGAAAGTTGTCTGAGCTCTCCTCGGAAATAACATTAAATCAAGCCTCTAAACAAAGTCTGGAGTGACAGAACCCACAGAAAGACAGACTGAAACAATTTTCCCAATTAAGATAACTTATAAGGACTTTAGGAAGAGTCTGTCTCACTTGGGTAAAAGGGGGGTGCAGCCCAGTGCAGATGGTGTCCAGGCAAGCCAGCAGGAGGCTCTTAGTCATAGTACAGATCAGCAACCAAGACCCCTCATACCTAGCTTAGCAGGCTACTGGCACAGCAAGCCAGCTGTGAGGCCTCCAGCCCCAGTGCAGAAGGCAAACTGCCACTCCCTAAATCCCAGCACAACAGGCGTGACAAAGCCAGGCCACCCTTACCGCAGTGAGCAAGTCTCTAGCACTTGAGGACCCAGCATGGAAAGACAGTTACCAGGCCCCTGGGCTCCAGCACAGGAAACTTGGGACAATGCCTCCTGTGCCTCAAGAACAAAGCTCAACTTTTAAAAATGAACAAAAAACAAAAAGGAGCCCTGACCACAAAAAGCTGCTGTGATGACAGGAAAGATTAAGGCACAGACTCAGAAGAGAACAACATCCAAATGCTTGCATATGAAATCTCAAAGGGGAATACGAATTCATCTCAAGCCCGAACAGTCCTCTTAGAGGAGCTCACAAAGAATTTTAAAAAGCAAGTTGGGGAGGTGGAAGAGGGATTGAGAGGGAAAATGAGAGTTATGCAGAAGAGTTATGAAGGAAGAGTCAATAGCTTGGAAAAGGAAGCACGAGAATTGTCTGAGGAGAGCAACTCCTTGAGAAGTAGAATTGGCCCATCAGAAAAAAAAAATCCATCCAATAAAATAACTCCTTTAAAAGTAGAATTGGCCAAGTGGAAAAGACGCTAACTGAAGAAAGTAATTCCTTGAGGATTGGAATTGGGTAAGTGGAAGCTAATGACTCCATGAGACAGCAAGAATCAGTCAAACAAAATCAAGGCAATGAAGGAATGGAAGAAAAAGTAAAATACCTTATTGGAAAAGCAACTGACCTGGAAAATAGATCCAGGGGAGATAATTGAAGAATTACTTGGACTACCTGAAGGCCATGATCAAAAGAAGAGCCTGGACAGCATCTTTAAGGGATTATCAGGGAAGACTACCCTTATACCCTGGAACCTGAGGTAAAATGGGAATTGAAAGAATCCACTGGTCACCTTCTGAAAGAGATCTCAAGGTGAAAACTCCAGGGAATATTGTAGTCAAATTCCAGAATTATTGGGTCAAGGAGAAGATACTGTGAGTAGCCAGGGAGAGACAATTCAAATATTGGGAAGTCATAGTCAAGATTGCATAGGACTTAGCAGCTTCTACATTAGAGGATCAGAAATATGATATTTCAGAAGGCAGGTGAGTTTATATTACAATCAAGAATCAACTACCCAGCAAAATTAAACATAATCTTTTAGAGGAAAAGATGGAAATTCAGTGATAAAGGGGACTTCCAAGCTTTCTTGATGAAAAGACCAGAGCTGAACAGAAAATTCAATCTTCAAATACAGGACTAAAGAGAAGCATAAAAGGTAAACAGGAAAGGAAAAGAAACATATTATTCAATAAGATTAAAGTGATTGCATCCCTACATGGGAAGATGATGCTTGTAACTCTTGAGAACTAGATCTCTATTAGGGTAGTTGGAGGGAGTATTCATGGACAGAAGGTGTGGTATAAGTTGATTTTAATGTGATGATATTAAGGGTGGAAAAAAAAGAATTGTACTGGGAGAATGGGAAAGGGGGAGGCAGAATAGGGTAAATTACATCACATGAAGAGCGGCAAAAAACTTATTAGAGTAGAGGGAAAGAAAGGAGAGGGTGATCATTGTTTGAATCTTACCGTCATAAGATTTGACTTAAAGAAGGAATAATATGTATGTACTCCATGGGAATAGACATTTAACTTACCCTGTAGGGAAGGAGAAGGGGAAAGAGAAGGAGGGCTGACAGAAGTGGGGGCAGATTGAGGGAGGCAGTGGTCAGAAGCAAACACTGATGTGAAAGGACAGCATGAAAGGAGAGAGAAAAGTTTAGACAGGGGGATAATAGGATGGAGGAAAATACACACTCAGTAATCACAACTGTGAATGTGAATGTGAAGAACTCTTCCATAAAACAAAAACCAGTATCCTACAATAAATTGTTTACAACAAACACATTTGAAGCAGAGAGGTACACATAGAATAAAAGCCTGGAGCAGAATATATTATGCTTCAGCTGAAAGGCCATGGAAAGATAGATGAAAAATTAATTAGCAACTAAATAATCTAATACTAAAGAATAAGTGGGTCAAAGAACAAATCATAGAAACAATCAATAATTTCATCAAAGAGAATGACAATAATGAGACAACATTCCAGATCTAATGGGATGCAGCCATAGCAGTTTTTAGGGGAAATTTTATATCTGTAAATGCTCACATGAGTAAAACAGAAAAAGAGGAAATCAAAGGGCATGCAACTAAAAAAGAACAAATTCAAGGTCCCCAATTAAATAGCAAATTAGAAATTCTGAAAACCAAAGGAGAGATAAATAAAACTGAAAGTAAGAAAACTATTGAACTAATAAATAAAACTAAGAGCTGATTTTATGCAAAAAAATAGATAAACCTTTGGTTAATCTGATTTATAAAAAGAAAGAAGAAAACCAAATTATACATATCAAAAATGAAAAGGGTTAATTCACCACTAATGAAAAGAAAATTAAAGTAATAATTAGGAGCTATTTTACCCAATTGTATGACAATAAATTTGACAATCTTAGTGAAATGAGTGAATGTTTGCAAAAATATAAATTGCCCAGATTAACAGAAGTGGAAATGAAATACTAAATAACCCTATTTAGAAAAAGAAATTCAATAAGTCATCAATGAATTCCCTAAGAAAAAATCTCTAGGGCCAAATGGATTTACAAGTAAATTCTACCAATCATTTAAAGAACAATTAATTCCAATACTATATGAACTATTGGGAAAATAGGCAAAGGAGTACTACCAAATTCCTTTTAGGACACAAATATGGTGCTGATACATAAACCAGGAAGAGCCAAAACAGAGAAAGAAAATTATAGGCCAATTCCCTAATGGACTTTGATGCAAAAATTTTAAATAAAATATTAGCAAAGAGATTACAACAATTTGTCACAGTGATAATACACTATGACTAGGTAGGATTTATACCAGGAATATAGGGCTGGTTTAATACTAGGAAATATAATATCAATGATCATATCAATAAGAAAACTAACAGAAATTATATTATTATCTCAAGAGATGCAGAAAAATCTTTTGACAAAAGACAGCAAACATTCCTAATAAAAAACAGTGGAGAGCAAAGGAATAAATGAAATTTTCCTTAAGATGATAAGTAGTATCTATCTAAAATCATCAGCAAGCATTATTCATAATGGGGATAAGCTAGAAGCATTCCCAGTAAGATTAGGGTGAAGCAAGAATGCCCATTATCACTGTTGTTATTCAATATTGTTGTAGAAATGTTAGCTTTAGCAATAAGAGAAGAAAAAGAAATGAAAGGAATTAGAAAAAGCAATGAGGAGATAAAACTATCACTCTTTGCAGAATCCTAGAGAATCAGTTTAAAAACTACTTGGAACAATCAACAACTTTAGAATAGTTGTAGGATATAAAATAAACCTTCTCTAAATCATCAACATTTCTATATATTACCAACAAAGCCCAGCAGCTAGAGATAGAAAGAGAAATTCCATTTAAAATAACTTTAGAAACAATATAAAATATTTGGTTTACCTGCCAAGACAAACAAAGGAACTATACAAACACAATTACAAAATGCTTTTCACACAAATAAAGTCAAATCTAAACAATTGGGAAAATGTCAAATTGTTGATGGATAGCCCAAGGTAATATAATAGAAATGGCAATTCTACATAAATTAATTCACTTATTCAGTGCCATACCAGTTAAACTACCAAAAGATTATTTTTTAGAGTTAGAAAATATAATAAAACAAAATTCATCTGGAAGAACAAAAGGTTGAGAGTATCAAGAGAACTAATAAAAAAAGTGCAAAGGAAGGTGGTCTAGCTGTACCAGATCTGAAACTATATTATAAAGTGGCAATCATCAAATCTATTTAGTAATGACTAAGAAATAGAGTGGTGAATCGGTGGAATAGGTTAGGTGCACAAGACATAGTAGTCCCTGGCTACAGTAATGTACTGTTTGATTAACCCAAAGACTCCAGCTTCTGGGAAAAGAATAAAGACAAAAGACAAAAACTGTTGAGAAAAATTGGAAAATAGATGGCCCAAACTAGACAGAGAGCAAAATTTCATACCCTATTCCAAGATAAGGTCAAAATGGGTGCATGACTTAGACATAAAGAATCATGTCATAAATAAATTAGGAAAGAACAGTTTACCTGTCAGAAATTCAGAGAAGGGAATGATGTGACCAAACAAGAGATATAGACCTTATGCAATGCAAAATGGATAATATTGATTACATTTAGTTTAAAAGGTATTGCACAGACAAAACCAATACAACCAAGATTAGAAGGAAAGAAGAAAGCTCAAAAACAATTTTTATGGTCAGTGTTTCTGATAAAGACTTCATTTCTAAAATATATAGAGAACTGAGTCAAATTACAGGAATACAAGCCATTCCCCAATTGATAAATGGTCAAAGGATATGAACAGGCAGTTTTTGATTAAAGGAATTAAAACTATCTATAGTCGTATGAAAAAAATGCTTTAAATGACTATAGATTAGAGAAATGCAAGTTAAAACAACTCTGAGGTACCACTTCACATTGATCAAATTGGCTAATATGACAGAAAATGAAATAATGGGTGTTCATGAGGATGTGCGGAACCCTAATATATGATTGGTGTAGTTGTGAATTGAGTCAACCATTTTGAAGAGCAATTTGAAACTATGCCAAAGGGCTATAAAACTGTGCATACCCTTTGATCCAGCAATACCACTATTAGGTCTATATCCCAAAGAGATCATTAAAAAAGAGAAAGGACTCACATGTAAAAAAATATTTATAGCAGCTCTTCTGTGTTGGCAAAATACTGGCAATTGAGAGGATACCCATTAATTGGGCAATGACTGAACAAGTCACGTTGAATGTGAATGTAATGGAATACTATTGTACTATAAGAAATGATGAGCAGGTAGATTTCAGAAAAACCTGGAAAGACTTATATGAATTGATGCTGAGTGAAGCGAGCAGAACAAGGAGAACAATGTACATAGTAACAACAACATTGTGTGAAGATCAGCTATGATAGACTTAGGTCTTCTCAGCAATGTAATAATCTAAGGCAATTCCAAAAAACTATGGAGTCTGAATACTATTTTCAGTTTTTTTTGTTTTTTATTTTTTTCTCAAATTTTTTTGTTCTTTCTTTTGCTCTGACTTTTCTTTCACAATATGACTAATGTGGAAATATGTTTAACATGATTGTACATATATAACCTACATCAAATTGTTTGCTCTCTTGGGGAAAGGGGGGAGAAGGAAGTAAGGGAGAAAAATTTGGGACTCAAAGTCTTACAAAAAATGAATCTTGAAAATCATCTTTACATGTAATTGGAAAAAAAATAACCCTACCCTTATGAGCTGTCATCTGGGCCTTGAATTCTCATCTAAAAATCCTGGGGGTGAGGGAGAAGAAGAATGTTTGACTAAATGGTTTCTGAGGTTGCTTATAACTCTTAAGCTATGATCACATGAGCCTAAGTTTAGTGAATTATAAATGGTCCAAGGTTCATGAAGTCAGTATTAGAGAAAAACCTCATGGAAGATCATGCATCACTTAGTACCAGTGATTTTAAGGAAACACAAAGAGACACAAATTCAACTAAATATGAATTCATTTTCTAGGATTACGGTAGGTAGCATTCAACTTGAAAATGAGTCCTTTCACTCCAACGGTTCACTCTAAGAACCACTGAATATTTAGACTCCTAAATAGTTAAGGTGGTGATAAGACATAGCTCTTCTTATTATAGAAGTACCTTTTGCAAGGTGGCTGACTGATCCTCTTCACCTTCTCTTGTAGCCAGTGGGAATGTAGGTATCAAAAAGGTTTGTCCTCATGTCTAAAACAAATTGCATCTCACTGAATTACTTAATTTTATTCTTCTATAGAAAAAGGCCAAAGTTTTTTCATCTAGCAAATTAAATCAAAATTGCATTTTGCATATTGGGAATAATTGCATAATTGTCTCCACCTGGCTTTATCTTCTGTCTTTAGCAGGATCCATATCTACTTGATGTGTCAAAGTATTTCACATTCAATTTAAATGAGATGTTTGAGATGCACATTTTAACAGAACTGTGTGGGCCATTTGGAGCATTTGCCACATGACTCAGTACATGTTAATTGTGAAGCTAACTGGTTTCATGCAATTTGGGAAGTGCACTTAGGTGAAGGAAACGTAGGAAGCTTTTGTCTCCACGGTCGCCTTTTTTCTTCTTGTCTATCACTTTTAGTACAGAGTTCTTATGTTTACTTAGGAATCTTCACCCTGAATTACCTTTTTAAGAAAATGGAGACAAGTTATAAGTCCTATCATGGAGATTTTACTAATAACTTACATTTCCATAGTGCTTTTCCAAGTGTTCAGCTTACCTCTACTCTGTGAGGTAGGTAGTACAAGCATGTTTGTCCCCATTTTCTAGATGAGGAAATTGAGAGTCAGAAAGGTAAAGGAATTTGTCTAAGGTTACAAAGCTATTAAGTGTCAGAATAGAGATTCAAGTCCAGGTGTCATACACTTTCTATGAATCCTTTGATGCTTTCTCGATAACAACATCCATCATTAGGTAAATATACTCACTGGAAGCTAGAAATCTTGGTATTTTTACTCCCTCTAACTGAATGTGACTTCCCCCCATCCTGTAACTTCTTTTACTAAATTTCATTGTGAATTTAAAGCATATAAAGCATTTATGCCTTCAAATAGGTCTAGGTCTCATTGATGAGGGTATTCTAGCAGTACAAACAGCAACCTGTTTATGCCTTCTCATCCTAGTTGACTCTTGTCAATTTCCTGAAAATATCAGGTGTAAATTACATGGAAAGAATTTAAACAGAAACCACAAAAATGAAGTTTCTAACATAAGCCATGAGAAACTATATAAAAACACTGAATAAATTGACTACTCCAAAACATCTTTAACATGGAGACTGAAACATAGTATCACCAATCTTTTAATTTATAGTCATTAAATAATGCTGAACAGTCACAAAGAATGCTTTATACTGTAGCAAGTTCAGTTTTCTTGACAAATGGTTTTTGATAGAAAAAAATAACAAAGATAATCAACACAAGTATGTTTGGGAACACAAAGTTATTGTCAGTATTAATTTTTGGATGGCCAATATTACTAGCCTTACATGGATTTTAAAAGCAATGATAGAGTAATAGGTTTTTATTATTTTCAATCATCAATATATTAGACCCAAAACATTTATTTAAATAACTATCAGATGTAATGGAAATTTTAAACTATAGCAATATTTGGCTGATGATAACTGACATGAAGATGACTGTGCACTTAAATTTTTATTTTTGAGTATCAGAGTGATTCAGTGGTAACACAGATTTTACTTTGATAAGTCTCAGCATTTTTAGTGATTTCTGGGTGGCAGCAAATGGCAATCTAAGCATTAGGAAGAAACGGGATATAAGAATGGTCCATGTAGGTGATTGGATAGAGTATCACCATTTTATAGCTCTCCTTCCATATACTTTATAGAAAAGAATGAACTTAACTGGATAATAATAATAACCATGATAGAAAAATTGGAAAAAATATTTTGAATTTATGCTATCATTAGCATAATCATTAGGAAACAGCAACTTTCTAAAAAAATTGAAGACATGATAAAATGTGTCCCAATATTTTTGATATCAATAAATGATTTATTTCCCCATAACTGTAAAATTAACTACACTTAACTACTGTTGTTGCTGTTCATCCTTAGATTTAGAAGAAGACAAGTGACATCATGGTGTCTTGGTGCAACAGGTGAGAGTTATGCTCATAAAGTACATAATTGGGGAATGGGGGAGTCAGAGAGGAGGTTATGTGTACAAAATGTCACATACACTGCTGGGCATGACTACTGTGTCATTTGGCTTTGTAGAAGTCAGGATTCTTTAGGGAGCAGGACTTTTTCGGAAGTGATTGGTATAAAAGCCAAATGATATTGATAAAATTTTATAAATAAAGATGTCGAAAGGGCAGTGATGCAAAATATATAAGTAAAGAAGTAAGACAATGTGAGGTGTGACTATGAGACAGAGTTCTACAGCGAATCTTCAAAGAAACAATCTCTTCATATCATGGGCACACATACAGTGACAGTCAAATGGATTTAAAATATTTATTATTTGTTAAGCACTTAGTACTTGCCAAATTCTGTGAAAAGGGCTGTGGATACAAGTAGGGGAAAAAGAGGGCAGTTCCTGATCTCAAATAATTCACAGTCTAAAGAGGGAGACAAAATATGTAGGAGGGCTCAGGAGCAGGGAACATGGGCAGGACAAAAGAGAAAGGAATAACTATCTATTAAAAGTCTACTATGTGCCAGGCACTGTGCTAAACACTATTACAAACATTGCCCATTTGATCCTCATAACACCTCTGTGAATTAGATACTATTATTATCATCCCCATTTCACAATCGAGGAAACTGAGACAGATAAAATTTAAGTGATTTTCCCATGGTAGTAAAGCTACTAAGTGCCTGAGGCTGGATTTGAGCTCAGTTCTTCTTGCTACCAGGCCCAGTGCTTTATCCACTGTGCAGTTCAGTTGTCCAGGCACATGGTGAAGCCCAGGGAGAGTGGGATAAGACTGCTGGGGAAGGGACCAGAAAGGAAACCAGTCTTCATCCATAGATTCTAGACAGGAACAAAGGATTTAGGGATAGGACTTTGTTGTCGTCCAGTAGTTCAATAATGTCTGACTCATTTTGATCCCTGGCACACCAACCCCTTCTACTCTCCACTATCTCTCAGAGTCTGTCCAAGTTCATATTTGTCATTTCCATGACACTATCTACCCATCTTATCCTCTCCCATCCCCTTTTCCTTTTGCCTTCAATCTTTCCCAACATGATGAGTCTAGATGACCAAAGAATTTAGACTTCAGCTTCAGTATTTGTCCTTCCAATGAGCAGTCTGAATTAATTTCTTTAAGTTTTCATTGATTTGCTATCCAAGGGACTTTCAAAAGTCTTCCAGCGCTACAACTCGAAAACATAATTCTGTTTTATTCAGCTTTCCTGATAGGATTGGACCTAAGGGACCACCAAATTCAGTGCCTTCAATTTCCTGAGACCCAAGGAAAGAAAATGTCTAGTTTTCCCAGGCAAGTTGGTGGCAAAGCCAGAATGAAGATCTCGAAGGAAATTACTATTACAATTATAACCCTATTTTAAAGGTAAGAAGCGAGGTGACTTGTATGAGGTAGTGAAGACGATATTAAAAACACTCAGGTTCAAACCCTACATCTGCTTCTTATTAGCTATAATATAGATCAAGTTACTTAAGCTGGTTTTCAATTTTGTTATCTGGGAAAGGGGAGACTAAGAGATGGCCCTGGAGCCAGGAACCTTATGTTCAAATCTGACCTCAGAAACTTTATAGCTGTGTGAGCACGGGCAAATCACTTTAACTCTCTCAGTCTAGTTTCCCCCTCGGTCAAACGAGGGTAAAAATAGCACCTACCTCCCAGGGTTTTGTGAGGATCAAATAAGATATTTATAAAATGCTTTGCAAACCTCACTGTCGCTATTATTCCATGACATTTTTATATGGTTGGTAACGTAGGGATATAGGTTTCGAGGTATTGATGTTCTATTGGTTGTCTTTTTCTGTGTTAGTAGGATCCAACTTTCCCCCATATCTTAGACATCTCCTTCAGAAGTCTTATGAATTCATTTCAGTGTTTTCACAATAGTAGTAACTCCAGCATGAATCCCTTCTTTGTGGACTTGTTTTAACCTGGTTGATTTTACATCTTTGTTCTTTTTAGAACAATTTCTACCTCCTCTGTAAGCACTGCCGTAACTATGAGTCCAAACATAGTAGTTCATCTGTCCTTAATGGTAAAAAAGAGGCTGTTATAAAAATCTTCACATTTTTCCATTTTCCTTCTGCTTACTTTATCCTTGAATGCCATTAGGATGATTTTGCTTAGTTGAGTCTCTCACCAAAGCACTCCTTATGGTGATTTTACCCTTCGCTGCTTCAATCTATTTTATGAGGTGATGTTGCTCATAATTTTCCATCATTCTTTTCCATATAATTTTACAAACGAGGTGATATTTAAAGTAGCATTTCCTTTGGCTCTCATTTCTCAGTGGTTGGCATGTAAGCCAAGTGTTGCTGATTAAAGTACTTTTGGGGATTTTTTATCACCTTGTTTGGCAATGAAGTTACATTAGTAAACCTCTACATGAAATTATCATCAGTATGCAGGTCCTTTCTTCTATGCATTACCCATTTTCCATGACCAATAATTTATTTGAATAGGTGTCAATATCAGATTATTTCTATTGTACACTATATCTTTTTTTCTCATTTTCATTCTTTCTCCTAGCTTTGTACTCATTTTGATGTTTGCTTTAACAAATCAGTGACTTAACTCCATATAGGCATCTAGCTAATTTAGATAAATGACTCCTATATCATTAATAAGAGGCTCTCTTCTGCTAAAATATAAGTAATTTCATTTTATTGTGATATTACCAATTTCCCACCATATTAAGCACTCACTAATTCCTTTCTCAAAGAAGATGTTCAAGTGTAAAATGAAGGTTCTGTGTAGTCTACTCAGTGGTATGCTTCTAAATATTTAATCACCATCTCAGTGGAAAAAAAGGGGTCCATAGGAAACTTAAGTTTTATCTGCATAATTAACTTTTTCTCCACCCCTTCTCAATGCTAGAGAATTGACACAACATTAAATGAAATCCTGATTTGCAATTTGTTAAGTGTAAATGAAAATTTAACAAATAGTTGTGAATTGGTTCAAACTAGTTACAGCATACCCTGGATTCTACCATTCTTTGGCATTTCATTTCTTTTTCTTGATTCAGCATTGGAGTTAGGATGATCTGGGTTCAAGTTCTGCCTCTGACACATTTCAGAGGTTATAAATTGTAGATAAGTTGTCAATCTGCATTGGAAGAAGCTTTCACAGCTAGCTCTCTGTACTGGTTAAATCACAGGTACAGGTCAAAAATAAAAATGAAAGCCAATTTCTCTTTAAGAATTACTAATAGGAGTGCAGAAAGGCAGAAAGAGACAATGCATCCTTTTCAAATCAGGATGCAATAAAAATTACATGCAATAAGGGGCCATGGAAAGATAGACTAAAAATTAACTGAAAACTAAACAATCTAATCCTAAAGAATGCGTGGGCCAAAGAGCAATCATAGAAACAATAAATAACTTCATTCAAGAGAATGACAATACTGAGACAACATACCCAAACTTATATGATGCAATGAAAGCAGTTCTTAGGGGAAGTTTTATATCTCTGAATGCTTACATGAATAAAACAGAGAAAGAGAAGATCAATGAATTGGGCATGCAACTGAAAAGATTTAAAAGAACAAATTAAAAATTCCTAATTAAATACCAAATTAGAAATACTGAAAACCAAAGGAGTGATTAATAAACATGAAATTAAGAAAACTATTGAACTAATAAATAAAACTAAGGGTTGGTTTTATGAAAAAACAATTAACATTTATAAACCTTTGATCAATTTGATTTAAAAAAGAAAGAAAACCAAATTACTAGTATCAAAAATGAAAAGGGTGAATTCACCTCCATTGAAGAGGTAATTAAATCAATAATTAGAAATTATTTTGCCCAACTGTATGCCCATAAATTTGACAATTTTAGTGAAATGCATAAATATTTACAAAAATATAAATTGCCCAGATTAACACAAGAGGAAGTAAAATACTTAAATAACCCCATCTCAGAAAAAGAAATTAAACAAACCATCGAACCATGAACAAACTCACTAGGAAAACATCTCCAGGGTCAGATGGATTTACAAGGGAATTCTATAAAACATTTAAAGAACAGTTAATTTCAATACTATATATACTACTTGGGAAAATTGATGGAGTCCTATCAAATTATTTGTATGATACAAATATGGTGCTGATCCCTAAACTGAGAAGAGTCAAAACAAAGAAAGAAAATTATAGACCAATTTCCCTAATGAATGTAGATGCAGGGGCGGAGCCAAGATGGCGGAGTAGAAGGACGCACATTCACGAGCTCCGAACCCACAACCCATGGAATTGAGGTAAAAGGAGAGCCCCATAAATTCTGAATCTCTGCAGGGGGTGCACAAACATAGGGGAAGAGATTTCCGTTCCACTGAACCCTGGAGAGCCGTCCCCGGGGTCCATCGCACCCCGGAAAACGGACCCAACCCCCACCCCTGGCCGCGACCCAGAGAAGCTGACCTGAGCAGACTTCAGAGAGGAAAGCTCCGGGAGAATCTCCGGCAGCCGGGAAAGTCCCTCTGCACACAGAAGCTAAAGGTCAGTTAAAAAGAAGCCTGCGCTAGGGGAGGGGAGCGGGCCCCCTCGGGAGGAAGCGGCGGCGGCAGAGACGGGGGCAGGAAGCGGCGGAGGCAGAGACGGGGCAGGAAGCGGCGGAGGCAGAGGCGTGGGCGGGCGGCTGAGGCGGCAACGGCCCGGGACTCAGGAATCCCCCAGCAGCAGGTAGGATCTTCAATACTGAAGGTCTTTCAAACCTGAGGGAGCCGAGCAGGGGAGACGGCCCTGCTCTACTGCTGCACGCCTCTGAATAAAACCCCCAAGGGAGCTGAGCACAGCAGGCAGGGCCCCCCACCCCGCCCCCACCCGCTCAGTTCCTGAAAGTTGCTTCAGAAAGCCCCTGAGGGCCCAAGCTAGGAAGCGGCCCTGCCCCCACCCTGCGCCAGAACTAAAGCTTGCCGCGGGAAAGCGCATTTGAATCTCAGAGGCCAAGTACTAGCTGGGCGGATCCAGGCGGAGGTGGAAAGGAATCTCAGAAGTCAAGTAACTGGCTGGGAAAATGCCTAGAAAGGGAAAGAAAAATAAGACTTTAGAGAGTTTTTTCCAACAAATGCAAATGATCCCGACCTTCGGATCTGATGGGGAGGACGAGGACGTATTTTTCCCATCAGGAAAAGATGTGGAGGGTGGGGCCTCAGTACCCCAGACACCCCAGGGGGGTGTTGGGTGGGCTCAGGCCTTGGAAGAGTTTAAAAAGGATTTTGAAAAGCAAGTTAGACAGGTGGAGGAAAGACTGGGAAGAGAAATGACAAAGATGCAAGAAGAGTATGAAAAAAAGGTCAATATCTTGCTAAAGGAGTCCCAAAAAAATGCTGAGGAAATTAACACCTTGAAAAATAGGCTCACTCAATTGGCAAAAGAGGTTCAAAAAGCCAATGAGGAGAAGAATGCATTCAAAAGCAGAATGAGCCAAATGGAAAAAGAGGCTCAAAAGCTCACTGAATTTAATAGTTCTCTCAAAATTAGAATGGAACAGATGGAGTCTAATGACTTTATGAGAAACCAAGAAATCACCAAACAAAACCAAAAGAACGATAAAATGGAAGAGAATGTGAAATATCTCATGGGAAAAACAACTGACCTGGAAAATAGATCAAGGAGAGACAACTTAAAAATTATGGGACTACCTGAAAGCCATGATCAAAAAAAGAGCCTAGACATCGTCTTGCATGAAATTATCAAGGAAAACTGCCCTGACATTCTAGGACCAGAGGGCAAAATAAGTATTGAAAGAATCCATCGATCACCACCTGAAAGAGATCCAAAAAGAGAAACTCCTAGGAACATTGTGGCCAAATTCCAGAACTCCCAGCTCAAGGAAAAAATCTTGCAAGCAGCTAGAAAGAAACAATTCCAGTACTGTGGAAATACAATCAGGATAACTCAAGATCTAGCAGCTTCTACATTAAGGGATCGAAGGGCGTGGAATAGGATATTCCAGAAGGCAAAGGAACTAGGACTCAAACCAAGAATCACCTACCCAGCTAAACTGAGTATAATACTTCAAGGGAAAATATGGTCTTTCAAAGAAACAGAGGACTTTCAATCATTCTTAATGAAAAGACCAGAGCTGAAAAGAAAATTTGACTTTCAAACACAAGAATGAGAAGAAGCATGAAAAAGGAAACAGCAAAGAGAAGTATTAAGGGACTTACCAGAAATGAACTGTTCACATTCCTACAGGGAAAGACAATATTTGTAACTCTTAAAACTTTTCAGTATCTGGGTAGTTGGTGGGACCACACATACACATGTACACGCATGCACACACATGCACACATGCATACACATACGGAGACAGAGAGCACAGATTGAACTGAATAGGATGGGACCATACCTTAAAAGAAATTAAGGTAAATGGTGAGAGAGAAATGTAGTGAGAGGAAAGAGGGGGAAATGGAAGGGGGTAACTATATGTCATTTAAGAGGCAAGTAGGAGATTTTTTTAGTGGAGGGAAAAAGGAGAGCTGAGGAAAAAAAACAAACAAACAAACAAGAAGTTTACCCTCATCACATTTGACTAAACAGAGTGAAATGCACACTCATTTTGGTATGAAAACCTATCTTACAGTATAAGAAAGCGGAGGAGAAGGAGATATTGGGGGGGGGATGATGGAAGGGAGGGCAAAGGGAGGAGGGAGTAATTGAAAGTCAACACTTGGGGAGGGACAGGATCAAAAGACAGAAGAGAAACAATGAGGGGCAGGTTAGGAGGGATGGTAATTCAATTAGTCTTACACAACACGACTATCAGGAAGGTCATTTGCAAAGCTACACAGATATGGCCTATAATGAATTGCCTGCCGTCCCAAAGGGAGTGGGGATGGAGGGATGGGGAGAATTTGGAACTCAAAGTTTTAGGAACAATTGTTTAGTATTGTTGTTGCAACTAGGAAAGAAGACATACAGTTAATGAGGAATAGAAAGTCATCTGGCCCTACAGGAGAAAAGAGAAGATGGAGACAAGAGAAGGGAGGGATGACAGAAGAGAGGACAGACTGGAGATAAGGAAAATTAGATTGCTTGGGGTATTGGGGTGGGGGGAGGGGATAAAAGGGGAGAAAATTTGGAACCCAAAAATTTGTGAAAATGAATGTAAAAAGTTAAATAAATAAAAAAAATAAAATAAAATAAAAAAAAATAAAAAAAAAATAAAATAGTAAGTTGCATCTACCTAAAATCATCAACAAACATTATATGTAATGGGGATAAGCTAGATGCATTTCCAATAAGATCAGTGGTGAAACAAGGATGTCCATTATCACACTGTTATTCAATGTGGTACTAGAAATGTTAGCTTTAGCAATAAGAGAAGAAAAAGAAACAGAAGGAATTAGTATAGGCAAAGAAAAAAACTAAGTTATTACTCATTGCAGATATGATGATATACTTAGAGAATCCTAGAGAATCAAGTAAAAAATTACTTGAAATAATAAACAACTTTAGCAAAGTTGCAGGATACAAAATAAACCCTCATAAATCATCTGCATTTCTATACATTACTAACAAAGCCCAACAGCAAGAGGTAGAAAAAGAAATCCCATTTAAAGTTACTGTAAACACTAGGAAATATTTGGGAATCTATCTGCCAAAATAAACTCCAGGACTATATGAACACAATTATAAAACACTTTTTGCACAAATAAAGTCAGATTTAAATAATTGGAAAACCATCAGTTGCTTGTGGGTAGACCAAGCTAATATAATAAAAATGACAATTCCCCCTAAATTAATTTACTTATTCAGTGCCTTACCAAACTACCAAAAATTTATTTTCTAGAGCTAGAAAAAATAATATCAAAATTCCTCTGGAAGAATAAAAGGTCCAGAATATCAAGAGAATTAATAAAAAGAAACACTTGGGAAGGAGGCCTAGTCATACCAGATCTTAAATTGTATTATAAAGCAGTAATCATTGAAACCACTTGTTACTGGCTAAGAAATAGAGGGGTAGATCAGTAGAATATGTTAGGTACACAAGACACAGCAGGCAATCACTATAGCAGTCACCTGTTTGATAAACCCAAGGATCTCAGCTCCTGGGATAAGAACTTACTGTCTGACAAAAAACTGCTGGGAAAACTGGAAAACAGTGTGGCAAAAACTGGGCATAGACCAACTTCTGACACTGTATACCACAATAAAGTCCAAATGGGTAGACAATTTGGATATAAAGGCTGATATTATAAACAAACTAGGGGAGCAAGGAATAATTTATTTGTCAGATTTATGGAAAATGGAGGAATTTATGACCAAATAAGAGATACAGAACATTATGAAATGCAAAATGGATAACTTTGATTACATTAAATTGAAAAGGTTTTGCACAAACAAAGCCAATGCAACCAAGATTAGGAGGGAAACAGAAAACCAGTAAAGAAATTTTGCAACTAGTGTCTGTGATAAAGGCCTCATTTCTAAAATATATAGAGAACTGAGTCAAATTTACAAGAATACAAGCTGTTCCCCAATTGGTAAGTGGTCAAAGGATATGAAGAGGCAGTTTTCAGAGGAAGAAATTAAAGCCTTCTACAATCATAAGAAAAAATGCTCTAAATCATTATTAATTAGAGACGCAAATCCAAACAACTCTGAAGTATAATATCACACCTATCTGATTGGCTAACATGACAAAACAGGAAAATGATAAATGTTGGAGAAGATGTGGGAGATTTGGAACACTAATTCATTGTTGATGGAGCTGTGAGCTGATCCAAACATTCTAGAAAGCAATTTGGAACTATGCCCAAATGGTTATAAAAAATGTACATACCAATGTGTATCCCAAAGAGATCATAAAAATGGGAAAAGGACCCACATGTACAAAAATATTTATAGCAGCTCTTTTTACAGTGGCCAAGAATTGAAAATCGGGGGGAGGCCCATCAATTGGGGAATGACTGAACAAGTTGTGGTATATCAATGTAATGGAATACTAATATGCTATAAGAAATGCCAAACAGGTAGACTTCAGAAAAATCTGGAAATATTTATATGAACTGATGATGAGTGAAGTGAGCAGACCCAGGAGAACATTATACACAGTATAATACACAGTAACAGCCACAGTGTGCAAAGACTGTTTTTGATAGACTTAGTCCTTCACAGCAATGTAAGGACCTAAAGCATTTCCAAAGGACTCATGATGCAAAATACCATTCACATCCAGAGAAAGAACTATGGAGTCGGAAGGCAGAATGAAGCAGACTATTTTCTCCTTTGTTATGTTTTGTTTTTCTCATGGTTTCTCCCATTTAATCCTTCTATGAAACATGACTAATGTGAAAGTGTGTTGAATAGGAATGTATGTGTAGAACCCATATAAGATTGCATGTGGTCTTGGGGAAGGAGGGAGGATGGAGGGGGAAATAATTTGGATTTTATGAAAGTGATTGTTGAAAACTAAAAGCAAATAAATTAATAAATTTGGGGGAAAAAAAGAAATCTACAGTGGTGAAGAGTTCCTGACCTACCAACGCAAAGAACAAACTGGTAGTTCTTACTCATTTTCACCCTGAATATGCCTTTCCATAATTTCTTCCTATTTTTCCTACTTCTGTTCTCCATGGCCACTAAAATAAATAGGCAAAATAAATAAATAATCCATTTAAAGGATTTAAAAAAAGAATTACTAATGGGAGATTATATAATTTCCCAAAAGCTCTAGAATTTCACCAGTCTGTCCAGAATTGGTTCTCAATATTTTAGATGTCTCTTTTTATAAACTACAAGCCTACCTTGAATTCTACTTCACAACTCTTCCTTCAATTACTGTGAAGAAATGTCTTCCTTAGAGTCCACTAATTTTCACCAGCTCTCTCTGCATCTCTCTGTCTCTGTCTTTGTGTGGGTGTTTGTCTCTGTCTTTCTTTGTCTCTATCTCTCCATCTCCATCTCCTTCTCCTTCTCTCTGTCTCTCTGTCTCTGTCTCTCTCTATCTCTCTCTCTCTCTGTCTCTCTCTGTCTCTCTCTGTCTCTCTCTCTCTCTGTCTCTCTCTCTCTCTCTCTCTCTCTCTCTCTCTCTCTCTCTCTCTTTAAAGATAAATGACCATTCGTTCACCCTCCTCTCAATGGCTGCTACAGGTTCACAGTTTTCAAGGGTCTCTTATTGAAACAGAAACAACTATTTCTTTCTCAAAATACAGGGATGCAAACAGCGAATACTATTCTACACAAAGCTTTAACAGATAGAAGATATTTCTATTCAGAGTACTCCTGTAGATTGGAGATGGGAAAAAGTGGATTTTGGAAAGCATTAAACAAAGCCCATCCTCAGGAGAACTGTGACATACAATTATAGGGAAGCACAGTTTTCCAGCACTGTCATTTAAAAGGCTAAAAGTTCTTGGTTGTATTCCTTTGATTATAACTCACAGACTTTTGGCCTAAATTCATAAACTGAGACAGGTTAAGTAGTACTCCCAGATTCGAAACTTTTATGAGGATAAGTTGATTATTGTCCATAGATATAGAAGGATAGAATTCTATCTACAACAGCAGCATAAACACCCTTCTGCCAGGTTGGCCAAATCTCTCCTTCTGTTGGCAGTTTTTGTTATTCTCTCTGCAGATATCCAAGAACTTACTTTTATTCCCTACAGCTAAGTCAAGCCACTTCCCTCCCCCAGACAAAAGTGAAACTGTAGGTACTTCTTCTGGAATTTCTCCAAGGGCCTTTCCTTTCACTCGTTTTTCTGAGATCTGTAAGAATCTCAGTGATGATGGTACTGCTTCCATGGAAAGTTTATGCATATTTTAAAATCAGTTCCACTGATTGACACGGTGGGCCGCCAGCAGAGTCAAGCTGTACCTTTGAAGCTCTGCACATTTTATTCCTTCTGTTTTATCTCTTTCAGGACATGTACTACCAAACATAAATCATTTACATTCAACAGAGTAAAACAAATCAATGGCAGCATCTCTGATCTGCTACTTTGAACTGTTCAAGGGTTTCAAGGAATCCACAACTCAAATTCACAATAGAGATTGTCTAGAGCCTACCTAATAAAGCTCCAGAGCATTAGTAACATTAAAAGCTAAAGGACAGCTTTCCAAAGAGAGCAGAAGAATTTTTCACAATCCTTTTTATATTGTTTTTCTCAGCATTCTCTAACCATAATATTTCATTTTCAGAAACACCCTTCTAGTACTCACACCTAAAAAAGAAGTATGATATTGTGAGTTGTATCAAATGTGAAAGTCCAAAAATACAGCCAAATCCATCCAGGGGGAGGGAGAGAGAGGAGTGGTGAAAAACCTGACAAATGACATCCCTAAATACCACTCTAATTTCACTGACTCTGGGGCTGATGTGGATCCAGACAGGGAGCAGAGATCTTCCTTTGACTAAAGTAATACTAGTAAGTCTGGCATAGCCTCAAGTTGCTCCTGGACTGGGGGAAATCCCCAGAAGATGGTTCTATTTCATCACTGCCCCTGAAGGTTTAGAAGCATTCTAATATAAGCCAAGGAATACTATACTTAATCCAGATCTTCAGTTCTTCCCTAAAAGGACTCTGATGACATAGCACCCTCAGGCCAATCAGTCTCCCCGAGGAGATTGTTCAAATTGGGCGGGATGTAGAACCAGGTTACAGGAACATCTCTGGGACTGCCAAGGAACAGATCCAGCCTCTAAGTGATGAGAGAACCTACATTCTCCCTTCCTCTCTAGATTTTGGATACAAGTGTAGTATCTATTTCTATCCTTTATTGAGGAGAAGCTAAACAGGTAATGAAATCCTATTGAATGAATGGAAAGGAAGAAAAACAAAACAAAACATTTCCTTTTCTTTCCCCACCTGAAAGGAACATATTAATTATGAAATTAATGAATACTCATAAGAATTAATGTATCCCAATGATCCCTAATCTGTGGATTTAAACAGGGAAAGCACTGTGGAGCTGTTTCAAGGATTCTTCAAATCCATATCCATACTGAATATTTTGATGCTCCAAAAAAATAGCACAAATAATAGGGTTGGTCTTGAGCACTGTATATTTATTAATGCTTCCTTGAAGACTGGTAGGAAAGCATTATTTAAAACTAATCTTTGCAAAAAGTACCTTGCTGACTTCCAGATACATGCTTTTTCTAGGCTCCTGGAACAGCATGAGAAAAAACTATGAAAGAAATATTGCTTGCCATGACATATTTTTGTGATTTTTTGGTATTTGCTGCATCTAAATGAAAATACAAGTTGGATATGAAACCACATCTAAGGATAAAGTTTCCATCTTTAACAAGACTGCTATTCTCTGAAAACCATATAGTAGCTATCTCATTAAAAAAACCTCAATATAATAAATAAGCAAATATAACTTCTAAGATTGAATAAATAATTCTCACACATAGATGTGTCATTATTTTAAAAATATATGCCACTCATAGCCCAGAGGTCTAAGCTCTGAGATCATATGGACTAGTTTCAATTTTGGGAGTAGCCCCCTTAACTTCCATCCCCCCTTAACTTCCAGTCATGACTCCATTCCTCTATGTAGAGATACTTCTGGAAAATCTTAGAATATAGCATATATCTAGATCTACATGTGCAGACAATAGGATATTCACATGCCAAACAGGAACTCAAAGAAACAGTTGCATAAACTGGATAAAAGAGAGTCTTTACTTTTCTCCACAGAAACTGAAGAGAACATGTGAAGGACTCAAAGTATCCCATAAATATTTTTAAAAATTCTCTCTCCTTTCTTGAATACCTCTTTTTCTCTACAGGTCCTATTAGTTCTTCAAGCTTAAAGACCAAACTCAAAGACCACCCTGTATAAGATTTGTAAACCAACTTTTTCATTAACCCTCTCCACATATGCACTGTAGTGAATCACACTTTGATATCCAGGGTCTCACACAGGTATTTAGGCTTTTGGTACTACCTTGAGATTGAGATTTCCCCAAAAAGAAAATGCATGAGGGGTTGCTAGATAGGTCATTTTCTGATACTCTGGTGAATCTCACTCTTACAGAAACATTAGCCTTACATTCAGCCTTATGGTACTGAAAGCTTAGATTGCCTCTAGATGGAAAACAAATTCAGCACTGCCAGAGGCTCCAAACCTGTGTTATATAAATCATTCACAATAATAGAGGAGATTAAATTTCAAATCTTTTGTTCTGTCATGTCATGCTTTAGTCCCTCTCTGGCTCTTTGCTTTTTCAGTTCTGGAAGCCATATGAACAATCTCTTCTCCACAAGACACTGGTCCTTCCAAGGAGTTCCCCTTTCTTTTTCTAAGAGGTTAGACTTTTAGAACTTGTAGTCTCTGAACCTTACTCTTGGACTTTGTTGGTTATATCATCCACATGCAAAGAAAGCGCAAAAGGCAAAAAGAAAAAATTCAGAAAATTGTTTCCTTTGCTATAGCTCATCACAAAATGTGACCTCCAACACATAGCAGTCAGGACCAATCAGTTTATCTTAATCAAAACAGAAGTTCAAGCTAATTAATTCATCCCCAATAGATGAGGGAAAATGAAAGTCACACAGGCTCTCTACCCACTAAGATGATCAGAGAATTTCCCTCAATCAACCCCTTACATGTATATAGTTTCTGATGTGATTCATATGCAGTTCCCTGTAATGCTTGTGAACCCTTTCCTGATGCCCTTCTACCTAGCTCAAGTTCTACTTTCCTTATGACTACAGAAAGACAATTCATTATTCAGTATTAATTATTCAGTAAGGGAGTACAAATCTGAGGTGCCCACAAGGTGGTGCTCTACTTGAACCAACTACTTGTTACAACCATTCTGACGAGTAAGGGAACCGGACACCTGAGATCCCTGAGCCTGCAGATGCTAACATCTTCTACTGCCAAGACCTCAGCGTCTATAGCAGGGTTGACCATACCTAGAATTAATCTAGGGAAAGAAATGAAATATTACTCAAATATAAAATCTACAGTCTGTACATAGCTCCAGAATCCTTAACCTGTGCCAAAGCTTTCCTCTCTTTTGTCATGGCACTAACCCTAAAAGCACGCATACACAGGACTCAGATGTTTAGCATCTGTGTGGTTACACAGTTTATTGGATTGAGAAAAAAATGGAAGAAAATAATTTACATGCCCCTGCATAGATCCATATTTCTCTTCCCATGTTTTACAACTCATCCTCCTTACCCTCCCAGATCTTCAGGCTTGGTTGAAGAAGAGGAAACCCTGAACCCACATACCCATAGCTCATGAGAAAGGAACGAGGAAGAATTGCCTTTAGAATCTCCTCTCAGGATCATGGACTATGAAAGAGGAAAGCAGGGAAAAAGTGATTGGAGAAAAGTCTTCTTCCTCCAGATCACTAGTCTGGCAGGAATCACCCAAGAGCATCATGCCTAATGATGGACTCCTGTGCCAGTCTCCACTTTCTGCTAGAACAGCTGTAGTGCTGAACTCCAGCAGCCACACTCCCAGCCATGCCAATCAGTTAGTCAACCAGTAAACATTTATTAAATACTTACTATGTGATGATACCGTGCTAAGCACTGGGCAAAAGACAGTGCCTACCCTCAAGGAACTTGCAAATTAGTGGGGGTGAACCATCTAACCTAAGGCCTCCCAGAAGCCCACAGCCCAGCGTAGCAACCCCATGCTTCGCCTGCATGGTGACCAGGTAGTCCAATTTTCAAGGGCAACAGAAGGGAAAAATAGGAATCCAACTGAGGTCACAGATTTCATACCTTTCTCTCCTCTATTTGCCAACCACTTGCCTTTTGCAAGTATGTCGTCTCCAAGGTTGGGGGAGAGGTTTAGACGGACAATGATACTCTTATGTGTGTCAGGATCATCAGAAACCAGTTTGGTCATGTCCTTTCTTTGAATCATCATAACTACAGATCTTGAGGAAAGTAATACCTATTTTTTTTTTTTAGCAGGGAAGTCACCACACAGATTAAAATAAAATTTCTGAAGTAGCTTTCTGTCATTACCCATTTTCTAAATCAATGGATAAATAGTAGTGCAACTACCATAATGTGGATGTATGTGAAATTTTTTAAAAGGACTTGGTGTACACCATAAACTATGAGTAGACTTGCAGCAGACTGGTCATGGAAACACTATGTTGGCATTCTCATTAAGTAAAAGCAAACTGAGACATTTTCTAAAAAAAACTTTCCAATGAGCTCCTGAAAAGTCATTCAACATAAAGGGTAGAAGTGGGATTCTTCCCCCTTGAGATCTAGAACTGGTTAGTTACCTTCTCCTTGCAATGAGTTCTCTACACCAAGCAACTGAACTTCTCTGACTTAGCTAGTGTAGGAAATGACAATCATCCCCATGGTATTTTAGTCACATGCCATTCTTTTTAAGATTCTACTCAAGAATACCAAGAAAATTTCTCTCAAAACTATTTTCAAACTAGTTTGTAACCTAAAGGTGACAATCTTAAAGAACAGTCGGGGAATTGAGAGGTTAAATGACTTGGTTGCGGTTTAACAACAATGGGAGACAAGCTATTAAAATAATTATTTTACCTAATATGTTTTCAAGATACTATAGTAGGCATAACAATAGATATAAAAAGGTGTAAGCTATGTTTTTTGTCCTCTAGGTTCTTACAGTCTGGTTGGGGTGCCATGACAGACACACATGAAATGTTAAATTGCAATACAAGCCAGCATTTAATTGAATGTTTAAAAAAGTGGGGAAAAAAATCCCAATAGGATTTAGAGGAGGAAGAGATTTCTATGAATTGGAGCAGGTGCAGAATGCCTCATGGAGAACGTAGCACTTACTAGAAACAATAATAATCATTTACATAGTACTTTATTTATAATTGTCAAAGAGCATTCACATATATTTTCTCATTTAATCCCCGTAACAAGCCTAGGGGGTAAGAAGAATAACATCACTTTTCCATAATGAAGTTAGTTCAACCCATTAATTTTATAGTAGAGAAAATGGAGGCCAGGGAACTCAAGCTCACCTGGGGAAAGTAGTCAAAAGCCAGATTTGAAAGTGACTCCTCCGACTCAAGAGCCAGTCTTCTTCCCACTGTAACATGCTGCTTACCAGATAAGGAAATGGAGGTAGAGAGCTGTTACCTGGACTGCCCAAAGTCACAATAGATACTTGCTTCTATATTTATTTGCTCTCCTCCTCCCACTCTACCTCATTTAAGGTAATCACAGAAGGCCCCAGGCACCTCATTTGAATCAGTCCACAAAATGGAGTTTTAAATGTAGAAACAAGATGGCTTGCATCCTGTAATCTCTATCTACAACGTATGAACCTATTTGATTCGGACAAAAAGGGAATAACTCATTTACTACCCAAACAAATGAACTATGCTTCTGAGAGCTTTAAATAGCCAGAGGAATTTAAGCTGTTGGTTACTCAAGCAGTCAGCCAGTCTAGCAGTGGAAGATTCTAAGTTTTGGCAATTGAGGATTCCAGACTTGTTGGGGCCAGAACCCTGAGGAGGAATCATTCTTGAGGGAAGGTGAGAATTTCTATCTCTTTCTTTTTGTTTTTCCATGCTCCTCCTAGAGGATGCTCGATAGTGTACAATGGATAAAGTGCTGGGCCTGGAAGCAGGAAGACCTGAATTCAAATCTGCCCTCAGACACTAAACAGCTGTGTTCCCCTGGGTAAGGCAATCTACCTCAGTTTCCTCAACTGTAAGATGGGGGAAATAATAGAACTTAGCTCTCCGGTTGTTGTGCGGATCAAATGAGATAATATTTGTACAATGCTTAGCATAATTCCTAGAGCATGGTAAGTGTTTAATAAATGCTCATTTCTTTCCTTCCTTTCTCTTCCCTGACAGTTCGTCAAAATGACCATGTCATTGAAAAGTCTAAACCATTAGCAGGTAATGTATCTAGTTTGGATGTGAGACATTAGACTAGTAAGATAAAATATGCAGCCAGAAGCAGAGAGATACACTGAGAACAAAAGGATGTGCACAGAGAATAATCCAAGAAAGGAAGGAACTTCGAGACCCCTGATCCCTGGCTCTAGGGAAGAATGCAGGCTTTGCATTCAAGAAAGGACATCCATTTACCAATGCCTCATTACCACTGCACACTGTACTCCCATAGATCTATGTGTATCTATGGAGCAGTGTGCCCCATGCTTTGGGGAAGAATACACTGACTATTCTTACTATTATATGCCTATTATATATCATTAAGCATATTCAAAAAGCTAATTAAGGTTGCTAGCTAATTGGTAATGGGAAGCACTCTGGTTGAACTTTTGATCTATGGCAGATCTATGTGATCTATGAACTTATAGATCTATGATCTAGATGGTTAAAATCAAGAAGATCCTTAGTGGTCAAATAGTCACTGGCAAAAAAAAAAAAGTGGGAAGATGAACTTGGTGTTAATGTGCAATATGGACTGAAGCTCAGAGACTGAAGTGAGAAGAACAGTTAGGCTATTATAATAACACAAATGCGGCGTGCTAAGGTCCTGGACTAGAATGATGGAAGTGGTGATGGAGAAGTAGGGTCAGATTCTAAGACGATAGAGACATTATTAAAAACAATCAACAATATTTAGTGACATATTAAATGGGAGTTGGAAGAGGCTTGAGGTGAGGAAGGGAAAGATACAAGGATGCCTCTGAGGTTTCCAGTCTGAATGATTGGGAGAATGATGAAAAGAAATGAAGAAGAGATCCATTTTCAAGGCAGAACATATGAGTTTCAGCATGCACAGATATTTTGAGAAGGTAACATACCATAGAGCAGCCGTGCAGAACCTGCAGCCTCGAGGCCACATGTGGCCCTGTTGGTCCTCAAGTATGACCTTTTGAATTCAAAACAAATCCCCTTATTAAAAAGATTTCTTCCATGAAGTTTGGATTCAGTCAAAGGTCCGTACTTGAGGACCAAGAGGGCCAAATGTGGTCTTGAGGCTTCAAGGTCCCCAGCCCTGCTATGGAGAGCCTATCTAAAGCAAGGCTTATTAGGTTCTCACAATCAGTAGGTCTCCTAGGAGTACACAGGGAAAGGGTTGGCAAACTATGGCCCAAGGATCAAATCCAGCCCACAGATATTTTGGTTTTTACATTTGGAAATAGAATAAAACTCTATTCTAAAGTATAAAAACCCCCCAAACATTCTTAGCTTATAGGCCATACTAAAGCAGGTGCTGAGTCAGATTTGACTCATTGGTCATAGTTTTCTGATCACCGTCATACAGCATAGGCTGGATGTGTCAGCACACTCTGTTTCCATCAATACTTCCTTTCCCTCTTCTCCTTAACCTGTCTAAAGGATCTTGCAAACTTCAAAGGGAAGAGCCAAAGGGAATGAGCACCGAAGGTACTGCTGGAACATCTGGTCCGTACTCTGTGCATGACTGTTGCTATGACATATATCCTGTAAATGTCTAATTGAATACTGGAGTAGAATTTCTTTTCCAAAGTTTCTTGTATTACAAAGTTCCCTTTTTTCTTCTCCTCTCCATGTCCAGACACTCTATCCACTGCACCACCTAGCTGCCTCTTGCCACTAAATATCATACTATCTGTTATCATAGAAGAGCTATAGCCTGAATCATCAGATAAAATCATTCATCCTAGAAATAATGACCTATAATAATCCATAAAATACATAACCTTTATAGGTGACATGTACAATTTGAGCTCTGCATTTTAAAACTAGTTCTAAATAATGTCCTTCTAGGGTATTGGTGAATCTCCAGTGAGCTGCTATGGTAAGACTTGGAATTCTACAGAAGATACCCATTGAACACTGTTGTGGTTCTCTTAGTGCTTTCCAAATCTTTTCAATTGGTAACATCTCAGACAAATGACTAGAGCCTAGAGTGGGGGGTGGGAGATGGAGGATTAGGAAAAAAAAATCTTCCTTCTTCATTACTTTACCTCTTATCCTTGACTGCATCTACCTTTTAGTTTAGACATTGCTTTAGCTACACCCATCTAGAGAAAATGTACCTGTCATGTGCCATAGGTAAATATTAGAGATAACTTAAGTAGACAGTAAGGGAATGCTTGTCTCTCTTTCAGATAAAGAAGAATACTTTTTTAGGCAGGACTAGAAGGAACTCAGAAAAAAAGTTATTCATGAATGAAAAACACATTCATTCACTTTATCTTGTCACTTGGAGCTATTGCATCTAAGAGAAAATATTGGTGTAATCTAGAAGTCAACCTAATAAGAGATGTCATACCTAAAAGGAGTGATTTACATACGCTTTTCATTTGAGCCTCTATCTTTGCTTATAATGTAATTTTGGTTGCAAATGATTTAGGATTTGGCCTTCCACAATCAGGAAATGTTTTTGTTCTAAGCTGTTCCAAAAACAAGGGGTAGGCCAGGAGAAGCTAACAGCTAGCAAGCATTTGATAACTGCCTTAAGGTTTACAAAACACTTTAAATATATAACGTCAGCTGACCCTCACAACAGCCTTCTGAAGCTGGTACTATTTGTCAACTCCCTTTTAAATATTTGTCAGCTGGGGCAAACAGAGATCTAAGCGACTTGCCCAAGGTCACACAACTAATAAGAGTCTGAATAGAATTCACACTCTGGCCTTCCTGACTCCAAGTCCAACATTCTACCTATCATGCCACTTAGCTATCTAAGATGAATTATCCTCCTTTTTTAAAAACAATGTTCAATGAACAAAGATACTTTTCTCTCCCACCAATGCCCCCAAGTTGAGGGAAAAGGAAAACAAAACCCTTATAAAAATATGCAAAATTTAGCAAAATAAATTTTGACATTTTTGGCCAATTTTTTTGCCTTTGTAAAAAGAACTGACATATCTTGGTCTAGATCTCTATTTCCATCTGTATATCCTTTTCCTCTTCAGCCTCTTTGGGCTATGGGCCTAGTAATCCTAAAGAACTGGTAAGGCAAAGAACAAATCATTGAAACAACAGATAATGTGTCAGAGTTGTCTGTGATGGTTTATTTTCTCCTGCCATTCCCTTATTCTTGTCATTCTGAACGCACAAAAAAATCTCACAAACTCAGATGGTTTTAGTTATGTTCTGAAGCATCATGGGCTCTTCAGAGGAAACAAGATATAGGAATACAACATAACGTGATGAAGAAGAAAAAAGATATCCGAACTATTAGGGGCTTGCAATGATTGATTTGGCCCTGTGTTTGGGCAGGCTGTCTTATTTACAGGAAACTTGGATTTTGTTTTATTTTGATTATTGTTCCTGAGGGTCTTCAGACCTGGAATGAATTCGTATTATAAGGCCATTACTGTAGATCTTAGCTATTAAAAAGCAAATTGTAGGACTGGGCTATTAAAATGCAGTCTACATCACTGACCTTCCTATATTTTTCATAGAACTCTGTGACTTGAATACAGACTATTCATCAAAGTCTAACAGATCTGTTCCTGTGCAGCCAGCTCTAATAGCAAAGGCAACTTCCATGTCCCAGAAATTAAAAGTGATAAAAATAAATGATGTGTGTCCTCCCTGAGGAGCTTCCCTGTGTATTTCAGACTCTGGGAGTTATACCAGAAAAGAAACACACCAAATCAGGTCTAAGAATCACCTTCCAAAGAACTTTATCAGGAAAGGAGACCTCTCTGAAATACTGCATGAACGAATTTTGTTCATTCTTCTGTGTTTTGCAGACCTGAACTCTTTAGTACAGTATTTTCTTGGGTAAAAAAGAAAGGTGCTAGGTTACTGACTCTCTTCACCCTTGTCTTATCTTACACTGATGACAAAATAAAATTAGTCAAAAAATATGCAGCCTACTTTGTTAAAGGATATCATTTGTGTTAGGTTTGAGTTCCTAGGATAAAGAATTCATCTTTCACTTCTGTTCCCATACTCCTGCTTATGGGAGACCAACACCAAATGATCACCTCCTTCAAAGGCTTTCCACAACACAAAGAAGGGCTAACTCTCTTTATATCCTCATTTTCCCCACTCCTGGACAAATTTATTGAGTGCTCATTCATTCAGTCATCTACTACATCTACTTTTGAGCCGTCAGGTTGTGAGCATTTGCCTGGACCACTCCTATAGGTTTAGATTTCAAGACTTTTACTTTCATTCAAATAGTGCCTAAAATCAGGTAGCATGTTCAGCAGCCACATTCCTGTAAACCATCTCAGCAGACAGGCTAAGCCAAGTTGAGAGTAAATGACAGGTGACTTAGGAGGGTGTCTCCCCGAAGCATATGAAGACTTTCCCTGGAATGGGTGCATAAGAACAATTTATTCCAATGGCCATAAAGGCAGGTGAAGCAAGTGCTGTGGAGTGTTTAGTTGGTCAGACATCAAAGATGCCAAGATCATCCACTGCTTCCTGGGCCATTGTCATTACATTGACTTTTGTATTACCACTGGACTTTGATAATGCTGGAAAAGATAGTGGGGCTGATGATTTTGTGCAATGTTACCTCACTTAAATCCAATTTATGTGCAAGTCAAGACATCACCAGTGATGTCATTGGTCTTCTTTGAAAATGAAGGATAAACAGCAATCTAAAGTCAAATGCCTGTTACGTAGTTATTCTCGATAAATGGGGTAACAGGTGATGTTGTCATTGATTCCATCAATCTAAACAGGTAACTCCCTTTAGATGCAATTTTAACATAGGCATTTATATCTTGGTTTACACTAATATGATATACACTTCCTTTAAGATTCACCTCAAAGACCACCTTCTATATGAAGACTTTTCTGATTCCACCCAATCCCCATGGCTAATATCCTCCCTTCCAAATGAGGTTGTATTTAATAAGTCTCTTGTTTTTGTATCCCCAGAACCTAGCCCAGTCTCTGGAATATAGTAGGAGCTTAATAAATGCCCTTTTAATTGATATGAATGCACTATAGTCAATTCAATTAGCCATAAATAGATTATCTGTTTGGGGGATTATCTATAACCTCTTTTCTCTATCTCTCTTCCCATCTGTTTCTCAAATTGCTGATCTTCAGGTCAAGAGTGGAAGCTATCAAACTTGGAACAAATGAGTGGACAAATTACTTAACCTCTTTGAACTATGGTTGCCTCATCTGGGTTAAAAAGATTGTTGGACAAGGTGATCTTAAAGGTACCTTTCAGTTAAAATATTCTGTGATTTAATAAAAGTAAAACTATTTTCTGTTCCACTAAATTAGCCCGGAAAACCAAATACGCTTATTATTATTCACCTAGGTCATGCACTTAAGTATTTTTTCATGTTTATTTTTCCTTTTGTGCTTTATATTTTGGATTGAACTGATGATTGGCATTCCACAAGGGGGAAGGATCCTGCCTAATTATCACTTTATTCATCACCTAACACAGCATGGTAGTTGGGTGGTGTAATGGATAGAGTGGAAGGCTTGGAATCAGGAAGATTGGAATTCCAATTTGAATTTAGATACTCCCTGTGTGATCTTGGGAAAGTCAGTTAGCCTCTGTCTCAGTTTCCTCAATTGTAAAATGAATCTCATAATAGCATGTACATCCTAAAGTTGTTTTGAGAATCAAATGTGATAGTATTTGCTGAGTGCTTAGTATCTGGCACATGTCAGGTGCTTGCTTAATAAATGTTTTTGCCCTCTCTTTCCTGAAACAGTGTAACAAACATTGTTTAATGAAGTCTTTTCAAGGATCACAATGACACTAATCTCCTCTGTTAGCGTGGAGTTGCATGATCTGAAGAGCTATATTTTTCTTTTGGGTTAATTGTTCTGTTTTTGTTTAACAAATTCATGTTCTCACCTATAATCTCTTCAATAGGAGGAAGTGAGTCTTATATAGTTATAATTCCATTCAGTTGGTTAAAGGAAACATTTCTTAAATATCTATTATATTGCAGTTGCGAGTAGTGCCAGGGATGAGATATGACCATTGCCTTCAGGGAATTTAGAGTCTAGAAGGAGGGGATATGATACTATACGAATGAATTTGGCATACAGTAATGCATGAGTTATAGTAAAAAGATATAAAACAAAATGCCGTAATAAAGGCTTAAATTTTCATACTGTTTTACATAACACTTGTCTGATAATATCCTTGTGAGGGAGTTGTATGTGTTATTAGTTTTATAATTTTTTCTTTGTTCTGGACTTTTAATTTCATTAATGTAGGAAATTCTCTGTGTGGGTGGAAACTCCCTCAACCAAGACACAACAGCAATTCCTCTGTAACTTGTATTATTAAACAGTTGTCTAGGGCAAGGAGAGGTTAAAATGACTTGCAAACAGGCACACAGCTGGTATGTCCCAGAGGTAGGATGAGAGCCCAGGTCTTTCTGACTTCAGGGCCAGCTCTCTATAAAATACACCGTATTATTTCTCCTACTCCTATCTTAAAGATAAAGAAATTGAAGCTGGGTTACATAATAGAGGTAAAGTAATTTGGCCAAAGTTAGATAACCTATAAGCATCAGAACCAAGACTAGAAAACCCAGGTTGTCTGACTCCTACTCCATTATTCCTTTCATAACACTATTTCTGCCACTACATTGTATTCTTACATGCCTCGCAACATTTTACATAGTACCAATCACATAGTACATATTAAGCACTTAATGAATACAAAGGGAACATTCAAGCAGTCAATAATCATTTATTAAGTACCTACTATGTGCCAGGTAAAAGCTATACAAAGAAAGGTAAAAGTTCCTGCTTGAGCAACTTAAGATCTAATGGGTGAGCAAACATGAAAATAACTATGTACAAACAAAATATACACAAAATAGCGAAGATGATCCATAGAGGGAAGGGATTAACATAATAGGAGATCAGAAAAACCTTTTCATAGAAGGTGGGATTTTTTTGTGGTTTAGGGTTTCCAATTCTCTATGACTCCACTTAGGATTTTCCTGGCAAAGATGCTGGAGTAGTTTACCGTTTCCTTCTTCAGCTCATTTTACAGAAGAGAAAACTAAGGCAAATGGGTTTAGCTAGTAAGTGTCTGTGACCAGATTTGAACTCAGGAAAATGCATCTTCCTGACTCTAGGCTAGACACTCTTTCCACTGCACCACCTAGCTACCTTTAGGAAGTCAGAGAAGTTAGAGGCAGAGATGAAAAGGGAGAGAATCCTAGGCATGGGGCACAGTCAGTGAAAATGCCTGGAGTTAGGAGAGGGAGTATTTTGTACAAAGAATATCATAGAGGCCAGTCTCATTAGAATATAAAAAAGTATTTAAAATGTCTGTTACTATTAGTATTAATAACCTGATTCACCTAACGAAGAAAGTAGCTGTGCAACTAAGGCTCTCCCTAATGAACACTGAATCTTGAGCTCTACTTTCCGGCAGAGCTGTTCTAATGATTTCTATTATGCATATTGATGCTTTTACTAATTCAATGATTTTTTTTTTAAAGAAACATTCATTAGGAAGATGAATTTTATTTTTCCCCTTTATTCTTCAAGAGAATGCCTTTTATGCTCACTAAAAGAGAACTGAATGGTATTATTTATAGTATAAATTTATGGGCAGCTAGGTGATGCAGTGGATAGAGCATCAGTCAGGAGGACCTGGATTAAAATCTGGCTTGAGATGCTTCCTAGCTGTGTGACCCTGAGAAAGTTACTTAACCTGTTTGCCTCAGTTTCCTTATCTGTAAAATGAACTGGAGAAGGAACTAACCAACCACTCTAGTATCTTTGCCAAAAAAAAACCCCCAAATTGGGTCAAGAAAAGTCAGACATGGCGAACAACAAAATAAATTCTACCATACTTATTTGATATTTACCTAGTGTCCTGACTATAGAGCGGAATGTCAGAATTAGCACACTACCATTACACGTATCACCATAAGACTCTGTAGTGCTGGAATTTTGTTATAACGAATATATAGCTAAAAATCATATTCCAAGTCTGTGTAATGAAGAGGTCAAAAAGATTTCATATACAGCCTCCTTATGTTGAAGAACTAAATATAAAGAAGTATAAAGAAGGTCTAGTGGGGAACAGAGGGCAGTACCAGTATTTTTCATTCTTACTCCTAGATCATTATGTCTATTCATTTATTCATATGTCTGTAATTCAAGGATGCTGTGATCTCATCTATGAGGGTACTCCTTCCATTAACTCAGAGACTAACACACATTCCCATTTTCTTATCCTATGTAATTATTGCTCATGAATTCCCATAAATTCTCCAGAGGAGATCTAATCAATATGTTGGAATTCTTTTCACTTTTTGTGGGTACCAGTAGAGTACTTCGTCTGTCTAGTTATTATTTCTTACTTTCACTTTGTGGCCTGTCCACCTCTTTTGCTGATCATGAATTTTCTGAATTATATTACTGATATCACTTCTTCCATCCAAGCGACCATATGTATTCTGCTGTATCCCATTAATCCATCCATTCATTCACCCATTTCCAACAAATATTTGTTAAGTTCTTAGTGTGGTGCATTGTGTCATTTTAGTTTAATGTGTGGCTTAGGAATATAGATGACTTTTCTGAAAAGGATAATTTGGATGTCTGAAAATAGGCAAGAATGAAAGGAGTTGAAGGATTCTTGCTTCCTAATGATAGAACAGCAGATCTATGAGCTCAGCTACAGTTCGGATAAGGACCATTTTCTCCTGCCTTTTTTCATATGAAATGTAAATACTATATTCTAGTTATTTTCATCTTAGGAAGTGATTATTCCATAAGCTACAGTCAGTATTGCAGAATCTCATGGTTGTACAGGACTTTAGAAACCATCTAGTCCAACCACCATACAAGTAATAATCTCCCTATGAGACACCTAATGTGGTAGGTTAGTCTTCTTAAAGCCTTTGAGATAGAAGAAGTCCTCTACTTCCTGACATGATCTATTCTACTTTGAGATAACGCTAACTGTTAGGAATTTTTTCCTTATGAAAGGTGAAATTTCCCTTGTGAATGAATTGAATTCCTTTGCCATTAAATAACCCTTCAAATACTTGAAGAAAGTTATCATGCCCTAAGTCTTTTCTTCAATTTAAGCACGATGACTGTCTATTGAAGCAAGAAGAGGCTGCCATTTGCAATTTTAGAAGTGGTACTCAGTGTGATGAAATCATGGGCATAGGAAGTCCTAAAGTTTCAGTAACCAGGCACATCTTCAGAGTAGAAAGAGCCATTTAAGTAAGTGCACCCAAACTGATATTCCATGAAGAGAAAAAAATGTTGCTTGAGAGCCCTAATATTAAAATGGGTGCCACTTGATGACCAGTCAAATATTCTGATTAATTTACAACCACACTCAAATAAATACTCACCTTTTGGGACCAAATGGCATATATCCAAAAGTCATTAATGGATGTGTAGTGTTTTATAACGTACACTTGGTCAATGTGTTCTCTTTAGTGTAGTCCCAGGTTGAATCATTCAAAATCCAGCATGCACTCTCAATATGTTTTTATTAACTTGTCAAGTAGTGGTTTGTTCAACAGAAAAGTGGATTAACTGGTATGAAGTTACATAGCAGTTAAAAATAAACACTCTGCTAGAACTGCCTCCCAGACTCTGTTGACATAATTCTTGCTAGTAATCAACTAACCAGAGAGTTCCACTGTGACCCAGTGGTGCAAATTTGCAATTTGTTCTCCTTATGAGAATTTGTTAGTAAGAATGGACCCATAAAGTATAGTTGCGCTCTGAAACATTTCTTCTCTGTGAGCTCATCCATAATTTAGATGTAGCCATAATCTGCTTAAGGAAACTACCCAGAATGAAAAATGAAACCATTTTAGGGGCTTTAAAAGTTCTTGATACACTAAATAGGAATGGATGAGTTAAGCTCTTTGGATACAATATAGAATTATTTTTTGCCTCCTTTGCTTCAGAGTCTAAATTAGAACCCAAACTCTAAAGTTATGCTTGCAAAGCTAATTTGACATACTTGTATTCCCTACCTCCCCAAACAACTAAATAATCGATAAGAAGAACACTGGTAAAAATCTAAGGAAGAAACAATCAGTTATTTTATATGGTTATTTTCCTTTGCATCATTTGTCTTTTTACTTTCCTACATTTCTCAAATCCTGTCATTCATCTTTTTAAAAAAAGCATACTAGACTTACTTACACACAAAAAAAATGGGAAGTTGCTAAAATTGTATTGAGACACAATTGGGCAGGGAATAGTGGCCTTTTGTTTTATTCTAAGGACTTTTTTTTTTGCATTTTTCAAAGCAAATGGAAAGTCTAAAACCCCTGATTATGAGTTGGGAGTGAAAAAGATGCTTCATCTTGTTTGCTCAGCCTTAGAATCGTAGGATGATAAATTGAGAATTGTAAGACACGCTCTCTAGTCTAAACCTTTCATTGTATAAATGAAGAAGCTAGGGCTAGGAGAACTTGTTACTTGCTAATATCAGATGTAGTTAAGTATCGAGACAGAATTTGAACCTAACCTCTCTGTCTCTAAATCTAAAGTACTTTCCACTGGATGCTGCCATTTGATACTACTACTTTTCACAGTCCTTATTCTTAGATAGATCTTATTTCCTTTTGTACTCTACCTTCCCCTTTCGGACATTCTCATAGCACGATTTTCATTATCATTGAGTTTCTTACACACTGTTACCATTTCCCTGGGTTTATTTTCTTGACAGTAATATGCTAGAAAAGTGGCCTGACTGGTGGATAGAGTCAGGAAGACTAAGTCCAATTCCTGACTGATATATAATTTACTAGTTGAATGATCATGTGTAAGTTATAAAACTCCTCAGCAGCTCAGAAAATTCTCTAAAAATATAAATCACAGATAGAGAAATTGTTGATATGCTTAAGAAGTTCCAATATGAGGAATTCTCAACACTGATGATATAATAGGTCTAGACAAAAAATGTTACAAAGCAAAGCACTTTCACATCTGCTCTCCCTTTTTATCCTTATATTTCCCAAATTGTCCTAGACAAAGCCAGAATGATTATCCCTGTTTTGCACATACAGAAACTGTGGCAAAAACATTAACAGAATTCTGTGGAGTCACACAGCTAATTAGTGGCAGAACTGGATTGGAATCTGGGTCTACTAATTCAGAGTACAAAGTTGTTTCCATGATGCTACCAATATTGGTTTATACAGGTTTATACAGGTATGTCTTAACATGCATGCATAAGTTAATTGCTTATATCCAAATGATTGGATCTAAAAGAAGTTTTCTTCCCTTCATATTACAGATCTTGTGGTTCCCTTCTGCCCTTCATCTACTTCCTTAGCCACCCAATCCTGGTCACTGATGCTCCTCTTTATATTTGACCTAGAGATAATAGATTGGAACTTATTGAACAGGAAGGGTAACATGATCAAATCTATGCTTTAGAAAAGAAAACATTTTGCCACTTGTGTAGAAGATAGATTGGAGTGGGGAGATATCTGAGGGCAGTGAGTTCAGTTAGAGGAACGCTAAAGTAATCCAAGCAAGAAGCAATGAGGGCTTGAATCAGGGTGATGGCTCTATGAGTAGAATCTGGAACATATACACAAAAGATAATGTGGAAAAGGAAATTATTAGACTGGATAAATGACTGTGGGGGGTGAACAAGAATGAGTAGCTGAGGATAACATTAGATTTGATAACCTGAGTGATTGGAAAAATAGTGGTACCCTCTCTGATAACAGGAAGATTGACTGATGAGATAATACATAGGATTGTGGGAACAATGTCCAAGAGAAGACAGTAACAGATGGTATTATGGGTATATGTACAGAGGTTAGCTTTGGCAAGTATAAAGGCTACTTATCATCAGAGATTGGAATATAAAGCAATAATGGAAGATGATGCCAGGGGTATGTGAAACGAGGAAGAAAGGAGAAGAGAGAGCTACTGGTCAATAGCTTCAATATTTTTGGCCAAGGTCCTCAGTTGAGAAAATGAAGAGTAGTTTAAAGGAAGCAGAAATGGTTTCAAACAATTGCTACAGTGAGTGGAAACAGGGGATCAATTAGCGGGGAGAAGGGCTGACACTGTAGTGATGATGCATTGGAGATTAGTGAGCATAGTGAGGACCTCACAATTTCCTCCAAATCTATTCAGCAGCATACGAGTAGAATTGGAGGACATGGATGGTGGGAGCATTCCAGGGCTGGAGTTTAGCAAGGCAAGAAAGAAAACAAGGAAGGGTTAGCATAGAACTGAATTGATTGACACATGTGTCAATATTAGGAAGGTAGGAAAGCTTAGCCAGCACAAGCGTGATGCATGTTGATATTCTTGAGGAGCAGAGAAATTGGAGATCACGGTGAGGACAGAGAATAGGGTTTAGGATGAGTAAAGCTTATGCTTTACATCTTCATATCATTCATATATATATTTTCTTAAGACGAGTTGGATAAAAGAAAATGAGTAAATAAAATAATTTCATAATTCTTAAACATGGAAGTAAAAAACCTGTGGATGATGGCAAGATCAAGGGTATGATCATTTTTGTGTGTATGTGAGATAGAGAAAAGGTCATGGAGGTTGCGTGCTTTGGGGAAATGGGAAGTTAAGAGTGTTTGAGAGAGCATCAGCATGTATGTTTTAGGAAGTTAACTCCCAGTTATTTATGCATTTTATAGAAATTTTGAGCAGGCTTACTTTTTCTATCTTTCCCCACTGGATTCTGTGAATAATTTACAGAAACATGATAATTTTGTGGGTTTATTTTATCCAACTACTCTGTTGTTATTGCTATTTTAAATTACATTTTTTGGTTGAATTCCTGGAACTCTTTAGATAAAAAAATGACATCATCAGGACATAAAGATAATTTTACTTCCTTTTTGTCCAAAGAAGGTTAAGTCCTTCAATTTTTTCTTGCTTTATTTGTACAACTAGCATTCCTAGAATGATGTAAAATATTACTGGTAACAACGGACATTTTTGTGTTATCCCCCATCTTTTGAATAGCTTTTATTGTTTTTCCATTATAAGTAATGCTTGTTCTTGGTTTTAGATAGATAATGTTTATCATATTAAGAGAAGGTCCATTAATTCATATGTTTTAGTGGCTTTTTTTAACCATTAGTGCTATATTTTATCTTGGACTTTATTGATAAAACTATGTGATTTTTATTTTGTTAACATAAACTGTCCTTTATAGTTTTCCTGATGTTGAGTCATTTCTTCACTACAATATGAAATCCAATCTCACAATTAAAATAATTTTTAATCTCTAATCTTTTTGCTAATTATTTAACATTTCATTATCAATATTCATTAGTGATATTGAATTTATAGCTTTACTTATTCCCTTTATCTTTCCCTGGTTTGGCTGTCAGTATAAAGACCATCTTTATCTCCTTCAAAGGAGATTGTCAAATTGCATTTTATTTTAGTAAAACAATTTAGGTTTGATATGGGTTAAATAGTCTTTGAATTCTGGATAAAATTTATTTGTACTGTAAGTTCACTTTTAACTTAAATTTTTATTTTTCTTTGGAAGTGCACTTACAACTAGTTCAGTTTCCATTCCTGAAACCAAGTTGTTTATATTCTCTATTTTTTATATTTTTGAATATAAAATATGTATTATCTTTATAAATATTCATCCACTTTGTGTTCAATTTTATTGGCATATGTTTGGGTATGCCAATTTCTTTCAGTCTTTTTTATGAATCTCTTTTCATTTTTGATTTTGCAATTTGATTTTCATCTCTTATTTTCAATTAAATTAACTGTTGATTCTTTTTTTAAAGAATAAAACCTTTTTTAGTTTTAATTGCTACTTTCAGAATATCTTATTGTGTTCACTTGAAAATTGTTAATTTGCAGATTTTCTATTTTTTACTCATATGCTCAAATACTTGACTTCTTCCTTTTCTCTTTCACTGATATAAGACTTACAGACATCAGCTTTCTTGTATCATCTGCTTTGGTCATATTCTATAAGTTTTGTATATTGTCTTATTAAGATCTTTCTTTGGACAAAAATATTTATTTCTATTATTTGATCTCTGACTCATTCTTTGAGGGTACATTACTTAGTCTCCAGTTAAAGCTAATTCCTTCCTTCAAATTTCTATTATCAACTGCTTTTTTTTTTTGCATTGTGGATTATAAAGTATATGTATATGTACATGTCTTTGTGTTTATGAATAATTTATACCTTAGCATGTTAATTTTTAAAAACTAATGTGAAATGCTTAAAATATGTATCCTTCTGCTTTTTATTCAATAATCACCAAAAGCCAGTCATTTTAAAATTCTCTAATAATTCCTTAATTTATCACGTATTTTTCTTTGCCTGTGAGATCTATCTAGGTCCTTTTAAATTTTGTTTTATCTAATTCCTGCGGTGGTTCATTTAGCTTCTGCTTTAAGTTCTTTGAGAAAATGCCATACATTTATATTCAATGGTGATTTTTTGGTTGTTCTAAATATATTATTTCATTTGTTCAGGAAACTCCCTATGCCAATGTACAACTACAACTGTTCTTTAACTTGTAGTGCTGAGGGCTGCTAGGAGAACTAGGGCTTAAGTGACTTTCTCGAGATCATAGAGTCAGGATATATCACAGGCAGGACACTGAATCAGATCTTCCTGACTCTGAGGTATTCTATCTGCTATGCAACACTGCCTTTCTTTATAGTGACACTTTTTAATTATCTATGGTGCCTTTACACATAATTACAATTTCTGTGCCTAGCGCTCTTAAATATATATTTGTATATATATACATATATATTTACTCTTGCATTGTCTCAGATCATGATCGCCAGGTTGCTGGTTCATTATCTATCTATCCACCTATTTCTCTATCCATTTATCTATTCATTTATGTATTCATCTATCATCTATTCATCTATTTAATGATCTGAAACATAATACATTCTTTACCAACCCTTACTTTAACTTCATGAATTTCTATGTCCAAGTTTATTACTTGTAGACAAAAATTGTTGCATTTTGATTTCTGATCCATTCTATCACCCTCTTCTTTTGATGGGCCAATTTAATCTCATTTATTTTCATGGTTACGATTGTTTGTCCCCCGCCCCCATATACAATTACAGTGTATCCTCCCTTTGTTCCTACTCCCCCCTTTTAAAAAGAGAATACAGCTGGGCAGAGGGAATGAAATCAACCCTACATATCCTTAGTTCAAAAAGTCTAACCCTATTCCTTTCTTCTCTTTATCCACTACATCACTGAGCCTTATCTGTTTCATTCTCTCTCTTTCTTTGTCTTTCTTTCTCTCTCTCCTTGTCTTTCTATCTCTTTCTCGCTTTCTCTATCTCTCTCTGTTTCTCTCTCTCTTTAACTTTCTCTCCTTTTGTAATGAACTTTCCATATTTGAAGCTTGTTTTGTTTGTGATTAGTTTCTCCCCAATTCTATATCTCTCACAACTCAACTACTCCTTTTCCTTGTCCCATACTACTTCCCTATTTAATTCATTGCATTTACACACCACTCTGTTTCTCCTTACTCACTAAATCTTCCCATGTCTGCTTCATATTAGAGTCAGGTCCATAAGGCCCCACTCCATCCTTACCTCATATTTATATCATCTACTCTTTTGGACTCGAATTGTGAAAAATAATTTTATACCACCTACTCTTCTCCCCTCTCCTCCTTTCTTTCCTTTTCCCTTCCCATGTTTTTTTCCTTCCTATCTTCTCACCTTCTCACCTTCATTTGCTTCTTGCTTTCCTCCCCTCCCCTCCTGTTTTTATCTTTCTTTATTCCCTCATTGACCCTTAGACATAATGGTTTTTGTGGCCTCTCTCCTACTTTTAGGACATAAGCACTTGATTGTCATTTAGAACTTTCAAGTTGTTTAAACTCTACTGTATATTCGAATACGGCTAGAGGATGAAAAGAACATTTAAATGGGCAAATGTAAAAAAAAAGATTGAATTGTGTAACATGAAAAGACTTATAAACCCTTTAATCTAAATGTACATCTAGATATAATTAGATATATCCCTTTCATTTTTCTCACTTAAAAATCTCTATCCTCTTTCTTCAGGCAATGGTAATATAAAAAGGAAGAAGATCTAGAATTAATAAATATTCTAAAGATGGCTCTAATACACACCAAATACAAGAGAAAAAATTGAAGGAGAAAATATGAGGGGACTACAAGGGATGAGGTAGAAGAGTGCAAGCAAAAAGGGTAGATAATAAATATGGAATACAGCAGTCAATTGATGCTTCATGATAGCTCTCTTTACTTATAGAAAACCATTCTTATAATTTAACAATAAAACATAAGCTTATTAAAATATCTACTATGTGCAACTGACTCCAAGTTTATCAGCTTTGGTGAATAAGATCACAGTAGTGCTTTTAAATGAAAAAGGGAAGTGTTGAGGAGAGAACATATTTTAGAATCAGAAATGACCACATAAATAATGTAGAATGACCTCTTCATTTTACAGTTGAGAAAACTGAGCGAGATGGAGAGAATAAGTGATATGCCCAAAGTAATACAATATTAAATATCAATCAGGATTTGAACTTGGATCATCTGATCTGACTGCAATATCCAGTACCTTTTTTCCTACTATGCCACTGTATGGTTACAGAATATGATGAGCTTGCTCTTATACATTTCAAGTCAAAGCAAAGAGAACCAAGTGGAATATGTCTAACAGTTTGAAATAAGGAAATGAAACTCAGAGGAATGCTAGGACCTGGATAATAGATTTAGAATTAATTTGAATGCATGAAAAAATGAAGTCATGGGGTCAGATAAAGAGTATACAGCTCAGATTCAGTCTAGCTCAGATTCTCTTTAGCCCACTTGTCAATACAAGCATCACAAATGGGAGACTTCTTAAGAGTCAACCCAATATGATGGATCTTAAATAAACTTTGTTTTTCTTTGGCTAAGAAAAAGACAAAGAGTATACAATGAGGAGATTGGAGGGTGGAAGAGAGAGCTTTTGAGCATACCCACACTTAGAGAGGAGCAATTGGAAACACAGAAGGAAATTGAATATTAGTACAAGAGACAGCCAGGAGAAGAATGAGGATGGACAAGAGATTATTAAGAAGAAATTGGGCAAAAGTATCAAATCCTGAAGAAAGTTCCTAGAGGATGAAGACAGAGAAATAAAAGTAATTGGATTTGTCAATGAAGAGTTTGGTGGTGACCTTGGAGAGAAGAGTGGTGGAGAGAAGCCAGATAGGAAAGGTCTGAGGAATGAGTGACCGTGAGGAAGTAGAAGTAGTAAAAACAGACTATTCTTTTTTTTTTGATGTGTGGCAGCAAAGGGAAGATAGAGTGAATAATAATTTTAGGGGGTAGCAGGGACAGGGGAAGAATTTTGTTTTCAGATGGGGGGATCAGAGCATGAAGGTATGGAGAAGGAAGGAAGAAGACAAAAGAAACAGAGGAGGTAATCATCTCCATAGAAGACAAATCCATAGAAGTGGATGACTGTCAAAGGATTGGTGGGATGATGGTGGGAGCAAAGTCCCAGAGAAGAAGGGAGGAGAAGGAAACAAGTTGAAGATTAGCCTGAGCAACGAAGAAGACTACCTCATGCTACAGAGGTGAGGGAACTTCAGAAAGCAACATCAGAATGAATGATTTCATTCCAAAATCAAATAAGGTTAAAATAAAAGGAGGAAATAGGAACCCAAAAGTCAAAAGGGAGATAACTTTTTATAATCTCATATGAAAAAATTTAACTTTTTAATTAAATCATTATTTGCACTTCTGACAGAGTAATTTTCCTAATGTACAGATCTAACCCCAACACTCCCTTCCTTAAACATAAAATGCTTTATGGGAAATAAACTAGGAAAAACCATTACTTAGGTACAAGGGAAGTTAAATATAGAAAATGATCCCCTATGGCTACTTGAATAAAACACTATTTCCTTAGCCTGGCATTTAAAGTCAATATTCTGGCTCCAATCTACATGTCTAGTTTTATATCATGATTGAAGTTCATAAATTAGATCAAGTGGATCACTTATTGTTTCCCAGTCTCATCTTGGGTCTTTCCTGGAACTGACTTTTCATTTTCCTTCTTGTACACCTAGAATATCCTCCCATTCCCCACTCACAACTCTGCTTATTGAAATCCTTCCTTTTCAGGATACACCTTAAGTGTCAGCTCCTTCATGATGCTTCCCTCATCTTTCCGGAAGTAGGTGAATCATCTCTCCTTTAATTTCTCATGCCACTTTATTCCTTGTTTTCTATGCAATACTTTCTCATTTATATTATAGTTATCTGTTTTCAAAATTCATCCTCCTAGTAGATTAACATCCTTAAAAGCCTATATAATGTCATTTCATCTTGGTAGCCAAAATAATGCCTTCCACAGAGAAGACACTTAATAGTAATTAGTTTGTTGAATTCTCTAATCCATGCCAAGTTTCATGAAAATAAGTGTTTATAACACGAATCATGCCTTTGTTTTTATTCTAAGGCATTAAATCTGTTTGTGTTGAAACTAATAAAAGTGTAAAACAATTTAGATAATGAAGAAAGTTGTTAACATCACATTGTGGCTAATTTTTGCCTGCTACTATGAGAGAACACATTAATTTCCATGCCCCACATCTAGAAATTCAGTTGCAAGAGGATGTGTTTTTACATAATTAAAGAGAACAATTGAAATGTTTTATAGCAAAATATCTTGGAGTTCTTCATTTCAAACAGTCATGAAGGTGCCCACAGATCTAAAGGATAAGTATAGCACTTGTCAGAAAACTTCAACAAATGACGATTTGAAAACAAGGGCATTATCCAGTGGAAAGAATCTCAATTTCACATTGTTTCCAGATTGTGAGAAATACAAAGTCTTCCAAGTGGATGGCCATTTGGAAATTTAGAATGACCCTGAAACTTCCAAAATGACCGTGACAACCACAGTAGAGGGTAGAACAAGGAAGATGATTTTTTTATTTTGATTTTTTATTTATTTGAAATCAAATTTGATTGTATTTGAAATTTCACAACTGGAACTTTTCATTTGGGAAGCAACGGGCATAAACTGTTAGGATGGATTTGGAATCAGGAAGTCTAAAGGTCAAGTCTTGACTGATACATAGTATGTGACCATGACCATGAGCAAGTGTGTTTGTCCTTCGTTGCCGAAGAAGACCATGCTATCAGAGAAATAATGACATGACTTGCACTTGACTTTGTTTTGAGTGACGGAGGGCTGTGCAGGTCACCAGTCTACTTCTCCTATAGAGCCATCTGAATCCAGTGACCAATATTCATCAGGATGACTGGAGATGACCCAGGATGAGGCAATTGGGGTTAAGTGACTTGCTCAAGGTCACACAGCTAGTGAGTAGTATCATGTGTCTGAGGTGAAATTTGAACTCAGGTCCTCCTAACTCCTGCACTGGTGCTCTATCCACTGCACCACAGAACTGCCCCTCATGAGCAAGTACCTCAAGATCAAGGGAGCATGTATTTATTAAATGCCTACTGCATGCCATTGTGCATATTATTTTATTTGATACCCATAGCAAGTCTTTGAGATAGGGCTATTATCATCCTTATTTTATAGTAGGAAACTGAAGCAGACAGAGGTTAAATGACTTATCTAAGGTCTACACAGCTAGTTAAGTGTCTGATGTTAGATTTGAACTCAGCTTGACCTTCTGAGAGCCCCAGTCAATTCTTTAACGTAATAGTTCCACGTTATTGATCTGAACCTTAGACTGATGAAATTACAGGTTCAAACAAAGACAAACAAAAGCAGACAAACAAAACTTTTCATTTACTTCAAGAGCAGCAGTAAAGTTAAAACTAACAAAAAAGAATTTGGTGGTCCACTTTTGCTAAGCTCCAGAGAATTCTAAAGTAATTTTTGTGACTCTGAATTCCCGTGTCCCCTTCTGCTCTCCATTCTCCAATTCTCAAAGATAAAATCTCACAAGCACCAAAGGGTAATCTGAGGAATATCTAATTAAGAAGCTTTAGATGCAAGATATCACAATAGTGCTAGACACATAAAAGTTACCCAATAAATAGTTATTTATTAAATACCAGTATACTCTAAGAAAGGCAAGAAAAGGGTACAGTTATTAAAGAATTTACCTTTCCATGACTGATAAACTTCACATTTTATACAATATATTAACCAAAATGGAAATAGCTTTTTAAAAAAAAAACAATGTTGCCATTATTTGGGCTTGAAAGTCCTTTGAAAAATTCTATCCCACGGACTTCTCTAGAATCATTCTTATGAATATCTACATATTTCATGGCAATACACATTTTATATAAACCTTCACACTGTTAAGTCATTATATTGCATACTCTGAGCTGTAGCAAAGGTAGGCAATTAGAAATGGTCCCAAAGCACTAAGACAGCAGGAGGGCAGGGAGGGAGATCCTTTTGGGAGATTTCCATTGGCTTGCCATTGCTGAATTTTATAGCCTGTGCCCTCATTGTTTTCTGAGACGCTACTTTCTACGGTCCCCATCACAGTAATGTATATGTCTCTTAATCCAACAGCAATATTCTGCCCAGAGGCATGTGCCCAGGGTTAAGGACACCTGGCTATGTCTTAAAGGTTCAAGTCAGACTCTCTGAGATCTCATTTTTTCTAAGGGGCAATTGATCCCCCTCTCTAGGCACAACTTAAACAAGAGCTTCCCACCTCTTCTCTGCACCTTCACCACCACAGATGAATATGTTCTAATTAAAAAATTCACAGTTATGGTTCTGTGCATACTTATAATGAATCAAAATTCACAATATTTTTGAAACACAAAATAGTAATAGCGATGCTGTAATTAGTTTCTCAGAAAGTGTTAAACTTTACATGCAGAAACTAGCTTATTTGGCAGATGTGATCAACCTAAATGTAAGATTTAAAAATAACTTAAGTATTTTTATTTGGTTCATATGCAGTGAGTTTTTAAAAAGTCAATGAGCATTTTTGCCATTTGATTTAATGAATATATTTTATTTTATTTTTAAACTCATTGTAATCTAAGTAAAGGTGTTTTCAATTGAAAGGTATTTTCAAACTCATTATGTGTATATGCATATGTATGCAGATATATAAAAACACAGATATACATATATATTTTAAAATTTATGAAATATATAATATATATTCATATATTTCAAATATATGAAATATTTCATATATAATTTCAAATTCGTATGTGTAAAATTTATATAGAGACATATACAATGAAAGAGAACATTTTTTTCAGAAATTTCTTTAAGGGTGTAATGTGATTTTTAATAATTTATCCTTTTTTCAATTATCACATGGATCAGGAAGGGACTTGAGATGCCTATAAAAACAACTTCCGTATGACAATTAAAAAACTGAGGCACAAGTGGTTAAAGTAGCTTGCTCACTCACACAGTTATTAAGTAACAAGTAGAATTGAAACCTAGGCCTTTCTGACTCTAGGTTCAGGGAGTACCTTATCTACTGTGCAATGATACTTCTCACAACCTCTCTGTCCACTAAATATTGAGTAATTGACAGAAAAATTTTAAGTTAAATTAGGTCATAGTGTCAAACAACTATTAAAATGACACTAAGCATAAATCTATTTTATTATTTTGTCTTCATTTATTTTAAAGACTTCTTATACTTAGAACAAAAAATGAGCCTAGGAAAATAAAAAAAAACACAAAAACAAAGAATTTATTGAAAACTCTTGTCAAAATACATGAAGCATAAAAGTAAAATATTTTTAAAAATACAGATATCAGGAATACCTGTTTTTTAAAGAAATTTTAGAAATAAATTTTCTCCCCTACCAACACTCAGTAATTTTTATTTTATTTTGTGGACAAAAGAATATGAAAAGAAAAAAATCTTAAATTTTCAGCTTATAAAGGATGCTTATCAAGCATAGGCTTGGCATTTTGACAAATATAAATCATGACTATCCTGACGGCTCTCTTACAAAATTAAACTTTCTGTTACTAACATAAGAATAACCACAATTCAGAAAGAAGTTAAAATCTTTCTTCCATGCCAGGGAAAATGAAGTTGGTTTTTCCCTGTAATGATGTTTCCTGACTGTCCAAGAAAGTCAAAACTTACTTTAGAGCTCTGTATTGCTATGGCATCTCCTTCATGGGGATGCTTTCAACACTTTTCTGAATGACTGAGTTCTTTCATCTCACTGGACACAGCTGGGATTTGGAATACCAGGAAAGGGAACAGAAGGCATTTTCCCCCCAGAGGTCAAAAGTGTACAGATCACATTGGTATTGTAGGAGCATCATTTTCATTCATTCACACACACACACACACACACACATACATGCACACACACATGCGCGCACACACACTAATCTTTGAAGGTGGCTCCATTTTCTTCTCTGTAAAATGGGGATAATAATGTATGTTCTATAGAGTGTGGAACAGGTCATGAAATTCTAGTTATCTTGCAAGTTGTTATGAGGACCGAAGAAGATCACAGCATTTCTATAGGGAGGACACTTTGGAGATCATTCAGTCCAATACTCTCAGTGTGGGTAAAGTCATTTACCTGAGGTCACTCAGCTAGTAAGTGGGAGAATTGGGATTTGAGCTTCAGTCTCTTAAAGTTCGAGTGATCTTTCAAGAGTGCTATGCAAACACACATGATTTTCTTTTTAACTGTAAAGGGATACACAGACATCCCTGTCTTTCCCTTTTTCGCTATATTCCTAGCATTGAGGTCAGAATAATCTTCATAATGCATAGGCTAAATCATATCACTTCATTTACTAAAAAATTTTTCTCATTGTTAATAAAATAAAATCCAAATTCCCTAGCCTAGCAGTGAAAGCCCTCTGCAATCTGGCTTCAATCTATTCTCCCATCCTAATTTTAATCTCCTCCTCTGTTTTGTCCCTTAGCCACATATTCTACCCCAAGCCACAGTGAACAAGCTCCCCAGGATGTCCTGGACTTTTTCTACCACCCTCACATGGTCATATAATTCTCTCCATCAACCCAGTGCTGCCTCAGATGTTGATATCCAACCAATCCTTCATGACCTACATCCACTGTCATAAAGCTTTCCCTGCTTCCTCCAAGTAGGAGGAATCTCTCCCTCTCCTAATTTCACAGCATTGGGAAATTCTGTGATACATTTATCATAATATAATTTTTACTTACATTTTGATTTTCTTTCATTGGAAAATTTATGACTGAAACTTTTAATTTCTTTCAAGACTAATAGTAAAATTGGAAAAAGGAAAATGAGTATGACAGTCCACTCCTACTAAATGCCACGGACTTTTCAAGTCACTTTTGCAGACCTGAATTTCTTAACTTCATAAGCCCCCAAAGACAAAACAGTCAAAGAGGAAATATGTAGCTAAGTGGCTTTCTAAAACTAAACTCAAGCTCTCAGGAAATGGGGAACCTGCAGCCTCAAGGCTTGTGAACTTATCCCTATTGCATTATAAGTTTCTTGAAGATAGGGATCATGTCTAGCATGTTTGAATGTTTTTTTCAGGGGCAAGTCTAATGTGTTGCACGTAAGATGGCTCTTATACTAATGAATGGAAGTATGCACAAATAAATAAAAAGTTTTAGTACTTAATAGGTTTTTCTGTCAGCATACATACATTAATTAAATGCACCCTGTAGTTGTATAGGGTATACCCAAAATTGACTAGGAGGAGGATAGCAGCTTGGGCTCCCTTTGGGAAACTTCACAGAGCTTATTATAATTACTCCAAGCTTCTTCCTGAAACAAAGGCTCATCTAACATTAGTATTCTTCCACTGATGCTGAAATTCATAAAGTATTACAGTCTCTGAAGAATCAGAATTATGGGTTTCCCAGGAAGCTATGAAGAGGCATATGATGGAAGTCATAATTTATTTCCAATGAAGAACTGTGAAGAAAGAGCAGTGTAAAAATAATGGACAAAGAAAATGAGATATATATTCTCAGAAATGGCCAATGGGTTGATTTATTTTTCTGGACTTTACATATCTGTTAAAAAGAAAAGCTTATGTGTGGAGGTAGGTGATGGTGATGATAGCTTAATGGGCAGTAATAAATATACAAAAAAAAGAATATTAATAAGACATTGTTTTAAAGCCCAGAAAAAAGCAACAAAATATAGCAATGAACCCCAAAAGACAGAACTTTACTATTTTATTAAATTTACTACTTCATTAAATGTAAAACATAGACATCCTATATGTGTATGTATATACATATATCTGAACAAACTAATGGGTGTTCATTTTCTAATGTAAACTTGCTTTTTCTTTGTATATGGATGTTTTTATGTTTGTTGATCATTGTTAAGTTCATAATAAAAAAAGGAATTTAAAAAATAGATGTCATGAGAAGGTTATATGACCATAATTTATGTAGCAAGCATTGAATAGCAAGAGGAAAGGATAACCAATGAATGGCCTCCACGTTCCACCGAAAGTCAAAAATGTCAAGAAATGTAGAGAATGGCCTCTGGTATATTGGATGGACCTTTGTGGAAGTCCATGGACAAGATTCACACACAGTATGAGAAGACACAAACGGAACATAGAATACAGATTTAGAGTAAGAGACTTCAGAATTCATTGAGATGAAACATTTACCCACACCTCTCCGCACTCCACTCGTTTTAGAGATGAGCTAACTGAATCCCAAAGAGGTTTACTCATTCAGGTTTTTTTCAGTAAGTGACAGAGTCAGGAGTCCAAATACAGCACACTTTCCACTGCATCATGCTGTGTTTTGATCTGCACCTTTGGAATAGTATGTACGCTAAAGTCATTACAGATACGTCAAGATAAGTATCAAAAAACCTAATTAACCATCATGTACCCTAAGGAAGGCTCTAAATGCTCCAGACCCTAAAGTCTAGGGATTATCTTAACTGTACTTTAATAAAACCATTTTCCACATACTACCAACTTGGTTATTTTGACTGGACTATTATCAGTCAATTTAGTCAAAATGGTTAAATCAACTGCACATACAGAGAGCCTTTGGAAGAACTCAGACAGGTCTGGGTAAAGCATGTCAGTAAAAATCCGCTATAGAATTACAGAATATTAGACCTTGAGGTGTCATTCATATCATGCCCTTGATGAATGGGAAACATGAAACAAAGAGTCGCAGGGCAAAGGCTAAAACCACATCTTCTGACTTAATCCAAAATGGTTTCCATGATGTTCTGGTTATTTGCTCATTTGGCTAAAGCTAAGTTCCTTCCTCCCATTCTATCCATATGTCTACTTTCAACAAAGAAAATTGACTAATAAACGCTCTGAAATCCTGAAGATCAATACTCAGTGTCTTCAAAATATCCAGTCCTTACTAGTCCAGCACTATTGGACTTTTCAAGTACTTGATGCTGTCTTCAGTGAGAAGTCTGTGTTTAGGTTTGGTTAAGGAATCAAAAAATAGCATTTTTTCCTTATATAAGAGAGCTCAGCAATAATGAATTTCATCATCTAAAAAATATCAATATCAATTTTGTTGAAGACAATGTAACCCATAGAATGCTTCAACAGGAAAAAAATTACAGTATCTGGACTGGAAACCATCAAAATGCTAAAGATAAAACCAGTTCTCAATCTTCTTTTCCCATTTTCCCAGTAAAAATTTATGAAGTAGAATTTTAACGGAGTAACATGAAAATTTCCTTTGATTGTTAATTGATAAGAGATTATTTTCATACTGAGATATAATATGAAATAATTGCATGTAGCCATAGCCCACCTGATAAAAACTTTCAAATTTTGAAGAATTTTATTGTAATTCTTAATAAATAATCGTTTATAATGATGAGCATTTTTGTTTAAAAATTTAATTGAAAACTGAAAACAAACAAACTTGATGGCCAGTTATTCACCCATGGATGGAATAAGCTATCCCAGCAAAGTGGGGATTTCTAGAAGCAAGGTTCTCAAGTCATCCAGTGGTCATAAGACTTGGTTTGGTCAGAGACACTGAGAAATCCTAAGGCTTGATGCATGACTCTGAGCTAAGTGTGTATAGCACACACAGCTTTCGATTAGAGGAGAAATTTTGATATAATGAAATACACACATAAGCCTGGATCCCCAAAAGACCTGTCTTCAAGTCCTGAATTTTCCATTTTTAAGTTATGTGAACATGAGCAAGATACTTGACCGCTCTGATCATTAATTTATTCAGCTGTGAAATGGGTTGCCACCTTTTATAATACACAGTTGCTGTAAAGATAACGCTTCATAAACTTTAAAGAGCTATATAAATATGAATTATCATTATAATCTATGTCTCAAAGGGTTTTATTGGAAAAATACTACTGTGATTTTAATTAGTATTATTTATGATACATTTTCTGCCACTGATCCAAGGGCTCAATAGTTGATTTTATTAGATCTATATAACAATTTTAACTAAGGGTATAAAAATTATTGAGTAATGTTTTAAATCATTTTCCTTCACTATCTATTATTTGGTACAAGTAGAGCTTAAGGAACCTTAAAGGCATTGTTTAAGTTCACGAGACAAATTAAGAGGAAAAAAACCTGTGGATTCCCTCTGCAACAGTTAAGTACCACAAACCCTAATGTCCTGAATAACTAACTTTGTAGTCAGTATAAATAGCAACACTCTAGCACTGGAAATGGGTTCAGAATGCCATAGGTCTCATTTCTATTCTCGTTTATTGGAGGTGGGTTTATTCAAAGGCAGAAAATTTTCCCATAGTGGCACTTGTGTGGTTGGGAATCTTTTCCAGACCCATGTTTTCAAGGAGGAACTTTGTGGCAAAATGATGAAAATCTGTGTCCTATAAAACAATGGTGATATTGGGTTTGGAAGTAATGGCAATAAGGGCTAGGAGAGATGGAAGAATGAACATAATTGTACATGAATGAGTTAACAAAATAGTCATCATTCTCAGAGTAAATTATTAAAATTTAGCCCAGCAAGCAATTTTGTGGATGCCTTCAACATCAGCTCAGGAATTTCAGAGACAAATGCACCTTGTTTTACAAATTAGTAAACTGAGACTCTGAAAAAGTAATTTGCCAAAGTTTACAACAATAGTAACTAAGTCAAGATGTGAAGCAGGTCATCTCTAACTTTAGATCTTGCATACTTTTTGTTATATTATATTATTTCACCATGTATTCAAACATTCCTGTATTTTAGATAAGAAAATTGAACCCCAGAGAGGGCTCAAGTGACTTGTTTGTGGTGACCTAGCCAACTGATGACAGAGAACTGGGACCAGAGACCAGGTGCTTCCACTAAAGACTAGATCCAGTGTTCTTTTAACTGAATCACAATGCCATATTATTTATGTCAATAAAAGCTTTATGGGTCATCCTACCGGGAACGGAAATGGTTTTGGGGACTTGGGCTTTTTTCAAACCTCTCCGAATTCTGGATTCCTTATTTACACAGTTCTTAAAGAGTTGTAAGCCTGCTAAGATGATTGCAAGCAATGTAGCAATTTACTAATTATTCAATTTACCATTGAATACCTAATGTATTTGAAATAGTCCAGATGACAGCCTTATCTCTCTTTTATAGAACTTTCCTATATAAAATATTCAAACTGTACTTCTTTAAAAGATATTAAAACCTTTAATCATAGCCATAAAATGAACTTATTCCCAATCAGGACAATCATATATATATATACACACACACATATATATATATTATATATGCATATGTGTGTGCTACATACATATATACTCATTTAATACACAGAAATACACATATATAAAACTATGGATAGTTATATAACTATAGTTACATGTGTATGTGTGTTATATGGATAGATGTGTATGTATAAACATATCTGTATGTATGCGTACACACACACACACACACATATAGTTTGTTCTCTATAAAGCTAGACTGTGAGCTCCTTGAAAACAGGGACTGTCTTTTGCATTTCTTTGCATTCCCAGCACTCAGCACAGTGCCTGGCAAATAGGAGACTCTTAATAAATGTTTACTGACTAACTGACAAGACTGTATTGCTATCACCTTCACATTCCCATTTAAGTAACTTCTTCATTGATTGATTGATGGAAATTTTTTTTAAAATTACAAAGCAAGGAATTAGCCCCTTGACGACTTAATGTGAAAATTAAATTAATTAGCTAAATGGGCCTCTTATTTTCTGTCATAACTATGTGGCTGCAGTGAATTAAATTGTGACAAATTTGAAGAAAAAAGCTAGACAAGCAGCCTGAAATATGAAAATTCAGACATTTTTAATTTGTTACATTTTGTACAATGAACACATCAGTTTGCTATTAATATATACTGCAGTGGTGATTAACAAAGAAATTACACTAGTAATAATAGTTAAATCTTTGTTGTAAAGGAAAGGAAGTGGGGTTAAAGTAAGATGTTAAGTACCTCAATTAGACAATGGAATTTAACTCTTCCCCTTTTTTTCCTCTCCCCTCTCACCCCAAAGTTTGGGGCATTTTCATCTGTAACCTTAAAATTCCAGGTTGCCTCAAATAGATTTCTCTTCCTACAAATAAAATTAATTTGGTAAAGAGACTAAATAGAACAGTAATGGAAGCTAAGGCTAATGATCCAAAGGATAAGTCCCATACGCTCCTATAATGTTGCTACAGTAATTATCCAATTTAGGGGAAAAGATGGGTCACAGTGGGAAGATGTAGATAAAGAAAATATTGGGGGATTAACAAATTCCCCATCATTTTGATTTTTTCTTCTTCTGTCATATATCTCCATGCAGTGTCCTTGGTGGAAAATATAATTGTATCTATCTATCTATCTATCTATCTATCTATCTATCTATCTATCTTTATATCAGCAGAGATTCTGCTGGAATATGAGAGAAGTTGTTGATATTGATGAAATGACAAGATTCTTCAGACATGGATTTCTATTCTCAAAGACACATCACAGAGATCACAGGCATGTACTTTATACCTAACCTACCTATTAGCAGCTGCATTGTTAGCATTTGAATATCACACTAATACCTAATTTTGTTAATCTCTTTCATCTAACTATGGTTTAAGTAAAGTCTTGAGTGGACTTCCTCCCTGGCTAGTTTCCTTCCAACCCTATGTCCCGTGACTCTATGACAAATAGTCTTTGCTTTGACTTGAACCTGGCTCACACCTAATTCAGACTTTGGCAGCTTAATTAGCAGTCAGGGAGGCTTTGCTAAATAGAATGTTCCCACTGAAAGCAAACTTGGTCAATTTACTTTCACCATTTTCAGAGGCAGATCTGTTTCTGAATGAAATGTCCTCAAACTGCATTGTATATAGTGTCTATGGGAAATTCCCTAGGTATATAACACTAGGGGAGATTCCAGGCTAGTCTTATCACCAAAATAAGCAAATGAATCATGCTATATGAAAGTGTCTGATGAAGCAAATATATTTCACTATTTTCAATCCATAAATTATTGCCGCTAGCATGGAACCGATTAAACAAGTACTCACCGAGCACTCCTATAGCATTGTGTTGGGCACTGGAGATAGTGGAAATAGTAAAAAGATGTATTTTTTATAATTACATGCTCCCCCTTCCTCCCAGCACACACAGGCAAAGTTTAAAGCCTGGATTTTTTTCTGTCTTCCTCACCATCAGGAACATGAATTTGTGTGTGTGGACGTGGTTAAGGTGTCTCCACTAATTCACCACTGGTTTTTGCCTCCTGTTCATCTGAGTGAGTATTCTCTGAGATCAGATAGTCCCCAGTTTCCCAAAAGTAAAAGAAAAGCCCTTATAAAGCAGCTTAAAGGTTATTAGGAGGCAGCAGCTAATAAGACCTAACTCTGGACTACCACTTGACCCAAAAAGATGCTGTGATTTATCAGAGAAGATGCCAGTGAAGACTTATTACTGACAGGCTTCTTTGTTTCACTAGACAGGAGTGAAAGATAGAGCAGAGGAAATGGAGGAGCTGTAGTTATGCATTTGCAATACACAAAGTCCTTGTTTTCCCACTAGGCACTGCAGAATAGCAATTGTCCATTCACAGCACATCCTCTGCATTTCAGAGCTAATATTTTTGCAGTCCTTAACTTAGTACATTAGAGTCTAGTGCACTTAATTTTCTTTTAACCCTTTGTGATTCACCGAGTGAGCTGTACCCTGCCTGGTACTGCTGCTTACATGACCTGATTTTAAAGGCTTCTGTTCTATGAAGTTCAGAATGGAAACCAAATAAATAAATAAATAAAGCAAGTGCTATTTTGCAAGCACAGTAACATACTTAAATAGTTTTGCCTTATTTTTATTGCATAAGTGTGTGATGGGGGTAGGATCACTCCCTAAACATTACCATCACTTAGTTGATACATATTTACCATGCATTACTTGAATTTCACTGGATGGATTTAATATTAGGATAGGTTTTTTTTTTTTTGAAGCAAAGTCCCTAGCAACAGTGTCTCCCTCAACACATATTAATACTGTGCCACTGAAACCAATGATTTTAGTCCTGAGTTAACAATCATCCCAGATTCCTGCAGTACTTACTGTGTTTATTATACTTGTATGTATGCACTCTCTGTCCTATACAGATGTTTACTGTAACCCTGCAACAGTCATTCAGGCCAGACCACATGATGGATTGGATCTATATGTCATTAAAAAGCCATCCGGCTCAATCATTTCAGTCCCTAATTCAATTTCCTACTCTGTCTCCAACTATTGTAGGAAAGGACTATTTGCAAATTTGTGGTATGAGAAAGGAAGCTGCTTTTTCTATTTCTTTTAAATAAATAAACCATTTGTCATACACGAAAATGGTTGGATCTTGCCTTTTGACTTATCCATTCAAAACGTACTGAAAATGCAACAAGGTGATAAGATGAAATCTGACATCAGGTTAATTATTCTGACACACTTTTGGAAGGTTGGTGGTTCTCCATCTTAGAGCCCCCATCCCCTTCTTTCCATTCAAAATTTACTTTAAGCTTATGGCTGCAGTGAAAACCCCCAATCAATGGGGGAGACACCTCTTGCTTCCCCATTTTCTCTTGTTGTGAGCCTCCCCACCTCACTCTTCCCCCCTCCCTACTTTTCCCCCCACCCCAACTCCCTTCCCTCCCCCCCAGCAAAGCAAACAACTCAAGTCCAGGGTTTCTGCTGTTGCCTTTAAAAGAGCCCTTCCAGGAGGGAAGTCACCCCTTTTCCTCCAAGAGGGTTCGTAGGGCTGCTGCCAGCATCTCCCTTGACCCCCTCTCTCACTTGGCCAAGAATCTTCCAGAAAGGGTTAATTCAGGGGCAAGTAAAAATGTTCCAGTCAGTTTGCATGGGGGTGGGGAGGGGGGAGAAGGAAATTCAAAAGCTTGTTGCTGTAGTAACAGTCACAGGCAGAAAGTGTGTGGTGTGTGTGTGTGTGTGTGTGTGTGTGTATGTGTGTGTGTTTGTGCGCGCGTGTGTGTGTGCGCGTGTCTGCGTGTGTGTAGCCACTTCTAATAAAAACGCAGCCCAGACCCCCTCCAGCCCCAGCTGGGTGACTTTCAAAACAAGCCAAGGCGCACGAAGAATGCCGCCCGCGGTGGCAGTACGTACCTCAACCATTAAACAAGACATTTAACCATAGTGGCAGCTCTGTGACCTCTGAACGCCGTGAAAGCTCCGAGCGGTGCTGCTCGTTCATGAAGCCTTGTGCTGCAGGGTCCAGAAACTTCATCCAGGATTAGGAGTATAATTACGGTTCAAAAAAAGGCAAGAAGAGAAAAGAAACCAGCAAGCCAACCAAAAGCCCGCGCGCACACGCACGAGCTGGGAAGGAGCCGGGGAGGGGGCGCGGAGGCGCGGGGAGCGGGCTTTCCGCCTCTGTCCTCTCTCTCCTGCTCTCTGTCTGAGATCTCAGTCTACTTTTGTGCCGGGCTGGGAGGGCGAGCCTTGGTGCAGTCTGGCTGCCGCCGCTGCCGCCGCCTGGCCCGCTCCGGGCTCCCGCAGAAGGCCCTGCTAATCCGGGAGCTGCTGCTGTCAGTTGCCACAGGCAAGGAAAATCGGAGACCCAATCCGCTTCAGCACTGGTGGCTCTTACTGGAGTGGAGCCCTTACTGTTTATGTTTCCTCATTTCAGGAGTGACGTCAAAGGGTTTAGTTTTTCCTCGGCATGTGCTATTAATTTTAAAGTACTGTACTATGGGAAGAATTTGGGACAGTGATTAGTCAGGATCCCCCACACGCTAAGGAGCCCAGGAAGCCTTGGACAAGTTTAGGTTGAAACTATACGTGCATGGAGAAAAACTCAGAGATAGGTAAATGGACAGAAACAGAAATACAGATGCAGGAGATACATAATATATATAAATACACATATACATAGAAACAGAAAAAGACAGGCAAATAGGCAGAAACAGAAATACAGACACAGAAGATACATACTATATATATATATAAATACATATATACATAGAAACAGAAAAAGACAGGCAAATAGGCAGAAACAGAAATACAGACACAGAAGATACATACTATATATATATAAATACATATATACATAGAAACAGAAAAAGACAGGCAAATAGGCAGAAACAGAAATACAGATACATACATACATATGTATAGAGAGATAATTATAGATATACATATGTACATATACAGAGACAGAAAAAGGCAGACGGGCAGTGAGGCAAATAGGCAGAAACAAATATAGATGCATACAGACAGAGAGAGATAGTTGTAGATATATACATATACACACATATACAGAGACAGAAAAAGGCAAACAGATATATATATATATACATATATGTGTGTGTGCATATACATGTGCACAGAGACAGAAAACTCAGTTGTAGAGATAAGCAGAAACAAATATAGATATACAGACATGTATGTATGCATATCTATATTTATCTATTTATTATGTATCTATCTAACTTTTCAGTGACCTTTTAGGTACAGACTAAGATAGGGGTCAAAGTAACAATTAAAAAACCCCTAAAAGGAATAACATCCTAGTTTACATCTATTCCAGGTAAATGCATCTAGACCCATCGACATTTCACTAGTGTTGCTCATTTCTTATGAGCAACTTCATCTTCCCTTATTTTCTTCACTAAATAAAGGGGATTATTTCAGAGAGAAATCTCCTGACAGGTAGAGAGAGGGCACAGAATCAGAAGGCTGGAGTTCAAGCCCTGCTTCTGATTCCACTGGCTTTGGGACCCTCCGCAAGTTATTGAACCTCTCTGAGGACCCCGACAACTCTGTTAAAACAGTAAGTTGCTGGATAGTCAGAGATGTACATTGATAGAGGGAGTATTCTTCAGTGGGAGTGCTTTCCGCTAATAGAATCCCAGTCCAGTTCAAACACACACACACACACACACACACACACACACACACACACACACCACATATACACTTAATCTTGCTTAACACGAAGTCAGCATGATGCCATGGAAAGAGTATTGGGTTAGTAGTCAGAGTGTATTTGTTTAAATCTGTTGCTGCTGTGTATAAGCTGTGCGACATTAGGAGAGTCACTTCACTTCTTTGGGATAAATTTCAACTGTAAAATGAGGAAATTGTGTTAGATGACCTTTGAGGTCCTTTCTGATTCCAAAAATCTATGAATTGTGCAAATCAGCTGAGGGTCCACATTACCTGGGAGTGAAAATAGGAAACAGAATATTTTTAGCTTCTGTCCCTTCTTTTTTTTTCTGTCTTTCACTCATACCTTGAGATGGGCAGTAACTTTTGTGCTGGGGAGACAGTGCAGGACAGAAAGGCCTGGTATGCTATGGTCCATGGGGTCAAGAAGAGTCTGTCATGACTGAACATCTGAATAACAATAATAGAATTATCCCAGCTATTATTTGGAACATATTAGCAATTTTCCCAACTACCCTATCACTTATATTTTATTAGGTACAGGATAATATTCCACAACAGGTATATATATAGTCCTCCCTTCAGGCGTCCCTCTGCTCCTCAGTTCCTTTCTTATAACATATACATCTTAGAAGCCACCATTCTAAAGTCATTTTCTTCCCTTTTTAATTCAACAGTACTTTTCTTTAATGATGAACTAGATATGAAGAAGAAAATTATATTCCTTGCTGTAACTTGTTAAGTTCTGGATAATAGGTGCCCCAAATTATTCACAGATGTCTATCTACTTTTAAAATGTTCTCAAAAGTATTGTTGCTACTACCATAGTACTATGGCTAAGGTTTTGATACTTAATCAGGGAAAACTGAGAGGACAACTGAATTCCCTTTTGACACATTTTTCCCTCTATGGCACCTAGCTGCCTAGTGCCCTGGCTTTCTAGAACCCCAATAGTGGTATTCCATTCCAGGTGTCTGCTTGTAAAGGGCAGAATGCTAACAGTCAGACATACCCGTCAAGCCTGCCAGTCATCCAAATTTCCTTGTCTCATGCCCTATTCCTTTGGAGTCCTGCTTTCTTCCTTTAACATAACAACTAGCTTTGTGATAAGCTCAACTATGCAAAAATGATAATGGCTGGTACTTCTATGCCTCTGTTCCTTCCTGTGATGTAGATTGTAACACATCTACTTTTTCTCATCCTTCAGATTCTTGTCCATGTCATTTCATGAATCTTCCATAGACACCTACCCAACGCATCAGAGCTTTTCTTGTAGCTCTTTAAACATTGTTCTTCCTCACCCCCACCCCACTTCCAGTACCGCAGCAGTTTTGGACCACCCATCTGGTCTCCATCCTTCTCACTACATGACTGATCCACCTACTTTTTATGATGATGCATTTTATGGGTTATGTCCCTTACATTCGTACCTCTAAGTATTGTTGGAAATATACAACAGCCTATTTATACCCGCCACATGTCTCTTTATCACCCTTTCAGTCACCTATAATTTTTATTCTTTAGAGGTTATGGTGTTGATTATTCATCTTCCTTACAGTATCATCGGGAGAATGTTGGTATTAAAAATACTGAGTTTTGTGGCAATGAACAACTTGAAATTATTGAAAGGGTTGCTCAGTTTCTCACATGTAACCTAGCCTATTTTCTTCTTCCTCCTACATAATTCTGGGTTTGGCTTATTGTTTATCTGTAGTACCTATCTAAGGGCTATGTCCTGATGGAATAAAGGAGTGGCTACCCAATCAGTTATGTGTTATATATTGGCCAACAGACGTATTTTATCAATTTATTTTTTTCTTTTAAATGGACTGCTGGGCCAATCACTTCTGACTGATAATGTTTTCATTAAGGAGGGTTTGTGGCATTGTAGTAGGATCATAGCTGAAATTGACCTTAGAGTCCATCCAGTTCAATTCTCTAATTTTGTGAATGAACAAAGTTAGACCCAGGCAGGTTAAGTGATTTGCCCAAAGTGGCAGACATGGAATTTCCACTGAGATCACCTGACTCCAAATCTACCACTTTTTCTATAGAACCACTTTTCCTCTCACAGTGATTCATGAACAAGAACATCCTAGACACCATTTATAGAAAAAACGTCTTGCATTTTTTTGGACGGTGCAGGATATCTTCCATAACAATGAAAGACACTTTTGGCAAGGATGTGTCCCATGATCTATACTTCTCTTGATGCTGTTGATCAGAGGATTATTAAACAAAGCTTTCCCTGCAGGCATCTATCAAAGAATCTTATATCATTTTAGCATATACGTTGGAGAGATAATGCTGAAAGAAATCCTTTAAGACTGTTTTCCTCAACTGAGTCAAATACTTTCTGTAACAAAAATTACTTTCAGTAAGATCTTGAATTCTCTATTTCTTTTGGTTGAATTTGACTATAAAGCAGTCTACTGTAGAAGACTACCTATATGTTCCCTTCACACATTTTTACCAAAAAAACCTTCTATGCCTTGTGTAGGTTATTCTTACAAATTTTTATAGAGGTAAGAAAATAGACCAGTATATTGATTGTCACTGATATCTTCTCGATCACCTTTTATTTTCCAGGGGCTCATAACGTTATATACATTTTCCCCAGTTGTTCAATATTTTTCATCTTTGAAATATCAGAAAATTGATTTCTCAAAGTTTTCAAAATTTTGTTGTCACCATCACAGATTTCTTTAGTGTGAATTTGATCTTTTCTATCTTCTCTTTCTGGTTTCATCTTCTTAAGATACATTTCTGCTTCCCCATAGAAAATTATAGAAACACTAACAAATCTATTCAATTCATACCTCTTTATGTCCTTCCAATTCCATTTAAAAATGTTCTTGGTGTGATCTGGTTTAGTATAGATTTATGTTAAACTTCCAGTAGATTCCACTTCTTTTTGCTGTTTTGTGAGCTGGTCCTACTTATAACCTTCCACCATTTTTGTGCATTTTGTGTTCTAAACTACCCTTGCCTTTGGCCACTCACAGATCTAATCCCCAAACTGAACAACATGGAAGCATTAGCCTGCTCAATTTTTTTTCCTAGACTCCTCAGGCTACCTGATGATCCTCTTCCCTGAGACTTGCCATATTTCTGCTGGATATAGTATGGACACCCAATCAATTTTAGCTTTATGGAATTCAGAACTCCTAAACTCAAACTCATTAACAGTTTCAACCTCCCTTAGTAGCAGAGATTATTAATTATGTACAATCATGCCTAGCTACACATACAGGAGGCTTGTGAGTAATTTACAATCTTTTGATACCTTTTGCTAATCTCGGTAAATGACATAACATATTTTTCCATTGTCATCTCTTGTGCCTATCTTTCATCAGTAGTAACTGAGCATCAAGGTATATGGTGATTTATTTTGAAGCGTACTGTCAAAGTTCTTTTAGAATTTTCTACTAATGAGTAATTTGTTATTTTTCTAATGGTTTAGTTTGTTTGTTTTGCTAATGTTCATCCAGAACACAAGAATAAGAAAAAAGAATACAAGAAGGTAAAATGAGACTTCCTTATTGCTTCTGGGCACATGATGGAAACAATTTTGATAAATGCTTATATTTTTTCTATAGGAAAAGACTGTGTGGCATGCCTCCATTTAGATGTAACTACATCATGTTTTGTAGTTTTATTTATAATAAGAATATTGATATTGTTGTTCCCTCAGAAGCATATTAACCAATTGTGTATTGGACAAGGAACTCAGATTTAGAGTACATTGATAAATCAGTGTTTACAAAGTCAAAAACTATGATCCTTAGAACCTTCTTCTCCCTTTTCCTTAATATTTTGTCATAATGGAAGAAATAGAAGGGAGATACACAAGACTGGGGATTATTTGGGATTTCTCTTTGTTTTGTAGATGTATTTCATAGTGGACAACCTACTAGTAAGGAGCCTCTCTGTTTTTATCTAGGTCTGACCCTTGGAAATCAGATACAGTCAGATACCAGGTCTGTGTTCAGAGCCTTTCCAACCTAGTAGCACCTGCCAAAACTTGTGCTTTATTGGCATAGAGTTAAAAACTCAGACTAGTCACATCAAGTGTAAATGAGATTTCATAGAAGCCTCAGGAGGCAATGTCATGGTATGGTAGAGAGAGCAATGATTTTGGAATCAGAGGACCTCATTCAAAGTCTGCCTCTGGTGATTATTACCCTTCTGACTTTAGGCAAATCATTTTCCCAAATCCTCAGTTTCCTCATCTGTAAAATGAGGGAGTTGGATTAGATAACTTCAGAGGTCCCTTGTAACTCCATCTAACTCTATAGCTGATAATGCTTAAATATTCCCTATCTTAGGGTCTATCCATTTGAGTAGAGAACTTCCAGGCACATGATGCCTTATCCCATAAAACTTGTACTTCTACAGTTAGAATCTGAGACAATTTGGTGAATGGATGGAAATATTTGGAGTACCTTTTGGAATATTTCAAATCACACTCTGTAGATAGCTGACACTGTTTAGTTGGTAGTCTCAAACCTCTTTTACAGTGTGGTTTAGGTCTCCAAAAGCTGAAGTGGACCCAAGACATAAATGCTGAAGTAAGGCTGCTATGTGCTTCAGTAGCTCTCTCTCTCTGTCTCTCTCTTTCTCTCTCTCTTTCTCCCTGTTTGTCTGTCTGCCTCTGTCTCTTTCTCTCTTATTCACACACCTATTGAATTTAACACATGACATTTATATCAATTTATTAGGCTCCATCAAAGAGCACATTATATACAAAGCCTACTTCAGCTAGACTTTTAAATTTTTATTTATTTTACTTTTAATTTATGGAATAAAACAAGCATTACATAACATAGTATAATAAAAATGCACATGAAACTGCAAATCTGTGCTATTTCTTTTAAATATATAATAAAGTTATCATGTAAATTTCTTTTTTTCCTTTCTTTTCTTCCCTCCCTACCACCAGTCCTAAAAATGGCTACTAGTAGACAAAAATATGTGTACACATATATACATACACACATTATACACACACATATTATGTATGCATATGTAGGATCATCCTATACATACTTCTATTTGTCAGTTCTTTCTCTGGATGCAGATAGCATCTTCTTTCATATGTCCCTTTTTAGTTAATCTATTTATAATAGTCAAAATGACTTATTCTCTCAATATTGTCCTTAAAATAGCATTGCTGCTACTATATGTAGTTCTCTTGGTTCTGCTTATTTTACTTTTCTTTATTTCATGCAAGTCTATCTATGTTCTTTTAAGATCACTGAGTTCATCTTTTTAAAAAATTTTCACATTAGTCATGCTGTAAAAAAGAACTGGAAACAATGAGAGGAAACACGAGAAAGAAGAAACAAACAAAAAAAGGACAAATAGTTTGCTTTGATCTGCATTCAGACTCCACAGTTATTTCTCTGGATGTGGACAGCATTTTCCATCATGAATCTTTTGGAGTTGTCTTAGATCCTTGCATGGCTGAGAAGAGCTAAGTGTATCAAAGTTAGTCATCCCACAATGTTGCTATTACTGTGTACAATATTCTCTTGACTATGCTCACGACACTCAGCAGCAGCTCACGTAAGTCTTCCCAGGTTTTTCTGAAATCCTCCTGCTCGTCATTTCTTATAGCACAGTAATATTCCATCACAATCATATACCACAACTTGTTCAGCCATTCCCCAGTTGATGGGCATCAAAGCAATTTCCAGTTCTTTACCACCACAGAAAGAGCTGCTATAAATATTTTAGAACATATGGGTTCCTTTCCTTTCCCTCTAAACATCTTTGAGAAAAACCTAGTAGTAGAATTGCTGGGTCAAAAATTATATGCAGTTTAATAATTGTTTGGGCATAGTTCCAACCAAATTGCTCTCCAAAACGGTTGAATCAGTTCACAATTCTACAGACAACGAATTGGTGTCCCAGTTTTCCCACATCCTCTCCAACATTTTTCGCCTTTCCTTTCTATCATTTTAGACTATCCATACTTGTAGGAGATAGTTTGAAGAGCCTTAATTAAATCATGTGGCTCTAATATATCTGAAGAAAATGCAAGAGGTGATGAACAAAGAGCAAAAATCAACTCAAGGGACAGAGCCTTGGGAAAGTCCCTCCATTCCCCCCTCTAACAGCAGCTAGTGATTAGACAGAAGAGTTAGTAGTAAGGAAGGGAGGAGGCATGAAAGAAAGAGCTCTTTCCCCTGGAGAACCTATTTTTCAATTAGGAAATTTTGTGAATTATGAAATTTTTGTTTGTGAGCAAGGAATTGAATTTTCATTATGAGGACCTAAATAATGCTGAATCTTGATTCTCTTTGCATCAGGTGATAAAAGCCAGATACATCGATGAGTGAATGATGAGGACTTTAAGAGTCCCATTACGTTCACAAAGGAATTGTTCATAGGACCACATCTTTAGAGCTGGAAAGGACCAAGGAAGTCATCTAGCCAAATCCTTCATTTTAATGACTAGGAAATATACTTAGAGAAGTTGTGACTTGTCAAGGGACATACTATAATGTTATACAATATACAAATCACTTGTATCTACAAAACTAAAAGAAAAAAGATGGATGGATTTTAAAAGCAATGGAAATAGAAGAATTAGTCTAACTGAACTACTACAAATATTCACCAATTATCTATTTTTGTTATTCGTCATCTGCTTGTAAAATTTGCTCTATAACTCCAAAATTTGGGGTTAATATAAGATTGCAAGAAAGAATTCTAGTACATTGAGTGTCTATCTAGTACTGCACTTGGAATGAGGAAGACCCAAGTTCAAATCCTGACTCAGATACTTACTTGCTATGTGACTCTTGGCAAATTACTTACCTCTCAGATTAAGCCTCAGTTTCTTCATCCGTAAAGTGGAGGGGGTTAGGACTTGAGGGCCTCTAAGTTCCTTTCCATCTGGGATCTGATAACTCTACGAATCTATAGAGTGACGCAAACTAGAATTATATAGAATGAGTTGTCATTTACATGTTTAGGAATACTCATTTGTCTCGTATTTTTATAAAAATTTCTTGTCTTTGTTTTTCCCATTTTGATCTAAATTTCTTAAGGATGTTTAGTTCTTTAAACCACCCCATTCTTCCAGTTCAGCTTCCCTCCTTCATTCTTGATTCACTTACCTCAGTGTCCAGCCTTGAATCCATCATCAAAAACATTTTAATGTTTTGTTAGCTACTACACTAGAATCCTAAAGCCTCCTGACTTTTCAACATTTACACTCAAGTGTCTATGTGTCTATGCCTAGTTTCTGCCATACTATTTCTCAGTTTTCCCAGAAGTTTTTGTTAAATAGTGAATTCTTTTCCCAGAAGCTAGAGTCTTTGGATTTATCAAACAGTAGTTTACTATAGTCATTGACTACTGTGTCTTGCATATCTAACTTATTCCACTGATCCACCACTCTATTTTTTAGCCAGTACCAAGTAGTTTTGATAATTGCTGCTTTATAATACAATTTAAGAACTGATGTGACTAGACCACCTTCCCTAGCATTTCTTTCCATCAATTCCCTTTATATTCTGGATCTTTTGTTCTTTCAGATGAATGTTGTTATTATTTTTTTCTAGCTCTATAAAATAACTTTTGATAGTTTGATTGGCACGGCACTGAATAAGTAAATTAATTTAGGTAGAATTGTCATTTTCATTATATTAGCTCAGCCTACCCATGAGCAACTGATATTGTCCCAAGTATTTAGATCTGCCTTTACTTGTGTGAAGATTGTTTTGTAATTGTATATAGTTCCTGGGTTTGTTTTGGGAGGTAGACTCCCAAACATTTTATAATGTCTACAGAAACTTTAAATGGAATTTCTCTATCTCTTGCTGTTGGGCTTTGTTAGTAATATAGAGAAATGATTTATGTGAGTTTATTTTTTATCCTGCAACTTTGCTACATTTTTTTTATTATTTGATGTAATTTTTTACTTGATTCTTTAGGATTCTCTAAGTATACCATCGTATCATCTGCAAATGAGTGATCACTTTCTTTGTTTATTCTAATTACTTTAATTTCTTTTTCTTCTCTTATTGCTAAATCTAACATTTCTAGTATCATATGGAATAGCAGTGGTGAAAATGGACCTCTTTGCTTCACCCCTAATCTTGTTGGAAGTGCTTATAACTTACCTCCACTACGTATAATGCTTGTTGATGGTTTTGGATAGATACTACCTATCACTTTAAGGAACACTCCATCTAGTCCTATGTTCTCTAGTGTTTTTTAATAGTAATGGGTGTTGTATTTTGTCAAAGGCTTTTTCTGCATCTATTAAGATGATCATATAATTTCTGTTAGTTTTATTGTTGATATGGTCAATTATGCTGATAGTTTCTTTAATATCGAATTATCCCTGCATTACTGATATACATCCTACCTAATCGTAGCATGTTATTCTGGAGATAAGTTGCTGTAATCTCTGTGCTGACATTCTTTTAAAAAATTTCACATCTATGTTCATTAGGGAAGTTGGTCTCTAATTTTCTTTCTCTGTTTTGACTCTCCACAGTTTAATATCAGCACCATATTTCTATCATAAAAAAAATTTGGCAGGACTCTTTCTTTACCTGTTTTCCCAAATAGTTTGTATAGTATTGGAATTAATTGCTCTTTAAATGTTTGATAGAAATCACCTGTAAAGCCATCTGACCCTGGAGATTATCTTCTTAAGGAGTTCATTGATGGCTTGTTCAATTTCTTTTTATGAAATGATGTTATTTAAGTATTTTACTTCCTCTTCTGTTAATCTGGGCAATTTATATTTTTGTAAATATTTAGCCATTTCACTAAGATCATAACATTTATTGGCATCCAGTTGGGCAAAATGACTCCTAATTATTGTTTTAATATCCTCTTCATTAGTGATGAGTTTACTTTTTCATTTTTGATATTGGTAACTTGATTTGCTTCTTTCTTTTTTAAATCAAATTAACCAAAGGTTAGTTTATTGGGTTTTTTTCATAAAACCTGCTCTTAGTTTTATCTACTAGTTCAATAGTTTTCTGGTATTTCATTGAGGATTTTTAATTTATTCTAGAATAATGTTTTTAAGTACATCAAATAAAACATATAGGTTACAAAGGAAATCAGTTATATTGAAATACAGTCATCCATATGTATAATACATATGTATCCATATACATGCATATATTTATATGTTTATATATATATATTTGTTAAGGATTTTATATTATCCTTCTTATCCCTTTAAGACGAGGATGGCTTGTGACAAACATAGCAAGTACTTTAAATAACTGGTATATGTATGTGATAAATTTTAGCTTTTTGGCACGTGTTAATTGTATACTTCAATTGATGCATCAGAACTTTAGGATTTTAAATTATGTACTGGATGAGTCTGATTGTTGTGCTGGGGATCTCAGGTCAAAACCCCCTGGTACAGAGGATATAGTACTGGGATTTTAGAGACCTGAGTTCTCCCTAATGACTCCTGGAAACATCATACTCAGTCATGAGTCAGTGATTCAAAACATAAAACTACTTTACAAAGAAATCCTGCCATCCTGAAACCTAGTGCATAAGATCTACAGTTAGATAATTTACAATTCAATTCGATGATCATTTTTCAAGTGCATGTAAAAAGCTGGGAACAGTACTAGTCTTTGGGGCTACAAAGAAAAAAAAATCTCCATCTTTAAGATGTTCATATTCCACTTTGGGGCTATAACATTTAAATATATAATTCAAAAAGAGTTCATTGGAAGAGGGAGAAAGCTGTGTGTGGTAAGATTGGGAAAATCTTCTTGGCAGAGGTGGCACCATAGGTTGCTGCTGCCATTTGTCCTTCATTCTTGAAGAGGACCATGACATCAGGGAGGCAATGCCATGATATGGTACCATAGGAGAGCCTTGAAGGAAAAGAAAGATTCCACAAAGCAGAGAAGGTAAGGGTTTAAAGACAGTTTGTACTGGTGGACAGACCTAGGAGATGGAAATTTCAATTCAGGTTACAGCTAGTCATTCAGTTTGACTGGAACAGAGCGTGCATTATTCTTGGAATCTAGCTTGACTCAGTTTAGCACAACACTCAGGCTTTTACCACGTTTTCTCAGTATACTTCCTAGTTCCAACCTTATTTTTGGCCCCAATCTAAGCCAAGGTCCTCTTTCTTAGCTCCTCTGTCTGGTTTTTCCAGTTTTCTTACTCTCAAGTTGGGGCTGGACTGCACCCCAGGCAGCTCATGACCTCCCAGTGGTAACAGTTGTCCTCCCACACAAGACTCCCAGGTACTAGTCATCTTTTTTCTTCAGCACATCCTCTTCTGCAACCCCTTCAGTTTCTTTCTGTAGATCCTTTTTTCAAACTTTAAAGAGCACTGAGTTTGGAATCATCGCACCTGAGTTTGGATCCAGACTCTACCACTTGTCCTCTATGTGACCTTGGAGACTTAATCTCTCTAGGACTCAGGTTCCTAATCTGTAAAGTGAAGGGGTTGGGTTATATGACCTCAAATTATCCTTCCGTCTTTAGATTTCTGATGTCATGGTCTTAACTGACTTGCCTCTACTCGATTGGCATCTTCTTTCTTTCTGCCTACTGAAGCTTCTTCATCCTTGATAGAAACATTATGCTTCCTGGAATGTTTTTTTTTTTCAACTACAGTGGTGTAGACATTATCAGTGATTCAAATCAATAAATATTTATTAAATACATACTATATTCCAGGAAATGTGCTAAAATCTGGGGATACAAATAAGAAAAAAATCCTGCCTTCAAGGAGTTTACAATCTAATGGGGAAAGACAGCACACAAAATAAAGCTGAAAAAAATTGCAAGGGAGGTGGAAGAAGAGGGGCATAATAGAAAAACCCAAAGGAATGTTGTAGCTAGACTAGAAATGAATCCTTGGTTCTAATCCTGGCTCAACTTTATTTCGTAACCTTGGGCAAGACACTTGAACTTTATGGGTCTCAGGTCCCTTTTTTGTTAAATGAAGAGCCAAACTCATATTACATCTAAATTTCTTGCCAGATCTAACATTTTATGAATTCTATGGTTCTAGTAGTAGATTCTAGATTGGAGCAGCTAGATAGCTCAGTGGATAGACTGCTGAATCTAGGATCAGGAAGACTCATCTGTGTGAGTTCAAATCTGGTCTCAGACATTGGCTATGTGACCTTGGGCATGTCACTTCACCCTATTTGCCTCAATTTTCTCATCTGTCAAATGAGCTGCAGAAGGAAATGGCAAACCCCTCCATTATCTTTGCCAAGAGAACCCCAAATGGGATCGTGTGGAGTTGGGCATGACTGAACAACAGAGTACCTTTTTTCTACATCTCTTCCCAGTTCTTGGTCATGGGTCAGTATGGATGTTCAATCAAGCAAACAATAAGCACTTATTAAGTGCTTACTGTATTCTAGGTCCTGTTATAATCACTGGAGATAAAAAGCAAAACTATTATTGCCCTCAAGAAGGGAGGAAATTATAGATTCAACATGTATAGAAATAGGTATATAAAAGAGTTGATCTTTGACATCCCAGAATCAAATTAGAGAAAAGGGGTCAACAGGGTAAAGGGAAACAGACGAATGGTTAAAAAAGTTAAACAATATTACCACTGAGGGGTGTGCTGGGACCTGCTCAGATAAACTCTAAAGTCAATTGTTAAATTTTCAGTGTGAGCACTTATGGCTCAAGAATCAGCAAACATTATAAATTTTGGCTTGATTTATTATTTTGTGGATTGCCTAGACTTAAAAAACTGATGGAGAAAATGTTATTAATGCAGATTAAATTTAAAGACATATCCTGAGTACATTTTTATTTTTCAGACAATCATTTGTTAAACATTTACTAGTACATTCCTGTCAGCACCCTACTCCACCACTGACTCGTTGCCTACATGGGTAGCCTGGTATAAATGCTCCATCTCTCATTCTGTCTCTCTCTGCTTCTGTCTCTCTGTCTCTGTCTCTGAATATTTTTCTTACTGCTTTGCCATGAGTACTCCTCAGTTCTTGTGTAAAGTTAGAAAATGGAGGTAGACCTTTTCAGCTGAAGGGAATTATAAATCAAGTTCAATTGTCCTTGTCATTGAATTTCTGTGAATGAGAAATTTCTGTTGAAATGAGAAATTTATGAAAAACATTTCACTGTCCTGACTCATATCCTCATTTTCTTCCTTCCTCATTCCTATCTTTTCTCTTTTTTATTAAAATAACACTAAACATCAATACAAATCACTATTGTTGTTGAGTTCTTTCAGTTATGTCTGACACTTCACGACCCCATTTGGGGTTTTCTTGGCAAAGATATTGGAGTGCTTTGCATTTTACACATGAGGAAACTGAGGCAAACAGGGTCATACAGCTAATAAGTGTCGGGCTGGATTTGAATTTGTGAAGATGAATCTTCCTGACTCCAAGCCCTGTGTTCTATCCACTATGCCACCTAATTAACTTGTTTAATTACTTTTAACATTCAAAAGAATTAATCCCACAGCATAAAGTATCAGAATATTTTTTTTCAAGATTTCCTTGTCCTTTCAATTCACTTTATATTGTTGTAGTGAGTATATATTCCATTCTTTTGTTTCTACCTTTTTTGCCTTGCATTATTTCATGAAGATCATTTCAGATGTCTTCGTCTTTTTTTCAGACTTGTCCATTTTAATTTCAGTAGAGTATTGCATTATATTAGCACATTGCAGTTTAGGCATTCCTCTGTTGGTAGACATGTATTTTGTTGTTTTTTAAATTCTATACTGAAACGCTTTGAACAATTAGCTCTTTTTTTGTTTGTTTTTGACAATACTATCAGGATGAAATACTATCAACAATGAAATTAGTAGGTGAAGGGACATGTTTATTTCTTGTAAATTTAATGTATACTGGCGGATTGCTCTCCAAAAAGATACTGTGTATATTACTGTGTTGTAAGGAATGAGGAGGGTGGTTTTAGAGAAGCCTGGAAAATCTTGTGTGAACTGGTTGATTCTGTGTGAATAGAATGAATCAAGCAGAACCAGTAAAACAATTTGTACGATAACAATACTGCAAAGACAAATAATTCTGAAAGACACAGGAACTCTTGTAAATACAATGTTCAGCTATGATTCCAGAGAACTAAAGATGAAAAATGCTACCCATCTCCTCATAGAGAAATGATGGACATAAGGCAAAAATTGCATTTTTTTTTAACACGGTCAGTTTGTGAACTTGTTTTGCTTGAATAAATATGTTTGTTACAGAGGTTGTGTGTGTGTGTGTGTGTGTGTTTTTTGTTTTTTTTCACAGGGTGGGAAAGTAAGACGGAGATAAAGCTGAATTTTGTTTAAAAAAACCCCACAACTTTAATTAAAATATAAAATAAAAAGATTTCCCAAGCACAATTCCACCCATAATGAAAAAACAGACTTGTTTCTCCATATTGCCACCAGCAATGAATTTTATTACTTTTAATTATTTTTGTCTATTTGATGAGTGTACCTTATTTCAGCTATCTCGACTTGTGGTAAGAATTATGCTACCTCCTTTTTCTTTTTTTTGCTTAGCACCTAAAGCAAGGTGCTAAATCATTATTTTTCCCCTGACATGTTGACTGTTTCACATTTACCCAAAGGGCAACTGAAAATACTGCAGGGGATTAGAGGCATAAGATCAACTCTTTCCATGTTGTACTTTGAATTTTAATGTTATATTTTGGATGTTAAATCTTCCTCTGAGGAAAATTCATATATTAAAGAAAAATGATGACTAGCATGTATTTTTGTTCACTATTTGCTTCTAAACTTTGTAATAACAATATTCAACCATATTAATTTTTGGTCCCATTTAGAAAATCACATTAAATTGGGGATTTAAAGGGTTCCTCCCCTTTAATAAAAACAGTGCTGTTCATGTTGAGAGATGAGATCACTTCTGACTAATAACTATTCGTGGAAAAAACTGAAAAAAAACAGAAGAGAGATAGTTACCAGAGACAATGTGGCAGAGTGATAATTAAAAGACTTGCATCTGAGTTTGGGCTTCAACACTTAGCTGCATGACCCTGGGCACATCATCGGATCTCAGTGTCTTCACTGATAACGTGAAGACAATAATACTTGACTCTCTTCCTCATGGAGTTATTGTGAGGAAAGTCTCTGTTCTGTTTAGAATTTAGTCAGTGCCTCATTCCATGTCCATGCCTCCTACTTAGGTCAATTCAATTTAATAAATATTTATTTAAGGACCTGCAATGTTGCAGGCACTGCTAAGTGCTGGGAGTACAAATAAGAAAAAGAGAAAGCCCCTCCTTAAGGAGCTTAGAATGGATTGGGGGAAGACAATCTACAAAAGGAAGCTGAAAACAAGGGTGTACTGAGGGCAGGGAACAGGGGCTCCTTGGTGGTCAGAGAGCTTGTGGTTTTGTGGAGTCAAAGCCAAGTAGAGCAACTGATAGAAAATGATCCAACTGAAGAGGAGGAGGGTAGCATTGTTGAAATAATAACATTCTTTAAGCATTATTTTGAGCATCCTATCCCTTCTCTTTTGAAGAACCATTAGTGGCTCCCTGTCTTAGGATGTCATACTTCTGGACCTGGTGTCTTTCTACATTTATTACCTCAGTGTGACACTGCAATATACATATCCAATATCTTCCCTTGTTACTTTACTTTAGACAAATCAATCTTCTTGCCATCCTTTGCATGACCACTGCCCAACTTGCTTTGTGCCCGCCATGTCAGTCACCACCTTCAAGTCCTGGCTCTGTGGCTCAGGAAACCTTCCCAGAATGTTTCTACTCCAATTTCATCACTCCTTTATTCCATACTACCCTCCTCCTACTTACATATTTAATTTACACTCCATCATTTTCAAGTTGCGGATAATGTTATATAATTATTCTTATGTAATTGTGTGTGAATTCCTTAGGCATAGGAACTCTTCTGTTTCTTTTTAAATTCTCTCCCCTTTCTTTCCCCAGCTCCTTCTTTCCTGCATTCTCTCTTCATTACCCTCCTCCCTTCTCCAACCCAATGAATATTTGTTACCTGATAGTCCTTTATATCTCATTCTTTCATTTTAGATTCTGTTGAAAAGGAACAAACTCTAAATGTAACAGAAATCACCCCAAGGATGTCCTGACAAGATTGCCTATATTGTCACTCACCACTCTCTGAACTCTTTCACAGACATCAAGGTTCTCAGAATGAATCTGCTGTTTTTTTGTGATTTCTCTGAATCTGCAATTTCTAGAAAATTCATATTGAATTGTGCCCCCTCCCAGTCTTTTCCACTTTAATCATGAGAGGAAAGAGCATCCTATTTGCAGCAGAAAAGGGGTTGCAGTGAGTAGAAGGACACCTACGTATAAAAATGGTTGGGGTGAGTTTGCAGATCCCAATAAGTCAAGACTATATACACGAGGCAAAGAGCTGGGCTATACACCTGTGTAGATGCTGGCAGAATTCCCAGCTGGTGACTGGCCGTAGGGAATTGAAACCAAACAACCCTAGGCTAAAGCAGTAGTAATAGTAACCCTCAGCATTTGGAGGTGAAAGCTGAAAGTAGCATACAGACTTAGCAGCTCCAGAGTTCAAAGAAATTGTGTCACCTTCATCCTGAGTGAGGCATGAAGCAATCTCTGGGCTTACATTTGCTTCAGGGATTCTTCTATGTTTAGTCTAGGGGATATAATTATAGTTTATGGTCCTATACTCTCCTGTTTACAGGAATACAATTAGAATCTTTTCAACCCCTCCCTCTCCTCTCAGCTTATTTACTGAAAAGGGATAATGTCTTTTAAAGGGGCAAAGACTTCTGAAATCTTTTTATCCTCATTGTCTTTAATCATGTAATACGAATTTTGGCAGCCCCACCCCCACCTTGATTTCATATTTATCTGACACATGGGCACACATGAGAAGTCAAAGGAGTTCAGTTAGGAAGCTACCAACATAAGCATTGGTGGCTTTGCACTGGTAGCATGAGGGCAGATACCTATCTCTCACTCCTTTCTCTCTGAGATGAAGGTGATATAAGGTGGGGTTGGTAACAAGAATTCCACATTTAGGTTGGAAATTGGGGGATTTTGAGTTATTCTCCTTAATATTCCCACAATAAATTGTGGGAACCATAATGCCTACTCAATGTAGCAGTTCAAAATTTGATGGTATATATTAAGCTATACCTGCCACCCTTCCTTCACATAAGAGTGCATATTGTGATATCTTGCAATTTCTCTTTCTGAGCAATCTCCATGTCAAGTTAAAAAAAAGTCACCAAATGTGTGAATTCTGGAACAGAATCTATCCATTTCAGTTGTCTGACTTCTCTATAGCAATGCTCACAACTTGAAGATCTGGGAACCAAAGCATCCGCATGATCACTAAAAAACACAATCCATTTAGGGACTGTGTTGGGGCAGACTTTTATATGATCTGAAGATAGTTTTCCTTGATCTTGAATATCATTAACAAAAAGTGATTTCATTGTTGCTAGTAGTAGGTTTTTCTCATTATAGGAATAGATTTATAGCTAGGCCTCATTTAGTTCTGCCTCCTCTTTTGTAAAAATGGGGAAATTCGTATCTTAGATAATTTAAGTGACTCATATAGAAGATGGAAGATCTTGGATCTCAACCTTGTTCCTCTGACTTCTAGTCCATATTTCTTTCCACTTTATCATGTTCTTTCTAATGGTGGTACTTAGAAACACTCCTTTTTAATATCTTTTCTTTATACAGCTCAATCTTCCTAGAATACAATGAATTGATGCAGATGTCTGTGATGGAGGTTTCCTATTTGCTTCCCTTTGTGTTTTGCTTTCTATTATTTAATTCTCTGATCCCTTCTCTCTGCTTTACATCTTCAGTTGTAACCTTATCATTATCACATCCTCTGGGCCATTGACCTTCCAGCTACCATGATGTCTGAGTTGCTTCATCTGCTCAGTTTTGGAATTCCTGGGATCCAATGTCCTGGGAACTAATGTCTTGACTAGGGAGTGCATTAGTACGAAAAAATTCATGTGGCTCATAATTTTCTAGCCAGCCCCAGCTATGCTTCATATTCTCTCTACTCCAACCATCTTCTTACCATCTAGACTATGCATAAACTTCCCTTTTCCCCCCAATATACTTTCTGGCTTTAAAACTTCAATCCAATCAATACTGTCAATACTACTAATCAGCTCCAAACACTATGGCTCCATTCAACATCCTTATATGTCCTAAGCAAAAAGAAAAAGGAAATGAAGCAAATAAATGAGAAAACCTACCACCAGCACCATTAATGAAACCCCTCCACTGCCAGTGTTACCCCCATACATAGTCCTATTAAAAGGTGAACTGGTTAAGCACAGGGGGATTTAGCATAGTTCTTAGAACACAGTAAGTGTTTAACAAATGCTTTTAAAGTCATTCATACATTTATTGAGAAGAGGAAAGAGGAGAGTAAGACATGAAAGAAGGAATTAAAAGCAAAGAGAGCATGTCACCTTCCCAGGGAAATCTATGGAAGAAAATTGCTCAGTGCCTCAATGTTAAATATAATTCTCTCATGACCTTCTGACAGGTCTAGGGTAATTTGGATCAGGTTGACACAAAAGAAAAAAATGTCAAAGGTATTCATTATGTAGACAACACAAAATGCTTCATGGAGAAGAATAAATAAGGATAATGAAATAGCCCTAATGCCTAATAGCCCTTAGCCTGATAGTAGCTTGTGGTAATTGATCTCAAGAATGTGGATTATTCTCTTCAAAATGATGTAGCAAATAGATTTAGTGCTAAAGGATAGTTGAAATAAGCATCACCATCTGCCATTCTCACTCATTCTTGCACCAAAGGCATAAATTTCATAAGATTTAATTCAGTTTTGCAAAGAAATATAAAGTCACTACTCCCATCGTCCACCTTCAGCAAAACAAAAAAAAAGACAAAACCTTGCACAAGAGGTAAATGAGTAGAAAAAAAGTCATATTCCTTCACTATCCATCAGCATCTCTGGTTCCTCACCCTCAGAGACAAACAAGACTATTGGTTAGGCAGCCTAATTAATAGATCATTTTATAAATTTTCTAACTGAGAAAAAGTAATTAACTTGGCAACGGGACATGTGAAGGAGCAAGGGGATGCTAGAGCCAGTTCAGACCAGACTAGAGAGTTAATAGTTAAATTTTCAGTGTGAGAAACTCTATCAATCAGGGCTTGGTTTATTCTTTTGTTGATTGTCTAGATTTAAGAAAGTGAAGGATAAAATGTTAGTATTGCAGATTAAATTCAGAAGTATGTTAGGTAGTCATTTCCCCCGCCAGAGATCTGGTTGTTACACATTTACCAGCACACCCTTGAGTAGAAATCACTGGAGTATTCCAAATTGTGGCCTGCTGGGTGTTTAGCTCCAGCTCTACTAACTAGTCACACAACCTCTGGGAAATCACTCTGAATGAGAGATGAATGAATGATTTCAGTGAATAAACATTATGTCTTCTATGTTCAGTGGAGAGGATTGTGTCTTAACCATGCACCTTGTGGAGTGTGGGTGACAAACAGGGATAATGTAGGTAAAAATTCTTGAAAAAGTAAAAATGATTCTACAAATGAGACACTAAGTATAGAAAAGAAAATGATATATTTAGTATACAGGTATCTCATAGTATATAGATGCTCTATCAGTGAGCCAAGTGGTGGTGATTTGGAGGAAATGAGCTGAAAAATCTTAGCTAAAACGTAATGGGGATAGGGGCTGGAACTATATATTTCATTAGTATTGGGGATCACGAATGAGAGTACTTCCTCTATTAATGCAGATTAGTACCTTCTCTGCAACTTGTAGTCTTAGAGGGTTGTCTAGGGCACTAAGAGGTCAAGTGACCTGCTGAGGATGACGTAGTTGATATATAGGCTCATGGGTTTATACGTTTATCTTTGGAAAGGACATTACAATTCATCAAATCCATCCAAATCCATCATTTTGGAGATGAGGAAATGGGGACCTAAAGAGGTTAAATGATCTGCTTGGGGTCACTAGGAAGCTTGGAAGATTCAGAGATAGGTCTTCCTAGTCAAAAGGTTATCTATCTATCCACTGTCATGCTCTGTCTAAAACAAGAGGTGACTTTGCTATTCCACACTCCTCATATTTTTTAAGTTCTCCAGTTCTTCTAGTTTATTTTGGCAAAGCCAAATAATATTCTAGTAATCTTATTTGGGATAGCTTTTTTTGTGGAGGAGAACTCTGGTTTCATATAAATCCCTAGGCAGCAATGAAATTTCTATTATGTATGCATTGGGAAACTTGAAAATAATAGAAATAAAACAAAGAAAAAATACTTTAAATGTTTAGAGAAATGACATTCCCCAATTATATATGAAGGAGAAAAAGATACAACTGGCCAAGAACCCAAACATTTAAAATTGGCAGGACTCTAGGGAGAAAGAAACACACTCTGCAGTAGCTTCCAGTCCCAGTTGAAGATTTTGATGCTGTCAGCATCTCGGGAGCACAACAGCACATTTATTGCAAAAGTTCTTTGGAACATAGTGACGGCAAGACTTTCTGAAGGTTGGCCAGAGTTACAGAATGTAACAAGTACTAGCCAGAAAAGAGGATAATGACTGAATGTCAAAGTGACAGCCCCTAATGAATCTTCAAATAATGCTTTAGATGAAGGTTTATGAATAAACCATTGTAGGTATATTCTAAATAACATATATGATACATAAAATATGTTATACATTATATTTTATGTTGATAAAACTATTAGTATAATATGCGATATATAATATTCCTCCCCTTAGTCAAGCTACTTCTAGCCCACAGAAATAATTAGTGTTCTATAAGTAAATATTTAAATATATATCAGAGGAGCTCCCATTTAAGTGATCTCTGTGATAAATAGGGAAGAGGTAAACTATATATACAATAGTTTATATGTAATAAAGTATTTTTCTTCCTAATTTCTAACTATTGCCAACTAATACTTAATTTAATCCTGTTTCTCTCCTCATCTTTACTAGAATTAAGTTATCTTGAATCTCTTTTTGACTTTGTCTTTGGACTAGTAGGGACAGAAAAATCAATAACTGGTTAACAAAAATATAAACAAAAGACAATTAAGATGTAATGAGATTGTGTGTATATGTGTGTGCATTTCCTCAATTTCCTTATTTTTATATTGTTATAGTATGTTATATTATTTCTGACAGATATTTTATATATATATATATATTATTTTGGAAAATATACCTACAATGGATTTATTTGTCATATATTAAATATACCTATATGACATATATTATAGCAGCTTGTAAACTCCATGAAAATGGAACTGTCTTCTTCCTGGATTCCCCAAAACGAAAGAGCAAAAGTCTATTGCACATGACAGAGACCCAATAAATATTGATTGACTTGAACGACAGTTTAAAAAATGGAACCCATGTTGAGTTCTGTTATATACAATTATATAGACATATATATGTATGTATATATAGTCTTCATTTCTGATTACCTTGCGTTTGACAATATCCACTGATACTTTAACCTTAAATACTCACTTCCCCTATCCTTGTCAAGTTGTTCCTAGCCCATTCAATTCATTAATGTTCGATAAGTAAATACTTATATTTAACAGAAGAGCTCCCATTTAAATGATTTATATGAAAAATCTTTCTGTAAAGTGAATAATTTTACAATGAAAATTTTCCTTTCTAATTTTGGGCAACTTTATGTAGGTTTTCTGTACATAAGTTTTCTTTAAGCAGGAAATAGTCAATGGATTCTGTCCCATGTTAGGTGGACCCAGTGATGTAGAAAGAGCACAGAATTTGGAGCCACAAGCTCTATTTCTTCCTGCCTGTGCTCTCTTTTTGTTTGTTCTTCTTGTCCTGAATTCTGCTACCTTTACCAATTTAAGACCATTGCTAAAAAGTTCAGCTGCCTCAGATTCACTTTGTGAATTGTGGCTTGACTCCATGCCCCTTTCTAGTCCTATATCAACACTAGTTGTTGATATTAATTACTGTTGCTATTTTTACAGGACAACTATGCATATATATAAATTAAGTATTTTTCTTATTAATTTTCAGCTGTTGTCAATTACTACTTCATTTAATTCTATTTCTCTCTTTGTCTTAGTAGAACTAAATCGTCTTAGATCTCCTTTTGGTTTTGTCTTTGTCCAACATGGATTAAAAAAAAAACTGGTCAACAAAAAATGTAGCACAAAATAAGTAAGATGTAAAGAAAGCATGTGTGTGTGTGTGTGTGTGTTTACATGTCTCCTCAGGTAACTTCTGTTTGATCTTTTTTTACACACAGCAATAGATAAACACTGAATTTTTATATTAAAGATGAAATAACCCTTTCCCTAGAATATGACATTTTAAAATGTCTTTAGATGTAACATTATAAGGTTTTAGAACATAAAAAAAGTGACTTCTCCTTAGGTTCTCCAGATCTAGTGGTAAAAGTGCTTTATATTCCTGATGACAACTGCCAAATACTGTGCTCTGGGATTGGAAAATAAAGATTAAGTTCAAATGATACAGTTTAGATAGGCAGATCAAGGCTGACTCTGCTCAGACCTTCCATTATCACTTTCTCTGATCCTATATCACGCTGTGTATAAGCACCTGTGGACCCCACTGCTTGCTGAATCCCTCTCCTCTAGGGGAGATGAGAATGACACTTATTACTTATCAAGAGTCTATAACAAGGCCTGAGTCAACGGACCTTCCTAGACAAAGAGGACATGGTCCAAGTGATGATACAAGAAAGCAGACAAGATATTATACCAGGTCAAGTCTTGACTCACAAGGTGAATCTGAGATACTTGATGTTTGTAGCAATAGTCCCAAACCAGGCAGGTCAGTTGAATTCTGGGCAAGAACAAACCATAAGGAGTCACAGAAGGTGTTGGTCAGATGATGGATTGTGTCTTTAAATATCAAGAAAGCAAAATTAAATGAAGATATAAATGAAACAAATGAAGGAAGAGAAGCATGATGGACCAAAGGACAAGGGGAGAAAAAAAATAACATTGTTATGGGAAAATACAATAGACCATCTGATAAGAAGGAGGTCAGAAAACAAATTACAAACCTGACATGAAGGCAGGACAACAGTGGTGGTGGAGCTTCAGTTATCTGACTCTTTGCTACCATAAGTGTGGAATAACTAATGAATCCTTGACTTAATCATAAATTCATGCCTCTAATGGGGGAGGAAAAAATGGGAGGAAGAGGGCTACTGGATCTAGTTTTGACCAAGGATCATAAAATTCAGATGATGTTGAAATGGTGAGAAACTTGGGAAGAAATGATCACTTCAAGGTAAGGTATATTCCTATATACACCTCTGATTTTAGGAGAGTAGATTTCAATGAGTTCAGCCCACAGGGCCACTTGATTTAGAATTGGAAGGTGCCTCATAAGCATCTCCAGGTAAGGGTCATTTTGTTTGTTATATTTTTTATGTGCAATGCCAACCACGGTATTTGGCACATGACAAACATAATAAATACTTCTTTATTGATTGATTGCATTCAGTCTGATTTCCTTATTATATGGCTACGTAAACTGAAAGTCAGAGAGGTTATGACTTGACTGAGTTCACATAGGTATTAAGTAGCAGAGCTGAGCTTTAAACCAAAAAGGACAAGTAGATTTCACTTTTTTAAAGCTATATAGGAGTAGTCAACTCAAGAACAGAAGAATAATTTCAAGGATGTAAGTCTGATGAAACAAATACAAAGAATGAAGGGGGAAAGGAGGAGCTGACAAAGAGACTGATATAGAATTGTATAAAAATCATTAACCACCCTAGAATTGAAGATGAAAATAAAAGAAGATGCCTGAAAATTCAACAAAATATAATGGTAACGCAACAAAAAAAGGCACGGACCATCCCTAAAAAAATGATGCCAGGATGTTAAACAAGTTGATGCAAGCAAAAAGAAAATCTTCTTGCAAAAGATAAAAAGCCTTTTAAAAAGCCATGTTGGAGAGGACTCTAGGAAGTTGGAGGAGTAAGTCAGAAAATTGTAAGCTCTCTAGAATTTCCTCCAGAAAAAAAGATAAAATGGTTCCTCTGGGCAGACATAGAGAGATTTCCTCCTTGTGAAGAGTAAGCACCTCCAGGCTAGGGTCCACTTGAATAACTAGCAGCAAGCTACTTAAACAATAAGCCCAGGGGTTAGTTGGTTTGAGAAACTGCCTGGGGAAGTTGGGCATCTGACCTGGGGAAGATCTAGGGAACCTCTGATGACAAGGAATGCCAGACCCAGCTGTGCTGAGGAGGGGGGTGGGCGTGAGAAGGGACCAGCACACAGCCAGAGAGTGCAGAAGCAGTGGGGCAGAAAGAGCCTGGCTGCTGGTACTTACAGGAGGTTGGAGGTCTTGATTTGAGTTCAAGGTCATAGGGGAGAACTGAAGAGGATCAGAGGTCAGAGGCACAATCCCCCATATCCCAGGACTAGAGGAGATTATAAAAGCTAAATTATTACAAAAAAGAAATGCACATGCAAAGGAGAAAGAATCCAACCATAGAAGCTACTATGGGAATAGAGAAGACCAGAGTTCATCTTCAGAGGAGGACACTAAAGCAAAGAAACCCTCCTTTTCTCCAAAGAGTAGTGTCAAATGGTCACCTGCCCAAAAAGAATTCATTGAAGAAATTAAAAAAAAAAAACAACTTAAAAATCAAATGAGAGAGATGGAGAAAAAATTAAAAAGAAAAATAAGAATAATACAGGAAAAACAAGAAAATTATGACAAGAAATTCAAACAATTGGAAAAGGAGATCCAGAATCTTAAGGAAGGAAATGACTCTTTGAAAATCAGAATTGGGCAAGGAGAAGCAAGCAAAGTTGTAAGAGATGAAGAAATTTCATATATATAAAGAATGAAAACAACGCAAGACAATGTGAAACATCTCATAAGAAAAGCAATGGATCTGGAGACCACTTCAAGAAGAGAAAATGTAAGAATAATTGGACTACCTAAAAGTCCTGATTTAAAAAAAGAATCGGTACAATAATACAAGAAATAATTAAAGAAAATTGCCCTGAAGTGTTAGAACAAGAGGGGAAAGTAGAAATAGAAAAAAGTCCACTGATTACCACCTGAAAGAGATTCTATGAGGAAAACTCACAGAAATATTGCGGATGAAGGACAAAACATTATGAACCACAATTAGAATCATACAAGACCTAGTGCTGGCAACACTAAAAGATCACAGGTCTTGGAACATTATATATTGAAGAACAAAAGAACTTGACTTCTGGGTGAAAATATCATGCCTAGCAAAGCTAAACATCATTCTGAATTTTTAAAAAATGGACATTTGATAAACTGTCAGACTTTCAGGTCACTGTTGAAAAACACAAAAAACCCTGAAATCAATAGAAGATTTGACATACAAGAGCCAAGAGACATAAAGGGACATACCAACTGAACAAATACAAGGGATGAAATAAGTATAGCATAAGGTAAGCACATTTTATGTATGGAAAATATAAAACCTATGTCTAAAATTGTTACTAGTAATTAGGTAGCTTGTAATAAAGATTGGGGTAGACCTGAGTATGAGATATCTTCAAAAAGTAAAACCATTCAAAAACAACTAAAAGAGTAACTATCTTATACAAATAAAGTGCAAGAGGAGGAACCAACACAGAGCAATTAGATGAGGGAGGGAGGCTGTTAGTTCTGGAAACCTTTCATCAGAAACTAAGAGGGGGAAATACATATACATCTAGAATAATATAAAAGTCTTCCAAATTTAGAAAGAAATAAAACTCTAAGGGTGTAGGGGAGAGGATAAAGGAGGCATCTTTAGAGGGGAGGGTAAGGGAATAGGTTAAAAGAAGAATATAGAAGGATCTTTAGATTTAGGGGAGTGGGAGGATAAGAGAGGGATTGCTAGAGTTGGGGTAGGTTAAGTAACAAGAGGGCAAGGTAGCAGGAGAAGAAAAGCAGAAGAGTTAGGAGAGATAGGAAAAAAGATGTGTACAAACATAAAAACAAGGTTAGGAGTAGACTCTCTTAGGGAAAATGTGTGTTTATATATGTATGTATGTATATATGTATATAAGGGTATATATGTATACTTGTATGTATATATTATTACTGATGCATAAATATATTGGTGCTCAATTATAGCCTTGGGGTGGCAGGTAGGGAGTAGGAAAGGAGAAAAAAAGCAAAATATAAATTGTACAGTAGAGAACAAAAGAAAATCTACAAGGAAGCAAAGAAAAGATGGATAGCTTCAACATAATGTAAAGTATTTAATATATAGGCTTTCTTGAAATGATAAGTTATTGCTATGTATTCTGAATTCTCTCCTATGTTCTGCTGTGCACATGACTTGTTTTTTTCTTTTTTCTCTTATATTTAAGTTCTGTTTCTTTTTTCTTTTATATTTAAGTTCAATATTTGTTTATCATGTTTGTTTTTCTTTTCTTATCATGTATTTAAGTTTCAATATTTGTCTAAAATGAAAAAAAATAAAGCTATGTTGGAAGCAACAGGAATATCAAAGAAGGGATAGAACCACTGTTGAGGATGAATGGATGATGAGGTGGAGAGGAGGCACAATTATGCAACTGTATTGGGGTTCCCCTTTCTCTGAAAAAGAGAATGATCTTTGAACAAGGACAGAGAGATCTAAACTGGCTAACAGGGAATTTAAGATCAAGATACATTTATCTTAATGGACCATTAAGTAGCACAATGGATGTGTTGGAGTCTCTTAGATCTGAATTTAGATCGTGCCTCAGCTGTTTCCTAGCTGTATGGCTCTGAGGAAATCATTTAATCTCTCTCAGCCTCAGTTCCCTTATTTGTAAAATAGGGCTAATAAAAGCATCTCTATCTTTTATGGGGTTATTGTGAGACTGAAATGAGATTATATATGTAGCATATATATATGTATATATATATATAGAGAGAGAGAGAGAGAGACATACATATATATGCATATGTATATATATCTAAAGTACTTTGCAAACTTAAAATGCTATGTAAATATCAGCTGTTTGTTGTTATTATTATATGTAAGGAGAAGTAAAGAGAGTACCTGAATGCACTATATCCCACAGCATTGAAATAGCTTGTGAATATGATTATAAACCCTCATTGATCTTTGAACAGAACAGGCATCACCAAATGGAATGAAGATTAATGTTGTCCTGACATTTTCCTTTAAATCAGGGGAGGTAACAAAGAGGGAATATTCTTCTAATTCTAGACTAGTGAATTTGAATTTGATTTCTAGAAAATTGTGGAATGTTATTTTTTCATTATTATCATCTCATTCATCTTATTTGGGGTTCAGATAGAAATTATCCTGGGACCAGTTCCTATTCTATGATTATTCCTTTATATTGAATGCCCTATGGACTATTGAGCAGATGGTTAAAATAGCTACCTTCTGTGGCTGAGTAAAAGCATTAGACGAGAAATTTCATTGTCTGCAGGTTCAATGAAAACATATTTGGTACAACTCCATTAGCAGACACAGACACATTAGCAGAGATGACCCAAATCCCATCTCATTCCCACATGATTTTGATATCCTCTGCTAAGTTTCTAATTTGAAAGCATTTTGTTCCATGTATTTGGCATAGCAAGAGTTATTAAAATTTTGTTCTGAAACTTTTTGAATCAATTTCACCTCTAAGAGTGGTGCGCAACAGTCTAATCTTTGATAATGGTCTAGTTCCAGCATGGTTCATTGGTTGAATTTTCCAGGACATTCTGACATGTGTATGTATGGCATCCATCATGTCTCAGGACCTAAAGGATAGTGAATGTCTGATATATATATTTTTACCCACCAGATCGTGGTAGGTTTTATATTTGGTAGGTGTTTGATATTGACAACCTGCATGGGTGAATTACACAGTCATTAATGTTTTCTTGTATAGTCTGTATTTATCATTGTGACCAGGATACTTAAGTATAACACTTCTGTAATTTCTGGTGGCAATGACCTGGTCTTGAGTTGCCATCAAAAACACCTCCATTTTCATAAACAAACACAAATGAATCAGCCATTTGTTTGATGTTTCTTTGTTAACATATTCTTGGATTAGTTCATGCAGATGTCACCTATGGAAGGCCTTTAGATTCAGTTGTTGAAATTTAGCCATTTCATAAGATTGATCTGGAGATAAATCACTTTTGGTTGCAAGCTGCAGATCAAATAGCATGTATACTTGATTAGCTTTAACTGCTGTTTAACTAAAAAGGTGTTAGCTTGTTCCAAAAGTATTTCTGTACTTTTTTTTACTTGTTTATCATGTATTCTAAGATTATCTATTCATTTCCTTCTTCCTTTTTGGTAAGGATGCATTAGGGTGATGACCCTTATATTTTACTAGCTTTATATTGGTTTACTTTCTGGATCTGTTATGGTCCATTTTATAGTTCTGAAGTGAACGTTGAATGGCACTGTTTAGGTATTAATGACTTTAGAGGTGTACTTTCCATTCAACTTTGACTTTGGGATGCCAATAAGTCCATATAGGATATCTCAAAAGAAACGTGGAATATGCAAATTTAGAGACATCTCCACTCTAAATGTTCCTGTGAAGCATCTATGCCCGACCTGTGGTAGAGCCTTTTGGGCTGACCAGCCACAGTCACACACAGTGTACCTTGACCCTAATATCGTGATGGCATTTGGATTCTCTTCCAGAACAAAGGACAACCAACCATTCAACTACTAGGGTGTCCCCAAATTCTCAGTGTGGTTTTAAGCCTTAGTGACTCCAGAAGCACAAATGCTGTTACAAACTTTTAAAAATGCGAAAGGTTAATTATTTAAAATTTTAAAATATTGCTATTTCTTATAAAATTCAACATAATCAATATTTGGGTCATATTTCAGTTTAGCTGATTTTTTTAACTTTGTGAGAAGGTTAATTAGTTGCTACTCTGTGACTAAAACAATTGCATTGGTAATCCTATCCTTAAAATCACATAAAGAATGAGGTTTTGATGCAGGCATGATGATTTTTGCTTGATGCACCCCCCACCCCCCCACCCCAAAGACATCTAATGGAGGTAGCCAAGAAAGAGCACCTCCTCTACCAGACCAACAGTTTGAGAAGGTGTCATTCATAAACTATCTCCTACACAAAATGCATGATGAAAGGGTTTCCCATCCTATTAAAGTTAAAACAGAAATGTTATTCAAAGTTCAGAAAACATAAAACAAATATAAATGAATTTTCACATGATGTTTTTTGTAAGTTTAGAGTGTTTATACTTCTGAAGTTATTAAAGCTTAAAACTACACTCAGATTTTTGAGACAGCCTGTATCTTCATCTGAAATCTTCTCTTTGATGCATAATTTTTATACTTGATCTGTCTCGCCTGGAGGAAAACAAGACATTTATATGTATCACTTTTATTCACTGTTCAATGTGACTCAAGTTATAAGCCTTAAGTCTACCATAATAATGAAAACAATTATTATCATATCATAAATTAGATTTGGAAAGGATTTTAGAGAGTATTTGGTCCAGAACCCCAATTTTGCAGAATAGGAACCTGAAAGCTAATGAGAGCAACAATTTACCAATAACTATGAATAAATAAGAAGCCAGTACAGGATGTGAACATAGATTCTCTAACTTCAGATTAAGTGCTCTTTCACCAGACCACAGAAATTTTATAGGGATTTAAGAAGGGAAGTGGTGAATATTAATAGTATTTTTATCAGTAACAAATCAAATTGTACTCTCCTCATTTCCTTTTTTGGCAATCTTACTCAACTAATAAAAGAGAAGAATGCTTTTAGTTGTGTATAGAATGTTGTGCCACGTTTAACAGGGACACCCGCTGCAGTGGACATTATCAACCGTTCTCCCCTTTCCATGCTCCTTATCCTCCAGGAAGCAAAGTGCTTCATAGCGTGTGAAGGTACACCTACCGCACCCTTCTAGTCATGCCCATAAGAATGCCATAGACCTACTATATCTATGCTTCAGGAAGGCATTTCACAAAATTTCCCATGATACTGTCATAAATGAGGTGGTGAAATATGGATTAGATGATAAAACATTAGGTGGATTTAGAACATGATGAATGATTTAATCAATTAGAATAATGACAGATTAATTTCAAAGAATAGTACAGTTAGTTGTAAAAAGATCTATATTTAGTAAATTACAATAGCAATATAAAATAATAGTTTGACTGGTTGCTGTTGTTTTAAAGTAATGTAACCTTTGGCTACCTTGATAGAAGCAACGCATCTGGAACAATAGTTCTGTTGTCCTATGAACTGGTCAGATCACGTCTGCACGATAGTGTTTATAATGAAAGAAGCAGCAGTGAGTAGGGTTAAGGAAGGGCCTGAGCAGAGTATGGAGGCTACGGCGTATAAGGAACAGCAGAGGCCATTTTGGCCAGAACAGAGATCGCATGAAAGAGAGTAAAGTGAAATAAATATTTTGAGGTAGAATGTGAAGGACTTTAAATAGGAAAAAGAGAAACTTCTATTTTGTTCTAGAAACCTAGAGATCTAGCGAAGTTTCTTAATTAGAGCAATTGCATGGTCAGTGATACTTTAGGAATGCCTCTCTGACAGGTAGGGGAAGCTAGACTGAAGAGGGAGAGACTGAGAGGAGGGAGGCTAATACAAGGTGTAGGCCAGAAGTGATGGGGGCCTGAACTAAGGTTATGAGGCTACGTACTTTTTCCTGCTACAATACAGAAAAGTAACATACAGTCTGCCTTGAATTTTGTCTGTCATTCTCCCTGCATGACTGGCCCATTCACTTTTCTGTTCTTACATCGCTTACTAGTTTTTATACCACTTTTTGCATGGAAGTCATTGTTAGTAAAATTCTATAGGATTTTGATGACAATTACATTTTTTTCTCCATTTTCAATCTCTTTGTACATTACTCTCCTTCCTGCGCTCTGGGATCCAACCATAACGGCACCCTCTCTGTTTCTCATTCTTTTTTAAAAATTTAATTAATGTATTTGTTTTCAGTTTTCAACAATCACTTCCATACGTTTTAAGTGAGAGGAAGCACACTTCGGTCCTTTCCATTCTCCCTCCAAATACTCTGCCTCCTCCCCTGCACTACTGAGTGTCTGCCATGCCTGGAATTCTTTCCCTTCTCCTCTTTGCCTCCTGCTTTCCCTGACTTCCTTTAAGCCTTGTCTAAAGTCCCACATTTCCCAAGAATCCTGGGATCCCTGGGTGGCAAGAGCTCAACTGTACCTAGAGTCAAGAACACCTGAGTTCAAATTCAACCTCACATCCAGTTGACCCTGGACACTTAAGTGACTTGACCTCCGCTTGCCTTATTTCTTCATCTATAAAATGAGGGTAAAAATAGCACCTACCTCCTAATGTTGTTATAAGAATCAAATGAGAAAACATCAAACAATTATTATATCATCAAATATTACATTTGATGATGTATTGATATATTATTATTTCATCAAATAATTATTAAGTGCTTTGTAGTACACATAGCAGGCATTATATAAATGTTAGCTATTACTATTGTTAGTTCTAGTACTTTGCCTCTGTCGATTACTTACAATTTATCCTATATATGTATGTATATGTATGTATGTATGTATATGTACACATACACATATATCCTTGTACTTGTCTGCATGTTGTTTCACCTGTGATAAAGTGAGCTCCTTGTGGGTAGGGACTGCTTTTGCCTGTCTTTGTACCCCTAGCACTTAGCATGGTACTTGCACGTAATAGATGCTTTCTGTTTACTTGATTGATTGATTGGAATCCCTAGCCCCCTTCAAAGCTCAGCTCTAGTGTTATTTCATAGCGGAGACCTTTCCTGATTTTCCCAGTCATTAGTGTTCACACACAGAAAAATATACATTAAAATTGCATAAGCATTGATATATTTTTAATTTCTAGTTACAGATTATATACTCAATATGGCAATACTTCAATGTATCTGTGATTTTACTGAAGTGGAAATCCCCTCCAGTGACGCAGATTATGATCCATCTGTGCTTATCTAGCTTATGGAAATCTGGTACATCTCCTCCTATGAAGTTGTGAATTTGAAGGGGGAGTGGAAGGGACTGAAGTGTGCTTCCTCTCATTACCCCCTGGCATTACAGGGAAACCAGTACAGAATTGACTGTCCCTCACTCTCATTATTTATCCAGGACTCTTTTATTTCAGTTCTACATTTCTCTGATGACATCCTTCATGCCATTTCTCCCATATAATTGCTCATCTGTAATGTTATAGTGTTCTCAGAAAACTTAAAGGCTTACAGTTTTTTAGGTGACTGCTCATTGATGTTTCAGGAAACCAGGTGGCCTATGATAGAGTGCAGGGCCTGGACTCATCTTACTGAGTTCAAATCTGGCCTTAAACACCTACCAGCTGTGTGACCCTGGACAAGACACTTAACTCTGCCTCAGTTTCCTCATCTGTGAAATGAGCTGGAGAAGGACATGAAAAACCACTCCAGTATCTTTGCCAAAAAAACCCAAATGGGGTCACAAAGAATTAGGCACAGTTGAAAAATGACTAAAAAACATGACCATTTCATACTTTCTTTTTCATGCCTTAAAATGAATGTGCATCATTTTCACAAAGATTTTGCCTACGTAGAACAAACTTTCCAAATCCAAACTTCAGAGTTATGCTAAAGTAACAGAGAGGGAAAAAAAGTAAGTGTGCTTTAAATAGCGTATAGGGGAGGGAGATACATTATCTCCTCTATACAAATATTTGGGTACTAGAAGGGTGCATTCTATAATTAAGCAGAGATGGTTCATGAGGGTCCAGAAAATGTAGATGAGCTATCCCCTGGAGGATCTGACTCCATATGCTTAGTTTTTGTTCTTACCAATCAACCTTATTCTCATAAATTCAGTTTTCCAAGTGGCTTGTACCAAGAAAAAGATGTCATACACAGAAACTGTACTTATTTCTTCACTGGAAAGGTATAGTCCACACTGTACGCTATTAAGTTGATTTTCTGGTACAAATCAGTCTCTTGTGTGTTTGACCACATTCTAGATTTTTGAGGTTCCAGATTTATAAAAGAAAGAGACTAGTTCTTGAACTATATAGACCTCACTAAGGTACCATCTCCTGTCGTAGGATCATAGGATACCAGGATAAGATCTTGACAGGAATGTAGAGGACATCTGATCCAACCTCTTTATTGTACAGGTGAGAAAACTGAGGCCCAGAGAGATGAAGTAGTCTGTCCTTAGGGTGTTTAGTTGTTTTCAATTGTGCCTGACTACGATTTGGAAAACCTGTTCCATATAGGCTGATTAATTCCTTCTCAGTACTCTACAAAATTCTTGAGAAAATGAAACACATTCATTTTAAAGTGTACTCAAGAAAAAGAAAATATGAACTGGTAATGTTGTTATTGAGACATTTTTTCAGTTGTTCCTGACATTTCATGACCCCATTTGGAATTTTCTTAGCAAAGGTACTGGAATGGTTTGTCATTTCCTTCTCCAGTTCATTTTGCATATAAAGAAACTGAGGCAAACAAGACTAAGTGATTTGCCTAAAGTTACACAGCTAGTAAGTATCTGAGGCCAGAATTGATCTCAGGAAGATGAGACTTCCTGATTCCAAGTGCAGTGTTCTCTCTGATGTGCCACCTAACTGCTTGCCCTTGGGGACTCAATCTGAATACCCAACTCATTCTCATTCACTATTTTATCTGTTCTATCTAAAAATGTCATTTGATTTCTTAGTTGTGTAGGCTACGGTGAAGAGTCTATCCCTTAACTTCCCCAACCTCTTATCCTTTATGCTGGTCTTTCATTTTATGCCCACTCTGAATTTCCCTGAAACTTTTTTTTATGACACAATATACTTCATTTATACTGTATCTTGCCTATGTCAAGGCAAATATTTGTTTTACAATGCATATGAACAAATAAACCAGAATGGGATAGTAGTCAGGGAACCGTCTTTGCATTTAGGAAGATCTAAGTTCAGTTGCTGTTTCTGATATATACTGGCTATATGAACCTGAGCAAGTTACAACAGAAAAAAAAATGGGTTTTAGAGTCAGAAGACCTAGACTTGAACATTAGCAATGCTATTTGCCACCTGTGTGACTTTGGGAAAGTCACTTCCCTTCATATAACTCAATTTGCTCATCAGTAAAATGGAGGCGAGGTTGGACCAGATGATTTCTGAGATCCCTTCCAATTCTGAACTCTTTATTTTAATTATATAATGACAGAGATGAAACTAGCAATTTCTACAGCTGAGGTAAGTAGTAGAGGGGTGTGTGATGGTTTTCAAAGGGCAATGAAGTACATCTTGGAAGAAGTTGCCAATGCCATTGCAGGATGCAATGGGGAAGGAAGAAAATAGTCCTGATAGCGACTGTTGCTTTCTTGCTACTTCTGAGAGGGATAGGGTGAGCAGCAGAAGGCCAGAATGACACTGTTAGCAGCTCTAAATTCCCTGCCCGTGACAAAGAACCATTTTCTGCACTCTGGTTGCTATTCTGTATAAACACGCAATATTCTTAGCTTCAAAAGAAGGATTTTTACTCAGTTCACCAAGACTATACAAGAAGCAACCTCCAGCCTTCTATATGCCCCTGGAAAAGACTTATTACAACTGTTCTGCTACTAGGAAGGAATGAGATGTTTGTGCATAGAAAAACATGCTGTGGAGGAGAAGAAATAAAATAAACTTGTTCTAACAGATCCCCCCGCCGTCTCTCTGTTAAGATAGTAACACCATGGTGCTGAAGCTAAAATTCATTATCTGAGAACATTGTGACATGATTAAATTGGGACCAGAGTCCTGTAGTCACCATTTTATAGTTTTAGATTTGATGATACATATTTTGGTCTTTTTATAACCTATTGCAAAAATTCTTTTCCTTTCTCCTTAATGTGTGAGCATAAAAATGTAGCTAACTCAGAAAATTTAGATCTAAATTCTTGCTTAGGGAAGCTGGATGAGTCAGTAGATAGATCTTTGGACCTGGAATCATGAAAACCTGAGTTCAAATCCAGTCTCACACACTTACTAGCTGTGTGACTCTGGGTAGGTCACTTAACCTCCGTTTATCCTGGAGAAGGAAATGACAAAATACTGCAGTACCTTTGCCAAGAAAACCCCACAGACAGTAGGGTCCATGGGTCACAAAGAGTCAGACACGACTGAACAACAAAGTTCTTACTGACATCTGAACATTTCAGCCTGTTACTTTGTCATCTTTGCCATCTTTTCATGGTACTACTAATGTACGTAGCCTAAATGGCATCCATCCAGATTACTCAATTCATAGACTTCACTCTCCTAAATGTTTCTATGGATAAAAGTTAATGGAGAATTAACAATGTTCAATGCACTTTATTCTATGATTGTCTGAAAAAATGTTTAACTGGTTCTTTATTAGGAAACAACAAATAGCAGGTCTTTTGCATGAATAGTCCATTTGATATTGTTGGGTTCAATAAAATTTCCACTGAATTTTTACTGTTTCTAATTTATTAATTTTTAATTAAAGAATCCCTCCTGTCCTTTTGCCTTCCTTTCCTTTCCCTTCCCCTTCAGTGCTGTGTTAAAAGCTACCTTGGGAAAAAGTTACCTTGTTCTGTACCCCAGTATACATTTGAGAGAGAAGAAACTCCTCAGAGACTTATCTATGTCACTGATTGGCCTGTATGGCTCAAGAAGGGAAAGTCCTTCAAATCCCACAGAGTGGCCCTGGCTATTTTTGCAGGTCCTAGGCTTAAAGAGACCTGTTTTTCCCTCAGAATGTGTTAGTTGCAATTCATCAGTATCTTACCAAGGGAACAGACTTGGAAAGCTCTGCACATCCCAGGCTTAAGACTGTTGATTGCTAAAAGAACTTAATATTTCTCTGTCAACCTAAATAGTAGAGTAGTGTCTAGGAGAGTGGAGAAGTCAGGAAGAAAAGTACTATTTCCCTCCAGGTGACATGTGATGTATTTTAGACTCTTCCCTAAATAGATTTAATCTAGGTTCATAGATTTGGCTAGCCCATTACTTGATTGCTAGGTTTCTCTAAGTTTTTTTTCCCACTCCCCTCCCTATCCATGAAGAATGCATACATTAGTGGGAGAATATGGACTATTGTGTTTTGATTAGAATTATATTTTGATTAGATTATATATAGACTATATACTAAGTGATTTGGGGAAAAGGCATTAGCAACTGAGATTGGCATTTTTAAGGTGATGCTTGAACTGAGCCTTGAAGAAAGAAAAGAGTTCTAATAAAAGTGGGGGAATGCAGGGAGATAGCATATTTAAGTTTGAGGTAAGAAAAATCTTCCAAACAAGTAGATTTGTCCAAAAGTAGAATTGGCTGCCTTGGGGTTTATGAGGTTTCTATTCAATGGAGGTCTTCAAGACCAAGGTGGATGACCACTTGGAGTATAGTATAGGAAGTTTCTTCTTAGATGTTGGTGATTTGGATGACCTCTGAAGTCACTCTAATTTCTGAGATTCTGTGCTTCTACCTTTTATGTGAAAAATGACACCTTCAATTACCTTATCCTGCTTTTCATTTTCAAAAATTAGACAAAGAAAAAAATTCACATAACCATGAAAATTGCATTTTTAGACTCTTGCCACCAAACTGGCAGCCACTGACATTTCCACTGGCTTCTATGTGGTCTTTCCAGCTGTCAAAAACCAAACAACTTTTCCATGAAAATCAAACACTTTCCAAAGAAAGACCTCAGAAGTTCTAAAGCATCTGCAAGGAATAGCCTAAATTGTTATTTTTTTCCAAAGGTTCTAATGATTTCACAATCTTGATGGAGGATCCAAGTCCTCTTGTCCCTACTTTGTTCTGGTGGGTTTTTGTTTGCTTTCACATAGAGCATTTTCTCAACTGGGTTCTTGAGTTCAAATCTTTAAAGACAAGCAAAAATATTCTTACTATGTGCCAAGAGTGGTTACCACATAAGAACAAGATGTAGTTGCTCAGTAGCATTTCCCTTCTGCAGAATCCAAAAAGCCAGCACAATACCTGGGAGGTAACTAAATAGACACAGGGAAGAAAATTATTCAGTTTAAACAATGTCAAGGATATGATATTCATCATGAAAGGCAGGCCACATACAGGTGTTTAGCAGGCTTTCTATCCAACTGACACTGGTCATTTAGATGAGACACATCTGACAAAAATATTGTTTGGAAAAAAGTAGCCACAAGTATGTTCTGGAGGAAACAACTGTAGGAAGTGTACACAAGGGAGGAATGATTACTAGGTTGGAAAAGCAAACCTCTATGAAATTGTTCTGCATCTAAAGCAGATATAAACACCGTGCCCTAACCGTGCTCCTCCCAATTTCCCTAGTAAACCTCCCACTACTTTGATGATGTTTACACAATAACTACTCAACTGTGTTATTCACTTGGGGAAAAATCAGGCTGGTGTGTTTTTTACTATATAGGATCCCAGAAAGAATCCCTGTGGAGGTTTGATGGAATTTTTTATTTTTCAACCCACTGTGTTATCATTATATGGACCTTGCCTTTGAGTCAGCATCTAACCATAGCCCATCCTATGTGGTAAAAAAATGCTGTGTTTCCCCCGCATTGGGTGGCTTTTCTGTTCAAATTGTGTCAACATTGCTGAATGTGCTTACATGTAAAGAGGAGGGGAAATGTCCTTTCAAAAGTCATAAGTTTGTCAACAGTTGCCTTTGCTCCTACCTGCAAAAGGGGAAAAATTTCTTGAAATGTTGCTAATTTGGAGTCTTTGGGGCACACTCAATAATTACACAATTTTGCCACCTTATTGTGCGTGTGCCCTAGGGCACTTTCCTTTCTCTTTCTTTTAGTATACTCTCTCATTTGTTGACCTCAATTTCTCCAATGAGTTTAATATTCATATCTATGCAGATGACCCAGATAGATATATATGTATATATATATATATATATATATATATATATATAGTGTGTGTGTATGTGTGTGTGTATGTATATTGACCTAATCCTGCACCTCTAGATCTGTATCACTAACTGCCCTTTTTGACATTTGAACTAGGTGTCCTATAAGTATTTAAAATTCATCAGATCTAAAGCACAACTCATGATTTTTTCCCCTAAATCTATCCCTTTTCTGAATTTCCTAATTACTGTTGAGGGCACCATAATCCTTTCATTCAACCTCAGCATCATATATACTCCCTTACTCTCATTCACCTCACATCCAATCTTAGTTCACCAAAACTTTTCATTTCTGTGTCCACAACATCATTTGCACATGTCCCTTTTGCTACACCCACACAGCCACCATCAGTCAATGAAGATATGATATTTCCTCTCTACCAGGTACTGTGCCAAGGCTCTGTAAAAAAAAAAAAATAGTCTCTGACCTTAGGGGGAACACATCCTAAATGGGTGACAATATATAAAGATTGGGCATATTTAAGATTTTATATATAAATATATATTCAAATACACACGTGTGTCTATGTATGTATATGTATGTATATGTGTGTAATAGTTGCCAGATAATCTGAAAAGGGAAGGAAGCTGGGTAGGGTGGAGGTTGATGGGGGGAACCAGAAAAGGCTTGCTTCAGAAGGCAGCTCTTGAGCTGAGTCTTGAAGGAGGCTTGAAAAACTAAGAAGCGGAGTTGAGTTGACAGAGTATTCTAGGAATGGGGAAAACCAGCATAAGCACAGTGACTAGAGGTGGAATGTTGTGTAATTACATTGCAGAGTGTGTGCAGAATAGTAAAATACAAGAAGCCTGGAAAGATAGGAAGGTGGCAAGAGACAAAGAACTTTAAATCTTAAACAGAAGAGTTGATATTTTATCCTTGAGGTAATAGAGAGCCTCTAGAGATAAGTTGGGGGAGGTGATACCATTGGATCTATCATTTAGAGAAATCACCTTGGCTACTGAGTGGAAGATGAATTAGAGTGGGAAGAGACCTGAGGCAGGGAGAATCTGTTTTACAGATGCAGAACAATTTCAGAGGTCTGCTTTTCCAACCTAGTAATCATTCCTGACATCATATACATTTCTTACAGATTTTATTCTGCAGAATATATTTGGGGCTACTTTTTTTCTAAAGAGTATTTTTGTCAAGTGTATCTCGTGTAAATGACCAAGGTCAGTTGAGTAGAAAGCCTTGTAAACACCTGTATGTGGTCTCCCTCTCATGAATGCCAGATCGGTGACATTGCTTCACTTGAGTATTTTTCTGCCCTGGCGTTTTGATTATTTGTAAAGGAGACAGTTAGAAGGCTATTGCTACCACATAACATCAACTCAGGTCTTGCCTTACTAGTTTTTCATCCAGACTGGTGCAAAAACCTTCTAACTGGAATCCTTGCATGTATATGTGTATAGTATATATAACATGTATGGTATATATATATATATCATATATGTCTGCATATGTATGTAAATACATAGTACATATGCACATATAGAATAGGTATATGTGATTATACTGTTTATCTGCATGGGTATTGTTTGCTCAAAGTAGAATGCAATCTCTTTGAGGATAGGGTTTATTGTTTTTTATCTTTGTATCCTCAATGCCTACTTGTGTGTGAGGCATATAGTGGGTACTCAACAAGTAAGCAATTGCTAAATTGAATCAATACTCAAACATTCGAATGGATCTGTGATCTTATTGCTTTGGAAACTCTCTTCTACAAGATAGATTACAACCCTATCATACCTGTCCAAGTGACACATGTCCTTGTCCACTGAAAAGTCCATCATAGGAAGTCCATCAGTTTTCTAGACATCTTCTTCCTTTTCTTCTGATATAATGAGGGTATCACTGGACCACTCATGTTGTCCACCAATCATCTCTCATTATTGCCGTGTGACCAGCTTTTCTTTTCTTTTTATCATAAATTTCCTTGATTACATCTTTTACTTCTGTAGCTCAAAGCTCCTTACTGGTTCCTTGTTCCAGTTTGCTTACACCAACAATGTACCTCTCGCCCACTGTGTGAGATTCATTTTTAATTCTTTAGATACGGTTGTATTACATTTATTCCTGTGATGCATCAAAGGTCATTCTACTCATCTGTTCCCATAAGAAACATACTACAACCAAGTCAGATTCTTCCTAAATACCTGAACACACCTTAGTTGAATACCTCCATATTAAGCACTGACCCCTTTTCCTTTCATTATAGGGATGAAGCCTATGTTCAGAATGGAGCCACAAGAGTCCCATACTTCATTCTTAGTTGTTTTTGTTTTATAAATGTGCAACATATGCCTCCTCTCCTAGATTAGATTGTATAGTTCTTCAAAACAGGAACTATGTCCTACTTGTCTCTCTCAGTACCTATCCTGACCCTAGTGCTTTGAATAAAGGAATAACTGAAAAGATAAATTTTTTTTTCTTTTCAAAGTCTATTGTAAATGTACTTTAATTTAAAAAAAAATCATACACACTCTCCTTTCATGAATTACTTGCTTTATTCTGGGGATCAACTTGTGTGAGCATATGTGCGCACTTCTGTGTCTATGAAATAGCTTATCAATGAAAGGGAAGGTACAATATATACCTTTGGTGTCCACCTTTCACCCAACTCTCACCTGTGGTTCCAAGAAGCTGTAGCATGCACAGTGGCCACACTCCATTAGAACTATCTTGGCCAACAGGGTAAACCAGGTTGATGTCTACCCCAGGTATGTGGAGACTTACCCCAGCAAAATGGGCAGATGAGAACAATTTATTCCTACAGCAATGAAGGCAGCTGAAGCAGGTGCTATGGAGTGCTCAGAGCTTGGTCAGGCATTGAAGATGTCAAGTCATCCACTGTGTCCTGGGTCATCACCATATATCTTGACTTTTGTCTTGATGCTGGACTTTGATGACTATGGAAGAGAGTGAGGGTGACAAATTTGTGCAACTCTGTGTGAACCTTGTGATGATGTTGGCCCTCTTTCAAAATGAAGAAATAGCCCATTAACAGTGGTAGAATATTTATATCTAAGAGATGGGCTTTTGTTATGTAGAAACTTTGGATATACTAAATGGACTTTATGATTTTCTAAAGGCAAGACAGTCTGTTTTCCTCATGCTTATCTCTGGACCCAACTTGCTGTCCATATGTACATTTATACATTTATGTCCATTTATACATTGTGGTTGTTGTCACTCAATTATGTCTGACTCTTCTTGAGCCTGAGGATCCTACTCTCCATGGGGTTTTCCTGGCAAAGATGCTGGAGTGGTTTGCCATTTCCTTCTCCAGTGAATTAAGGAAAACAGAGGTTAAGTGACTTGCTCAGGGTCACTTAGCATGTAAGTGTTTGGGGCAGATTTGAACTGAGGTCTTATTGACTCCAGACCTAGAATTTTATCCACTGAACCCCCTAAGTACCTGATGGAAATACTGTAAATTGTTTATCTAAATTCATGTCATTTTTTGAGTCATATTCTCCATCCATTTGATCTTTCTTATGTTGATGTTCAGACCAAACCCTTTTAAGTGGTTAGAAATCAATTCTAATATGCTCTGTGATGTTTTAGGGTTTGATGGAATCAGAACAGTGTCATCCATAGACACAAAGATGTCATCATTTGCAGAGAAACCCTCTTTGATATGTATGCTGTGCTAGATCTCTATGACTATGAGATACATCTCTAGCAAATATACTTCTGCCTGTTTTACTCTTGATTGATGTCTGTGATCAGACATACACTGAAAAGAGTCATTTCTGTTGTTAGGTCATCAAGAGATTTTGAATGATTTTGCTGTATGAATAGGAAATACATTGTTGGAAAATAGCCTGTAAGGTCATGTTTAACTTTGAGAAATCAAATACTTTTCAAAATCAATGATCACAGTAAGATCTTATATTTCAACGTATTTCAGTCAATTGTAATATGGTAAAGATATGGTTCACTGTTAAGTGTTGTTAGTGAAAGCCCACTTGTTCTTGACTAAAACCCTTATTGAAGATGCCTTCAATTTTTATGTAGATGACTATTATACATACTTATATAGAAGGAGCAGTAGGCATATAAATTTATAGTTGCTGATTTTTTGGGTCAATTTTTGACTATTACTAAGGTCCAAGACTTCTTCCATGTCTTGGGAATCAATCTCTCCTTCAGATACCATGCGTACCAACTCTTCAGTGCATTCAAAAATCGCTTCCATCACGCATCTCTGTGTAGACTTAGTCCAATCTGGCTGCTCTTCTGGTCTTAGTTCATTTTGACATTCAGGACATTTTCACCTAGCCTAAGCATTTTTACCTAAGCAAATCTGGGACTATCATATCAGGATTTAAGCAAAATGGTTATTCTGCCCTTGATGAAGCCAGTTTATTACAGTAAATGTCATAGATCTTTTCTATTTTTCTTGTTTGCTGTCCTCCTGTCATTTTTTGTTTTTAAAGACCCTCAGGATGACTTTACTTAATTGGATCTTTTCCAAGGTTTCTTTAAACTAATGTTACCATCTATTACTTCCCTTTGCTTTATGAGACAGCATTACTTATAACTGCCATCATTTTAAATTAGTGCCTTTTTGGAAGCCAATTCTATTCCCAGAAAATAAGGATTGAAATAAATAGTACAAATTTGCTTGAATATGTATGTTTTCTGATAACAGAGTACTTTTATATATACTATGTCATTTGATCCTTACAATATTTTAGGCAAGGTAGGCATTGTTATTATTATTTTACGTACAAGGAAACTGAAGTCATAGAGATTCAGTGGTTTGTTCAAGGTCAGACAATAAATGTAGGCACACCCAGGCTTGAATTATAGAAATTTCCCTTGATTAGATAAAAAACCACCTATGTATGTAGCCACCATAACATTAATTCTAAGCTGTAATAAATGCATTTTATAAATATGAATGCAAGTTCTATTTCCTTACTAATGAAAGTATTATCCATGATCCTAAGATAATTACTGAGAAAGATGTAGGTCCTATTCCAGTAAAGAGAATGGAAATAAAATGCATTTTCATGCACCTTCCCAAATATTTTTCTCATAATTAAACTAGTTAACGGAAATGTTTATGTTGAACTAACATACTCTCCTTTGGCATTAATATGAATATTTAAAAATTAGAACAATATGGTCTTTGGCAATATTTAATGTTTAAATTTAGGACTCTAAGCAAAAATCTATGAAATAGTTTGTAACCTTTTTAAAATTAGAAAATAAGTAGATATTGAATCCTCCAGCTATGCAGGGCTACTCTGCAGTATTTTTGTCTCTGTAGGTGTACAACATTTCTCATAAAAGGTGACAGGAAAACCAACACCCAAGTCCCAAGAAGCAGAACTAACACAAATCAGTACCATAAAACTAGTCTATAATTGGCAGTGCAAAATATGATGCATTAATTCCAGAAACTCCCAGACTCACCAATATACAAGTCATTTATTAATCAGTTTTAATAATTCAGAGGTCTGTTCGGGTAAAAAAAAATTGATTTCTGTTCATGCTGTTTTCATTAATTCTATTCTTAAAGAAAAGAGTCAAGTTTCTTTAAACTTTGTTACCTTGAAACAACTTTGAATATTATCTTGAAGTAGATATTTTCTTCAGTTCTACATTCAATCATTCCCCTTCTGTCCAATGCTGTATATGACACAGAGGGTCTAGGAATGGCTCATTACTTTCTTCAACCATATATATATGATAAATATATAAAATATATATACACATATATATTTAGCATATATATTATATATAATAATAGTAAAGGCATATATATATATATGGAGAGAGAGTTCAAGAGTTCTGAGATGTGCAAAACACTTTACATATCTTTATCTCACTTGATCCTCATAGCAGCCTTGTCATGAAGATGAGAAAAGGTTAAGTGATTGCCCAGCATCACATGCCAATGAATATCTGTGGTAGTTGGTATTTTAATAGGTCTTCCTTATTCCAAGTCCAGTACTCCATCCATTACACTTACATCCTTGGGGGAGGACCACATGCTGTTGTTTGCTCAACTTGAGTTTCAAAAAATAAAAGCTTTCATGTTTTGGGAAGACCAGAAGTATTATTCTGGAGAAGATGGGGACCAGTGAAACTTATAATCTTCCCCAAATGAATTCAGACACACCTCAAACACCAAATGCCCCAAGGACTGACACTGAACCTACGCTAACATCCCAAGGAAGTTGTGTAAGGTTAGGTTACGTGAACCACTGCCCCAGGTTTAATTGCAAAAATGTCCTTTTCCAATGTCTCAAAACTTCTTTCCCTTGGGCAAGAGGAATGAAAATAAAACAAGTTCATAAATAGCAACTGCAAACACAAAACACCCACTCTCTACGTGACATTGGTCTACATACTTAGAGAAATGTGTTAAAGGGAAGGCATGTTTCCTTGATATCACAATGCCTATAATCTAATATAAAAATCTTCATGGACATGAATAGACTAGAATGAAGCAAGAGATTTAGCAACAACAACTCACACATATACATCAATAAGGGAAAGAGTTTTGTATTGAAAATCAGATGTTCTGGATTTGAAAACCAACTCGTTGTGCAATCATGTGTCTATGTGATCTCAGACATATGCTTCCCTCCTCTAGTCTTCAGTTTCCTTACTATAAAACAATGGTAGGTAAGCCCTGGTGATCTCTGTGTTTCTTTCCAGATCTAATATTCTATAATTATTTTTGCATCTTTCCTTTTTTTAGTATGTGAAAAACTAGAGATATATATGCCATTTTGCTATTATTACTACTATTATTATTATTGTATAGAAGGTTGAGAAAACTGGGTCAGATATCACTTTAGATCTATATTTAAAAATTATATGTCTGGTTATTTTTAAACTTAGATAATACATCAAAGTAGAATGATAGAAGCTTAGAATTGGAAGTAACTGGGACACCTAGGTGGAGCAATGGATAGAGTACTTGACCTGGAGCCAGGAAGACTCCTGTCCCTGAATTCAAATCTAGCCTCAGACACTTATTAGCTGTGTGACCCTGGGCAAGTCACTAAACCCTGTTTGCCTCAATTTCCTTATCTGTAAAATAAGCTAGAGAAGGAAATGGCAAACTATTCCACCATCTTTGCCAAGAAAACTCCAAATGGGGTCATGGTGAGTCAAACATGACTGAGTAACAAGAACATGAGTTGGAAGAGCTCTCAGACATTATCTAGTACAACTCTCTACCTAAAGATGAACTCATGTTACCCTGGCAAAAACACCAAGTGTCTACCTGAAACCTTTTGTGATGGGAAATTCATTAGCTTCCAAGAGAGTTCATTCTATTTTTGTGTGGTTCAAATCATTAGAAATATTTTCCTTACATTGAACTCAAATCTGCTTCCGTGTAACTTCCACTCATTGGTCCTACCTCTGTCTGCCCTCTGGGCCTACATAAGGCACATTTGATCCATTGTGATATATAACAAGTCTTTAAATATTTGAAGACATCTATCATTTCTCTCATTTTCTTCTCCTACAGAATAAACAAATAGTTCTCTCAACTATGCATACTTATTTTGGTCTGCAGACAACTCAATACTCAAGTTGCTCTCTTTGGTTCCTGTAGTCATCCACAATTTGTCTACAAAGTACTTTTTTTATCTTTATTTCTTTCTCTTGTCCTTGAATTCTGTATTCTGGTTTCCTAATCTCATTCTATACTTACCTGTGCCTGTATATCTGTTTCCTAGTCTCATTCTATACCTGTTTCCTGTATATCTGCACAGATGATTCTCTCCACCCCACCAATACCTAGAACATTTTCTGTCCAAGGGACAGCTAGGTGGCTCAAATAATAGTCAGGAAGACTCATCTTCCTGAGTTCAAATCTGGCCTCAGACGTTTACTGTCTGTGTGAACCTGGGCTCAATTTCCTCATTTGTAAAATGAGCTGGAGAAAAAAATGGCAAATCACTCCAGTATCTTTGCCAAAAAAACCCCAGATGGGGTCATGAAGAGTAGGACACAACTGAAGAATGACTGAAATTCCATCCAAGTCTCTGTCTGTAGAAATTCTTATCTTTCTTCACGGTCTAGTTCAGGTTTCACTTCCTCTTAGAAGACTTTCTTGATTTCTTAGCAAAGATTGCCTTTCACTCCCCAAACTTCCTAGAGCATATTGTCTCTATCTCTCCCTTACATTTAGGACACTGTGCCTTGTGTCACACTCATTTGCATACATATCTTATCCTTTCTGTAATACAAATTTCATAAGGGACAGGAACTCTGATATTTATCATAACTTAATTTCTAGCACTTATAACAATGATGTATATTGTAAATGATGTATATTCAATAAATGTTTTAAAATTAAATTCAGTTGTTGAAAGCTGAGGTATAATATGTGCTTTCAGCTTGTCAGGTTCTTAATTCATCTTGATTATATAACCTAAACGTTAGCTATCCTTTATAGTTTTGTTTTACTAACATATTTGATAAATTTGATTCATTCAAATCTTTGATAACAGTTTCAACCAGACTTTGACAAAGGTCACTAGTTCTGAACTCACCATTTGTGCTATTATTTAGCCCATTTATTTCCATATTGTCCTCCTTGTCAAGTGGCTCACTAAAATCCAGTGTCTAGTTACGTTGTCAAAAAATGACCATGAGGCTACTCTCACAGGATTGTTCTCACTAAATCCAACCTGTCTAGAGGTGATAATTGTTTCCCTTCCTGAATATTTGCAATGCATACTTTTAATAATTCATTTTAGTATTTTTCCAAAAATTGATGCCAAATATTGAGGTAATATGGTTTTTGCTAAAATTGGAGTATATAATACAATATTGATGTTATGGTTGTTTTTCCTTTGTCCTCAAAGAGGACAATGACATTGAGTAGTGATGTCATGACCTGCAAGTAAATTGGATTTAAGTGAGGCAGGGCTGTGCAAAGTCACCAGCCTCACTTTCTCCTCCAGGATCTAATGGCAAGATAGAGATCAGGACCACTGGAGATGGCCCAATATTGTATAGTATTGATATCAATCCTATGGAAAATCTGTAGTTTAATTAATATTGCTCAATGGGAAACATGAACTAGAAATGTTCATTCCTTCTCATAATTAAATAATTCATGTGGGCTTTTGTATTTTGAGTGTTTATCTATACTGACCTGTACTATCTCATTTCTAATCTCAAAGTAATTCTGGATGAATATCTGAAGACAGCCTGATTGTCTCCAACATAATACATTGTGTGTAAGTATGGCTTTTCATCCTAGCTATCTGGGAAGTGCCTCTCATTGAACTTTAGGGGCTATAAGACCAATGACTTAAGTGCCCTAGAGAGGACAGTTATTCTAAGCCCAAGGTAACTGAAGAAGTTCTTATGACGTATGGGGTACTGGGTCAGATATCACTTTAGATCTATATGTGTCTTCGCAGGTCATCATCATTACTGGGGATCAAAAAAAACCTCCCAAACAAGCAACAAACTATTGAATCTAAGATCTATGAGAGACTTTAGAGTTCATATAGTCCAACCTCTGCTCTTTGTAAGTGAGGAAATAGGTTTGAAGACTTAAAACCTCAGAAGTAGTAAGTGGTGGAGATGGCTATAAAAATCTAACTCCCTTGACTTGCAGTTTAGTATTCTTTTCATCACATCATTTTGTAGGATTTAGTGGACAGCAAAAATCAGTGAGATGAAATTTATCCTTTACACTTATTTGAGATTGGTTCATTTTCAGTCATCTTTTTTTTTCTCATCTGAATGTCAATTTTCTCAGGTCCCCTTTGTCTCTAAGATTTTATTATCCAGTGAGTCTTTATGCTTTATTGGTGACTTGCTCAGTCATTCAGTTATGCCTGGTTATTAATGACCCTGTGGATCATATAATACCAACCATAAGGTTTTCTTGGCAAAGATACTGGAGTGGTTTGCCATTTCTTTCTCTCTCCAGTGCATCTCCAAGAAGAGTTATCAGTCACTAACTCTCCACAAATCATAGGGTCACAGATCTACATCTGGAAGGGACATCAGAGGTGATCTAGTACAACAACTTCATTTACAAGGGAAAGTGAGCCAGGAGTAGATTGTGGGTTGTACAACATCAAATATGTAGAAAACATCAGAGATGAGATTTGAACTCAGGTCTTCTGAATCTAAGATCAGTGCTTTTTCCTCTGTACGATACTGCCTTACAAACTGCCTTCACTTGTCACTCTTCATCATCACTATTAAGCAGCTACAGGTCCATAGTGCAATGCAATGGAATAAAGCAGAACTCATTCCTGACTTCTAGGGTCCATACTTTGCCACTTGGGTTCAAATTCCTGCTCTGGTACTTTTACATCTCTGACCTTCAGTTTCCCAAACTTTAAAAATGAGGAGCCAAATTAGATGACTTCTAGGTCCATGATCCTAAGATGTACCACAGAGTCAAGTCAAATCTCATTAGGTTAAATACTTTAAAAGCATGATTTTGAAAACTTTCAAGATATGTTCCTTTGTATTTTGGTCAGAATTATCATTTTCTGTCTTTTTCCTCTCTTCTGAACAGTTGACCTGGGCGGGGCTTCCCATAAGAAAAGTAGATGGGTATCTTTTTTCCTTCTTCCTTGGGAGCAATGTCCTATACTCACACATGCTAGCAAGAAGGGTACATGTTTCTTTAGGTGAGCCTAAAACTGGATCTCAGGGTTCTATGTGCTCCTATATTTCTTTCCCTGAATACAGGTAATTGAATAATGAAACTGAGAGAGATATTTTTAGCTTCAACATCACCTTTATGAATCAGAGAGATAGAAGCTCTGTCACAGCCAGCATCGATGTGACTTGGCAACAGACTGGATATGTAGGATGAGTGAGAGTGGGAACTAGAGGATGACACCTAAATTGTAAACCTAGGTAACAGAGAAGATGATGATGTCCTGGAGTTCAGTAGATAACAGCTGCCAGAATCTTGATTGGGTGATAAATATGGATACATATGGAACCTCAAAGGAACAGGAGTTGCTAAGAGAGGAAGAGTAGGGAGCATCACACTTCTTCTGCTGGGACTAGTGAATCAAGAGTATGACTAAAAGTGCGACCAGTACTGGAAAGAGTGGCCAGGGATGATCTAGTGTGAAGAGGGAGCCAGGTCTCCATGAGAGTGAGTGATGGATTAAATGGGAAATGGGGAAGCTTAAAATGAAATCTATGGAGTAGACAGTATAGAGAGCACTGTGGAAAGAGTGGGGGAGATGTGGAGTGTGGCATCAGGGGAGGGGAGTAAGACTGAGGGGGAAGAGAGTAAAGGAGTTGCAATGGAGGATGGAGGATGAGTTTTATGCAGTGACAAGTAGGGTTCAATATCACTGTGATGGGGTGGGAGTATGCTAACCGCTGAGAAATGAGTCCAAGCAGATTATCCGTGACTGGAGAGAAGTTCTTTGAAGGACCGGGGGGGAAGGTGTCTCCCTTCATGTCCAACTTTGTAGTGTGTCCTGTGAGGTCAAGGCAAGCAAGAAATAGACTGGGTAAATTTAGATGGGAGGCAGATGCTGGCATTTTGAGGTAGATGTGATCCTAGACCAGTCTCGAGAGTATGGAAAAGGCCTTGGGACAAAGGCAGAGGCCACAGACAGGTGAGCTGGATCCAGGGCTAATATTATACCAGCCAATACTTGAATCTAATTTTTACTGAGTCTGTGACTGGTTCTCCATCATACCATGCAGTTTCTCTAATAATTTCTTACTCTAACAATATAATATCTTTGACAGAATTCAAGACCTAGAATCTGAAAAAGATTTTGTGAAAAAAATATGCATTGTATTTTTCAAAGCACCTTTTCAGATGCATCATTAAGGAGTTCTAGTAACAAATTACAAATCTGGTGACATCTGACAAGATGGCTAATAGAATTTCTAACTATTATAAAACTCCACTTATTTTTTAAAATTACTTTTTGTTATGAACTTCACAAGCAATATCAAACACAAACATTTCACCACACAAAGAAAAAAAAGATGATTGCACATGAATCCAGGAAATTTCTTTTATGCACAGTTTTTAAAAGGTGTATATTACATGTAACAAAGTGGTAACAAAATTGTTCAGTTTGAATTCCTACCTAAATTTTTTTTTCTTGTTCCTTGTTGCTTAAATTCAATCTTTTGTGGAAGGTTTTATTTTCCTTTATTTTCTTTTTTACTTTTTCTTTTTTCTCTTTCCTTTATCGTTCACCTTCATTTCATTTCATTTTCCCCTTCCTTTTCATTCTCTGTCCTTCCCTTCCCTTCTCTTCTCTTTTCTTTCCATCTTTATTAGTAACCATTGACATGCTCCCCCATTAGAAAATATACCACATGCATATTTTTAGCCATCTAGAGCATAAAATACCTGATTTATCGAGAAATAAGGCACCAGATTAGCCAGTGGCATTCCCAGAGCCCATCCATGTCCTAGCACTTTACTTTCTAGACAAGCTCTTAGACTCTCATTCAGAGTACGCCTCCTCCTCCTTACAACACCGTTCTTAATAAGCTTGGTTATCTGGTTTACCAGCCTATAGCATTTTAGAAGCAGCAGTCTAGAGAAAGGCTTTCTTGGGACATAGGTTGTTAGAGGCAGACACAATGATGGCAGAATTAGAGAATGCTGAGGAATGACAGCTCACAGCTTGGCAGTGAAATAGGAAAAATAAAAACTGAAAAGCAGAACCCGAATCGTATAGTACAATGACTGATGGTCATCACATCAAAGTGTGATATTATCAAGAAAAGCTCAAGTCCAGTTTAATATCCTCGCCTTAAGAGGGCTGGCATGTGTCCGACATTTAGAAACATTTCTCAACTTATCTCAGACTCAATTTTTTTTTGTCAGTAAAATCTGGATAATATTGCTTTCACTATCTACTTCAAAGGGGTATTTAAGAAAAATACTCTGTAAACCTTAAGTTGCTTCTTGTTGTCGTTCTGTCATGCCTGACTCTTTGTGACCCCATTTGGGATTTCTTGGCCGAGATACTGGAGTGGTTTGCTATTTCCTTTTCAAGCTCATTTTACTTAGAAGGAAGCTGAAGCAACCAGGGGTTAAATGACTTGCCCAGGGTCATGCAGCTAGTAAGTATCTGAAGCTGAATTTGAACTCGGGTCTTACTGACTCTAGGCAAGGCCCTCTATCCACTATGCCACCTAGCATCTCTCTTAAATTGTAGATAAAAAGCTATTATTAATTTTTACTATTGTTATATTTCTTTCCAAAATGGCTAGACTAACACTTTTAATAAATAGGCTATACTTGACCTGAGAAGTTCACTTCTGGGTAACAGATAGGCAGTTATGTGCCTAAAATGGAAAAATAGAATATGCAGTAGAAAGTCAATGTTTGAGAGACAGTATGGTAAGGTGGGAAGAAGAGTAGATTTTTAGTGTGAAAGGACCTGATTTCAAATCCTGGCTCTGTCTGCCACTTGTATGAGTTTTGACAGGTAACTAGAAGTCTCTGAGCCTTAGTTTCCTCTCGGACTAAATGAGCAATAGAGTCACTTTCAGAGCCAATCATATGATGCTAGCAATGGATAAAATTCCATGGTACATTATGATTTAAATCTCCAAAGTCCTCTAACAATAATGGACTTTCTCCAGATAAAACTTGGACTGAGGTGGTAAGGTGACTTCATAATACAGTGTCAATAATGCTGTAAAATCTTTTTGAGCATTTCCGAAAGATTTTTATTTTTAAATTTAAATTTTATTTTATTTCATTATTCATTTTATTTATTAGTATTACATGCTATTTTTTGTTATAGTGAAATAGTAGGCTACCAAGACTATTTTGCTAAATTCACAATATACCATAGGTGTCATTAAAAGATGAAAAAAATGAAAAGGATGAAGTCTTAAATGAAAATAAAAGATACTGTATAAGAGAATTAATCAGTGAGTCAACAGACATTAAAAAAAATGGCTACCATGTGCCAGGCACTGTGCTAAACACCGGACCCTAGACCAGAGTCAGAAGACATGAATTCCAGCTCCAACACTGATCCATATATCATCACTTTTAAAACATCTTACCATTCTCCCTGTCTCAGTTTTTTCCAGCTGTCTAAGGTGAACACCTATTGGTCAAATCATAAGAAATGTCTCTAAAACAACAAAACATTTTATAAGAAATATTACTGGGCTGCAACCAGCGATGTATGTATTTGCTTCAAACAATATTCAATATAATGCAATTACATGAAAGGGTAAGAATTTATGTATTTTCCTCATGTCTGAACCAGAATGGCATTGTGATTAAGGAATCAGATTTAATTTAAGATCCAGTAGCCATAAGTCTGGAGGTGCCCAGCATATGTACATATGCACATATATGTATAGATACATATGGATCTATAAATACATCTTAGCTGTTGTTGTTATTGACACCTGGGTAGCCCTGGCCAGTCATTTAGCTTCCTTCAGCCTGAAAGCTGGATTAGATAGCCTCTATGGTCCCTTCCAACTCTGGATATATGACCCTAGGATCCTCCTATAGTGAGTTTTAAGGGACTGGCCCAAAATGTATTTTGTTATTGGAATCCATTTATTTGTTATAAAGGCTTCCCAACCCAAAGTGGCTCATTAGTCTAGAAACATTTTTGTATAGTGAAATGTTTATCCTAATGGGATTTGACCTTTCAGATCATGTGTTTTTTATTCTAATTCACTTGCATATGAAAGAGAGCATAAAAGACTGATAAGGCTGTGGATGATTGTGGGGCAAAGTCATATATCTACCACAGGATTTAGGATTTAGAGCTAGAAGGGAACTTTGAGCCTTAAGTTAACATTCTGACATATTAGGAGTAGAATGCATTGGACTGGTGATTTTCCTTGACAGACAGGAACATTACTTTTTTACATGTTTAATCTTAGGGTTTTTTCATAAACATTTTTTTGGCTGGCAAACATTTTGTCATATTCTGGAAAGGATGCTCACAATATGCAACAGAGTCCTTCAATCTAAAATTATAGGAACTTAGACCATAGACCTCTTTCTGGAAGGAATTTCAGAGACCACCTAATCTAAATCCTTCATTTGGCAGATGGAGAAACTGAAAAGAATTTAATGACTTGTCCAAAGTCATACAGATAATAAGTTGTAATGGTGAGTAAAATAGAATCTTTTGCTGTTTTTGTTTTACTAAAAGTGCATCTGATTGAATAATTGATTAAGGAGAATCTTTTCCACCCACTGATGGGAAACTTGATTAGGGGAGTTGTTTTGTAGGAGGGTCCCAAGTACCTTTGTTTTTTTTTTCCTATTGAGATGCTGGGTCAGAGGGTTATGCTCTCTGACTCTAAAAATATATAAATACTCTGAGGGTGAGGTTTAACTTTGGGGCTTGCTGACTGGAAGCATTTGTTTGCTCAGAGAGACTCTGGGAAGCCACTAAGGAGCACCCCCCAAAAAACCCAGAAGTTGATGCTTTCCTCTCTGGTAACTGTGTATATATGTAATGGTCAGACATTTTGGAAGCATGTCTGTTCACTTTTAATTTCTCTGTATTTTCTCTGAAAATTTTGATTTCGATTTTCTCTGATACCCATGCTTGATTAAAGTGATTGTTAACCCCTTGAAAGGTGCTTTCCTTTTATGAACGCAGATCTAAGAACCTGTGGTAGCAGGTCCCCTTGTATATGTTGGGGTGCTTACTGTTATGGAAGTATAAGAAGCAAGATGTGAACCTAGGTCCTCTAACTTCAGAGAAAAGAAAGAAACAAGCATTTTTTTTTTAATTTGAGAAGGTACCTTATTTTTATTTAATCTTTTTAACAATATTTTATTTCTTTCCAATTACAATTTTAAATTTATTTTTTAAAAATTTGAGTTCCCTCCCCCTGCCCCCTCTCTCACTGAGATGGTAAGCAGTTTGATATAGATTATACATGTGCAATCATGATAGACATACTTCCATATTAGACATATTATGTAAGAAAACAGACAAAAATGAAAAAAAGTGAAAGACAATATGCTTCAATTTGCATTCAGACTCCATCAGTTCTTTCTCTGGAGGTGAATAGCATTTTTCATCATAAGTGTTGGACCATTATATTACTGATAGCCAAGTCATTCACAGTTGACCACTGTACAGTATTACTGTTGCTGTGTACAATGTTCTGGTTCAGCTCACTTTGTATCAGTTCATATAAGTCTTTCTAGGTTTTTCTGAAATCATCCTGCTCATTTTTTAATAATCATATACCGCAACTTATTCAGCCATTTACAGACATCTCTATTTATAGACATCCCCTCAATTTCCAATTCTTTGCCACTACAAAAAGAGCTGCTATAAATGTTTTTGTGCAAATAGATCCTATTTCCTTTTTTTAAAATAATCTTTTTGAGACACAGATCTATTAGCGGAATTGTTGGGTCAAAGGGTATACACTTTTGCATTTTAAAGCACTTACTGTGTGTCAGCTTCTGCATGGAGTGCTTTATAAATATTACCTCATCTAATCCTCACCATAACACTACTAGGTAGGTGCTAAGAAACTGAGACAGCCAGAGGTTGTCACTTGTCTAGTGTCACACCATTAGTAAGCATCTGAGGCTAGATTTAAACTCAGATCTTCATGCCTCCAGGACCAGCACTCTATCTGCTGGCTCTAGAGTTAGTGGTCTTCCTGCTGTTCCACAATGAATAATTCCCCAGTGCAGTCAGAGGAGATGGTTCATTAAGTTGTTTCACTGAGAAATTTTTGGAATTTCGATACTTTTCAATATTTGAAATATTGTAAATTTTTATTCCTCAAGATGTGCCAGGGTGGAAAGACAGTCTTTCTGAAAGTCCTGATAGACAATAGAACCCAAAATGGGACAGTACATATTATTGGTTGCTCACTTTCCAAAAAAAAGTCTTATCTTTCCCATGCTTTAAAATATCTACTTCTGATGCCCTATTCCAGCGACCGTGTTGTCGGTAAATATTATCATCCTCAGTACAGCCCAGATTTGGGGTCAGGGTAAGTACCTGGCATGAATAGGGAGATGGGAAGTAAATAGACTCATTCCCGATAGAAGCTGGAGTCAGCTACCTAATGAAAGGAAAGATGTAGGATTTGAAAGACAAATCCTTATGAAAGTGGCAGTGGGTGTAAAGGAAAGGAATGAATGTGGGCTTTCAAGCCATATATACAGAGGTCAAAATGATGTGGAATTGTTGGCACATGACGCTGTTTTTACAGTAAATGGTCCAGATAACCAAGGAATGCTGACTAGTTGAGAAAGCTATACACTGACCTATATCTGAGGTCAAACTATTGTTTTTTAAATGTTTTGCATAAATATAATGATAATGATGGCACCCCACAGGGATGGCTCCAGACCCGTAAGTCTTCCACATAGTAATAGCGTGTGTAGGAGAGAAAGGATGTTGGGGGTTCAAGTAGGCCTTTGCTGGCCCTTCAACAATGCAAAATAACCAAGAGATAGGAGTGTGTAGGGGGTTGCGGTGGAGAGAACACTACTCTTGGGCCCATTTAATTTCCCCACTTATTTACTGAAACTATCAATTAGTGGCAGTTGTGACAGGATTGGGGGCAGGGCTGGGGGCATGAGGCCTTTTCTCCTAAGAAGCAGATTGCTAGATAATATCATATAATTCCCCTTTACTGACCGCAGAATGGCCAATTGTTACATGGCAACAGTTTTTAGGAGTTATTGTGTTTTCATTTTTATTTATTACCATATGAAAATAAGATGCCACAAGTTTTGGGGTGGGGCTTTCAAAAGCAAGTCTCAGGGTTAGAGCAACTGGTCTGGCACATGAAACAATTCCAAAGGAAGAAAACATGGGACTTCAAGGATACGTGGGTTTTTAAGGAGGGGGAAAGGAGATGAAATGGAGGATGTTATGCTGTTGCTAACGTAAGAGAGGAGAAGAAGGTGTGATGCCAAAACTTGCATCTCTCTCTTTTTTTTTGCATTCTCTTCTCAACAAATTAGTCAAAACTGTGAATCAAGTAAAGATTTTCTTTTTTTCCCCATACTTCCCATTAACACATTCCTTCTCTTCTTCAAATAGAGTTTTCTCCAACCTCTCCACACCCAGTTCCAGCCAAATGACTCAATGGTCAAAACCTATTCTCAAGAAATGATTTACTAAACTTATTCTGTTATGATTATTATTTTTTTAGAGCAATGGGAGGAAAGAAGAGGTGAGACAGGGCATGTGAGGAACAACTCCCAACGTAAAGACTCTTCATTGATGTACCTTGGGTAACTCATTTGTTACTTCTCATCTTAGAGAGATATCTAGGACATTGAGAAATTGATATGCCATGCTTAAAGTCAATGACTTACTTTTGACCGATAGAGATGATCATTCAGCAAGGATATGCCAAAGACAAGGTTTGAATCCAGACTCTAGCAAATCTGATGTGATCTCTCACTCATTCAATAAATAATTAATTTATTGATGGCTTACTATATGCCAAGTACTGAACTAAGTGCCAAGAATATAAATAGAAATAAAATAAATAAATAAAATATAATTCATCATGGATACCTTAAACAAATAAAAATTCTATGATTATAGTTGCATAAATTGAATGAAATCTGTCAGTCAATAAACAGTTTTTTTTCCTGGAATTATGCTAAGGCCAGGGAAGGAAGTATTGATTAAGGTGCCTTCCTGCCACCTCTGAAAGCACACCACACAGGCAGTTGGCTTACTCTAGTCACACATCAACAACCAGATAAGAAAGGTGATGGGGCTTCTGTAAGCTACAATCTCAATCTGAGTTGAAAGTGTCCTATGTGGAGGGGACAATTTCCCCGGTCATCTGGCTTACTGTGTTTAGTTTTGAATGTCACATTTTATTTTATTTTTTTTAAACAGCAACAATTTAATTATTTGACTTTGATATTAAGAATCTATAAGAAACTTATATGAGCAACCAATATCAATATCCAGAATTGAAAAGTAAAAAAGTACATTTTACCAAAAAAGGGAAAAAACAATTTTTAAAGGTGAAATCATCAACATTATTTTTGATCAGAATATCACTGAAAATTGTTTTGGGCCTTTTCCCAAAGATCCTCCTTACTGCTGATTTTTTTCTACCTTTGTCAAATCCTTAAGATTTTTTTCTTTTGCAAGTGAAAAAAGAATCTATTTTGTTTCAAGTGAATGCAGTTGGTACACCAACTTTCATATCCCAATGCTTCTCTGGAAAAAGAATATTGTTTATAACAGCTAGCCCTCACAAAATTTTGCAGGACTGTGATGAAGGAACATTTTCCTTCACATACATTATCAAGTAGGTATTAGTATAGTCCCCATTTTACAGATGAGACTTAGGATTAGAGGGATAAAAGCTCTGGTCTCCAGAGAATATTCTGTAGTTAAGAATATTCTCAAGCATTTTTAAAAATTTAACTGTATTTATTTATTTATTTTTAGATTTTAACATTCGTTTCCACAAAATTTTGAGTTCCAATTGTCATCCCCATTTTTCCCTCCTCCCACCCCATAATACCTTGCATTCTGATTACCCCTTCCCTCAATGTGCCCTCCCTTCTATCACACCCCACCCTTTCCTTATCCCCATCTTCTCTCTTTTCTTGTAGAGCAAAACAAATTTCTATACCCCATTACCTGTGTTTCTTATTTCCCACTTAAATGCAATAATAATTCTCAACATTTGTTTTTAGTACTTTGAATTCCAATTTCTTTCCCTCCTTTCATTCCTCCCTCCCCATCCCCACTGAGAAGGCAAGCAATTTAATACAGGTTATATATGCGTCACTTTGCAAAAGACTTCCATAATAGTCATGTTGTGTAAGACTAACAATATTGCCCTCCATCCTACCCTGTCCCCCCCTTTTTTTATTCTCTCATTTGACCTTGTCCCTTCCCAAAAGTGTTTACTTCTAGTTACTCTCTTCTCCCATTTGCTCTCTCCTCTATCATCCCCCTCACCTCATTTGTCCCCTCCTACCCTACTTTCCTGTAGTGTAAGATAGATTTTCATACCAAATTGAGTATGTTATTCCCTCCTTAAACCATATGTAAAGAGGGTAAGTTTCACTTTTCCCCTCTCACCTTCTCCCTTTTCTCCTCTATTGAACATTTTTCTTGTCTCTTTTATGGATTATAGCCTGCCCCATTTCATTTCTCCCTTTCTCCTTCCAGTATTTTCCTCCCTTACCCCTTAATTTTCACTTTTTTTTAATGGATATTATCTCTTCTGATTCAACTTAACCTGTACTCTGTGTGTGTGTGTTTGTGTGTGTGTGTACAATCCTTCCACCTACCCAAATACTGAGATAAGTCTCAAGAGTTGCATTCCGTGTAGGAATGTATACAGTTCAACTTTAGAAAGTCTTTTGTGATTTCTCTTTCCTATTTGCCTTTTCATACTTTTCTTGATTCTTGAATTTGAAAGTCAAATTTTCTATTCAGTTCTGGTATTTTCATCATGAATGGTTGAAAGTCCTCTATATCAGTGAATGACCATTTTCCCCCTTCAATTATACTCAGTTTTGCTGGGTAGCTGATTCTTGGTTTTAATCCCCATTCCTTTGAACTTCTGGAATATCCTATTCCAAGCTCTTCAATCCCTTGATGTAGAAGCTGCCACATCCTGTATTACCCTGATTGTATTTCCACAATACTTGCATTGTTTCTTTCTAGCTGCTTGCAATATTTTCTCCTTGACCTGGGAACTCTGGAATTTGGCTACAATATTCCTAGAACTTTCTCTTTTTGGGTGTCTTTCAGGAGGCAAAAGGTGGAGTCTTCTGATGTTTGTTTTGCCCTCTGGTTCTAGAATATGAGGGCAGTTTTCCTTGGTAATTTCATGGAAGATGATGTCTAGGCTCTTTTTTGATCACGGTTTTCAGGTAGTCCCATAACTTTTAAATTATCTTTCCTGGATCTATTTTCCAGGTCAGTTGTTTTTTCCAATGAGATGTTTCATGTTATCTTCTATTTTTTCAAACTTTTGGCTTTGTTTTCTAACTTCTTAGTTGATCTCATAGTCATTAACTTCCCTGAATTTGATTCTCTCTTTTAAAGAACTATTTTGTTCAGTGAACTTTTGAGCCTTCTTTTCCATTTGGCTAATTCTGCTGTCTAAAGCCTCCTTCTCCTCACTGGTTTTTTGGACCTCTTTTTCCAGTTGAGTTGGCCTCTTTTTTAAGATGTTATTTTCCTCAGCATTTTTTTGGTTCTCCTTCAGTAGGCTGCTGATAGGCTTTTCAAGCTCTTTTATGGTCTGAGCCCATTTCATATTCATTTTGAAGGTACTGGAGACAGAGGCCTTGACTTTGTCTGACAGTATGCCATGTTCTTCCTCATTGGAAAGGATGGAAGGAGACACCTGTTCACCAAGAAAGTAACCTTCTATGGTCTTATATTCTTTCCCTTTTTTTGGGTGTTTTCCCAGCCAGTTACTTGACTTCTGAATCCTTTGTCAAGAAGAGGGTCCTAGTGCTCCTTTTCTCCTTAGTACTGTGCTCAAGGCTGAGATTCAGATCAGTTGCTGAACTCCCCCAGGAGCTTTGGGTGGGAGTGGGGCCACCACTGATGGCTGAAGTTTAGATCAACTGCTTTCTATTGCCAGAGGGTTTAAATTGAGCTGCCTGGACAATGAACCCAGGCTGCTTCCACATAGCTGTGTGCTGCTGCTGCTGCCTGGGGCCAATACAGGGGGAACCCTGTTCCCCTCTCACCCAGCTGGGAAAGCCCTCCCACACTGACCTTTGGAGCTTTCTTTGTCCCTTGTGGGTTGAGAGATCTGGGACCCTCCCTGATGGGAACTCTGCTCCAGAGGTCTGGTCAGGTCCTGTTCCTCCCAATGCTACATTGCCAGGGCTGGGCTCCACTCTGCTCAGCATCCTGTGAGATAGACCTTTCCTGTTGGTCTTCTAGGTTACCTTTGGCTGGAAATTTCTTTCACTCTGTTGTTCTGTGGCTTCTGGTGCTCTAAAATTTGTTGAGAGTCATTTTTTACAGGTATTTTTTAGGCTGTGGGGGAAGTACTAGAGTATATGCATCTTTCTACTCCACCATCTTGACTCCATCCCAAGATTTTTCTTAAATGGAAAAAACGAGGTGGTGTCTGTTTCGTAAAGTAAAAATGGCACTTATCAGAAGGGTCAGTGGAGCCATGAACCAGACATTATGAATTAATGAAAAAATTATTTATTGAATTCCTATTCCTACTAAGTTCCAAGTGCTATGCTCAGTACTGAGGATGGCCTACCTCTTCAGAAGGACAATCTATGGTCAAGTTCACACTTTGTTGGTGGTGGCGGGTAAAGGCAATATATTAGAGAGTTCAGTTGCTGGATAAATGAAAATACTTTTAAAAGTTCTAAGTCCTAAAAGTCATGAGAATGCACCTGAGGGGCAGATTGCATGGCCTAGACAAGCATTTTTAGATAGTTGGAAGGTCAGACAATATTGGGATACTGTAGGGCATACAAGCAGAGCAAATGATAAATCCAGGAAGTCCTTAGAAAGCAGTGTCAGGGCAGATAGCAAGGTTTGTTTCACAGTTCATTTTACCTAAAGGAAAAGTTGGTGACTCCCATTAACCCACAGTCACATGAGCAGGCAAGCAGTCTGGATTGGTTTCTAGTGGTTTAGGGCAAGAGTTCAACAAGTCAAGAGTTTGGTTGGATCTGACAGAGATGAGGATATCTGCCTTTTTCTTTTTATTATTAACACACGTGAAAAATTTCTACAGTTATTTATAGTATGTTTATAGTATAGTATGTAGAATTTTGTTTATATTATTGAAGAAAAATTAAATAGTACATAGAAAAACCAAAAAAACAAAAAAAAATGACCAAAGATAGCCATGGAAGACAGTTGCAGCACAAGGAGGGGAAGGGGTAAAGAGATTGATTTGGAGATTATATTGTAAGGCTAAGAAGTATGACACTTTAAATTTCACCATCTGCAAAGTATTGATTGAGACTTCTCACTTTCTATTTGATTCTCTGACTAATTTTTGAGCTTCAGAATGCCTTCAACTTTTGAACATGTAGGTACATACTTCCACTCAGCATTCATGTCATGAGTCATATTATCCAGCTTAGTGAATTGGTCTTTGTGGACAACATCTTTATTTTTACTTGTTTTCCAGCCATTTTCTTTCCAGTTGCCAACCTACTACTCATTCATACCTTTGGTGATAAGTTGATTATCTGTGTACACAGTAAGTCTGTCTTTATTTTGGGACTTTGCTTGCTCAATCCCTTTTGTAGCTGCTTCTAATGATGTTTTTTGGGTTGTCTGTCATCCAGAATGTGTACCACTTAAGATTAGATCATGATCTGGTCCCCAGTAGACACTAATATCTCCTTGTTCTCCTTCTTTTCCATTATTTTTGCAGCCACCCTTGATATATATAGGGTTAGGGTCTGATGCCTGGTGTGGTTGCCCATATCAACCAGAGCCTCTAGTCTCCCAGCCACAGTCATAGCTCCTTGGAATGTGTTTCTAACTCACCTCTCCAAAAGCTTGGTACAAAAAGAAAATGAGTCTGACTTCAGAGATTGTCTGAATGCCACCTTTTAGAATGGTCATAAGGAAGGTTATTAGGGTGATGAGGAAAGTGGCAGTCATGTTCTTTTATCATAGGTTGATGTCTACTAAGGTTTCTTCCAAATCTGAAATCTCTGATTCTGATTATGTTACTGGTGGTGATTGGATAGGAGAAGAGAAAACTTGGAGTGAGATGATGAAGACGGTCTTTAAATATCTTAAATTTTGTCCTGTGGGTATGGACTAGACCTACCTGGTCCTATAGGGCTAATGGGCAGGTGCTAAAATAGAACGAAAAACTTTCTAAAAATTAGAGCCGTACTCAAGTGACATAGGCTATTTTAGGGGGATTGAATTCTTCTCCAGCTAGATCACACTCTCTCACGTCACTCAGAGGTAGCTGATGATGCAGTGGATAGAGCCCTGGTTCTGGAGTCAGGAAGATAGGAATTCAAATTTGATTTCAGGAACTTACTAGCTGTGTGGCCCTGGACAAGTCACCTAACAACTCTCTGTTTCAGTTTCCTCATCTCTAAAATGAGCATCTCTGAAGCCTACCTCAAAGGGTTGTTGTGAGAATCAAATAAAACAATATTTGTAAAAAAAACTAAAAGGCCTGGGATATAGTAGGTCCTATATACATGCATATTCTTCTTCCTTCCTTCTCTTTCCCCCCATTTTAATAGGATGTCAGTTCCTTGAGAAGAAGGATCATTTCATTTTCTGTTATCCCCAGCACCTAACGGTGCCTGGAACATAGGAGTTGCTTATTACATGATGGTTATATTGGATTATCAGGGATGTTATGACAAAAAAATCATGATTTAGTTAGGCATAGGACCTCTATGGGCCCTTTGGTTCTGTGATCCCTTCCATAATCCTTATCAAAATGTCAACAAGCTGAAGTACATAGCCAGGGTAAAGAGTAACAAAACAGGTTTAGAACATTGGGTACTTCCAAAAGACTTGATCAGAGATGGAATGAGATGAGGAAAGATCCTTAATCTGCTAGAGATTAATGGAAAAGAACTAAGCATTTTAAAGATATACAGCATTTTAGGATTCTACTGAATAATAATATTTAGGATCAAGACAGGTGATAGTGTTTAGACTAAATCTCAGTTTTCCTGATTCCTCATCCAATGCTTGAGTGATATTAGAATACAAATCTAGAACTACAGCTGGGATTGTAAAGACATCTAGTCTGATCTTCTCATTTTTGAGGTGAAAAAAATGGGGCTCAGAGAGGTGAGTTAAAGGTTAATATAACATAATATGGTTAATATATGACAGAAGTGGGATTCAAACTCAGGTCTTTTGGTGCAAAACCAGTACTCTTTCCACTGTACCTCCTTGCCTTTCTATTTAGTATCACAACTCTTTGGCTCCCTGCACTCAGAGGGTAGAACAAATTCCCATGTTTTTACGATACTACATAGACCTTCTGATAGTAGGATTTTCCTTAAAAATTTGTATTTAGTTATTTAGTTTTCAACCTTCAACATTTCATTTTCAGCATTCAACATTTTTATAAGACTTTGAGTTCCAAATTTTTTCTTCCTCCCTCCCCTCCCCTTCCCCAAGATGGCAGTCAATCTAATGTAGGCTATACATGCAAAATCATATTAAAAATATTTCCACATTACTCATGTTGTGAAAGAAGAATTCGACCAAAAGGAAAAAAACACAAGAAAGAGAAAAACAACCAAAAAATGAAAATAGTATGCTTTGAACTGCATTCAGAGTCCATAGTTCTTTCTCTGGCTGTGGATATCATTTTCCATCATGAGTCTATCAGAATTGTATTAGATCACTGTATTGCTGCAAGAGTTAAGTCTATCAAATTTGATCATCGTACAATGTTGCTGCTACTGTGTATAATGTTCTTCTGGTTCTGCTCACTTCACTTCAGTTGTGGTAAATCTTTCCAAGTTTTCCTGAAATCCAACTGCTCATCATTTCTTATAGCACAACAGCATTCCAATACATTCATATATGACAACTTGTTCGGCCATTCCCCAATTGAAGGGCATCCCCTTAATTTCCAATTCTTTTCCACCACAAAAAGAACTGGCAGTAGGAATGCAGGGAGATTTGATACCCTATAGGATGTCACTTTGGCATGGAATTTCAGAAAGAGTAAGATAGGAGCTTGACAAGTGACTGCTACTCCACCTTGGACCTTTGAATGAGTTCAGAGAGGTCAAGTAGAAACAATTTATAAAGGTTTTTGGATCCATTTACTGTCGAGAATATGGTATTTAATTGATTTGGGGACTGAATGCAATTTAATGGATTTGCAATTTTCCTTGAGGGGCAATTTGGTATGGAGGATACAGAATCTTCCTCAGAGTCAGGATAAACAGGGTTCGAGTCATACCTGTGACATGTAGCATCTCCTGACCCTGAGCAATTTCTTTAACCTCTCAATATGCTAGGCAGCCCTCTCAGACTCTAAGTAGCAGAACTATTTTCAATCTGCATGAGTAGAGGGAGTTTCCCCTTTAGGTGGTTCCTTACACCGAGGAAATCATGTCTGTTTCGTCATTGTTGTTGTTTTTAAGGAACATGTGTTAAGCATCTCAGGTAGAGTGCTAGATACTGGGGATGCAATATTTAGGAATTCAGTGTGATGCCAGGAAAAGCATGCTCTCTCGGGAGTCACTTGAACTGGGTTGGAATCCCAGTGGTATTTTCTGATTATGGGCAAGTAACAACCTCTTTGAGTTTCGTCTGCCTCATCTGTTAAAATAAGGGTGTTGAATGAGGTACCTTTTGACACCTTTTCTAGCTCAAAATCTAGGATATACTAATGGAGGAAATTTAGCAATATAAAGATTTAACTTTCTTCTTTCTCTATGCTAGGTCAACTTTCCCCTTTGGAAAGGTATGTTAATAGAGTAAAATTCTGATACTTTGGCAGATCTGTGATCCCATCAATGGGGGTACCCTATTCGAGTGATTCAGATTGTATCTCATTCCTCTCTTCCCATCCTATGTGATGGACAAAGCAGTTTTTCAAGTACTGGATATACAAAAACATAAAGCTAATTAGATTTTGCCTTCAAGGAATTTAGATCACTTTCAGACTTTGCCTAACAAATCTTCAAAATATTTTTGTAACAAAAATTGTTATCAATTAAATTTGCAGAAAAATTAAAAAAAATTCAAGTCTATCCAAAGCATTAGTCATTTACAAATTTTTCCCAATGCTTCCCACATTTACCATAACTATTTTTTAAGCAGACCTATAATTTCATCAGTGGGTTGAATTCCCAGCACCAGTGCTGATCAGCAACAATTCTGTAATTTAGAGTCAGATATTTCTGTGGGTCACTGAGAGTTTAATGGGTACTTTAATGTTCACACAGCAAGTTTGTCTGAGAGGTGAAACCTGAATTCAGGTCTTCTATGAGCAAATCACTTATAGTTGTAAGTTTATCTGTAAAGTGAGATAAACTTGATGGCCTCTAACATCCTTCTCAGCTTTTCCTATCTATTATACCATTCTTACATCACTGAAATTATGGGTTCTAGCCATTTTTTTGGCATTTATCATGATACCCTTTGACAGTCTGGTGAAATCTGTGGGTTTCTTTTCAGAATAATGTTTATTGCCTACATTCTTAATTGAAGGAAATGTTAAATTATAGTAAGACATTAGTGAAAATAAAGATGCATTTTTTCCTTATTCAACTTCACAAACCCCCTGAAATTGAAGAACCCTTAATTTAAATAATGAATAAGTGAGTACTTGTACACTAAACTGGTGAGGCACTAGCATAATAGATGGTATTTTTTTTTAAATACTCTTTTTCAAAACCATTCTTAGAGTGATATTTTTTAAGACCTTGGGCCTCTGATCCAGTCATTGCTTACATGAATGTCTTTTCACCAGATAAATATTTTCATCCCTTTTTATATTAAAAAACAAAACAGAGAACATTGTTTTTCTGACAAGTCAGGTGGGAGCTTGACTATTAAACATCAGAGAAGGATAGTATCCCAAAACTGTAAACAACAGAAGGACGTGTCTCCAGGTACCTAGTTGTTGAATGAATGCATATCTTCACTCAGACTCTGCTGGTTCTTTCTTTGGAGGCGAATAGCATTTTTCATCATGATCTTTTTGGAATTGTCCTGGATCTTTGGATAGCTGAGAATAGCTAAGTAATTCACAGTTAATTATATAATATTATTATAATTATATAATATTGCCGTTACTGTGTTCTCTTGGCTCTACTCTTGTCACTTTGTATCAGTTCATATAAATCTTCCCAGTTTTTTCTGTGACTGCTCTCTTGCTCATTACTTATAGAACAATAGTTTTATATCACAATCACATACTACAATTTGTTCAGCTATTCCCCAATTGATAGGCAGATTTGAGGGGATCTTCAATTTCCAATTCTTTGCTAAGACAAAAAGAGCTATAAATATTTTTGTACAGATAAGTCCTTTTCTTTTAATTTCTCTGGGATATTGCTGAGTCTAAGTATACATACAGTTTTGCAGACCTTTGGGCATAGTTCATAATTTTTTTAACCTATTGATCTTGTGCTCTGTAAACATGTACTTACCTTTTTCTTACTTTTTGATGAAAACATATCAGTCTTTCTATAGCTGCCTGAGGATGATGGTCCCTCTGTTTCATTAGTTTTGTATGAGTTCTGATTTAAAAATTTCCAAATTCATTATGCTTCATTTTGTAGTTCCAAAAGAATATTTTAAAATTGCTGTGGCACATATATGAATTATTTTAAACATATAACATTCCCATTGAGGTGTGATTTCAGAATGATGAGGGTTCTCTTAAAACACATGATCACAATTTTTGCACCAGTCATTTTATGTTTTATATGCCTTGACTGGAAGATAACGGGATATTTGAAAATAAGATTTTTGTCCATTGATTCTCGTTGACCTCTGAATTCAAACTCACAATCTTTAATCTCTATCATTATTGGGTCATTTATTGTTATTATTATTATTATCCTTGTATGACCTAGGAAAAACTTTTCACTTTTAGAAATATTAACAAATGGAAATAATTTAGATATGAAAATTTTTAAAGCCATTTATAAAGTAACAAGTTAAAATGTATATTTAAGAATGTCTTCAGTACTTCTGGGTAGCATTTTACATGCTGAATTTTATATTAGATTTTAGTTTTTAAGAAGAAAAGGAAACACTGGAAATGCAAATGAAGAATATTCATTTATTTGAAAAGGGCATATGATATTCAGTGACATTATTTAGTTGCTTTAGTAAGAAACTATTCTAATATAGTGACACTCAAACATTCTGAAGTTATTAACTATTTCTTAATGCCACTACCCCCTAAAATGGAAATGTGTTGTAACTAATTTTAAGAAAGGGGAAGAGCACTACCTATAAACTTCTGTGATCAGGGAGGCACAAGAGTGTGTTGAAAAAGTTGTCCTAGAAAAGAAAAATAAATCAAATTTAACACTGGATTATAATGACCAAGTCTGGCCCCTTAGGAGATGTATGAGATTTCCCCTCTCCCTTCTTTGGAGTGGTAGAAGGGGTTGGATTTAATATGCTCCTCAAGAATGACTTCTGGAAGGAATGAGGACAATTGAGCAGGCAGAATGTCATGAACCAAGATGTAGAAATGGGAAAACTTGTTTGGGAATGGTATACATTCTCTCTGCCTCCTTAATACTTTCTAAACCATTTCTGTGTCAGCAACAAGCAAGAATTCAAGGATGCTAAATTAATTTTTAAATATTTAAAGTGTAAATATAAAAATGTAAAGTGGGCAAGAAGATTCTTAAAATTCTATTTCATTTAAAGGCATTTCTTATTTCTGTAATTTCCATGGGGGGGAGGAGCCAAGATGGCGGAGTAGAAAGACTCATGTATGCTAGCTCTGAATCCACAGGCCATAAATTTCCTATAAAAAGAACTCCCCACAAATTCTGGAGCACTGCAAGCTGTGCAGAAACACAGTGGAAGAGATTTCTGTTCCAGAGAGCCCTGGAAAGCCATCCCCAGGGGTCCATTGCGCTCCAGATATCGGAGCCCACCCCTGCGCTGCCCTGGCCACACGGCCCCAGAGGAGCAGATCTGAGCAGGCTTCAGGGATGGAATCTCCGGGCGGCCGCGAAGGTCCCTCTGCCCACAGGCACCACAGGTCAGTGAGAGAGACTTCTGGGCTGGCTGAGAGGGGAGCGGGTTGTCTCCGTGACTTGGGCCCCCTAGGGAGGCAGTGGCAGAGGTAGCAGCAGAGGCAGCAGCAGCCTGGGACTCCCCAAGCAGGCAGGAGCTCAGGGCCATTACCGAAGATCTCCACATAAAGCCCCTGAGGGAACTGAGCCTGGGAGGTGGCCTTGCCCCCACCTCAGCACCAGAACTTAAGCTCACATTGAATAGCAGCCACTCCCACCGCTGAAAGCCCTGAGGCTGGGGAGCAGCATTTGAATCTCAGACCCCAAGCACTAGCTGGGCAGATCTAGGTGGGGGTGGAGAGGAACCTTGGAAGTCAAGTAACTGGCTGGGAAAATGCCCAGAAAAGGGAAGAAAAATAAGACCATAGAGAGCTACTTTCTTGGGGAACAGATGTTCCCGCCTTTCATTTCTGATGAGGAAGTACAAGGCTTACCAACAGGGAAAGACGTAGAGCTCGTGGCATCTGTATCCCAGACATCTGAGGTGGATGTCCGGTGGGCTCAGGCCATGGAAGAGCTCAAAAAGGATTTTGAAAATCAAGTTAGACAGGTGGAGGAAAAACTGGGAAGAGAAATGAAAGAGACGCAAGAAAAGTATGAAAAACGGTTCAATACCTTGATAAAGGAGACCCACAAAAATGCTGAAGAAAATAACACCTTGAAAAATAGGCTCACTCAGTTGGCAAAAGAGGTTCAAAAAGTCATTGAGAAGAAGAAAGCTTTCAAAAGCAGAATGAGCCAAATGGAAAAAGAGGTTCAAAAGCTCACTGAAGAAAATACTTCTCTCAAAATTAGAATGGAACAGATGGAGTCTAATGACTTTATGAGAAACCAAGAAATCACCAAACAAAACCAAAAGAATGAAAAAATGTAAGAGAATGTGAAATATCTCATTGGAAAAAACAACTGACCTGGAAAATGGATCCAGGAGAGACAATTTAAAAATTATGGGACTACCTGAAAGCCATGATCAAAAAAAGAGCCTAGACATTATCTTTCATGAAATTATCAAGAAAAACTGCCCTGTTATTCTAGAACCAGAGGGCAAAATAAGTATTGAAGGAATCCATCGATCACCGCCTGAAAGAGATCCAAAAAGAGAAACTCCTAGGAACATTGTGGCCAAATTCCAGAATTCCCAGGTCAAGGAGAAAATATTGCAAGCAGCTAGAAAGAAACAGTTCCAGTATTGTGGAAATACAATCAGGATAACTCAAGATCTAGCAGGGTGAGGGGGATGATGGAAGGGAGGGCAATGGGAAGAGGGAGCAATTTGAAGTCAACACTCTTGAGGAGGGACAGGGTCAAAAGACAGAATAGAAGCAATGTGGGGCAGGATAGGATGGAGGGAAATACAGTTAGTCTTACACAACACGATTGTTATCGAAGTCATTTGCAAAACTACACAGATATGGCCTATATTGAATTGCCTGCCTTCCCAAAGGAATGGGTGGGGAGGAAGGGATGGGGAGAATTTGGAACTTAAAGTTTTAGGAACAACTGTTGAGGATTGTCCTTGCTACAGTTAATGAGGAATAGAAAGTCATCTGGCCCTACAGGACAAAAGAGAAGATGGGGACAAGAGAAGGGAGGGATGATAGAAGAGAGGGCAGATTGGTGATAGGGAAAATTAGAATGCTTGGTGTATTGGGGTGGGGTGAGGGCATAAATGGGGAGAAAATTTGGAACCCAAAATTTTGTGAAAATGAATGTAAAAAGTTAAATAAATAAATTTATATTTTAAAAAAAATTTCCATGTCAAATAAAAATGTGGCTGTGGTTTTTCTTAAGACCTGTATCTAACTAGGTTTTATGTTCTGGAATATCAATATGATCCTATTCGCTGCAAAATAAAATCTAGTATGAAGCATAGCTATTTTGCAGCCCATCCTAGTGAATTGATTTATGTAAGTGTTGTAATTTTTAATAATTCATTCTTAGAGCATGAATTCAAAGAGTTGAAAAAATATGGAAATTAATAGTAGGAGACATTAGCTTGATTTGTGTAAGAGTACATATCACCCCAGCCCTTGGAAATGTTTCTAAATTACCAAAATCTCAGACCTAAAAAGGTCTTCAGATGCTATCCAGTGCAACTGATACCTAAACAACACTATCTTCTCCAACATACCTGACAAGTAGTCCAACAACCTTTGCTCAAAACCTTTGAATGAGATGACGTGGTATTAATCCATTATTGCACAAGGCATGCATAGAATATTATTAGATAGCTCTAATTTTTAGGAAACTTTGGTTTTTTAAGCATCAAGTCAAAACCTGCCTTTCTGCAGCTTTTGTTGAAGAAGTTATTATCCTAGTTCTTCTCATGGAAAAGAATAATTCTAATCTTTCTTTGACAGAGGAATCCTTAAAATACTTGCAGTCCATGGTATTGCCCATGATCCTAAATCTTCTCTCCCAATCCATCAGTCAACAAGTACTTACTACATGTCTACCAGGTACCCCTGTAGGGGTAAAAATGAAATGAATCAAACTTAATAGTAAACTGCCAAGCACTAAAACTCTATGGCAGAGAAAGCAAGTCAGATGGGCTGGCTACATTGTTCAACAATTTTTTGCTTACAAGACTATTTTACCGAGAAAGGAGGCACTCACATGCTAGTCAGAAGAAGCAATACAGGGACATTCTCAAAGTGTCTCTGAAGAATTTTGGAATAGATTTTGAGGCAGAAGAGACACTGGCGTAGGACTGCTCAGCATGGCAGGCACACATCAAAGAAGGCACTGTGTTCTGTAAGCAAAGGAGGATTGCAATAAATCAAAAGAAAAATGAGATGTGCAAATTTAGTACCCCAAATGGTCATATTGACTATTTGTGCCTAACCTGTGGTAGAACCTTCTGAGCTTGCAATGGTCTGATCCGCCACAGTCAGACATGCTGTACCTTGACCCTGACATAATGATGTCATTTTGGTTTTCTTTGAGCATGAGAAATACCATTTTGTATTTGGGGAGATACACTGTGATATATGTACATACAAAAAAATATAAAATTAATACAAAGTCATAAATTCAGTGTAGTCAAGGAGGAAGGGCAGTGATGCAGAGATGAGAAGGGGATGGATTATATGCATGATGGAATGCTGTGTCTAAGGAGCAGAGAGAAAGACATTTTAACTGGACCACAGAGTGTGGGAAGGTGAGCTCTTTTAACCAATTTTCAGATACCTAACATTTATACAGTGCTTTAAGGCTTGAAAACACTTCATAGCTTATCTCCATTGATCTTCACCATGACACTCTAAGGTTGGCATTCTTATTATCCCCATTTTTATAGATGAGAAAACTGAGACAAAGAGAGGTTAAGTTACTTGCCCAAAATTTCAGAGCTAGTAAGTGTTGGAAGAAGGATCTGAACTCAGATCTTCTGACTCTTAGTGCAGTGTTCCATCCACTGAACCACTTAGCTATGATCTTGAGGTTTTTCATCATTGTGGCTCCCTCCTTTTGGACACTTTCTAATTAAACACTAACCTTCCACATATATGGCACCCAGGATACAACATTCCAGTTCTGGTCTGATCAGGACAGAACATAGCAAGACTGTCAGCTTGCTAATTGTGGATACTGTACATCTTTAATTACTAGGAAAGCCCCAAATGGTTTTTATTGGGGGCCATGTCACAATGTTAACTCATATTAAACTTTCAGCACACTAAAACTCCTAAATGTTTCATGCAAATTGCTACCAAGCCCTGAATCCACCATCTTTTATAGATGAAGTTCATATTTTTACCTCAAGCCTACAGCTGTACATTTATCCCTATTTAATTAAATTTTTTTGGTTTCTTTCAATATTCTAACCTGTCAAGATATTTCTCAATTTGTATCACCTATAAATTTTATAAACATGCTCTCTATGTCTTTATTAAACAGCCCAAGGAGTTAGTAGAGACCTCCCTGCAAACTGTTATAGATCCATTAATGGCTATTCTTTGGGTCTTACTCTTGGGACTCAAACAGTTTTGAATCCACCTTATTGTAATATCAATTAGCTCCCATTCCCATATTTTTCACAAGTATAATATTAATGACTTCATGAAATGTTTTTCTAATAACTAGGTAAATAATATCCATAAAATTACCTTGAGTTATTATTCTTGTAATTCTGTTTTAAAAAAGAAAAAAGGAAATCTATATAGTCTGCATGATATGGTTTTTATAAAATCACACTGAATCTTTGTTTATTAACTATGCCTTTAATAATTGTTACATGGATCTGGAATCTTATTGATTTGGAAATTCCCTTCAAATAATGCGGATTATGACTAATCTATTCTTGCTTATCTTGTCCAACTCTCATCCTTATCTTCCCATAAATTTGCATTAGGGAGTTTACCTACAGTGCTGGGGGCCTTGAGCTGTCCTGATATCTCAAGTGTACATTTCAAGGAACACTTCAGCTGTCTACTATTACTTTCCCTTACTGCATGAACTTTAGTAATGTATTTTGGAATATTTCCAAAAATTGAATTAAAACTTAGTTATTTGTCTACTACATTGTCTTTCCTTCTTTGGAAACAGGGACATTTGTACTCTAGCTGTCCTGTGACACCTCTCCTACTCTCCACAATCTTTACATATATGTGTACACACATACATAAACACACACATGTAGCATGTATACATGTGTGCATATGTATATGCACACATAGGTATGGGTATACATATGTACAAATATGTATATGTATATGTATTCATGCATGTGTATACACATGTGCACATATGCATATATGTATATATTTAACAAAGATGAATATTTCAGTATACAAAGAATAAAAAAAGACTGTAAATAAAATTGATTTTGTTATATGGGTTTTGAAAGTGAACATTAAATATAACACAATGGTAATAAAATGTCATGGTTTCTTTATGAGCCCATGTAAACCTTATTTTGTTTTCTTCTGAGGATTAAATTTTTTAAAATTTCATTTTAATGACAGAAACCTATTTTTTCCCTTTCACCTTCATTCCTGCCACTTTAAAAGAAAAACAAATATAGTCAATCAAAGCAAATCCTTGCATTAGCTGTGTTTCCCCCAATATATCTTCATCTGTATACTGTCTAGTCAAGTTTTTTTTTTCACTTTGTAATTGAATCTCTAGGATTTTCTAAGTAAACCAATATATCATCTATGTAAAGTTATAATTTTGTTTGTCCTTTGCTTATGCTTATTTCCTCAATTTCTTTTGCTTGTCTTATTACTATGGCAAGCAGTTCAAGCAACATAGCAAATAATAAACAGCTTTGCTCTACTCCTAATCTTATTATAAAGGTGTCTGGCTTATTCCCATTACATATAATTCTGGTTTTTGGTGTTAGATAACATTTATTAAATGCTCACCATGTGCCAAATACTGTGCTTAGCACTACTGGAATACAAAGATAAGAAAAAAAAGACAGAAGATAGTTCCAGAATTTGAGTTACAAGGCTGAAATTTTTGAAACATAATGGAAAAGTTCAGAAGGTTATAGCTTGGTGGGGTAAATGAAGAGATGGCTGGTCTCAGTGCTCTCCTTGAACCCAAGTTCTGGGAGGAGCTCTCTACCTTCCGATACAAAATGAACTATTTATTCTCATATTTTCTCTAATTGTTGTTGTTTTTTAACAGGAATGATTATTATAATTTGTCAGGTTTTTTCATATCTATAAATGTATGATTTTTTTTGTTATTTTTATTAATATAGTCTATTATGTAGATAGTTTTCCAATTATTTAACCAATCTTGCATTCCTGGGATAATTCTAATCTGGCTATAGTGTAGAATATTGATTATATGTTACAGTAAGCTCTTTGCCAATATTTTGTTGTAAAATTTTTGGGTGAATATTCATTGAGGATATTGTACTGTAATTTTCTTCCTCTGTTTTGACTCTTAGGTTTGGGCATCAAGAACATTTTTGTACCATAGAATTATTTTGGTAGATAGAACTCTTTCTTTTCTTATTTTTTAAACAATTTGTGTAACAATGAAATTAATTTTTCTTTAAATGTTTGAAAGAATTCACTTATAAATTCATACGATCTTGGGTATTTTTTCCTTTGTGATCTCATTTATGCATTTTTTCAATTTTTTTCTTGGATTGACTTTTCTAATTTCTCTATTGTTTTATTTATGTATATCTTTTAATATGTTCTAGATATTCATCATTTCATTTAGATTACCAATTTTATTAGCATCTGATTGCCTAAAATAGTCTCTAATAATTCACTTCTTAATTTGTAATAAATTTACTTTTTTGTTTTAGATACTGTTAATTTAGTTTTCTTTTAAAAAATCAAATTAGCTATGAGTTTATTTCTATTCTACTTTCTCTCCTCCAAGGGAAAAACAGTTCCTACTTTCATTTGTTAATTTAGTGTTCTTTTTCTTTTTGCTCACACAGTTGTTAATGGTTTTTTTGGTTTGTATTTCTATTTTTGTGTTTAATCAGATTTGTTAAAAAATTTTGTTGATTATATTTTAAAAGTGATTTTTAAGTTTTTAGTTGCTCACCCATTTTTTCTTGTATCAATGAAAATGTTTAGAGATATAAATTCTTTTCTAAAGTCTGACTTAATGATTCTCCAAATCTGATGTGCCATGTCCTCATCATTATTTTTGATGAAATCTACCCATTTTTAATTTTGATTATTTAATCTTCAATTAACTTTAATTATTTCTTGTAGATACTTTATTGAATTTCATTTTTATTGTATTGAGGATTGTAAAAGATATATTTTAACTTTTCTGCTTTTCTACTTTTGTTTGAAGGTTTTTATATACTAATCCTTGACACTTTTGTAAAGGTTCTAAGTATAGTTGAGAAATATACAAACTTCTTTATGTTCCAATTTAATTATCACTGGAGGTATATCATATCGAACTTTCCTAAAGTTCTGTTTGGGTTTTAAAATTCTTTCTCTTTTATTTTTTTTGTTGTTAGATCTTTGTAGATTTAAAAGGGTAGATTGAGGTCCCTCACTCTTACAGCTTTAAGGTCTATTTCCATTTAACTTATTAAACTTTTTCTTCAAAACTTTAGATTTCAATGCATATATGTTTAGAAATGATGTTGATTCATTGTTTATAGAAGCTTTCAGTAAAATGTTGTTTCCCTGATTATATCTCTTTTAATCAGATCTTGTTGTGACCTTGTTGAATGAATATCAGGATTTCTATCTTTTTTTTATTAGCTGAAGCATGAATAATTTGGCTTTCCCCTGACTTTAATCCTGTGAATTTTTATATTTAAGTGTTTTACTTATAAATAATATTGTTATGGTCTGCTTTCTAATCCATGTGCTATCTTCCATTTTATGAGTAAATTCATCTCACTCACTTTCACAGATAAGATAGTTAACTGTGTATTACCTTTTAGTCTATTCTCGTATTTCTCCCTCTTTTGCTTCCTTCCCTCTTTTTTATTAAGAAGAGAGTGGTGAATGAGAAATATGCTCAACAACAGTGCATAGGTAAGGGTGTGCTGGAGCCAGCTCTGACTGATGTGTGAAAGCCCATGTACTTTAGAAACTGCTACAAGTCAGAGTGTGATTTACTGTGTTGTTGTTGATGGCCTTGACTTATGGAAGTGTTATTCATACAAATTAAGCTTAAAAGTGAATTTGAATGCATTTTTTTTCTCTTGGAGAGCCGTGTTAGTGAACATTTACCAGCAGTTTCCTCTATTGCTTTATAAAACATTGCTTGAGATCATCAGAAGTGCAGCTGGAGGTTTAGAGAATGAAGTCATCACCAGACTGGATGCCTGGTGATTTTAGGCTGATGATGATAATAAAAACTGACATTTGTATAGCACTTGAAGGTCTGCAAAGTGCTTCACATGAATTACCTTATTTAAACTTCACAATACCCCTGCTGCTAGGTTTAGTGCGATTTACTGCCTCTACTGCTCTGCCTCTTTTTCCTTTCCTTCACCCAGAGCCCAATTGCAGGATCTAACACCTTCCTGCCTCTTTTCTTCAGTTCCTTCCTTCCTTCCTTCCTTCCTTCCTTCCTTCCTTCCTTCCTTCCTTCCTTCCTTCCTTCCTTCCTTCCTTCCTTCCTTCCTTCCTTTCTCTCTCTCCCTTTCTCTCTCTCTCTCTCTCTCTCTCTCTCTCTCTCTCTCCATGCACACATATACTGAATTAACCAATTCAGTCCAGTGTAAGGTACAAGTATCTCCCATCATTTCTGCCTTGTTTATATATCTTCATTTATTTTCCTAATTATTTGAGGTAATTTCCCTCACTCTTCCTTACTCTTTCCTTTCCCCTTTTAAGATCTCCAAAACGTAACAAAACCACCACAAGTCCTCATCTTACTTGACTCTGACCACTGGTGATTTTAGGGTTCTGAGAACTCTCCTTCTGTTAGATGGTAAACCCAATACTCGTTTACGCCTTTATGAAATCTCACTTATATTCCCTTTTTAATGTATTTCTTTACTGCTGTGACCATATTTCAGTTTCTACTCATCTCTGGTCTTCATCAAGAATGTTGGGAAGTCCTCTATTTCATTAATGGTCTGCTTCCATCCTACACTCTCCCATATGGTTATACTGTTTTTCTGTTAAAGTTATTCTGACCACTTATGGTGAGTTTTTTTATTTCTTTGACATGGTAACGCATTGTTTTAGCTCTAATGTTCCTAGAAGATTTCATCCTGGCGTTTTTATAGGAAGTATATGACATAATCTTTTTATTTTTTTCTTTGCCCTCTGATAAATGAGATAAAATTATTTCTCCTTATCTGTCCTTCACGTCAGTTTTGTTTAAATGATACTTTACATTTTCTACTATTTTTCAATTTTACCTCTTAATATTTCCTACTGTCTTATGGAAACATTACCTTTTATTTGGTTCATTTTGAATCTTCAAGGAGTCTGTTGCATTGGTAGGATCTTATACCTCTTTCACTATGTTGTTAATACTCTTCCCAAGAATTTCTTCCATTTTTTCAAGTTCTTTCCTTACTTCAATCATTTCATTTACAAACTCATTTTAACTTAGCTTTTTATTTTTTTTCAGAAATTATAGCTGAACTCATGCCCAAGTTGTACTTTTTTAATAAATGTTTTGAAGTCATTCTCTTTTTCTGGCATTATGTTTTGAGTATGTCTGTCACCTGTATAGCTCTTTATAGCAGGATCCATTTTTTGTTTACTCCTAATTTAATTTACTTCCCAACTTTGAAATTTGTGTTTGGGCCAGTCTCTAAACACTTTTGGAGGGATGGTCTGGAAAAGTGTATCCAGGATGAATTTTTATTGCTGCCTGTTTTGAGTCTGAGCAACATAACTGTGAGCTGGCCCCTAGTTGGAACTTCAGTAGAATGCTACTGGACCATCATCTATTATCTTTGCAGGTTCAGAGTAACAGAGCTGTATATTCCCTTTCTGGTCTGAGCTTCTTCACTGGTTGTTCCAGTACAGGATTAAGAAATAATTGGATAGCAGTCTGATATTGTACTCCACTTTCGATGTCAGTCACACAACAGCTACTTGCTTGTTGCTTCACTTTGCACAGTACACATTCTTGGATTGCAACCACTACTTGCCTTGTTCTGCCATTTTCCTCTGAAATCTATTACTGAATTCTGTGGTATGAATGACAGTTGGTACCTATTCCCACTCCCTTGCACAGTGTCAGGCTCCCCTGTGCTATGTCTTGGAATCTTTTCATGCCCTAGCACACGATAGCCTCTCTATTAGCTCCAAACTAGAAGGCTCTTTAGCACCCTTTAAGTTAAATCCCGTCTTGGTTGTCTACAGATCTTTTTCCCCTGTGTCTACTTGTGCTAGAAAAATGACTCACTGTACTTTTCCCCTGAATTTTGGTGGTGGCTTAGTCAATTCTTTCAATGGCCTGGGATATAGTTCAACTGTGCTGAGTAACTTGAATTTATCTAACTGCTTTTTGAAGATGATGATTCCATACATGACCATCAGAATTGCTGTCATTAAAATCTTTTGGAAAATGGGGCTTTGCAACTTTAACAAATACCCAATGATTCATGCTATCATATCTGTTTTTCCATATCACATAAGCATTTTGTGAAGGATTGATGCTATGTGTCCAATACAATGAATAGCATTACTGTAGTACAAAGATTAATGTCAATATGAAATCAAAACACCTATGGTTTAGTTATAAAATGCCACCATTTCAATGGTGATAGGTAGTCATATCTCAGATGAATTATTTTTATTCTCATTTCTTATCAGCTCTTTACTAGAAACACATATAGGGAACTATTGAAAGAGCAGATGTTACTCATATTTTATTTCAGGTATAGAGTACTTACATATTCACTAGCTTAGGACACATTTAAAAGTCTGGCATTCAAAGCTGCTACTACTTTGGGGAAAAAACACCCACACAATAGGCTGATGTTAATCACAAGTGTATTCTTTCAGCAGGATAATTGAAAGCTTTAGTGGTTATGTAAATAAATGTCACCCAAAGTAAATAATAGAGATTTATAGTGGATAAAAGAGAAGAATCCAAAGAGAACAAACAGAAAATGGTAATTATTATTCTAATAATGTATTCTAACAAAAACTTATGGACTTAATAGTTTACAAAAAAGAAACACATATCTTTCCCACTGATTTAAAAAGGATAAATGTGAGAAATTATAAGCTGATAAACAGGAAAAAAGTGTACAGGCATTTTTCCTATGTTTATGTCATGTGTACTCTGTATATGTGTACTCTTGCATATAATTTCTATAAGATCTCCCCCAAAACTAATGGTAAAGTGCCAAATATATTTTCTAATGATTATTTTCTAAGAAAATTCAGTGGACTTTGTGACAACAAAGACTTCTATTGGAAAAATTGTGATAGAATTTTGTTGGAAGAGGACTGTACTTGAAGTAAAAAAGAAATGTAGGTTCAAATCCTACCCCAGATATTCACTGTCATTTATGACACTGAGTAAGTCACTTCTCCTCAAGCGTGTTTTGATTTCTGCCTCTCCGGTCTGAGCTTTGCAAGCCCCTTACCAGTTTTAGATTTCAGTAATACAACTGTGAGCTTGCCCCTGAATGGAACTCCAGTAGAATGCTACTAGACCAAACTACCATCAACTAGCTCAGCAGGTTCAGATTACAAAATGTGAGAAATTTAGAGGTTATGTAAATAAATGTCACCCAAAGTAAATAATAGAGATTTATAGAGGATAAAAGAGAAGAATCCAAAAAGAACAAACAGAAAATGGTAATTATTATTCTAATAATGTGTTCCAACAAAATATGCTCCTCTTTGGTCTGAGCTTCTGCCCTGGTTATTTCAGTGTAGACTTCAGAATGGATCTGAGTACAAATTTGCTTTGTATTGTAGGTAAGAGCCACACAATAGCAGCTGCTTCTATTACTTCTCACCCATTACACATTCAGTTCCTCATATATAAAGGAGGTGTGTGTGAGTGTGTGTGTGTGTATGTGTGTGTATGTAGGCCAATAAAAGTATGTATCTCATGGGGTTATTTTGAATATTAAATGAGATCACATATATAAAATACTTTGCCAACCTTAAAGCCCTGCAAAATGGTAGCTATTATTATGATCCTGGCAATGCTAATGAATTGCCTTCTTTTCCCTTACTTTGGACACATTTGTATGGTTTTTCTGGTTCCCTCTTTTGTAAAATGAGGGTTGGGCTAAACGGTCTTTATGGTCCCTTCCACTTCTAAATTCTCTGGTTAACATATTGTAAGTAAAAGGCTTCAAGTCCTTCTATATAATAATAATTTACATTTATGTAGTATTTAATGGTCTTAGAAATGCTGTTGCCTGCCTTATGTCATTTGGTCCTCTAAACCACCCTTTGAAATAAGAGCAGGCTGCATTACATAATCCATGTTCCTTGAAGTTCCTTCCAACTAAGGTTCTGTGATTTTGTAATACTGCAATTTTAGCTATGCTTTCACTATTGCCCTGTAGTCCCTTATAACATTTGACTTTCTATCATATCCACATCACCAGTCCTTAACCTTAATCCAATCTCACCATTCTTTTTCCTCTAGCCCCATTCCCTTCCTAGCACTCCTAATTGGTTAAACTAAAATTCCTATTATCTGATTTTGATGACCTCTCACTCCAACTCCCTTTATCCACTTCTTAGTTACACTTTCTCTTATTTCTCACAGCAATTGCTCTAAAATTTTCCCTCTCCAAGTTCTCATCCTTACTTCAATTACTTTCATCTCCATTACTGATAAGATAGAGCCCATTCAATGTGAACTTTCTCCACTCTTCTATCTCCACCTCAAATTTGTCTATAGTTCCATCTATCTTCTTTTCTCAGGGCTCAGAGAATGAGGTTTTCTTCCTCCTTGCCAATGCTAACCCCAATGTCTGCTCCCTACATCTCTTTTTTTCTCCTTTAACCATATGAGTTTAGTCTATTAATCACTTTTTTCTTTCAATTTCAATCCTTAGGTTTTTTGTTGACTCCTCTAGTTGTTTATATGTCTTAAATATAAAGCACTAGCAACCTCATCGACTGACATGACTATCACCTCCATGAAGATGCCCCCAAATCAGCATTGCCAGTTGTGACCTTTCTGTCAAATTCCCAGTATCTATTTTCAGTTATTTGTTGGAATTCGCCAGTTTTCAATACTGACACATTTTCATGTCGAAAACTGAATGTGTTATCTTCTTGCTCAAACACTACTCACTCAACATCTTCCCAAATTTGTGGATGATATGATCATCTTATATCACTCAGAAATGAAACACTGTAGATATCTCTCACTGTATGTTCAGAACTGATTTTTTGAACCCATGTATAAGAATTTATATTTCTCTTTATATTTTATCTTATTAATTTTGGTCTGTGGTTTTAATCTGTTGGTCAGCATTACATTTGTATCTTGACCTTCTTATTCAATGTGTTAGATATCCCTCCCACAATCTGCAACCTTGACAATCTCCCAGTATCCTCTGCTTTCTGTTTAATGGAGTTAGAGACTATCACCAAATTTTGCTGACTTGTCTACTGTAAATTATTGTTACATAATTTCAACTGTGGCTACACTTCAGTAAGAAATTCATTTTACATTTCCTTTATTGATTCACTATTACATTCACCATGGAGACAATAACAAACCTTTTTATCCCTTCCTCCCGCTTTATTTCTCCATCCCACCCACTCAGCAGAGACTCTCACTTCATACTTCACCAAAAACTTGAGGCCATTTTCTAAGACATCCCTCTTCCTCTCTCCTCTTCACATCACTCAAATGTCTTTCTCCAATCAATCAATCAGTCAATCAATCAATCAATCAATCAGTATTTCTTAAGCACCTACTAGATCATTCTTTACCTCTAACACAAATAAGTAGTCATTCCTCTTGCTAAGGCAAACCCCTCTATCTGCACCCTTAATTTTGCCTTCTTTTTTTTCCTATCAAATTGATCCCACTATCCAGGGGTGTTTTTATGCTCAAAAGGATGTAAAGCACATTTTAAACCTTAAAACGCTATATACACACACATATATGTGTGTGTGTATGTGTGTGTGTGTATATACACCAGTTGTAATAATAATGACAAAGAAGATGAGCGTAGTGATCAACTTACAGTCTGGTGAGATGACTTTCTTCACTGAATCTTCTACTGAAGTCCATCTGAGATCAAGCAGTGTCTATAGGGCAACACCGGGGTATGTCAGCAAATATTTCACACCCTGACTCTTGGGAGGAGGAAATGTATGTATGATGCACTTCTAAGTTTAGTATGCATTTAGGGTTTACAATTTTTGGCATGTCTCCATTGTTAGAATACAAGCTCCTTGAGGGCAGGACCAATATTTTTGCCTTACTTTGAATTCCCTTCTTAGATCAGTGCCTGACATGTAGTAAACATTTAACAAATGCTTCTTGACTGACTAAAAATAAAAATTGAGTGGTTCTTCCTTCTCATTGTCATTTGTTACCACCTTTCTGTCCACCACAAAGCAGTGGCACCTTCTTTAAAAAAAAACAACTTAATAATGTGACCTTGTGTATTGATGTGTTAAAGAAAAAAATGCATTACTCAATTACAAGAACAAATTAAAAGTGCACATGGATAATACCTAAACACAGTAACATAGAGTACAAGACTATGCTGTCACAAGATATTTATATGAAACAATCTTGCTCTATAAGCCCATAAATCTGACTTTTATAGGTTTCACTTTCCTTTTAAGGTGGTTTATTAACCTTAAAATAGATGTGTCTGTAGATTAATTGTGAAGATTTTGACTTTTTAAAAAAGCTAATTAATATTGCAAATGAATTGCATTCGAGGATACATATATACATATTTGTATATACATAAAACATTGATTTTGTGTTTTAATACATTTTAGGTAACTTTGGAAAGCTATTGGATGTTTATTAACATGTAATATGAAAACATGTGATACAATGTATCGTCATGGCACTGCTCTTAGTGACAGAAAATCATATTTTAAATCCCAACATTGCCATGTTCTGATTGCACAGCCATGGACAAGTCACTTTAAGCCTCAGTTCCCTTATCTGCTAAATGAAAATGATTATATTACTTCCCAGGGTTTGGAGAGGAAGGGAAGTATTTTGTAAGTCTTAAAGCTCAACGTAAAGTTGAGAAATTTTTTTAAAAAATTCTTTGATTCACAGAAATGGTCATCTTTAAAGATCTCATCAAACAATTTTTTCTAATTCTCATTGTCCTAGATTACACTCATTAAAACCTTGTAAAATACCAGCTTGAAGCTATTTTTACATCAAAATTTAATCATATATTTAATCTAGTTTGGGCTATTAAAATGTGCATTCCACTACCATGTAAACAGAAAATAAAAACAAAACAAAATCAGAAATGAGAATGAATGCTGTGTAACTTTGACCAACCTTGGTCTGAGACAAGAACTGAGAAAATGCATCTTTTCCCATCATGACAGAGAAAGGAGCCTACAGGTATGGAATCAATCAATGAATAAGAATTTATTTTCTGTGGACCAGGCATTGTCTTAAACACTGGGGTTGCAAACAAAAGTATATTGCATATATTTTCAGGCACAGTTCAAGTTCTGGTTAGTTTTGCTGAAGTTTTTTTTTTCTTTTTACAATTTGTTTTAAGGAATAGCTCACTGGATGGGGAAGATGGAGGAATATATTTGGAAAAACAAAGCATCAATAAAAATAAGATGCAATTTAAAACAGAGATAGAAAAAGCAAATTAAGATAAAACAAAATTGAAAATTTGTTTAAATACTTAGTATTTAAAATATTTATAAATAAATAAAGCCTTCCTGAACATCCTTTGGCCAATGGAAAACCTATAGACAGGCCTCCCTAGTCGCTGATTTATACAACCTGCCTCCCCCTGGAATAGGGTTCTACTGAAAAGAATTATTTTCTTCATGTTTTCTGGAGTCCTCCAGCACACCTTTGCTATCTCTCTGGCTATTTTGGCCTTCTTCCCAGGCATAGCTGTTAAACCTTGCTGAATGGTGCACTGACGTATATGTTTCAGAAATTTTTACTGGTTTTTTTTCTCTATTACTCAGTTTCTCCACCCTTTGGCTACTGTGCTTGTCTATTCCTTCTCTTAGCTTTTTGTGCTTTCTTGTGACAGGGTTACTTCAGCTCAGCACCTGCTGAGACTAGGTGCCTTTGTGGGTATTCTTACTCAGTATAAAACTCTACTTGTGGGCCATATTCTCTCACCACACAGCTTAACAGCCATGTAGTGTCTAGATTCAGAAACTGTCTGAACGCAATTGCATGGAGGGCCCGGCAGCTTTGCAACTCCATGCAGCTGCTATTTTTGTGTGTGTCAGTTCTAAGAAGCAATTGTTTTCTCAGGAATGAGGTACTTAACTTCTCTCCAACAACACTGACAAATTCCTCTTTAAGACTTGAATTTCTCTGAGGAAATTATTTTTTAGATATGTTTCTTTCTTTCCCCATGCTTTCTACACATGTCCTCTAAAACTTGATTATGGCCCACTCTTTTCTTAGTCGATAATGAGGATTTGTGCTTTTTCAGACCGGTATCTGTCCACTTTAGCCCTAGTTGCCCTTCCAGGGCCAGGTCTGCATGCACAAAGTTAGGGCTGGAACAATTCTAGCTCAAAGTCCACTTTTTGTACTTATAACAGAATTTCCTCAGAATCATCTTTATGGGGCATATCTCAGATCTTTTGACCCTTTTACACTTCTAAAATTTATTGAGTGTATTTCAAAGAACTTTTGTTTATGCAAGTTGTATCTTGCAATATTTACCATATCAGAAACTAAAATGTATTATCACTATTATGAAAATAGTTTTGACCTTGCAGACAGACTCCCTGAAAAGCTCTTGGGAGCCTGTAGTGCTCCCTAACTGCACTTTGAGAACCACTGCTCTATATATCTATTATCTTCATTTATTCATATATCTTTGTCTATAACTATCTCTATAGCTATATATATCTATATATCTATAAGTATCTATATTTACATCTATGTGTATATAATATCTATATCTACATCTATTTATATCTTTCTGTCTCTACATGTATCTATATATCAATGCCTATCTACATCTATCTATCTATCTATCTATCTATCTATCTATCTATCTCCTTCTCCATCTATTTCCATCTCTAACTCTACATCTATCTGCATATTGATATTATCAGTATCTACATCTATATACCTATCTATATCAATATCCATATCTATAGTTGCCCTAAACCTCAACTTCATTGTAGTCATGAAGACATGTTCTATATGAGTCCCTCTACTTTCTTCAGAATTATATTTATTTAGTGTATATTAGTTTTAATCATATTAGTTTTATCATATTTAATCATATTAGTTTTAATTCTTTGAAAATTTCACTTTACAAGGAATATGGCTTGTTGAGGAAATAGTCAACAGACTGATTTAAGGCTGCTCTTCTCTATTTTATTTGGAAAATCATCTGAGGTTTTATAATTATCCTTCCTTATCTTTAGGAGTGATTTCTAGTCAAAGAATAAGGAATTATTTAATTAAATTATTTAATTTAAAATGAATTCAGTCATCTATTCAGATCAATCATGGTTCAGCACTGGTATGAGCACAAATCCACCTGCAATAAATAGCAGCATTTAATTAACTCAATTAATGTTAGCACTGAAGGCTCAGAAACCTTGACTGAGAAAATCAATCCAAATCGTAAACTAGGTTTACAATTTTTAAAGGATTATCATGCTTCAACCATTGGATGAAGGTAGATGATTATCATCTAGGAACTATTTTATGATTAGTTGAAAGAATTAGACATACCTCTCAGATTATGTATTTTTTTTAAAAGGCAATCCATTGTGGTGAGCAGTCAAGCAGTGAACCCCATACAATTCTGAAAGAATTTTAGTGAAGAAGGTTCCCATTCAAGAGAAGGAAGCATTCTTGAGGTGGGAGATGAGAAGAGGAATGTTTTTATCCCCATCCTTCTGTTGAATATGTCTACTGAGAGGTCAAACAGCAGAAGCAGTGCATCTAGCTGGGATCAGAAAGTTGAACTAGTAAGAAATAAACGCAACCATGTAGGACAAGTACTCACCCAAAGGAAGGTAGATTCAGGGAACTCAGAGAGAAGAACCAAATCAGGTGAGAGCTACACAATCTATCATTCCAGATTCTTCTATGAGACACCTTAGTCAACACCAATAAAGTAAAAAAAAGCTGTAATGTGTTGGTTTAATCATACTCATTAAAATTCTAAGTCTACTCAAACCTTGACTGTTCTTGTTAATTGAATGAGGGAATTATTGATCATACAAATGTGACTGAAATTAATTTAAAATATTTTTCATCTTCTGGTCCTTTGTTCCATGTTATTATGGTGACTAAGGTAACAATAAAATATTAGAGAAAAAAGAGATGAAAGAAAAATAATTCTGTGATCATTAAATGCTCAGCAGGAGATTGAGGCTGAGGATGAAATTTGAAATAAAATTGTTTATTTTTGAAATAAAAACAATGAATAAATGTAGACAGTTGAGAAGACTTACTTGAAAAAATGTTATTAATAAGGGAAAACTGTTTATATCCTTACAAGGGAAGATGACACTTGTAACTCTTGAGAACTGCATTATTATGTGATTTAAAAGGGGGGTACAAGAAGACATGGGTATAAGTTGACTTTGATATGATGATAAAAAATCTTTAAGTAATGAAAAGGGATTGTATTGAGAGAAAAGGAAAGAAGGAGTCAGGCAAGCATAAATTACATTACATGAAAAGGCACAAAAATCCATTACAATAGAAGGAAAGAAGTGGGGGGAGATGAGCATTATTGTGAACCTTGCTCTCATCAGATTTGACTCAAAGATGGAATAACAATCAGTTAGCTATAGAAATCTAACTTATCCCATGGGAAGTATGAGGGGAAAGCAGAAAAGAAAGGGAGGGAGTGGATAGAAGTTGGACAGATTGAGGGAGGTGGTGGTCAAACAAAACTCTTGTGAGGAAGGAAAGGGAGAAAGAAGGGAGAAAAGCATAAACAGGGTGTGGGGGAGAATTGGATGGAGATAAAGACAGAGAGAGTAATCATAACTGTGAATGTGAATGGGATGAACTCTCCCACAAAAGGGAATTTGATAGCAAAGTGGATTAAGAACCATAATCCTGCAATATGATGTTTACAAGAAACACATTTGAAGCAGAGGGATGCACACAGAATAAAAGCTAAGAGCTGGAGCAGAATATATTATGCTTCAGCTGAAGTGAAAAAAAAGGGAGGGGTAGCAATCCTGACATTAAATTGAAATGTTTTTGCACAAAGGAAATGCCACCAAGGTTAGAAGGGAAGCAGAAAACTAGGAAATAATTTTTACAATCAGTGTCTCTGATTAAGACTTCATTTTTAAAATATATAGAGAACTGAATCAAATTTATAAAAATACAAGTCATTCCCCAATTGATAAATGGTCAAAGCATATGAACAAGCAGTTTTCCGAGGAAGAAGTTAAAGCTATCTCTAGTCATATAACAAATGCTCTAGATCACTATTGATTAGAGAAATGCAAATCAAAATGACTCTGAGGTAGCACATCACACCTATCAGATTGGCTAACATGACAAAACAGGAAAATGACAAATGTTGGAGAAGTGGGAATGTTAATGCATTTCTGGTAGAATTGTGAAGTGATGCAACCATTCTGGAGAGCAATTTGGAACTATGCCCAAAGGGCTACAAAACTGTCCATACTCTTTGACTCAGCAACATCCCAAAGAGATCATAGAAATAGGAAAAGGGCCCACATGTATAAAAATACTTATAGCAGCTCTTTTTTTGTGGTGCAAAGTATTGGAAATTGAAAGGATGTCCACCAATGGGGAAGGACTAAACAAGTTGTGGTATGTGAATGTAATGAAATACTATTGTACTCTAAGGGCTGAGCAGGCAGACTTCAGAAAAACCTGGAAAGACTCATGAACTGATGCTGAGTGAAATGAGCAGAACCTGGAGAACATTATACACAATAACAGCTACATTGTGTAATGACTAGCCTTGATAGGTACGTTCAGCTTTTCTCAGCAATGTATGGATCTAAGACAACTCCAAAAGACTCATGGTGGAAAATGCTGCCCATATCCAGAGAAAGAACTTTGGAGTCAGAATGTGGGTGGAAGGATAGTATTTGCTCCCCTTTTGTTTTGCCTTGTTTCTTCTTCCATGTGGTTCTTCCCATTAGTTCTAATTCTTCATTACATCTTGACTCATGTGAAAATACTTTTAATACGAATGGATAAGTAGACCCTATCTCAGATTGCATTTCATTTTAGGGAAGAGGAAGAAGGAAGTAGAAGAGAAAATTCAAAATCTTATGGAAGTGCATGTTGAAAACTAAAAATAAATTAATTGTATTTTAAAAAAGCGAAGATATAACACAAAATAAAACTGAAAGTATAGAAAAAAATTTACTATGCATCAAGTGAATCCCAAAATGTAAGAAATTGCCACCGTGCTCTCTGACAAAGCAAAAACAAGAACTGAAAAAAATGAATAAACAAGGAAGCTATATTATACTGAAAGATACAATTATTACAAACTAGTATCAGCAATAAGCTTATGTTCTCCAAATAACTTAGCTTGCAAATTCAAAACAGAAACATTATTTAAGCTATAAGAAAACATTGACAAACAAAATAGTGATATCTAAATTTTGGGTAACTCTAGCAGAAAAACTGAAAAGGAAAATACAAAACTAAACAAATTGCTGAAGAAACTAGATTTAAAAGACTTATGACATCTTTTAAATGTGATACCAAAAATAAATGTATTTCTCAACATTACATGGAGCTTTTATAAAAATTGACTGTGGATATAAAAAAAAAACAATGTAAAAAGGCAAATATACCTATGACATCTTTTATAGATCAGAATCTATAAAAATAGAAAGTGGTCCAGGGAGTACAAACAAAAGCTATAATGAGTGGGTAAAAGAATTAATCATAACAACAATTCACAGTTATGTAAAACAAAATGATAATTATCAAAGAAACAAGTTTCTGGGATGCAGCTAAACAGTCCTCTGGGAAAATCATATCTTTACAAACATATGTTAACAAAATTGAAAAAAAGAGGCTTAATGAAATGAATATGTATGTTTAAAAAATAGAAAATCAAGAAACAAACAAAATAAACAGAAAAGAAAAGATAGTAAAATTAGAAGGGAAATAGAAAATTGGAAACAAAAAAGAATTCAATGGAAATAACAACCAAAGTAAAGCCTAGTTCTTTGAAAAGACTAATGAAATTGATAAGCCTTTAGCTAATATGATTAAAAATAAGAGAACAGAAAAATCAAATCAATTAAGTAGCAAATGAATTAGGTGGAATCACAGTAAAATCAGAATAAAAAGAATAATCAAAACCTATTGTGCAGTTATATGCTAACAAAACTGAGGACCCCAAAGAAATAGAATACTCAAACTATCAGATTAGTAATCTTTGAAAACTAAATAACAGCAAAAGAAGTAGATATACATATGAAGGAAGTTCTAAAGAAAAAACTCCTGCTTCTGATAGATTTACAGAATTCTAGCAAACTTTTAAAGAAGAGTCAGTACCCATATTTCACAAATTATTTTCAAAAATTGAGAAAGCACTTTTCCAGAAACATTTTATGAGACAAGATAGTCTTAATAACTAAATATAGAAGGATAAAACACAGAAATAAATCTAAAGACCAGTAAGATTAATGTACATTGAGCCCAAAAAGTTAAACTAACTCTTATTTCACAGACTACAGAGAAATCCAAGAAATCATATATTGTGATCAAGTGAGATTTATACCAAGGATGTAAGGATGGTTCAACATTAGAAGAACAATATGCATAATTAATCATATTGTAAACCAAAACATCCTAAGACCACATGATAACCTCAATAAATATATGAGCTTGCATTATAATGGAGGAGGCAACATGAACATAAATATGCATGCAAGATACACTGAATAGATGAAAGGTAACATTATAGAAGAAATACTAATTGTTGCACCTGGCTATTTGTAGAATCTTCACAATTGGGGTCATTGGATGAAAATTGGCAGATTAGAAGGTATAGCCTTATATATCAATCTCAGGTCACAACATATTATGAATAAGTTTTGTTGTGGAGCAGAAATGGCATATCATAGATGAGTTTTCTGAGTACTCTCAATGATGTGAAGTCATATGGAATTCCATTCTACAGGCTTAAGTTTCATCCCAGTAGTTATAACTGTCATGTGTGTTTAAGGAAAATATAATCACACTATTCAAAAGAAATCTAGTTACCTAAAGATGGGGGAGGGCTTTTTACGTGGAAATATTGGCAGCATTGGAGAAAGACACATTTTTCTGTTGCCCAGAGAAATTTTTCTTGTCACTGTCTCTGACGTAGCACAGTAATTTTTAAGATGTGTTTACCTTCTGAATTACTTTAATTTGACCAAGGAATGAGGAAGAGGAAAGACACTGAGGAGACAGTATGGGCGCTGCTTCAGAAAGTTGAGCAAATTGTCATTTTGGAAATCATCTTTTCCTGAGATAATAGTACTTGGCGACCTTAGCAGGTCAGTGGACAATGATTGTGGCCAAAGAAAGCTGAGAAAAGAGCCAAATCCAAGGTCTAACTTGGCTGTACTCTCTGAGGCTAAAATATAGTCTTAGCCATTGCAGCTGAATGTACATGAAAAAGAACACACATAGCATGACCCATAAAGTTGCTCTGGCTGTCAGGAAGGCATGCCAGGCAATTTCCAAGTTTGGCTTTCTTCTACTAAGATGCTGCAAGTTTAAGCCCAGAGGAAAAGAGTGTTCTTGGGCTGCCCAGCCTTCTCAGGAAAATTATACCCTGTCAACAGCTATTGTGTGTATGTATACTGGTTACCTTAAAATCACTCAACCAACAAGCACTTATTAAGTGCCTACTATATACCAGATTCTCTGATAGGTGTGGGGATACAAACTCCCAAAATTAAATGGTTCAGCTGAGGTTTGAAGGTCATGAGATATTCTATAAAGTGGATGTAAGGAAGTAGTGGTGATTCTTTTTGATATTTCACTTGTAGGCAATGGGGTTTAGCATCTAATGTAACATTTGTATCCCTCTTTTCTCTCTCTCTCGATGGGTTCGTTCACTCCAAATTATAAGACAAAGGCAGTTATGGTTGTCATAGTGTTACAACTCACTGTCAGGATCCTAAGAATAACCTTGACGTGGGGAAAATTTATATCTATACTTATAATTGTAGCAGTTTGCTTGCTTCCCATTTATATAAATTAATCATAATATCACTATTAAAGCAAACACAAAATAGCTACTAAATAAGGAAGCAAAAGCAAGAATAATCAAAACATGACATATTAAATAAAAGGTAAAATCAAGAATAATCAAAACATAGAGTTCACTTTTAAATTTTAATTATATATCCCATCAGTATTGGTTGGTTGTTGCCCTTTTAACTCAGAGAATCAAAATGACATTACTCTGTTGGGGACAGCGGACAGTGTGACTGACTTGGCTCATCAGACCAGTTTGAGCTTGGAAAGCTCTAACACAGGTTGGGCACAAACAGTCCATATGAATGTTTGAAGTGGAGATGTCTGAATTTGCACATTTCATGTTTCTTTTGACCTACTGCAATTTTTCTCTGCTAATAGAGCATGGTGCTTTCTTTGATGTGGGCATGTCATGTTTAGAGCAGTCTAGTGCCACTCTCTCCCATGTCTCACAAATTATCTCAGAGAGTGACCTTGAAGGTGTCCTCTTATCACTTCTGATCACTGTGTGAGCACTTGCCTTCTGCGAGTTCTCCATAAAATAGTCTTTTAGGCATACATAAGTTTGGCATTCAATGTGACCAGCCCATCATAGTTGTACTCTCTACAGTAGAATTTTAATGCTTGGCAGTTCAGTTTGAGAAAGGACCTCAGTGTCCAATATCTTGTCAGAATCTTCCTAAAACAATACAAGTGGAAGCAATTACTTACAATTCACTTCTGAGCCTTAATTATATGATCCCACCAATGTATACAATGTCCATAGTTATTTGAGAAGAGAGAGATGTATCACCAACTCCTAGAAAGAGCACTGAGATATTCATCTTCATACTCATCTTTGGACAGAAGGCCCACATATCTGTGGTCTGTTTAGGGAAAAGTCTATACTGTGTGTCACTTGCTGACCAGGACTTTACCTCTTCTGAGCTTCCCTTCTTTTCTGCTGAAAGATACAACTTTTCTGGTATTCTTAATTTAGTATACAATTTTAGACTTAAAAAAAGATTCCAATCCAGGTCTTCTTCCCTGACTGAATGCTAAGGTGGTATAAAATTCTTTCAGTAAGAAGAGGTTCTTTTTAAGACTGAGATCTGCACATTTATTCAGGTCAACTTTCTAACCCTCTCAAATCATGCAGGAAAATCACATCTAGATAAACATCTGTCAATCTAAAGATAGCAGTAGAAAGCAAGGCCGCCTACCCTTGGTCAGCTCATTCCACACCATAGTATACTGCTTTCTTCCATTAGCTCCCAGAGTCAGTATTCCTCCAATCATATCAGCTCTCAGTATCAACTCAGTGCCTGGTTATTTCTAGTCATCTTGTCTTAACTGTGTTCAGTTTCTACCAGATTTTTGGTTCCATTGGCTTCTACCATCTTTTCTCAGCTTCTTTTCTCCAAAGTCCTCAATGCCATTAGCTTCTATGCTTTACCTTCTGTAAATAGTTTCTCAACTGACTTCTGATCTGGCTGATAAATTTCCACCAGATATAACACAAATATTAGAGCGGCTGCACGAAACAGTGGACACAGTGTTTTTGTTGGAGTCAAGGAGACCTAAATTCTTTAACATCCTATCTCTGCCATTCTATGTATGTAATGCTAGACAAGTCACTTAATGTCTTAGTTCCACTGACAACTTTTAAGTCCTTAGTCACATGTAAATTGCAACTATCTTTACAATCCACTGGTATTTTAGAGGCTTACTTTCATTCCAGTCCTCTCAGAACTTTATGTTTTTCTCCTCAAACACTTTTATCAGAGGTGTTTCTTTTCTCTCAGTTTCTCTCAGTAATCTATGATTTTCCTCAGGCTGCTTTTTTGTGTATTTCACTCATGATGTCCTTTTTAAGTCTCTTCAATAAAGCAAATGACCATATAAGAAAGGCACAATACCTTAAACACATTCCACAACAAAAGGCAAGCTCTTTATTCAGTGTCAAGGGATCAAAGTCTTTATATTTTACAAATTAGCCTAGTTTTCTTGGCGGGAGAGGGTAGAGGGTGGAATGAGAAAGAGAATCCAGAACTGTAGTTTCACTGGTTTATGGAAATCCCAAGGTAGAAACTCCTTGTCTATCACTGCAGATCAGCACCTAGCCTGAAACTTATAATCTTAGAAAGTAGTTTGTGTACATTCATGCAACTTGACCATGGTTGTGCAGGTAATATTATTCAATTCATCAATCAATAAGCATTTATTAAGAGCCTACTATGTGTTATGCACTATAGCACGTGTTGGGAAGTACAAAGGCAAAAGTGACATTGTCCCTACTCTCAGGGAACTCATATTCAAAGGGGGAAGGCAATATGAATATATGCTGTTCCACAAACTCAATATGATAATTATATCAAGACAGATAAAAGAAAATTTGAGACAAAGGTATTAGTAACTGTGGGGTGGGGGGGAGGTGGCAGTGAGAAAAAGTGTGTTGTCGGAGACATAACTTGAAAGAGTTCTTCCTAACTGCCAGGCTGGCCCTCTATCCAACGTGCCACATTTCTGCTCTTGCTTCAGGTTAATGAAGGAATACTAATTCATTTCAACATCACCCACGCACACACACACATATACACATACACATATAACATCTATATAACTATATTTGTCACATATAACATTTATTTATATAACCTATAACATCTGACAGAAGAAAATAACATTGACTTTCTACTATATACCAGACACATAAATTAGCTCTCTATCACTATACAAAAAGGTCCTTTCCTAAGCAATAGAGTCCTGGTTTAATGTTCTGGATGGACAGTTTCACTGGTTTCAGACAATATTTTGAAAACGTGCTTTCCTTTTTAAGACTGATCATTTAACAAGTATCATTTTTTGAAACATCATTTTATTATTTAAAAAGTATTAATTATTTACTGTGAGAATAAAATAATACACATGCTATTATTTCTGCCCTGAAGAGCTTAAGATGAGAGATTGTGCGCTCACACGCACACACACACACACATACACACACACACACACACATGCACAAATGCCTCTAATATCAAGGAGAAAGAAGTAGGTACATAGGGAAGGTACACACATGATACTATAAAGCTACACAGACTTATACTTTAAAGTACTATCCCATGTGCATAGCCTATATTTCATCTGTATAAAGTTCCTAATGACTAAGAAGAACATTATGAATTTGCAGGATATGTGTGTACATATGCATGCGAATGTGTTAACTATAATCTTTTCCATTCTGTAAGGGGTCAGTTCCATTGTCTGATATCCATGCTTCAGTTAGATATTAAAGGCCAGTTCAAATTGTTTTGCAAAGATTTCTGGAGTGCATTCATTACGATATACTCACTTGGGAGTTTAACATCCTTTAATACAGATGAACATCCTTTAATACAGAGAACAATGTGTTTTAAAATAATATGTGTTTTGGATGCAGTAGAGACATCTCTTTGGAAACATGCCTAATATACAGTTATTGACCTATAATCAACAGCTGGAACTCTTGGCTATTTATCTACAGTGATGCTAATATATGATCTTTTGACTTTTAAAAATATATGTGTCTTTTGATACATGGAAGCTTAAAACAAAAAATAAATGCCATTTGAATTTTATGACAATTGAAATGCATAATTATTCTTTAATAATTAGGAGATTTTTAGGTTTCAAAATGTGGCTCACTTCTCTTATGTTCTTGGAGAAAATTCTTTGGAACTGTTACTTCCTAAGCTCCTAGAAAAAGTTTTGCCTTCAGTGTTTTGAAATACTATACCCATCACATTGTAATGTCATTAATTATTAGTTGCATTATGCTTGTAAAAACCTGAGCAGAAAGTGATAAAAAAATTAAGTTGATTTGTATCAGGATTGTTTTAAGTTGACAAATCAATTCTTTAAAGATAACAGTTCTTATAAAGTCAAGAATTTGTTCAGAATGTCTTCATGAACCATAAAATTCTGAAGAGAGCAAATCGGAGGATATGATTAAAGTTTAGACATTTAAAATCACAATTTATGTGGGTGTCTTACCCATACAATTCAGATATACATAGAATATATTTGTAAACAACCTTCCCCTCCCCTGCAATTCAGCAAATTATACTTAATTATTTCTCACCAGGACAGCTTAGGTGACAAATAAATATGATTATCCGCTTGATTAGTAATTTTGGTGACATTTTTATTTTTGTATACTCTAAAACATTGTTAACATAAAAGGTAAATAATAATCTCAACACAGTTACATCAAACTCTTTTTTAATATAATATTTTTAAGACTCATTGATCATATTCTTAGCTGGCTAACAGCAATTATTTCATAGTGTGCAATTTTGAATAAACAGATACAAACTTAACAAAATTTTGTTCTATATCTATCCATGATTTAAAGTCATACACAAGTATAATGAAATTGAATTTCTCTTGATCTAAATCTGATAAACCAGATAATCTCCAGTTTTCTATAAATCATTTCTTTAGATCCCCTCCATAAATGTATTTTTGCAAAGTGAAGAAAACTAGCATAAAATGAACTAACTTCTGATAAGAGCATAAACATACAATGCCTGGATCTTTAATCTTCTAGAACGTATTTTCTTTCAGACAGATTTACTTTGGACCAATTCCTACTTTTGAAGTCAAAGCATACAATGACCCTTGAACACATATCTTTCGGAACCTCTTAAAAATTCTCCATGATTAGTATAATTAATGGAGGGTAGTATTTCAGCCTATGGAACTGATTTGATAGGTCTGAATTCATAGTCTGAATAATCTTGGAATTTTACTAAATCCTTGGGAAAAACTGGTGAAAAGCAACAACAAAAATCCGAGTTTCTTATTCTTTGGATTATAGTTATAAAATGCCAACTCTGAATTCTAATAATGCCAAAAAAGGGGGTGCACCTTGAAGACCAGGATTAAATTCATCTGTTTCTCATATCTTGTGTCCAAATCAGAAAATAAAAAAATACATTCATTATCAGATACTATTTTGCATTCACGTTTTTTCTCCATTCTCTTCTTCTGCTAGAGGGCCATGATCAAAGAGAGCCAACCAGTATCATGGCCATTCTAACGATTAATTGACTTTAACTTGTGTTTATTCTTTTAAAATGAAACAAACACATGTACACCTGAGGAATGGGAAATAATTTGCTTCTGCGGTAACAAGGTCTCTGATAAATAATAGATTTCAGTTCCTGGGGCTGTTAATATTTCATAAGAACTAACTTTATTTTTGATGTAAAATAAATCTAGACTGGGATCAAGTTCTGACTATGACACTAATTAGTTGTGTGACCCTGGCTAAGTTACTTAATCTTTCTGAGCTTTAATTTTTTCACATAAAAAAGGGGTATAATTATATTGGCACCATTTGCCTCACAGGATTGTTATGAAGAAAGTGTTTTATAGTCCTTAAGGACACATAGCTGGTAAGTAGCAAAGCAAGTCTTTAAATCTAGGTCTTGCGATTCTGATTTCCACACCTTTTGCTCCAACCCATGTCATACTTCCTTCAATATAACACAACTTGTCTGGGAATCATTTAAAATGTTATTCAATGCCAGCAAAGCCTATCCCTTTTATAGCTATATAATCCTGGTCTTACAATCATATAATCATAGATTTAGAACTGGAAGGAACTTGTGAGTTCAATTTCTTCATTTTACAGATTAAGAAACTGAGACCAGAAGAGATTCTTACAGGTAGTATTAGAATAGAATTTGTGTATTCTGACTTCAAGTGAAGTTCTCTTTTTCCCTGCTTAAAATTATGAATGTTGGAACAGCCTAGTAATAAAAGAATTACTGAAAAGGCAATAGAAATGGATATTTGCAAAGTGGTTGTAAGTGGACGATAGCATGTTATCAGTTAACATCCAAAAATTTACATAAACTTCAACAAGAATGTATCCAAAAAAAATGAAGTGGCCAGTCACATATCTAGAAAGAAAGACAAAAGATGGACTATTCATTGACATACTCAAAATAATAAAGAAAAAAAGAGAAATATACAGAACCTAAAGTGACTGTTCTATGGCACAATTATGGAAAGATATTGACAAGAGTAACACAAAAACATTTCACATCTATACTGAAGAAATCATGTATTCACATAGGTATAAAGTACAAATTTATACATCCAAATTAATATTATCCTTCAAGGTTGCCACTTTGGGAGGCTATGAACTTATTCTCAGAAATTGCAATTGGTCAAAACATTTTTGAGACTTGTTACTAAGAATTGTTTTCATGACTCATTTAACAAAGTAAGTCTATTTTAAAATTAAAAATAAAGTTTCAATCTTGATCTCCAGCATAGTTCATGGAAATTGGTACAACATGACTTTTGGCTACTTCCAAAAATTAAATCCATCTTCAAAAGAAGAATGTTTGCCACCAATGAGTTCAAAATGAATTGTATTGTAGAATCTGAAGGAAATTCCAAAAGAAAAGTTTCAAAAATAGATTGGACAATGGCAAATTTATTGGAATAAGGTGACTGCTTTAAAGGATACAGTACTCATTTTGATTTGTACAATCTGGATTATTTATTAAGAAAATCATATTACTTTATAGTCACACCCTATAATACAGTTCCTTTAGATGTAAAATCTTTTTTTTTTGTTTAAAGTTGAAAGAATAGAAAATGTAGAACAAGGTAGTATTTAGTTAAATCAAAATTTCCTTTCAGTTGATTTTATTTTATTTTTTTTAAAGGGGCTAAACACAAAAATTATGCAATCACATCTTTATGTTCCAAAAAAAACTGAAACATGAGAGTAGTGCTATGTAGGAACCACTTCACCATATAATTCTTTGGAGGATTTGGTCTTTACACAGCCAGCTTCCAGAACTCCCACACACTGGGCAGTGTTACTGCTCAAATGAGAAAAGGAAAATGGGCTATGAAGTATAGCTCTTGTCATTCAGTGAATTATGGAGATACCAGAAACACACCTTTCATTAAGAGTGCTCTTCTTAGAATTCCTTCATCATAGCGTGAGGCAATCAATATTTCTACTCTACAACACTAGGTGAGAAAGCATGCTGCTCTTGAAAATTCTTATTTCTGACCTATGTGGAAAAGAAATAAAAACATAAAAACTATGAAAAGATGGTCAAAGTGAAGTAGAATTGATGAAACAAGTTTTAATTTTGGGATCTAATGTGTTTGTCCACTACAATTCTACTCTGATGCCTCTTCATGACATGGAGATTACCCTAGGTTCTCCAAATCAATACCAGAGGAGTATAAGTTCTGTCGTGTTCAACAAATCTGGCAAAGTTTCAGTTATGGTCCCCACGACAGATTATGCCTGCTCCTTGAAGAATAACTTAGCTGTGAATAGAGAAACTCATTATCTGTGGCCTATTACCTAGGTAACTACTTTGCTTGTAGTGACCCATGAAACAAAGAGTAGTATAAATAGCTCTCAGTCTTCATCAGTGAGGGTGGCAGAGTAGTAGGCAAAGAGGGCACAGGGTGTTAAGAATTACAGTTTTCAAAATGCTTCAAAGTATTAATTTAATTTTAATACTCTAGTCCAGTATGACATATTGAAAGCACTGAACCATGTCAGTATCAACATATTCTATAAATGAAACAAGTAGACAAAAAGAAGTTGCAGCTAAATAAAAAATGGCGTCCTTGGAGGGGCAAAAGTGAAGAATTGCTGGAATTGATTACCTCACGTGCCCCAAAGTAAAAAGATGCATCATTCAATGAGAATGTACTCATATCACTTGGTTATGACCATGAAGAGCTGGAGCAGAAAGACTACTATGATATTTGCATTGTATATTCTGATCTGTTTCAGAGGATAAGCAAACAGAAAAATAACTGAAGAAGTTCCTCCAAATCGAGTACATACATACACAGATACACACACATGTATGTGTCCATAAGTATGTATACATATGTGTGCATGAATCATGATGTGCCTGTAACTGTACTGTGTGCTAAGGGAATACTAAGGAAGGCAAAATAGTCCTTGACTTCAAAGAGTTCACATTCAAATGGAGGAGACAACACGCAAATAACTACATATGTCCAAAATATATACAGTCAATTGCAAGCAATTCTAGAGAGAAGACATCACAATTGAGAGGACTTCGTGGAAAAGGTAGGGTTTGAGCTAAGAATCAAAGGAAGCCAGGAAAAGCAGGAGGCATAGAAAAGGAGAAAGAGTTTTCTAGGCATGGAGGACAGTCAATGAAAAAGCAGTCGGGAGAGGGGTTTTCATGTGCAAGGAGCAAGAAGAAGGTCAGCATTGCTGGATCATGGAGTAGATTATAAGAAGGTTGGAAAGGTAGGAATGGACCAGGTCATGGAGTGCTTTAAAGTCAAATGGAAGACTTTGTATTTGATCCTAGAGGCAACAGTGAACTGCTAGAGGTACGGGAAAGACATACATGGTCAGACCTGTGCTTTTGGAAGTTTACTTTGGCAGCTAAGTAGAAGATAGACTGGAATAAAGAATCAAGGTAGGGAGACCAATATAGCAGGCTCTTTCAATTGTCTGGGAGGCAATGAGGGTATGCACTTGGATAGAGGCTGTTTCAGAGGAGAGAAGATATATTTGAGACACAATGCAAAGGCAGAAATGATGAGACCTGGCAATTGACTGGCTACGTAGATTGAATGAAAGTATGGAGTCAAAGATTATATTGAAGTTGCAGAGCGAAGGAGGAAATAGTGGGAGAACTTACCTGAGTGTTATAAGATGGGGAGGACAAGGAAAGCGGGAACTCACGGTGTAGGACCTCAGTTTTTTCCATAAAATATGAAGCGCAGTCAACATCATTTCATGCATTTCTCCAGCTGTTCTCAGTAGCAAATGAACAGAGTGAAGGTGATATTGGGAATAATCCAAGGTTGGGAGTTGGCAGAGAATGATTGGGGATAGGAAAAGGGGGCAAGGAAAAAGTTAACCAGTATAGTAATAATAATTACCAATTTATAGGCCTATTTTGAACCTCAAAAATTTTAATAAAAAAACCTATGCATACATAGATGTCATTGATAAATATATGAGAAAGTAACAGGTAATTTGTCATAAATAATAATCTACAGCATATCATATCTTAAGGTGTCAAGAATACATGATTCTATCCATTGAACTTATTGTTTCTTAACTATAAAAAAGCATTTTATTTGGTAGAGCAAAAGACCACCTAAACTTTGTGTGTGTGTGTGTGTGTATGTGTGTGTGTGTGTGTGTATGCGAAGTCAACAAGCAATTTTAAAAATACTTACCATGTGACTGGCATTGTGCTAAGCCTTGAGAATACAAATTTACATTCTAAGGGAATAAGATCCCACATAAATGATGCTGAAAACTAGGGGTGGTGAGAATGTACCTACAGAGGCCTTGTGGTAAAATTTGGAGAATCAAGACTGGGGCCAGGAGAGAAGGTGTCATGGATTACTCTGATAATTTGGTGACACCTACAGATCCTTTCTTAGAATAATGTTGTTGCTGTTTTAGCTCATTATGGAAGGATGTACTACATTTCAGTTAGAGGTTAATGAAATAGAGACATAGCTGCTTTTCCTCCCCATCTAAGTTTACAGATTCTGTGGAATCTATCCATGGATCTCTTGGAGGTCTGTGAACCCCAGGTGAAGACTCCCTAACCTAAAGTGTTCCCCATGCCTATGTCAAAATCATAAAAGAATACTTGAAAGATGCAACTTTATTATTAATTCATAGCTATATTATTAATTCAATAGGGGCAGCTAGGTGGTACAATGGATAGAGCACCAGTACAGGAGTCAGGAGGACCTGAGTTCAAATCTCACCTTAGACACATGACACTCACTAGCTGTGTGACTTTGAGCAAGTCACTTAGCCCCAATTGCCTCACTCTAGGTCATCTCCAGTCATCCTCATGAATATCTTGTTACTGGATTCAGATGGCTCAGGAGCAAAAGCGGGGCTGGTGACCTGCACAGCCCTCCCTTATTCAAAATAAAGTCAAGCGCAAGTCATGTCATCATTTCTCTGATGGCATGGTCTTCTTTGGCAAGGAAGGATGAACACACATTAATTCAATAGCTCTCTATAAACAGTAAGCAAAAAATAAAACAAAGAAACATTAAATAAGGACCATTCTCTGAAGCAATTGGAATGAGGACTCTCTGAATTTGAGGAGTTAAACAATGAAGAGACTTGATCTGTTTTTCCCATTTCAATTTCTATATCTTGCATCAAATAACTCTCCAAATTAGTGATATGTGGTAACTCAGTGTTTGCCCAGAGAAAAAGAAAAAAAAACACAGACAAATCTTATGCATGTAAGAGCTTTATTCAAAGATATTCTTTATATCCAACTATAGACAGAAATTGGATGCTACAGGACTCAATCTGTGTATACAGATTGGGGGTGATGGTGTGGCCATTTCCCAAGCTATAGTGATGTGGTAGCTCTCAAGATGACTTCCCAGACTTCCCTTTTTGTATCAGAGAAGTTCATCTCTAATATGAGTTAGAAATGTCAAATAATAAATATTTATTAAATACCTACTATGCCAGTTATTGTGCTAAATGCTTGAGAAACAGAAAAAAATGAAAAAAGATAATTCTTGCTCCAAGGACCTCCTAGTCTAAGGGGAAGAATTCTAAGATGGTGATTCATGGAAAGTAATGGACTTCCTTCCCACTCTGCTTTCGGGTCTGTACCTTAGGATATGTCCTTTTGGAAGAAAATGAGAATATGAGATTATAATGTTTCCTGATCTACCCGATTTTAGCTTTCAGGGGATATGGAGGGTCTTATACATGATGCCATATATTTGGGGGCTGTTTGGACAAAGAAGGATACTTATCTATGAAGTTGCTGTTTGTCCTTCATTTTTGAAGAGGACTGATGATATCATGGAATGATGTCTTGACTCGTGTGGAGTGCAGAGTTTCACAAAGCTTTACTTTCCCTTCCAGAGTCATTAAAGTCCAGTGGCGAGACAAAAGTCAGAATGACTGGTGGTGGCCAGAGACACAACCGAAATCTTGGTGTCTTCAATATCTGACCCAAGCTCTAAGTGCTTCACAACATCTGATTCAGTCACCTTTGTGGCTATTGGAACAAATTGCTCTCATTCATCCCTTCTACCAGGAAATATCTTCCCATGCTTGGGGTAGATACCCTGCCTAACTCATTGATGAGTTTGAGTCCTGTTGGTTACCCTCAATCTGACTTAGACCATCTAGCAAGAAAACTTGCTTCTGTGAAAGCTATAGCTTCTTGGAGCCACAGGTGAGAGTAAGGTGAAGGTGGATGCCAAACATGGATGAGCAAGCCTTCACATCAAAGGTGCTAGTCCTCTATGAACACCTGGTACACCCCTATGAAGTTGCAATTTGAGAAAAAAGAAGGCTTCTCAGTTGGTTTTAGAAGTGAGAGCAAAATAAAGTAAAAGATAAACCCTTTCTTTCTATGGGTAGTCAAAAAGAGTTTGGCTTAGGAATCTGTACTGGAAAAACCAGTGGGTAAATAATATTTATTAGTCAAATTATGAAATGCAGGTAGATAAGCAGCCCATTGCATTAATCTGTCAGTGCATATATCTTGGACAGATCACTATACATTAGTGAGTTGGATCCAGGATCGAACTGAAAGAAGAGAATGAGCTATTGTGTGATACATATTACATAGGCTACTTCTTGCCACAAAAGAAAATAAAAAAAATTTTTTTTAACTTTAAACATTTTTGATTTAAAGTTTTGAGTTTCAAATTCTATCCCTCCCTCCCTGACATGGTAAGCAATCAGATATAGGTAATACATGGGCGGTTATATGAAACATTTCCAAATTAGTCATTTTGTGTGACAAGATTTGAATAAAAGAAAAACATGAAAGTGAAGAACAGCATGCTTCAGTCTGTATTCAGATAATATCAGTTTTTTTCTCTGGTGGTAAATAGTATGCTTTATCATTAGTCCTTTGGAATTGTCTTAGATCATTGTATTTCTGAAAATAGCAAAGTCATTCAGAATTCCTCATCATACAATATTGCTGTTACTATATACAACATTCTAGTGGCTCTGTTCACTTCACTATGTAGCAGTTCATGTTTTTCCAGGTTTTTCTGAAATCATCCTGCTTGTCATTTTTTTTATTGCACAATAATATTCCACTACAACCATATAGCACATCATGTTTAGCCATTCCCCAGTTGATGACCATCCCTTTGATTTCCAATTCTTAGCCACCACAAAAACAGCTGCTATAAATATTTTTGTACAGATAGGTCCTTTTCCTTTTTTTTATGTCTTTGGGATATAGACCTAGCAGTGGTATTATTTATTTTTCAGCATAGTTCCAAATTACTCTCCAGAGTGGTTGGATCAGTTCACAACTCCACCAACGTTGTATTAGTGTCCCAGTTTTCCTACATCCCTTAAAACATTCAATACTTGCCTTTCTTTCATATTAACCAATCTGATAGGTTTAAACTTTTTAAAAACAATATTCTCATATAAATGATCTCAAGTTATGAATCATGGAACACTGTGATCTCAGAATAATTAAATTGCAGATGATGTAAAGGATAATTGAAATATATAGGATGGTTTTAAAGTAGGCTAAAGTATATTACTAATAATGACATGCACATAAAGGAGTTTGGAAGATACCATAAAGGAAACATAGTATGGGAAAGTTAAGTGGGCATGTCATGTCACGTAGCTGAATTCAGTTCAGTTAAATTCACTACATTTAAACTATTTGCAAGTCATGGTACTTGCTGGGGATACAGTGGTAGAAATGAAAGGTCTCAATCATCAGAAACTTTACATTTTCCTATAGTAGTGAGAGCTTGAAATAGCATCAGCACAAGTCAGATGTTGCCTTTCTTTCTCTAATATGTTAATTTACCCAGGGAAAGGCCCCCAATCAATCAATCAATAAGGGTTTATGAAGAATGTGTCAGGCACTATGCTAAGTGCTGGGGAGACAAAGAAGGAAGAAAGATAATTGCTACCTCAAGGACAGGGGTGGGTGGGGAACCTGTGGCCTGGAGGCCACATCTGGCTTCTAGGCCCTTGGGTGTGGCCTTTTGATTGAGTCCAAGTTTTAACGAACAAATTCTTTTATTAAGGAGATATGTCCTGTGAAGTTTGGATTCAGTCAAGGGCTGGACTTAATGCCACAGGTTCCCCACCCATGCTCAAGGACCTCATAGTCTAATAAGGGAGACAAAAATGCAGAACACCTATGTACAAACAAGATCTATCCGAGATAAATTTGCAGATATGAATGTTTACAGGAAGATGTGGACAAGAATCACAGAATGAGAAGACTTGGGGAGATAACACTCAGGATGATAAGAACTTAGATTAAGCGTTCTGAAGGATGGTACCAGGGAAGAGCAGTTTAGTTTTGGTGTAAGCATAATGGACCAAGAGAATTGACCAGAAAAACATAAAATGAACTTTGGGTAATGAGCCTTAGAGGGACAGCACTCCTGACACATTTTCACTGAGGGTCAATGCACCTTACCTCATATAGTTCAAGGAAAAAGAGCTTTTAGGTGATATGTTTTTAAATCAATCTATTTTCCCCCAGAAGTAATGACATTATGAAAGATAAAGAATAGTTTGAACATTAAAACAATAATCATGACAAAAAAGTTCTCCCTGAATAGGACTTCATTATCTCTAGCATTCTTTCTGCTTATATTTTAATATCTTATCATTTTAACTAGTTTCAACATTGCTTTTCAAAGTGCTTGTGTGGTGAGCTTTAGCAATGATATTTTCCTTAGGAGAATACACACAATAGCTATATGCCACAAGAACAAACTGAAAGGGGAATTAAAAAAATAAAACACTTTGAAAAACTTATAATTTAATGACCGGTTTTGAGATGGAAGGTGTCAAAGATCATCTCCAAGTCTACACCCACATTTTATAGATCAAGACAACGAGGTTCAGAGAAATGTTAACAAGTTGGAAGTCTAAAATTGGCATTAAGATAAAAAAATTCTCAGGAACTGAATTTCTTTCCTAAGGGTTGAGCTCTTTTTCTTCTTAGAATCTTGAAAATTGAGATGTTATTTTTAATGAAACTCAAAGTCCAAAGAAGAGAAACTCTGACATGCTGGAGAAGAGAAAAATACTTTGATTAGAGAAAAAAAGAAAATAAGTATGGAATAAAGACCATCATTTTCCTTAGCCTTCTTGGTTTTGCCTCTGCCCAAGAGAACACGAAAAATAACTCCAAGAATAATGAAAATGAAGGATATCAGGAACTGTAACCACTTAGTATGAATCCTTCAAGGCAGCTGGTAAGAGCAGAACATTATACAGATTGTTCATAACATACTGAGTAAAAAGACATAGGTCTCTATGTCACCTAGCGATAAATGTAGTAAGAAGAAAGTGAGAAAAATGTATGTATAAAATATAAATAAACATGGGAAGATATATGAAATAATTTGAAGTGAAGCAAGCAGAACCAGGAAAACAAAATATACTCTGATCACCACTATCTAAATGAAAACAGTAACCATCCTCACAACAAATGAACCTGAAAGCTGTGTCATAGTAATGGTCAAGCTTGACCCTGGAGAAAAAAATATGAGAATGACTTCCCTTGCTTATTTGTAAAGGTGGGAGACAACGGTTGTGAAACATGACATATTCCATCAGACTTGGTTGGTATTATTGGTTAATTTTACTGCACTGCCTTTTTTTCTCTTTATTATAAGGAATGAGGAATTAGGTGCAATATGTTATGGAACGAAGACAAAATGTCTTCAGTTCTCATTAGGAGGTTCTGCTTGATTTCCACTCCAACTTCACCATGCTCCTCCTCTCTCTCCCAGAAAAAGCTCAAAACCGGGAAGCTCATCATAATGGAAATTCCTTCAACTTTGGTGATTTTGCCTCATCACTACCCTCAGTTGCCTCTACAGCTCCGATTGCAGAGTAGGAGAGTGAAGCAAAAAGAATCCCACCCCCCCCTCCCAAGTCTTCCTTTATAGAGAGTTCAGAATTCCCAGGCATCTCTTATTTTATCCCACCAACTGTTCTGCTTAGTTTTGACTCCAACATCATCATGCCTCCCCCTGCCCTCACACCAAGTACCCTTTGCTTTCCTCCCCCTGCTTTCTTGTATATTGTCTTCTTCCATTAAATTGCAAACTCCTGGAGTGCAGGGGCTCTCTCTTATTTGAATCCTCAGAGCTTAGTACAAGACCTGGCACAGAGTAGGTGCTTCATAAATCTTTATTGTATTGTATCCACATGATATTTTTAAGATAAGTATGTACAATAGTGAAAAGAGTGGGGAGTCAACACATAGATTTCTGAATCTTTTCAGTTCCACCTGAGCAAGAAGTTTTCCATTGTACTCAAGACTCCTAAAGTAGATTGCTTCAATTTCTCCAAGGGACTATCTTGTTTAATCATGGCATCATAGATTTTAGAGTTGGATGGGACCTTAGAAATTGCCTTGTCTAGAGGAAACCTTAAATGTAAGTGTTTAATAAATGCTTGTGGAATTGGAGAGAATGGAATGTAATTGAGAACTCTCCCTGTGTTATTCTGGAAATTTAGAACTCACTGTACTGTGGTGGGAGCTGTGAGTGAGGGATGAGTGGGGGAAAGATGGAGCCAGCAAACCAGCACTATGAATGAGATCCATTTTTCTTGTTGTTTGTGGTCCAATATTCACAGCAATAAGATGACATACCGGCTCTCCATGGCCTGGATGATGCATGGATTGGGAATGGGGATGCTATACCAGAAATTTGATATTTTACACAGACAAGGGGAGTCTTTGAGACTTTTAGCTAGAAATGACTCCTGAAATTTAGGATGAGACTGGAACAAGTGGTTTTGGAGTCTAGATAACCATAAAAGAAGAGATGTGGATCCATAGCAACCTTTGACTGGAACTGAAACGTTGTTCCCCAAAGCTCTGTAGAAGCATATTTTCAAATGAAAGCTGATAAGTCAACTTTTAGCCAAATGTTAAGTAAAACAGTTGACTGATTCTTGAGCATGAAAAAACACAAGTGCCATGATTTCACGTATATTGCACACAGTTATAAACAAAGCCAACCATGGAAACCTTGAAAGTTGATACACAATGCTGAAGGAATTCTCAGTGAAAACTCCAAAGTGGTCTCTACCCTGAAAAAAACTGGGACCTGAATAGAGCAGCCCCACTGATGACTGTCAGAAGGTGAAAGGTTTGCTTAGATTTGGATTTCCAGATGTAGGACTATGGTCAGAGGTTAAACATTTGAAACCTGAGGTAATACTTGACTGGAAATAGAAATGGGGAAGAGGAAAGCCTGTTTCTGTGCAGCTGTTAGCATTATTTGGCTGAACATTTTAGGATATTTCAAAAGTTCTTTCAGTTTGGATGTACCATGAATAGTTAATGTGTGCTTTTGAATTTTAAGATGAACAATGATGAAAATGTTCCTGGTTTACTTAGAAGTCAAATGTAATTGAAGAAAATATGAAAGAATACTTCTATGTAAGGTTGATTATTTGACCTTTATAACATCTGTTCTATAAACTAATGTTTATACTCATAAACTCCCCACTCTCTCCTTCTTCTGGGTCTTCTCCTGAGTCTCATAATCATTTTATAATCAGAATTTTAGGGTTGGAAGAGAGAGAGATCATCTGGTGCACCTTCAGCCAGGACCACCCAAAATCTTCTAAACAGATAAGAATCTGTCTATTTTCAAAGTCCTTTAGGAAAGATTCTACAGTCTCCCCTGGTACTTTATCCAATGTTTTAACAACACTCCTTATTGGGGAATTTTTCCTTATACTTAACTTAAATCTCTGATGGCGATTCTCATTGTCCTACTCTCGATGGAGATTTAAAACAGCTGGTTTCCATGTTGCATGTAGGAACTACTCATATACTTGAAGCTATTATTAAACCATTTTTTCTTTCTGGAGGCTAAATAATTTTGCTTTCTATAAGCTTTTTCAATAACTTATATTTCAGTTGGCGTGAGCTAGTTAAATATCTTAAATGAGAGAAAACAGAGGGATACCCTGATACCCAAGTATACCTGAAAATATTTTAAAAGGGGGAAGGTAATTCCTCTAGTATATTCAGTAGATTCTTTACAAAGGAACTATGGGACAAAAATACAACATGAACATAAATCACAGAGGATAAGCAGTTGTTTGAGCAATAGTCCACATTGGTGGGAAAATGACTACAACAGCAACTACTATTATTACCACTACTAATTATAATAATTAAAATTTACATATTACTTTGCATGTTTTATCTCATTTAATCTTTATTATAGATCCATCAGAATAACAAGGACCTGAATAACATTCATTTAATTCAATTTATAAAACACAGAAAGTAGAAGTTACAGTGGACTACAGAAATTGCTTAGTTCAAGTCTCTTATTTTATAGATGAAGAAATTGAAGATAAATAGTGATAGTCAAATGAATAGTGACAGTTAAGAATCAATTGAATTGAATTAAATTCAGCAAGCATTTATTAAATGCCTATTCACTTAAAGGCACTAGGTACCTGAGCATAAAAATGTTAAATGACATACTCCCTGCCCTCAAGAAATTTACATTATTTTGGGGATGGGAGGAGGAAATGATGGTTTGATATAATAGTAATTCAAGGTAGAATAAAAGAGAATCACAGAAATCCAGTCAGACTGCCTTAGGAAAATCTGATGAGGAAAAAACACTTCCAAGTTGAGGGCATCATGAAAGTCTTCAAGGAGCAGGTGTCTCCTGCTTGGGGTGTTAGATCATTGACAGGATCACCTCTTATGGACAGAATAATGCAGCAAAACAATCCCTCCATGTGCGTAACTGATTTTTAGTTCTTTTCTCACCATATCTGCTTAATGGGAAGGTAATTAGGAATTTTCAGACTTCCTTGCAGTGACAAGTCTCTAGTCACTTTATTATATGTGCAGTCAAGTTGTCACATTCATTTTAATATCAGAAAGATTTTAGAATCACATAACAGAAAGCAATACTTAAATTATAGCTGGTCTCTTTTCCTACTTTCAGGTCAGAATGCATTTACCATTGGAATGAGAGGAGAAGGAGCTTTAGAGAGGAGTTCCTAATTCAAACCCTTCATTTTGTAGATGAGAAAAAAAGAAACCCAGATAGGGTAAGTGACATGAAAATATCACATAGTGAGTCAAGGATAGAACTTAAATCACAGCAAGATGAAAGAAGAATCTTATTTCTGAGTCTAGAATTTAACAAAATCTCTGACTTGAAACCCTTTTTTTCTTAATATAAATGCCTCCTGCTGCAGCCTGTAAGTCCACTTCTCTTAATTTGTTATTGTTGGAGACAGAATTGCCTTGCAAATGCTTTGCTCGAGCTGTAAATATTGTCCTCCAAGTTATTAAATTCGTAGAATGTCAGACTTAGAAAGGACCTCAGAAGATATCTAGTCCATAGATGGCTTTTATTTTCGTCTTTGTAATCCTAGCATCTGACCCTAGCCCATAGTGGATGCTGCATAAATGCTTGTTATCTATTGATGGGTAAGGAAAACTGAGGCCCAGAGAAGTTAAATAATTTATTCACTCTCCTACAAGGGTATTGGAGCAGGATTTGAACCAAGGGCTCTTTATTCCAAGTCTAGAACTCTTTCCACTACTATCTTTAACTTTAATGCCAGAGCCAGAACTGGGAATGAGCAAGATAGGTAGCAGGAAGGTGATTTTGCTCTTTAATGAATGTACATATCTCAGCATTGTAAACTTATTCTCTCCTCACTGTGAGGGCATTTATTTCATGATAACTTGCATGTGCTAGAGTGAAGGCTACAGGTTTCTGGTGGATGTTTAGCAGAGAAGGGAAATAATTTCCAAAAGCTGTATTTTCAAAAACTGTTTCCCAACAGTTTTCAGACTTAGCTCTATGCACACAAATGCCTCTTTCTCATCCTGATAGGCAGTCAATAAATATTTGTCGGATGCTCTATTTTGAATTTCTAATTTCCTCAAAAGCAATGACATCTCTCCCACCCTATTTCTTCAAAGTGGATTCTGACTTGACCTATGGCAAAATGAACTGGAAATTTCACAGAAAAGTTTACTCTTAAAAGATTTTGATCCTGGTATGTAGACAAAATAGGATCAAAGTAGCTTTGAATAAATTTGCACATTTGGAAGCATTTAACAGTATAAAACCTCTGAACCTTGGAAGCTGACCCATCCCTAATTTTGGCTTCCTTGGCTCTGCAGCTGTGTTACCCAAACTTACTTCAGACTAACCGCCCTCCCCCAGTGTCCAATCTTCTCCTCAGTAGAAAGCTGTCCCAACCCATTACCATCCATGAAGAGCATTATATTCTAATGTTTAGATTGTGTTAGATCTCTTTGGGCCACAAATCCAAAGCTTGACTGTAGTTTTAATATAATTTTCAAAGTAGCATTAAGAACAGAGGTAGGAGCCAATCAGACGGCAGAAAATTTGTAAATATGATAATTAGATAAGAATAAATAAGGATGCATTCAACATTTTCCTAATCACCAAAAAAGGGGGAGGAAGTTTTGCAGTTTTTAACTCATTAGGATGAAACATTTCATAAATAAAAAGTAAAATAATATCAATAAAATAATAATTTAAAATAAAATAATATTAATAAATATTAAAATTATTAACCTATATTTTTAAAATCTTGATTTTGGGCATCTATAGACATTATGGAGGTCAAAATAGTTAAGTCCTACATTTCAGTCCTCCAGCATTATAATCACATCTTTCGAGGTCTTCTGTCAAACAGTACCAATCTTACCCTAGGATTCCCATATCCTCCTTGTCTAAGTTCCCCTGCAAAGGCTCCTTCCAATGTGCTGGGGGAGCACACAGTGTATACGTATGTTCTTGATATCTTAAGAATCCCAATAGTTTTAGACCATGAGTTGTCCACAGGTTATCCCTTGCTCTCATCATTGGGACAACCCATCTTCTCTTTTTTTATATTTCTTTGATAACATCCCTTATTTCACTTGTCCTGGGAAACTCCACATTTTTCCTTCATTGCAACCTTTCCACAGCCACTATGTGCCTCATCATTGCCTTTTGAGTGATCCTACATTTCCATTTTCCTGTGACTCGCAGTTACATTGCATCACTGGAGAAGATTGATATTAAAAAGAAGGACTTGTGTTTCATGGACAAACTTGAGATAATCAAAAGCATGTTATTATTTCCTAAAGGCGATGCAACTGGCTCTATATTAAATAACATAATTCTAAGATAGCACCAAGAAAATTCACATTTGTTCTTGCTAGGTGCCATAATCAATCTGACTTCCAATACTTATTAGAGAACTGAGTATTGGCAAACCACTTAAACCTCCCTATTTCTAAAGCGACTCCCTTGTGACTTATCTATTAAGTTGTAGAACTATTTCAATCTGCCTTGGTGGAGGAATTCCCCACACTGGGAGTTCCCACACAATGACAAAGTTATTGTCCTTTGTATGTGAATATAAGTGCTGTTAGTCATTGCTTTCAAAATTTAAAGAGCTTTATATGATCCCCAAATTATTTAAAATATGCAAATTTGTTTGAAATATATACTTAGGAACAGCTATGTGTGATGGCCTGATAGAAGGCTATGTTGATAATACTTTTCTCTATTTCTGATAGATGAATTACATGCTACACTAACATCCTTTCATAATATAGACTTAGAATATTAATTGAACAACAAATACCCATTTATGGACAGCGGAGTGGCACAGTGGCTAGAGAGCCAATCCTGGAATCAAAAGGATCCAGGTTCAAATCTGGTTTCAGATATGTACTAGTGGTGTGACCCAGGCAAGTCACAATCCAATTTACCTCAGTTTTCCATCTGTAAAATGAGTTGGAGAAGGAAACGGCAAACCAATCCAGTGTCTCTATCAAGAAAACCCAAATGGGGGTCACAGAAAGTCAGATATAACTGAAACAACACAGCAACAATAACCATTAATTAAACACGTACTATTTGCCAGGTACTATACTATCATTATACTTGGAAAAGACCGTAAAGACTATTTAGTACCACACTCTCACTTTACAGGGGATAAGTTGAGTCTTAGGATGATGAAGTGAGTCATCCCAGGTCATAAAACTAGCTAATAGCAGAGCTGGGACTAGAATTTGAGTCTCCTTCTTCCTAGTCAGGACCCTTTCCATTCCTCAGTCTAGATCTCTACCATTTGGCTCCCGCCTACCCCAATATTCTGTTTTCATAGTTTTCCTATAGAAAGAGCACTGAGTTACAGAACATGAGTTCAAATGCTCGCTCAGCACACACTGCCTGGGTGTCATTTAACTTGCATTCAGACTAGATAACCTCTAAAAGACTTTCCAGTTCTCTGAACATATCACTTTATGCATACTCTTTTCAGTCAAAGTAGAGCTGGCTGTTTCCATTACTGTCAGTGACTTTGAACACGTTATCCTCTGTGTCTGGGATGCACTTCCTCCTCACAGTGCTGCGAGTCTAACTGGATGATTGGCTATTCCCATTACAGCTGGTGGATTTGAAGAAGTGGTCCCCTTTTATCTGATTCTCACAATATCTTTGGGAGGCATAACTGGTATTATTATCCCTATTTTACAGATGGGGTAACTGAGGCAGATTTTTCCGGGTCAAGTTTTTCTGACTCCAAGTTCATTGTTTGCTGTGCCTCCCAGGTACAATCCAGCCTCTCCCTGTTTGGTAATAAGTTTTCCCTTAATTCTAGATCTCTCTCAACTTTCTTCTATTAAAAAAAATGACCTTGTTCATCCATTTGGACTTTACTGTGGCATGATTAAATAATCTAAGGGTACTTAGCTTGGAGCAAAGAAAATATAAGATAGAAAAGTGTCTTCAAAGGGCTTTTTCACAAGAAAGGGAAAAACTTGTCACAATTAGTACTTTCCAAACAGAATAGGCTGCTTTAAGGGAACAGTGAATTTCCTGTTACTGGGGATCCTCAAGTTGAGGCTGGATAAACATTAGCCATGGATGTTATAGGTAAGATTCATAATTTGGGTAGGGGATAGACTATATGAATTCTGAGTCTTCTTCCAACTCCAAGATTCTAATATGTAAGCTATGGTTAATTCAGAGGTTTGTTTCCATTGAATATTTCCAAGTCAAATATTCTCTGGTACCTTTGAGATTATACATACATACACAAACTTATATGTGTATTTATATGTGCATGTGTATATATACATACATGTATATATGTATGTATGTGTATACATTGTGTATACATACACATAATCCTTAGTTAGAAAGTAATATCATGTTTCATAATATTGACTGCCCATATATCTCCCTAAACAAGCTAGAAAATCTGATATCTGCTAACACAGAGAGACCCCATACTCCAGTTTATTTGGGACAAATGCTTTGAAGCTCTTTGTTTTCAGTGTCTAGTATAACTGTGTTGACCTATTTTGTGTCTAATGTGTATGGTATTGTAGTGAAAGCTAGGTTCAAAGTATCAGGTAATGCTGACCTACATTATTTTTCTTTTGTATTTTTTAAACTGAAATCCTGAAAATTGGATACACAATAAGGAAAGAAAAAGAAACATATTATGAACTTAAATATTAAAACAAATACAAAATAAGAAGAGGAAAAAGAAGCACTGCCATGTGCATAGCAGAACATGAGAGGATTCAATATATATAGCAATAAATTTCCATTTCAAGAAAGCCTATATGATAAATACTACACATTGTGTTCAGGGTTGTCCATTTTTTTTTTTTTTTGTATCCTTGTAAGTTTTCTTTTGTTCTCTCCTGTGCTGTGCAATACCATAGTGGCTGTCCACTGATCTCTCATTGCTTCCATTTGTTAACCCTTTCTATTAGCTTTCTCCATTGGTAATATTTTTCATTAGTTAATTTTCACATTTGAAATATGCTTTAAATGAAGTTAGGAATTCTAAAAAGCATTCTCAAAGGAATTCTAAATTATAAAAGCTAGGAATTCAAAAATTTTGAAGGATTCCAATACAAAAGCATATTGATGTCATTAATAGCAAGAAGGTCAATTTAGCAAGAACATAGAGTTCATGTATTATATCATGATTATATCATATTTATTATTATTATATCATAATTATATCATATATATTACACATGCTAAATAATAATCTGGAAAAGGCATCATGGAACCAGCTTGTGAATGGCTTTGTGAAGATCAAAGGAGATAATGGATATTGAAGGCTTTTCAGACTTTAAAGTTCTATAATCTGTGAATGAAATGAACTATAGTCTTATAGCCTTCACCTAGAAAACTTGGGAGAAAGTATACATGATAGCCATACTCATGCCCATTTGTTAAAACCAACTTCCCAAAATATCTGTCAATACCAAGAGATACATTATTGAGTTTGGGAGTTCCTCCAACCTACTCTTATGAGTCCTTTATTAGTCTGTTGTTATCTCTCTGTTGAAATGGGACCCAGGTAAGATTTTCCCATTACATTCTTCCTGATGTTTCTCATAACTTCATAGAATGCACACCAAATACCTTTAAAGCAGGTTAAGGTGAGTTTCTACAATGTTTTCCAATCTCTCTCTCTCTCTTTCTGTTCCTTCCTTCCTGATTTTTTTACATAGCAAAATTTATCCTAGTATTCCTGTCCCTTCCAAGAGACATCTATATACAAATAATTTTTTCATGCAAAACATATTTCCATTTTAACCATAGCACAAAAAAGCAAGAAAAATAAATGAAGTGAGAAAATTCGACTTTAATACGCACTCAGAGTTCGTCAGCTCTATCATCAGTCCTTTGGATCATTGTATAGCTCAGAGTAGCTGAGTCTTTCATAGTTGATCATTAAAACATTGCTGTCTGTGCACAATGATCTCCTGGTTTTTCTCACCTCACTTTGCATCAGTTTTTCTGAAATCACTCCCACCCCAAAAATGTCTTATAATACAATAGCACTTATCACAATCATATACCATATCCTGTTCGGTCATTCCCCAATTGATGAGCATTTCTTCAATTTCCAATTCTTTGCTATGACAAAAAAGAGCTGCTAGAAATATTTTTGTACATATAGGTCCTTTCCTTTTTCTCTGATCCCTTTGAGATATCAACCTTGTAGTCATATTACTGGGTGAAAGGGTATGCACAATTTTATAGCCCTTTGGGCATAGTTCCAAACTGTTCTCCAGAATGATTGGACCAGTTCACACCTCCACCAACTGTTCATTAGTGTAGCAATTTTCCATCATTCCCTCCAGCATCTGTCATTTTTTATAAGTGTGAGGTGGTATCTCAGAGTTGTTTTAATTTCCCTTTCTCTAATCAATAGTGATGTATTTTCTCATAGCTTTGATTTCTTCTTCTGAAAACTATTCTTTTCCATTGACCATTTCGATTTCATTCCATTTCCATTTCAGTTGGGGAATGGATCTTATTTTTATAAATTTAACTCAATTTCTCATATATTTGAGAAATAAAGTCACCCAACTGAGTGTATACACACACACTGAATGTATACACACACATGCACACTCATTCCTTTTTGAACCAACTTTGATAGGAAGAATGAGGTTCATGTATTGCCTACAACTTCCCCATTTTCTCTTCCACCATAAAAAGTTTTCCTTGTGTAGTTCTTTTATATGAGAAAAATTTCTCCATTCTACCTCCCCTGTCCCATTCTTCTACTCCATCCCTCTTTCTCACCCTTCCTTTTTTTGTTGTTTTTAGAGATCATCCCAGCATAATCCTCTTCCACTCATGTCCTCTGTGTATGGTAAAGTTCATAGGAGTTACATGTATCATCTTCTGAGAAAGGAATGTAAATAGTTTAGCTTTATTGACTCCCTTATGATTACTCTTTTATGTTTTCACTTTAGTGATTCTCTTGAGTCATGTTTGAATGCCATGGAACAGCTAGGTGGTGCAGTGGATAGAGCTACAGTGCAGAAGTCAGGAGGACCTGAGTTCAAATCTCACCTCAGACACTTGACACTCACTAGCTCTGTGACCTTGGGCAAGTCACTTAACCCCAACTGCCTCATCCTGGGCGATCTCCAGTCATCCTGAGGAATATCTGGTCACTGGATTCAGATGGTTCTGGAGGACAAGTGAGGCTGGTGACCTGCACAGCTCTCCCTCACTCAAAATAAAGTCGAGTGTAAGTCATGTCACATTTGAATGCCAAATGTTCTATTCAACTCTAGTCTTCTCATCAGGATGCTTGAACTTTTTGAGTCTCATTAAACATTCACTTTTCCTCCTTTTTGTGGGTTGAGTGTTCTTAGTTGTTAGTGTTCTTAGTCCTAGCTCCTTTGCCTTTCAGAATAACATATTTCAAGCCCTCTGCTTCTTTAATATGGAAGCTGCTAAATCTTATATGATCCTGATTGTGGCTTTACAATATTTGAATTGTCTTTCTGGCTACTTGAAGTATTTTCTTGACCTAGGTGCTCTGGAACTTGGTTATAATATTCTTGGCAGTTTTCATTTTGAGATCTCTTTAAGGAGTTGATCAGTGGATTCTACTCCCTGTCTAATATGTGGGAGCAATTTTCCTTTATAACTTCTTGAAATATGATTTCTAGACTCCTTTTGTATCATGACTTTCAGATGATCCAAAAAGTCTTAAATTGTCTCTCCTCCATCTGGTTTCTCAGTCAATTGTTTTTCTGATGAGATATTTCACATTTTATTCCATTTTTTTTCATTTGTTTGGCTTTGTTTGATTGTTTCTTGATGTCTCATGGGGTCATTAGCTTCCACTTTTGTAATTCTAATTTTTTTTAATATAAATTTATTTATTTAACTTTTTACATTCATTTTCACAAAATTTTGGGTTCCAAATTTTCTCCCCATTTGTCCCCTCCCTCCACACCAATACACCAAACATTCTAATTTTCCCTATCACCAATCTGCCCTCTCTTCTATCATCCCTCCCTTCCCTTGTCCCCATCTTCTTTTTTGTCCTGTGGGGCCAGATAACTTTCTATTCCCCATTACCTATATTTCTTATTTCCTAGTAGCAAGAACAATACTCAACAGTTGTTCCTAAAACTTTGAGTTCCAACTTCTTCCCATCCCTCCCTCCCTACCCATTCCATTTGGGAAGGCAGGCAATTCAATATAGTCCATATCTGTGTAGTTTTGCAAATGACTTCCATAATAGTCATGTTGTGTGAGGCTAACTGTATTTCCCTCCATCCTATCCTGCCCCCCATTGTTTCTATTCTGTCTTTTGATTCTGTCCCTCCCTGAATGTTGACTTCAAATTGCTCCCTCTTCCCATTGCCCTCCCTTCCATCATCTCCCCCACCTTGCTTATCTCCTTCTCCCCACTTTCCTTTATTGTAAGATAGGTTTTCATACCAAAATGAGTATGCATTGCATTCCTTCCTTTAGTCGAATGTGATGAGGGTAAACTTCTTGTTTTTTTCTCAGCTCTCCTCCTTTTCCCTCCACTAAAAAGTCTCCTGCTTGCCTCTTCTATGAGAGATAATTTACCCCATTCCATTTCACCTTCTCTCCTCCCAATACATTTCTCTTATACATTTACCTTAATTTCTTTTAAGATATGGTCCCATCCTATTCAATTCACTCTGGGCTCTCTATCTCTGTGTGTGTGTGCATATGTGTGTGTGTGCACACATATGCATGTGTGTGCACATGTGTACATGTGTGTGTATGTGTGTGTAATTCCACCAACTACCCAGATACTGAAAAGTTTCAAGAGTTACAAATATTGTCTTTCCATGTAGGAATGTAAACAGTTCACTTTTGATAAGTTCCTCATGACTTCTCTTTGCTGTTTCCTTTTTCATGCTTCTTCTCATTCTTGTGTTTGAAAGTCAAATTTTCTTTTCAGCTCTGGTCTTTTCATCAAGAATGCTTGAAAGTCCTCTATTTCATTGAAAGACCATATTTTCCCCAGTTTTGCTGGGTAGGTGATTCTTGGTTTTAGTCCTAGTTCCTTTGACTTCTGGAATATCCTATTCCACACCCTTCAATCCTTTAATGTAGAAATTGCTAGATCTTGTGTTATCCTGATTATATTTCCACAATACTGGAATTGTTTCTTTCTAGCTGCTTGCAATATTTTCTCCTTGACCTGGGAACTCTGGAATTTGTCCCCAATGTTCCTAGGAGTTTCTCTTTTTGGATCTCTTTCAGGCGGTGATCGATGGATTCCTTCAATACTTATTTTGCCCTCTGGTTCTAGAATATCAGGGCAGTTTTTCTTGATAATTTCATGAAAGATGATGTGTAGGCTCTTTTTTTGATCATGGCTTTCAGGTAGTCCCATAATTTTTAAATTGTCTCTCCTGGATCTATTTTCCAGGTCAGTTGTTTTCCCAATGAGATATTTCACATCATCTTCGATGTTTTCATTCTTTTGGTTTTGTTTTGTGATTTCTTGGTTTCTCATAAAGTCATTAGCTTCCATCTGTTCCATTCTAATTTTGAGAGAACTATTTTCTTCAGTGAGCTTTTGAACCTCTTTTTCCATTTGGCTAATTCTGCTTTTGAAAGCATTCTTCTCCTCATTGACTTTTTGAACCTCTTTTGCCAATTGAGTGAGCCTATTTTTCAAGGTGTTGTTTTCTTCACCATTTTTGTGGGTCTCCTTTACCAAGGTATTGACCCGTTTTTCATGCTTTTCTTGCATCTCTCTCATTTCTCTTCCCAGTTTTTCCTCCACTTGTCTAACTTGATTTTCAAAATTCTTTTTGAGCTCTTCCATGGCCTGAGCCCATTGGATATCTATTTTGGATGTTTGGGATACAGAGACCTTGACTTCTATGTCTTTCCCTGATGGTAAGCATTGTTCTTCCTCATCAGAAGGAAAAGGAGGAAACATCTGTTCACCAAGAATGTAACCTTCTATGGTCTTATTTTTTTTCCCCTTTTCTGGGCATTTTCCCAGCCAGTTAATTGACTTCTGAGATTCCTCTGTACCCCAGCCTCACTAGTGCTTGGTGTCTGAGATTCAAATATTGCTCCCCAGCCTCAGGGCTTTCAGCAGTGAGCACAGCTTCTATTCAGGGTAAGATTAAATTCAGCTTCTCAGGTGGGGGCAAGGCTGCCTCCCAGGCTCAGTTCCCTGAGGGTGTGTATGTGGAGACCTTCAGTAATAGATCTGAGCTCGTGCCTGCTTTGGGATCTCCTGTCCGCTGCTTCCCCCGCTGCTTCCTCCCGAGGGGGCCTGAGTTATGGAGACACACTGCTCCCCTCTCGGCCAGTCCAGAAGTCTCTCTCACTGACCTTTGTGCCTGTGGGTAGAGGGAACTGCGTGGCTGCTGAAGATTCCATCCCTGAAGCCTGCTCGGATCTGGTCCTCTCCATGCAGCCAAGGCAGGGCTGGGCTCCGCTTTGGGTCCGGTGCATGACAGACCTTTGGTGCCAGTTTTTCAGGGCTCTCTGGAACAGAAATTTCTTCCACTCCGTTGCTGCACAGCTTACACTGCTCCAGAATTTGTTGGGAGTTCCTCTTTACAGGTAATTATGGGCTGCGGATTCGGAGCTAGCATATGTGAATCTTTCTACTCCGCCATCTTGGCTCCTCCCCTCTAATTCTAATTTTTAAGGAGTCCTTTTCTTCAGTGAGCTGCTATACTTCTTTTTTCATTTGGCCTATTCTGCTTTTTAAGGAGGTTTTTTTTCCTTCAGTATCTTTTTTGTGCTTCTTTTACCAAGCTGTTAATTTTACTTTCATAATTTTCTTTCCTCACTCTCATTTCTTTTTCCAAATTTTTCTCTACCACTCAACTCTTCCTTTAACTTTTCTAGGAACTCTTGCTGACCTTAGGTCCAATTAGCCTTTTTTGAGGCTTTTCTTGTAGTTGTTTTTACATTATCGTCTTCTTCTAAGTTTATGTTTTGATCTTCCCTGCCACCATAGCAACTGTTTATGGTCAAGGTCTTTTTGCTGTTGTTCTTTATTTCAGTTTATTTCTTGACTTTGAACTTTGTATCGAAGTTGAGCTCTTCTCACTTAGCGGTGGGGAGGCTCTATTCTAAGCTTCAAGCTTTTTCATGCTGCTGTTTTCAAAGCTAGTTCTGAAGATCTACAAGTTTTCAATACTTCCAAGGTGATGTGATCTTGGGAGAGGTTTGGTCACTGCTCTCCTGGCATGGAATCTGGTGTTATACTCCAGAAGTGCCTCTGCTCCTCTACATCTTCAAAGGACAGCACTCCTCTTGGCTTTGGAACTGTGCCCAGGTCCCTTGCTTGGTTGTGACCAATCACAAGTGCCCTTTTCCACCCCAGAGCTGCATATAGGCAATAGAGTTGCCTATCAGTGCCAACTGCACTCAGCGCCAACAAAGGATCTCCCATAATCTCTTTCTGACCAAATGTCCAACCCATTTATCAATTCTGTCAAGGTTGTCTTTAATGCTCACAGCTGGTGTTGCTGCACATGCACTCAGAACTGGCTCTTATCCTGGTGTGTATCTGTGTATGTATATACATATATACTCATATGTACCTTAAAATACAACATATATACCATAGATCTGTGACACAGTTTATTTATATATTTACTTATTATATTGATAATAATTATATATTACATTAATAACATAATTTATTATACATGAACATAGGCATTTGTTTGTCTGTATATCTTATTTAGCAAACTATTATGTAAGAAAGAAATTTGATATAATTTTCCTCCATTTGGCGATTTTCTTGTCATAGATGAATTAATTTTGTTTGTATGGAAGCTTTTTCAGTTTCATGTAATCCTATTCATTTTATCCCTATCTTTATTTTACTCTCTATCTCTTGTATAATTAAAGTTATATTTCATACATATTCTGTGAAAGATATATGAACTACTTCTAATTTTTTATGATATGGTCTTTAGTATTAAGTTATCTAGGTTTTCTACTCTATTAAAAAAAAAGATGAGGGCAAAAATATGGCAGACTCTTCTTTTCTCTTGGTTTCCATAACTCTCCCCTTCTAGAATCTTCCTCCTCTCTGCTTCAATTCTCTGACAGTCATCAGTGCTCTTTTCACTACTACACACTGCTCTTGATAACAGTTAGTATCTATATGTACTTAAAATTTGCAAAGTGATTTATGTAGGTTGTCTCCTACAATCTTATCACAACTCTCTGAGGTAGTTGCAGGAAATTGAGAAAGAGAAAATAAGTGTCTTGCCTAGGTTGACATGATTAGGAAGTATGTTAATGAAGATTTGAACTCAAGTCTTCCTCATTCCAAATCCAGCACTCCATCCACTATATCACTTAGCTGTATGGAGAGCACCAAGACAACCTTGGGTAGTTGTCGATAAAGGGGGGCTTCCTGCTAGGAGGTCAGTGGAAGACTATACAACTTCTTTTGGTCAATTAATGCTGATACAACGATCTTGGGAAAGGAATTAGATTAATGACTTTCCTAATCATTCTGTAGTTCTTGGGTCTTGAGAGAGATTTTAGCTTAATCTTTACAATTAGTGACTTGTGACTATTCATCTGATATATCTCCACCTTCTGGAAATTTCCACTACAATGTCTGGTCATTTAGTTTTGTACTTAATGGAGATATAAAAAAAAACTCTCCAGTATCCTTCTCTCTCTTTCCAGTTTGAGTATGAAATGTATTTTTAACCAAACAAGGGATAGAAGATAAAAATAGGGGCAAATAGGGGGCACAGTGGTTAGAGCTTCAGCTCTGGTATCAGGAAGACCTGAATTAAAATCTTACCTCCAACATTTATGATCTGTGTGAGCCTGGGAAAACTGAACCCCGGTTTACCTCAGTTTCCTTATTTGTAAGTTGGGGATAATAGTACCTACCTCCAGAGGTTGTTGTGAGAATCAAACAGATAATAATTGTAAATCATTAAGCACTGTGCTTGGCATGTAATAAGTGGTCTAGACTGTATAATCTCCATTATTCCTTCCCATTGCATGATTCTGAAATTAAAGTAATTCCTTCAATGACTATTTAGTCAATTAGTTAACCAAAATCACGTTTATTATATCACATATAGTTGAAGGTAATAAAATTACCTATTTTATCATTCAGACTGTCTTTTCTGATGAGTTCAGTGGTCCAGACTTAACTTTATCCTCTCCTTTATTCTTTTTCCTCCCCTTCTTTCTGTCCTCTCCTGTCCCTTCCCTTCCTTACTTCTTCTCTCCTTTTCCTTTTCTTTTTTTCCCTCTTAAAGAAAACTTTTTGCATAAACTTGATATCAAGACAATCATTCTCCATTCTGCTTTCAAAATGAGAAAATTGAGGTCAAGGAAGATATGGTAATATGTGGGTTCCTATAGTATATGTCCTTGGGCTTCACCAGGAAAGCTGATCACCAGTTTACTTTTTCTTTATTATGTCCATCCACATGACTTCTCTTTGTATGTGTCTCCTCAGTTTTCCCACAAAGACATAAAAGAACTGAATAAAATTATCAAAGACTGTCTAATTTAGATCACCTCTGTCTCCTGTCAAGAAAGAAAACTTCTACCTTATGTTTATATGTAAAGCATTTCCATTTAGACAACTGAAAGGTTTTAAATTTTGCATACTTCACTTTATTCATGCTGTACTGATTGTAGTTGAAATCTGAGTAATATGACTTGTCCTTGACAGAAATCTTAAGATTGGAGACCCTAAAGCATTTTTACTTAAAATCTTTTAAAATGTTACTTTCTAAGTATTTTTAAATCTTATTTTTATTACTAGCAAAATCATTCACAGTACTAAAAAGTCTCAATTACAAGAGTAGGAAAAAATATTAAGATACTGGTTATTATGCCAAGAACTTTTAGAGAAAATTCCTGGGGCAATTTGGGGTTTCTATTTTAATTTTTGGCTCAGTCTATTAATACCTTTTATAAGGTGTCATTTATTGTTGCGGCATTGGACAAATAATGATAGATGAGTATATATTTAAAGAACATCTGTAATATAATTCAGGGCAAATTACAAATAATAGTGATTTATATTATTTTATAATTTGCAAAAATATATTTTTCTTTAAATTCATCTACTACATTAAGTGATATTGCTTCATCAGCTTGCTATAGCTCTACTTTAAATCCATTATAGATATATGATTTTCATGAAGCCCTACTGTATTTTAATAGAAAGATCCAAATAAATGAATCTTTAGAATTAGAGGATTAAAAGCTAATGCTCTAGTAAATGTGGATAAATTATTTAACTTCTGTGGGCCTCAGTTTACTCATCTGTGAAATTATAAGATTGCACTAAGATCTTCTGAAGGTCCTTTCTACTCTAAATCTTATGACTGATTTGAAGAAGACAGGTCAGCATCCTCATCTCAGATTCAGATAAATTAATTGTTGAATTGTACTCAATACTTATATATGGTTGAAATAGAATGCTTTGCTTTTCCAGAGTTTAACATCAAAGGTTCAAAAGTGAAAAATGGTCCCACTAAAGCCGATATTCTCTTTTTTTTTTTTTATTGCTTTTATCTTTTTTGAACATTCTAATACCCAATGGATGTGTGGTCTCATTGATATGGGTCCTCTCATCAATGATGCTGATCTCAACTACCCTTGTTGGCCCCATCCTGTGGGACTCTTGCCATGGTTTCCCTAAAATCAGCCCAAAGGGGTATATTCAGCGATTTGAGGTCCTTCCTTGAGTTCTCTTGATACTGTGAAAATAACAATGGAACACATGGGCTGTTCATCATTAATACCTTGCTCTTAATCTGTGGCCCCATCCCCATCTTCTTTCTTAGTCATATTTTTTTTAATGACATTGTTTATACCACATCCCAGATGCAATTCCTTGCCTGCAATGTATTGCAAATATTTCAAGCCCACCAATTATATCTGAAAAGTTATGGAATATTAAATGTCAGCATTCAGCCAGACTCTCTTGGAAAAGTACTTTACATAAGTTATTTCATTTGATTTTCACAACAGCTCTGTGAGATAAATGCTAAATTATTATCCGTCTTTTACATATATAAACTGAAACTGAGACAGTTTAAGCTATTTGCCCAGGTCACATAGCTAGTGCTCATACCTAGTTCAAGCTAGGATTAGAACCCAGGTTTTTATGCTTCCAGGGTCAGCATACTATCCACTAAGTTATCTAGCTGCTGATTTGATTTGCAGTTTTAGATCAAGGCTTAGGTCTGATATCTAGTAGATTCTTATTTAAGCTATTTTATTTTCATTTTAGCATAACATTTAATTAAAACAGAAGGCAGAGTATATCACAAGGAATTAAGTTCAGACAGTAGGAACTTCCCTGCTACATTTCCCCCCAAACTGCCCCTTCTACCCAAAAAATTAGACCAGTTTTCAAGTCACTCACTCAAAGTCAGTGCCAGCAAGCCTCTCCCTGTCTAGTCACAGCAAAGTAGCACCATCTTTGTTTATAATGACTGCTTGGAGCTGAAGAAGCAAAGGAAAACAGGCTTAACTAATTTTCCTTTTTAACAAGTTAATGAGGTCTGTTGGTTCTACTTTGTTGAAGAATGGAAAGGGACATCAGAATCCTCTGAATATGGTGCACTGGAGCACAGCCCCATTTCAGCAGCCCTACTTACGGCCCTGGTTGTATCTATCTTTGTGTCCCACAATATTTAGCACAGCTGCGCAGTGTACAATCAGTTAATTAATCAATCAACAGGTACTTATTAAATGCTTATTATGCACCAAACACTGGGTGAAGTACTAAGGATATAAAAAAACAAGAAGTAATTCCTCCTCCCCAAGAACTTATATTCTCTCCGGGGAGACAACATGTGTGTAGGATAAATTTGAGATAATAAGGAAAGGTACCAGAAGTTGGGATTATTGGAAAAAGCTTTGTGTAGAAGGTGATACTTGAGATGAGTCTCGAAAGACACAGGGAATTCATTGAGGCAGTGGTGAGGAAATGCACCCCAGTATTGGGGGATGATGACCAGTACAAGGGGACAGAGGTAACAGATGGAGTGCTGTGTGTGAGGAAGAAAAAGAAAGTCACTTTGCCTAGACCATAGACTTTGGGAGGGGGAAGAATGTATAATGAGTATATGTTATATTCACTAATGTCTAATGAGTCTACAGCCTCCAATGTATATTGGAGCCAGGTTGTCAAAGGCTTTAAAAGCTAAACAGATGAGTTTCTATTTTATCCTAGACGCAATTGGGAGCCATGGGAATTTATCAAGTAGGAAAGTGACATGGTCAGAGTATGCTTAAAGAAATTACTTTGGCAGCTATGTGGAAGATAGATTGGAGTGGAAAGAGTCTTGAAACAGGGAGACCAATTCAGAGACCTTTGCAATCGTTTAGGTAAGAGGTGCTTAATTAATGTTTGTGGAATTTGACCAAATTAAATTTGCCTTCTTCTTTTTCACAACACTTAAAATCTATAGACACATTTTCCCTTGGATATTAAAATAATTACTTTTGATACTTATAAAAAAATCTCCTTAAGCCTATCTCCAGACAAATGATCATTTCTTCTAAATTCCATATATATTCGATGAAGTGTCATATGTAATTTGTTAAGAGTATCCCAAGGTTTTGATAATGGTATAGTTATTCACAATCTTCCTATTTGATCTTTTTCCTCTAAGCAGAAGCCTATGGAATTATAATAACAATATAATTCTCTCACTAATGGGGAAAGAGATGCTTGTGTCCTATTTCCAAGGGCCCTTAACAATTTTCTTTTTCACAAAAGGACTGAGTTCAAACTTGACTTTTTCTTTTTAAGCTTCAAAGATGAGTACAGCAAATCCTTTTTCTACAAACAATGTGTACTAATTTACTGTCTTTGAGAAGAACCACAACATCTCCTGAACCATTTATAGTGTTTCTCAAAGGCTTAACACAGGCGCCAAACAATCCTATGGAAAAAAGAGAGGGGATGTTCTTTCTTTCTTTCCTTTTTTTAACAGAAATAAACATAATGTCAGTGAATTTTTCTTTGTTTATTTAATGAAAATTAAAACCACAGCATAAAAACTCTCCCCTTCTGCCATTCCTTTGATGATTCTAAATGCACCTTAATCTTGAATTTCAATCCCCATTGGAAATAAGCTTCTTCATTCCTTGGCCTGATTGCCAATGAAATATCTAATGCTGGAACACTTGAAACCTATAAGCCTGTTGATGACTAATGGAATCAAACCTATTTATTGCATCATACAGTTTCTTTTTTTCCCCTCCTTGTCTCTGGTTATAAATTCAATTTTTTGCCTTTTCAATTTTTTCAATTTATTTTGAGTTTTCAACATTCATTTCCACAAGATGTTGAGTTCCAAATTTTCTCACCATCTCTCCTCTCCCTCACCCCCAAACACAGTGCTTTCTGATTACCCCTTCCCTCAATCTTCCCTCCCTTCTATCACACCCCTCCCTTCCCTTATCCCCATCTTCTCTCTTTTCTTGTAGGGCAAGGTAGATTGCTATACCCCTTTACCTGTATTTCTTATTTGCCAGTTGTATGCTAAAACAATTCTCAACATTCATTCCTTAAACTTTGAGTTTCAACTTCTCTCCTTTCCTCCCTCCCCACCCATTCCCACTGTGAAAGCAAGGAATTCAATTTGGCTATATATGTGTAACTTTGCAAAAGACTTCCATAATAGTTATGTTGTGTAAAACTAACTATATTTCCCTTCATCCTATCCTGCTCCCCATTAATTCTATTCTCTCTTTTGACCTTTTCCCTCCACAAAAGTGTCTATTTGTAATTACTCCATCCTCCTATTTGTCCTCCCTTCTATCATCCCTCACCCTACTTATCCCCTTTCCCCATACTTTCCTGTAGTGTAAGATAGATTTTCAAACCAAAGTGAATGTGCATGTTATTACTTCCTTAAGCCAAATGTGATGAGAGTAAGCTTCACTTTTTCCCTCTCACTTCCCCACTTTCCCCCTTCATTGGAAAAGCTTTTTCTTGCCTCTTATGAGAGATAATTTGCCACATTCCATTTTTCCCTTTCTCTTCTCAATATATTCCTCTCTCACCCCTTAATTTTATTTTTTTTAGTTATCATCCCTTCCTATTCAACTCACCATGTGCCCTCTGTCTATCTATCTAGTATCTATCTATCTGTCTGTCTATCTGTCTGTCTGTCTATCTATCTATCTGCATCTATAGATATAGAAGTATAATTCCTTCAACTACTCAAATACTGAGAAAAGTTTCAAGAGTTACAAATATTATCTTTCCATGTAGGAATGTAAACAATTCAACTTTAGAAAGTCCTTTATGATTTCTCTTTCCTGTTTACCTTTCCATGATTCTCTTGATTCTTGTGTCTGAAAGTCAAATTTTGTATTCAGCTCTGGTCTTTTCATCAGGAATGCTTGAAAGTCCTCTATTTCATTGAATTCCCCTGAAGTGTTATACTCAGTTTTACTGGGTAGGTAATTCTTTGTTTTAATCCTAGTTCCTTTTACTTCTGGAATATCATATCCCAAACCCTTCAATCCCTTAATATAGAAGCTGCTAGATCTTGTGTTATCCTGATTGTATCTCCACAATACTTGAATTGTTTCTTTCTGGATGCTTGCAATATTTTCTCCTTGACCTGTAAACTCTGGAATTTGGCTATAATATTCCTAGGAGTTTTTCTTTTCAGATCTCTTTCAGGAAGTGATTGGTGGATTCCTTCAATATAATTCTTTTCAATTCTCTAGTTCTAGAATTTCAGGGCAGTTTTCCTTGATAATTTCATGAAAGATGATGTCTAGGCTTTTTTTCAATCATGGCTTTCAGGTAGTCCTATAATTTTTAAATTGTCTCTCCTGAATCTATTTTCCAGGTCAGTTTTTTTCCCAATGAGATATTTCACATTGTCTTCTATTTTTTCATTCTTTTGGTTTTGTTTCGTAATTTCTTGGTTTCTCATAAAGTCGTTAGCTTCCATCTGCCCCATTCTAATTTTTAAACAACTATTTTCTTCAGTGAGATTTTGAAACTCCTTTTCCATTTAGCTATTTCTGCCTTTTAAAGCATTCTTCTCCTCATTGGCTTTTTGGGCCTTTTTTGCATTTTAAGTTAGTCTACTTTTAAAGGTGTTATTTTCTTCAGCAATTTTTTGGGTCTCCTTTAGCAAGCTGTTGACTTGCTTTTCGTGATTTTCTTGCATTGCTCTTATTTTTCTTCCCAATTTCTCCTCCACCTCTCTTCCTTGATTTTCAAAATCTTTTTTGAACTCTTCTATGGCCTGAGGTCATTGCATATTTATTTTGGAGGTTTTGGATGCAGAAGCCTTGACTTTTATGTCTTCCTCTGATAGTATGCATTGTTCTTCCTCATCTGAAAGGATAGAAGAAAATATCTGGTCACCAAGAAAGTAACCTTCTATAGTCTTATTCCCACCCCCACCCACCTTTTTTTTGGAATTTTTCCAGCTAGTTACTTGACTTTTGAGTCCTTTGTCAATAGGAGCTTATACTCTGGGGACCTGTAAGTTCTCAGTTCCTTCAAGGTGGCACAATCAAGGGAGAGGAGTTTACTCCTCTTCTGGCCTACACTCTGGTCTGGGAGCAATTGCAAGTTTTTCTGCCCAGGATCTGCAAGTAGAATTCCCTCTCCAGAGCTTCCACCAGCTTCACCTTGGCAGTGCTCCTCCCCACCCCAGGATCACACTCAGGGCTGAAACCCAGATCAGCAGCTCAATTCTCCCAGAGTCCTTAGGCTGAGGACTCTAAAAATGGACACTGCTGCTGCTACCTGGGGCTAGGGCTAGGGGAGGACTCTGCTCCCTTCTCACTCAGGTGAAAGAACTTTCCCACTGACCTTTGAAGTTGTCTTTGGTGTTTGTGGTTTGAGGGATCTGGGAACTGCAGCTGCTTTGAGGTGGCACCCTGAAGCTTGCTCTGGTCCTGTCCCTGCCTTGCCACATGGCCAAGGCTGGGCTGTGCTCCACTCCAAGACCTCCTTTCTTGCCAGCTTTCCAAGCTGCCTTAGGCTGGAAATCTCTTTCCCTCTGTCATTTTGTGACTTCTCCTGCTCTAGAATTTGTTTAGAATCATTTTTTACATGTTTTCTATGGACTGTGGGGAGAAAAATTCTACAGATCCTCCTTCTACTTGGCCATCTTGACTCTGTCCCATATAAATTTAATTTTAAAGAATTTTTTTCTTACATAACGTCCTGTTTACCTCCATGGATGTCCCCAAGGATTTTCCCTTGTTTTTTTCCCTAATGCAGAGTGATAATATTTCCATTTGATTATTAGAGTAATTTTGAACTTCCAACCCTCACCACAAAAGCTTGCTAAAGAGTCCTTTATAATGGGTACTTCTGGTTTATGTAGCCTCCTAAAATAGCAGCCATCACAGTCCTAAGTCATTGACAAAACTTCCTCAGGCATAGCTTGCTCACCAACTCAAATTTTCCTTCCATCTCTATCTCTTTGTCCTTATATTCCATTCAACAAAGGGACAAACTTGTGTTTCTCACCATGGAAACACTGTCATTGCATTTGATAGCACACATCTCCATTTAAATGATTTGTGTATGATCTCTTCCTCCCTTTGACCCTTTCAACAGGGTCAAAAATGGTTGAATCTGGGAACAGTAATGCTAGCACAAAATAAAGATTGAACACGTCTAGTTGTACTGGGAGTAATCCTCATTTTCTGGTCTTACCCACTTGAGGTTTTAAAGGAATGGGGGACCTCAAGAAAGGTATGTCAGAGCTATGGGCTTGTGTATCATAGTGATTTAGGTCAGTGGAAAACCTGTACCTCAAGTGAGGAGTGGAGATAACAGTTGAACTGGGGAAGAAGTATGCTATCACAGGTGGACAAATGGTCCCCTTTACTATATGTTAGCAACCAGTAACAAATCTGTTTATTCTACACTAACTTCAGTCACATGTTCTGGTCACATATGTCCTAAATTATTTCCTTTGCTTCAAATGCACACAAGTCATCATTGACAATATGCATCAGCCTGCATATGTCCACCATGTGTTCATCCATTGCCCTCTGGGTCACCTATAGTTTTGAAGCCAAATAAATAGGAAAACAAATCTATCCTCCATCTGTTCTTGTAGATGGTATAATGGCAATTAGATCTAAATCCATCTAAGAAGTCCAGAATATTTCCCTCTTCTAAAATGAAGTTTCAACTGATTTTTCAAAATCCAATTTTACTTTTGTAGCATAGGTTATGTAGATGAGTCCAAAATGGATTTGTATGCAAATGTGTCAGCCATCGACTTGCTAATAAATATGTTTTAGTTTGTTTTTCCAACCTAGACACTAGAAAGATTAAGTGGTAATTTGGGATACAAATCACTTGGAATATCTAGGTTTTCTTTGTATTAGAAAATCCTTTATACTAGTGAAATATACACTGGTTGTATCATATGGACATAATAAAGTAATTTGCTTGCCCACTTAAATAACTAATAATTTTGTATTTTAGGTAGAAACCAAAGGTTTCAAAATCAAGAATAGCTGATTAAATGCAATAACAATTTCATTCTCACATGCAATTTTTATTGTTCAGCCATTTCAGCTGTATCTGATTCAATGTGACCCCATTTGGGATTTCCTTAACAAAGACATTAGATTGATTTGCCATTTCCTTATCCAGCTCATTTGAAGTTGAGGAACTGAGGAAAACAGGGTCAAGTGACTTGCCTGGGGTCACACAGCTAGTAAGTGTCTGAGGCTGGATTTGAACTCACGAAAATGAGCCTTCCTGACTTCTGGTCTGGTACTCTATCCACTGCACCTCCTAACTTCCTATTCTCATGTCCAGAGCTAACTTCAATTTAAAAAAAAAAAACAAGATGGGGGTGGGAACAAAACTATAGAGGTCTAGAGGAATGAGAATATAAATTTATATTTTGTATTTAAAGCTTAATGGGTATAGTCATTATAAAAGAAAATGTTTAGTGTAGTTTTCTATTAGGTATTGGAATTGTATATTCTACATATACAGTATATGGGTATTAGAATTGGAACAGACCTTAGTCATCCAATTCAACATCTATATTTTATAGATGAGTGTGGCCCCAGAGGGATTAATTAACTTGCCCAAAGTCACAGAGCTAATTGATATAAAAGCCTTGTCTAGAGCCCAAGTGTCCTACGTCTCAGTCCAATTCTGACAATGAAGTCCTGTTGAACAATGAGTAGAAAGGATGAACTTCATGAACCTTTAAAATTCTGGTAAATAGTTAATAGGGACCCAACATCCATATAACTAATCATCATAGGATATTTAAACTTTCTATCCCTTTTCAGTTCTGCTACACTGTGGGATACTATTTGGACTCATTATAGTAAGAGGATTAAAAAGTATGAATTAATACCTGAACTGGCACTACAGTTGGATAGGCCCACTTTGGAATAAATTCTTGGAAGTAAGGGCCAAATTAGGTGCCCAGCTACTTCTGAGAAGATGTCTGCATTGTCTACTTTGGGAGACACCAATATTTTCTGGGTGGATTAAGAATAGAAAGATTGGGACATTAAAGTGATAAAAATGCCCCCTTTTCAGTGAAGAATCCATATTTGTAATGCAGTTTGCAATATCTTTGCCACAGTGATGAAAGTAAGTCCAGCATATATGTTCATAACTATTGCAGAAAAGAAAATTGGAAAAAGTAGACAAAGAGTTTGTTAGATCTCTCCAAAATAAATCAACACATCCTTAGATACTTAGTGACTTCAATTTTGATGTAGGCATAAGGAAGGATGGAAAAATACATTAGGAAATACTTTACTGATAAAAAATCAAGAGGCTTGTAGAAAATACAAAAGTTTCCCAACATAAATCACAGATACTTTTGTCAATAAGATGGTACAGGAACACTGGACCTGGTGATCACCAAGTAACATAACAAAAATGAAATTGATTATGTTTTAACAGACAGGGAATTACTTATTAGTAATGCAGGAATTACTCCTAAATCATCGATCTGTAGACAGTGAGACTATACACTTTTTTGAGCAAAGATCAAAATTAATACAGAATTAGATGAAATAATAAAATTGGGAAAATTATGTGATATATGCTTAGAATATTCTAATCTAAATTATTGAGACAATCTATTGATGTAAAAATGTGACATGGATAGAAGGAAAAAGAGTTACATAGAATATAATCATTCCTAACATTTATCAAATGTAAATCAATTGCCACAACAAGAAGAACAAAAGAGCATTGAAAATAACCCAACCGGCAAACATTTTATATTCTTGCCAAAAACTGAGCTATGGTAGCAGAGGGCAATGCTAGTTTTGAATATAAATTCATTTGTAAAATCTTAGGGAGAAGAATGGTGAAGTATCAAGAGTAATATCACCTCATAAAATAGCAAGAAGCAGTAAAGTAAAAAACATGTTTTAAGAATACTTGGCAAGAAGTACAACTAAGCAAATTGATCCCTCGGGTATTAAATAAAAGAAAATGGAAGAAAGATGACAAACATGTGAAAAATGGAAAAGATCTGTAAAGGTGTTTATAACATACTCTTTTCACCATAAAGAACAAAGAACCCACCACATTTAGACTTTTATATCACAGTTCCAGATGTGCTTTATGAGGGAATTAAAATGGTATCAAACAAAAGAAAGAAGAAAAAAACAGCAGGGCTTGAATAAATATACAGAAAAGAGATTCATGCTCTAGGTGGCAAAGTTTTGAGACTATGGAGGATCTATTCTCAAGTTATCTGAAAGAGAAGAAGATACCAAAGCATAGAAGACCCAAAAAAAGAACAGAGAAAAAAAAAAGAAAAAGAAACCTCAGACATTATGGGAAAAAGTGACCAAAAGAATATTAATGACTACTACTGAATATACCTATTTTTAGTCAGTTGAGCAATGAGCATTTATTAATTACTTATTGTGTGTTAAGCATAGTACTGAGTCATAGGGATATGAAGACAAAAATGAATTAGTCCCTGTCCTCAAAGAACTTACAGTTGAGTGTGAGTGACAGTAGATCAACAAACACTTTACTGAGTACTTGTCAGTACTGTGCTTTATTTATTATGTGTCAAACACTATGCTAAAGACTAGGGCTGCAAAGAAAGGCAAAAACAAAAGTTTGTACCGAAGGAGCTCACATCCCAGTGGGAGAAACATGTAAATAGCTGTATATACATGACAACTTTGTACACAGCAGGAAATCTTAGAGGAAAGCACTGGGGGCAAAGGAGGGGACTGATAAAAGCATCTGGAAGATGGTCATGGTCATGCTCATACACAGGAACTCCTTTATTCATGAATTTATAAAGGTACAAAAATCTATAGCTCTCAGGATCACCCTAGAGGACCTTAACTTGGTGACTGCAGGGAGGAAGGATGGAGTGTAGGAAATAAGGATTCATTGAGTACCTACTATGCATATGTGATATGCTAAGTGCTATATAAATATCTAATCTGATCCTCATAACAGCTCTGGGAGATTGATCCTAGTCTTATTCTTATTTTACAGTTGAAGAAACTGAGGCAAACAGAGGTTAAATGACTTAGGGTTACACAGCTAATAGATTTCTGAGGCTGGATTTGAATTCAGATTTTCCTGATTCCAAGTATAGAGTCTTCTTTACTCTGATACCTACCTGAGCAGAGAACTTGCTGCACACTGAACATTTCTGGTATGAATATGATGGGATTCTCACAAGATCCTCATTTCACTGAATAATGTGAAAAATCTCAATGGATGTCAATCAAAAGATCCCTGTATATTAATAAACGTCTTTTCCCATTGATTTTGAGACAATCCTGCTCTTTTCATTCACAGATGCTGCTGTGTAGTAACCCTCAGGAATAATAATATGAGCTCACGTTTCTACAGCATTGTATCACTTAAGAGGCACTTTGCTCCTAAAAACTCTGTGAGGTAACTAGTGAAAGTATTAATATGCCTCTTTTATAGATAAGTTGTTGCTCAGAGAGGGGAAGCATCTTAGCCTAGCTCACACAGCTAAGGATAGAATTGGACCTCCCAACCAGGTGCTTTGATTCTGGTTTCATTGCTCTTTGATTACTTACCACAATGATTTATGACTAGAGTGATCCAGTTCTTCTTATTGCCTTTGTAGCCTTAAGCTGGAATGATTTTCTTTATTATGGATGCTTCTGCACAGTGCAGTCCCCGATGCTTCAACTACTGATGACTTCAACACATGATTATTGCTTTAGTACGATTAATCGGTCTCATCCCTGCAGTTTAATGAACAATTTCTTAATGTAACATATATTGAGTACTGCTGCATACTGTGATACTGTATCACTTGGCTTATTAGAAGTACTGATACATCATTTTAGCACACAATGAAAGGGAGACCTATACCTATTTGTAGGAAGAGAAGGAGGGATCTGTGAAGAGAGGAAAACAGAAAAAGAAAAAGATAGATCAAGGTTCTGAAAATGACAGAAAGGAGTGAAATCAAGTTCACAGGAATAGGGACTGGCCTTGGTCAAAAGCAGAGACTCAGAGATAAGGGAATCAGTCAATCAATAAGAATTAATTAAGAGGCACCATAACAAAATAGATAGTGTTTGAAGCCAGAAAGACCTCTGACATATGAGCATAGCTGTACTGGCTGTGTGACTGGATAAATACTGACCCACCCTGTATCACATAGCTATTACATGTTAGAAACAAGAGCTGAACCCCAATATTCTTGGCTGAGAGGTCAACGTTCTATTCATGCTACTTCTTATGCAAACAAATATAAACAAAATAAATATAAGATCAATTAACGGAGAAGAAGACCACTAACTTCCTGGGTTGGGGATGGAGTAGGAAGATCCACAAAGGATTCATTTAAAGAAAAATATTTGGGCAGTTTTAAAGGAAATAAAGTATTCTAAGAGGGGAGGGAAGGTGGGAGAAATGGACAGTAACCAATACAAAGGTTCAAAGTGGGGAGATTGAGTTTTGTACTTGATAAAAACAAGAGAGCCAGTTTGGCTGTACCTGTAGAGTGAGGGGAGGGAAGGGAATGAGAAATAGCAAAGAGAGATTTAGAGGAGAAGATAAGGGAAGTTGAGATGGTTCCCATAAGTTGCCTTTAAAGTTTTCAGTAAAGTGGAAGGCAAAGTCCTCAACTGAACTTGGGGCAAGGATGGGTACAGACAATCAAAGAGAAAGTTTAGAACAGATAGTGAAAGAAAGATGACCCAGAGTAAATAGTGATAAGAAAAGTTTGCAAAACAACAAAAAGGGCCCAGTTGACATTAAAGGTAAGTAAGTAATACAGACAGAGCACTAGGCCTTGAGTCAGGAAGACCAAATTCAAATCCTCCCTCATAGGCATTTCATCGCTCTGTGGACTTGAGCAGCTGCTCTCCAACCATGCTTCCAACATCTTGTACCTGTGAAACTGAAGTTCGTTTTTTGTTTTTTTTTCCTGGATTATTTTACATGGTGAAAATATAATTTTCATTATATCTCTGTTGAATTTCATCTTATTAGATTCAATCCAATTAATCTGATAATAATTAAATAAAGGATAAAAGGGAGATTCATAGATGTGGGTAGATGACTATTACAAAGTTAGATCCAAGGTGATATGGTTCAATGTTAATAACTTTGGAAGAGAAGAATTTGATGGTTGACTGGTCTCTTCTACCTCATCTTTCTTATAGGAGTCTACTTAGATTTCTTCCTTATCTCATTCTTCCTTGAACCATGGTTATTTGTATGCATGCCTTACTTCCTTTTTAGACTAGAGGTTAGGGGAGTGCAAAGCCTCAGAGAAGTAAAGTGACTTGTGAGATATTATTGAAGTGCCATTTCTAACTTCATCAGTGCCTAGGATATATAATAAATATTTTTAGTTGAATTGAACCATAGTAGCTGTTCAGAGAAGAGGTAGACAGAAAAGAAATTCGAATGTAGCAGTAGGTGGCTGAGTGAATCATTCAATCCTCTATATACTGAGAATTGGGTGTGGCTGATGGAGAGACTTCCCTTGTGGTATTCGAGGTCCCTTTGTAATTGAATTTGACAATTTCAGTGCCAAAGTAAAGAAATCCAAAATAAACTCAAGCAGTTGGTTGTCAATAATTGCCACTGATTCCTCCCTCCCCTAAGGGAGGAAAATTCTTTATTAGAACTCTCTTTTTCCTATGTAACTTAATTACTAGTGGTGGATTATCCCTCTATTTATTCTTGAATGTGCTGTCAGCCTTTGCATCCATAGGAACTCTCAAAATTGGACTACAATGAAATCAGCAAGAAAAGATCTTGACAGTTATAGAAAAATCTGGTTATCATTACGTGACCATCTCTCTTAAGATGAGTAATTTTATTCATTCAGAGACAGATGAAAAAAACATGGCAGTATATGGAAAATGAAGCCAAGATCAAGATGTTTTTAAACTACAAATGAAATGATAGTGGAAAGATTCATTCTTTTAATAGATAAAATAGTAAGATAGATAGTCATACAGAGATATCTATGTGCAACAGGGGATGGGGTGCTGACATTCATTTCAAATCTAGCCTGAGACACCATGTGACTATAGGCAAATCACTTAAAATCCCTCAGTCTCAGTTTTCTCACCTATAAAATGGCGATTAATAATAATTAATAATAGTACCTATCTCCCAGGGTTGTTGTGAGGATAGAGGAGATAAAATCTGTAAAGTGCTTCACAAAGTTTTAAATGTCATATATATATATACACACACACACACATATGCATATATATACATGTATATATATGCATATATATACATATATAATTGTTGTTTTTATGAGGGAAAAAGAAAGAATAATGATCTTCCTTTGATGTTTCAAAAGATGCATGATGTAGATATCTACTCTGTTGACACAGATCACAGCTTCACTACAGAGTGGTTGACCTTCATGAGTTTCCGTGGCCAAAATCAACAACAACCTTCATCACTCCTGCCCCACCACTCTTATTCTGGTGATAATCACCCTGGAAATTACCAAAGCAGAGTTTTGGATGACATTTTCCAGATCCATGCTTTGTCTTTCTACCATTGTAAGATCTGCGGAAGCTTTATAGTCCAGTGGAGTAGCCTTTGAGAACCCAGAATTGTCTTTAGAAAAGTAATAATATTAAGGAGCAGCTAGGTGGAATAGTGGATAGAATATCTTGGAGTCAGGTTCAAATCTAGCCTCAACCCTGGGAAAATCACTAAATGCTGTTTGCTTCAGTTTTTGCTTTTATAAAATGAGCTGGAAAAGGAAATGGGAAACGACTCCAGTATCCAAGAGAACCCTAAGTGGGGTCACAAAGAGTCAGACATAGCTGAAATAGCTGAATGATAACAAGAATAAGCCTTATGCCATTTACCTTATAGGGTTGTCTTAAGGAAAGTGCTGTACAAACCTCAGAGTTCTATTATAATTCTCTTAGGTGCTCCGCGTGTATCTGAGTGTATGTATTTGTTAGTGGGTACAAAAACAACACATTTCATAAACTTTCAAATTTTCAACTAGCACTCTCATTTCCAAAACTATACCTCTAGCCCCAAGCCCCACTTCTGAATCTTTACCTTTTCCTTAATATTTCTTTCTAAATGTCTCATCATCATGTCAAATTTAGCATATATGAAACTGAATTTCTTAAAATTCCCACCCCCACCCCAAGACTAGTAACTCTTCACAGTTTTCCTTGTTCTGCTAGTAGCATCATCATTCTATCAGTCCTCAGCTCAAAATTTTAGAGTTATCCTTGAGTCTTCCTTTCTCCCATATTCTCTCAGATACCAAGGCCTGTCAAATCTTCACAATATTTCTTATATATTTCTCCCTTATTTTCCATTCCCATTGTAATCAGCTGACTTCAGGACCTTATCATCTCATGCAAAGCTAAAATGATAGAATCCAGCTAATGTCCCTGCCTTCAGTACCCCCTGCTCCAATCTAGCCTGTACATAGATGGCAAATAAATCTTCCTAGAATGACATCTTCTATCCCTCTCATCACTCCTCTTTAAAAAATAAAATGAGTTTCCAGTTGCTACAGGCTAAAGAGGTCTGGTATGGCTCTCAGAAATAAAATTCCAATCTAATATTTCTACTTTACCTCCCTCTATTTCCCTCTATGAGCCTTCCATTCTACCCAAATAAATTTATTTACTATCCCCAAAACATTTCTTGCACTTTCCTATCTTTAAGGTTTTTTTCACAATATTCTGCTCACAAGAAATGCCCTCCTCACTCCTCTCAACCTATGTAACAATCCTATGGTTAGGTGCTATTATTATCCCCATTTTTGATGAAGAAATTGAGGCACATAGAAGTGGCTTATGTAGGATCACAATAAAATTTAAAAGGTTTGAGAGAAATAATTTCTGGGCAATAAATCCTTTTATCATTTTAATAAAAAGTCAGTGGCACTCTCAAATGACCAAGACAATCGTGATGGTGGGATTGTTACTTCTATGTCCTTGGAAGAAGGGTTTTCCTGAGGGTGGCAGTCAACTCTGATTGATTAACACAATGAGAGAATGAATATTACAATGAGATGCTGAGAGTGACATCATGTCATTCTTGGACAGAGAGACTATCTCTACATGCAGACCACTCTTAACCTTGGGCAATCTAGACAAAGAATCAACCTCTACCCAAGTTTGAGTGAATGGAACTTACCTTAGATTAGAGATTACTTATAAGATTGGGTGAGGTCTGATAGAGGAGAAAGTTCAACCTTCAGAGACTGAGTTTTTGAAGGGAAGACTTCAGAAAAAAGGGGGAACTCTGGATCTCCCCAAATCATTGGTTATTAACAATAATTTCCGTCATACTTGAGGTGAGATAACTTAGCTCTTCCTAAATTCAGTTTCTATGGTCTATCTATCCCAGAACCAACTGCCTCAATCAACACTGGCTTTTCAAAACTAAATTTTCAGTCTTTATTCATCTTCAAAATTAGGATGTTGAACTAGGTGTTTTTTTTTTCAGTTCTGGATTTTTTTTCCAATTCTGGACCCACCATTGTATTATCCTAGGATTCTCTTTGAAACCTACAGATTTCATTTCAGCCCACAATTTTGTAGCACCTTGTATGTCATTTATGTAGCTATTATCCCTACATTGTTTTGAGAAGTTGCTTTTATTATGTGTTATACTGAACTGTTGCTTCTCTCTTCCATTTATACTTAGTGTTTGTCTTATTTTCCCTAAACTATGTCTTGTACTTACATCTCTGTGGTGTCAGGCACATGGCCTTCCTCATAGCTGTCTGATAAATCTTTGCTGATTGATTGATTTTTTTTATAGCGACCACAGAGCATAATGAGAAAACACTCTAGAATTGGCATCAGGAAGCCCTAAGTTTGAATCCTGCCAAACTCTGTCACTGACTAGCTATGTGGTATATTGCAAAGAATGCCGAATTTTGAGAGAACTTGGGTTCAATTATGGCTCTTCCAATTATTTCTTGTGTGACCTCAGGTTAGCACCTTAATGTCTGTGGGCTCCATTTCCCCCATTTCCTCAACTGAAGAGGATGGACTCAATGATCAATCTCTAAATCCATTATGATACTATAATTTTTCTAAATCTTTGCTTACTCATCTGTAAATGGAAACAGTAATACTTATAACAACAACTTCCTACAGTTCTTATGAAGACAAAAATAATAGAACTTTGCAAACATTAATGTGCTCTTTGAACACTACTTACTTTGTCCTTATCATTATTTAAATTAGAATCTGAAAGCACCCTCAAATTTCATCATTTTGCTATAATTAGGGCTCATTCTCAGACAGGGTTGGACCCAGTGCACCTGTAGTAAAAAGCCAGACAGTGGTAAAGTTTAATGTTTTTCACCTAAAACTTGACTGTGAACTAGCAAAATAAATTTTTTTACTGCCAACTGCTCTGTCCTCTGTGGCCTCATAGCAGCTCTCAGAGGGGCAAGGACTGGTTGCTAAGGAAGAAGAGGGAACAGGAACTAGGAAAAAGGAAGAAAACGAGGCATTTGTTCAAGATTATAGCTTTTGAGAAGTAAGGACCTTTTGCAATAACATTTTTTTCTCCCACCAAAGGCAGGGAAATGGTGTTATAATTCAAAGAGGAACTCAGTATGGGGAAAACGTAGGAGGTAGAAATGATGAAAGACAGCTAAGGGGACCATCAAGGAATAATTAGCCCTAACCAGAGACAGGGAGATGGCACAATGGCTAGGGCACCAGACTTGCAGTCAGGAAGACCTGAGTTCAAATTTGGTTTCAGACACTTACTAGATATGTGACCCTGAGCAAGTCATTTAGTCCTGTTTGCCTCAGTTTCCTCATCTGTAAAATGAGGTAGGGAAGGGAATGGCAAACCATTTCAGTATCAGAGTAGGACATGACTGAAAATGGCAAAACAGCAATTTAAGTTTGATCCAGTAACATGTTAGGGTCATCTAACCCAGAAGTTATGTTTTTGTTCAGTAATTCATAACAACTTACAAAATATCAAGAGAACTGAATTTGGAATAAAAAGATTTTAGTTTTAATACTAGTCCGGCCACTTCCTAACTATATGATTTTGGAAAAAAATATTTACAAAGAACTGGACATGACTGAAATGATTGAACAATGACAAAATGCAGTTAACCAATCAATCAAATTTATTAACCACTTTATGTGTGCCAGGAACGAAGACAAAGATGACAGGAAGCAGTCATCTCTCTGTTGCATCCCCATTGCGTTATACTTTCTTTTGGTTTTAATTTTTTTAAATATTTAAAGAGTTTCTTTCTGCCGATACTTTAGAGTGTTTTGCAGCATAAATGTATGTGGTATTTTTTCAAATTTTTATTGCTTTTTTAAACTTTTTGAAATAATTATGTGGTTTTGGATGTTGGATGTTTTTATTTTTAATATGGTAAGTTATACTGATTGTTTCTCTAATGTTGAACTATCTTTACATTCCTGGTATAAACATACTTTGATCAAAATTATTTTTTTTATGAATTCATTGCTCTAGGCTATTTGACAGAATTTTGTTCAAAATTTTTGAATTGATATTGTTTTTCTGTTTTTTCATAGGTCTTCACTCTATTCTCCCTGCGGATAAATACTTTGACTAGATTTGTTTCATAAAAGGAGTCTTTATTTTCCTCTACTTTTTCAGAATAATTTGTGTAGTATTCAAAATAATTGTTCTTTAAAGTTTGATAGAATTCTCTTTTGAATTCATTAGAGACTGAATGTTTTTCTTATTTACAGTAGTTTCTTTGCATCTAGTTTTATTTTCTTTTCTGAGACTGGATTATTTAAGATCTCTATTTGATTTTTCATTGGTTTGGGAACTTTATATTTTTGATAGTATCCTCTACTTCTTTTGTTTTCCTAGTTTTGTTAGCATAGAGCTATGTACAGAAGATTTGGATCATTTTTATTTCTTCTGCTTTTGTTCTGATTTTACATGATTCATTTGCCATTTTGTTGATTTGATTTTCTCCCTTGTCTGACTAAAAGGTTTATCAGTTTTGTTAATCTTTTAAGATTACCAGCTTTTAATCATCATTGCTATCGGCTTTGAGATTTCCTTTTTCCATTTCTATTTTCTATCTATTTTTCCTTTAGGAATTACTTTGGTTTTACCTATTTATTATTTGTTGACTTTCGGATTTTTTAAAAAAGTATATTTAGTTCATTAATTCTTTTAAAAAGTGTATTTACTTCATTAATTCTGTGTGTGTGTTTTGTGTGTTAGGGACATAATTTTCTCCCTTAGCACTGTATTAACTATAGTCCAGAATTTGAAATATTGTTTCATCATTATCTTCTTTATTTTACATAATGTTCGTTTCTATGTTTTATTCTTTGACTCCTTCACTCCTCAGGATTTTATTGTGTAGTCCTTTGCTGTTTTTTAATCATTTCAGTCATGTCCAATTCTTCATTTGGGGTTTTCTTGGCAAAGATACTGGAATGACTTGCTCTTTCCTACTCTAGCTCACTTTACAGATGAGGAAACTGAGACAAACAGGGTTAAGTGACTTGCACAGGATCACATAGCTAGTAAGTGTCTGAGGCTGAATTTGAACTAGGGAAGATGAAGTCTTCTTGACTCCAGACCCAGCACTCTTTCCATTTTACCACCTAGTTGCCTAAGCCTTCTTCTACTAACCCTTAATTTGCTATGTCACATGAAAGAGACACCTTTCTCCCTGTTTGGAGGGAAAAACCAGGTTGAAAATTTTTTTAGTTTACTTCTGGAAATAACCAAGGGGAAATGAATTTCCTAAAGCTGCTTGATTTACTTGGGATTTGTTGCAGGAACTATGTATGTCAAGAGCAAGGGAAGCTTCTATTTGAGAGTAGTGGTATCAACTTTATTGCCACTTTTCTGGTAAAGTTTCATATAGAACATGTACATATGTATATCTACATATATGCAGATATACACATATACATTTACATATACATATATAATAAATGACAATGACTTTGTATGTGGATAGACTATAAGCTCCTTGAGGGTAGGAACTGTTTCACTTTTGTGTTTGTAAATTTAACACATAGCACAGTACTCAACACATTATAGGTCCTTAATAAATCCGTAATGGGGGTGGATGGCCTATGAAAACCAGTCTTTAAAGTTTGTACAGATATTTCCTGCCCAGTTTCAGTCCAAGAGACTAGGGGTCTGTTTTTAACCTTTTGTGACTGAGAAGCTAGTACCATGTGATGGCAAAGTCTTCTAACTGGTTATGATGTCAGAAGAACTCGTGACTTTAAGGCTATTAAATAGGTGCTGAGAGTTTATACAAAAAGGGAAACCAGTCCCTTTTTCAGTTGCCTTTTCCTGCACAGTTTTTAAGAGGCAGGACTACTTAGAATTACTGAGAATCATGTGGGAAAGGGCAACCAACCTGTCTTCCATAAAGCCATGCCTATCTCTTTCTCTATTATTTCCTGACATTAGATGACTGGATATTTTGAGATGGAAATGTCTAAGAGACCTTGTAAGTTTGAGAGATCCAGAGTTCCATCAGAATTCCTACCAGTAGCCAAAGCTGGGTAGTAGCTACAGCTGCAGTGCCCAATGCAGCAACACTGGCTAACAGCAGACAAACAAATTTATATTATGATGGAAAAGCTCCAATTTGGAGCCATGTTCCTGAAATGATGAATTGTTAATGATTTATGATGATCTAGGAATGACGGAGTCCCACCAAAAATGGGGCATGAGGTTCATTTGTCCACCCTTGTGAAAGATATTATTATTAATAACCAATGATTTGGCGAGATTCCAATTTCCCCCTTTTTCTTGACTCTTCAAGACCTCAGTCTTTGAAGGTTGAGTTAACCTTTAGACCCCACCCAGGTGGGACAAGTCATTGTGTTCCACTCAGGTTTGGGTGGGGATAAATTCTTTGAATAGATTTGAATAGATTGCCCAATGCTAGGGGTAACTTGAGAAGTAAATGACATTCAAAGTTCAGATCCAATCCCTCATTGTAATATTCATTCTCTCATTGTTAACTAATCAGAGTTCATGACATCCTCAGGAACACCTACTCTTCAAAGGGCATATAAACATGAGCCATGATTATCTTTGGTCTAAGAGAGAGAAGACCAAATGACCATTCTTTTATTAAAATGCTGGCATTATTAACAAAATGAGTAAATTACCTAGAAATTATGTCTCTCAAAACTTTTTAAATGACACACTTGCTTTGCACCAGTGAATTTGTAGCACTATGCTTGTCCACAATAGGGGGTGGCTGTGACATGGGATAAGTCTCAGCCCTAGTGCTTTTGGTTTATGATCCAAGGGAAAAGAACCTCAAGGAGATTCAACTGGGTTCGGATGAGCACATACTTTGGATACTTGCTGGGAAAGACCATGATAGCCCAGAATGAGAAATAATGCTGCAATCACACTTTAATAAAGCACGGAGAATACATGTGTCAGGCAGCTGACACCAGGATTACAAAGGCAGATGGTTTGGGGACAAGGGATAGAGTGGTTCAGAGAGGCAGACAGTGGGGGAAAGAGGATGGGAAGGAAGAAGGGAACAGAGAGAAGCTTATGTAACTGTGGATCAGAGTTGGAAGCACTCAGAGTTGGAGGAGTGCTCAGGGCAGGAATTTGGGGTCCCTTTTTTAGCGGTTTTGGTGGTGGAGGATGGACTAACTCTTATCCGTACCACCAATAGCTCAGTTCATTAACCTATCAATACCATCTCAAAGTTACCAATACCACCTTAGTTCATTAGCATAATGTTTTGCTGGTTTTATTATGCATGCCTGGAGCTTTTTCTGCAAACTACCGACCAACTGCCACTAGAAGGACCAGAGAGTCATGAAGGTGAAGCTTAGTTGGCTTCCCCTAATTTAGCACATAGTCTCAGGATGTGACCTCAGCAGTTGCCAAAGGTTCTTATGCTCCCCTAATTTTTAAGACAACTTCAAGTAATTGTTATGTTCACTTAATTTACAGGAAGAGTTTGTAAGTGACTTTTATATTCCCTTTTTGTTACCTTACACTAGCTACTTTTAAACTTTGTGGTTATATACTAACTAGGGGTGAGGGTGGTCAGGAGAGCCAGAACAAGATACAATTTCAACCCATAAGGAAATCCTTCTACCCTCCCGCAACTGTAATTAATCCTGTCATCAGACAAACTGGACCAGTTGCTGACAGCTCATTGAACAGGGTTTGAGAATCTAGAGCAAGAGGGGCAATACATGTACCTAGGAATGATAGTTTCCCAACAATGATAATTTCCCAAGAAAAAGTACCCTCGTGGTAAAGAGAAGTGCTAACTATGGAATTTAGAAAGGCATTGATCCTTGGAGCCCAGTAGAGAGCCTCACAAAGGGGAACATCGTAAGTATGCCACAAAGAGAGGACATGGGTTTTCTGGATAAGAGTTGAGTTACCCCTTTGTCCCATGTGTATACTACATGTATACATTACTACCTTAATACTCTTGAGTTTGAACCCACTCTTCCCAAAGACCTTGTAAAAGGCCATGAAAGAGAACAGCTAAGGTGTTGAGGAGAAATGTTTTATGCCAACTAATCTTGCTTTACTTTCTCAGTAAATCTCTCTTCCAAAATTTATGGAGACAACTGGTTTATTGTTGATGGGGAACACAACAAGCAGGAACCTTAGATGTAACAATACTAGAAGTTTAGCCCCTCAGGCTTACTGATCCCCAGAACCCTGGAAATTAGTGTAGTACTCAATTGCATCTCTAGAGATCCCAAACTGAAAAATAGAAGCATCAGTTCAGGTGAGTCACATTGATGGTGAATAAATCCATAGTGGATGAATTCTCTCTTCCACCACAAATAACCTTATATTATACAATGCTTATTGATGTTCATGTTGTATACACCTAGAAGAATGCAGACTCTCTGAAGGAAGAGATGGTTTGGGTTGGTTTGGGATTTCTGTTTTTGGATTCTCAGATTCTACCATTTTGCCTTGCAAATAATAGATGCTGGAAAATGTTGGTTACATTGAATTAAATTAAATATTATTCATCCTAAAGCATGAGAGTAAAGTACAATTTATTCAGTTGTTAAAAGATCTCAATGGGTACTTCCATAATGACACAGATAAATATTATGGCCAAGTGAAATTTCAATCCAAGTAATCAACATCTGCCACTCATTCTCCTAAAGTTTCTGTGGAAGAATTCCTTCTCTCTGTCACTCTTCCTATTTTATACCTGCTGAGTTCTCATTGTTCCAGGGGCTATTTATAACGGAGAATGACAAGGGCCCTAGGGCCTTTAGACAATCATGTTCTTTTCTTGGCTATTGTTGTGTGCCCTGGGGTGGTTGAGTTTTTTAGAAGGGCTATAAATGACACTCACGATCTCGTCCTTCTCAGAAGCTGCACCAATTTCCATGGCAAAATTTTGTTCTGGGGGAAAGGAAACATATGCATACATATAGGTTTTGCATGAAAATTTATTAGTGTATTCATTTTCCTTTGATGAACTTGAAGATCACAGATTTAGGGCTAGAAAGGACCTGAGATGTCATGCAGTTCAACTTTCTCTCTTTACAAAGGAGGAATTTAGATCCAGGAGATTCAGAAAGTAGATCAATGTTGCACAATTCGTCAACAATTAAGCTGTGGTTTAAAATCCATATCCTCTGATTCTAATTTCATCAGTATTTCCCCTGGACCATGATGCCTCTGTTGCTTGAGGAGAGGGACTGTTCCATTGTGCTTAATATCCCCAGGCCTTAGCACAATGTCCAGCACACATTTTTCTGAGAGGGGTTAGATCTGTGATTTCATCTCTACTAATGCAGATCAGCACCTCCTTCATAAAGTATAGATTTAGAGAGATACTTAGGACATTGAGAGTTTAAGTGATTTGCCCCAGGTCACCTAGCCAGTATATGTCAGAGGGAGGATTTGAACTCATTTCTTTCTGACTCAGGGGCCAATCCTCCTACACAATAATGCCCAGCACCCATCAGGAATATCATAAATTATTGTTGTATCGAATCTATCACCTCCCTAGCAGTAACATATTTTGCCCCTTCTAGCTTCCCAGTTCTTTTATTAGAACATAATTGTTGACCCTCATGCATGACTTCAATCAGAAATAAATCATATTCCTGTGCTTGTCAGATTTTCATCCTTTCTTTCCAGCTGCTACATCTCTGGAGTTAGCCGATGTAATACACAATTCTGTACTTCCAGAAACCAAACAAAGCCAGAAGAAACAGCTTCTTCTGAATGGCCTGTCCTCTGCTGAAAAGGGGAAACAAAAGAAAACAGAAAACTAAAGAAAGGGATACAAACAAATCAAACTATGTGGTTATTAGCTTTTCAGATTATATGTGGAAAAACAAACTACATTACAGAAATGTATAGTTTCTCACACAATTTTCTTTGTCAAGTGAAAAAGCATTTGTTAAGTGCTTTTTTATGAACTGGGCACTATGCTGAATTGTGGCAATACAAAGAAAGAGCAAAACAGTTCCTTGTCTCAAGGAGTTCACATTTTAGTGGGGGTAGTGATATAACAGAGAGTTCACTTATAGGACAAATGGAAAATCCCAGAAATCCTGAGGGTGCAGCGGTGGACAGATGGCAAGGCTTCTTAGTCTGCATCAGCAGGTCAGATGACAGCGTTCAGGGGCTTGGAAGGGGCAGAGAAGGGGTTTTTAACTTTTGTGCATGTATCACTGATCCCTTTGGCAGTCTGGTGAAACCTATAGACCTCTTCTCAGAATGATTTTTAAAAAATATACAGCATTACAAAGACAACTAATTATATCAAAATAGAGGTTATCCCCAAACAGTGCAGTTTTAAGTTCTAATGGCTTAAAACCGCACTAAGGTTTTTGGAATGCCTTGTACAGTTATCAAAATATTAAGAAAACAACTTCACAAACCCCAGGCTAAGAATCCTTGAGGTAAAGGCAGGAAAGATGGCAAGGCCCAGCAAATCTCTATACATAGTGAGTGACAGATGGAAGACCAGATTCCAGTTGGGAACAACTAAATCAGACAAGAGATATGAAAAGTCCCATAGCCTCTCCTATTTCTAGTAGAACGAGTAATCTTATATAGGCATCAGTTATGAATAAATGAAAAAAATTCATGGGGATGAATTTGAAGAAGTAGAGGCAAAACACACACACACACACAAACATAAAACAACAACATGTGGAAGGTTATTAAAATAGTTGAGTTAAGAAGACAGTCCTCCCTCACTCAAAACAAAGTCAAGTGCAAGTCATGTCATTATTTCTCTGATGGCGTGGTCTTCTTCGACAACGAAGGACGAACACGCAGAGATAAGGTTACTTTTCGTACTGGTAAAAGTGAAGTATTACTGAGCTCTGATAATGATTTAGAAACTGAAAGAAGTAACTGGAGGAAGAAATAACTGAACAAATTTTAGGGTTTTTTTTAAAGCAGTGATGAGAAAAAAAGGCAATTAGAGAGGAGAGAAAACAATTAAGAGGCAGCAAAAAGAGAGGGGAGAGGAGAGGAGCTGGAAAAGGAAGTTTCCTCTTGTGTCTCCTGGTCTGTGAGTTCTTGGTCGGCTTTCTACCGCCTCCTCTCTCTTCCAAGTAACATGTGGCATGATCTAATTCCCTCTTCTCTCTCAGTCCTTCTCTCTGCCAGGAACTGAAACAGAAAATTTCCTTCAGCACTTTGTAGTTTCCATATGCTGTATGGAATGTGTCATCGTTAAAGGTTTCCACAGCTCTCTGGGCTGTGTGTACTCTCTGCCAGAGAAATTAGCCTTTGCAAGTGCTGGGTTATGTTCTGTGAAGGAAAGGTTCACCTGAACTCAATTTGATTTAATTCTTTGGTAATGAAGTTAAGGATCAAAGTTGGAAAAACATATATCAGCCAGAATACATAGGAGGGAAAGAAAAATGAAATTTCAAAATCACCTTTGGGAAAAATATCAGTCTATGCTGAAAAGAATAGAATGAGAAGTTTCTTTGGAATTACTGACAAGATCATGGGATGAGGGGGTCATCTCAACAATCAGTGGTTCTCTTAAGGGTTTCTGGGAATACTGGCAAATAGTAAATACAAGTGGGAATTTGTATAAATAACTTTTCCTTAAACCTATAAAGCCCAATCAATTATTACATGGGAATGCATATATAACTTCTAGGGTTTGAAAATATCTTTCCAGCTTAATTCCTTACCTTGCAAATATACAGCAAATGTTAGTCTACCACAATATTTTTCTACTTAATCAAAATGCCCTGCCAGTGGAGTTGTTTAGTAGTCAAATAAATGCAGTTACTTGACTAGCACAACTGTTTGGGGTGAGTAGCAATTAGGTGCCTTCTCCTAAGTCACTACATGAATAAAGTAGTTGTTACAGCTCATATTTAGACATCATCAGTCTCTGATTTGTAAAGGGATTGTACTCCCAAAGTGGCTTCATAATTTGATTATTAGAAATGCAGAAGGCATTTTCCTCATATTAATGATGTTATAAATGATGCATTGATTCTCAAGCCAGTCCTCAAATGGCTAACTTATAATGTAGCTGAACTACATTCAATTTATAGTGCATGGAGCTGCCAGGGGGCACTATGACCAGCTGTCTGACTTTATTCAGTGGTCAATATTCAGTACAATCAGTGAGTGTTCCTCTCCAGCTGTCATGGACACCACCAAACAGCAAAGGTCACTCTGGGGAACAACTTTCAAGGCTCTCCCTGACTCTCAGAGAGCTGTTCGGCTCTCTCTCCAGAGCTCTGCCCCTTTGTGGGTGGCAATGCTTCATTCCTTGGTCTAAAGGTGTAGTGGAAATTAATCCAATCAAATTCCGAGGGCTTTAGCTTCCACCCTCTGGCTTCTTCTCTTCATTCTATCACTGGAAGTGTATTTCATTGATTCAACTGAAAAATGTATCACATAAAACTTTAATCATAATATTACAAACAAAAAAAAGTGGGCAACATCAGCACACCTAATATGGCCATCTCCTACATTTGATCAAACTGTAATCCTCTTTCTGGAAGTTAAGCTAGAAAATGGAAGAGTCCCTTTCTCCCCTTAGCTGATCCTATGGAGGAGCTAATAATACCTTCACCATGGGGCTTTTCCTCAAGGAAAAATTTTCCAGAGGATCAGTACTATTTGTTGAATTAACTTAGGAACTCCAAGTACTTCTATTGACTCTTTTTCAAGATGACATTGGGCTTATACCTCACAGATACACTGTAATTCCTCATCCAAGTGACTCTTGGTTCCCAGTCTTTTTCAGGTGTGTCCATTTAATTTTTATCTGTCTATATTGTACTGAAGGGCAGCTAGGTGGCTTAGTGGAGAGAATGCAGGGCATGGAGTCAGGAAGACCCATCTCCTTGAGTTCAAATCTTACCTCAGACACAAGCTGTGTGACCTTAGGCAAGTCATGTAACCCTGTTTACTACAGGTTCCTCATTTATAAAATGAGCTGGAGAAGGAAATTGCAAATCATTCCAGTATCTCTGTCAAGAAAACCCCAGATGAGGTAATAAAGAGTTGGACATGAGTGAAGGTGACTGAACAGCAACAAATGTACTCCTGACCAAAGTTCTGTTTATCTAAGTGGTATAGTAGATAAAATGGTGGGTCTGGAGTCAGGAAAACCTAAATCCAAATCTAGTCTCATGTGCTTACTAGCTTTGTGACCCTGACTAAATCATTTAACTTCTGTTTGCTTCATTTTCCTCAGCTGTAAATTAGGATAGTAGCACCTACCCCACAGGGTTGTAAAGATCAAAACAGATATTGATAAAATCCATAGCACAGTGCCTGACACGTAATAGACACTGTATAAATGCTGATTTCTTTCCTTTCCCTTTCTGGTGAAATTCCACTATGCACTTGGACTACACAATCACCATCATCCCTGCCAATGTATTCAGAGGGAAGAATGGGATGGTGCTGCTCCCTGCAATTGGGTTGCTGTTTTTACACTTATTTCAGTCCCTTATTTAGTCTGCTGGCCCAGATCATTTTACACTCTTTCATTTGAGGAAGAGAAGCACTGTCACACCTTCATTATGCATGCATCAACCTAGCCTGTGGAGGCCGAGTGTAGTGGGATACAGAGAACCTAGGAGTGAAGACTGGCTCTTCTCCTTTGCTCCCTCTGTGGCCATGGACATGTTATTACACCCTCTGGGCTTCATTGTCCTCTTCTGTAATGATAGCTTAATATTTGATGATTTTACGGATACCTTCTAGCTTTCAGCTTTTGATCTACTTTCCTGGTTCCTGGGAGTCATCTGTTACAGAAGGAATGAGAAAAGAGAAAAGAGAAATTTCATAAAATGAGTACCAAATACACAAAGTGTATCTTTGCCATTAACCTATCTCCTTTTCTGTATTCCTTTCTTCTAGCCACAAATACCCTTGTGCTTTCCTAAGTCCCTTGCTACAGCATGCTACCATATGTCACAAAGTGTTTGTTGTTCATTTCATTCCAGTCATGTCTGAGTCATCATGACCCCATTTGGGGTTCTCTTGGCGAAGATATCAGTGGTTTGCCATTTCCTTCTCCAGCTGAGATGAATTGAGTTAAGTGACTTGGCCAGGGTTATACAGCTAGTAAGTAGGTGAGGTCAGATTTGAACTCAGGTTCTCCTGACTTCGGGCCTGCTGCTCTATTCACTGTGCCACTTAGCTACCCCACCACAAAGTATGCCATAGTCTAACTTTACTTACCTCTTCTTCCATAATGAAACTTTCATTAACTGTTATTATAGTAATAAAGCAATCTAATTAAGCTAAGTCATAGCTTATTGCATGTACACTGTCATCCCTGGGGCTAAAAAAGGAGTTGGGCCAACTGACCTCCAAATACAGAACTCATGACCAGTGAAACAAGTAGTTCAAGTCTTGAATTTCAGACACACTGATATTCTGCTTTGGTCTGAGTTGCTTAATCTTAATTCCCTCATATCTCTTTTGTATCAAACTCCAGTCTATTTCCTCTGCTACTACCCTACACTCTATCCTTACACTGCGTGTTTCAAGCACCTCTTCAAGTGGAACTTCCCATTGGCTGCCATTTTGCCTACCTATATTATCTTCCCATGAGTGGATTCCTAGTTGGTGGTTCTTTTGCCCCAATGGTCAAAACACAAATAACTGATAGAATCAAAACTTTTCATGAAGTATTTGCATTTTTACAAAAGGATGTTAGTTAACCAAATTTAATCTCTAGTAATAGAATTTCAGGCAATAAACTGAAAAGGAAAATTTCAGATATTATGGGGAAAATGTTTTGGTGCAAGGGACCCAGCTATGTAATCAAATCAGCCTAGAGACTGCCACAAAGATCACCTCACCTAGACTGCCTCTAATTTTCAAATTTTTCCCTTTCTTCACTAGTGAAGACACAGATTTTCTATACATTCCAAAATAGTTCATGCCAGTTCACTTGTCAATAGGACAAAGAACTCTGAAGAGTTTGGGGACTCCTCAGAGGAATTATTTGTCATTTAAGTTGGATCTCTAACTCCTGATGTCAATACATATGGGACTTGCCAATCACCTCTGCTGGCACTTGGAAATGGAGGGTGAGCATAAGAAATGATATGGGAAGCATCAGGGCTGAGAAAACCATACCATTTATACCAACTAAATATTGACTTTGCCTTGAAACAACTGGCAACAAGAAAAGAAACACAGCTGAACTATATGAGAAATCTGATTACTCTCATCTGTTGTTCAGAGACATTGTAGGAATTCTCAGGAACTCTCAATAAGGAAATGTATTGATGAAATAGGATATATTAAATTGGCCCCTCTGTTATACTTATCTTAAGACCTAGGGAATGAAGATCAATATTTATTTTCATGGTTTAAACTTATTACTATAAATACTACTTCTTAAAATCAGACATGACTGACTGATAAGTATTTTCCTTCTCAGGGGTATTTTTATTTCAGCAAGAGACAAAGTATTAAGTCAAAGAAATGAAAATATAAGAGTAGAATTTCAGGCAGCATAGAAGTAGCCGTTGGGAACTGAGGGACCTGCTAGCAACCCTAAAATCATATCAGTTGGGTGGCTGCCTTCACTACCTATTCATAAGACTAATGCTACCTTTAATATTGATATATTTTATATATGTGCCTTAATGGATTTCCAGGAGTGACCTATTCAGTGTACAGATGCTTTTTGCTCTTTTTTATCCTTTCTGGTTCCATTGCCAGGTCACATACCAATGCAACTAGCATGTTAAACCACTAGTATACTTCTAGAGAGGAACTGCTCCCCAGATGCTCTGGCAGAGGAAGGGAAGTTAAAAAGTGGTCCACCAACCAAGGAGTGAAACTGAAATGTGTATTTGCTCATTCCTAAGTGAGGATTGCTTTGAGATATCTTTTAGTTTCATCCATAGGAGTACTATTCTTTATCCCAAAGAAAAAAGGAATTTCAATGGTATCTGTTCCAAATGAAATTATTTTACATAGAAGATATTTGAAGTTATTCAGGAGTAGGATTCTTCTAGAAGTGTTTCATCACTGTGGTGGTGCTGTTGTCAGATGTTATTCATCAGATTTCAGAAGAAAGCAGTACCTTACCACGATCACATTTTTTAAAAAGGAAATTCAACTGTAAATTCCACTGGGCGCTGGAAGTTTCATTCCAGGCAGCCTCTCCATTTCCTGTTCTGCCTGCTGACAACCAGACTTAGCTCTCATTTTCAGTGCCTTGCACGGGTAAACATGACAAACAGTGTTTATCTTTCTGTTTTTCTCTTCCATTGGTTGGGCCATTGGGTCCTTTCTGAGAATGAGCGACACCACCACCAACATCTTCTCCCCAGTGAATGAGACTACAGACATAAGGAAGCAGGAATATCGCACAAAACCTCCGAACTGTTTAGAGGGATGTGCTCCATTATTGTTTGGGCTAGTTTGCCCAGTCAATCAAAAAGCATCTAGCACTGGACCTGGAGCCAGGAAGACCTAGCTTCAAATCCAGCCTCAGACAGTTACTGGCTGTGCAAGCCCGGGCAAGTACTTAACCCTGTTTACCTCAGTCTCCTCATGTGCAAAATGAACTGGAGGAGAAAATGGCAAAATACTATCTTTGCCAAGAAAACCCCAAATGGGGTCACAAAGAGCCAGACATGACTGAAAAATGACTGAACATGTGCCATGTACTATGCTAAATATGAAGGATCTTCAAGAAATTTATATTCTAATTATGGGGACAACATGAAAATAAGGGGGGCACAGAAGATATATTCAGAGTAGATGGGAGATTATCTTGGAGGGAGAAAGCATTAGTAGATGGAAGGGATCCCACCTCCTGTAGGAGGGATTGAACTGAGCCTTACTAATGAGTTTATTACAGCCTGGTAATTATGACAATTCTATATTGAATGAACCCAAATAACAAATGAGGATGGGAGGTAGACCACTTAAAAATAGAAGGAAACATGGAAGCATCATAGTATTGTAGGAAGATTAGCAGATCTACTAATTAGTACCTGTGTGACATTTGGCAGATCACTTAACCTTTATGAACCTCAGTTTGCTCATCTGTAAAATGAGAGAGTTGGACAAAATGTCCTCTAACTTCCTTCCCAGCTTTAAAGCTGTGATCCTTCCAACATCTCCATATCTCATCTGCATAATTTTATGTCCCTTTTCCTCAGAACCTGAATGAATCCCACAGACAAAAGATGATTAGAAAGGTAATTTGAATCTAGAAAAGGCAGAATAGTTGATAATAACTCTTCATATTCTAAATCACTGACGACAAGATTTATTAAAATTTGGGAAAGATCTCTAGGGAACTTCCTACTCTATTTTTAATCTTTCCCTTTTGTATTAATGTCCTCCAGATACATATGGTGGTTTAATCAGAATCCAACTGATTGCAACTGAGAGGCTGAAAGTTCTTGACTTTTTTCCCCTTCTTTTTTTTATATAAATTTATTTATTTAACTTTTTACATTCATTTTCACAAAATTTTGGGTTCCAAATTTTCTCCCCATTTGTCCCCTCCCCCCACACCAATACACCAAGCATTCTAATTTCCCCTATCACCAATCTGCCCTCTCTTCTATCATCCCTCCCTTCCCTTGTCCCCATCTTCTCTTTTGTCCTGTAGGGCCAGACAACTTTCTATTCCCCATTACCTATATTTCTTATTTCCTAGTAGCAAGAACAATACTCAACAGTTGTTCCTAAAACTTTGAGTTCCAACTTCTCCCCATCCCTCCCTCCCTACCCATTCCATTTGGGAAGGCAGGCAATTCAATATAGGCCATATCTGTGTAGTTTTGCAAATGACTTCCATAATAGTCGTTTTGTGTAAGACTAACTGTATTTCCCTCCATCCTATCCTGCCCCCCATTGCTTCTATTCTGTCTTTTGATCCTATCCCTCCCCAGGAGTGTTGACTTCAAATTGCTCCCTCCTCCCATTACTCTCCCTTCCATCATCCCCCCCCACCCTGCTTATCTCCTTCTCCCCCACTTTTCTGTATTGTAAGATAGGTTTTCATACCAAAAAGAGTGTGCATTTTATTCCTTCCTTTAGTCGAATGTGATGAGAGTAAACTTCATGTTTTTCTCTCAGCTCTCCTCTTTTTCCCTCCACTAAAAAGTCTCCTGCTTGCCTCTTCTATGAGAGATAATTTACCCCATTCCATTTCACCTTCTCTCCTCCCAATACATTTCTCTTATACATTTACCTTAATTTCTTTTAAGATATGATCCCATCCTATTCAATTCACTCTGTGCTCTCTGTCTCTGTGTGTGCGTGCATGCGTATATGTGTGTGTGCGCATGTGTGCATGTGTGTGTGCATGTGTACGTGTGTGTGTATGTGTGTGTAATTCCACCAACTACCCAGATACTGAAAAGTTTCAAGAGTTACAAATATTGTCTTTCCATGTAGGAATGTAAACAGTTCAACTTTGGTAAGTCCCTCATGACTTCTCTTTGCTGTTTACTTTTTCATGCTTCTTCTCATTCTTGTGTTTGAAAGTCAAATTTTCTTTTCAGCTCTGGTCTTTTCATCAAGAATGCTTGAAAGTCCTCTATTTCATTGAAAGACCATATTTTCCCCAGTTTTGCTGGGTAGGTGATTCTTGGTTTTAGTCCTAGTTCCTTTGACTTCTGGAATATCCTATTCCACACCCTTTGATCCTTTAATGTAGAAGCTGCTAGATCTTGTGTTATCCTGATTGTATTTCCACAATACTGGAATTGTTTCTTTCTAGCTGCTTGCAAGATTTTCTCCTTGACCTGGGAGCTCTGGAATTTGTCCCCAATGTTCCTAGGAGTTTCTCTTTTTGGATCTCTTTCAGGCGATGATCGATGGATTCCTTCAATACTTATTTTGCCCTCTGGTTCTAGAATCTCAGGGCAGTTTTCCTTGATAATTTCATGAAAGATGATGTCTAGGCTCTTTTTTTGATCATGGCTTTCAGGTAGTCCCATAATTTTTAAATTGTCTCACCTGGATCTATTTTCCAGGTCAGTTGTTTACCCAATGAGATATTTCACATTATCTTCGATGTTTTCATTCTTTTGGTTTTGTTTTGTGATTTCTTGGTTTCTCATAAAGTCATTAGCCTCCATCTGTTCCATTCTAATTTTGAGAGAACTATTATCTTCAGTGAGCTTTTGAACCTCTTTTTCCATTTGGCTAATTCTGCTTTTGGAAGCATTCTTCTCCTCATTGGCTTTTTGAACCTCTTTCACCAACTGAGTGAGCCTATTTTTCAAGGTGTTATTTTCTTCAGCATTTTTTTGGATCTCCTTTAGCAAGGTATTGATCTGTTTTTCATGCTTTTCTTGCATCTCTCTCATTTCTCTTCCCAGTTTTTCCTCCATCTGTCTAACTTGATTTTCAAAATTCTTTTTGAGCTCTTCCATGGCCTGAGCCCACTATCTATTTTGGATGTTTGGGATACAGAGGCCTTGACTTCTATGTCTTCACCTGATGGTAAGCATTGTTCTTCCTCATCAGAAAGAAAAGGAGGAAACATCTGTTCACCAAGAATGTAACCTTCTATAGTCTTATTTTTTTCCTCTTTTCTGGGCATTTTTCCAGCCAGTTACTTGACTTCTGAGATTCCTCTCCACCCCAGCCTCACTATTGCCTGGGGTCTGAGATTCAAATGCTGCTTCCCAGCCTCAGGGCTTTCAGCGGGGGGTGGGGGTGGGGCTGCTATTCAGTATGAGATTAAGTTCAAGTTCTCAGGTGGGGGCAGGGCTGCCTCCAAGGCTCTGTTCCCTCAGGGAGTTTATGCGGAGACCTTCAACAATGGATCCAAGCTCCTGTCTGCTTTGGGATCTCCCATCTGCTGCTGCTTCTGCAGCTGCCTCCCGAGAGGGCCCGAGTTATTGAGACACCCTGCTCCCCTCTCGGCCAGTCCAAAAGTCTCTCTCACTGACCTTTGCGCCTGTGGGTAGAGGGAACTGTGTGGTTGGTGAAGATTCCATCCCTGAAGCCTGCTCGGATCTGCTCCTCTCGGTGCCGCACAGGCTCTGCTCCATGTCCAGTGCGCAATGGACCTTTGGTGCCAGTTTTTCAGGGCTCTCTGAAACAGAAATCTCCTCCACTCCATTTTTGTGTGGCTTCCATTGCTATAGAATTTGTTGGGAATTCCTCTTTACAGGTAATTTTTGGGTTGTGGGTTCAGAGCTAGCATATGTGAATCTTTCTACTTTGCCATCTTGACTCCTCCTCAACCTTTTTTCCCCTTCTTAAGAGTAGCTGAAAACAGCTTCCTTTCCCCTTTTCTTCTACTGACAGGACTCATTCCATGCTAAGTTTATATCAGGTTTAATAATTGTAGGATTCAAGATTATAACTGTCTTAAAGTACCAGGGGAGATAAGGAAGAAACAGATAATTTGCCAGATAAACTGGACGAAGGTACCTGCTATTTTGTGAGAAAGTCTGCTGTTATCCAAATAATTATGGCATCATCTTCTCCTATCACTTCATTTACTGAATGGAGCTTTGCATGTGGGAGACAAACCACACAACTTAACATTTTTAGCTGTAATTCTCTCAAATCAAAACAAGGCACAGTAAGTTGCAAAGGCATTTTTAAAAGGGAGAAACTCCCAAAGAATAATGAGTTAAGTTTCCAATCTGCACCATGACACAGTGTATGTAAAGACTGCAAAATTTACCCAGGAATTGAAAAACAAACAAACAAAACACTTTATAGGCTCAAACTCAGAAGGGCATCAGTGTTCTCTGGGTAGCATGGAGTGCCAGAGACTGGACTGAAGACTGGAATTTCAAAAGAGCCACAAATAGAGTATCAGCTCCCAACTGGGTAATAACAATTTTATTGAATAATAAATTAGAAATGAATCCACTTCTTTCTACTTATAACCCAGTAAGTGCTTATGATGTGGCCTTTGTATCCTGAGTGCAAGACTACCACGTAATGAATGAAAGGAGTATGTGTAGGATCTGTGTGTAAGATTACCCTACACAAATGTGTAAAACAAGATGAGAGAAAATTTCCAGAAACTTAATTTGTAAATGAAAAACAAACCACTGCCCTGCTGGGACTACAAAATGCCCATAATATTGGAATTGCTTCCATGTGATTTCAGTTTGGGGGGCCCAAGGACCATAGGTCATATGTTATTTACTCTTTATGTCATTTTACAAGAAGAACACATAAATATATTTCCAAAGGTCAGGGAAGGATGTTATTGCTTTTCACCAAAGGCTATTTCAAGATTTAAAGAGTAAAGAGTAGGGACAATGTGGTCTTTAAAATTATAATGATCAACAAGAGCAAAGTTTGAGTGTTTTTCTAAGTGCAAGAATAAGGAATATTTTGGGGTTTACTCAATAAAGATTTTGTCAATCCAACATGCTTCCCATCCTCATCAAAGACTGATCCTGAGAAGACTGAAGACTTCTCTTTGGCCTGAGATCTTATCACTCTACAGTATAAACTCTTGAGGATAGAGGCTGCTATTGTTTTTGTATCCCCAGAGTCTCATACATTACCCCACATATAGAGCACTTAATAGATGTTTGTGGGATTAGATGAAAAGTGTACCAGTTAACACAACCCAATGATTGTCCTTGATATCAACAAGTCCTTCTTGTTGGTAGTCTTTAGAACTCAGTAGCTTAAACAGCATCCAGTGACCATTTCAGTCGTGACAACAAATATAGTCATTAATCTAGAAATTTATTTACCATGCTATTGGTACCTCAGACAACACCCTGATAGAGGGGCTCAACCCAAACCTGGCAATGAAGTTCCATGAAAATTAGAAAGCTGAACCCAATACCTCCAATTACCTTTATTATTATGCTACTAAGGCTGACACCTGAAGATTGGATCCTGATGGGATGCAGTTATTTATTTCCTCATTAAGAGAAAATGTTTCCACCAAGAGTTCACTGAAGTCAGTCCATCAAAGATTCATCCATATTCTTATCTGGAACCTCACTTTTCTTCCATCAGATAGCTAGAAATAGATAGATAGATGATAGATAAATAGATGGAGAGAAAGATAATCTCTACATAGACAGTTTTTGTTCATTATTTCTTATTTCTATTCTGTATACAACTTGCTTTGTATATATTTGTTTGGATGAATGAATGACTATATTTGACTCCTCCATTAAATTGCAGACTCCTTGAGGGCAGAGGTAGTCTTTTGACTCCTTTTGTATCCCTAGCTCTTAGCACAGTGCCTGACACATAGTAGGCACTGTTTACTGATTGATATATGAATTTATCAATATATTGATGTATAGATCCAGAAAGATATATATATATATTTGATATGATAACTATAGAGACATAGATGTAGATATACAAAGATACCTATGTATCTACCCTATGTATCATAGATATCTTGATGACACCTAAAATTTAATGTTCCCAAAATAGAATTTTTTATTTTCCCCACCAACTGATTCTTCCTTCTGACATCCCTAATTTTGTTAATGATTCCACCATTCACTCAGTCCTTCATGCTCAGGATCTCCCTGTGTACTATTTACCTTTCCCCAAAGGATCCCAGGTATAGGGTCAGAAGACCATGATTCAAATCTGTTGCTTATCTCATAGAGAAGAGGAATTTAAGTGACCTCTGTTTCTAATGAAAATGCTCTACTACTTGATACCTGTATGATTTTGAAGAAGTCACTTGATTTCTATGGCCTTTATTTTCTTCATTCTCATAAAATATAGGATTGGGACCCAATAATTTCTAACATCTCTTCTAGCTCTAAATTCATGAACCTTACTCACAGACAGTTGGCAGTGCAATGGATAGAGTGCTGAGCTAGAAAATCAGGAAGACCTGAGTTCAAATTTGACCTCAGACATATAGTAGCTATGGGACCCTGGGCAAGTCACTTAACCTCTATCTACCTCTGTTTCCTTGACTGTAACATGGGGATAAAAATAGCACCTACTTCCCATGTTGTAAGGCTCATATGAAATAATATGTATAAAGCACAGTTCCTGGCACATGGTAAGCACTTAGTATATAATTGTTCCCCAGCTCACCTCTCATATGTGGTAGGCATGTAAAAGGACATTCTCCCTTTCTCCCTACCCATCAAAGCAGAATGGTTCATGGAGTATGGGAATACAGCAAAGAGTATATTTCCTTGGACACTGTGAGTCAAAGGGTTAGAGGAGAACATATAGACCACTAGCACTGATTACAGGCAAGTGGAGGCTGGTAGAATCTGGAAGAAGAGGTGCTGACAAGTACATATAGGAGAAAGGGCAAGTAGGACAAGGTTACCAAGGAAATTTAGAAGCAGAAAGGACCAGGGTTGTGATAGCACACTGATACAATCTTCACTCAAGAAGCTCCAGCTCCAGCCACTTTGCAGGGGCTTCCTTATTCATGTACTTGTACTTTCAGGTCCAAGACTTATTTGTGATCTTACATGTTTCCTAATATGATCATATTCAAGATGACAATTGGTTGCTAGGAGGTGAGCCAATTTGGAAAACCTACAAATGATCTAAATTTAGATGCTCTCATGTGAAAAAGAAAAAAACTGTGTTGAGTGTGGGCAAGATCATCTTGAGTGACCTCTCCTCTTCTCTCCATCTTCAAACCTCTTGACATGAATTCTGTTCTTTATTCCAGTCTCTAAAGAAGTGATAGCCTTTATAATTTCCAAGACCAAAACCTATCCTTCCACTCTTGACCCATCCTTTCCTTTCTCTTTTAGCAGATTGCCTTAAAAAATATTCTCTCATCTTCAGTTTCTCCCTCTCAGCTCATTCTTGTCACTTGCAAGCATGCTTAGGTTTTTCCCAACCTTAAAAGAGCTTTACTTGACCTTACCAAACCCATAAAATTATCATTCTATATCTCTTCACCCTTTTGCAGCCAAGCCCCTAAAGAAGCAAAACAAAACTGTATCTGTTCCTATTTTCTCTTTTCTCATTCATTTCTCGGCCCCTCACAATGTCTTCCAAACTCAACAAAAAATTCTTTCTCCAAGGTAACATCTTTATTACTATTTCTAATGACCTTTTCTTACCTCTCATCCTTCTTGACTTCTTTGTGACATTTGAGACTGTTTACCAACTTCTCCAAAATATATTTTCCTATCTGAATTTCCATGATGTAACTTCCCTGGTTTTCCTTTTACATATCTGACTATTCCTTCTGTCTCTTTTTTTTTTTGGCTCATGATTCATATTCTTTTTGATAAATGTGGACATCTCACAAGGCTGTCTTAGGCTCACTTATCTTCTCTCTATGTACTTTCTCCCTTTTCCATTCGTTCAATTATTGTCTCCCTACAGATGGCTCTCAGATCTAAATAATCAGTCTCTCCCCTAAGTTCCAGTCCTACATTTCAAAATGACTTTCCCACAGGCATATCAAACTCAGTATCTCCAGAGGAGAACTCATTATCTTTCACTTCAAATCAACCATTCTTCCTGACTTCTCTGTTTCTATTAAGAGCAACATAGTCCTTCAAGTTCCTTGTTTACAACCTTAGAGTCAATCTTGACTACTCACTCCCTAAACACACATATATAAACCATTGCCATATCTTCATTCTCTCTCAATGTCATCTTATCTCTTCTTTGAAGCTAGTTGAGGCCTTCATTCCCACTTGCCCAAACTACTACCATCTCCTCCTAACTGTTCCCTCTGCCTGGATGGAGTCTCTTCCTTTTCCAATCCACCCCCCACATAGCTACCAGAAAGATTTCCCAAAGAGCAAGTCTGACAGTTATTTCCCTGTTCAATAAACTGGAGTGGCTTCCTATTGTCTGTAGTATCAAATACTAACTCTTCTGCTGAGTATTTAAAGTCTTTTGCAAATTGATTCTAGTCTTCCTTTCCTGTGTTCTAACACTTTACTCCCCTTTAAAACTCTGTGAAAATGGTCCACCATAAACAATCTTCTTATTATTACTCAGATGGGACATTCCATCTCCCATCCCTATGCTTTTGCATAATCTATTCCCAATGCTTAGAATACATTCCCTCCCAAATTCCAGTCTGTTAGTCAACAAGCAATTATTACATCTTGGCTATACACAAGGCAAAGTGTTAAGTACTAGGGACATCAATAAAGGCAAAAATAACCCCTCCCCTCAAGGAGCTCACATTCCAATGGGGAGGACAATGTATAAAGAAATAACCAAACAAAGGAAGAATGAATGCATAAATAATGTTACATGATAATTTTATTATATATTTAAAAGGAATAGCAAGTTGTACATAATAAATTTGCAGTTACGTGTGCAATTGTTTTTTTTTTTTAATTATATTATGTTAGGAAATGCTCGTTTTATTCCATCAACTAAAAATTAAATAAATCCAAAAATTTAAATGACTGGACACCTAGAAAATACATATACAGTAGAGAGATTCTCTTAGAATCCTTCATTTCTTTCAAAGCTTGGATCAAGCCTAGCTCTTATATGAAATGCTTCCTGTTTTTCTCAGCTGCTAGTGTTCCCTTACTAAAAAAAAATTTCCCTGTATTTATTTTGTATATAGGCATGTGTCAGTCATCAGTCAGTCAAAGAACACTTATGAACTATGTACTATGTGCCAGGCACTATGATAAGCACTGGGGATACAAAGAAAAGCCAGAACAATAGTCCCTGTTCTCAAGAAGCTCCATCTTACAGGGGAGACAACATACAAACAGCTATGTACAAGCAAGCTACATGCAGTATAAATTGGAAATAATCGATAGAAGGAGGGAGTGTCATATGTAATCACCATTTTTTAATTATACCATGTTATGGAAATGCTTATTGTATTCCATAAATCAAAAATGAATAAAATATGTGTGTATGTATACATGTATATATGTATACACACACACACACACACACACACACAGAAGGAAAACCACTAGAATTAAGAGGGATCAGGGAAGTCTTCTTTAGAAGGAAGGATTTTGAATGTAGCCAAGGATACCAGGAATTGGAGATGAGGAGGGGAAAAATTCTGGGCATGAGGGAACAGACAGAGAATAAGTACAGAGACGAGAGCATCTTGTGTCAGGAACAGCAAGGAAGTCCCTGTCATTGGATCACAGAATATATGGGTGTGAGTAAAGTATAAGAAGGCTGGAAAGGTAGGAAGGGGCTAGGTTATGAAGGGCCTTGAATGGCAGCGAATTGGTTCTTAAAGGTGGTAGGTAGCCACCTGAATTTATTGGGGGTAGAGTGGGGGAGGTGATATGATTAGAATGTTCCTTCCTCGTTTTATGCTGCTGAGCACGTTTTTGACTCATAGTTATTTGAAAAAGTCATATCTCCTTAAGTAGATTATTAGTACCTTGAGGGTAGGTTCTCGATCTAATTCATCTTCTTATTCCCTGCAGCACCTAGTAGAGCTTTACAAGCAATTAATAAATACATGTTGAGTAAGTGAACTTCAAATCCAGCCAGAGAGTGTGGCTCTATTTTCTGACATATATAGAAGCTAATGGCCTAATGTGTAAACAATTTTCTACCTCAAAGGGAATATGAGAAGATATTAATCAGTCAAGAACCTTTTTATGCCTAGAGAGTTATACCTTAGAGGTAAGAGGCCAAGATTTAGTTTTGGACTTATTTTAGATAAAATTCCCTGGTAGGACATTATGGTTCATTAAAGGGTGGATGTTAATAGTATAGTTTTAAGTATAAAATTAACAGTATTAGAAAATCCAAAATCTTTATCCACATGGGTGTATAAATTGGGTTAGTTTTGCCTAGGCACAGTCTCAAAACAAAGTTTAGCTATCTTTTTACTTTTTTTAAATTAAACAAAACAGTTGTTAATTTAAAATTTTAAAAATTAAATGGAGTGGAGTTTTAGATTCCTTAGTTCATTTGATAATAAAAATGTTCTTTATGAGTGAATAATTAATGTGCTCACTTTAACATTTTTTTAAAATTAAATTCCTTGGATGTACACCTTAATGAAATGTGCTGTGTATGCCAGTGACTTTCTCAAAGCAACAGTTGGTGCAGTGCTATCTTTGGTCTTGCTATGATTTCTGTTTGAGTTTATTCCAATCCAACATAGTCCAATTTAGCAAATATTTATTAAGAACCTCATATTTGTAAGGCATTGTATTAGAAGTTGAAGATACAAAGACAAAACAAAAAGTAGTACCAGGCCTCAAGGAATGGGGAATCCAACAGGTTCCCATTTAACTATACCATACTTACTTATTTCAATAGGAAAAGAGCACAGATATACTGGAAAGATTATGAAGCACATGAGATGAAGGAATGAATGAATGAATGAAGAATGAGCACTTGTTAAACACTTTTTATGTATCAAGAACTATTATAAGTACTGGGAATACAAACATATGACACTTTTCCTGATTTATCCCTATTAATTGCTCAGCAGTTCCTCCTTCCTTAATTGTCTTGTATTTATTTGCTTTATATTTACTTATTCTATACATGCTGATATATATTTGCTGTTTCTGCCATTAGAAATGTGATTATATGATTATACTTCTCTAAAAGTTAAACCATTAGTAGAAACCACTCTCTCTCTATAGCTATAGTTATTTTATACATATTTACAATAGACGGCTAACTGATATAGTGGAAAGCATGCTAGAGTTTAAGTCAGGAAAACCTCAGTTCCAGTTCTGTTTCAGATACTATCTGTATGACCCTCTGGACAAGTCATTTAACCTCTCTCAAATTCAATTTCTCCTTCTGTAAAATGGGTATAAAGTAGCACCTACTTCTAAGGTTTTGTGAGGATTAGATGAAAGTATTATATGTAAAGTGCTTTGCAAACCTTAAGATATCATATAAATGTTAGTTACTATTATCATGTATACCTGTTCTCTTCTCCTCCTTCTTCCCCCACTACATACAATAGATTTCTTCATTTTTCTGTTTATATATACAACATTTAAGACAATGCCTGGAGGGTTAAGCCAAGATGGCAAAGTAAAAGCAGGGACTTGCTAGAGCTCTCCCACCAAACTCAGTCAAATAACTATTAAAAAAATGACTCTAAACAAATTCTGGAGCTGCAGAACCTGAAGAATGCTTGAGTGAAGCAAATCTCTAGCTCAAGACAAGTTCTGGAAGGGGAACAGGATGTATTTGTCATATAGGATTAGGAGCAGACCTGAGGAGACCTGGGGTGGGGAGGAGGGGCTTAATCACCGACACCTCTGGTGGTTTCCAGACTTCATGATCCCAAAATCAGGAGGACAAATTGGAAGGTCAGTGGAAAAAACTTGTCTGAATTATGTGAGAGAGTAAAGTGATCAGGCCCCAGCACCAGGGCAGGTAAGGGGGTAGAGGACCCCACAGCAGCACTGGGAGCAACTGCAGAGGCTGTTTCTGGAGCACTAGGCCCACAGATTGTGGGGAAATCAAGAGACTGACAGTACACCCCCCACATACCTCCACTGGAAGCAGAGAATTACCTTGACAAAGAGCTCAAAAGTTCAGTGATTGACTGAGGAAATGAGCAAAAGCAGGAAAAAAAATCAGACTGTAACTATAGAATCTTACTTTGATAACAAGGAATATCAAACATACAAACAGAAGCAGATAAGAAAGTCAAAGCTCCTACATTCAAAGCCTCCAAGAAAAATATGAATTGGTCTCAGGATATGGACAAGTTCAAAAAGGATTTTGAAAATCAAGTAAGAGAAGTAGAGGAAATATTGGGAAGAGAAATAACAGTGATATAAGGAAATCATGAAAAATGAGTCAACTACTTGCTAAATGGAACCCAGAAAATGCTGAAGAAAATAACACCTTTAAAAATAGGTTAACCTAAATGGTGAAAGAAATCCAAAAATCAAAATGAGGAGACAAATGCCTTAAAAAAGAAAATTGACCAAGTGGAAAAGGAGGTCCAAAAGCTCACTAAAGAAAATAATTCCTTCAAAATTAGAATGGAGCAAATGGAAGTTAATGACTTAATGAAAAATTGACAAATTATAAAACAAAACCAAAAGAAGGAAAAAGTGGCAGAAATGTGAAATATCTCATTGTAAAAACAAATGGAAAATAGATCCAGGAAAGACAACTTAAAAATTATTGAACTGCCTAAAAGCCATTATCAAAAAGAGAGCTTAGACATCTTTCAAGAAATTATCAAGGAAAAAATGCCTGGATATTCTAGCACCAGAGGGTAAAATAGATATTGAAAGAATCCACCAATCACTTCCTGAAAGAGATTCTAAAAGGGAAACTCCTAGGAATATTATGGTCAAATTTCAGAGCTCCCAGGTCAAGGACAAAATAGTGCAAGCAGCCAGAAAGAAACAATTTTAGTATTGTGGAAACACAATTAGGATAATATAAGATCTAGCAGCTTCTACATTAAGGGATCACAAGGTTTGGAATATGACAGTCATATGTAGTCAAAGGAGCTAAGATTAAAACCAAGAATCACCTGCCCAGCAAAACTGAGTACAATAATTCAGGGGGAAAATGGTCATTCAATGAAATAGAGGACTTCCAAGCATTCTTAATGAAAAGACCAGAGAGGAATAGAAAATCTGACTTTCAAACACAGGAATCAAGAGAAGCATGGAAAGGCAAACAATAAAGAGAAATCATAAGGGAATTACCAGAGTTGAATTGTTGACATTCCTACATGGAAAGTTAATGTATGTAACTCTTGAGACTTTTCTGAGTATTAGTGTAGTTGGAGGGATTGATATATAGACAGAAGGCATAAGGCAAGTTAAATATGAAGGGATGACATCTAAAAAATAAAATTAAGAGGTGAGAGGAATATATTGGGATATGGAGAAATGGAGAAATGGAATGAGGAAAATTATCTCTCACATGAAAGAGGCAAGGAAAAGCTTTTTCAATGGAGGGGAAGAGTGGAGAGGTGAGAGGGAAAGACTAAACCTTACTCTCATTGGATTTGGCTTAAGGAGGGAATAACATGTACACTCAATTTGGTATGAAAATCTATCTTACACTACAGGAAAGTAGAGAGAAGGAGATAAGTGGTGGGGGGATGATAGAAGGGAGGGCAAATGCAAGGAGTGAGTAATTAGAAGTAAACACTTTTGAGGAGGCACAGTGTCAAAAGAGAGAATAGTATAAGTGGGGGGCAGGATAGGATAGAGAGAAAATATAGTTAGTCTTTCACAACATGACTATTATAGAAGTGTTTTGCCTGACTACAAATGTATAACCTATATCAAACTGCTTACCTTCTCATTGGGGGTAATTGGGATGGGAGGAAAGGAGAGAAGTTGTAACTCAAGGTTTTAAAAATGAGTGTTAAAAATTGTTTTTATATGCAACTGGGAAATAAGGCATACAGGCAATGGGGTATAGAAATCTATCTTGCCTACAAGAAAATAGAGGGGAAGGGGATAAGAGAAGGGAGTAATATGATAGAAGGGAGGGCAGATTGAGAGAAAGGGTAATTAGAATGTACACTGTGTTGAGGTGGGTGGAAGGGAGAGATGGGAAGAAACTTTGGAACTCAAAATCTTGTAGAAGTAAATGTTGAAAACTAAAAATAAATAAAAAGACAATGCCTGGCATGTAGTAGGTGCTTAATAGATGTTTCTTAACTGACCCCAAAAGTGACACCTAGTGGCATCGCTGAAGAATTTCATAGGCATTTTGGAGCGAGACTGTCAGAAGTACTTTTCTTTCCATTCCTTGCTTGCCTCCTTAAGCTGTAGGACATGCAGTATCACTTAGACAAATGGCCTCAGGCTAGCAGTATTTGGAGATTGGTTTTTATCTCACAGAAAACAAATAAAATCAAACAAAATCTCCTGGGATGCAGTAAAGGGATGCATCAGTTGCCAAGTCCTTATTGAAAACCTGCTCTCTTGCTTTTCCCTTTCCCTGAAATTCGTTCCCATCTCTTCATTCGTCCCTATGGATATGGGTTTTGACCACCCATCTTGCTTGCATGTTCCTCTGGCATTCACGTCTTCCTGCTCTTGTTCCTCAGACTGGATTCTGATCCCTTATTTGTCCTGATTCTCACTACTCACATATACCTCAATTCTCCTTTCTGAGAACAGTTCTGACCTCTGATACCTACTGGATTTTGAAATGACTTGGTCCAACTTCCCCAGTCCCTGACTCTAACCCTAATTCTCAACACTCTAGACAAGTTGTTCTGAACCTGGGGTCCACAGACATGGATAGAATCCTGTGGGAGTCTATGAACATTGAAGGGAAAAAGACATTTTTATTTTAATGTAATTGCTTTCCTTTAATCTTATTTTATTCATTAAAACATTCTGAGAAAGGGTCCATGGGCTTCACTAGACTACTGAAGGTGTACGTGACACAAGATTAAGGACCCTAGTCCCACTGTCTGGAATAACCTAGCATGGTACATCCATCCTGAGTAAACACTTCAGAGGACTATAGGAAGTCCTGAGGATAGAGCCTATTGACTATTGCTCCCTCCTTACCCCCCAAGCATTTTAGTCCATCACTTAGGAATTTGTGGATTTAGGAGCAAGTTCAAAACCACAGGTTATCATGCAAGTAGTTACTTTCACCTCATTTGTAAGGACTGAAAAAGTGTCCTAATGGACTTCTAGTAATCTCTGCTTTCAGATTTTTAATGAGGACACCTTACCTGGACTCATTCTGACCACTTTATCAACAAGTGCGTGAACACAGCTACCTAGTAGAACAAACTTCCCAAAGATTAGGGAGGAGCTAAATGGAAGATATAATGGATTTGTATGAGTGTGTGTGTTAGTGTTGTGTATGTATGCATGTATGCGTGTGTGCATATGTACATGCATATATACATGTATGCATGTATGTGCATGCATGTCTATGTGGGCTTATTTTGTTGTTATTATAATTCAAAATTTTATTATTTTTATTATAATACAATCAACTTGACTGAGAAAAGCAAAGACTTGTGATTTCACATAGAAAGAAAGATGATAGATATAGATTGATGATAGGAAAATATGTTAAAAAGAAAAATAGAGGTAGAGCTTGATACATATATATACATACATACATATATTATATATATATTTTACATTATATATGTATATATAACAGAGTTTAGTATACTAAAGAGTCAGCTTTAAAACCTGGAAGACCTGGTTTCAAGTTCAGTCTCTGATATGAACTTGCTGCATGACCTTGAGCAAGTCACTTAACCTCATAAGTGCTCTAGAAAACCCTTTAAAATTCCATGTTACAAAGAAGGTGTAAGGGTACAGTCCATAGCACATAGTAGATGCTTAATAAAAATTTATTGTTTGAATGATTGGTGAGGAAGTTTCCTTATACAGGAATTTTTTATGTCAATGAAATTGCAAATCAAGTCCTTAACACTATATCATCTATCCCTATCATTATCTCTATCCATCTGCCTCTACCTGTGTCTGTGTCTCTATCTCTTTATCCATCTCCATATCTATCTGTCTCTACCTCTATATCCATTTCTCTCTTTATCTCTATATCTGTCTTTATATCTCTGCCTCTGTTTTTATCCATCTCTCTTTATCTCTATCTCTCTGCTTCTGTCTCTAAGTGTATCACTGTCTCTGTAGAGATCAGCCTACTCTCTCTCTCTCTGTCTGTCTGTCTCTCCTTATAGCTCTCTCTCTATCTCATCTATCTGTCTATCTGTACATGTATATGGTACAATCAAATCTCAGCCTAAAAGTCATTTGGCTTCCCTGCCTTCCCACCTAGAGGTTAGATAATTATTCCATCAATATATAAATATATCCACACATACATACGGGATAATTCTATAATTTGTCCACACTATATGCATGCCCTGAAGGGACTTTCCCTCCAATTATCCATCCTTCCTCCCTGACAATTCTTACAAGAAAACTGCCAGCAGCCTTTATTTTTCTCTCTCCCTAAAGCGGAACGCGCCAATGTTCAGGCATTTGCTAGGCAACAACAGAGTCCCTCAACTCACTGGGATCTAAGCCATTGACGTCACTGCACATTAGCCAAAATATTTTCCCCTCCTCCATAGCCCTGAACTGTAAACACCCAGCTCACACACAATTAGACTGAATATCGGGGGAGAGCCAAAAGGAGAATGTGAAACGCCTGCGCCCAGAGTGGGGGCTGGAAATATAAGGGCTGCTTCCTGATCAGCAGCTATGTCTGTTCCTTCAATTAGTGCCCAGGGTCATCCATGTCTACTTGGTGCCTAGCACGTAGCTGAATGGCAGAGAAAGAAGTAGTCTTACCTGACATATCTGCAGGAAGCTCCTGCAAGTGAAATGTCTGACATACCCTGAAAAAAGATTGCCTGCCTTGTCTGGTGGGCAAGCATAATGTATTCATGTATTCACTGCAATTTTCCTGGGCATATCAACCACCCTCACTGCCTGGCAGATCTTCAGGAAGTTTGCATTTAAAAGATGAGCATATTATACTGTTCTGCAGCTAAAAGAGGCCTGGTACTGGTAAAAGGACCAACTGAAGCTTGGAGACATGGGTTTTGCCACTTAATAGCTATTACTTATTACTGGGCAAGCCACTTACTTCTAAGAGCCTCAGTTTCTTCATTTGCAAAAAATGGGGGTAATTGTGTTTGCACTATCCACCTCATAGGGTTGTGAGGGAAACACTTCCCCCCCTAATTGCACACTATAGAAATGGTAGCTACTTTTGATATTTATACTGCACCTTGCAATGCAAACCAAGCAGAAAGGCAATCTTTTTGCATATGCAGACACTGCACACAGTAGGGATTTGATAATCCTTGCTGAATGAATAGAATGATAGATACAATAGCCAACAAAAGTGAATATATTATTCTGAACTGGTGCAGGCTGAAAGGTAATTCTGTTTATTATTAATTATTTATTGTCAATTACACCTACCTATTGCTAGGAACCACTTCAAGCTGCAACAGAAAAGCAGATTGATCTCTATCAACACAAAAGGGAATTACTAATAAGATTTCTTCCCTAGGACCAAGTTTGACCTCTGATTCTTGGGTCTAAACCAGAACCTCTTAGAAAGAGAAAGCAATGAAAGTAAAAAATCAAGAGATGGGAACATTTTCTTAAATAATATAGACCCAGTCCTTCCATCTTTCCATTCAGGAAGTGGGAACATGCCCACAGTATTTTCTCCAAGGATTCATCAAAATGCAGCACTGTATCGAGAAGCAGGACATAAATCAGAGAATTGAAGACCATCTCTACAACTTCATTTCAGCCTGTAGCAGGTAGAAAAATGGAAGAATTTAAACCAAGGGTCAGTCAGGTTTCCATCGTTACCCAAATAACTGTGCTGGATGGCAGGATAAGAAGAACAAGACATTCAGTGAATTCTTTCGAGTCCCAACTAAATTCCCAACTAAATTACCTTATCCCTTTAAAGTTCATCCCTCCTCTCTGAGAGTATCTCTGATTTATTCTACATATATCTCATTTGCTCATGGTTGCTTTCATGTTGTCTCCCCCTTAGGGCAGGGACTATCTGTCTCACTTTTGTATTTTTATTCCCAAAGGCTAGAACAATACCAAATACATAATAAATGCTTAGTAAATGTTTGTAGATGGATTGATTGATAGTACTATATGGCTGTAGACCATGGGCCACTATGCTCTGAGGAGGATCAAAATTACACTGGAAAGAATTGTATTGGGTCAAAGTAGACTAGATTGTATGAGAAACTAATATTGATTGAGAAAGAGAAATTATGTAAAAGACATATATAACAAAAAAATGAGGTTATAAAATGACGATAATAGATGATATATACATAGCCTGAGCATTCCACTGGCATACATGAAATGTTAAAAGAGACAAAGGAAAGCATCTAGTAATTTGGGTAGAAGCTCTCTGGGGGACTTTCTAGAAAGACAAGGACGACAATTGCCTAGGAAGAGAAGGCATGCATACACGGGCTGTGATATACAGGTTGAGAGGAAGACTAACAAAGATAAGTCATAGAAGTATAGAAGTAAGATCTTTTCTATCAGTAGTTCCTCTAACAATGCATTCATCTGACTTGCCTAACTACCTCTCCCTACTCTGAAAAGAAGTTTCTATGATTGTCCATTATGCAGGAAATTCTAAATCTGTTTATTCTCAAAGAGTGATTATAGATATTCTAGGTATTTTTTACAAAACAACTTTTGAGGCAAAAAAGAACAGTATTCACCTCTTCTAGACTATACCCCCAGGTTCAGGATTTTCCATATTCTCATACCAAGTCTACATCATTGTAAACACCCCCCCCATTAGATTGTAAATTCTTTGAAAGCAAAGACTGAAATATATTTCTCTATATACCACCCTGATCTCAAGTATAATGATTTGTAGAAAATAAGTATTCAGTCAAAATTTGTGGAAGGAAGGAACGAAGGAAATAAGGAATAGAAAGAGGGAGAGAAGAAGGGAGGGAGGGAAGGAAAAAGAAGAGAAGGGGAAAATGGAAAGATGGAAGGAAGGAAGGAAGGTAGGAAGAAAAGGAAAGGAAGGGAAGAAAGGAAAGGGAAGGGAAAGATGGAGGAAGGAAAGAAGGAAGAAAGCTAGGGAAGGAAGGAGGGAGGAAACTCTATTAATAATGTTTATCACTGAAAGATAACTCATTCAGAACTTTAGAAAAGATGCACATCTGCATGACAAAAGAACTATATCAATCTTGGATGAAATTTTAGTTAAGATCACAGGAAAGAGTTTCATTTGAAATGCTTTATTTTTCAGTTGCTCATTACAGTTTGGAAGAAAGATGTTTTGGGGGCTGAAATGTCACATTTCTAATTTCTGGGCTGTGTCCAAAGATGAATTGTTTTGGAAAGTTTGAGTAAGTTCCGTTCAGCAGTTTTCAAATAAGCCATGGGCCAAAACAAAAGGGGGTGGCGGGATGGGGAGTGAGACAGTATACAATAGGGTGACTCAAAGATAGATAATTCCCAGACAGTTTTGAAAAGAGCATTTTCACTGGGAAATGTTCCTCCCTAAGGAATTCTCTTGTCTCCCAAGAAGAGATTTTTTTTTTTCCCTTAAGGTGAGCTTGCACAGAGCTGGAAAATTTGCCTCTGAATACACTCTCCAAGAAGCTGAATGGGACAAATAACAAAGCTGCTGTTGTTCCATCTTTGTGCTGGGGAAGCAGTGAAACTTGGAATATTTATTTATTTTTGCAGCCAGAAGCCCTAGTATAAAGTGGTCAGTGCCTATGACCAACAGGTTTCCTCTAGTTCAAAACAGTTATGAACATGTTGAAACCAGGTGAGACTTTGAGAATAAAACATGAGAGAAAGAAGGGACTTTTAATGCTGAGTTAATTAAATGATTTATTTCACAATAAAAACTGGGGCCCTAGAGAGATGAAGGACTTCCCCAAGATCACTCCCATACTGAGTAGAAAGTCAGATTTTGAACCTAGATTTCTGGCTAGGTACCCTTTTCCAGTGAAATGCACTGAAGTCCGCTCTTCCCTCCCCACCCCCAATTACATCTGTGTCATTTTCCTTGCAAAATAGTTGAAACTCAGAGGAAATAAGTTGATTACTTTCTCCCAACAAAATTCTTGCTGTTTCACTTTAAAGGTTTTGAAGCAATACAAAGTGTGGGAAAAAGCACTTAGGCACTGCTTGGGATGTTTTGCTTAGCCATCATTTGTCGATTTCTAAAGCTGGATTTCACAGCTTCATTTTGGCTTTGGTTCTAATTCACTATAAAATGCCATATGTTGTGAATTGCATGGGAAGTCTGGTAGGTCCCCACCATGTATAATTCTGCCCTTAGTGATCAAGAGAGCCAATCACATGATGACTTTTTTAGCTATAGACTTGTAGAATGTTGTCTTTGCCCTTTCTTTACTACTATTCCTACCCTACTGCCCATGACTATGATGTGCTATTACCTGGAAGAGAAACAGGAAGAAAATGTTCATGGTGAGTGGCAGTTGTTTTTATTATCAATCCTGCTTCTGTCAAATGGATGGCTGAGGAAAGTGGTCTTTGTCACTAGAAATAAAGTTAAAAGACTGAAAAAGCTACGTAATCTCTTAAACCTATCCCGGAATGGAAGAGTTGGTGAGAGACACTAGGACTGGTAGAGGGGAAAATGTTTGCTACTGTCTTTTTAGAAGTGTCTCCAGAGAAATACTACTGCAAGGCCTCATCCTAATATGGTTCTTATATATTTATTTTATTTTTTGCCAATGAACAAATTCTGGAAAGACTTTAAATATGAGTCTGATGACAGATGGCAGACTAAAGACAAATCATAATTTTATTCAAAAAGGCTTATTACCAGAGGTTATTACCACCAGGAGATTTTCCACCACAGATGTCCTATTTACTCCTGAAAGGCATGAAGAAGCGATATGGATGAGTTGAAATTTCAAAGAATCACAGGATTTGAGAGTTGGAAGGGAAATTGGTGGCCCTCTAGACCACCCAGTATATGAAAGGAATCCTTACTACAGCATATTCACCAAGTGGCCCGTCAGTATTGAAGGAAGGAGGATCCAAGGAAGGAGCACTGGCTACCTCCCGAGGCAACTTATTTCAAGTTTGGACAGCTCCAATTGCTAGGACTTTTAATTGTTTTTTCTGCAATCAAACCTAAACTGAATTCTTAGCAAATTCTGCCCCCACCCCTTTCTGGTTCTCCAGGGGTGGGGAACCTGAGGCCTGGGCCTCAGGGCCACAAGTGGCCTTCTAGATCCTTGGTGTGGCCTTTTGACTCTAAGTCCAAGTTTTATAGAACAAATCCTTTTACTAAGGGGATTCAGTCAAAGGGCTGCACTTAAGGACCTAGAAGGCCACATGTGTCCTCAAAGACCTAGGTTCACTACCCCTAGGTGCAGAAAAACTTACCCACTGAGTTTTTCAAATACTTGAACACAAGTATAATGGCACACACACACACACACACACACACACACACACACACACACACACTCCCTAACTTCTCTTTTCCAAGTAAAACATCAACAATTTCTTCAACTGATCCCAGTCATACAAATCACAGATTCTTGAAGAATATGCTGTTCTGTTGTTGCTGCTCAGTCATGTTCACTTTGTGACCCCATTGGGGTTTCTTGGCAAAGATATCAGAGTGGTTTGCCATTTCCTTCTCTGGCTCATTTTACAGATGCGGAAACTGAGGTAAACAGAATTAAATGACTTACTTGCACAGGGTCACACAGTAAATGTCTGAGGCAGATCTGAACTTGGTTCTTCCTGACTCCAGGCCCAGCGCTCTATCTACTGCATCATATGCCTGCCCCAAGTATATAGAAGAATATACTATAGTGTACTAGAAAAGAGAGATTATACCTTGGTACTTCAGTCAGAGGCATACATAGAGTGTGGTCTAGATATGATAGAATATGCTAGTCTAGGGGATCATTCCAATTAGCCCTTTTTCTACTGTCAAAGATCCATTGGAATACTCCCCAGAGTATTCTGGCACACTCATATTGCATTCAAATCTCAGAGAGAAGGTAGAACTAGTAAATCACAAAGAAGTGAATGTAACTATTGGATAGATGTAGGTATCTAGTCTACAGGTCCATTTTTAATAGTATGTTGATTGAATTATTAATAGTCTGCAGTATGAATGCATGTCCAGCATGTATGTATCCATAATCTAAAACCAATCAAAAATACTCACAAACTAATTATAACCATTAAACCATATACTGCTCACAGGATCATGGAGATACAGATTTGGAAAAGACCTCAAGAGGCCATCTATTTTGTTCCCCTCTGTAGTATCGCTGGTAGGGATAATCTAGCTTTTCTTTGGAAACTTCTAGTGAGTAAGAACTTACACAATGCCTGATAAATAGTAGATATTTAATGGCTCCTGATTTAATTACTTTCAAAGGTAATACATTTTACTTTTGGACAATGCTAAATGTCATATTTTTCCTTTACACCAAATGTAATTCTACTTCTCAATAACTTCAACTTGTTTCTAGTTCTGTTCTCTGGAACCAACCAGAACAAATCTAATCCCTCTTGCACATGACAGCTCTTCAAATACTTGAATCCAGTTATAATTTTCCCCTTAAGCTGTCTCTTTTCCAGCTTATAGACTGTATTCTCTTTCCTTTAAAACAATCAGGTTAAAATTTGCCCTTCTCCAACCCAGTAGCACCTCTTTCTTTAAGTGGGAATGTGGCTTGTTTGGGCCCTATCAAGGAAGGGCAGTTAAGCACTTTCATATTATCTTTTTTTTTTAAAATTTATTTATTTATTTAATCTTTTTACATTCATTTTCACAAAATTTTGGGTTCCAAATTTTCTCCCCATTTATCCCCTCCCCCACCCCAATACACCAAACATTCTAATTTTCCCTATCACCAATCTGCCCTCTCTTCTATCATCCCTCCCTTGTCTTGTCCCCATCTTCTCTTTTGTCCTGTAGGGCCAGATGACTTTCTATTCCCCATTAACTGTATTTCTTATTTCCTAGTAGCAAGAACAATACTCAACAGTTGTTCCTAAAACTTTGAGTTCCAAATTCTCCCCATCCCTCCCTCCCCACCCATTCCCTTTGGGAAGGCAGGCAATTCAATATAGGCCATATCTGTGTAGTTTTGCAAATGACTTCGATAACAGTCGTGTTGTATAAGACTACCTGTATTTCCCTCCATCCTATCCTGCCCCCCATTGTTTCTATTCTCTCTTTTGATCCTGTCCCTCCCCAAGAGTGTTGACCTCAAATTGCTCCCTTCTTCCATTGTCCTCCCTTCCATCATCCCTCCCTCCCTGCTTATCTCCTTCTTCCCCATTTTTCTGTACTGTAAGATAGGTTTTCATACCAAAAAGAGTATGCATTTTACTCCTTCCTTTAGTCGAATGTGATGAGGGTAAACTTCTTGTTTTTTTCTCAGCTCTCCTCCTTTTCCCTCCACTAAAAAGTTTCCTGCTTGCCTCTTGAATGAGATGTAATTAACCCCATTCCATTTCACCCTCTCTCCTCCCACTACATTTCTCTCTCACCATTTACCTTAATTTCTTTTAAGATATGGTCCCATCCTATTCAGTTCACTCTGTGCTCTCTGTCTCTGTGTGTGCATGCTTGTGTGTATGTGTGTGTGCATGCATGCATGTACATGTGTGTGTGTATGTGTGTGTACATCTGTGTGTGGTCCCACCAACTACCCAGATACTGAAAAGTTTCAAGAGTTACAAATATTGTCTTTCCATGTAGGAATGTAAACAGTTCACCTTTGGTAAGTCCCTTATGATTTCCCTTTGCTGTTTACTATTTCATGCTTCTTCTCATTCTTGTGTTTGAAAGTCAAATTTTCTTTTCAGCTCTGGTCTTTTCATCAAGAATGCTTGAAAGTCCTCAATTTCATTGAAAGACCATATTTTCCCCTGAAGTATTATACTCAGTTTTTCTGGGTAGGTGATTCTTGGTTTGAGTCCTAGTTCCTTTGACTTCTGGAATATCCTATTCCATGCCCTTCGATCCCTTAAGTAGAAGCTGCTAGATCTTGTGTTATCCTATACTGGAATTGTTTCTTTCTAGCTGCTTGAAATATTTTCTCCTTGACCTGGGAATTCTGGAATTTGGCCACAATGTTCCTTGGAGTTTCTCTTTTTGGATATCTTTCAGGTGGTGATCGATGGATTCCCTCAATACTTATTTTGCCCTCTGGTTCGAGAATAGCAGGGCAGTTTTTCTTGATAATTTCATGAAAGATGATGTCTAGGCTCTTTTTTTGATCATGGCTTTCATGTAGTCCCATAATTTTTAAATTGTCTCTCCTGGATCCATTTTCCAGGTCAGTTGTTTTTCCAATGAGATATTTCACATACTCTTCCATTTTTTCATTCTTTTGATTTTGTTTTATGATTTCTTGGTTTCTCAGAAAGTCATTAGACTCCATCTGTTCCATTCTAATCTTGAGAGAACCATTTTCTTCAGTGAGCTTTTGAACCTCTTTTTTTCCATTTGGCTAATTCTTCTTTTGGAAGCATTCTTCTCCTCATTGGCTTTTTGAACCTCTTTTGCCAATTGAGTGAGCCTATTTTTCAAGGTGTTATTTTCTTCAGCATTTTTTTGGGTCTCCTTTACCAAGGTATTGACCCGTTTTTCATGCTTTTCTTGCATCTCTCTCATTTCTCTTCCCAGTTTTTCCTCCACCTGTCTAACTTGCTTTTCAAAATCCTTTTTGAGCTCTTCCATGGCCTGAGCCCACCGGACATCCACCTCGGATGTCTGGGATAGAGAGGCCCGACCTCCACGTCTTTCTCTGATGGTAGGCATTGTACTTCGTCATCAGAAATGAAGGGGGGAAGAAACATCTCTTCCCCAATAAAGTAGCTCTCTATGGTCTTATTCTGCTTCCTTTTTCTGGGCATTTTCCCAGCCAGTTACCTGACTTCTGAGATTCCTCTCCACCTGTGCCTAGATCTGCCCAGCTAGTGCTTGGGATCTGAGATTCAAATGCTGCTTCCCAGGCTCAGGGCTATCCGGGTAAGGAGTGGCTGCTATTCAATGTGAGCTTAAGTTCTGGTGCTTGGGTGGGGGCAGGGCCGCCTTCCAGGCTCAGTTCCCTCAGGGGGTTTATGCAGAGACCTGAATTTCTGCCTGCTGCTCTGGGAGTCCTGGGCTACCACTGCTGCCGCTTCCTCCCGAGGGGGCCCGAGTCATGGAGACACCCCCCTCCCCTCTCGGCCAGCCCAGATGTCTCTCTCACTGACCTGTAGTGTCTGTGGGTGGAGGGACCTTCCCGGCCGCTGGAGGTTCCATCCCTGAAGCCCGTTCAGATCTGCTCCTCTGGGGCCCCGGCCATGGCAGTGCTGGGGTGGGCTCCGCTTTCCGGGGCGCGACAGACCCCTGGGGACAGCTTTCCAGGGCTCTCTGGAATGGAAATCTCTTCCACTGTATTTCAGTGCGCCTTGCAGCGATCCAGAATTTGTGGGAAGTTCTTCTTGCAGGAAATTTATGGGCTGTGGATTCGGAGCTAGCATACATGAGTCTTTCTACTCCGCCATCTTGGCTCCTCCCCTCCATATTATCTTTATGAATGAATGAAAGAATGGATCTATGGTTGGATTAAAAGCAAAAAACTTATGTGCCTACTGTATGCCAAGCCCTGTGCTAAATGTTAGGGATATAAATTCAATTTAAAAGAAAAACAAGTTTATTTTATTTGCATTTATAACCTAAGCCTTGTCTTATCCTTTTGAACAATAACTAAATAGCGGAGGGGGAAAGGAAAAAAAAAAACCTTCACCATAAACAGACCTGAAAAACAAATTATCATATTGGTCATGCAAGAAAACATATGTTTCCTTCTGTATTTCAAGTTTATTACATCTCTAGCAAGAGGTAAGTGGAATGTTTCAACTTTGGTAATCTCGACTCTTGGGTTTTCATTGAGTTGATCAGAGTTCTAAAGTCTTTCAAAAGTGTTTTTCTCTATAGTGTTGCCATTATATAATTTGTTCTCTTAGTCTTTCTCACTTATCTCTCCTTGAATTCATAGAGGTTTTTTCATTTTTTTCTGGAAGAGGCCATTTTGTTACATGATAATATTCTATTATATTCATGAATGATAATTTATTTAGTCTTCTTTTCCAGTTTTTAGTTACCAGTGAAAAAAAGCTGCTATAAATATTTTCACACTCATTGAATTCTTTTATCTTTCCTTGGTCTCCTTGAGGTATAAGCATAGTAATGCTACAGCTAAGTCAAAGGGTATGAACAATTTTGTAACTTTTGGCTTGTAGTTTCAAATTGTTTTCCAGAAAGTTTATACCAAATCACAGCTCCATCAACAGCATACTAGTATATCTGTTTTCTGGCAGCCCTTTCAAAGTTGGTCATTTTATTCTTTTGTCATCTTTGTGAGCCCTATGGATGTGGGTTGGAACCTCTAAGTTGCTTTAATTTGCATTTCTTGTATTTACAGTAGTGATTTGGAACATTTTTTCACATGGATCAATTGATAGATTCGATTTCTTCTTTTGAAAACTGACAGTTCATCCTTATGGTTTTCAGTCTTATAAATTTGAATCATTTTTTACATTTTTCCTTAGCTTTTCTTGCAAGCTTTAGCTCATAAATTTGATATTCCTGACACAATTCTTGTAGGATTTGGTTTTGTATTTATCTTCAATTATCTATTCCTATTTGCATCCAAATGACTTATTACATAGGGAGAAGGAGGAGTACAAGGAGGAAAGAGAGAGCTTTGTCAGTGGCAGCCAAGGGAGAAAAGAATATCTAGGAGGAGACAGTACTTAGTAGGATCGAAAGTTATAGATCAAGAAGGATGAAGACAAATGAATGGCCACTGGATTGATTGGCTGTCATGTAATTGGTAGGCTCGAATGAAAAAATCTTGGTTGAGTGGAGGGGTTGAAAATGAAATTATAAGAGTTTGAGAAATGGCAGGGAGGTGAGGAAGTAGAAGATTACAAATAGATTATTTTTTCTAGTTTGGCTATCTGAGGGAGAAGAAATACAGTACTAGTTAAGTTGAGCTGAATGTTATGCATGTTTCATATCAGATCAAGAGACAGAAGTGATTTTTATTACTGTTCCAAATCCTTTTATGTGTTTTAACATCATCATATGAAAGAGGTGAGAATGGGTGCCTGAAAGAAAACAGTTGACCTCTGATTTCTTTGATGGCTCTCCATTGGAGGTATTAATAAATAATGAACTGGTCAAAATTGGATAAACTTGAGGGAGAGGAAGCTGGTTACTTCTTTTTTATACTGTAGAGAAAATTAGTCCTCAGAAAGATAAATAAATTTAATAAATTTAACTAGATGGCCTTTTAGGTCTCTTCCAATTCTGAAATCCTGTGATTTTGATTCTGAATTGCTTTTTACTGTATCTAAACATGTTTGCTCTATACTTTGTGGCAGAAGAAATAAAAATATTTTTTAAAATAAAATTCCTTGAATTCTTTTGAAAGCTAAAAAAATTATTTGGACAGCTTTATATGTTTTGTAGCATAAGTTGAATAGCAAATAAGGTAACTAAGAACAACATAAATAATAAATGTAATAAATGACAAAATAATACTTATTTTCATTGACCTCTACAAGCCAGTGTAGTACAGTGGATAGATAATTGGGACAGAGTCAGAAATACTTTGATTTGAGGATGCCCTGTAACATACACTGACTGTGTCATCTTAGGTAAGTCATTTAATCTCTCAGGGTTCTAGGCATGTCTTTAAGATTATGTTGAAGAATAGCTGTTCATCTTCATTGGAGGAAGTTACCTTTCCATGTATGAAATCATAGGACCATACCAAAAAAAAAACCATAACAGATCTTACTCTCTGGCCCTCAAAATTCTTCTAAATGTTTATTTTGTCATCTAGAAGAATAAGTTTCTTGAGATAAAACATTTAGGTAAATTTTTTTTTTTCTTTTAGAACAATATTTCTACTAGAATTGGTCTCATGATGGTCTTGGCTGTTTTGGCACACAAGATCAAAGAACAGGTGCTCAAAGACTTATCCTTCCAGGTTATCTTGACATTTTCAACATTGTTTATTATCTTACCAATGGCAAAGAACAGTAATTTGCTTAAATTATGACTTACTTTAGTATACCATAACTACTTTTAGAAGTACTGACTTTGGTACTTATCAATGGTTAAATAAATACAAAAAATTCTGTTCCTCAACCTTGACACTTAAAGATAAATGAGAACTCCTTTTGGCTAGAGGTGTATTATCTTTTTACACTAAAGATAATAGCCAACATTTCTCTGGTTAATTTGCAATCATTGTGCTTATGAAAACATTTGGGAAATATTAAGAAACAAAAATGTTTTTCCTTTCTATAGTTTTTGCAGCATCTTTGAGTAAATCTTGATTTACAAATCTACAGGTACTGAACCTTCAAAGTAACTAAAGTATGATTCAAAGTTCACTTGCTTATTAAGGTATAGGAAATTTTTATAGTACATTTTCCTCTGATTTATTCAATGTTTTCTTTAATAAGAATTATTTTATTTCTAAGCATTTTTATATATTATTTAATGGCAAATGTGGTAACTTAGAATGATCACACAATGATGCACATTTGGTCTTTGAACACACAATCTTTGCCCCTCCATGCCAAAATAGCTGAAATTCTCATGACACTAAACTTCAAAATAGAATTCTAGTAGAATCTTTACTTTTTTTTTCTCCAGTAATTATTCTTCAGTACAATTTTGATTTAAGATAAGTATATGCCTCTATTACTTATTAAAACATAAACTAAACATAAAAGTCAAGTTCTATGTGTTAATCAAAATGAGAAACAAAATGAAGAATTTTATTGGGACAACTCCTATTTAAGTATCTTAGATAAATTTTAATCAAATTATATCATCAAACAAAACTTAGCCAGCAAAAAGAAATAGGTCCATCATGTGGTGAGAATGAGGTGTAACTAAAGGTTAGCCCACGAGTTTCATTAATGTCTATGCACTGTCAGGAGAATGTGAGGTACACCTCCAGCACAATGTAGGAATTCCTTTAGTGAATTTAGGGAAGGACATGTGTAAAAGGATATAGTTGGGTGAGGAGCTGAATCATAAAAGAAAATATCCATATTGATGAAATCACACATATACTGGAGAACTGACATGTTTCCTACATAGGAAAAAGTTAAAAATATTTCTTTTAAAAAAGAATAATTATCATTGCATTATTCATTATTTTCTACTACTACCCTCTACTAGACTATAAGCTCCACTACTAAATGATAAGGTTGATAAAGGTAGGGAGCATGCTTTATTAATCCCTTACATTATGTGGTCACTAAGCATTTTATACGTAATGTTTTAACTGGTCTATCTAATGACCTTGTGAGGTAAGCAATGCAAGTATTATCATTCCCATTTGGCAGATAAGGAGACTGAGCCTCTGCTTAGTGACATGGGCTAGTTAATGGCAGAACTGAGTTCGAATCTAAATCTTCTGACTCTACACTCAATGCTCTTTTCTTTATATCTTGCTCTATCTCACACAGCACTTCAATGAATTAGAGAGTTGCCAAGTAATTGAGAGGTTATACGATCTGCCCATGGTTGCACAAGTAGTATATCTAAATGAATAATCTTCCAATCTCTTCTTTTGTTGGCCAATGAATTTGTGCTCTAATCAAGCATTGACTTCGGTTGGTCTCTCTCGTTGGCAAGAAAATTATTTGTTCGTTGCAACAGTCTCTGACATGGACTTGCCCAGTGAGTGGGAAAAGGCAATGGAGTGAGATAAGGATGTAATTTGGAACTGAAAATAAAATTTAAAAGTAAAGAAATTATAGATGATGTACTATTATAGTACATAATTGTCATACGTATTATGTATAATACATAGTATGTATATACGTATATGTATGTATGTGTTAGGGTTAGGGTTAGTACTATTATAGTATATATATGTATATATATACTATAGCATACATATATGTATATATATAGTATTATAGCACATTATGTGCAATTATAGATGAGATTTCTGGTCCTTTTTCATTTTTTTGATCCTGGACTGTATTTGAAACAGAGTTTTTGTTCTCTTTCCTAGTTCTTATGACTTCTCCCTATGCCCACCATTGCACTAAGGTCATCAAATGCCAGTATATGTTAAATTTAGCAAGAACTTGTCCAACTCTTCACCGAATTTCTCTGAAGGCATGATAGATGTAGTGATGTTGGTGCATAAAGTATAATGTTGTTCCTTGTGATTTGTTTGCTTAAGCTGAATATGAGCACTGTTAAGACCAGATGATCAAGTATCCCATGGAAGGGTAGTTCCTATTACTTTTAGCTACAAGATAAAACCAGCTCTACTATCTATATTATTCACCTCTCTGAGGAGAACTTCCAAGTCATCCTATTCAGATGCAACTATTTTTTGTCTTCTGGTTTCATTCATGGTGAATGTATCAACAGTTACTGTTTGGGTCTTTAAGCAGAGGACTGACATATTGCTTGTGGGACAAAGACCACATATTAAGATTACCAGCATTGAAATTGATGTTTGTAGACAATCTAAAGATGGTGTGATTGTTAACATGGTCTACCCCTTTCCTTGCCACGTTGTCACCAGCACTGTGGAGGCAGAAAGGAGTCATGCAGGACTATGGGTCATTCTGTGTTTTGTTCTGTTTCATGGAGTGTCATTGCCCCTCCTCCCAAAAATCATCACCAAGTGATCAATCTTTCAATGATGAGCATCTCCTGATTTTGCTAGGTTATTCCTCAGACAGGAGACACGCTATATTACAAAGATCATACTCACAGTCACATATTTAGTTTGGTAGAACTTCTGAATTGAATATTCCATTAATACTGATAGATTCAAGATATGCTTTGACTATCATAAGATGGCATCGTAGTAGAATTTTTGTGAAAGTTTGCAAGTTGTGGCATCATATCATAATTAATAATTTTTTTGTTTTTTCTTGAGTTATATAGTAACAAGTCATCCTATCCTTTCAAAACATATTGTATATAAAAATAAGAATGAAAGCCATAGAAGGAACATTTAAAAAGTGTTTTACAAACCTTAAAGCACTATATAAATGATATTAGTATTAATATTATCGGTTGTACATGTGAAACTTTAAACTGAGAGTAGATAACTCAGGCTGTGTATGGTTATCTTTGGTGGGTTGTATTTAAATAGAGACATGTTGGCTTAAAGAAGGCCAGATAAAATATAATAAAGACCAAAAGTACCCCTCTAGGTGATGGGTTGCTAGGATAAAAACGATGATGTCATGATATTTCCTGAAATGCTTACCAGTTAACAACTTTTGGGCTTAAAACCTTTCCATCATTGCCAGCTCTATATTCAAAGGCACCACAACTAGAATTTCTCTAACCAGTCTTGGCTATGCTGAAAATAATGTAGCCAACAAAACAAAGAGTGAATTTTTAGGTTCTATATAAACCAACAGGGGAAAAAATGCTATTTGCATAAAAATAACTTTTTTCCAAGCTATAGGATACAATAAATATGTTTATAATGGTGCTTCCTACTGGAGTCAATAAAACTGCATTATATTTCATATTACTTTACACATTAAAATTCTTTGCATATGTTTCATCAGCATTTTGATGTTTTGATTTTTTTCTTTTGTTTATGAATTTGGGACACATTTTCAGTATTATTCTTCACTTAAATTTAACATTTATTTCTATTTAGTAAAGAATTTTTGAAATACTATATCTATTTAGATAAAGTTTCTCATGACTAATTTGTCACTGATTTTACCTCTCCACATAACTTATTATCTTGACTTTTATCTTTTCTTACATGATTTTTTTCTCCTTTTGTCCTTCTCCAAACTTCAATACTTGGCAATAGTCATTGTTCACTTTCATATACATCCATTTTGAATTTTTTCCCCTCTTTTAAAAAACTTCTACTGTTTTACAAAATCTTCTGTGTTTGGGCTTTTTTCAGCTCCTTACCTTTTACTTCTACACTACCCATCCTGGTACTAAACATCCCCGAAGTGGGAGATGCAATAATTTCATTTAATGAAACTGCTCTGCTTCTGTACTATAGCCTTACCTCTATTTTTGTCAGGTTTATCATTTAATATTATCATATTAAACTCAATTTATCAAACTTTTATTTTTCCTCCTCTCTACAAAAATGAAACAGACCCTCCCTTCATGGAACCTTACTCCTTACCAAGGCAAATCCCTTTACCTGCACAAGAGCATTTCCATCCCATTTCCTCCAAGAGATTGCCTTCTCTGTCATAGTCACTCTCACTTATCCTCTATCTCTCTGTTTATTGGTTTCTTTCCCACTATAGAAAAATATGCCATATCTTCCCGATCTTCCAAAAGTTTTCATTTGCTCCTTCCATCCCTCCTAATTATTGCCTTATTTTTGTCTAAATTCCTTTCCTGCTCCAGTCTCTCTGCTGACCTCAATTTTCCTATCTCCAAAGGCCTTTCCAACATCTCAAATTGAATGTCCATTAAATATCTTAAACTTAATATGTTCAAAACACAACTTGTTATCTTTTCCCCTAAACCTTCTCCAAACTCCAAACTTCCCCATTACTGTCAAGGGCAACACAATACTTCCAAGCCTCCAAGCTTGCAAACTAGGTGTAATCTTCATTGTCTCATACTCCAGATCCAATTTGTTGCCAAGGCTTATCAATTTCACCTTTCCAAAATCTCAGGAATATGATCCTTTCTCTCCTCTGATACTGCCACCATTCTGATACACAGCCCCATCACCTCACACTGGTTGGTGTGCCTACCACAAGTCTTTCCCCATTCCTATTCATCCTCCATTCAGGCACAAAAGTGATTTCCTAAAGTGCAGGTCCAACTATATTACCCTTGACTTAATAACCTCTAGTAACTCTATCATCTCCAGGTTCAAATACAAAATCTCAGTCTGGCATTCAAGTCCCCTATCATCTAGCCCCCTCCTACCTTTCCAGTGTTGTTATACCTTATTCCTCATCACATACTCTTAGATCCAGTTTTACTGATCTCCTTGCTGTTCCATAAACAAGATAAGTCATCTCTTTACTCCAGGTATTTTTTTCTATCTGTCCTCCATGCCTGCAATGTTCCTTCATCTTTGCCCTCTGGTTTCTCTAGCTTCCTTTCAGTCTCAACTAAAACCTCATCTTTTACTGCAGGCCTTTCCTAACCCTTCAACTCTAGTACCTTCCCCTTTAAAATTATTTCCTAATGATCCTTTACATAGCTAGCTGTTTGTACATATTGGTACATATTGGTGATTGACTCTGTCATTATATTATGAGGTTCTTGATGGCAGGAACTATCTTTTGCCTGTTTGCATATCCCCAGCATTTAATATGGTACCTGGAACATGGTAGGAGCTTAATAAAGCTTGTTAACTTACTGACAAAAGGAGAGAAACCATAAGCAGGAAAATCAAATAGGAAGTTATTGTAATTAGTACCAGTGAGAGATGTTCAAGGTTTGGACTAGGGTGCTGACTGTGTGGATGAGGAAGATAGAAGTGAAAAATGTTTTGTAGTAAGACTCAGCAACTGATGGATATAAGGGATCAAGGAGAAGGAAATGCCAAGGATGATTTCTGAGTTATGAAACCAGGTACAAGAGAGGGTGGTGCTACCTTCAACATAAATAGGTACCTTTTGGGGAAAGATAGATAGGTTTAGGTGGGGATGATAATGAATTCCATTTAGGACACATCATGCTTGAAATTCTCATCAGTGAGAAGGGAAGAGATATCTAGCAAGCAATGGATGATGACTGACTGGTGTTCAGATGAAAGGCTAAAGGTTCTGCCAGTGGGACGCAAGCTCCAGCAAGTCATACCAAGTTGGAAAGGCTTTGAGTACAGACGTGGCAACAGATTATGTGTCTGAGCATCAGTCTAGTAAAATTTAAGACTTTTCCTTTACAATCTTTAACTTTAACCTATCTTTATAGCTTTATTCTATACTACTTCCATTCACGAACTTGGTTTCAGCCAAGTTGTCCCACCAACTATTCCTTAAACTCAACATCCCATCTCCCTCCTCAATTCCTAGAAAGGATATATTATTCACCATTGCTTCTAAGAAGCTTGATCTTCCTTCAAAATTCAGTTTAAACATTATCTCCCATGACAAAACAGGAAGATGATAAATGTGGGAGAAAATGTGGGAGAGCTGGTACACTAATTCATTGTTGGTGAAGCTGTGAGCTGATCCAACCGTTCTGGAGAGCAAATTGGAACTATGCCTAAGGGGCTACAAAAATGTGCATACCCTTTGACCCAGTAATACTGTTTCTAGGACTTTATCCCAAAGAGATCATAAAAAGGGGAAAGGGTCACATCACACGTGTACAAAAATATTTATAGCTGCTCTCTTTGTGGTGGTCAAAAACTGGAAATCAAGGGGATGCCCATCAATTGGAGAATAACTGAACAAGTGGTGGTGTTTGAATGTAATGAAATACTATTGTGCTATAAGAAATGATGAACAGGATGATTTCAGAAAGCCTGGGAAGACTTAAATGATCTGTTGCTGAGTGAAAGGAACAGAACCAGGAGAATTTTATACGCAGAAACAACCATAGTATGTGAGGAATTTTTCTGGTTGACTTAACACCTCCTAGCAATGCAAGAACCTAAAAAATTCCCAATGGACTTTTGAAGCAAAATGCATTCCACATCCAGAGAAAGAACTATGGAATTGGATCGCAGAATGAAGCAGACCATTTTCTTTTGTGTTATGTTTTGTTTTGTTTTATAGTTTATCACATTCATTTTAATTCTTCTATTTAACATGAGTATGGTGAAATTGTATTTAATAGGAATGTATGTGTAGAACCTATATAAGATTGCATGCCATCTCAGGAAGGGAGTGGGGAGGGAGAGGAAAAAATTTAAGATATATAGAAGTGATTATAGAACACTGAAAACAAATAAAATAATTATAAAAAAAATTATCTCCTACACAGTCTTGTCTTTCTTGATCCTCCTAGCTGCTAATGTCTCCCCTCCAAAATTGTACTGTTTATTTGTATATACTTTATATGTGCATCTTCCCCAAATAGAATAGAAACTTTGAGACAAAGATATCTTCATTTTTGTCTCTGTATTCCTACACCAGGCACAGTGCCTGATATATCCTGGGACCTTAATAAATATTTGTTAACTAATCAATCAATTGATTAATATTTATCCTTCAATCTTGTCATCTTCCTCCAAATCTCAACTCATGTACCAGTTCTTCCCAGGAGTCATTTCTCATCCCTCAGTTGTTATTGCTTTTTCTACTCAAATTACATGATATTTATTTATCTGCCATTCTATCTTTCAATAACAGGTATATTCCTTGAGGGCAGGGATTGTTTCCTTTTTGTCTTTGTATCTCTTGAACCTAGCATGGCTCCTTGTGTGAAATACATGCTTAATAAATATAGTATGGGTGTGGGGGCATAATTTACCTTCTCCTGGTCTACTTGATAAAATTACAGCATATAAAGGGCAGATACCTTGAGAAGCGGTGTATTAATGCCTTAAAGGAAGTATAAGAAGTATTTATGCTTCTTTGTTCCTTTAGGAAGCATGAAGTTCCTCTATCAGTTGGATGGAATTATAAGATGGTTATTAACTGGCTAAAGGATAAGCTATACTTCTGATGGCCCTTAAAAAGGCAGGCAGCTCTATACACAAGAAACATAGCCTGTAAGGATTCAGTCAAGAGAGACATTCTGTTAGGCAATGAGAAGGTTTAACTATGGAGTCAAGTTAAGTTGGGGAGAGGAAGAGCAGGTCCAGGGAGTCAAGTGGATCAACATACCTAGCAGATGTATCATGGCAAACGTTCAGGATAAGCACACTATGAGAAGAGAGAATATACTGTGGTATTTCAATGCCTATATATATACATATATATATATATATACATATACACATATATATGTGTGTGTGTATGTATGTATATATGTATGTGTGTGTATGTATGTATATATGTATGTGTATATATATGGCATGATCTTCTTCGGCAACAAAGGATGAACACACACACACACACATGCACACACTATTTCAAGAAATACCTTTACTTTGGTCTAATTTGTTGACAATTGCCTGAATATTAATGGTAAACATACCATTCAGGGTTTGCAAACTATGATATGAAGAATACAGAGATAAAGTATTTTTACCTCGGGGTAGTTGTTCCCCGAGAATACCCAACCTGACAGTGAGAGTCACGTGGGCCAGAAGAAGCATCATATAAATATTTGTTGAATTTAACAGTTAAATTGCCAAAAATTCATCACTATAAAGTTGGTCAGTCAAGAATGTTGGGTCTGGGGTTTGTTTTTGGTGGTTTTCTTTCTGGTCACAGGAACACATTAAACTATTTACTAAGGCATGGAAGGGGCTAAAATCTGCCTCTACAAAATACATCTACAAAGGATGTATTTTGCAATACTGAAATTAATCTTTTGGTTATTCAAGTAATGTTCCAGTATTGCTATCAGAAAGGATCCTTTTTTGTTGTGTTTTTTTTTTGTCCAACCTCAATCTCTCCTGTTGCAATTTAAATTCACTTTCTTATTTGGTAATGAATACTATTCTCTTTAAATATAATCAGAATTGTGTATCTTGGCACTAAAAGGAACTTCAAAAGATCATCTGATCTGGTAATCAATCCTTTGAAACCTTAAGAGACAGTCATTAAGAAAAAGATTAGCCATCTTTTCCACTGATTATATAATCCTAGTTCCTATGACTTTCCTCTTTAGGGCTCATCTTCCAGTTCTTTAATCATTTTTGTTGCTTATTTCTGGACCCTCTCCAAATTTTTATTCATATGCTGAAAGTACTCTACTAAGGCTGTAGTTGGAAACATTTTTTTATGATGTGTCATATCACTAGCATGTTAGCATTTTAAACAACTTTACACTGTTAAATCAAATTCAGTTGTGGTCTGCTGTAACCACTCAGCATTTCTTGGTTTTTCTTGTGCCTTCTTGTTCCAAAGTACAATGTATTGATTAATTATTATGGGTGGCATGAAAGACAATCTGATATAATTCATTTTGGTTAAATATTTCAAAAATCCCCACCTCCTCCTCACTCCTTTATGCCACCATGCACCTACCCTTCACCAAACCATCTACTGTCCAGACATTTAGGCATAGGATGTATTAGTAAGTTATGTGTACATATATACACATAGATAGATTTTTAAATATTTCTTATCATTATAATAGCTGATATAGTACACCCTACAAAGTATTGTACCTATATAATTTCATTTTCTCCTCTCAACATTCTTGTCAGATAATCAGTACGGCATCACTTGAGTCTAGAAGACAGAGAGAAGGATGAGTCAAAACAGATTATGTAGGTTCTAAGCATTAATAAGAGAAGAAAAGGACCAAGTCAGAACCTTGTGGGATATCTACATTAAGTAGTCAGGAGACTGATGATAATCTAGCAAATGAAATTTAGAAGTGGCCAAATAAATAGAACCAAGAAAAAAAATTGTTATAGAAGCTGAGGAATGAAAGAATGTATATCAGGGAGGAGGTGGTTGATAGGGCAGAAAGTTCAAATAGAATGAGGACTGAGAAAAGATGATTGAATTTAACACAATTGTTTATAACATTAGAGAGAGTTTCAATCAAGTATGTTGAAGGTGAGGGAAGGTGGGGATAACAAACCAGATTGCAAAAGGATTAGAGAGGTAAAGAAATTAAGGCAATAAACGTAAATGCTCATTTCTAAGAGTTTGTTACTATTGATTCATTTCAGTCATGTCCAGCTCCACTTTGTGAGCCCATTTGGAAAAGATACTGGACTGGTTTGTCATTCCCTCTCCAGCTCATCTTACGGATGAGGAACTGAGACAGAGTTAAGTGACTTGTCCAGAGTCATATGGCTAGCAAGTGTCTGAAGTCAAACTCGAACTCACAAAGGTAAGTCTTTGTGACTCCAGACCCAGCACTCTATCCACTGTACCACCCAGCTGCCATAGGAGTCTGATTATGAAAGGGAACAGATGTAGGATGGTAGCTTGAGAAGTGGCAGGGTCACATTAAGGGTCGTTGTTGTCTTAATTTGTTAAGGGTGGGGAAGACTTACATGTTTATAGGTGGCAAGGAAGAATGCAACAAATAAGAAGAGATTGAGGTCAAGAGATAATGAAGAGATGATCAAGAGAAAAAGATCTTGGAAGAAAAAGGAAGAGACGGGGCCAAGAGAAGGAGTGGAGCTGGGTGGACCTTGGTGAGAAGCAGATCCATTTCTTTTTTAAAAGCTAAAGAAAGGAAGAAAGTTCTCTCCCTCCCTCCTCCTCCTGCTCCTTCTCCTCTTTCTCTTTCTTCTTCTTCTCCTCTTTTTCCTCTTTCTCCTTCTGCTTTTCTTTCTTCTCCTTCTTCTCCCCCTACTTCTCCTCTTCTCTCTCTCTCTCTCTCTCTCTCTCTCTCTCTCTCTCTCTCTCTCTCTCTCTCTCTCTCTCTCTCTCTCTCTCTCTCTCTCTCATTTAGACATATTTTATGGAATAGGGGAGAAGTAGTTCAAGATAGAAAGCCTATATTTTCTCAGTGAAGTAGGAAGCAAGGTCCTCTACTGAGACAGATGTGTAAGAACACTGAGAGAAGAAAAGATTTGAAGTACTTGGAGGAGATAGTGCGGTGGCTTCAACTGTAGAAGAATAAAAAGATTGCTCTGCAATAATGAGGGACGGCCCCTCTTTGATTCTTCTCTTTTCCTCAATAAATCAGTACATTAAAAAAATATGATTTCATGGCATGGCAATCCAGCTCTATTGACAGATTATCATTAGACAGTTGCACAGTGAGCAGGAGGACTGGATTTAATATCAGGAACCCCTAAATTCAAATCTCATTTTTGTCACTGGGCAAGTCAGTTGACATCTCAAATTTAACTGAAAATGGTTTTAATAATAGCACCTATCTCACATGGTTATTGTCAGGAGTAAATGAGATAATATACATACAGTGCTTTGCAAACCTTGAAAGCACAATATAAATGCTAGCTACGATTAGCATTACCATCATTCTAACTGATCTCAGTTCATGTTGAACTTTAGTACTCCAAGATATTATTCTTACTAAGTCACATCCTATTGCATTTTCTCTCTTTGGTAGTTCTCCTTCCTTTTCAGTTTGAAGCTGTTCTGATTAGATTTGCAAGGTTGTTGAAAAATGAATTCTTACAAGTCATGGTAGATGAACTTCATTCCTGGCCCAGCGCCAGTCAGTGTTGTGAGGATCAAATGAAAAAACATATCTCTGTAAAGCATTTTTCACACGGTAAAGCAGTAAATAAAGGATAGCTGTTATAATTATTATCTTTATATTTTAAGCCATGATCTGAAAATTCAAATTTTGTAATCAATATCTTTCTAACCTCTTGTGTATCTTAATTAAAGTCTTCAGCTTCCTACTCTGGATTCTTTGTAGATTCCTTCTAGAAATAGACTTTGCAATTATATGGATCATCACAAATAGGTAGTATTCCTCAAATAGGACAAACCTTTAGGAATAGTCTCTTCCTATTCTGAATATATAGGATAGGAATACAGCCAGCATCTCTTTTATTTCACTCATCAATAAATTCTTGGCCCATTGCATCTCAGAGTGGGGAATCAGTCACCAGTCCCCAACATTGGTTTCTTATTATTTCTTACCTGGTTGATTTCTCACCTCTAGCACCTGTGGATCTAAATGACTATTTCTTAGAAGACAGGCAGCTGTTTCCTCCCCAGATGAACCATGTACCTCACTTTACAAAAAACAAATGAACAAAACTTTTCCTTAGCTTCAAATATTCAGTGGTCCTTCTACCCTCTTATCTCCTGACATAAGTTTCTCTAGATTACATTCCTTTTTTCTTATTTTTTCATCTTAGAGTTCTTTTTCCTCCTCCTCCTCCTCCTTTTTATTTCTTCTTCCTTACCTTTTGTGAATCAAAGGCATAGGGAAGCATTTTTAAAGTTCCTTTACTCTCTCTTTTAGGTGGAAACTTGCTGCACTTTGCAGATGTGGCAGAGAGACAAACCTGCCACACTCTCTAGGGGTTACTATAATATTCTTCCCATTTTTCATTCCTGAAGCAAGAAATTTCAGATTTTCTTGCTTGTAGCACTTATGACAGACTCCTCTGAAGAATCCTGTTTACTTGCTTAACAACCTCTTACCTCTTTGGCATCTTGACAGGCACACGTAATTTCATTTCTTTTGTCTTACCAATTTCCTTCTCATCTTTAAGTACATTTTGTTTTCCTTCTGTTCTTCATTCTACATCTTCCTTCTGTTCCTCCTTCAATCTTTATCCTTTATATAGGTCCTTTTCCTCCATTATTTTCTTCAATTCTCTGAAATTTTGCCTACTTAAATTTAATCTCTTACATTTTTTTGTAGTCCCCAAATCCTACAAATCTTGCAATTCAATTCCTTGTTCTTTTCTTTCTCTGAAAGAAAATAGGGTGGCACAGTGGAAAGAGTGCTAGCATTGGAGTCAAAGAATTTGAATTAAAATCTTGCCCCTGCCACTTAGTATATGTGTGACAAAGGACAAGTGACTTAGTCCCACTGGAATTTAGTTTCCTCATGAAATGAGGCAAATGATGAGGTGGGATTAGCTGGGGAGTGAATTAAGAGAAGACAGAGAATGGGTAGTTCCTAGGCCTGAGTAAATGTTTAGAAGCAGAAGAGGGAAGTGCCTAACAATAAAGTCAGTACTCAAGATCGGACCTGATGGACCCCAGAGTCTATTTAGTTCCAACCCCTTCATTTTACAGAGAAGAACACTGAGGCCTAAGGAGGTTAAGCGACTTTCTCAAATTTACATATTTAATAAATACCAGAGATAGTATTTGAACCCAGACCCTCTGATTCCATACCCAGCATTTGCTCCAGTGTACCATGCTACCTCACATTAGCAATCCATTTTCTAAAAGTTAGATATGAGCAATGGTGTCAAATACTAAGAAAAATTTTGCTTTAAAAAAGTACCCCTCACTTCTAATTATGTAAATTGCTGTTGTTGAGTCATTTCAGTTGTGTCCACTTCTTCATGACCCCATTAGGGATTTTCTTGGCACAGGTACTGGAGTGGTTTTACCATTTACTCATTTATCAAATAAGATGAGGGAACCGAGGCAAACAGGGTGAAGTGACTTGCTCAGGGTCACATAGTTGATAAGTGCCTGAGGTCAAATTTGAACTCAGAAAGATGAGACTTCCTGACTCCAGGCCCAACTCCCTATCCACTGTGACAAGACAATGTAATTGGAAATGGTGGTAGGATGGGCAGTAAAGAAAGAGAAAAACTAGAAAGAAAAAAAAACAATAATGATTTTTGCCTACCACAGCTGTGAGACAGGTAGTATTCTTCTCCAATGCAAGTTGCAACTCCTTATTAATTTAGTCTCAAAGAGTTATCTGAGGCATTGGTGGGTTAAATGCCTTACTTGTCCAGGGTCACACAAACCAGTTTGTGTCAGAGGCAGGATGTGATTCTGGGGCCAGATTTCTATTGACTCGGGGCTATGCTGGAACCAATTTGATCTGGTTTGCAAAAGCCAGTTTTACTCATTTATACCTTGGAAATTAATAAATAATACAAATAAGAACCTGATTTACTATTTTGTTGAATTCTAGACTTCAGAAATCAATGGAGAAAATGTTCATAATGCCTATTAAACTTAAAAGTGGCTAGTGTACATATTTTTTTGGGGGGGGGCAGTTTCTTGTTAAACCTTTCCCAGCAAACTCCTACTTGCTAACGATAATGGTGGTGCAAACACATCAAGTTGTCCTTAGAAGACAGTCTTCTGATCTTTGACTTATCTATTATATTGTGATTTGTCTCTCCTATTTCAGGTGTTTTGTGTTTTGTTTTGTTTTTTAGTGTCACAGACCTAGAACTTGTCATCTAATCCAAACTCTCAGTATAAGAGAAAATTGAAGCCCAGATTATTTACACAGGTAATAAGTGGAAGTCAGATCTTAGGACTCTAAGTTCAGTATTCTCAGATGAAAATACAATAGCATTTGATGTTATTTATTTAAGCACTGTATCAGAGATGAAATGCCAATTTACCTAGTTATATGAAAATAATTGCATCCTCTACAGTATTTGCTAACATAAATTATCCAGTGATGAAATTTTTTTAAAAGATGATAGAAATCCAGAAGTTTAATAATATTGATGCAGCCAAATTTCACCAACACATATTCAAAAGCTTTTATTCAAAATCCTTTTACACATAGCTTCAGTTCTTAGCCTTTAATAATGGTTCTTCTCTGCCTCTGACCTAAATGTACCATTTTTGAACATCTATTCATCCCTAGCTAGTATTTTACTTGGAAACATGTCATGCACAGAAATGCTTCCAGAGGTCATCACTAAAAGGAAGATATATCACATTGTCAAGATTCCTTCCAAACATACATAAAAACACAGAGAGGGAGAGAGAGAGGGACCCTTACATTTAATCTTTTTTTTGTCCTACTGGTCATTATTGTCAACACTAATGAGTTTTCTGTTTAGTCTCAATTTTTGAATGGAGCTCACGTTTCCCAAAATGTAGGCTTCTTCTGATAACTGTTTCCAAGCAGGAATATGACTTAACTTTCCATATTAACCTGCATGTCAAGAAATCTCCTAAGAATTCTCTGAAACTTTGGAAGAAGAAAAAGCATTGCAAACAAAGAAGAAGGAGAAAAAAGGGAAGAAATGAAAGGACTTTGGATAAACTCATTTTTCTTTGGCATTGCTGTAGAGCAGTGTAGTTAGCACCAAGAGCACTGGTTCTCAAAATGTTTTGCTCTTGAAGTGGACATTATTCCTCCCTGGGCCCCTAGATTGAGAGATATCTGTTAGGTTGCTGAGCAGGGTTGGATAACCTGCCTAGCAACAGACTTTTGTTGGGCCCCTGTCAAAGTGTTATTTCTCCCCACCCTGGGTTGTGAAATATCTGTTGAGTTGCTAACAGCCATTTTCCTGTTGAGTCCCCATGGCAACAACTGGGCCCTCCCTTGCCAGAACTGTTCATGTTAGACCCCTTTGCCAGGCAACTACCTTTTGCTGGGCACCCCCCTCCCTGACAACCACGTTTTGTTGGGTACCCCCTTCCTGACATTCTCTGATTGAGTCCCTTTCCTGGCACCTATTTTCTGTTGGGGTCCCTTGCCTAGCAGTACCCTGACAACCACTTTCTGTTTGGGGGCTCTTCCCTAGCAGCAAGCCACCCTGTCAGAACTATGTTTGTTGTGGAAACCACAAGGCTGTACCGAGTAGCACCGAAATGCTTAAAATGCACACACCTACCTTAGTTCAGGGCTGTCTCCTCTGGGTTTTCCCATGAGACAGCCACCAGCCTGGCTAATAAAGACACTCTCAAAATTCCCAATTGACTCTTGCCTGTAAATTTCTTGGTTCATCCATTTCACTCTCAAAAAAAAAATAGTATTCTTTGTTATGAGAAATGGAGCCCACAATGGGAATGTTCAGGGACTCAAGGCTACATGTGATTGCAAGCTTAAATTCTATACAATTCCCAGTACAACCTGTGAGACCTGCCAGCCTACAAGCATACTACATACAAGTATGGAGATAATCTGAGATTTCAAGAGCAAAGGAACCACAGTGGGGAAGAGCATTGAGCTTATGTCACAAAAGAATTTGCTTACAAATGGTTAGTCTGGAGAAAAGAAGACTTAAAGGGCATCCAACAACTGTCTTCAAGTCACAATTCTGGCTTCAGATAAATACTAGCTGTGTGACCCTGGGGCAAGTCATATAACCCTGTTTACCTCAGTTTCCTCATATGTAAATGAGCTAGAGAAGGAAATGACAAAACACTCCAGTATCTTTGCCAAGAAAACTCCAGATGAGCTCACAAAGAGTTAGAGATGACTGAAAAATGACGACACAGCACCACATGAAGGAGGGACTAAACTTCTTTACACAGAGAACAGAATTAAGAGCATTGTGGGGAAACAACAAAAAGACAAAGTTAGGGTTGATATAAGAAAAAAACTTCATGATGATTGGAGCTATTTAGAAGTGGAGAGAATGGGTTCTTCTTGTAGAATGTCTGAATATAGGTTGGATAATAATATGTTCACAGAGGTTCATTCCAATTCTGACATGTTGTGATCCTAAGAGTTTACCTCCATAACTTGGTGAAGAAGATAAAAAAAATGTCACTTTCTGATTTGATTTCTAAGTACCTTCCTGATGGAACTGAAGAGACTCCTGAATCTTGTCAAAGAAATTCAAGTGCCATAAATGAAATATAGCTTTAGCTAATTATTTGTAACACATTTTAAGTAATGTCATTAAAGTAGTGGTTTTGGAGGCAGAGCCAAAATGGTGGCGTGAGAGCAACTACTCACCTAAGCTCTTAGATAAACTCCTTCAGATACCTCTAAAAAGAGAATCTGATCAAATTTTGGAGGTAGAGAATCCAATAGGAGACAGACTATGGCAGATTTACAGACCAGGACAGACTGGAAGGTCTACAGGAAAGATTTGTTCCATGGGGGTAAGCTCACAGCATACATCACAGCATGTCCTGTGGGTGGCCTGGCTAAGCAGGAAACCCCAGGGTGGCCTCAGGCAGCAGCAGAACAGCAGTGTGGCAGCCCAGGGCAGGAGACCAGCAGAAGCTGAGAGAGTGACAGCTGCTGAGCCCCAAGTATCAGCCACAGCCACTCCTGAGACTTTCAGTCTACAGATTAAACATCTGTAAGTCACTTACTTGAACTTCCATGAGCCAAAATGGCAGAGTGATTGGTAAATGCTCTCTATTCCCCTCCCCTTATTGACCTCAAAAGAACCATAAAATATTTCCCCAGAAAAATCCTGGATGAGTGAGATCAACAGAAGGGGCAAACAGTCTCATAGCTAGGAAAATCACTAAAGAATATTCCTCTTACTGTGGCAGAGGTGAACCAGAAAGAGAGGAGCCCCAGGGGGTGGAAACTTCCACTAGGACCCAGGTGTGCCTAAGTTCTCCAGGGGAAACAGGAAGACAATAGAGCAGCCAGGATCACCAAGCCCTGAACTTTCCTTTGCTCCAGCTCAGCTGAGGAGATCTCCTATGACCAGACCACCCTCCCCCATATTTAACAAGCTAGTCCCAGGGCTAATTTGGGGAAACACAAAACAAAAAGAAATAAAAAAGCATTTGCCATTTGCTTTCTAACACCAGCAGCTCAACACCAGTTTCTCCAGCTTCTAACTGAAAGAACCAGAGGCTCCAACACACAGAACCTCACCATCGTGAGCAAGAAGCAAAGGAGGAAGGAAAAGACCATAGAATCTTTCTATGGGGACAAGGACCAAAACACAAATACCAAAGAGGTCAGTATTGAGAATGTACTCCCATCTGAAATGTCAGAAGGGACTATGAACTACTTGCCTGCACAAACAGCTCTCCTGGAACAGCTGAAGAAGGAAATAGAAGAAAAACTGGCCAATGATTTTAAAAGTATGAAAAAAAGAATTCTATGAAGAGAACACCTTGCTAAAAAGGAAAAACTGAACAAATGGAAAAGGAACTACAAAAAAATAACTAGAGAAAATAATTCCTTCAAAGAAATAATTGGATAGATGAAAAAGAAGATGCAAAAGTTATGGGCAAGTAGAAACTAATGACTCTATAAGACATCAAGAATCAGTCAAACAAAATCTTTAGAATGAAAAGATAGAAGAAAATGTAAAATTGGAAAAACAACTGACCTGGAAAGTAGATTCAGGAAATAAAATTTAAGAATTATTGGCCTACCAGAAATTCATGATGAAAAAAGAGTCTGGACAATATCTTCCAAGAAATCATCAAGGAAAACTGCCCAGAAGTGCTAGATTCAGAGGGCAAAAGAGTCATTGAAAGAATTCACCGTTCACCTCCCTAAGGAGATCCCAAACTAAAAACACCAAGAAATATTGTTGCCAAATTCCACAACTATCAAGTGAAGGAGAAAATACTGCAGGCAGCTAGAAAGAAACCATTTAAATATCGAGGAGCTGCAGTGAGAATCACCCAGGACCTTGAAGTTTCTACATTAAAAGATCAAAGGAATTGGAATATGATATTCCATAAGGCAAAGGAGTTGGGACTACAACCAAGGATCAATTACCTAGCAAAGTTCAGCATAACATTTCAGGCAAGAAAATGGACATTCAACGAATTAAGCGATTTCCAGATCTTCCTGACAAAAGGCCAGAACCCAATACAAAATTCAGTCTTCAAACTCAGGTCTCAAGAGAGGCATAAAAAAAGTAAACAGGGGAAAAGGAAAACTTGTTACTCAATTTGGGCAAACTGTTTACCTCCCTATAAGGGAAGATGACTTGTTAATCTTGAGAATTGTATATCTATTATGAAGTATAAAAGGGATATACATAGATAGAGGGAGAGAGTATAAAGTAAATGATGTGATGATAAAAATGTGATTCAAGCTTGCAAAGGCATTGTAACAGGAGATGTGAAAAGGGGGAAGCAGAAAATGATAAATTATATCACAAGAAGTACAAAATTATAGTAGAGGGAAAGAGGGGAGGGAGGTGAACATTGTTTGGGAGGTACTCTCATCCGACTTGGTTCAAGGAGGGAACAATAAACTTAAGTATATAAATCTAACTAGCTCTATAGGCAGTAGGAGGGGAAGGGCGAAGAAAGGGGAGGGGAAGATAAAAGGGAGGAAAGAAGTAGCAAGGGTAAAGGGAAGTAAAAGGGAGGGGGAATGAAAGAATGAAGGGAAGACTGCAGGAGGTGATGGTCAAAAGTGAAAACTCTATTGAGGAGGGGAAGGGAAACAGGAGAACTAAAAGCACAAATGATGGGAAAGAGGATGGAGGGAAAGACACATATTGTAATCCTAACTGTGAATGTGAATGGAATGAACTCTCCCATGAAATAGAAACAGATAGAAGAATGGATTATAAGCCATAATCCAACAATATGTTGTTTACAAGAAACACATTTGAAATGAGGGGATACACATAGGGTAAAGGTAAAAGGTTGGAGCAGAATATATTGTGCTTCAGCTGATGTAAGAAAACCAGGGGTAGCAATCCTAATCTCAGACAAAGCAAATGCAGAAATAGACCTAATCAAAAGAGATAAGGAAGGAAGCTATATCCTGCTAAAAGGCACCATAGACAATGAAGTAGTATCATTACTAAGCATGTGTGATCTAAATAGTATAGTATCCAAATTCTTAGAGGAGAGGTTGGGGCAGTTGCAGGAAGAAATAGACAGCAAAACTATACTAGTGAGGGACCTCAACTTCACCCTCTCTGAACTTGATAAATCTGACCTTAAAATAAGCAAGAAAGAAGTTAAGGAGGTGAGTAAAACTCTGGAGAAGGTAGATATGGTAGATCTCTGGAGAAAATTAAATGGGGATAGAAAGGAATATACCTTTTTCTCAGCAGTATATGGCACATATACAAAAATTGACCATGTTCTAGGGCATAAAAACCTCACAATGCAATGCAGAAAGGCAGAGATAGTCAATGCATCCTTCTCGGATCATAAATCAGTAAAGATTATATGTAATAAAAGGGCACAGAAAGATAAACCAAAAATCATTTGGAAACTAAATAATCTAATCCTAAACAAGGAGTGGGTTAAACAACACACCATAGAAACAATCAACAACTTCATTCAAGAGAATGACAATAATGAGATAACCTACCAAATCTTATGGGATACTGCAAAAGCAGTCCTTAGGAGGTTTTATATCTTTTAATGCCTACACGAATAAAATAGAGTAAAATGAGATCAATAACTTGGGTATGCAGCTGAAAAAGCTAGAAAAAGAACAAATTGAAAACTCCCAAGTAAATTCCAAATTAGAAACACTGAAAAACCAAAAGAGAGATCCATAAAATTGAAATTAAGAAAACTATTGAACTAATAAATAAAACTAATATTTGGTTTTATGAAAAAGCTAATAAAATTGATAAACCTTTGGTAAATTTGATTGAAAAAAAGAAAACCAAATTACCAATATAAAAAATGAAAGAGGTTAACTTACCTCCATAGAGGAGGAAATTAAAAGAATAATTAGAAATTACTTTGCCCAACTTTATGCCCATAAATTTGACAATCTAAATGAGATGGATGAGTATTTTAAAAAATATAAATTGCCCAGATTAACAGAAGAGGAAATTGAATACCTAATCTGAACAACCTCATCTCAGAAAAAGAAATTGAACAAGCCATCAATGAACTACCTAGGAAAAAATCTCCAGGGCCAGATGGATTTACAACTGAATTCTATCAAACATTTAAATAACAATTAGTTCCAATATTATATAGAGTATTGGGGAAAATTGAGAAAGGAGTACTCTCAAATTCTTTTTATGATACAAATATAGTTTTGATATCTAAACCAGGAAGAGATAAAACAGAGAAAGAAAATTATAGAGCAATTTCTCTAATGAATATAAATGCAAAAACTTCAAATAAGATTTTAGCAAAAAGAATACAGCAACTTATCATGAGAATAACACATTATTATCAGGTAGGATTCATACCACAAATGCAGGACTGGTTCAATATTAGGAAAACTATTAGCATTATCGAACATATCAACAACAACAAATCTAACAGAAATCACATGATTATCTCCAAAGATGGAGAAAAAACTTTTGACAAAATACAGTACCGATTTCTATTAAAAAACACTGGAGAATATAGGAAAAAAGGGACTTTCCATAAAATAATAAGCAGTATTTACCTGAACCTTCAGCAAGCATTATATGCAATGGAGATAAGCTAGATGCATTTCCAATAAGATCAGGGGGGAATCAAGGATGTCCATCATAACCACTGTTATTCAATATGGTACTAGAAATGTTAGCTGTAGCAATTAGAGAAGATAAAGAAATGGAAAGAATTAGAATAGGCAAAGAAGAAACTAAGTTATCACTCTTTGCAGATGATATGATGATATACTTAGAGAATTCCAGAGATTCAAGTAAAAAACTACTTGAAATAATAAACAACTTTGGCAAAATTGCAGGTTACAAAATAAACCCACACAAATCTTCTGCATTTCTATATTTTAATAACAAAGCCCAACAGCAGGAGATAGAAAAAGAAATCCCATTTAAAGCTAGGCTAGACACTATAAAATATTTGGGATTTTACCTGCCAAAACAAACCCAGGGATTATATGAACATAATTACAAGACGCTTTTTGCACAAATAAAGTCAGATCTAAGTTAGTGTAAAAACATCAGTTGCTTGTGGGTAGGCCGAGCCAATATAATAAAAATGACAATTCTACCTAAATTAATTTACTTATTTAGTGCCATACCAATCAAACTATCAGATAATTATTTTTGAGAGCTGGAAAAAAATAATATTAAAATTCATCTGGAGGAACAAGAGGTCCAGAATATCAAGGGGACTAATGAAATGAAATGCTAGGGAAGGTGGTCTAACCCATTAGATCTCAAATTGAATTATAAAGCAGCAATTATCAAAAACACTTGGTTTTGGATAAAAAACAGAAAGGTAGACAAGTGGAATATGCTAGACACTCAAGACATAGTAGGCAATGAATATAGCAATCTACTGTTTGATAAACTCAAAGACCTCAGCTTCTGGGATAAGAACTCACTGATTGACAAAAATTGCTGGGAAAACTAGAAAACAGCGTGGTGGAAACTAGGCATAGACCAATTCCTGACACTGTACACAAGAATAAAGTCCAAATGAATACATGATCTGGGTATAAAGATTGATACTATGGACAAATTGATGGAGCAAGGAATAGTGTATTTGTCAGATTTATGGATAAGGCAAGAATTTTTGACTAAAGAAGAGATTGAAAGCATTATGAAGATCAAGATGGATAATTTTGATTACATTAAACTAAAAAGTTTTAGCACAACCAAACCCAATGCAAACCAAGATTTGGAGGGATGCAGAAAACTAGGAAAGAATTATTTCTGCTTATGTCTGTGATAAAGACCTCATTTCTAGAATATGTAGAGAACTGAGTCAAATGTGCAAAAATACAAGTCATTCCCCAATTGATAAATGGTCAAAAGATATTAACAGGCAGTTTTCAGAGGAAGAAATTAAAGATATCTACAGTCATATGAAAAAATGCTCTAAATAACTTTTGATTAGAGAGATGCAAATCAAAACAACTCTGGGGTATTATATCATATTTATCAGACTGGCTAACATGACAAAACAGGAAGATGATAAATGTTGGAGAGGATGTGGGAGAGTTGGAACACTAATTCATTGTTGGTGGAGCTGTGAGCTGATCCAACCATTCTAGAGGGCAGTTAGGAACTGTGCCCAAAGGGCTACAAAAATATGCATACCCTTTGACCCAGCAATATTGCTTCTAGGACTGTATCCTCAAGAGATCTTAAAAATGGAAACAGGTCCCACATGTACAAAAATATTTATAACAGCACTATTTGTGGTGGCCAAAAACTGGAAGTCAAGGGGATGCCCATCAATTGGGGAATGGCTGAATAAATTATGGTATATGAATGTAATGGAATACTATTGTGCTATAAGGAATGATGAATAGTAACACTTCAGAGAGGCCTGAAAAGACTTGTATGATCTGATGCTGAGTGAAAGGAGCAGAACCAGGAGAACTTTGTGCACAGCAAGGACCACAGTGTGTGAGAGTTTTCTTCTGGTACACTTGGAACTTTATTGTGATGCAAGGATTTTAAAAAATTCTCAATGATCTTTTAAGGCAAAATGCCTTCCACATCCAGAGAAAGAACTATGAAATTCAATTTTAGAATGTAGTAGATAATTTTCTATTGTATTACGTTTTGGTTTGTTAAATGACTCCTCCTATTCATTTTAATTCTTCTATACAGCATGACTATGGTGAAAATGTATTGAATAGGGATATATGAGTAGAACCTATATAAAATTGTATGCTATCTTGGGGAGGGAGCGGAAAGGTAGCGGGGAGGGAGGAGAAAAAAATCTAAGTTATGTGGTAGTGATTGTAGAACACTGAAAACAAATAAAATTAATATAAAAAAATAAAGTAGTAGTTTCCATGAAGTCTAGATAAGGAGGCAAAGAGCTAAAATTTGTCAGTGTACCTCTGGGATGCAACATAGCAATTCCCTAGAAATAAACATTCCTCAACTGAAGAGTAAAAATTTGGAAAGCTTTCACAACGTGGCAGAAATATTCCCCAAAGCACACCTACCTCACTTTCCTCAAGTTCTATGTTCACCAACCAATAGTATGTTTTGTAAGTCTGCTCTTCACATAGATGAATCCCTTGAAGGGAGGGCCTTGCATAAATGACTGGTCATTACTGCAAATAAATTAATGAAGTGGCACTATGATTTATTAAATGTATATGTTTGGTTAATGTGAATCTATTTTGCATAGCCTGTTCTGTCTGTCTGCCTGTGTTTGTCCTTTGTTTTCGAAGAAGACCATGACATCAGAGAAATGATGACATGATTTACACTTGACTTTGTTTTGAGTGAGGGAGGGCTATGCAAGGTCACCAGCCTCACTTTCCCCTACTGAGTCATCTGGATCCGGTGACCAACTATTCATCAGGATGACTGGACTTCTTTGACCCTAGTTTTTTTCTTCAGTTTGTAAGCATTTCTTTTCTCTTTTCTGAGGGCTGTGCCAGTCTGTTGGAATCCAGATGAAAGAAGAAGGTGGAAATATTAAATCTAAAAGGCGAAGGACCAGACTCTTGCTAAGGACATTTGGGCAACTCTGTCAAAGTGTGGACACTTCTAAGACTGACGTTTTGCATCCAGTCACCCCACTACCTTTCCCTTTCCTCCCCCTCCTCCTCTTCTTTCTCCTCAATCTTCTTTTTCTCCTTTTCTCCCTTCCCCATAATCCTTCTCCTTCTCTCTTTCTATCTCTTCTTTCCCTTCTTTCTCTTCTCTTATCTGTACTCCCTCTCCCACTCTTCCTCCCTCCCTCCCCTTTTCCAGCAACACCATTTCTTAATTGCCACCAACAGGAGCCTCAGTGAAAAAGTATTAGGCACTTGTATTATAACACTTGTATTCAACTTCTAAGATGACAGAGAACAGAAAATAAAAACAGGCCAAGGGTGAGACCTCAGGTTTAGACATATGGTTGATCCTGATGTTAGTGAGTGACTGAACCTAGCAGTGCAACCTGCCATCACGAAAGGCTTCAATCAAGTAAGACCTCTGGGACCTGTAACTGCAATTTCAAAACACAAAATGCAGTAGAACTCTTTCAAACTTTTATTTGGTTTAAATAAGTCGATTTGACACATGCCTATCTGACCTTGGAGATCTCTCAGTGTTCCAGGCAGTCTACTACAAGCAAAACTCTCCCCAACTCATTCTGGCAGGATTTATGCTTTTTGCATCTGGCATTTGGGAAAAAGAGTTTTTTTCTTTTTTCATTGAACTTCTGCCCGTCCTTATGTACAGGGCCTCATTTTAATAGAAGGATCATTCCCTGTGTATTTAAAAAGCAAGAAATCATCTGAAAGCACATAGTGATCTCCTAGTCATGTCACTTTCCCCCTACAAGCTCATTTGACTAAGACAAGATTCTGAAGCTTCTAGCTTTCAGATTTCTCAAACTGAGAAAACGATTGTCCTTCAGTTCCCTTTGATGGTTCTTAACCTTGCACAAATTAAGCTATGAAGAGATGGTGCCTTGCCTCAAAGACTATTAAGGAAGGAATACTGTCAGTCATTGATAGCTATATATGCCAGTTGGAAAGAAAGAAGAAAGGAAGGAAGGAAGGAAAAGAAGAGGGGAATGGAGGGAGGAAGGAAGAAAGGGAGAAATAAAGGAAGGAAAGGAGGGAGGGAAAGAGAGAAGGAAGAAGGAAGGAAGTTTACTGTCAAAAGATCTGAGTCCCAATCCTACCTCCAATGTGTATGACTCATGTGATGTTGGGCAAATTACTTTGCCATTCTGGGTCTCAGTTTCCTCATTTGTAAAATATGAGGAACTGGTTTTTCTTGTTCAGTTGTTTCAGTCATATCTGACTGTGATCTCATCTGGGGTTTGTTTTTCCATTTCTTTCTCTAGCTCATTTTACAGATGAGGAGACTGAGGCAAACAGGATTAAGTGACTTGCCCAGATTTGAACTCAAGAAGATGAGTTTTACTGACTTCCAGGCCTTCACCTTATCCACTAGACTACCTAGGTGCTCCAAGAAATTGCATCTCTATCTAAGTAACCTCTAAGTCCCTTTCCATTCCAAGTATATGAGCCATGATCTTTGAAAGCTACAACCATGGGAATAACTTTGTTCAAGGATGCTATAATCAACATAAAGCAAGGCTTAAAACAGGAAAACATTGTATTTATCAAAGGTGTTTGGCACTTTCATACAGAATATTTTGCAAGAAGCCCAAACAGAAAGGATTTCTTATAATTTATGAAGTTTTCATAATGCTTGATTTTCAACAACCAATAGTCACAGTGAGGGGCCTCCTCAGTGAGATCCATGGTCATTCTCAGAGATAGGATTAGCAGTCCAAACAAAAACAGATAAAGTATTTTGTATGAACTGCTCACAATCAACATTTAGTGGACAGAGGAACTACACTAAAGATCCATCAAAGTTCTAATGTGTTAATATTAAATAAAGTTAACCTTTCCACATCAAGAGTTTCCCTATAGTAGTTTTGAGGTATCATGGATCAGCATAAGAAAATAAATGGTAATTTTGGGGGATTTTTGCCCAAGCCTCAGATGACTTGCAAAGACCAGCAGATGACACAGAAACAGTTAAGAAATGTATCACATTATATATATGTTTATATATATTATTGTATAATATCAACATATTTTGTCTTTTCATACTATAAAAATTAAAACTTTTTCTCTGATACAAAAGGGGGGCCAAAAAGTTTTACACAGATTTTCCAGATTGAGGGGGCACGAGGTCGATACCCCCATGAAGTTGAAGGGATAACTAATTTATAAAATATAATATGCAAAGATGATTAAGCATAATGTATGTGGTTTCATATTAAATATAATTTATTTATAATAAATATAATTTATTCTATGCAAACATGATATAATTAAAACTTCTAACTTAGTATTAAACAAAATTTAATTATTGAATATGATGTATAACTTAAATGTATTTTAATTAGTGCTCCCTTCTTATGTGAATGTTCTATTTACTGACTGGGGGAGAATGAGGACATTTGTGTTGGAAATTGAGAAAAGAAGCTTGAGGAAAAACAGACAGTTTTCAGGGAACCTGAATGAAAGCAACCCCTTCAGAAGCAAAAGTTTGACTGATTTTAAAAATTGATTGCAGTACAATGTTTTCTAGTGGCTAATTTATATATAACTGTTTTTAGGACTATGAGGTTCATCTCTGGGAAACTCTAAATCAAAGAACTGTTTTGGAGATCATAGAAAAATTAAAATTACATTAACTGTGTTATATCTGAGAGAAATATGAATTTGAAGTTTCTTAAGTGGAGGTAGTTCATTAAGGAGACTTGGTTTGAGGCAGGAGACATGGGAAGTCATGGCATTAGAAGGTGTGAGTCAATATTAGATGCTGAATACAAAGGTCAGAAGCTGATGGAACTGAGAAGCCATCAGATATGAGAAACTTGACAGAAAGAGATAAGCAGGGCAGAATAGAAGCAGAGCACAGCTGAGATCAGTTGACTAGACAGACTGCGCAGTTAATGCAGGGAGCTGATTTGTTTAGAGTAAAGTTCTGATGCTGGAAACTGATTAAAGAGAGCAGAGTGCTCTATTTGGAGAGCTGTTGAGAAAAGCTGCGTTTCTTAATAGCTTTAGCCTGAGGGAGGGGCAACTCCTCAGATACATACTTACATTGCCCTTACTGATCTTCGTGGTTTGAAAGGGGAGAAATCTTCTAACCATGGAGAGTATTCTTATATAGTCTTGAAGATCTGAGGCTTGAGGGAATTGCTTTTCTTTTTTTCCCAAAAATTATTAATTTATTTGTTTTCAATTTTCAACAAGCACTTCTGTAAGTTTCAAATTTTCTCCTCCTCTCTCCCCCGCTCCACAAGAAGCCATACAATCTTATATGGGCTCTACATATACATTCCTATGAAACACATTTTTATATTAGCCATGTTGCATAGAAGAATTAAAATGAATGGGAGAAACCATGAGAAAAACCGAACCTAAACATAACCAAACCAAACATAACAAAAGAGAAAATAGGCTGCTTCATTCTGCTTTCTGACTACATAGTTCTTTCTCTGATGTGGATGGCATTTTGCATCATGATTCCTTTGGAAAAGTTTTAGGTCCTTGCACTGCTGTGAAGGGCTAAGTCTATCAAAATGAGTCCTTGCACACTGTGACTGTGTATAATGTTCTCCTAGTTCTGTTCACTTCACTCAGCATCAGTTCATGTAAATCTTTTCAGGTTTTTTCTGAAGTCCACTTGTTAGCCACTTCTTAGAGCACAATAGTATTCCACTACATTCATATTCCATAACTTATTCAGCCATTCCCCAATTGATGGACATCCCCTGTGACTGGCTACCACAAAAAGAGCTGCCATAAATACTTTTGTACGTGTGAGCTCTTTCCCCACTTTTGTGATCTCTTTGGGATACAGTCCTAGAAGCAGAATTGCTGGGTCAAATGTATGCACATTTTTATAGCCCTTTGGCAATAGTTCCAAATTGCTCTCCAGAATGGTTGGATCAGCTCACAATTCCTTCAACACTGAATTAGTGTTCCAACTCTCCCACATCTTTTCCAACATTGATCATTTTCCTGTTTTGTCATGTTATCCAATCTGATAGATGTAAATGATGTGGTACCTCAGAATTGTTTTGATTTGCATCTCTCTAATCAATGTGATTTAGAGCATTTTTTCATATGAATATAGATACCTTTAATTTCTTCCTCTGAAAACTGCCTATTCATATCCTTTGACCATTTATCAATTGGGGGGTAACTTGTATGCTTGTAAATTTGATTCAGTTTTCTATATAGTTTAGAAAGGAGACCATTATCACAGATACTAGATGTAAAAATTCTTTCCCAGTTTTCTGCTTCTCTCCTAGTCTGGTTGCATTGGGTTTTTTGTATAAAAACTTTTCAATTTAACGTAATTGAAGTTATCCATTTTGCATTTTGTCATGTTCTCTGGTTTGGTCATAAATTCCTCCATTTCCATACATCTGAAAAATAAACTATTCCTTGCTCCCCTAATCTGTTTATAGTATCAGCCTTTGTACCTAGATCAGGTACCAATTTGGGCTTTATTCTGGTACAGCATCAGGTATTAGTCTATGCCTAGTTTCTGTGACACTGTTGGCCAGTTCGAGGGAATTGCTTTTCACTGAAAAGATATAATGCTACCTTATTCAAGGGAGCAGAGTGGAAAACTCTGCAGATCCAAGTCTTAAGGTGGTTGTTTCTTTAAAACAGTTATAAAATAGTATATATGTGTATACATAAATATATATATATATATTCTGTTAGGTATAAGAACTCTTTGTTAATCAGAATATTTCTTCTGTCAAGATAAGGTAGCAAACACTGAGGTCCTTTTTTAGGTAGAACTGCAAACATTCAAACTCTATTACAGAGAGTACAGCGTTGATTGGCTGGTCACATTGTTCAAATGCCAAACATACATTTGCATAAAAGACTATTTTATGGAGCATTCACACAAGGCAACATTCACATGGAGGTCAGAAGAAGCAATAAATACAAGGATACTCTCAAGGTCTCTCTGAAGAACATTTGAATTAATTGTGAGACATGGAAGACATTGGCACAGGACCACCCAGCATGGCATGCTTGCATCAAAACACGTGCTGTGCTCTATGAGCAAAGCAGAATTGCAATAGTTCAAAAGAAACACGAGATGCACAAATTTAGAGACCTTTCCATTCCAAATATTCATATGGACTCTTTGTATTCATATGGACTTTTTGTATTCTGGTACAGTGTCAGGCATTGGTCTATGCCCAGTTTCTGCAACACTGTTTGCCAGTTTGAGGGAATTGCTTTTCATTGAAAAGATATAATGCTACCTTATCCAAGGAAGCAGAATGGAAAATTCTGCAGATCCCAGTCTTAAGGTGGTTGTTTCTTTAAAATAGTTTAACATTGCAGCAGAATTCCAAGAGTAACTGAGAAGCAACTTCATTTATCACAAGGGCGGAGATACCCAAAAGAGAGCTTTCTGAGCTTATACTGGTCTGCTCAACCACAGTTGGATACATTGTACCTTGACTCCAACATAGTGATGTAATTTTGGTCTTCTTCAAGAACTAAGGACATTGACCATTTGTTTAACAAAATCATCTCTTCTTTAATCATATTGGATAACTGAACTTACTGTGGAAAAAATAATTCCTCCTCAATCCCTTTTTATTTTGTAATAACAACCCTATTTCCAAACCTAAAGAATTTCAGCCAATTAACACATAATTATTGAACATTTATTATATGTATGACATTTCCTTGATTATCTTTATAATTTCTTTCCTATTTTCCCCTACAAGCTCAGGACATTTGGTTAGTTCTGTCTGGCTATTTCAGAGTACATGTGTTCACCTCTCCCCAGGATTGAGAAGACCCAGAAAGCAGTAACCCTGTTCAGCTCCTATTCCTAATACTTCTACTAGCTCATTTGTGTGTGCTTTGATAAATCATCTTTACCTCAGTTTCCTCACCTGCTAGATGATGCTAACAATGTCTGTGACTCCTTCTTCTATGTGGGTATGAGTACTTATCTGTGTACAACCCAACAGGTTGCCACAGTGCCCTGATATATTCATCAGTTGATGAATATTAGGCTACCTGAGGTTCAAAGAACCCCTCACAGACATGGCTGGCATTGCCAGGCCACATATCAGCCCTGGTCATCACTTTGAACCATTAGAGTAAACCTGGGCATGTCCAAAAGATGTGCTTGTATCAAAGAGAGTTTCATTCATATAATCCAATTCAAAATCACCTGAGATTACCTCTAGCCTTAGATCATTTCTAGATATCTGATTTCCTTTTCATTCTAATAGACACAAATGTCCACAAAAGTCCCCAAAGCTTCCCAGGTGTCATTAAAAACAAGTGACTTCAGAGCTGCCAAGTACAAAAACGAACCACAAATCAAGCTTTTAATGTTTTTGTAGCAGGGAACTGACAAATAATTCTCCATATACTCGTACCATCTTTTCATTTAATTGATTTAAATCAACGAATTTAATTAAACGTGCATTAAACCATCTATTTTGTACAAATCTTTCACTAAAGTTTTAATCAAATGACTCAGCATAGCACAAAGGTGACCACAGGTTCTCAAATGATAAGTTAGTTAAATATAAACTTTAGTAGATCATACCAAACATGAAAAGGTTTGAATATAAGTCTAGTAATGGACTATATGTCTATCATTAGAGAACTAGCCTAGATTCAGAGACTCTTGCCACCAGGTAGGCCAAAGGGTAATGAATTTTTCACCCACAAAAACTAGCAAAGACTATTCATTAAATTCTAACAGAGAGAGTACCCTTATGTATTAGCAAGCACCCTAGCATATCCAGTATGGTTCTTTGATCTGCTTTATAAAGGAAAGACAGCTTCAGACAAATTAACAATCTTTTGATTAAACGTATATAAGTCATTCACTAGGTCATGGCAAAGGTTAACACCCTGAATATAGAGAAAATATAAGCAGAGAAAATTCAGATTCAACATACAGGGCTCTTACAGTCTGAACAAAATAATATTATCACCTATATGGGAGAGCACAAACCTCTGAGTAGCTGAGGGACTCTTAACAAGTGACTACTCAGAGTCCTGTCCAGGAAATCAAGAGGTCCTTCTCTTGTGAGTGGATCCCCCAGAAGTGAACCCTCCAAAGCCAAATGCCAACCTCCCAGAATATATAACAAAGACTCGCTTACTGATTGGTTCAGTCAGTAGGCATAAAAACTACGTGACTCAGCACAGTTGTGAATTATCAGGGTTCAAAGGAGATGAATCCTTCAGAATTTTTCAACAAGCTTGGGAAACTGAACTCCAGAAAAAAAAGAACAAAAAATTCCACTTTGAACTTACACTATATTAATGAAATCACAATTTCTCAGAGTATTGAAGCAAGTGTGTCCAAAGTTCTGTGCTATACTTTGTAGATAGAATGATAGAAAACAACATTCTTGCCCCTCAAAGAGCTTATAATCTAATTAGGATGTGATCAATCAATCAGCAGCTATTTATTTTTCACTTAGTATGTTCCAACCAGTGTTCTAGGTTCAGGAGATACTAAGACAAAAACATCAGTCAGTCCTTGCACCCAAGGAGCTGAAATTCTATTGGGAGGGAGAAAAATAAGTGTATAAACAAGTATATGCAAAATATTGACAAGAACTAAATACTGACAGAACTCCCTTCTTTACCTGGTAAACTGATAACTTGAGCTGCTCTGCTTTCTGTCATCACTGTTTTTCTTCTCTCTTTTCTTTCTTCAGATAAACTCTAAAAATCCCTGATTTCTCCATAATTCTGAAAGCAACTCACCACAATGACCCCCAAATACTCCTTCATTGAGAGGTAATACAATCCTTCTCAGAAAGGCACGTCACTATATTTCTAGGTTCTTGTTGAACAATATATCTATAAAGCCATAAAACATCTGCATTAACTTTCTTCACTCCAACCAAGCTAATTATCCCTCAATTTACCATGACTTCTGATGAGAAGGTACTAATGAGAGAGAGAGAGATAAGGATAGAGACAGAGACAGAGACAGAGAGACACAAACAGACAAAGAAAGGGAGAGAAAAATAGAAAAAATATTCAAAATCACTATCTGCTTATATGCTCTCATGGGATTTAGAATATTTCCCTTGGACGATCATATTTTTTATTCATTGGATGATATATTTAAAGCTGTACACTTTATAACATCATCATTTTACAGATTAGGAAATTGAGGCTCAGGGAAGCTAAGTGATTTGCCCAAGATTACAATGAGTAATGTCAGTGGAAATATTTAAACCTACATCTTCCAAATCCAAAATCAATGTTCTTTCCACTTAACCTAAAAAGTGCCTGTTACTCAGTCTAATTTCATTCAACAATGATTTATTAAATGCTTACTGTGCACTGGATACTTTTTTGGGTGCTGAAAGTAGAAGGATAAAGACACTGAGTTTATCTAAACAAAGTCTTTGAAATACCTGGATGTGATATCTATTACATATATATGATAGAATAAACGAGTGTATTATGAAATGTTCTTATACTACTACAGATGTCATATTCAGTATCATCAGGTTAAAAAGAAAAAAGCATGATTCTATGACAATATGATGCTTATTAATAACAAAAGTAATAATAATTACTGGCATTTATATAGTACTTTAAAGTTCACAAAATGCTTGACATACCTGACACAACTTACATGGCTAGTTTTAACATTATGCCACTTCTTTCAGTCACAATAGCATCCTTTCCCTTGTTCCAACCTCCAGACGCTAATCCATATATCTCATCTCTTTTCAGTAATTTTTTGATTGTCTTCCTCCAAAAAAGTTTCTCATATTAGTCTAACTTGATTCAGTTTACAATTAAATTCTTTTGAGTTATATTATTTTACATATATCTTAAAGATGTACAATGGGCAAAAGATTTTGATAGGCACTGAGAAATCTATATAGTATTCTTTTTCTCAATTAGAACTGGTATTGTTGGAACTCTTTGAGGGAAGGAACTGTCTGATTTTTTTTCAAAGCCACAAATCCAGCATAGTTCTTTGTTCACAGTAAATAAAAGACATAATGAGTACAAATTCAGTCAACCTACAAGCATTTATTAAGTGCGTACTATGTGATGAAACAGGCTAAGGATTAGGAATGCAAACAAAAAAGCAGGCAGTCATTCAGAGAATGAATTGACATTAATTTACCGACATTCACTGTAATATCACTACTGTGGAATCCGCATCGCATATCATAGAGAGATCACGGCAAACTGGATAGAAAGCCAGACCCAAAGTCAGGAAGGCTTTATGACATACGCTCACTCTGTGAGCCTGGGCAATTCACTCCATGGCTTAGTGCTCCAGGCCAGATCTCTAAGACTGACTTACAGAGAAAATGAAGATCTGTCTTGGTAAGAGATGTGGGGATTGGGGCAAGATTCTCACCTTGAACTCCTTATACTACTGAAATCAGAGGTCTTGTTCAAAGAAAATCATCTTTGTTTGGCATGTGCTGAGTTCACACATATTCATGGTGATATATAAAGCACAATTCCATAAATGTGCTCCCTGTGCCATAAAAGATCTTGCATTCAGAGTAATTCTATCTTAAAGTTGTCTTCCTCTGGTGTCTGAATGGGAAAGAACACCCAAAGTGCAGTGTGGCTGTAATCTTACAGTCAAGATTTGAAAATCTGAAGCAAAGAGGTGCCCCCATAGCTTGAGAAAGCCTGGAGCTTCAGTGTATAATTTATTAAAGCCCTGAAGTAATAAAGGAAATGCAAGGGAGGCGCAGACATACCAGGAGGAAGAAATTTGTTCCAGAGAGGGAAAAACTTCCCTAATTTCCACACATGGCCTTGATATGCTTATAGCATCAAACATTCAGAGAACATGAAATCTAAGAAATTTCTAAACCAAAGACCATAATTAAGAAAACATCTGTAAAAACTCTTAGTTAATGACTTCTCCAGTATTTTTTTCAGTAGAAAAAAATTCACAAGGGTTTATGTTCCGGATAAAGAATAATGAAACTCAGCTTAGCTGCACAAAGTGTGTGTTTGTCCTTCGCTGCTGAAGAAGACCACGCCATCAGAGAAATGATGACATGACTTACACTTGGCTTTGTTTTGAGTGAGGCAGGCCTGTGCAGGTTACCAACCTTCACTTCTCCTCCAGAGCCATCTGAATCTAGTGGCCAGATATTCATCAGGATGATTGGAGATGAACCAAGGTGAGGCAGCTGGGGTTAAGTGACTTGCCCAAGGTCATACAGCTAGTAATTGTCAAGTGTCTGAGGTGAGATTTGAACTCAGGTCCTTCTGACTCCTGCACTGGTGCTCTATCCACTGCACCACCTAGTTGCCCTTAGTTGCAGAAAATATTTTGGCATTGAAGTATATGACAGATGTATTTGAAATTCTATTATCACTTGAATATTGACAAATGTACAATTATATTTATAATGGATTCTACTATGAACTTTTCCCCCAAGATTATCCTTAGGATCAATATTGCTATGACTAATAATAACAATAATATTTAGTATTTTAGTGAATTTGTAATGATAAAACAGAATTTAAATCTCAGCTTTTCCATTTCTTGCCTGTGGGAACTTGAGCAAGTCTTTCATACCTTTGAGCCTCAGTTTTCTCACCTGTAAAATACAGGGTTTGGCTTATATAATCTCTAAGATTGTCCCCAACATTGTTTTCCAACATGCCAGGTTATTCTCTGTTCCCACCTGTACTCCACAATGGCTTTTGAATAGGTACTCAAAATGTATTTTTGGAATTAATCTATTCAAGGCAAGTTTAGATGAAGTCATATGTGAGAGACATGTCACAAGATAATCCTTTACCTCACAGGATTTATATTCTAGGAATGAATGTAAGATGTATACTCAAATAATTGGATTTTCAAGGCAGTGTCAAGGAAAAGGAAGAAAATAATAAAGGAGTTTGAAGAAAAGAAGGGTTACTGCTAGCTGTTGGTTTGGGAGGGTAGAGTTGGGAAGAAGGGGAAGAAATTCAAGGGTGACTTTAAGAAGAAGATAATTCATTTTTGTTCTAATCTCTTTATGTCACCAATTCCATGTTTGCCTACACCTGTGAGAGCATGCTTAAGTTGGTAAGCAAAATTGGCTGAAAATTTATGAGCTGTGTATTTGCTCTAGTATTCCTAGATTTGGTACAGCAGTCTGTGTTTAGCCTAGTTATAATAAAGAGAGAGTGGTATCACGGCAAGGACAGTGGTTTTAAAATCAGGATGCATGCATTCAAAGCCCAACCCTTACATCAACCAATTGCATAATCATGGTCAAGTCATTTCATTACTATAAAGCTTAGTTTCCTATAAAATGGAGACAAGAATACTTGTGCCTTATAGAGCTTTTGTGAAGAAAGATCTTTATAATACCCGAGTTCTATTTACATATGACCAATTATTATACTTCATTATTTTTTCAATCATCAATTATATTTCAGCTTTCATGGCTCCAAACTGAAAAGCTTTAATCTTTTTTGACTTGTCCTCATATAACAACTTTTCTATTTCCTCCCTTTGGACCTTTTCCATTTTACCTTTCTAGACCTGTACCCAGAATGGCATCTTATTTTTCAAGGCATGCACATATCACTGTTTTGTGAGAGGGGACATAATATTTTTGGTCATTTGCATACATTTCTCAATAATTCTCAGGTTGGTGGTGATTTCTTTGGCCAAAGATGAAGGTTGAATCAGTTTTTAGGAATAAGCAAAAACCTAGTATCCCTTCCAGTTCTGTCTATACCTGAACTGGAGGTACTCAGTTACTGATCTGTTACTCCCTAAGTATGTTACCTAGATTTGCTGACATTGAAAGTTCTCCACTAACTATATTCTTCTATTTGTCATTAGGTTATATATTATTATGCTGCATTGCAAAAAATTCTTCTTTTCAAAATATAGTCACTTGACAAGATTTTATCCCATAATGTGTAATGTACATATTCAAAATGCTCTTCAGACTTTTATTGTGGTTTAAGATGTTTCCCAATAAAAAGAATGCTCTGACTTCCCTATTAGAGTATGTATATGTGTCTGGGGAGAGGGGATATTGTGTGACCCCTGGACAGAACCCACCCCTGTTTTATCTTTGATTGTTCATATGCTCAATGCTGAAACAAAATCTATTAGACTAAAAAGTGAATCAACCTCTCTCATTTTTCTCCTTCAGTCATGAGAACCACCCCCTTTACCAGGATCCAGTGGCTACAGTTTTTATTGAGAACTCATACAAGGCAAGAACTCATATGAGGGTCAGAAGAAGTGATACAAGGACACTTTCAAGGTCTCTTGGAAGAACTATGGAATCAGTTGTGAGACACGGGAGACACTGACACCGGACGACGCAGCACAGCATGCCCACATCAAAGAAGGCACTGTGCTTCATGAGCAAAGCAGAATTGCAGTAGCTTATAAGGTGTGAGATATGCACATTTAGAGACATCTTGCCTCCAAATGCTTGCATGGACTGTTTATGCCCATTGACCAGTGAGAGAGCCTTCCAAGTTCATGTTGGTCTGATTAGCCACTGTCAGACGCACTGTACCTTGACACCTCCCCCTTCCCCATAATGATATCATCTTGGTTCTCTTTAAACATGAAGGGCAACAACGAACCAACTGGCTACACTGTGATTCCCTTTTCTAGGAGAATCCTCTGCTAATTGTATGACTAAGATGTCATGATCTCTTTCTAAAATAACAGTGATTTCCCCAACCTTTTGAGCAAATAACATGATATACAATCATATCCATTGTATATCATGTCATAGAGTGGCATGATGTTTCCCCTTGCACATACCTAGAATATGACAGAAAGCTTCTCAAGACTGTTATACCTGACAATCACTACCTACCCTTGAAGATTCACATGGAGACAAATGATGCTCCTAGAAAGATCTATGGGAATATAACGAGGTCTTCTGATGTTTGGGGCAAGAAATTAAAGAAGGACAGAGGTGTCAATGTTATCATCACTAATGACTGAAGGAAGGAGCTCCAGAAAAGAAAGAAAATCTGTGAAATTAACAACTCTTTATAAGGATATCTGGGAATATGATTAGGTTTTTATGCTATGGCTTAAAATAATGAGCTCTTGGTGAGGGGGTAGGGCATATAACGAAGGTTTATGAACATACATCTGCCTAGGACTTTCAGATCTGATCAAGAGAGTTTTAATCTGTGACCATATAATCACTTAGAGGGATTTTTTAAAAGAACTCCTGTGCCAATAATTGACTTTGCAACTTAGTATTTTAAAACTTTCCTAAGAACTTCTCCAGTGAAAATTTATGTTGTTGAGTCTTTTCATTTATGTCCAACTCTCCATGACCCCATTTGGGGTTTTCTTGGCAAAGATACTAGAGTGATTTGCCTTCCATGACCCCATATCTTTGACTGAAGTGATTACCATTTCCTTCTCCAGCTCATTATACAGGTAAGGAAGTAAGGGAAACAGGATTAGGGGACTTGCCCAGAGTCATAAACCTAATAAATCTATGAGACTGTAATTGAACTCATGAAGATGAGTCTTTCTGGTGACAAATCCAATGCTCTTGCCACTGTACCCACCTAACTGCTCTCAATGAAATAAGGCTGTCAATGAAAACTAAAGAAAAGAAAGGTGCTTTTTTTTTTCAAGTTTTAGTAGGACCAAGGAAAAGCAAATGAGAATGAGAGTGAGACTGGAAGGTGTGGATACTAGAGAGAAGGAAGAACTATTCACCTCTTTATTTCTTTTTTTTCCTATTCCAGGAACTCAAAATGAGTGAAGGCATCCTGTAAAATCAATACAATATCCATAGCAGCTGCTATGAATGTGCATATATATTTCCAGGGTTTGTTCACGAAATATAATAAACTCTTCTCCTCCAAGACAAAACCAAAATATTTATTTGGAACATTGCTATTAGGATGCCAGAAGGCAAGATTTAGTAAGGTACTCAACCCCAATCCAGGAAGCACTGATGTTTCTCTCTGTCAAGCCTCCCTGAAACTAAGTTTCCCTAAGGCAAGTTCTTCCCTTAGCTTGTTTCTCCCTCCATCTGCTTCTCCCTCTGCCTACTTCTCTCTCTGCCCACATCTTTCTCTCCAAGCAATACAATATATACTGTTTCCAATCAGACTGGGCGAAATCGGCACTTAATTTCTAATCCCTGTGGATTAGAATCCAGAGTCTAATAGGCTGCATGTAAAGCCTGTTGATGGGGGGTGAAGAGGAACCATCTTATACTCCATTAACATTAAAAATGGCAAGAGATACCTTATCTGCTTCAATGACTCCAAGTCACCGAATCTGGATGAACTAAATCTTGAAATTCTAAAAGGATGAGTAGATATGATTACTAAGTCACTGCTAGAAGAAGGCAAATATCTCAGTTTTCTAAAGTGAAGGAAGTATATTTTTATAATATTCTGCTCAACTTGGATTCTTGGAAAAACTCTGTTATGTATTATTAAAATAATGACTTTGTGAGCACTTAGAAAGAGAAACCACGATAACAAAAAGTCAGTGTTACTTCATTAAGAACAGATTATGCCATTCAGATATTGTTTATTCTTGGCAAGACTGCTAAACTGTTAGATCTGAGAAAGTTCATAAATGTAGCCTACCTGAATCTTACTTTAATTTTAATATTTAATATTTTATTTTCTCCAATTACATGCAAAAATAATTTTAAACTTTTTAAAAAAAAGTTTTGAGTTTCAAATTCTATCCCTTTCTCCCTTCCCTCCTCCCCTCTGTGAGGTGTTAAGCAATTGGATATAGGTTACATGTGTGTAGTCATGTAAAACATTTCCATATTAGTCATTTGTGCAAAAAGATTGGAGAGAGAGAGGGGGAGACAGAGAGAGAGAGAGAAAGAGAGAGAGAGAGAGAGAGAGAGAGAGAGAGAGAGAGAGAGAGAGAGAGAGAGAGAGAGAGAGAGAGAGAGAATGTTTCAGTCTGTGTTCAGACAACATCAGTTCTATCTCTGGAACAGATAGTATTTTTCATCATGAGTCCTTTGGGCCTGTCTTGGATCATTGTATTGTTGAGAATAACTAAGTCATTCACAATTCATCATATGGTATTTTTGTTATTATGTACAATGTTCTCCTGGTTCTACTCCTTTCATTTGGTATTGTCAGTTCATGTAAGTCTTTCCAGGTTTTTCTGAAATTATTCTGCTTGTCATTTCTTATGTCATAATAATATTCCATTACAATTCTATACCACAGTGATGGGCATCCTTTTGATTTCCAATTCTTAGCCATTACAAAAAGAGCTGTTATGAATATTTTTGTACAAATAGAGCCTTTTCTCATTTTTTGGATGTCTTTAGAATATAAATCTAGAAATGGTGTTGTTGGATCAAAGAGTATGCACGGTTTCATAGCTCTTTGAGTATAGTTCCAAATTGCTCTCCAGAATCACTTACTTGCATTTTAATAAGGAATGTGATGTAGTCTTCCGTGTCTACCTGTACAAGTTGGAAAGATTAAACTAATAAAAGTTAAATGCATATGAAATTGTTCTTATGATCATATGCAAATAGGTATTGATTAATGTATAGATATCAATTTTAGGGAAAAGTCCTAGTTAAAGGACCTAAGAATCTTTCCCTCAACCTGGTATTTTTAATATATTTAAGTTGGATTCAATCAATTGTATGAAGACATAGAGGGAATACTTAAGAAATTTGGAGATGACAAAGCTATGAAGACTAGTTAGTATATTGAATGATAAAAATCAAAATATAACAAATATTCACAGGGTAAAATGATGGAATGGGTCTCAAAGGATGCAATAGAATAGGGATATAAAATACTAGTGAGGCTCAAACATCAGCATTATAAACATAAGATGGAGGAAACATGGACAAACAATTGTTCATGTGAAAAAGACTGGAGATTTTATTGGACTACAACCTCAACCTGACTAGGCAGGGTGACACAGTTGTCAAAAAACTAATACAACATTGGGCTATATTGATAGTAAAATACAATTATTCCTTCCATATCATGGGTTTAGAGGCATAGCACCCCAAAAATCTGAAAAATCCTAGTAAAAATTTTTGACCCTCCCTTCATACCAGAGAAGAAATCTGCACTTTTTCCTACTCTTTTATGGAGTGTTTAAAGTACTTTATTGTAAAATTTGAGTTGATATTATACAATGCTGTACATATATTTTATGCATTTCTGAGTTTCTAAACCTTTCCTGTGTTGTCTGCCAGTCTTTGCACATCATCCATGGCTTTTATAAAACTCCCCCAAAATTCCCATTCAATTCCTTATGCCAGCCTGCAATATATTGAAACCATGATGGGGCAAGTCATGGTGTGGAAGGAATAACTATAATATTCAGGACAAGGCAAGTGAAATTCCCATTCTACTCTACCTTATTCAAACCACATGCAAAAAATTAATTTTAGTTCCATTACACATTTTATGAAAGGCAATAACTTGTATTCTACATCATATCCTTTGGAGAGAGAACAGGATGATGAGGAGACTCATAACTACCTTAAATGAGGATATGTTCAAGGAACTAGGAATTTGGGGTATAAAGAAGTCATAGGACATTCATAACATTGTTTTCAAATATTTGAAGTGCTGTCTGTCATTCAGAAGAGGAATTAAATTTACTTAGCTTGGCCACAGACTACATAATTAAGAATAACAGGTGGTAGCCATAGAACTGTATATTTCAAATTAATTCAAAGAAAAATATTCTAATAGAGCCATGTGAAAGTGGAATGGACTGCCTCAGGCAAGAGTAATTTCGCTATCACTGGAGGTCTTGAAGAAATGGCTAAATGACCACTTATCACGGATATCATAGAAGAGATTCCAATTCAAATAAGGGTGAGTCTAGATGACCTTCTGAGAGTTTATGATTCTACAACTATAAATTCAACATAGAGGATATTGGATTTGGCATCATAAAAACATAGATTTATAATTAAATGGGATCTTAGGAATCATATAGTTCAATTAGAGACCCAAAGTGGTAAAAAGACTTGCCTAAGGTACATAAGCAGTAAGTGGCAGAGCCTAGTTTCAAACCTAGCTCTTCTGTCTCCAAAACCACAGCTGCTTCATTAAATCATCGGTAGTTATTAAAGCTTTTGTGTTTGGAATTATCATGTTCCAAAGTCGTGGACTGGGCCAACAGCCAATCTTCCATCATTTTCTAAGGGCAAGAAGCCAGATGGTTGACAGGCATTACCATGGATGGAAATAATGAACAGTTAGATTGTGGCCTGAGGTTTGGAACTGAAGATCATGAGTAGAAATCCAAAATCCAGTCAGAACCATGGAGAGCTCCAAATGGGCAAGTGACTTGTTATTGTTTCAACACTAGCCTTACCAGGAGTTTCAGGCTTTGATTGTATGGTGTAAAGGAACTCTTGAGTTTATCATGGTCTATGAAGCATTCTGGTTCCATATTGATCATTGTTCATAAAATCTCACTATTTTCTCCCTTCCAGAATGTCTTATGTCTGAAGCTACAAGTATTTCTCCATGGATGCAGAACTTGAGTTCTCACAATATTTGAAGGGGATTTCCTCAAGAAAAAAAAATCTGAGTTCATTGAACTTTCATTTTTGTTTGTTTCAGGTTTTGAGATCATATTATTCATTATTTCAAGGATAAGTGATTTTCTTGGTGCTTGTGTTCCTTCTACCAGAGATTATCACAGTCACTCTATCTGTTGGCAAGCATTAATCATTTCCTACATGCCAGATACTGTGCTTGATGCTAAAGACACAAATACAAAGAAGGAAACAGGGTGCTCAACTTTTGAGTAGTAAATGATATTCATTTTTTTTCTTGTTGACTATTCCTGTGATTTCACTGGTATGAAGAAATCCTGATGAGAAATCCTCTCTACCAATTCTGGTGGCACATTCTCAGCAACTTATCAGTTTTGAGAGCTGCCTTGGGCACTGAGATATTAAATGACTTGTCCACAATCACATTGCCATGTGTGATAGAGGAGAGATTTGGTCTCATGTCTTCATGACTTTCTATCAATCATGTATGTTGACTCTCATACACAATTTTCTGTGACCAAAACCAGAAACAAACAAAACAAAAAATCCCCATCGTGGTGAATCAGGATTCATGAACAATAATTTTAAAGGTTGACTATAGAATGAGTGCTAGAGGGCAGATTTGATTCTACTTCTCCTCCTTACAGTATATTTGGTATTTTCTTTTGCTCTGTGGTACTTGGCCATCTTCTGAAGAAAGTGAAATGAAATGGCCCTAAAATTGGCCGCTAAAGAGAGAAGGCAAGTCCCAGAAGAACCCTTCCACACCATGATGTGAATAAACTCATGGGATAATGATTCTGCTTGAAGGTTGCCTCTGATGATCCCATGACCATAGGTAGGTATATAAAGCACAGAGAATAGATTCTGGAAGACTTGAGTTAAAACCCAATCTCAGATACTGACTAGTTATATGACTCTGGGCAAGTCATTTAACCTTTTCTGTATCAGTTTCCTCATCTGCCAAATAAGTAGCTCTCACCTCCATGGTTGGTGTGAGGACAAAAACGAAATAGTATTTGTAAAGCACTTTGCAAACTTTAAAACACTAAATAAATGCTAGTTCTTATTGTTATGGCCTGTACTGGCATAGTTAGCACTTAAGTACTAAGTATTTTTTTACTCCTTGCTTTCAATGTTACTATTTCAGCTTATTAAAATTCTTTAATTTCCCAAACAAACCATTTTCCTGCCCCTTTCTTTTCTTTGCTGTTCAAGACTCTACTACTGTTGTCGCTTCAAACCAGTCTAACTGTTGTTATCACTATCCTCGTGCCGAATCCTTTTAGAAGTGAGACTGACCACTAAGTCCAAAGGATGAATGGAACTGGGACAGCTCTGGAAGAAAATGAATTCTTGCCCACTGGGCCACTGAAGGCTCCTTCCAAGACTATCACAAGGATTGATCTTTGGTTCTGACTCTGGATATGGAAAGGATGATCTAGTTGCCTACCCAATGTTGGAGTGAGATTCCCCACAACAGTCACTATGGATATGCAGATGTATTTCCAGGGTAAATTCGCAAAATATAAACTCAAAGACAAAACCAAAATATTTATTCAAACATCAGAAAGTCAGATCCATCAAAGTAACAGAGAAATCTCTACACATTATCAATGCAGGGACAATGGCCATCCCCAAAGTCTTCCCTCCCTCAGGCCTCCCCACAAACAAGCTCTCTTAGGCAAAATCACTCCCTCTCTCACACTAGCTACTCTGCTCTCCCTCCTCTCTCCCAGCTCTGCCTCACTCTCTCTCTCAGTTCTGCCCTTCCTGCTCCACCCATTCAAGAAGCTTCCCCCACCATCAGCTATATGTGACTAAGGCTGTGGGCCAGGCCAGAGCTCAAAGCAGGTCACATGGGCCTATTAAGGGGCAGGGAAGATCTTCAAATTCCCTTACCATTAAAGATCTTCTTAATGCATCTGAATCTTACACCAAGATGTCCTGCTTAACTCCTGTCCTACACACAACTCCACCCAATTTCCCACATTTTGTTGGTTTGTGGAGTGAACTTTATATCTATAAATCTATAGTTAACCATCTTGTCCAGCTGGCAGTGAATATAAAAGGCATGTCTGATGTAAGGGCCTTGTGGAAAACTTTCCTTTGTAATAAAAAAAAGTCAGGAGAGGAAAAAGATCAAAAATCACCCTTTTCCTTCTTCTCTTTTCCTTCTTTGTCCTCCAGAACATTGAAGGAGTAGCTGAGATGGGGCTTCTCCTGACTCTTCCTGCTCTATTTTAACTGAAGTGCAATTCAGTGGAAGGAATATAGAAGACCTAGGCTCTGCCACTTTCTGTATGACCTTAGACAAGTCACTTAATTTCTCTGGACCTCAACTACTTCATCTGTAAAATGAGGGAAATGGATGATATAACACCTAGGTTCATTCTACTTCTAAGTCTTACAGCCATGAGTTTCTCCTTCTATGCATAGCTAGGGACAGAATCCACGCAATCAAGTTGCAGGCAGTCATTGAAAGGAGAAATCTTCACATTTTGAAAGTTCTAACCCCTCCCTAGTGGTACCATGGGATTAAGAAATGTGAACCAGCTCCAAGGTGCCAGGAGTCACATTAAAGGATCCCTGAAGGAAGGTGATGAATTGAAGTTGGGGAGAGGAACAGCTTCTTGACTGGACCCAAAGTAAAATGGGAACTTTGTGAGTGGGAAAGAGCAGGGCTATGGGCAACAGTGCCCCAGACATTAGTCATGCATGAAGTAGCAACAGTGAATACTGAGGAAGTAGTATAGGAAAGAGTTTAAGGAGATGAGCTTCAAAGTAAGTAGAAAGTATTGAGAAATGATTAGCCCAAGGGGTCAACTTTTCTCATTCACTGAATGTTCAAACTGGAGGAGACTTTAAAAAATCTTTCATTTTTGATAGGAGAGAAGATTGACTGGATTAAAGCCACATAACTACTTTATGGCAGAGATAGGACTAGAATCTAGGTCTCCAAGTTGGCAGTTCAATGTTCTCTACACTATATAGCATGTTGTCTTTCCACCTGAACATGGATTCTCTTCACCCTTCTCAATGGTGACTGGGGATGTCTAGGGTGTCCTCATATAACCTGCTGTGTGCTCATCAAATTGAGAATTTTCAAAGTCATACCTTTGCATGGAAAAATTTTGCCCCAAATGGAAAAGGATGTGGAAGCACATTGGAAGTGGAGGGTGTTATGTAGATTCTGTCCTTATCCTCTCAATATTTGTTGTGATCAAATGTACTAATGTTTGTATATGCACTTTATGATTACATCACTAAATAAATGTAAGATGTTAATGTTAGCATCACCATTACAGGATCAAGGGCAGGGCTAATTATGTCTCTGAATCAATTATGAAGGAGGAAGCAACAGAACCAGAAGAACATTATACACAGTGTGCGAGGACTGTTTTTGATAGACTTAGCCCTTCACAGCAATGCAAGGATCTAAAACATTTCCAAAGGACTCATGATACTAAATGCCATCCATATCCAGAGAAGGAACTATAGCATTGGAATGAAGAATGAAGCAGACTTTTTTATCTTTTGCTATGTTTGGTTTTGTTTAGTTTTCCTTATGCTTTCTCTCATTCGTTTTAATTCTCATATGCAACATGACTAATGGGAAAATATGTTTAATAAAAATAAATGTGTAGAGCCCATATAAGACTGCATGCCATCTTGGGGAGGGAGGTTGGAGAGAGGAGGAGAAAATTTAAAACTTATGGAAGTGATTATTGAAAGTTGAAAACAAACAAGTAAATAAACTTGGAAAATAAAAGAAGAACAAGGAGAAAAAAAACCCAAAATAAAAGAACCAGGCAGCTGCAGTAATAATAACTTGAGGAAAGAGAGTTGATGGTCAAGAGAAGCCTCAAAGTGGCTATTACTATTCTCCACTCCAGGTTTTAAGGTCTGAATGGCTGGCTCCTCATGCATAGTGATTAAACCTTTGGAAAAAACTAATTTTCACTCACCAAATTCACGTTAGACTGATTTTTACTAGAAAGCCAATTTAATAGCTTACAATGAGCAATAGTTCTTTCTGGTTAGGAGAACCTAATTAGTAGAACCACATTAACATAAAAAAAGACTCTCTGGTGAGTAAATAGTATATGAAATCAGAGTAAGAAGCAGATACCCATATAAATAAATTAGTCTATCTCACAAGGACTCCTATAGGCTGGAATGGTCCAGTCTTCACCCTAGCCGATGAGAGAGACAGGCTCACATTTCTCTTTCATTCTCTCCTCTTGAAGCTTCCTACTTTGGTAAAGTACTTTGAAGTAAAATACTTTGCCCTTCAATTATTCTGATCATACTAACATTTACACCAAAAAGTCTCTAAAGGCTTCAGGAAGAAAACTTTGACTTCTGATTTCTTGTATCAATTCAATGTATGCAATTTTGAAGGCAATTAATTAAGAACCTATTGCTTAATCCTGAGGAGATCTCAAATTTAAGCAAGATATAGTTTCTGCCCTCATGGAAGTTATAGTCCAGTAGAGCGACAATGTGCCCACCCAGATCATTTTAACACTTAGTACTGAAGAATAATTAGGTTAGAGAAGCTTGCCTACTTGGTGATTGGGAATTGGCAGGTAAGTGGTGGGGAGAGAGGCACAAAGGGAAGAAGAGGAAACATACTAGCCAGTCAAGTTCTATCTCTGAATGTATTTTTATAGATTATATAAATTAGACATCATATGCAAATTATATACATACAAATCATTTATATATACATTATTTTATACATATAGCCTACATATATTATTCTATACATTATATATTATAGAACTATATATACACAAAGATATGATTACACATAATATTTAGGTTTTACATGACTATCAAGGTTATCAAGGTGCATTGTAATGACAGTTTTATATATGTAAGTATCAAATAGGATATTGCACAAAATATGCTTTGCAAATCCTAAAGTTGTCATCTAGTCTCTGGAATGTTACCCTTGGAAAATGTATATAAAGCACTTGGAAAACTTCAAAGCACTATATAAATTTGAACTTTTAGCATTTTATTATGACTTTTGTCAATAGATATTTCTCTTCCCCTTAAACAGGCTTTTGAGGGTTACATCAACATGTGCAACCTAGTCATCATGAATGGCTCTGACTTTATGCCAAAAGGCATTGGGTTCCATACAACTGGCTTATTGATCAACTTTCAGAACATAATTTGTTAAACTTTAGACCTGCCTAGGTATGCTGTAAACCCTATACAAGACTGTTCCAAAATAAATAGTTTTCAAATATAAAATGATTCCAAAATAAAAAATAGGTCACATGAAGATTTGGAAGGTTTAATTTCTCCCTTTTTTAAATGAATGGGACAATAATAGGAGTTGTGATGTTCATCCCTGTTATCTCTATGTAAATAAAATGTTTTTTTTCTAATGATGAATTAGTATTATGCACAGCTCTGAGAAAAGCTTCTTTCTGCTTGAACAACCCTTTCTTCTCCAGGAACTAGCATGCTACACATGAGCTTAAAACTAAGACATCATTGATTGATATCATTTGTGAGAATGTTCTGGTTGATATCATTTGTTAGAATCCATAAGAGAGTCTTCTCTATCTTTAGGTTGATTGAGCATCTATAAGTATATTTGGGGAGGAGTTCTAAATCTCTTACCCTCTTATCACATATTCATGAAAGTATTAAAGATTTGTATATTTTTTAAGCATTTATGATTTTGTAAAATCCTTTGATCATTGAAATAATGACAGGAAAATGAGCTTGTGAAAATGAAACTTCTAGAGAGGAGGGAAAATAAAATGAGAGTTAATTTTACTTTTCACAATTGATTTACTTAGTTAAGAAGCAGTGTGAGATAGTGGATAGAGAGCTGGCCTTGGAATCTGGAACACAGGTTTTCAACTCCTTTTTTGAAAAAATTTCAGTGTAGCAGTTAAGTCACTTCAACTTAGTTAAGCAGGCAATTCTGTAGGACTATAAGTTGCAGGGCAGGAACTAATCTGTGTTGATTAAAAGGGTTTCTCTTTGGGAGTTCCCTTCACCAATGAAACCACAAGTCCAATGTGAAAAAAAAATTACAAGAAAATGAGTTCTTTATGTGCTACCCTGCAACTTCTACTTCTATGTTTAATAAAGGTGAATGGGCAGATTATAAAGTGCTGCAGAGGGTTCAAATGGTAACTAGGGGATCCACACAGAGCAAGTAAGATACATTATGAGTAAAAAACTCTTATTCCAAGGTGATGTGGACCCATGGTACTCAGCTCTGATGTGCACAGAGCAGGGAAGTAGCTACCATTGCCTATGTCAAACACTAACCATGATAATGTTTGTTGTCATTGGTCAGAACTGGCATTATGAGAGAGAAAGAACTAACCCAAGTAAGTTTTGTAGTGTGCAATACAATCGCAGTCACATTATATCCTGAGGAGTCTTTCCTTACATGGGTGTTCCTATGAGATCCAGTGCTTTGCTGATCCACTGGCAATACAGGAAGGAAGCATTTTTGCTTTATCTGTGTCTTTCTTTCCCAATTCCTAGCTTCAAGTTGCTTACATACTTAATTCATGCTTGACACCCGCCCCAGAATGGGAGATCCAATTGCCATATTAACTAGGTAATTCAGATGGAGCCCGGGTCTCAGACACATTGAGGGAAATGATTGATATTCTACTCCACCCCCAAAGGGTGTGTGTTCAAAAACCCCAGATGTTATCTAACATGCATCTTAAGAGTGTCTACTATGAATGGGGGTACTCATTTCCTTCAACATTTTATAAACATAAAGTAATCCAAAGTACATGGTCTTACATTGCAGTGGGAAGGTTTACCATGGCTTCTCATGGGACTTCTGTACTTGTAGGAATCAATAGATGAAGCAATCATGAAGCAATTATTAAGCACCAATCATGTGCCTAGCAGTCTCCCAGATACTGAACATACAATGACAAAAAATTAATTAGTCTTTACCCTCAAAGAGCTTACATTTTAAGAGAGGGATACAAACATAAATGGATACAAGGCGATTTTGTTGTTTTAGGAAAGGAGAGCAGCTGGTAGGATCATGAAAGGCTTCGTGTAGATGGGGGAGTTTGAAAAATATGTTTGTGCATTTTGACCAGGTTTGAGAAGACTGAAGACGGGTGTTGGGAAGAGGAAAACATGAATTCTGACCCTCACCAGATCTACGATTCTCCCATCATCTTCAGGCCTTCCCAGATAGAAAGGAATATGTGATTTTTAAAGACCTTCAGAGGACATTACATAAGCTTTGCCTATAACACAATTCAATGCAGAACAATCCTGGCTTTTCTAAATAACTCCATTTTTAAATCAAGGCAAAATTTTTATTCTCCTCTCTTTCCCACCCCCCTCTTTCCTCTGAGCCTGAAATATTGATTTAATTAAATATTAAGCCTGTGGCCTAGAAGAACTTGGGGGGAAAATCTGATTCATTGCAAAAATAAAAAAGCATTAAATTCAACTTTCCCATCACTAACCTGTTCCAAAGAGATTATGTTGAAAGTCCTTTTGGCTGTAATGGTATCCATTTTTAAATTTATCTTTCACATTCCAGATACAAGCCAACAGATCACAGAGAGAAAATGTTTTCTTTCCTTGAGGAAATTTGCATCAAACTTATCTTTTTCTAGGGCAATAACCACAAACAATGCTGGCAGTGGCAGAACTAATGTCCAAAATACGGCAAACAACTAGGATCAATCATTTATTAAGTATTTATTAAGCTCCTACTGTTGGTCAGACACTGTGATAGGTGCTGGAAGAACAATTTTTTTCTTAAAAACTTAAGGTAGCTTATAGGGAGCATACACAAAATGAATACAGGTTAGTTTGGGGAGAGAAAGCACTAGGACCTGGGAGAATCAGAAAAGGTTTCACATAGAATAGATTGCTTGAGCTGAGTTTTGAGGGAAACGAGGAAATGTAAGAACTGCAGGCCAGGAAAGGGGCAGGTCTGATTAGAGCACATCTAATGGATTGCAGGGAAACGGTCAGAATTTCATATTTAATATAGAGCATTGATTCCTAACTTTTGTGAGTATTGAAGGGTCCAAAGATTTCTTGGACTTCCCTCCACTAGGGATGGCAGTTGCATTCATTTTTGGTTGGAACTAAATAAAATTCAAAATGGCAATGCTTGGTGCACACACGGATTTGAGGTTTCCTTGTAATAACTCTTTGGACTCCCTGAAAGGGTATATGACCTTCGCCTTGAAAACCATTTGCTGGGAAGACACTCTAGATGTGACTGACATCCTCTCTGTTCTGTGATTAGCGGTGAAAATGGAGAGATTTGTTTTTTTATTTTGCTTCAGGTTATGAAGGTAGGAACCAGAAACTCCATTTTTGGATGAATCTATATGCTGCAAACAAGGTGTGTTCCCACCTCTCCAGGCAACTGAATAGTTTCAGAAGCAAGGCTCTCAGGGAATAGGTATTGTCCCAAGGTAACATCAGGATGGGGCTGGCCTAAGGGCATGGAGGAAACAGAGTCTAGGCAACTATAGCTGTTTTTTTCTTTAACCTCTATGAAAGTGCAAAAAAAAAAGTAAATAATCTCTTGAGCAATCCATGAAATTAAAAATCGAAATAAACCTGGGCAAGAATCCAGCAAGAGATCACAGGTATAAGATGAAAGAATATTCAATGCCTGCAGATACATATGGTATCTTATTTGCCTCCAACCAGAGAAGAAAAAGGTTTCAGAGGATAACCTTAAGTTATACAAGTCCTAGTTAGTAATAGGAGAATGTGAATGTTTTGCTTATTTTATAATTCTTTATTACCTACTAAGAATTTCCACACAATATATTGGGAAAACAATCTAAAAATGTTTGGGTATTGTGGAAAAGGAGAAAACATTTTTCCTGTGGGAAGAAATCAACATTACCTGAATTTTCTTTCCTTTTGTTAAAAAGCAAATAGAATCTGCTAACCATAAAAAGTCATCCTTTAATTATTTCCCAAACTCCCCACTGCAATTCTCTTTAATGCTGTAGAGTTATTCTCATGCTGAAGGTGCCCTTGCTCTCATGCTCCCAGCCAAAACTGGAGTTCTCAAGAGCTTTCTGGGTCTGATTGGTCAATTCAGTGGTGGAATGTATTTTTCATCCCATGCCTTCCCAGGCTCCTGTGAACTGGAACTCAGGAACATTTCAGTAGAGAAACAGCTCTGGGGATCAACTGCTTGTTTGTTCAGTCAGCCTGCTACAAATTCTAAGCAGATCTCCACAAATAGAGCTCTTGCTTTTCCTGATGTAAAGAGGCTTCCTTTGTTGACGTGAAATCCCCATCCTTACAGACTTTACCATCATATTAATTTCCAACTGCCCCCTCCTAGCACCTTGATGTTCTCCTACAGTGATTGGAGGTTGGGAGAATGGATGACGTTCAGGCCTGGTATATCTGGCCTCTTCCTAAAGTCCCAAATCACTGGTTAAGCATGTGCCTAGCATGTTTAGTGAACATCTGTTGTCTTGAATGGAATAACTGAAAATAAAGTAAAAATGAAATCACACCAAATCCTTCTTCCTGATCATGAGACTTCTATCAACTAATAGCTAAATTGTGTCTAAGACCTTGTCCATTCTCTGAAAATAAATATTTTCTTTTATCTATTTTTTCATTCAACAAATACTTATTAAGTATTTGCTATTTGCCTAACTGTGTGGCTACGAAGTATTAAATTTATCTTTGTCCTGAAAGACATTGTAATCTTGCTGAGGAGACAAGACAACCTACACAAAATGTTAAATGTACTTATATGATGATTCCATGCAGTATGTGATAAAGTGCTAAGCTGATGCTATCCAATTTTAAAGGACCATGTTGGGCTAGTATATTGCAGAGGTCTTGATAGACAATCATAGTTCACATTTGTATAGGGCTTTAAGGTTCACAATGTGCTTTACATATATTTTCTTATTTTATTCTCATAAAAACTTGGGTGAGGGAGGTGATTTATCATCCACACTTTAGGTTACATGCCTCGCCTAACATAACACAGCTTAAGTGTTTGAGTCAGGATTCAAGCCAAGGTCATTTTTACTCAAATTCCCACTCTATACCATGTCTCTCAGAAGAAGCCAAAGCCAAACAACTTGTTGGATTATTTCAAAAGGTTCACTATAAGACACAGGAATGATTAGGACATATTTAAGAAGGAAAGAAGCAATCACTTATTAAGTCCCAACTATGTACCAGGCATTATGGTAGGATCTTACAAATATCTCATTTCCTACTAATAATAGTAATAGCGACTAACATCTACATGGCATTTACAATGTGCCAGCACTTTGCAACTATTATTTAATTTAATCCTCACAACCACCCTGGGAGGAAGGTGCTATTATTATCCCCATTATGTAATTGAGGAAACTGAGGCAGAAAGAGATTAAGTGATTTTCTCAGGGTAACACAACTAGTTTCTGAGGTGGGATTGGAATTCTGGTCTTCCTGAATCCAAGCTCAGCACTCTATCCACTGAGCCACTTAGCTGCCTCTAGGGAAAAGTATGAGTAGATTAAAATGACTGGACTGGATGTGGGGTTTTGTGTTGAGGAACACAAAGAAATTAGGTTTCAGGAAGGCCTTGAAAACTACAGTATGGAATATGGAATTCAGATTGTGTGAAATCTGAAGTCTTGTGAGCAATGTTAGTATACATTGGACAAAAAATATATATGACAAAATCAACATTTCAGGACCATCATACCAATAAAAGTGGAGAAGCTGAAATGGGAAGTAAGAAGACTGGAGGTTCCATGGCAAGACCTACTGTTTTGATCTATACCTATTATTTCATCAATTTCATTAATATGGAGGACTCTCAAGATGGAAACTCCTTAACACTTAACATTGATGGTCATGGAGAGTTGCCTAGGAAACTCCAAAGTGATTTGCTTGACAGTGACACAGTATGTGTCAGAGACAAGACTTGAAACCAGATATTCACTTTTCTGGGTCTCAGTTGACCTCTAAGTTCTCTGCCTGCTCTAAATGCTAAATGTCCTAAATAACAATGTGCCTAATTGGACATAACATCCTTTTAATGGCTGACTCATTTTGTATGAGTTTCTCTCTCAGTTTCATGAAGGGACAAATTTTTCAAAAACTAGAGCCAGAAGATTTCCAAGTAAAATCTGCACAAAGTAAGCTGTATCTTTAGACCCAACTATACCATAGACAAATCAAACAGATGCAAATTCCTTTAAAAAAACTTCTTCCAAAAAGAACATTCCCAAAACTTTTAGTAACAGACTTCAGTTTTTGATAACTTGCAATATCATGTATATAGCTAGCCTGAATTTCCTGTGTCTAACTTAAGCATATTCTGCTTTATCTGCAACAAGGTGTAGGTATGAATGTTGGACTTAAGAGTTAGGAAATCGTGGTTATTGTTCAGTTACGTCAATTCTTTGCAACCCTCTTTGGAGTTTTCTTGGCAAAGATACTGGAATGGTTTGCCATTTTCTTCTCCAGCTTATTTTATAGATGAGGAAACTGAGGCAAACAGAGTGAAATAACTTGCCCAGGGTCACACAGTTATAAAGTCTCTAAGGCCAAATTTGAACTCATGAAGATGCATCTTCCTGGCTCCAGGAGCAGCACACTCTCCACTGTGTCACCTAACTGCCCCACAGACTTTGGAACACCTGAGTTTAAATCCTCACTTAGGCATTTGTTGGTTGTGTGACTTCATGCAACCTTGGTTTTCTAAGGAAAAAAATGGGATAATAATAGTATCTGCCTCACTTGGTTGTTGTAGGGATCAGATAAAACAGTGTATGTTAGGTAGGGGCTTTGAAGACCCTAAAGAGTTATTTTTTATCTGTTACAGGCTTAAAGATGAATTCTTCAGTATTTTTTAAAAAATTTTTACTTAGGTATCTCTTTAACACATAAACTTGGATGATAACACTTTCTCTACCTTCTGCTGCCATGGGTCAACAAGTAGTCCATTAGAATCTTGTGCTGACAGACATTTTGACATTTTCTTTCCTGTATTCAATCTGTATATCTAGATATATCCATATCTGGCCTATATGGTATTGACTTCTAATCTGGATCTGGGGGTGGGAGGGATGACATCATAACTTCTAACTATGTCCTGACATTATTACTTATCTCGTCTTGGAGAATATTTTTCCAGTGAGTTAGTTCAAATTCTTCCCATTTTTCTTACATTGTCTTTACTCCTTTATCTACATGTGTTCATAGAGGTATCACAGGTGATAGAAAAAGCACTCAAACCTAGAATTTCTGAAAACAAAATATATTATTTATTACAGGAGATATGAAACTATTGAAACCTAACCCAATGATTCTGAACAGTACTATACTGCTCTCTCTACACACTGTTAGATGTCTGTCTGTCACTAGATTTGTAGTCTGCAGGACCCTGAGTTTGAATTCTGTCTCAGGTACTTAGTTGGGTGATCTTGGGTGAGTCATTTAACCTTTCTAGACCGCGGGGTTTTTTAAATATATTTTAAAAAATATTGTCTTCCCCCATTAGGTAAGGGATGTTTTTTGTCTTTATTCACATCCCCAGAGGGTGTACAGTGCTTGGCATATCAGAGATAATAAATGTTTACTGACTGATTGACTCTATTTCCACATCTGTAAAAAGTTTTAACACTGAAAATCTTAAGACTTCCAAGTCTTCGCAAGCTGTATGTTTGCACAAAACAAAAGGGCACAGAATAAAGATAATTTTAAAGATACTGACCAAAACTTAGGACTTCAGAGGCCTATTGATAATCAAGAAAATCAGATGATACACAAAAAAATGGAGAGGAGAAAACTTTAACCATTTTCTTGCTAATTACCCTAAATTAGCAAAATTAAGTTGTCTGGGGATGGGGGAATCCCTCATTAGAGTAGGTATAAGCCAATGAAAGATACTTGACCATTCATCCTGGTCACTAAGATGCCCCATGCCCTGCCAACGTGGTTGATTATTTTGGTGTCAATCCAATTATTTTCTGTCACATACATAGTCATTCATTCACTCATTCAATATTATTAAATAAATATTTACTGTGTATTGCTATATTCCTATTCTTCAGCTAGACTGAGTTTCTTGAAGGCAAGAATCAGGCCTAATCTAAAGGTTTTAATCTGAGGCCCAGGTCTCTGTAAAGTAAGCATTTAATAAAAGTTTGTGGTTTGTTAATTCTGTGGCTTAAATATGACTTGGCATAATTGGAGTTTAGAGTAATTTCTTGGAAGAAAATGAATGTCTATTCAAAATGTAAAGCAGTGGACTCAAGATGGTAAAGTGAAAGCAGAGACTCACCTGTACTCATCCACAAATTCTCTCAGATAGCTCTAAGAAGTGAATCTGAATGAATTTCAGAGTGGCAGAATCCACTGGAAGACAGGGTGGCAGAGATCTAGCCTAGAACAGTCTGAAAGATCAAGAGGAAGAACTTGTTACGCTGGGCAGGGAGAGGGCAGAGAGCATAGAGCCACCGTACAGTACAGACTGGAACACCCCAGTGGGCTGAGTCTCCAAAGGCAGTTCAAATTCCCAAACTGCTCTGCACAGGATGGGAGCGCAGCTGAACTGGGTGACAGAGAAGTGCAGGGCCCACAACAAATGCAACCGCTACTCCTAGGGCTATTAACCCATAGACCAAATGTTTGAAAGTCACCTACTTGAACTCCTGGGAGCCAAGATGGCAGAGTAAACTGTAAGTGCTCTCACCCTCTCTGATTAACCTTGAAAAACCCAAAGAACATTGCCCCAGGAAAAATCCTGGAATAGTGAAGTCAGCAGAAGGGGTAAAACATCTTTTAGCTCAGGAGGCTAGGGATACCTCTGGGAAGGGTCCCTCCTATGGTGACTGAAGGGGACCAGCACAGGACCAACAAGACCCAACTGAGGGGACCAGCAGGAGATCCTGAGCCCGGGGAGGGGGGCACTATGGAGCCAGTAAGTGCCAACACAAGAATCTCAGGTTTGTCTTAGCACTGACAGGGGAATTAGGCAGACACCAGGCACACACAGATGGAGTGAATGCAGCCCTAGTGGAAGAGAAGACCTCCAGAAGCCAGACTATCCTTCCCCACACCTCACACTGCGAGCTTAAGTGTAACCCCAGGGAAACTCAGACTTCACCTGGCCTCAGCCTTGGCACATATTAGCCAGCTCAGCACTAAACAAGCTGCAGCACTATACAGCTTTTAGTTGAAAGAATCAGAGGCCACAGAAAATAAAACCAGTAAGTAGGACCCTAGCTCTCAGCATAAGAAACATGAGACAGAGCCCCCATGCCCCAGAAGCAGAGATCCACTTGAAAAGTCAGGAAAAAGGCAATCATCATGAGTAACAAGCAAATTAGAAAACTAAAGACCATAGAATCTTATTATGGGGACAGGAAAGAACAAAATATGAATTCAGAAGAGGACAGCACTGACACTTCACATCTGAAACCTCAGAAGGGAATATGAACTAGTTTCAAGCCAAAGAGCATTCTTGGAAGAGCTCAAGAAGGATTTTAAAAGTCAAATTAAAGAGATAGAAGAAAAACTGACCAATAATTTTAAAAATACATTCAGCTCCTTAAAAAGCAAAATTGGCCAAATGGATAAGGAGCTACAAAACTTAACTGGAGAAAATAATTCTTTAAAAAAGGAGGTACAAAAGCTAGCTGAACAAAACAATTCATTAAAAATTAGAATTGGACAAGTAGAAACTAATGTCTCTATGAGACATCAAGAATCAGTCAAGCAAAATCTAAAGAATGAAAAAATAGAAAAAAATGTAAAACATAAAGCAATCATTAAAGCACTCTTTCAACACTGTTTAATGGTCAGATGAAAGAAACAGTATCAGGGCATAGAAATGGTGAAACAAAAAGCATAGGGTTCAAGGAAAAGCCAAATCTGGTCATTGCCAGTCCTTCCTGAACTAATATTGCAGTCCCCTGCGTCCCACACACCCACCTAGAGTCCCAGTTATATTTGATATTTTTCACTTATTTACATGTCATTTTAAAAACTTTCTTATTAGCTTTGGCCACAATGGCAAGTTTATTTAAGAGATTTATGATCCCCTATTTTCTGCCCCACCCCCAATTCTTAACATTATACTTCGTACCCAACAAATAAACCCACCTCCAATACACAACAGTGATGACCTCAAGGTTAAATACAAGCAAATATGAAGACAGTTATTGTAAGAGGAAAAGAGCCCAGAGGAATTGGTTGGAAGGAGGAATCACATCTCCAGGTTTTGCCTCATTTTGAAGTCTCAGAAAATGGAACAGGCTTCAGAGAATGACAGTTGCCAGATGGCAGCCAGCATTGCTTTGTGGAATAAGGGTCCTTTCCTTGGATCGTTATCCCCTCCATCCCCAAAGCTCATTATACATTTCACTCACTTGGCTGTACTTAGCTTCCATGGTGTTCTGTTTTCTTCATTTTAGCAAAAACGGAATCCATTCCGAAAATTTACTCTGCATATCATGTTAACTTTATTCTGCCACTGATCTATTTTCTTGTGACTTATATTTCTGTCAGAAAATATAATAACTAAGTTTCTCCGGGAGGTTGGAGTGCTGATTTGTTTCCACTGAGCTCTCCATTCCTGTCTAATTAATCCCAGTAATGTTCACAATAGGATTATGTATATATGTGCATATAATATATATATATATGTTGCTACATGTTGTTATTTTGTACCTTGTCACTTCCTTTTCCCTCTAAGACTATTTTTTAGCTGCTTGCCGTCTATATGTGAAATGGATTATTCCCTATAGAACATGATATCATGCATTTTTTTAGACATATGTGAAATATAACAGATCTCTTTGGAAACAATACTAAGATGACTCCATTACCAAGGAAGCTCCATTTACAGCAAAATGATTCATTTCAAGCTAGCAGCGAGGAGTCAGTAGAGATGAAGATCTCACTGACCCATTCAAGAATCTTCTTTGGGAATGAAAATTTTGGCAAGGGATACAAGATGCTGCTCTCTTCATCCAGGTCATTGTCCTGGCCTGAACCAAATAGCCACGAACTTATTTATTTCTGAAGATTAGAGTCTATGGGAGATTTTTCTCATCTTTTCTTCTTTCATTGTTCATAATAATAATAATAATAATATTTTGTTGTTCAATCATTTAAGTTAGGAGATCTGAGTTCACATCCTAGCCTGGTATGTGCTACCCCCTGAGAGACCTTGGACAAACCACCAAAGCTTGAGTAGACTATTTCCTTGTCTAGAAAATGAGAGATTTGTCTAAATTCAATGATCTATCAATCAAAAAGTAGCTCCTAGAGATTTATAATTTCAAAAGCCCTATTTTCATATAATTATTCACTCCAACCTAAGACACCCAACCCAGACCCCATCTTTCTGGGATTCTTAGCCCAAGCCTCCCAAGTGGCCATCACTGATTTATTGCTATGACAATCCCTGCTCACCTTACCTACAAGGTAAGGGAGAATAAAGGGGAGTTCCAGCTACCACCTCAAGGGTTAGAGGCCATGGGTTTTTGACCCCTCAAGTTGGAAATCTGAATGCATTTTTACAACAAAGTCCTGCAACACATGTCAGTTTAATTTTATAATTGTATACATGTTGTATAATTTAAGATGCATTTTAGTTTAAACAGAATGTTACAGGAGGATGTGGGAACCTCAGCATCAGGTAAAGGAAAGAAAAGGCACCAAAAAAGTAAAAAAAGGAGAATAGAAAAGGACAGAGAAGTGCATCAGACATAATTCTTCTTCTTCAAATCTCCCCCTTGGCCCCTGCTAATGACAATAACCAGCATCTTACTGAAAAACATTTTAATAAACATCTTGCTATGTATGTTTAATTCTATTCTCTTCAAAAACATTTATTAAGTTTCTGAGAACTTGACATTCAGACACCAAAATTAAAATACTGCCTTTAAAAAGCTTATATTCTAGTTGGGGAAAATAAGATGAACACCAAGAGGTAAATACAGATGTGTACAAAGTAACTGCGAGTAAGGGTAAGGGGAGCTGATGGTAAGACCAAAAAAAGCCCTATGATCATCTGACTATTAAACAATGTTGAAAAAAGCTCAAGGTAAATCTTGAGCTGACCCTTGCAGGAAGCCAGGCATCCAAACAGGAAGAGATGAGGAAAGAGAACATTTCAGGAATCAATGGGGAATATCTGTGCAAACCCACAGACGTGGGTAAGGGAATGTAGTGTCTAGGCAGTAGCAAATAGATCAGTTGAGTAGGAATGTACTGTGTATGAAGGGATAAAATGTAAAATCAATCTAGAAAGGGAGGTTAGAGTCAAAATGTGAAGGGTTTGAAATGCTAAACAGAAGAGCTCATATTTTATGTAGAGAGTTACTGAGTCTGTAACATAATCAGACCTATGCTTTGGCACATGCAACTTGGCATTAATATGGAGGAATTAGAAAGGTGAGCAGGGAGATCTTCTCTGGAGAGATGATATAGGTGACTTGAGTAGAAAGAAAAGATTTAGAACTTTACTCTGTGAGGAGTCAAAAAAGAGAATCAGTTGGGTAAGTATATAAGTATTGTTATGAAAACTCCTTGAGATTAGGTGATACAAATTTCCATCACAGTTGTGGGCTTCAACATCACAGTAGCAGAATTTGAGCAAGTAGATGGATAGGAGTGATTCAGGGTTGGGATTTGGATGATGAATGGTAATAGGAAAAGGGGCAAGAAATTCAACTCATAAATTTCAATAGGTTAACCAGAATATTAAAATTGTGAAGGCAGAAAAATTAGGCTAGAACAAAGGTGGCAGGTTGGGAAAGGAGGGAAAGGTGTGTAACGCCAATGCAATGTTCACAGAGCCCACAGCAGCCATGAATATCACTGGGCAATTCGGAATTGCAAAATACCACAGATTCTCCACATGGAAGACAGAACCAAAACATTTATCCAGACCCAAATCCATCACAGCAATAAAAATCTATACACAATAACAATGCAGAGGACAACACCATCCCCAAGCCATGAGTTCACATCACCTTGGAATGAGAGTCTTTTACTCCCAACCACAGAGTCACTCATGCTACCAAGGAGCCTGCATCCTTCCTAGTTTTGGACTGCTCTCAAGGCTACCTTCCTCTCAGCTCTACTGTAGCTCTGCCTCTTCCTGCTCCACCCATTCAGCAAATTCCTCAGGCTCCATGTGACTTAATGGGCCTATTGATGAATAGGAAAGATTTTCCAATTCAAATTACCGTTACAAGAAGGATTATCAAGAATTTTCAGGGAGGATTAAGCATAAGCAAGACATGGGACAAGGAAATAATGTAATAATGTGGAATCTACCCCTAGCTCCAATTAATTAAGAAATGCCCAGACATCAGGATAGAACTAATCACTCAAGAATAAACTAGGTGTGAATGATTGATCCCTTAACTGATTTGAAAGTATCATAGTGGCTTTGGTCGTTAGAAGAAAGCATATGATACCCTAGAGGAAATATCTTGTGAATGGATGAAGAAAATAGTTCCTACCCAGATGAAAACAGATGTCTGAAAACAGCAAGCTAGTTCAGAGCTGGCAGAGTGGTGACAAGATCAATCCACAAATGACCCTTGAGAGAGAATTGTTGGGTGGGTGCAATGGATGGGAAAAGAGCAACCCCCAGACTCCGTTAATCAAAGAACATACTTATGAACTTCAAAAGGGGCACAGACTCAACACCCTAAGGAGACTAGTTCTTTAACCCCTACTCCCAGTTTGGAGGGATTGTTTTTGTTTTGTTTTTGAGAACTTATCTTGTTACTTGTTTAGTAAATATTTTTAAAAGCTAATTAAGTCTGGCTGATAATCAATGGAAAACACACTGGTGGGAGCTCCAGAAACCCCAGAGATAACTCATTACCAAGTCTTCTGAGACTGACCTGCCAGTGTGAGTAGGAATTGGAGAAGTATCTTAGAGCAGATACTAAATCAGGATAAAAAGGTGTTATCAGAGGAATTTTAAAGTTCTAGATATTAGAGTGGGAAAAACTATGGGTGATAGTGAGAGGGAGCATAATGCACTTTGGGGAAGTCAAGTGTTAGTGGTTGAAAGATGTTATTGTTTGTTGTTCATTCTCAGAGGATCATGACATCAGGGAGGTGATGCCATAACATACAAGTGAATTGCATTTAAATGAGGGAGCGCTGTCCTCTGGACCCAGATAAAAGAAAATAGAAGGTGTGTGAGAAGAGGAACAGTTTGTTAAAAATGAGAATGAGAATTCCCAGGGTCACAATGAAAGGAGATGGTAGAAAAGAATGAAGACAAAAGAAGAATGGGATTAAAAGGTAGTTCTATGGTCCAGTTAATAGGGTACTGAACCTAGAGACAAGACATCCTGAGTTCAAATTCTATCTCAGATAATTGCTAGCTGTGTGACCTTGGACAAGTCTCTATCTGGCTCAGTTTCCTCATCTTTAAAATGGAGATAATAGTAACACCTACTTCATAGAGTTGTGAGAATCAAATGAAATATTATTTGTCAAATATATTACAAACCATAAATAGGAGAAAGGAAAGGGACAATCATTAATTAGGAACCAACTATGTGCCAGGCATTCTGCTACTGCTCTACACATATTGTGTCATTTTTGCTATCATTATTGTTGTTTTCGCTATGATGATGATGAGATGATGATGATGATGCAAAGGGGGAGTGAGTGATGACAGGGAAGGGAACTAATCAGTAAATGCAGGAAGTGTTTTACCAATTCATCAAAGCACAAAGCATTTTATGGTAGCATCCAACACAGTTTTATAACATTGAACACCAACTAACCAGTTTTGTTTCCAGCCATCTTCCCCAGGAACAATCTATGTAGAAATTTCACTGGCAAAGTGTCAGATTCTATGCCCCACCCCAACATCCTCAGCAACCACAGAGGTTGAAGACCCAAAAAAGAAAGTTGTCATCCCTAATCCTTGGTACAATGAGTGATCCAACAAAAAACAGACATGATTTTATCAATGGAAATGACACTAAAAGAAGGTGCATTCCCAATTGCCTTACTACTGCTCCCCAAAGACGATTGGATGGAGCTGCTCCATCCAACTTGCCTTGAAACTTTGATCTTATATGCTTTTCTCCCCATTTGATTTTATGCTACTTGAAAATAAGGTTTGTTCTATTTGTATCTCCATCACTTTGCAAGTTGATATTGTTCAGTCATCCAGTGGTATTCGATTCTTTGTGACCCTATGGAATATACTGTCCATGGAATTTCTTGACAAAAATACTAAAGTGGTTTGCTATTTCTTTTGCTATTAGATTAAGACAGAGATTAAGTGGCTTGCCCAAAGTCACATAGCTAGTAAGTGTCTGAAGCCAAATTTGAACTCAAATCTTCCTGATTCCAAACTTAGCCTTCTATCTACTGATCTACCTAGCTGCCACTTTGCACATAGTAAGTGCTTAATAAATGCTATTTCATTCATATGATCACTCAAAAGCAAAAAAAAAAATTCAAAAAGAAATTTCAACTTTATGTTCTTCATGGGCATTTAGGTGGATAGAGTGCCTGGCAAGTCACTTAACCTGTTTGTCTCAGTTTCTCCACCTACAAAATAAGGATAATAATAACACTTCCCAAGGTTGTTGTGAAGAACAAATGAGATGCCATTTGTAAAGTGCTTAGCATAATATTTTGTGCTAAGTGTTTTATCAATGTTAGTCATCATCATTATCATTATTACCATAGCTCAAAATGATCATTTATATGAAGCTCGTCACAGCACAAAGGTCAACAACAGTAGTTGTCCTTAGTTTCCCAGTTGTTATTCCTTGGCATTTTGATTCTTTTTTTTTTTACAGACCCTATGTTTGCCAACCGAAAATAAATAAAACAGCAAAAGATGCCATGGAACATTATGCTAATATGTTGGCACAGACAGCTATGTTTTCAGAACTAACAATAATGAAAGGTCAAGAATGGAAACAAGAAGATTGTGTTCTTGAGAAATGATCACCAGGGGTAATGGACAAAGACTTCTACTCAAAGGAACTGGAGCAACGTGATCACATTGAACTCAATGCCTGACCTGAGCCGACCACGCTTAATAAAGCAGAACATTCCAGGCACGAAATTAACCTAGGCTGACTTTTGTTTCTAAGGTAATGCTTCTGGATATTATTTTCCTTTGCGCTCGTCTTCATGCCAGCATTAGATTGTAAGCTATTTGAGAGCAAAGTGCATGGATTCCACTTCCTCCATAATTGCTGAAACATTTTATACAGTGTTTCATACCCCAAAACCACCAAATAAAACACTGTTGAATGAATTACACACTTAATGAACTTAATCGACCAAAGAGGATTGATTGAACATACCGTGCACTTCTTAGTCAGTGGTGGAAGAGGTTACTCTTAAGAGCATTTCTTCACCGTAGTGAACAATATTTTGTTATTCTTACTGTTGTGCAGTCATTTTCTGTCATGTCCAAGTGAGCCCATTTGGGGCTTTCTTGGCAAAGATAATGGAATAATTTACCATTTCCTTCTGTAGCTCCTTTTACAGATACTGAGGCAAACAGGGCTTAGTGACTTGCCCAGGGTCACCCAGTTAATAAGTGTCTGAGGACAGATTTGAACCCAGGAAGATATTTTTCTGACTCCAGACTCAGCAGTCTATCTACTATACCACCTAGTTTTTCCCCTGAACTTATTTCTGATTTTGACTTCCTACTATACAGTCTTTGAGCCATGGCTGATTCTTTAAAACACTAGGTAAATATCAAGCAAGAACAGGACACTTTATTTTGTTGTTATGATTTAGTTAGTCACGTCTGACTCTTCATGATCCTATTTGGGGATCTTATTTTCTTGGCAAGGGTACTGAAGAGGTTTGCGTTCAACTCATTTTACAGATGAGGAAAATGAGGTAAATAGGATTAAATGACTTACCCAGGGTCACATAGCTAAGGCTGTATTTGAACTCAGATCTTCCTGATTACGGGGCTGGCAATTTAGCCTATCATGCCACCTTGTTGACACTTACTGTTTTGCTAATTTACAAGTTTTTTTGTTTTGTTTTCCTTTTCTATCAGGATGGTTTACCAGAATTTATTCAAGGAAGTAACACTTGAGCTGAGCCTTAAAGGAAGCTAGGCATTATAAGTAGTGAATGTGAGAAAAGAATACATCTCAGGTATGATATATAGCCCCTACAAGGAATTATAGTGAAAATTGGAATATTATGTGAGGAAAGCAGCAAATTATCCAATTTGGCTAGAATATAGAGGGTAAGAGGGAATAATGTACAATTATAGGCTTTGGCCAGACTGAAAAGGGGGTTAGATATCAGACAGAGCAGTTTATACCTTGTTAATAGAGATGATAGGAAGTCACTGAAATATCTTGCATTGGGAAGTAACATGCATACTTTTAAGAATACTAATTTAAACCATGTATACCCTTTGATCCAGCAATAGCACTACTAGGTCTATATCTCAAAGAGATTATAAAACAGGGGAAAAGGAACCACATGTATGAAAATATTTACAGCAGCTCTTTTTGTGGTGGCCAAGAATTGGAAATCAAAGGAAAGTCCATAAATTGGGGAAGGGCAGAACAAGTTGTGGTATATGAATGTAATGGAATACTATTGTACTATAAGAAATGATGCAGACTTCAGAAAAACCTGGAAAGACTTGTATAAACTGATGCTGAGTGAAGTGAGCAGAACCAGGAGAACATGTAACAGCAACATTGTGAGATGACTGACTTTTTTAGACTTAGATCTTCTCAGGTATGCAATGATCTAAGACAATTTCAAAAGATTCATGATGGAAAATGCTATCCATATCCAGAGGAAGAACTATGGAATCTGAATGCAGATTGAAGCATAGTACTTTTTCTCTCTAATTTTGTTGGTTTTTCTTTCTAATGGTTCTTCCCTTTTGCTCTGATTCTTTCACAACATGACTAATGTGGAAATATGACTGTACATGTATAACCTATATCAGTTTGCATGCCATCTTAAGGATATTATGGGATAATAATTGCAATCCATTTTAGAAAATTTAATGTCTAAAACTAAAAATAAATAAATAATTGAAAGAACATAGATTTAATAGCAAATAGATTGACTAGGGGAGAGACTGAGGGCAAGGAGACCAGTTAGGGGGCTATTACTATAGTTCAGGAGAGTAGGGACAAGGATCACTAGGATGGTGGCCAAGTAGATGAAGTTTAGGGGACATATGAGAGAGATTGTGGAAATAGATGCAACAACACCTCATCAACCAACAAAACAGGGGAACAAGGAATAGGGAAGAGCTCAAGATGGTACCACCTGATGATGAGGCACATGAAAAAGATATTAGTGGCAATTTCAGGATATATAATAATAATACTAGGAATAATTTACCTTCTAAGTATTCCTGATCAGTATCAAATTCAAAATCATAACTACATTGGACACAACAAAAAGTCATCCTCCATTACCAACCCTTAAATATTTTAAGGGCTGTCATATAGAACATAAATTAGACTTACTCTATTTGGCCCCAGAAAAGAGAACCAGAAGCAATGAACAGAAACTGTAGGAAAGCAGTTTTTGGCTCAATGTAAAGGCAGCAGTTACTAATCACTAGAATTTCTTGAGAATTAAATAGGCTCCTCAAGAAGTACTAAGTTTCCTGTCAGTGGAAATATTTGAGCAGAAGCTCAATAAATAATTGTCAGGGATGTTGTAAAATGGATTAATATTTCAGGTGGGAGAGCTTGGATTATATGGACTCTGCAGTCCCTTCCAATTCTAAGATTTAATGATTTTTTTGGTTCATTGTTAGCTAATAAACATATGAAACACATCCAACATTTAAGTTCTTTTCAAATTTCCTATAAATAAAACTTGGCTGCTCCAAATTTATTGATCCCTGAGGGTTAAATTAAATCAATTTTCTGGAGTCTTTCTTATAATTAATCTTTATTATAAAAGAAATGCATTATCATTTCCTTTAAAATGAAAAATAACTGTAGTCAAAATTGCTTTTGAAAAAGGTCCAGTTCAATTAATCAAGCCAATTAAGTGGTCACTTTGTTTAGTGCACTATAGTAAGTATTGGGCATCCAGAGAGGAAAATGACATTGTTTTGGCCTTAAAAGAATTTACAGTTTTGTAGGTAAACAAGACATACATGCAAATGATATAGATTTTTAACATCATAAGTACACACTAGAAGTTAAAAAAAAAAGTGATGGGAAATCAATAAGGAAAGAGTTACTTCCAGTTGGGGGAATCAGGGAAAAGTTTGCAGCTGAGGTAGTTCCTCAGTTAAGTCATGAAGATAGAGGTATGTTTATTTCAGCTATGAAAGCCTGCTTGTACAAACATGCAGATATGAGAAAATTGAGGACGAGATTGAGAAATGATTCATTTCCAATTTTCCTGGAACATAGCTAACAAAGTAGTGTGAAATAAAGTTGGTTAGATGCAAATTGTGTCAGATGTTCAAGGAATTTGTATTATTAAGTATGTAATGGGGAGACAACACTGATCTTTAAGCAGAGAAATACCATGACTGGAAACATTTCCTTGGAAGCATTGTAAAGGAGAGAAAGACTGGTGGTGAGGAGACCAGGCAGTAAACTGTTACAGCAGTCTGACAAAAAGGTCTGAATTTTAATGATAGAAATGGGAGTGGAAAGGATAAGAAAGAACAGAGGTTCCCAAACTTATTTGACTTATCACCCCCTTCTCAAAAAACATTTCTCGGCATCCCCCGTGGAAATCTACTTTCTTTAACCCTTTAATGATTTTTTAATTTGCATCACTTCAAAAATATATATATTTTTAACATCTTAAATTTAATAATTTATTGTAAATTTGTGGATTCTTTGCTGTATTTAAATTTTGATGACATAATATTGTGTCATGTAACTCTGTAGTATTGTATTATAAACAAGTTGTTACATGCACATATTCCTGCCAGTGAACGCTAGACTTCCCAACAATGAGCTACATATTCACCTGCCAGCACTTTCTTGTTAAAACCTATTGGTGGACTTGACCACTAATAACTTGCATTTTGTGTGTTTATTTGGGAAATAATATGATCACTGTGACTTTAACTGTTACACAATAGATGAAACATGTGTGAATGGTTTTTCAAAATTTTCTTCTTTTCTTTCCCTATACTTCCATTGTCCCCTTATTTTTTATTCAATATCCCTCAATTGCACTAGAGGCTACTACCAACTCTCCCCTTCCCAGATAAGTCCAGTGCCACTCATGAGGTGGTATCGCCCACTTTGGGAACCTCTAATGAATGATAGAGGCAACTAGGTGGCCCAGTAAATAGAGTGCTAGGTCTAGAATAAGGAGTAAGGAAGACCTTAGTTCACATCTGCCCTCAGATATACAGTACCTATGCAAACCTGACCAAGTCACTTTAACCTCTGTCTCCCTTCGTTTCCATTAATTGTGAAAAGGAGGAAATAGCAGCACCTAACTCAAAGAAATTTTGTGGGGATCAAAAGAGATAATATTTGTAAAGTATTTAGCCCATAGCCTGGCACATAATGGGCACTTAAAATGATTTTTAAAATAAATGCTTATTCCCTTTCCTTCTCTAGGGATACTACAGAGGTAAGATCAACTGGATTTATCAACTAGTTGGATATTGATGATGGACAGCAGAGTCCACAATGACACCTTTATTTCAAGTCTGGCTGTTTTAATAGATGTTGAAACAGCAAAAAAGATAAAAGTTGGGGAAAGGGGCAAATTTCAGGGAAGCAATAAAGAGTTCTATTTTCAATATACAACATTTGAAGAGCTAGAAGAATATTTAAGTTCACTTAAATGCTTATGGTTCAAGAAAAATTCCCAGGAGCAGAGATATAGAGATTTTGGATTCATCATCCTAAATGGGATTATTGAAACCATGAAAACTGATGTGTTCTCCAAGGTGATATAGAGAGGATGATTTGGGGGATGTGTACAATTGGTGGGAGATAGAAAGATCCAAGAACAGTAGAAGAGAAGATCCATAAGGAATGATCAGAAATAACAAGAGAGCTAAGGCTCCAGAGAGACAGTCACTATGGTATTTAACCTGATTGTGTTCCTTGAAATTGAATTTTAAGATAGCTTCTTCCCAATTAACTGGACTAGTGTGATAAGTTAATGGATTCTGCTCTAAACATCTTATAACTTTTCCATGCCTATATTCCCTTTCTATGTGGAAATAAACTACCCATTCTATAAACCTTCCAAAAAAAGCCCAGCCACACCTGAATATCTAACTATTGAGAAATTATCCAATATAAGAGAAGCATCATAGAGAATGAAGATGAAACACAATCTATTTGTTTAGGATATTCAGGGTCATGAGTGAGCTGTCAGTAGAACAATAGAAAAATAAAGCAGATTGTAAGGAGACAGCAATTCAGTTGTTGGTGAAGTATAGGTAGAAAATTCCTTCTAGAAGTTTGGCAGTGAAAAGCATGACAGATACAAGGAGTGGGAGTGAGGTTGAGAAGTAAAGCTGCTGCTGCTACTATCATTGTTATTTTTTCTTTTTAGGAAGCTTTAGAATACTTGTAGGTAAAAGAGACATGGACTCTACAAAAGCTCAAAAATATGAATAGCACTCACCAAAAAGATGTTGCAATTTATTCAGTATTTTATGGGTCACTTATTATCAAACAGCTTGACCACTACTTTTAAATTCATCTTACTTTGCACTAATGTCAGTGCTGTGATGGGTAACAATGATGGAGTCGCCTTCTAGGAGAAACAGTTCAGCATATCTTACATGGGAAGTCTGCTCTGAAGACCTGGATGAATGAGAATACTTCCATAAGTTATTTCACCCGCTCTGTATTTTAGGGGAAGGAACACATGTACCCATTCTGTCACGTTATTGAGAGAATGATCAGTCCATTTAGTCAATAAACATTGAAGCACTTATTAGGTGTCAAATACTGTGCTAAGCAACAAGGATGCAAAGACTTATAAAAGATAGTCCCTGCTCTCAAAGAGCTCGCGGTTTACTAGGGAAGACAACATTCAAACAACTATGTACATTAAAGCTAGATGCAGAATAAATTTGAAATAATCAAAAGTGGGAGAGCAGTAGAATTAAGTGAGGTTAGAAAACATTTCCTGTATAATGCAGCATTTTAGCTTGAACTTGAAAAAAGTCAAGGAAGCAAGGAGGTGGAGATGAGGAGGGAGAGTTTTCCAGGCAAAGGAGATAGTCCATGAAAATGCCCAGTTAGGAATGAAATGTCTTATTGGAGTAAGGAGACCAATGTTAGCTGATTGCATACTATATGGAGGGGGTGAAGAGGGAAATGTAAGATGTAAGAAAAATGGGAATATGGGGGAAGGAAGGACTTTGAATGCCAGATAATTTTATATTTGATGTTGGAGGTGATAGGGAAGCACTAGAATTTATTGAGTAGGGGAGCAACATCTGAGGTATGATCCTCAATGGAAGTTAGGGCAAGCTGGCACTAAGGTTTTGTCTTCAAAATCACCTATCTTGTTTGTTCATTAACAAAATTCACTGACATTAAAAAATAATCTCCTATATCTAAAACTCAGGCCAAGACAAAGAAAAATCTTAATAAAAGCTTCAGCCATATCATCCTTTAATCATAATTCTGTACTTCTTCAGACTTTCCAAAAATTAAAAAGGTGGTTGACCAGACGTTCCTGTTCAGTCTGAACATTTATGGTACTGGAGCAAGAACATATGTACATAAAGCCCAAACTATTGGATTCAGGGGAAAAATCTGCTGTCCAGATGTTTCATGTTTTGTAGACTAAGCCAACCAAGTGATTGCCTGTATTTTTCCACTTTTTAACTGGTTGTTTTGGTGTTCTAAAGACACCATCAAGGTTATATGAGAGACAGACAGACTGAGACAGTATATCACTGAGAGATAATGATGTGAAAATACCATTTGGTGGAGACAGGATACATAGTCAGCATATGATAGTGTTAAAGCCTTTGACATTCTCGTGTTTCTACTCCTTTGAATGTATATGCATCAGTGTGGGTACTTTTTCCAATGTACAGATCACAACCCGTCTGTACCTGCTCATCCTGAACAACTCTTGCCCATATTCTCCTATAAATCCTCCACAGGGTTCTCCCCACCGCCAATATTTTGTTGGTGTTCTTTTAAGTCTCTTTACATGATTGGTACCATTACAACACATATGGTATCCATCTGTTACTGTTCATTCTTAATGCATGACAGGCCCACCTCCTTTTCTGGTCATACATCTCTTTGATGATATATAGTTTATGCTTTTTTGGGGACACAATTTAATATTGGCAATATGCTGTAGCCCATTTACATCCTCCATATGTTTCTCCATTGTCCTTTGAGTGGCAAACAATTTTGAATCCTCGAAGGTTATGGTATTCCATGATGAGCAGGGTATCACTAGAAGAATATTAGTATTAAAAGGATGTGATTTTGTTTCAATGAGATGCTTAGAATGGGTCATGGAGAAGATGCAGAGTAACAGCAAAGACTTTTTAGTCCCAAGTCCCCCCAAATATCTGTAAAAAATGACTCTAAACAAATACTGGAGCTGGAGAGCCCACAGAATGATGGAGTGAAGCAAATCTCCAGCCCAAGACAGCCTGGAAGGTCTCTAGGAAGTGTCTATCATGCCACGCAGGGAGCAGAGCGCAGTCCAGAGTGGTTCATGCTAGCACAGATAGGACCTGAGCAGGCCTTGGAGGATCCGAATCTCTCACACCTGTGGCAGTTTCCAGACTTCAGGATCCCAAAATGCTGAGGACAAACTGGAAGGTCAGTGGGAAAAGCCTGTGGGATCAGTGTGGGACAGTAGAGTGGTCTGGTCCCAGCCCTAGGGTGGCAGAAGGGGGAGGACGCAGAGGAACCTGTGGCAGCAGCACGGGAAGCTGCAGCTATTGTTTCTGGAGCTCTAGGCCCATAGATCGTGGGGGAATTGAGCGGGGGACGCTACACCCCCTATCCCCACTAGAAGCAGAGATCTACCTTGACAAAGAGCTCAAAAGTCAAGTAAATGGCTGGGAAACGAGCAAAAACCGAAAAAGGAACCATACTATGGAATCTTACTTTGGTGACAAGGAAGGCCAAAGAATGCAAATAGAAGAAAAGAATGGGCCATGCAATTTGCCAGATACATTCTAGCCTGCTCTCTTACTCCTGCTCAATTGTGGACCTAATTCATTGTACATCTGTGTGTAAGATTTATTACTGATGGTTCAGCTCTGTGGCCTGCCCATATAACTGCATCATAGGCGTTCTGCATTTACTTATACAGTGGTCCAGTTGTGGTCCAGCCTATGAGCTTCAGAGTGAACTGGATGTAAGGTTTTGTGTAAGAAGGAAGGGAAGGGAAGGGAAGGGAAGGGAAGGGAAGGGAAGGGAAGGGAAGGGAAGGGAAGGGAAGGGAAGGGAAGGGAAGGGAAGGGAAGGGAAGGGAAGGGAAGGGAAGGGAAGGGAAGGGAAGGGAAGGGAAGGGAAGGGAAGGGAAGGGAAGGGAAGGGAAGGGAAGGGAAGGGAAGGGAAGGGAAGGGAAGGGAAGGGAAGGGAAGGGAAGGGAAGGGAAGGGAAGGGAAGGGAAGGGAAGGGAAGGGAAGGGAAGGGAAGGGAAGGGCCTCACCTCAGGACAGTCATCTCAAGTTGGGGAATGCAACAAACACTATATAAATTATAAATAGTGCACAGCACAGGGCCTGGCACATAGAAGGTGCTCAATACTTTATTGCTGGTTGACTAAACACAGCATGATCTTGTTCTCACTGTCTTTTAGTTAATCATGACCGACTGTGAGAATATGGTCTACTATAGAATATTATTTCAAAAGTTTGCTTGTTCCTTTCTCTTATTTATAATGAAAAATCAGACATATGAGTCAGTTGTTATTGATATTTTCTCTACAGTAATTTTTTAGTAGTCCTTGACTTTTCCCCCATCGGTCAGCAGTTTCCCTTTTATTTAAAGAAAAGGGATCATTAGCCCTTATAAGCCTTCTCCTGGTGAATTTTTAATATTTCCATAATTGATCTTCTTGACTTTTGCCACTTCCCTCTTTAATCCATCCTTCCTTTAGCATGGACCTGACTTTGTCCCTCTCCCTGTCACTGACCCCTGACTCTGTAGCTCCTCTGCTCATAAAGAAGCAATAGAAATTCCTTAGCCTGGCCTTTAACACCCTGAGTAATCTGGCTTCAACCTCTCTAGTTTTAATTAATAGTTTTAATTTCTAGTTTTAATTAATAACTGTTACTCTCTCTATGATGTGGCCAGGCTAAACTACCGGCTAGTCCTCAAACCCAAAGTTCCATTGTCTGTCTCTGTGCTTTCATGGAATCATTCCCTAAGACTGCAGTGCACTTTCTCATCATCATTTCTGAGAGGTCTTATCATAGAGCCATAGATCAAGAATCATGTATCATATATCTAAAGCCAGAAGGTATCTCAGAGATCATTTAGTCCAACCCCATGAAACTGGGGCCTAGAGATAGTTAAGTGACTTGCCTAAAGGTCATAACAGCTAGGAAGCTTACAAGGTAGGATGTGAACCCATATGGGTCCTCTGGAAGTCCCCTCTCTAGCTCCCATGGTATTGCCTTTGAGATGTTTTTCTTGATCTCTCCAGTTGTTAATTTTTTCTCCCATCTAAACCTGTTTCATATTTACTTACCTAATACATGTCGTGTGCCCTCAATAGAAAATAAGACCCTTGAGGACAGGCACAGTTTTGTTTTTGGATTCCCAGTACATCAGTTGCAGAATGTTGCTGCATCCTCCAGTTTTTCCAAGGCACTTCCTTATACATCATTATTATCCTACCAGAAGTAAGCTATCTGGTATGCTCCATATGGAAAGATTGCATCAGTCAAGGAGATTAATGAAATCTGCCATTGCACCAGACACCCATTACACTATCATAAAACCTTGCATAGAGTAGATATTTAATCAAGATCTCATGAACTGAGTTGAATTACCTCCTTTAAGGTTGAGACCAGATGGCACCTCTTCTGAGGGCACCTTTCTCCCCAGATGAAAATGTCCTCTCCCTTCTTGAGCTTTCCTACAATGTTTTTTTCTGGGTCTCTCCCAAGTCCTCTCTTAAAAACTTTGGAATTGATGATGTGCTATGGGAGACACTGACACAGGCCTGCCCACCATGGCATGCCCTCATCACAGAAGGTTCTGTGTTCTATGAGTAAAGCAGAATTGAAGTAGCTCAAAAAAAATACAAGATGCACAAATTTAGAGAATCCACTCCAAATATTCACAAGTACTTTGTGCCTGACCTGTGGTAGAACATTCTGAGCTCATATCGATCTGATCAACCACAGTCAGATGCACTGTAACTTGACTCTAACATAGTGATGTCATTTTGGTCCCCTTCAAGAGAAAAGGACAACAACCAACCAACCAACCAATCAGTCTATGGTTTTATCAGGGTAGGAAGCTTCCCATATGGAATTCCCTTTATTCTTTACCAGTGCAGAGCAACACCTCTGAAATTGGTAATCTTAGAGAGTTGCCTGGGCTACCAAGATTTGTCATGATCGTGCGATGAGTACGGGTCAATCGTGAGACTGGAATCCAGGTTTTCTGTATTCTAAGTCCACCTCTCTAGCCGCTATTCCACATTGTATTTGATCCTGACCTCTTCAGCTCTGCATAGATAGTTGTCTTCTACTTTCTCTGTTCTTTTCTTTGAAATAAACAGAGAAAACCTCACCTATAAATTGAAGCTTTTCCCCTTGGCATGGAGTCCATTTTTGCCCTTCACAACTATGACTAACTTTCCCTTCTTTCTGCTTCCTGGCACAGTCCCAGCATCAGAGAGACATCTGCCCAAGAATGGAGCTCTTTGAGATACATTTGTTTGTTCTGCCCTCCCTTTTTCTCCCTTGTGCCCTTTGTTCTCTTTATTACTTATTTAAATCATATGGTCTTTAATTTCTGTGACTTCCCCTTCTCTCCTTTTCATCCTGTTAACATTTTACTTTAAGTGTTTACTCAGTTCCATGGATTGATTATGTCGACTAAAATTCCTGGTGTTTTTCTTACCATAGAGTTCTCCATTGTCCTTCTTTGTCTGAATTATCCACTAATTCCATATATTCTAAAAAGGGATCAAGGTTTGCACATCCTTCCAGTTAGCTTCTCTTCCTATTTTAAGGAACCCTTCCTATTTTAAGGAACAGTACTCACACTTTTTACCCTTTGTATTAGTTTTTGGTTTTCTAAAGTTAACAGCCACTGTAGCTATCAAATGATACAAAAAACATAATTTATTTCCTGAAAATCATTGAAGATATATGCCCTTATGTTTGGTTTTACATTTTTAAACAATAACAAAACTTAAGTCTGCTGTGAGTTTAAACAGCAAAACACTTAAATCTGTAGTGAGTGTCAGTTAAGAGGAAGCTTAAGTCTGTTGTGAGTTCCCATTTATACAGTGTTTTGTGATGACAACACAATTTTTCATCCATCATCTCAATTGATTCTTGTAACAACTCTGTAAGATAAATAGAATAATACCATTTTTCTCATTTAATTGTCATGAGAATTATGACTCAGAAATGCTTGTTAACTTGCTCAATATTACATAGCTACAAAGTGGTAGATAAGGAACTCAAATCTAGACATATTTTGCTCAATATTCATGACTCTGTGAAGTACCCTTTGATGTTGTTACATTCTATCATGTGTCCTCAAGATACTAACCACCATTTCTCTTATGCAAATGTTATGTTATGCTATGTTTTCGTCTATATCCTGTCATTTATGTACACTCCTGATACACTGACCTGAGTTCATTTTCTCCAAATTATCGCTTACCCAAATAAGACCTTATCAACTCCCATAAAATTGATAATCATCTTTCTAGAGATCACTGCCCCATTTATATATCTAGCCCTAATCTCTCTAAACCTGGTCTCAGATACTTATTAGCTGTGTGACTCCAGGCAAGTCACTTAATCTGTTTGACCTAATCCACTGGAGAGGGAAATGGCAAACCATGCCAGTATCCTTGCCAAGAAAACCCCATGGACAAGTTCATGAAGAGTCAGACGTTACTGAATCACTGAGCAATATCAATGATCTGTCTCTTGAGCTTGTCTCAGTTCCTAAGTTGTTAATTTGACAATTCAAAATAAATCTCCCAAAGACATCTACATGTCTGAAGCAGATCTTAATAATTTCCCTCCAAAATCTAGCCCTCTTCTAAAATTTCCTATTTGTATCAAGGACTATACTATTCTTCCAATCACGCGGGTTCATAACCTTGGAATCATCTCTAAGTCTTCACTCTCCCTTACCATCCATATCCAACAAGTTACCAAGTCATATTGATTCTACTTTCACATCTCTTACATATGCCCATTTTCTCAATCACACCCCGCACTACAATAGTCTCCTATTTTGCCTAATTGCCTCCAACCTCTCCTTTCTCAAATTCTACCTTCCACACAACAGCCAAATTAATACTTCTGAAGCTCAGATCTGATCATGTAAAACTCCACTGGTGCCCCAATGAAGCCCTGCTACAACAAATACAGTCTCTTCTCTTTGTCATTTCAAGCCACTAACAATCTATATCTAGTCTATCTTTCCAGTTTCATTATACATTCCTTTTTATGTAGCCTATAGGGGTGTAGGATGTGTTCAGGGAGGACCAGTTCCTTTGATGTGATGACTGCGGAGCCTTTCTTGGGGCTCTTTCCACTTTTGGTGTCCACCTATTCCACCCAACTCTCACCTGTGACTCCAAGAAGCTGCAGCATGTACAGCGACCATACCTGGGTAAACCATTTCAGCAGATAGGTCAAACCAGGTTGAGGGTAACCAAGGTGCCTCAAACCCATTGGTGAGTTACACAGGTGTCTGCCCTAAACATGTGAAGACTTCCTCTGTTGGAATGGGCAGATAAGAACAATTTGTTCCAATGACCATGAAGGCAGATGAAGCAGGTGATGTGGAGTACTTAGAGCTTGGTTAGACACCAAAGATGCCAAGGTCATCCACTGAATCCTGAGCCATAGACAGTCATCTTGACTCTGTCTTGCCACTGGACTTTGAGGACTCTGGAGGAGAGGGTGAAGCTGATGATTTGCAACTCTGCCTCACTTAAATCCAATTTGTGCATGAATCAAAAGACATCATCCATACCATTTCACTATTATGCCTCAAAGTCCTGTGGTGACAGGCAAATGAGGAAGCAGCAGGTACAGATGCAGTGGGATCTGTAGTCACAACCCTGTATGCAGGTAGCCCAGGCCATAGAGTTGTTTCTCACCGGAAGCAGCAGTGGGACTTGGCAGCCACCTGGGTGTCTGAGCAGCCTTCTAAGGCTACATGGCAACAGGAGGCTATCCCCCAGCAGTTCAAGGATGCATCCATTGTCCATCACTATAAAGATAAAGGGAATAGGTTGTCCTGGTACTATCACAGTGGGATCTCTCTCTTAGTCATTGCTGGCAAAATTCTTGCTAGAGTCTTCCTTAGTAGGCTGATCCTTCACCTGGAAGATAGTCATATACCTGAGAGCCAGTGTAGCTTCAGAAAGGACCAAGAAACAGTCGATATGGTATTTGCTGCCTGACAACTCCAGGAGAAATGCCAGGAGTTGAAAAGAGGTCTCCACACAAGGTTTGTAGATCTGACCAAGGTCTTTGACACTGTTAGTTGTGAAGACTTATGGAAAATTATGTCAAAATTTGGTTTCCCAGAGAAGTTCACTAATATTGTACATCAATTTCATGATGGCATGCTTGCCCGGGTTCTGGATAATGGACAATGGTCTCGTGCCTTCCCAGTCACCAGTGGAGTGAAATGTGGTTGTGTGCTTGCTCTCATGCTTTTTAGCATGATGTTTTCAACCATGTTGTCAAATGCTTTCAATGAAGATGAACACAACATCAAGGTCATACTGATGGTAAGTTCTTCAGTTTGAAAAGGCTACAAGCCAGCACCAAAGTGGAGGGAGTGTTGGTGCATGATTTTCTGTTTGCAGATGACTGTGCACTCAATGCAGCCTCTGAAGCTGAGATGCAACAAAGCATGGATCAATTCTCTGCTGCCTGTGCTAATTTTGGCCTAATAAGTAACACCAAGAAAACACAGGTGTTCTATCAGCCACCTCCACACCACCCATATGTGGAACCATTATGACAAATGAAGAAGTTTTGAATGCTGTGGATAAGTTTACTTACCTTAGCAGTATACTTTCTAGGGATGTACACATTGAAAATGAGGTTGATGCACACAATGTTAGAGCTAGCACAGTGTTTGGGAGGCTCCCAAAACGAGTTTGGGAGAGAAGAGGTATTAGACTGACTGCCAAACTAAAGGTCTACAGAGCTGTTGTGCTGACCTCATTGTTATATGCTTGTGAAACATGGCCAGTCTACCAGTGCCAAGCCAGGAAACTTCCATTTGAACTGTCTTAGCAAGATTGTGATGATCTTCTGGCAGGATAAGGTAACAGGCACTGAAGTCCTTTCTCCAACTAATCAGCCAAGCATTCAAACTATGCTTTAGAAACCACAACTCTGATGGGCTGGCCACATTATTCTAACGCAAAATGTATGCTTGCCAAAAAGACTATTTTATGGAGAACTCGCGTGGGGCAAGTGATCACATGGTGGCCAGAAAAAGCGATACAAGGACACTCTCAAAGTCTCAAGAACTTTGTAATTGACTGTGCAACATGGGCGACACTGGCATAGGACCACTCAGCATGGAGTACCCATATCAGAAATGGTGCTGTTCTCTATGAGAAAAGCAGAATTGAGACAGCGCAAAGTAAACATATCCACCCCAAATATTCACAGGAAATATCTGTGCCCAACCTGTGGTAGAGCATTCCCGGTTTGTATTAGTCTGATCAGTCACAGTCAGACACACTGAAATTTCACTTTATCATGGTGATGTCATTTTGGTTCTCCATGAATATGAAGGACCACAACCATGTAGCCTATAGTTTGTTCAAAATAATCTACTTATTGTTACTCACACATAATCCATTTGCCATTTCTGTGCCTTTGCAGACTATTCTTCACATTTTCTTCACTTCTGTCTCATTGGATCCCCAGGGTCATCTTCTACATAAGGTCTTTTTTTAACCTGTTAGGACTATTACCATCTCTCCTAGACTCTTACTGTTTCTTCACTATAAATACTTTGTATATACTTATATGCATATTATTCCCCCAACAGAATGTAAATTCTATGGGAACAGGGACATTTTCATTTCTGACTTTGTATCCCTAGTACTTTACAATGCTTGGCATACAGCAAGTGATTAAAACTGTGGCTTGCTAATTGATTAATCAACTTTAATTTCCTCCAAATGATACATATAGACACATATGCAAAATAAGTCCAAAGTATTTTTATAGGATATTTAAAAAAAAGTTTTATTTGAGCTGATTTTTGAAGGAAACTAGGTATTCTATTAGATTCAGTTGAGGAAGAAGACTATTCTAGACATGAGGGACAGTTGGTGCAAGTCAGGGAGCAACCTGCATGAGGAATGAAAAGAAAGTCACTTTTTCTGGACTGTTGGGTGAGTGAAGGGAAGCAGTGTTTAATAAGACTGGAAAAGTAGGTTGGAGTCAGGAACATTTTGTGATTTTGGGAGTAGAATTAAATTGAATTTTTACCCATAAAAAATGCAACGCCAGAATCAATTTGATAAAATGACTCAGTGTAGACATCCCCATGTTGACTTAACTCTAATATCTAAAACAAGATTCACTTTTGTTTTTATAAGGTATGTAAAGATTATTGGCTGAAATATATGTATGACTCTAGGTCAGAGTCCTTTAATCTGGGCAGCCGGCAGCTAAGCGTCTGGAGATATCTGAATGGAGCCAAAGGGAAATCGATTGCCATGTTTTTCATAGTAGTGATGTAATAATGTTGTTTTGATTATTATATCCTAAAAATATAAAGAAGAGGTATGGATAATAGTGTGGAGACAAGAATAATTAGACTCTAGACCTGCCTGATTGATGGTCAAGGCAGCAGGGTGAGTGGCCTCTTGGGGCTTGGCTACTTATGGAGGGTTAAAGCATTTGTAAAGTACTCCCAGCTCCAGTGTTGAGTAGATTTTCTCTAAGGTGGGGGAAAAAGGAAAGCATTGACCTGGTGCTTAGGATGGAAAGAGAAAAATAATAGGGAGGCAGCTAAGAGGTGCAGTGGCCCATCAACTCAGAAGGACTGAGTTCAAATGTGACCTTAGACATTTATCTGTGTGACCCAGGGAATTTCATTTAACCCTCTGTCTTTAGTTTCTTCAGCTGTAAAATGAGCCAGAGAAGAAAACAGGGAACTACTCCAGTATCTTTGCTAAGAAAACCTCAGATGGGGTCATGTAGAGTCACAATAGAAAACAACTACGTAAAAACAATAAGGCAGATGTAGCATTCCTGGTCCCTTCCGCTGCTTGTCAAGGCAAGAGATGTTCCTTTGTAGAATTATGCTTCAGGTTCTAGTATTTGAATTTGTGCCACTGCTAAAAGGTGGTGACCACCTTGTTCAGTTCCCTTCACTTCTACCCTCATTAAATTCCAGCGAATCTCCCATGCCAAAAAGAACCCTCTAAAGTCATTTCTAACTCAAGGCTAGTAGACTCAGGTTGCTAGGTTAGGAATCTAACTTTCCTACTGCTGTTTCTTTTTTTTCAACTGATGACACTTTATCATTTTTAACTCACCACCCTTCTCTAGGTCTGAGTCATTGCTTTTAATTAATTGCATACAAACAAACCAAGTACATAAAAAAGACCAGGATTTTAAAAGGGAAAGGAAAGATATATTTTTAAAATCCAGCCAAGATTGTCAGAAAAAGACCATTCTTCCTCCTTAACAAACTAGATTTTCTGTGAAATGTAATCAAGCAATTCTGATCTTGGAGGTCTTCTATTTGAGAAATTTATCCTAAAAGAATATGTGTAAGTAAAAAAAAAAGAGTTGAGGGCAGATGAGGTAATTTTTTAAGCAATGTAGTCTCACAAGATACCAAATATGTTAACTAATTAAAAAAAGACCTGGTATGGACCCATTCTTGCAGGAAGAGAGCCAAAGTGAACATCCTATGAACTCTGGATGAACAGACTATTTACATCTGGATGTTCCGGGTTAATCTGAAGAGTACATTCTGAGTCCCAAGAGCGAAACTCAGGTCTGTGATCTCCTTTTTAAGCATTGGAGGCAAGGTTGGAAACTAACAGCCATTTTGGCACAGTACATAACAAGAATTATATCTTATGAGTTCCTTTTCATAGGAACTAATGGCTTCAGTTTGTTTCCCCCTAAACAATAGCAAAATGGTTATTTCAGTGTGTTTACTTGCAACAGAAATACATGAAAGGTATTCACAGTGCTTTGAGATACGATGTCAGGCACTTGGAGAGTTCTGCCTACAATATTTAATAGCCTCTGAATCATTCGACAGCTGCAAAACAAAACTCAAATCACTATCTGCATTTGATATTAGAAATAAATGGTACTCCTGGCCTTGTCGGTAAATTCCAGCATTGAATGATGATAATAATGGTGCTTTTTATTTGTCTGGTGTTTTTAACTCTACAAAATATCCCTGCCTATATTACCACATTCAGTCCTCGCAACAACTCTAAATCTGAGATAGATAGGCAGAAATCACTATCCCTGTTTTACAGATGAGAAAACTGAGGTACAGGGAGATTAAATGATTTGTCTAAAGTTACACAAGTTAGAGGCACATAGCAAGTGAGGGCTAGAGCCAACTTTAGTGACTCCTAACCCAAGGCTCCTACCACTATACCACACCACCTCCAACATAAAATAAAAGTAAATTCTCATCTCTGACAAGATCTAATCTTTAATATTCTTATATCATTTCAAAGCTATAATGTAGGATGACTTAAAAAGTCTAAATATCATCTCTACATTTTAGCATGACAGAAATTACGTGAGATCATTATAGTAGAATTTTGTTGGAATGGGTACATTGCTCAAAATAACATTTCTAATCTTCAATAGCCACAAATCACTGAACTGATTCCTGATCTTTCTATAATGGTCAGTCAAATAGAAAATCAAGAATTATCTGAATTAGAGGAAATAGAAAGGTGACATACATAAAATGTTTTATCCTTTGCCTATCTTCCTCCAATTATGTGATTTTTAAAAACAAAGTTGCATGTTGCTTTCTTTCAATGGGTGGTATGAAATTAATAATAATAATATTGATATATTTATTTAATACTAAAATGTATAGGGAAAGCTAGGTTGTGCAGTGAATAGAGCACCAGCTCTGGAGTCAGGAGGATCTGAGCTCAAATCCTGCCTTAGACATTTGACACTTACTATCTTACTATGGCCACATGGGAAAGTTACTTAACCCCAATTGCCTTGCCTTCCCCACTTAAAAACAAAAAAAGTCTTATAACTTAATCCACAACTACAAAAATATTTATAGCAGCTCTTTTTATGGTGACCAAGAATTGGACATTATAAGGATGCCCATCAATTGCAGAATGGCTGAACAAGTCATGCTATGTGAATGTAATTGAATTATTGTTTCATAAAAAATGATGAGCAGGTAGACTTCAGAAAAACCTGGAAAGACTTATATGAATTGATGCTGAATGAAGTGAGCAGAACCAGGAGAACATTGTATATAGTAACAGTCACATTATATGATGACCAAGTTTGGTAGAGTTAACTCTTCTCAGCAATGCAAGAATCTAACACAATTCCAAAAGACTCATGATAGAAAATGCTATCCACATCCAGATAAAGAACTATGAAGTCTGATTGCAGATTGTAGCATACTATTTTTTCTCTCTCTCTTTTTCTTTGTTTCTTCTTGTGTTTTGTTCCTTCGGTAGTAATCCTTCTTTACAACATGACTAACTTGGAAATATGTGTAATATGACTATACATGTATAGCCTATATAAGATCATATGCCATTTTGGGGAGGGGGGAAATTTAGAATTCAAAATCTTATAGAAGCAAATATTAAAAACTAAGCATAAATAAATATTTTTTAAAAAATAAAAAAAGTATTTTACATATACTGTTCCATTTGATCCTTATAACAATTCTGGGGGGTAGCAAGGGTCTCAGCTAAGATTCAAATTCAGGTCTTCCTGACTCTAGGTCCAATAAGATCCAGTCATTTTAGTCATATCTAACTCTTCATGATCCCATCTGGGGTTTTCTTGGCAAAGATACTGATTTCCTTTTCCAGCTCATTTTACCAATAAGGAATCTAAGGTAAAGAGTTAAATTGCTTGCTCTGGGTCATACAGCTAATAAATATCTGAAGTCAAGTTTGAACTCAGGAAGATGACATCCACTACACCACATGACTTCAGATGAGATAGGTTTTCCTGGGAGATGTAGTTGCTTGGTATGTCTGAAGATAGGAAAGATGAAGGGAATTGACAGGTAATTCCCAAATTCTATCAATAACAAAAATTTAAGAAGAAATCAATCCCAGTTCAACCCTATGGTGTTTCAAGAGTGAATTAGCCACTCAGATGTGCTCTGCAAGTATACACCATCAGGTGCATTGTGGAGAGTGACTGCTATTTCTACAGGAATTAGAGAAAATATTTGTTGACCAGGATTGCTCATTGTAGAAAAATGTGTGTAATGGGATGAAAAAAGTAATGTTACTCTGTTTCGGCTCCCCAAACAGGAAAAGAACTCATTATACAGAACTCTTTTTGACCTCTAAAATTCTTTATGTCAGTTGCTGTAGTTTTGCCATTTATAAGCTTTGAGTAATGCTATCACAGATAATTCTCACATACATCTACTACCACTTAGGGGAAATTTGGCATAGGAAAGGCCCCAAACCCATACCGGAATCTCTTTTAATTCTTAATCTAGGTTCGTATGACCCCAGTTAAGATCAAAGTGAGATCCTAGTTAGATCAAAAGGTTATTTGGAAGCCAAAGACAGCAATATATACAACTGTAAATTAATGGAAATTACTGAATAGGCTGTTGGATCCAGAGTAAGGCAGACCTGAGTGTGAACCCTGGCTGAAGGACTTACTCTCTCTGTGACTGGGGCAAATCATTTCATCACTCTCAGCAAAATGTTTTCTCATCAGCAAAATGGGGATAATAATGGCATGTACTTCATAGAGTAATTGGGCTCAAAGGAGAAAATACATTTAAAGCATGTCATAAATTTTAAAGCCATATATAAATGTTTGCTAACTGGACTCACATGTAAAAACTTACCAAATGCATTGTAGCAGAATAAATAAAATTTTGGCTTTGAAGCTAGGAAGGCCTTTGTTCAAGCCCTGACTGACATGTGATCTTGGATAAATCATTTCAATTCTTGGTACTCTGGGTTAGAGGTATCAAATACACAATGACTCCTCACCTCTCTCATTCCACACCACTCCTGAGTGACTGTGAAATCAGACTAAAATGTAATTGGGAAAGAATTAAATAAAAATATAATGAATGGTATATAACAATATGCTTTAAGACTAAGTCCTTAATTTAAGACTGTGGCCTGCAAATATGGGTCCTTACGTATAGATTAATAGACCTTGTTTCTATTTGTAGTTTGACATTGCTAGAGGTAACTTTCTAGTCTAAGATCATGAGTTGCAGAAAAGAAGTTGATCTGTATTATCAGAGAGAGTTTTCTTAGCTGGGAAACTATATCAATGAAATGACAAGGTCAGTTTTTATCTCTACCTACATATGAATAAATATAGTTAGCCAAAGGATTCTAAAGAGATACTGAGTGCCAGCCTGAAAGAAAGAACTTGGAATAGTCCAGAATCATTTTAATATAGAAACTCTAGTGTTAGAAAGGTCAGTCATACAACAGAGGGAAAAATTCAAGCTTTGAAGCAAGTACTTGCCATTACTAAAAATAATTTTGCTTTCCCACCCCACCTCCCCATCTCATTCTCAAATAGGTACAAGGGAAAAGAAACAAAATTTCATATGACCAAAAACTCCCCAAAAGTTTTTAGTTCCTAAGGGAAAGATGAATTTATATTTGAATGCCATCATGCATGCCCTCTGCTGGTTCCAAAACTGGACATATTTGGTAGAGTTGTCTTTTTAATTTAATCTTAATTTTTGATGAATAGATATCATGTAACTATGAAATTTCAAGAGAAATACTGCCTAGAGAAAAGTTTTTCATTAAATAAAGGAAGTAGTGAATTAAAAAGTTAATCAAGAAGGAAGCAAAGCTTATAAGCTTAGAACTGAAAGATACCTTAATGATCATGGAGTCCTGGAGCCTTATTTTATAGAGGAGGAAATTAATGCTTACAGAGGTAAGGTCCCTTAGGTAATAGTGGCAAAGACAGGATTTAAATCCAGTCCTTGGACCTTTTTTCCAGTATACCATGATACCTTTCTTATAGAAAGCAGGAGGTTGTCCTGCAGTCAGAATTGGGTTCAGAATCTGCCTCAGACACTTTCTATCTATGACACCCTTAAATTCTACATGCCTCAAGCCACTTGGCAGGAGACAAGTGGGACTTATCTATTAACTCATAGGTAAAATGTAATCTATGTCAGTAGATGGAATTCCCATACTTGTCCCATACTTGCCCATATTAATGAAATTATATATAATTTATAGCCAATTAATAAAGAAGAAAAGGATATTAACAGAATCCGGTTTCTAAAACAACAAGCTCACTTACTGGCACCATTTGTGAGAACTTGTTTCATAGGTTTTTAAAAGCATATTCAGTAGAATTGGGGAAAAAAAGGGAAAAAAAGGTGAAATGTTAATGAAAGTTGCTTGATTAGAGGAAACTTGTTTTGTAGGAAGTTAAAGGTCTTTCCCCACCCATTAAAAAGCCTCTGGTGGAACCCATTAAGAGAAGCTTGATTAGGGAAGACTTGTTTAGTAGGAAGATCCACATCTTTCATTAATTGCTAATGAGGTTCTGGCCCTCAAGAATAGAGATGCCCTCTTACTCTGAAAAGTATATATACTCTGAGATGAGGTTTTGCTTGGGGGCAAAGGTTCATGTGCCCCATGACACTCTGTGTAACTGTTAAGGAGTCACCCCTCTCCCTTTAAAAACCTAAATGTTGATACTTAGCTCTCTGGTAACTATGTATGTATATAATGGTAAAATGGTTTGGATCTGTCTGTTGATCCATGGTATATGAATTGCTTGTGATCAGACAATTAGAAGCCTATCTGTTGACATTTATTTCTTTGCTTGTATTTTCTCTGTGGTGAATGTAATTAAAGTAGATTGTTGACCCCTCAAAAGTTGCTTTCCTTTTAAGTAAAGCAGCTCTAAGAACCTATGCCAGCAGGTCATCCTGGATATGTTTCAGGGTGCTTGCTGCTACAAAAGGGAAAAAAAAGGGAAAAAAAGCAAAAGTACATTCAAGGTATCATATTCTCGAAGACTGACACATAAGATAAGCAAGCTCCTCTTCACTAGCTCCAGAAATTAAATACATAGTGGAATGTAAGTTGTTAAGAGAAGGGAGGGTTTTATTCATTGTAGCTGGATCTTCAGCACCTAGCACAGTGCCTGACACATAACAAATTCTTGATAAATACTTGCTCCATTGATTAAGTAGTGAGTAGTGGTTTGGATAAGATTAGTCTTGTTGCCTAACTTTCCCAACATAGGTGGTGGCACCACAATCCTGCCAGTACCCTTGAGATCATTTTTGCCTTCTCTTTCCATCCGCTCTCTTCATGCCTGTAGGTGTAACCTTAGTTATCTGCTTTTCCCTATTCTAAGTTACCCCACATGCAATAGCCAACATCTTCCTTTCATGTTATTTTGATATTTGATATTTTTTCTTGGCACTCGAAAGGGGGCTAAAGTGGCCTCTCTGCAGTCAGTTAAAACATTTTCTCTCTTTCTAGGGCAGTCATTATTTGAATACTACTTAGTATCCCTAGATCTGGGGACATCAGATTTGGTATATTAGAGTTAAAATACTATTGCGACATCTGGCACAGTGGAAAAGACATTGAATCTTGGGTCACAGATCCCATTTTAAATTCCAGCTTTGCTTACGTGGGCAAGTCACCATAAGCATGTATAGAATGTGGTCCCAATGTATGTTGGGCATGCCTTCAGGTAAAGACCAAATAGTAATGTTCCTTCTAGGTTGTGCTGGTAGACCTAGGTAGACCTAACTGCTTACATTTTCCAGATATATGACCCTGGGCAAGTCACTTAAACTCTTTTTGTTTCAGTTTCATCATCGGTAAAATGGAAATAATGGCACCTATCTCCCAGGGTTGTTATGAGGACAAAAAGATAATATTTGTAAAGTACTTTGCACAGTGACTGGTACCTAGCAGGTGCTTAATTACTGCTTTTTTGGTTTGTTTTTACACTCCATACAAGATTATGCAAGTGACAAATTCACTGGGTCTCAATTTCCTCAGTCTACAAAATGAGATGTTCCTTGAGGTTCCTTCCAGCTTCAAAACCAGATAGAAACCTTTAGAGCAATATTTACAGAAAAAACAGCAAGTTTATTAGAACAGTAGAGAATACATTAAACACAAGCTAAGAAGCTATTATACAGCTAAGGATATGCAGATTAGTCACCCAGAAAATATTTAAAAGTACAAGTGTTTTTATGATTTTGGCAGGAAATGAACCTGTGATTTCATTGATATAAGGAATTCCCAGTGAGGAAGCTCCTATCAATAGAGAACTGCAGATTCTCTGCAACTTATATTTTAGAGAGTTACGTATGGGCACTGAAAGGTTCATTGACTTGTCTTGGATCACACAGTCAGAAGAGTCAGAAATGAGATTAGAACCCAAGTTTCCCTGGCTACAAGGCAGATTCACTATCCACAACAGAATTCTACCTCTCAGTCATTGATATGGAAGGCAAATACAGCAGCAAAGAGAAGAATGGTTTGAGGACTTGTGTTAAGGAGACTTGAACTGATTACATATTTTTATAAATGAAGGGGCAACTAAGTGGTGCAGTGAGTAGAGAACCAGCCCTGGAGTCAGGAGGATCTGAATTCAAATGTGACCATAGGTACTTGACGCATACTAGCTGTGTGACCCTGTGCAAGTCACTTAACCCTGATTATCTCACCAAAAAAAAATATTAATTCATAGCCCATCCCTTGCAAAAGGTCCTTGGGGGACACTTCTGGATATTTCAAGCATTCACAGAATAGTGAAAGCCCCAAGTATGTTGGTGAAATAAATTCTGCGTTCATGGGGAGTTCTACATCAACAGGAAGAGATATGAAATTCTCACTCTGATACAACCTTGTCTGTGGCTTCCAATCAGCAGCATAAATTGAAATTTCAGCCTCCAAAGAATTCTGGTGCAAGGTCTTCTACTCTGTTCTCTTACTTTTTGAAATATTCAACCCTTGTAGAAATAGTACATTTCAAAGCCCCCCTCTTCTCTTCATTATATCATTATGGGTCCCCTCTTTCATATTGTATGTCAAGATTCACTAATACTATGAAGCTTTTCTAAGTAGATTCAACCAGTTTCAATCATTTTAACTTTTTTTCCTTCCAGTAAGCCCCCTTACAGACATATATAACTGCAAGATCAGGTGTGCTGGCACACCTTAAGAAGGAATCCCCAGTGGTCCTTCCTTGCTGGCCAAGAGCCAATAGTAATTCTCCCTCCATGCCTGATCTATTCTTTCCATGCCTGATCTATTCTTTGCACCCTTTTGAAGCCCCTCTGTCTTCCATCCTACTTCCCAATAGGTCGCCAGCTTTAGTTTGATATATGAAGGTTTCTTCCAGCTAAATACATCCGTATTTATCATATCTCCTTCATTAGTCTGTCATTCTCTGAAAATACAATGTTCTACAAGCAGTGAGAACTCAGTAGGTGGTAATGGACTGATTCCAAAGCATTAAATTTAGAGGAATTTGACAAGTGAATGTGTCATCCTGTTGAGAAGAAAAACTCTGTACTCAGAGTCACCAAATTCCCTCCTGCTTGGTATGTTTGCTTTTTCTGGCTGCTCTACATACTGTGCCACCTCTTAAACCAGGAAGCACATGGAGTTTCCTGTCCATTCAGCTTCTGAACAGGAAATGCTTGGCTTTGAAACAGGCAGGAATGCACTGAGTGGACAAGTAGTGGAAGAGACAAAGGAGGAAAGAACACTGAATTAATACCAGGGGTACAGTAACATTTTTTTTCCTGGTTTCACATTCAATATTCTTAAATTCTCTGTGATTTTACTAGGGTAGATATTCTTTTCATTGGTGAAGATCATGACCCATTCATACCTGTTATCTGTGTCCTCCTGAAATCCTCCACCTGAGGTGGTCTGACATTTTATTGACCTTCTTTTAAATACTGTAATATCATAAGGGTACGAGTGGAAAACGCAAATGCACCCTTCATTTATCCCTTGCTTTCATTACATGACCAGCCCACCTCCTTTCCTATTCTAAGTCTCAGCGAAGACATGACTGTCGCTGTTTTCCCATGTGGTGCTCAGGTCTTCATTGATAATATTCAGCAATCCATATATGTGCATCTCAATCTCTCCATCACTTTTTGGACTACCTCAATCAATCAGAAAGCACTTGTTAAGCTCTATACTCACACATATATAAGTATATGTGTGTGTTAATATAAAATATGTATTATATACAATATATCCACATGTGTGTATGTGTATTAAAATAAAATATGTATTAATATGTATTATACATAATTTACACACACATATATGTGTGTATATATAATTTATAATTTAATATGCATGCTATATACAATACACACATGCATATATGCCATAAACTCTACTAAGGACTGGAGGTGCAAAGAAAGCAAAGGATAGCCCCTCAAGGAGCTTACGTTCCAATACAGGAGACAACATTCAAACAAATATGTAAAAAGCAAGCTATATACTATATAAATAGGAAGAAATTAACAGAAGGAAAGTCCTACAACTAAAAGGAGTTAAGGGAGGCTTCCAATAAAAGAAGAGATTTTAGCTGAGACTTAAAGGAAGCAAGGAAGGTTAGTAGGCAGAGCAGAAGAGAATTCCTGGCATAGGAAATGGTCAGAGAAAATCCCCGGAGCTTAGAGATGGAGCATTTTGTTCCTGGAATGACAGGGAGGCTAGTGTCACTGAATGGAAGAGTATATGTCAGGGAGTAAGGCGTAAGAAGACTTGCAAGGTAAGAAGGGGACTAGGTTATGAAATGTTTTAAATGCCAAACTAATATTTTGTATTTGATCCTGGAGGCAATAGGAAGCTGTTGGAGTTTATTGGGTGGGAGGTAATGTGACTTGGTCATATGGCATTTTAGGATAATCACTTTGGTGATTGAATGAGAAATGGATTGGAGTAAGGAGAGACTTGTGGCAGGCACACTCACCAGCAGTCTATTGCAATAGTGCAGACATGAGGTGATGAGGATCTGTAATTTTTATTCTTCAGAGATTGTGGTATCTTATAATTTATATACATATAGATGAAGAAGGAAATGGCAAACTGCTCCAGTATCTCAGCCAAGAAAACCCCAGATGGGATCATGGAGAGTTGGACATGACTGAAATGACTGAACAATTCATATAGAATTTCTAGAAGAATTTTATAGTTTAAAATGTAGTTTAAGGCGAATGATTGGGGACATTGAAAGCACTGCGTAGATTTCTAAATGCAATCCAATTTGCTATCTTCCTTTTGTTCAGTGTTGGGCCCAATCTAGCTCAGTAACAATTCCACAAAAAATTGTAAAAAGCACTGGAGCTACAAAGGTGAAGGAAAATGAAGCATCCCTTTCTTTCCAAGAGCTTCTATTTTACTGGGGGAATACAACACGTATATAGTAAGTATACAGTATACAGTAAGAACAATGCAAGGAAAATTGAGGAGGATGAGAACATAAATAGGCAATGGAGATTAGGAAAGATTTTACACAGGAGTCTTGTACATCTATAATACCTGCCCAAAGTATTGGTACTGATGGACAAACCCTATAGGTTTTCTACCTAGCTAGGTCTAGGTAATAGGCTTTCTTCATCTACTTTTTTTATTTCTTGAGTTATTATAAGTCTCATTCAGGAAATTGTGAAATCTACACAAATGATAAAAATTCTAATGTTCAGGTTGAACAGAAACCACATCTCTTTCTCTTTCTCATTCCTTCTCACCTCCCCCACTCCCATTGCATCCATAGCACATCAACAAGCCCTCTTCTTTTCTTGAAGGAGCATAACATGACACTTTCTGCCCATCTCATATATATAGAAACAGAAACCATGCCTCTAGTCTTTGAATAATTACAATATCAAGCAACGACCCAGTGATGTTCATGTGATTAGGGATTAGAGGCCAAATGAAGAAATTCATGTATGGGGGGGTTGGAGAGGGAAACTGTCATTTCTTCTCAAAATTCTATTTAATCTACTTCTTGAAAAACGAACTATTCCTTAATTTCCTAGACCTAAGTCAAAGCCTGAATGTGTAGAGAGCAACTAATATGTGGCACAAATTTAGATGACATAAAAACAAAAGATACTGATAAAGATAAAAAATTAAAATTTAAAAAATTAAAATTAAAAAATCGCACCTTAAGGTTTGCAAAATGCTTAATATATATTATCTTATTTGATCCTGTGAGATAGCTGCCATTACTATCATTTTATAGATGGGAAAACTGAGGCAAAGGGATGTTATTAAGTAACTTGCCCATGGTCTTCCAGTTTAGTAAGTAGAGATTTGAACCCAGGTTTTCCTGATTCTAAATCTAACACTTTGGATGGTTGATGTACTGGCTCATATTTGTTGCTGAACTGAGATATGCTCAGAGTTCTAACAGCTGCAGTTACCAGAGATATTTGCTAAGAGTTGAATCTGATTGAGAATGCTGAAACAAATTTTGCTCAGTTTTAAATGTGACATGATGTATTCTGGAAATATACAAACAGCAGAAGTGTTGTATAATTTTGAAATAAACGTAAATTATCTGATTATGGACAGTAGATTAGAGGGTTTGGGGGGAGAGGGTGGTTGCTGTTTTTGTTATTGTCCACTGAACTTAAGCTGAAATGAAGCTGTTTACAGAGCCAAAATATAACCTCCCAAAAAGGAGAGAGGTGAAAAGACAGATTTCAGAAGGCTATGACACAAATCTGAAGCTGTTAGTGATAAATACTAGAGCTACTACTGTTGATGAGCAAATCTACCTGTTCAGGAACAGCTTAGTAGTGGAAACACCTATTCAGTTCAGCTTAGTGGGGTAAACATTTACTCAAAACAGGAGTTACATTCATTAAGGACTTTCACAGAGAGTTCCTCAGAGAATGCCAAAGTTTAGTTCCAAAGCGATGAGATATCTTCAGCATTTTGGTTTTCCTCACTCGTGTCTTCTTGGCAGGTTTCTGCAAGTGAGTGCTCATTCCTCCTCCCAGTTTCAGAGTGTACCGGTAGGGGAAGGTGGCCCAGGTTAATATGTTGGTTGGGATGTCCTCTATTATTAATGCATTTATTATGATCTATGACTAAATGTTATGTTGTTACATTTGATTTATTGTTGAGTAGATGGTTATGTTTAAGATGTAAGAGTAAGTATTGTGACTCTCTAATAGTGCAAATAGAAAAATATTTAGCAGGAACTCAACAGCTGGAAGAATATTTTCCCCTTCAACAAGATTTTGCCTAGGATTTATGAGATTTGAGGATAATTGAATGATGGTAGAATTTCTCTGGGAGCTTATACCCGCCAGTGTAACAGCAAATTAGAAGTGAGCCAAATCAAAGAATAAGAGAGTAAGTAGGTGCCCACATGCCCAGGTGAAAGATGAGAGGTGTTATGGTATTATACATAGTGCACCCATTACAAATGCATTACCATTCTTAGCAGCCATATGACACTTGACTCATTTTGACCTTTTATCCAACTCTACCAATCAGATCCTTTTCCTAACACTTGCTATTAAGCAAGGCATACCTTATCCCATAGCTGTCCTTCCTTTGCTAAATTACTACATAGAATTTTACCTTTAATCCTATTCAATTTGGGATTATTTCAGTCTCCCTATTAGTCTTACCATTTTAAATTTGATACATGACACCTTACATCTATATCTGTCATTTACAAATTTTACATTCAATTCCTTATCTAAGATGTTGGTTAAAATTTGTAAAGGTAGAAATCATTTGTCACCATATTTTCAGAAATTAGTTTTAAAGACTATGGTTCATACATCTCTTTCATTTTCACTTTTTGCAATCTGCTTTCATAAAGCCTAAGGATTGTTTCTGGTTATTCTTAGCTTTTTAAAGCTATTTTAAACAGAATTTTGATTTTAACTTACTTGTTACACTGTGGAAAACAACATGGTTACTTCCCATAAGGTTCTAGTCACTTTCATATACTTAAGTAGTTCTTCCTCTTCATTGCAATAGCCAGCAACAATGAGTTAAATAATCTTTAAAGAGTTCTTATTCAGTTTCTGATTCTCCATAAATAAGAAAATTTATCAGTTCAGAGAATCAATTATTCTGTCCAACAGATGTGGCATGGGTATGCTTTATATGTAATATATATGTATTTACATGGGGTGTAGGGTGTGTTCAGGGAGGATCAATACCTTTGGTGGGATGGCTACTAAGCTTTTTTGGGGGGCTTTTTCCACTTTTGTTGTCCACCTATTCCACCCAACTCTCACCTGTGACTCCAAGAAGCTGCAGCTTGTACAGTGACCACACCTGGGTAAACCGTTTCAGCAGATAGGTCAAACCAGGTTGAGGGTAATCAAGGTGCCGCAAACTCATTGGTGAGTTAGGTAGGTGTTTGCCCCAAGCATGTGAAGACTTCCTCTGTTAGAATGGGCAGATGAGAACAATTTGTTCCAACGACCATGAAGGCAGATGAAGCAGGTGATGTGGAGTACTTAGAGCTTGGCTGGACACCAAAGATGCCAAGGTCATCCACTGCATCCTGAGCCATAGCCAGCCATCTTGACTGTCTAGGCACTGGACTATGATGACTCTGGAGGACAGAGTGAGGCTGACGACTTCATGTAACTCTGCCTCACTTAAATCTAATTTGTGTGCGAATCAAAAGACATCATCCATACCATTTCACTATTATGCCTCAAAGTCCTGTGGTGACAGGCAAGTGAGGAAGCAGCAGGTACAGACACACTGGGATCTGTAGTCATAACCCTGTATTCAGGCAGCCCAGGCCATAGAGTCATTTCTCATTGAAAGCAGCAGTGGGAATCAGTAGTCCCCTTGGTGTCTTTTTAAGGCTACTCACCTCCTGGTGTGAGGAAGGGGGCTAGAAAAGATGCCCTAAATATTCTCTACTTAACCCAACCATGGCCTGATTACCACAGCAGGCAGGGAATCTCACTATGTGGTCAAAACACAAAAAATGTACAAATTGTACAAAAACATCTGCAAAGATGATTCCACTCACCATTGGCACATAGAACATGCACATGCTTGTAGACAACACAAAATCCAGTAGACCTGAAAGACGTACTGCTCTTGTTGCAAGAGAACTCAACAGGTATAGCATCCAAATAGCATCTCTGAGTGAAACAAGTTTGGCAAATGAAGGTCAGCTTACTGAAGTTGGAGTTTGGACACATTTTTTCTGGAGTAGGTCCAGTTAAGGGGAGTGCCTTGAAGGTGGTGTGGGTTTTGCAATCAAAAATAATCTATTCAGCAAGCTGGTATTCCTGACAAAAGGAGTGAATGATAGATCCGTGACAATGTGATTGCCACTCGCAGGAAGACGCCAGGCCACCATCATCAGTGCCTATGCTCCCACCATGACAAACACTGATGAAGTTAAAAAAAAAATTTTGTGAAGACCTAGAGACCCTTATTATGCCGAAAGAGGACAAGCTTATCATACTGGGTGACTTTAATGCTAGAGCAGACTCAGAGTACCAGACTTGGCAGGGAGTCCTAGGGAGGAATGGAGTTGGAAACAGCAACAGCAATGGTCATTTACTGCTGAAAACCTGTGCATCGCATGACCTTCCCATCACCAACACTGTTTTCCATTTACCTAAATGCAATAAAACTTCATGGATGCACCCTTGCAGCAAACATTGGCATCTAATAGACTATGGGATTATAAGGAGAAAACACAGATAAGGAGAAAATGACAAAGGTAATGCATGCCTGCACTGATCATAGACATCCTTTCCAAGCTAAATATTCACATTCATCAAAAATGCCACCCCCAAGGCAAAATCTCTGCCAGAAGAGTTAACGTCAACAAATTAGAGCTCTTCTCTGAGCATGAACAGTTTGGTGCTAACTTGGAGGGAAAGTTGAGCGAACACATAGTTGGCAACAGTGGAGCAGAAAAGGAGTAGGTAGCATTCAGAGATTTGGTATACAGCACTGCATTTGCTCATCTGGGTGAGAACACTCATAAACACCAAAGTTGGTTTGATGAAAATGATGGAGAAACTCAGAAGCTGATAAACAAAAACTGAGAACTCCACAGGATATGCCAGCAGGATAGTTCATCCATTTCTAAGAAGGAAACATTTAATTCCATCAAAAGCAAAGTACAAACAAAGCTTAGAGAGATGCAGGATTCCTGGCTCAGCAAAAAGGCAGATGAAATTCAGTTTTATGCTGATAGTAAAAATACAAGCCCTTTTATGATTCCCTGAAAGCTATTTTTAGATCAAAAACCTATGGTGCATCACAATTATTCAGTGTCGATGGAGCCACATTGATTAGTGATAAGGACATGATCCTAGAGAGATGGGCTGAACACTTCCGTAGTGTTCTCAACAGACCATCATCAATCAATGCTGACGCCACTGACCATTTACCTCATGTTGAAGTCAATCCTTCCTTAGCAGAACTTCCAACTGAAGAAGAGGTTTTGAGGGTCATTAGACTCCTTTCACGTAGCAAAGCCCCTGGTGCTCATTCTATTCCAGCTGAGGTCTCAAGGTAGGGGGACCATTGCTCATACAACAACTGATTGAAATTTTCCAGGTTATATGGCAAGATGAAGTTATCCCCCAGGAGTTCAAGGATGCCTCTATTGTCCATCTCTATAAAGGTAAAGGGAATAGATAGTCCTGTGACAATCACAGTAGAGTCTCTCTCTAAGCCATTGCTGGCAAAATTCTTTCTAGAGTCCTCTTTAATAGGCTGATCCTTCACGGGGAAGATGGTCATATATTTGAGAGCCAGTGTGACTGAAAAGGGCCAAGGAGCAGTCAACATAGTACTTGCTGCCTGACAACTCCAGGAAAAGTGCCAGGAGCAGAACAGAGGTCTCTATACAATGTTTATAGATCTGACCAAGGCCTTTGAGACTTAGTCATGAGGGCTTATGGAAAATTACGTCAAAATTTGGTTGCCCAGAGAAGTTCATCAATATTGTACATCAGTTTCATGATGGCATGTTTGCCAGGGCTCTGGATAATGGACTAAGTTCTCGTGCCCTCTCAGTCACCAGTGGAGTGAAACAGGGTTGTGTGCTTGCTCCTAGCATGATGTTTTCACTTGTGTTGCCAAATGCTTTCAATGAAGATGAACATGGCATCAAGGCCAATCACCAATCATACCGGTGGTAGTTCTTCAATTTAAAAGGTTACAAGCCAACACCAAAGTGGAGGGAGTGTTGGTGCATGATTTTCTGTTTGCAGGTAATTGTACACTCAGTGCAGCCTCTGTAGGTGAGATGCAACAAAGTATGAATCAATTCTCTGCTGCCTGTGCTAATTTTGACCTAATAATTAATGCTAAGAAAACACAGGTGCTCCATCAATCATCTCCACACCATCCATATGTAGAACCATCGATTACAACAAATGGAGAAGTTTCAAATGCTGTGGATAAGTTCACTTACCTTGGTAGTGTACTTTCCAGGGATGTATACATTGACAGTGAGGTTGATGCATGCATTGTCAGAGCTAGCACAGTGTTTGGGAGGCTCCCAAGAAAAGTCTGGGAAAGAAGAGGTATTAGACTGATTACCAAACTGAAAGTCTATAGAGCTGTTGTGCTGACAACATTGTTGTATGCCTGTGAAACATGAACAGTCTCCCAGTGCCTTGCCAGGAAAATGAATCTCTTCCATTTGAACTGTCTTAGGAAGATTCTGAGGATCACCTGGCAGTACCAGACACTGAAGTCCTTGATCAAACTGAGTTGCCTAGCATTCAAACTATGCTTCAAAGAGCACAACTCCAATGGGTTGACCACATTGTCCAAACGTAAAATATGTGCTTGCCAAAAAGACTATTTTATGGAGAACTCACATGGGACAAGCAATCACATGGTGGTCAGAAGAAGCGATACAAGGACATTCTCAAGGTTTCTCTCAAGAACTTTGGATTTGACTGTGCAACATGGGAGAGACACTGTCACAGGACCGTTCAGCATAGCATGTCCATATCAGAAAGGGTGCTGTACTCTATGAGCAAAGCAGAATTGAGACAGCACAAAGTAAACATAGGATGCTCAAATTTGGGGTATCCACTCCAAATATTCACATGAACTACCTGTGTCCAACCTGTGGTAGAGCATTCCAAGCTCATATTGATCTGATCAGCCACAGTCAGACACACTGAAATTTCACTTTATCATAGTGATGTCATTTTGGTTCTCTTGGAGAATGAAGGACAATAATCAATCAATCAATATATATATATATATACACATATATATTCAAATTACTAGGGTACTGCATAAGCAACTAAAGAATAAAAAAATAAAAAATAAAAAATATACAAAATATAAAAATATAAAAATAAAATAAAATAAAAAATATAAAAAATAAAAAAATAAAAAAAAACTTTCTATATGAGGTGGTATCTGAGTTGCCCTATGAAGAAAACTAAGACTTCTAAGAGGCAGAGGTGAAAAGTGAGTTATTACTGCCAAGGGGCAAGGGCTTATGAAGAGGCACAGAAAGAGAGATGGAATGGCATATATGAGGTGCAGGCAATAGGACCATTTGGGTCAGACCATGAAGTTCATGAAAGGGACTGATGTATAACCTTCTAAAGGTAACAGAAACCAGATTTTGAGGAATTTTAATGGCCAAAGTAAAGAGTTTGCATTTTATCTTGGAGTCAGTTAATAGCCATTGATACTTCTTGAGCAGAGACGTGATACAGTCAGACCTGGGCTTTAGGGATAGCCTTTTGTTAATTGTGTGATTGATGGATTAGAGTGGAAAGAGACTTGGAGCAGGGAAACCGATTAGGAATCTTTGATCAGTTGGTGAAGAGGGCCTAAACTAGAATGTGGGCTGTGTGAGTGGAGCTAATAGAATGGATAAAAAAAGATATTGTAGAGGAAGGACTGACAAGACTTGGAAGCTATTTGAATAGGAGCAGCGAAGAAGTAAGAGCCAACCAGAGAGTAGAAAGATGGCGGTGCTTTCAATGGAGGCAATATTTCAGGAGGGAAATTAGGAAGAGGGAGGATTAGAAGAAAATATAGTGACTTCCGCTTTGGACATGTTGAATGGATATATTCAGGTTATTATCCAATAGTAGTACCTGCTGTTTTATCTAAAGTATACCCTATGGTATCTTCCCAATATACTTTGGGAAAATCTATATTTGGGGTACTTTTTAAGGCAAGGGAAGAAATGTTTCTAATTTGTTGCCACTGATGTGGTTCATCCTTCTACTTCCACAAAATCTCTTTCATCCTTTTCTCTCCATTCGTTCTGCCATCAGCATAGTTCTAGTCAAAAGTGGGCATAGGAAGTGTACCTGGACTATGGCAGTTGTCTTCTAATTGATCTTGATGTATCCACCCTTTTTCTTCTTCCATCCATATTCTAATTACTGCCAAATTAATATTCCAAAAGGACAGGTGACTGTGTCACTTCCCTCCTTAAGAAGCTTCAATGGCACTATAATACCTTTAGGATAAAATACAGAATCTTCTGTTTGTATTTAAATTCCTTCATAATCTACTGCTAGCCTGCCTTTCTAGCCCAATTGTACTTTATACTCTTTAATACACTGTTATGCCCTAACTGACTTACTTGCTGTTCCCTGTTCCAACCTCCTACCCTTTTCATAGGATGTTCCCCTTGCTTTGAATTCACTGCCCCCTCACCTGTGATTTATCTTTGATTTCCTTCAAGGCTCAGCTCAAGGGTCATCTCATTAATTAGGAAACCTTTCCTAATTAATCTAGTTTTTAAATTTTCTTTGTCTCCTTGCTGAAATTATTTGTATTAATTTTATTCTTGTTCTGAATTTACTGGTCGGCTATGTCTATTTTGCTCAGTTGAAAGATAAGTTCCCTGAAGGTAGATATTATTTCATTTTTGTCTTTGTGTCTTCTATGTCAAGTACCATTGGCCTATAGTAGATATATAATAAATGTTTGTTGAATTAAATTTAGTTGACTGCATTTACACTCCTAGAATCTCTATTGCATACATTGGAATCATGGGAATTTATTTAATTTGTTGCATAAAATTAAATCTATTAAATCCTTGAACATAGATACACCTTGAGTAAAGAGGCAAGGGGCCACATTGGACTAAAACTAAAACTTAGATAATACTAGCATTGTCCTCTTTATGGATACAGAATAATAACACTATAATATAACTCATAAGCCATTGACTTATAAAGTCAGTTTGACCTCAGAACACATTCACCATGAAAATCTAAGGAATTTCCTCTGGCCAGAGAAGATGTTATATGATTGGGAAGCTAAGTAGTCAGAACACAGTTTATTATTAACTGTGATAAACATGCTGGCATTGAAGTGTGTCTACTGTCAGTGATGCGTTCTTTATAAATAAAACTAACTGGAGAAGTGAGGTAATTATTCAGTGCCTATGAATCAGTCCTCACTTTTCTTTCCTGTATTACCCACAGAAAGTAGCAGAAGAAGGCAAGGGGGAGTGGGAGGAGGATAGCTTGACTTATCCCACACCTTTTTCAACTCTCTCCTCTTTAAGTTTGTCGTGACAATCAAATGAAAAGATGCACATGAAGTCTGATTAATGTTAACATGTTATATATAGATGTGAGTTATTTTAGGCAAGTAATGGAATGGAATGGAAAGAGGACTTCAAATCAGAAGACCTAGTTTCAAGGTTCAGTTTATTAGCTGTGGGATCCTGGGCAAGTAAAGTAACCTCTCTTTGCTTCAATAGCAAGATGAGGAAAATTATACTATCTACCTCATTGAGCTGTTGTAAGACTCAAATAAGAAAATGTAAGGGGATGGGGACTTTTAGCAGAAAAGGGGCCCCAATTGCTTCCTGTGAAATCTTACCTCTTCTGTTCTGTGATCCGTATCAAGGATGCCCTGGACAAGTACATAGAATTTTTTTATACAGATGCCATATAGATGAGATAATCAGATTATGGGTTAAAAATTATTGTTTTCTCCACTATCCTTTTTGATGATAACAGTCAGATTTTTCCAGTTCTTTGGTATCCTCCATTCTTTCAGATACCTCAGGAACAAATTCTTCAATTCCCTCAAAACTGTGATTCCTTCAGTGCAGACCTCCTATGTGTATGTGCTCCAGTCCAACTGCTTTTCCTACTTTTCCTCTATTTCCACTTCTTCTAGTAGCACGTCTAGGACTGTGAAAGGAAAGTCCAAGTAGGGTGGCTCCATTGTCTATGAAGGTGAAGATTTATTAAGATCTCCTGCCCACTTCCTCTTTTGTAATGTGTGTAATGGCAACCATGCATCTCTCTATTGTTTTTAGATCACGCTCAACTTCAGTTCTGTAGATCCTGCAAATTCTACAATATTTCACAACTTACATTCATGCAATATCATTGGAAGAATCCTATTATAAATATAACCTTTTGTTTCAGACAAAAGTTTAGAGTCCCTAAAAGTGCTTTTCAACTTTCTAAAGGCAATCCAGCCTACAGTTTTTACTTTTAATTGTGTATCCATTTCATTATCTATTACAATATCTGTCCCCAACATAGATAAGCTCAATAGGTTGTTCAACCTATGGTAACTTATTATCTGAACTGGGGTCTTGCTATATGGATAGTGAGGTCAAGCTCTTGAATAGTACAAATAGCATTTAGGAGACTGTAATCTTCTTGGGCTTGAGTCCATTAGTGCAATGGCATCCACAAATAGGAACATCTAGAAGACTTCACCATCTATAGAGAAATTCTCTTCAACTTGGGAGAACGAACTTATCTCTTGTTACATGTCCTTTTTATGTCTCACTGATATGGAACAGTCATTTCTGTTCTTACATCTTTCAAGGTATCTTAGATAATTATACATGTATACATAAGATAACTTCTTATAGGAGAACTCTTGAAGAAGTTCGTTCTACTGAGTCAAATTATTTTTGTAGTTAAATTATAAATCAGTGGAATCTTGTATCATTTATACTTCTCAGCTGTGTGATCATAAAGATATGGACTATTCTAGAATATTATTTGTGTAAGCCTTCAAAATCCCAGGGTTCCTTAGGTACCATGATGAAACGTTAAAGCAGGACTTTATAGAGGGTTAATTTGAACTATTAAAAAATTAAATACTTATTTACTATGTGGAGAGGAATTTTCTGGATTTAAAAATATCACAAGTGTTCCATGATCTTTGTGGGGAAAAGATGCCCAAAAGATTCTGGATGAGTTAAAAAAAAGTATTATTAAAGACACAGCTACTCTTGACCTTGTGACACAGTCACCTCCATCAAATTTTTTTATATGTTCTTTGAGCTGAAAACCTCTGGCAACTTGTACAATAATTTACCACGTGAGACATCTGCAAAAACACACAAAAATACAGGAAAATACAAACAGAAAAAGTCACACAGGAGCACCAAAACCCAGGATCTTTTTGACATGAAAATGCTTTATTTGACTGTCTTCTTCCTCTACTAAAGTATAATGGGGGCAATCTAAACATCCTCTTAAAAGGCTTAGGATTTCTCTGCTTTTATATACTGCCTTCAGGTATCCTAAGAGTGGAAGGGATACTTTATTAGATATATTAACAGTAGCTGCTATATTGCTGTCCCACAGACCGACCTCCTTGAGATTATCATAATGAAGATATACAACTACAAACATAATATTTTAAAAGTTCTCTTCCTTGTGCACCTTACATGTTTTTCTCTAGGTAGCTGTCTGGCCTTTCTCTGATTTCTATTCTAAGTGATGGCTTCCAGTAAAAAACAATGAATAATTTTGTCATGAAAGGGAGAATAGTACCGCAGTGGCTGAGTGAAGGTTTTTGTGATAAAAATTGAATTTGCTTGTAAGTAACTCGGAAGGAACCAGTCAAGAAGGAAAAACTGAAGAGAATTGAAAGATAGAAACTGATCCGTGGGAATGTCTCTAGGCTCAAAGTAAGGATCCAAAAAAAAGAATTAACCCTGGTGAAAAGTTAAGAGCCACCTTTTTCTCTGAAATGAGAAAAGAAGGACAATATGGGTTAAGATTCTGAGAATTTTAGGTGTTGGAGGTAAGGAAATTTATGGAGTTCATGAAATATGCCTTGTCTGGATCTCAGTAAACTGGAAGGTGAGGTCTTTTGCTATGGGAAGGGAAAGGAGAGGCAGGGTAATTGGACTTTAAGGCATTGTTGAGAAGAGAGAAAAAGGATGTTAAGAGTCAATATCAAGAACAAGATTGGGAATCATGGTGCAACACAAAGATTTCCAAGACAAAATCCAGCTGCAATTATATTGCATTAGTTGATGTGAATTCAATCAGCTATTTGTCAAGATTTTTCCTAGCAGAGCTCAGCTGCTTAGCTGCAAAATCAGAAGTTCCCTAGGGTTGTAGCCAGAGCTGCAGATTAGATGGATGAGAATTACAGAAGGTCAAGGGGTGAAGGGATTCATTGAAGCAGTTGACATGGGATCAGTTCTGGGCAAGGAGCTGCTGGCAGCAGCCCTAGCGAAGGGATTGGCCTTTTTATTCTCCACTTTGAGACTGCCTTTATCCAGTCTATAAAAGGAGAAAGCTCAGATCTGAGCTGATCTTGCTTTCTTTGGAGTTGATATTATGACTGAGAGTTGATTAGAGGAAAAAGTCAGTCATGCATCTTAGAGGGGCTTGACTTGCTAAGTGTTGGTCCCTGGTCCCCTGTGTTCCCCCTAGGCTGTGCATGTACCAGGGAAAGCCTCTCATACCAGGCTCTGAGCCAAGTTGACTGATGTCTTAGGCACAGGGGTGGGCCAAAGGATTGAATAATGATGTCTCTGTCACAAGATCAGTGATGGATGGGTCTCTTAACAAAACACTGTGAGGCTTTCCCAAGTCTTGAGAAGGGCCTGTGTTACAGAATATGGTCTACTGGGGTTAAGTCACATACTTTGAGAGTAACTGCAGATTCTTCATGTTCTCACCTTAAACAATAACACTAGGAGATAAATGGAGGTAATGTATAAATTAGGTGAAAAGCGTCTAGAAATGAAGCTTGGTGAGGTGTGAAATCTGTTTCTAGTCCCTGTGTATTCCATATTATGAGTTCTTTCTTCCCCTTCTTGGATAAACTCCTTGAGAAAGCCATCTACAAGTCTGACCTCAGACACCAGCTGTGTGATCCTGGATAAGTCACTCAACCTCAGTTTCTTCAACCATAAAGAGGGATGATAATAATAATACCACCTACCTTGAAGAGTTAATGGGAGAATCAAATGAGATAATATCTATTAAATCCCATAGCACAATGCTTGGCACATTTGTTGTTCAGTCGTTTTAGTTTGTATCTGATTCTTCATGACCCCATTTTGGTTTTTCTTGCCAAAGATTATGGATTATTTTGCTATTTCCTTCTAAAGATCATTTTACAGATGAGAAAACTGAGGCAAACAGCGTTAAGTGACTTGCACAAGGTCACACAGTTAGTAAGTGTCTGAGGCTGAATTTGATCTCAAGTTTTCCTGACTCCAGGCCCTGCACTCTATCCACTGCAATACCTAGCTACCCCACCCAGCATATTGTAAGCCCTATAAATGCTTACTCCCCTCTCCTTCCACCCCCTACTAATGATCTTTTATTTGTCAAATGTAATGACCTTTTCTCAACTCCCTTATCAACATTCTTATCAATGTCTAGGGCATGCAATGGAATTCCATAGGATACACTGAAGGAGAAAAGAGGTGTGGAAAGATGGAAAGGCAGAAGTTGGCCTGGGAAGGACTGGGATATGAGGCCAATTTGGATAGGATACAAAATAGGAAGAAGGAATTGGGTCATTTAGCTTGCACCTACAATGATGAAAACAGATACTGGAACAAGTAGGTGGGGATACTTATTAGCATACCATTAATTTATCTAAAAATTTAAAAATTCTTTACCTTATAATACCTCATTCACATAGTACTTTATGGGCATGAAACGATTTATGTACATTATCACATATGTATTATTTCACCCTGTAGGATCCTAAAGTGAGATAAAAATCCAATGTAAAATGCACACTAGGATCATTTCCACCACTATAGGATAAGTCAACAGTTACTTAACAACTTCATAGTGATATAATATGCCAGTTTTCAAGAAAATAAAGGTTAATACATTCATCTGAAGCCTATAAGTAAAAGCTCATATTTCTGGTAATTTTGTTGGCACAACAATAAAAATTTTCAACATTTTCTTCCATTCACTTTTGAGTTTTATGAAATCATCCAGCACATAAGGACAACTTAATCCTTGAATCTTAAATAAAAGAGAAGGAAAAGTTCATCTAGGACCATTACCTACCTTATAAATTCCTATTCAGTATTCAGAATCCAACCAATCAAAATTGGTCTGCCCAGAATATTCCCTAAGAAAACTTTTCTCTTCCAAGGGACCAAAACAGTGAAACAATGCAAGATTGCAATAGCAACTTAGATTTGTCTAGCAGAGCTGAAAGCAGACTCATGTTGAAAAGGTCAAAAAAGAAAAAGTTTAATAGAATAGAGAAGTCTTGGAGTGAATTTTCCATGTCAATTCCTGCACATAAGATGGGGTTTCCTTTTATGTTCAAATTTAGACATTGTTCAGAAAATTCAAGCCAAAGGAGAGTACTTGAAAAAGTGCTGACATATTAGCTCTGACACGTTCAGTGTTTCTGTTGAAACAACCCATGCCCAGTATGATGGAGAGAAAGTATACTTAGTTGGGTGACAGAAGACCTAGGTTTAGATCCTGACTCCAACATTTACTATGTTTTACTCAAAAATTCTTTACTAAGTATTTACCTGCTTTTCCTTGGGGAAGCCATTTCTCTCTGACCTTCATTTTTCCTAAAGACTTCAGTAAAACACAAAAGGGGAGAAGCAGCATGGCATAATGAATAGGGGAGACAACTTTAGAATCAGGAAAATCTAGGTTCAGACCATGATTCATTGACTTTGTGACCATATGCAAGTCACTTAACCTTTTGGAGACCTAGATAACTCTAAAATGGCAAGTTGCAGTACAAGGCTCAATCTGTGTGGTTAAAAGAGAGTTAATTTCCCTGGGAATTTCCCCTTCCTACTTCAAATGAAGAGAATGGACAAGATAACCTCTAAGGTCCCTGCCATTTCTACTCCTACAAATCTGAACCCTTTAGTAGAAAAAAATGAAGGAGGTTTCTTTTTCTTTTTTTAATACATTTTGTTCATTGATGTCAGGTCATTAAAAGCAATTTAAAAAAATATTATTTTATAAAATATTTCTCAATTACATGTAAAACATTAACAACCTTTTAAATATATTTTGAGTTCCAAATTCTTTTCCTCCCTACCACTCTGTTCTCCCTCTTGAGAAGCAAGCAATTTGCGGGGAGGAGCCAAGATGGCAGAGTAGAAAGACGCACATATGCTAGCTCCGAATCCACAGCCCAGAAATTTCCTGTAAAAAGAACTCCCCACAATTCTGGAGCAGAGCAAGCCATGCAGAAACACAGGGGAGGAGATTTCCATTCCAGAGAGCCCTGGAAAGCCGTCCCCAGGGGTCCGTTGCGCTCCAGACAGCAGAGCCCACCCCTACACTGCGCAGCCCCAGAGGAGCAGATCTGAGCAGGCTTCATGGACGGAGCCTTTGGCAGCGCGAAGGCTCCTCCACCCACACACATTACAGGTCAGTGAGAGAGACTTCTGGGCTGGCCAAGAGGGGAGCGGGGTGTCTCTGTGACTCGGGTCCCCTCGGGAGGCAGAGGCAGCGGTGGCCAGAACTCCTGGAGCAGACAGGAGCTCAGGGCCATTACTGAAGGTCTCCACATAAACCCCCTGAGGGAACTGAGCCTGGGAGGCGGCCCTGCCCCAACCTGAGCACCAGAACTTAAGCTCACATTGAATAGCAGCCATGCCTGCTGATAAAAGCCCTGAGGCTGGGAAGCAGCATTTGAATCTCAGACCCCAAGCACTAGCTGGGAAGATCTAGGCAGGGGTGGAGAGGAATCTCAGAAGTCAAGTAACTGGCTGAGAAAATGCCCAGAAAAGGGAAGAAAAATAAGACCATAGAAAGCTATTTCCTTGGGGGACAGATGTTTCTGCCTTTCAATTCTGATGATGAGGAACAATTCTTACCATCAGGGAAAGATGTGGAAGTCAGGGCCTCTGTATCCCAGACATCTGAGGTGGATGTCCGCTGGGCTCAGGACATGGAAGAGTTCAAAAAGGATTTTGAAAATCAAGTTAGACAGGTGGAGGAAAAACTGGGAAGAGAAATGAGAGAGACGCAAGAAAAGCATGAAAAATGGGTCAATACCTTGCTAAAGGAGACCCAAAAAAATGCTGAAGAAAAAAACACCTTGAAAAATAGGCTCACTCAATTGGTGAAAGAGGTTCAAAAAGCCAGTGAGGAGAAGAATGCTTTCAAAAGCAGAATTAGCCAAATGGAAAAAGAGGTTCAAAAGCTCACTGAAGAAAATAGTTCTCTCAAGATTAGAATGGAACAGATGGAGGCTAATGACTTTCTGAGAAACCAAGAAATCACAAAACAAAACCAAACGAATGAAAAAATGGAAGAGAAGGTGAAATATCTCATGGGAAAAACAACTGACCTGGAAAATAGATCCAGGAGAGACAATTTAAAAATTATGGGACTACCTGAAAGCCATGATCAAAAACAGAGCCTAGACATCATCTTTCACGAAATTATCAAGGAAAACTGCCCTGATATTCTAGAACCAGAGGGCAAAATAAGTGTTGAAAGAATCCATCAATCACCACCTGAAAGAGATCCAAAAAGAGAAACTCCTAGAAACATTGTGGCCAAATTCCAGAGTTCCCAGGTCAAGGAGAAAATCTTGCAAGCAGCTAGAAAGAAACAATTCCAGTATTGTGGAAATACAATCAGGATAACACAAGATCTAGCAGCTTTTACATTAAGGGATCAAAGGGCATGGAATAGGATATTCCAGAAGTCAAAGGAACTAGGACTCAAACCAAGAATCACCTACCCAGCAAAACTGAGTATAATACTTCAGGGGAAAATATGGTCTTTCAATGAAATTGAGGACTTTCAAGCATTCTTGATGAAAAGACCAGAGCTGAAAAGAAAATTTGACTTTCAAACACAAGAATGAGAAGAAGCACGAAAAAGTAAACAGCAAAGAGAAGTCTTAAGAGACTTACCATAAGTGAACTGTTTACATTGCTACATGTAAAGACAATATTTGTAACTCTTGAAACTTTTCAGTATCTGGGTAGTTGGTGGGACCCCCCCCCCCACACACACACATGTACATGCATGCACACACACATACACACATGCACGCACATACAGAGACAGAGAGCACAGAGTGAATTGAATAGGATGGGACCATATCTTAAAAGAAATTAAGGTAAATGTTGAGAGAGAAATGTAGTGGGAGGAGAGAGGGGAAATGGAATGGGGTAAATTAACTCTCATTCAAGAGGCAAGCAGAAGACTTTTTAGTGGAGGGAAAGAGAGGAGAGCTGAGAAAAAAACAAGAAGTTTACCCTCATCACATTTGACTAAAGGAAGGAATAAAATGCACACTCATTTTGGTATGAAAACCTATCTTACAATACAGGAAAGTGGGGGAGAAGGAGAGAAGCAGGGTGGGGGGGATGATGGAAGGGAGGGCAATGGGAGGAGGGAGAAATTTGAAGTCAACACTTGGGGAGGGACAGGATCAAAAGACAGAATAGAAACAATGGGGGGCAGGATAGGATGGAGGGAAATACAGTTAGTCTTACACAACATGACTATTATCGAAGTCATTTGCAAAACTACACAGATATGGCTTATATTGAATTGCCTGCCTTCTCAAAGGGAATGGGTGGGGAGGGAGGGATGGGGAGAATTTGGAACTCAAAGTTTTAGGAACAACTGTCGAATATTATTGTTGTTGCTACTAGGAAACAAGAAACACAGTCAATGGGGAATAGAAAGTCATCTGGCCCTACAGGACAAAAGAGAAGATGGGGACAAGAGAAGGGAGGGAGGATTGAAGAGAGGGCAGATTGGTGATAGGGGAAATTAGAATGCTTGGTGTGTTGAGGTGGGGGGAGGGGACAAATGGGGAGAAAATTTGGAACCCAAAATTTTGTGAAAATGAATGTAAAAAGTTAGATAAATAAATTTTAAAAAAAAGAGAAAGCAAGCAATTTGATATTGATAATACATGGGAAGTCATGGAAAATGTATTTCCACATTAGCCAAAATTAAGCAAAAGAAAAGAAGCAAAAAAAAAAGTAAAAATAAACATGATTTAATCAGCATCACCAGTTGGAGGTAAATAGCATTTTTCATCATTGGTCCTTCAAAATTGTCTTGAATCATTGCACTGCTGAGAACAGCTAAATCATTCATAGTTTATCATGGCGCATTGCTGTTAACTGTGTACAATATTCTTCCTAGGTTTTTCTGAGAGCATCCTGCTTGTCCTTTCTTAAAGCACAAGTATATTCCATCCCAATCACATACCACAACATGTTCAGTCATTCTGCAATTGATGGGCAGCTCCTTGATACCTAATTTTTTGCCATCAAAGAAGAGCTACTATAAATATTTGTGTGCATATAGGTCCTTTTCCCTTTTCTTTGATGTCTTTGGTTTGGGCCAAATGGTATGCACAGTCTTATAGCTCTTTGAGTATCTTTTGAAATTGTTCTCACAAATGGTTAGATTAGTTTACAGCTCCATAAGCAGTACATTGTTGTTTACATTTTTACACATTTCCTCCAGCATTTGTTACTGTCCTTTTCTATCATATTAGCCAGTCTCATAGGTGTGAGGTAGCACCTCAGAGTTGTTTTAATTTGCATTTCTGTCATCAGTAGTGATTTAGAGGATTTCTTCGTGTGACTGTTGTTAATTTTGATTTCTTCTTCTGAAAAATGCCTGTTTATATCCTTTGACCATTTATCAACTAGAGAATGACTCTTATTTTTGCAGTTCACTATATATTTGAGAAATGAGACCTTTATCATAGAAACTTGGTGTAATTCCTCATCCCTACCCCTAGTTTCCTGTTTTCCTTTTAATTTTGGCTGCATTTGTTTGATTTGGACAAAAGCATTTTAATCTCACATAATCAATATTATCTCTTTTATTTTTCATGATTCTCTCTATTTCTTACTTTGTCATAAACTCTACCCTTATCTGTAGATATGATAGACAGATTTTCCCATATTCCCCTAATTTACTTCTGGTATCACCCTTTAGGGTTAGATCATTCTCTTTAAAGTAATTCTATGATTTGTTCTTTGACATTCATTTTTAGGATTAAATTATTTAGTTTCCAATGAATTTTTATCTGTACTTCCATGGCCCTTTATTATATTTAATTACTATTGCATTACAGTCTGAAAAGAGTGACTTTAATATATCTGCTTTTGTGCATTTGGTTCTGAGGGTTTTATGCCCTAATACATGGTCAATTTTTGTGAAGGTGCTATATACAGGCAAGAAAATGGTAGACTCCTTTCTATTCATAGTTTTCTTCAGAGGTCTATCATATCTACCTTTTCTAAAATTCTATTCACCTCCTTGACCTTTTTCTTATTTATTTTAATGTTAGATTTATCTAGCTCTGAGAGGAGAAAATTGAGGTCTCCTACTCGTACAGTTTTACAGTTTATTTTCTCCCGTTACTTGCTTAACTTTTCCTTTAAGAATTTGAATGCAACACCATTGGTGCATATATGTTTAGTCTTTTTACTTTCTTATCTATGATTCTTTTAAACAACATTTCCCTGCTTATATCTTTTAATTGTCTGTTTTTGTTTTTGCTTTGTCTAAAATAATGATGCTCCTGCCCTGTATTTTTTTTTTAAACTTCAGCAGAAGCATGATAGATTCTGCTCCAACCCGTTATTTTATCTTTCTGTGTGGGTGTTTGTTTCAAGTGTAATTCTTGTAAGCAGTTATTTGGTTTGATTCTGGTTTCTAATCCATTCTGCTATCCTCTTTCGTTTTATGACTTTATCTCATTCACATTCATAGTTACTAACTGGGCGTTTCCTTCCATCTTATTTTCTTCTGTATATTCTCTGTTTCTCTGTCTCTGTCTCTCTCTCTCTCTCTCTGTCTCTGTCTCTCTCTCTCCTTCTCTCTCTCTCTCTCTCTCTCTCTCTCTCTCTCTCTCTCTCTCTCTCTCTCTCTCTCTGTCTCTGTCTCTCTCTCTCTCTCTCTCTCCCTCTCTCTCTCTCCCCCTCTCTACTATTTGTTCCTTCCCTAAAGTCTGTTTTGCTTCTGACTACTACCTTCTTTTATTTGCCCTCCATTTTACCATCTCCTGCTTTACATTGCCCCTTTCCTTCCTACTACCCTGTTGAGTGAGATAGATTTCTATTACCAGCTGAGTATATATATTTCCCTCTTAGCACCAATTTAGATGTCAGTGAAATTCAAGTATTACCCCACCACCACCATTTTCTTTTCCACTGTAAAAACTCTTCCTTGCATACCTGTTCTAAGTGAGATAATTTTCCCCATTCTCTTCTCCCTTCATTCAAGAATCCTTCATTCTTGTCTATCCATTCTTTTTCTGTCCCATCTAGTCCCATCACTGATGTTTGATTGATGTGGGATCTGGGTGAGCCTCCATCCTTGTGACACATATCCCTCTTAAGATGTCTTAGACTGAAAGAATGTCTCACTCTGACCTTTTTTTGGCTCTGCCACTCTATAATTTGATTTGAGGTATTGTTTTAAAGTTATTTGGATGGGAATGTTGGGAGAATCCAGCTAAGTGTTTTTCTACTCCTCCATCTTGGCTCTACCTAGAAGCAATTCTCATTTCAAAATCTAGCCCTTTTGATAAAAGCAGGCTTTGTTTCTCTAGCAGACTAATAATTTGGGTGATAAAAGAGTGCCACTAATTATAGCTGAATAAATATTTGAACTGCAAAAGAGTAAAAAAAAAATGGTCTCTCCAAAAAAAAATGTATAAAAGGGGCTAGGATAATATAAAATTATCCAACAATAATAGTTCATATCTCTGTCCTATTTTCAGGCTCCCATAACACTTGCTTGAAACAATTAGGTGAGGCAGGCATCATCATTTCCATTTCACAGAAAAAGCATCTAAAGTTTAGAAGGATCAAGTAACATACCCAGGGTCAAACAGCTTATGACTCTACTTTGTGTACCTCTTGACTCCAGATCCAGTGCTTTCTCAACAGAATCAGAGAATATCAGATTTTTAAGGAACCTGAAAATCCATCCTGTACATTCAGTATCTGAACAGGAATTACCTCTATGAAAACACTGGCAAATAGTCTTTGATTGGAGATGTCTTGTGAAGGAATGCCCAGTGCCTCTCAAGGCTATTCATTATTAGACTGCTCTAATTGTGAAGAAAGTTTTTTCCTGACATCATCCCTAAATCTTCCTCTCTCTAGTTTTTACTCAGAGTTAGTAGGTTTGTATATACGGCCAAGCTAACAAGTCTATTCCCTCACCAGTAAAACAGCTCTTCAAATTTTGAAGATAGCCTTTATTGTCCCGAGCCTTCTCCTCTCCAGTTTAAAGATCCTAATTCCAGTGACTCATTGTTGAATTGCATGGTCTCTAGTCCTCTTACCATCCTGGTCATGTTTCCCTACATGCACTCTAATTTCTCAGTGTCCTTCAAGTTATTAAAAAACACTTATTCAGCACCTATCTCATGCCACACATTGTGCTAGACTCATGGGTGAAGAGTCAAAGAAAGTTCCTTGAGACACTTCACTTAATTCCAACCTCCAAACTTACATCAACTGACATCACTGTCAACAATCTTGGAGATCTAGACATTAAAACAGGTTAGAATAGACCTAGGAGACTCAGTAGGTAGAATTCCAGGCCTAGAGTCAGGAAGACTCATCTCTCTAAGTTCAAATCTAGCCTTAGACAACTTATTATTAGTTATGTGACCCTTGAAAAGTCACTTAACTCTGCCTCAGTTTCCTCTTCTGTAAAATGAACTAGAGAAGGAAATGGCAAACCACTCTAGTATCTTTGCAAAGAAAACCCCAGATGAAGTCACAAAAAGTTGGACATGATTGAACAAGACAATAGAGTAAATATTATTTATTTAGGATGTACCTAAGTGATTTAGTGGATAAAATTCTGGGCCTGGAGTCAGGAAGGCCTGAGTTAAACCCATTCTCAGACACTAGCTGTGTGACCTAGGGCAAGTCATTCAATCTCTGTTTGCTTTGATCCCTTAGAAAGGAAAATGACAAGCCATTCTAGTATCTTTGCCAAGAAAACTACATAGACAGTATGGACCATGGGGTCATGAAGAGTCAGAGGTGACTCAGCTGAACAACAAAACAGTATTATAGGGTCATAGTTCTGTCATCTTTGACTTAGATCTAAAACTATTAGCCCCTAAGACATCCTTTTAGTATCTCCACTATTGGGAGAGTTGCAATGGCATTCAATCACCCAAACAAGAACCTTTTATTAAGCACTTCTCAAGAATCAAGCCCTGACCAGAAACAAAATCATAGAGATATTTGATTTAAAGCTTGAAGGGACATTTGGAGATTACCAACTCCTTCATTCCTTATAGAGGAAAACATGGGCATTCCCTCACAAGACATCTCCAGTCAAAGACTATTTGCCAGTGTTTTCATAGAGGTAATTCCTGTTCAGATACTGAATGTACAGGATGGATTTTCAGGTTCCTTAAAGAGGAAAACACGATCAATTAACCTCACTAAGATAGAAGAGTCAAGATCCGGAACCCAAGTCTTCTAAGTCTAAATCTAGAGCTGTTCATGTTGCAAATGTTTTAGAGACATTTGTTTGGTGGCTTCAGGTGCCACCTGTGACACACTGATATGAAGCTTTTTCATGCTTCAGCTCAATTTAAAGGTGGTTTGAAGTGACTACATGAGGAAGATTTGTGGTTACCAAGACTAGAGAGATATTTATTGCAGAGTACACAAGATCAAGTCCACCCACACTAGCCTTGAAAGGGCAGCCCTGAACAGCATAACCAATCCCAGACCTCACCCTGAACTCTGTGATACTGTTTGAGATGGCATCAAACATACACAGCAATGATAGGATGCCTCTCAGCCTGAGCTGACTCATACCCCTTTGTTACTGACCCTTTGTATGGTCCTTTGAGCAAGGAGTGTCTAGGGTAGCATCGCCTAAACCACTTGCTGCATTAGAGATTGGTCTATCTCAAAGAAGCCCTATCCTAATCTCAGTCCTTTTGTGCTGACTCTGTATTCCTTTTCCCAGCATTTCTCATGAACTATAGGCCAATGAAGAGAGGTGGATTCTTTTTCTCTCCCTGTGTTCTAGGAATTGGATATGTCCACAAATAAATTTTGACATTGATGATTCACAGGATGTGGACTGTAACTGAGAAAGGGAAGCAACATATAGCACACCATTCATCATCCTGAACAGAGGTTCACTGTCCACTTCATGACCTTGTAGAGATGCCAATAAATCTGTCCCTAGCCTAAGTATATGATTTACCACTTCTGACACAATTCTGTGAGGTGTCTCTAAGGGGAAACAATAAAACATGAACTGAGGGAACAGTCCATGTCTGTCTTATCTCAGAAGAGGACAAAGTTAGGAGGTAGGCAAGATTGGTCCCTGGGAAACACAAGCCTAAGCATAAATGCAGGGCTCATATGTCATATATGTCTACCACAAAGAAGATAAGTGGTGTCAGTAGAGGATTTGGGTCTTCCAAGCCAATGCTGAAGCCAAAAATACATCGACTGCCTTAGAGAACTCAACGACAAATTCAATAAATATTAGCATGTGGGTCAGTTACTGGTATAGCAGAGAATCAAGAAGATTAGAGTTCAAATCATGTCTTTCCCATTTACTAGTCACATGACCATGAGTAAGTCACTTAAATTTTCTGAGCTTCAGTGTCCTCATATGTAAAACTGGGATAATAACATATTATTATGTTACTTTTAGACCACCTCCTTCCTTGTCACTTCCAACTATTGCCCCTCAAGGCCCAGAAATCTGCCTAGTCCCCACCCTGAAATCAGTGTAATAATGGGCATTTTAGACATGCCAGGAAAAAGAAATCAGTAACTAGACCCCCATGTTTGAAGAATTGGTGATCCCTGCTCTGAATGGTATGTACCAAAGACGTGTCCCTCATGGGGCAGAGTGCTTTGGGAAACCAGTAGATGATAACTTCAGATGACAACTAAAAACAAATCAAACAATGCATTGCATCTACCTTGTTTCCACAGCCACCACAAAGCCTTTCACTACTTACGTCCTAAGTGACATTTTCAAATGTAGGTCACCGAACCAGTGACCAAATTCACTGAGCTTTGTGTGGAATGAGGAAGGGAGAAAAAGGGAGGGAGTAAGAACAAAAGGAAAAATGCTGTAGAATTCTAGAATACCATTATACTTCTTCGCACCACACTGGGCAACTTAATTAATGTATAATTATTACAGGAACATAATGTGAAATGAACTTTATGTTTCACGCGTCAGTTCTCAATAGTACTGTGCTCCTATCCTAGAGTTAATGATCAGCAGTTGCTTGTAATAAGTCCTTTTAGACACTGGGCAAGTAATTATCCTTAATGATTAAATAGCTAGTCCTAGTTAATACATTAGAATCAACAACTCACAGGAACAACTCACAGGATTGTGTTTGTCCTTCGTTGCCAAAGAAGACAATTAACTATTCTCTGAATCATAGCGCCATGTAATAGATACTTAACGGTCCAAAGTCATGAAAGTCAAGAGGAAGGAATTTGGAGTTCTGCAAAATTAATTTTCCATCACCTTACCTTACAAACAGAACATGTGTTTCAGTGGTTAGAGAGCCATCCTTAAAACCAGAAAGACTCAGGTTCAACTAATACTTGCACACAAAATGGATGTTTTTTATTTATAAATTATATAAATTATATAAAATTATAAATTTATAAATATAAAGTTATTTAACTAATTCTCAGTGGCCAAGTCAAATTTCTAAGGCTATACAATGAGAGAAGAGTTAACTTGCATCGGTAAAGGAAGTGAAGGATTTTCTACACCAATGAAATCACAAGCCCAGTCATTCTTCCTATTCTTAAAACTCCCATATTTTATTTTCAAACAAGTTTTCTCTGCAACAAAACATTCTGGTCCAAACTAGTATAGAGTTAAATATCCTTCAGGCTACTTAGCACTCAGACCAAGAATCAAGACTCATGAAACCCTTTAGAGTTCCTTTGGGAAGTTAAGGTGACCTTTTAAAAAAAAAGTGCCTTCCAGTGTCGCACATAATCTTTCAGCAAGACAAACAGAGAGTCCATTCAAGATTATTTGTATAAAACCTGGTTTGCAGCTGGCGAGATAAAGGAAAGCCAGTTTGTGTCAGTCCATAACATTTAGCAACATTATTAAGCTTTCAGATCTGCTATCCTCTTGTTCCTGCCCTTTATCAGCATATGAAAGGAAAACAGAACGAACAGAATTGATCCTGAACAAAATGAATGGAGAAAGCACACTACCTTTCACTTATCAGAGCTATCAACGAGGCTGCCAAGTGCTATGCTTGAAAACCCTGACAATTATTTGCAGGGGAAAGGGCAGAGAAAAATAGCTCAGGATCCAACCTACCTTTCCAACTTCCTAAAAGTAGCTTAACTCCTTCTCTCCTATTATCAGGTGTTTGTGCCAGGAGTTGAAATATTTTACTAAGGGCAGTGGCCTGTATTTTTCTGTGACTTCTACAATCCTAAAAATTCAAGAAGAGGGGAGGGAACACAAAAGTGTTTATTATCTGCCTTCTCTAGTACCAATCTGATACAACATTGGGCAGCTAGGTGGCACAGTGGTTAGAGTACCAGACCTGGAGTCAGAAAGACTCATCTTTCTGAGTTCAAACCCAGCCTTGGACACTTGCTAGCTGTGTGGTCTGCCATTTCCTTCTCCTATTCATTTTACAGATGAGGAAACTGAGGCAGACAGGGTTAAGTGATTTGCCCAAGGTAACAGAGCTAGTAAGTGTCTAAGGTCAGATTTGAACTAAGCAGCTAAGGGGCACTTTGGAGTCAGGAAGACTAATCTTCCTGAGTTTAAATTTTGCCTCAGATATTTACTAGATGTGTGACCCTAAGCACGTCACTTAACCTTGTCTGCCTCGATTACCCCATCTGTACAATGAGCTGAAGAAGGAAATGGCAGACCACTCCAGTATCTTTGCCAAGAAAACCCTGAGTAAGACAACAAAGAGTCAGACACAACTGAAAAATGAATAACAAAAGATGAGAATTCCTGACTCCAAGTCTAGCACTAGTCAATTTCTGGTTATTTATGACTCAACCATTGAAAGTCTGGTATTTGGCAGCATCTCTATAACTAATGACACAGCATGTCTCTTGGTGAAAGAAGAGGCAACTTCTGGCTTCTGGGGGCCCTCTTGAATGGAGCCTAAGGAAATGGGTGAGTGACATGGCCAAAACTGCACTCTCAGAAAATCACTTTGGCAACTAAATAGAGGATAGATTGGGGCAGGAAGATATTTGCTGCAGTGACCTATACCTAATTAATGGAGAAGCTTTAGGAACATTGCAATATTATATAGAATAGTATTTCCCAACCCAAACTGTAATACCAAAAGAACCCTCCCCAAAAAGTCTAATTTTTTTTACCACCCACCATTCTTTTCCCTACAGTCTCTGCATAGCACTTTCTAGAAATCAGGAAAATGAGAGCACAAATAAAGAAGGGAGCAAGACTTGGAAGAAGTAGGACATAAAGAATTGGAGGGAGAGGAGTGGGGGAAAGTGAGGAAAGCATTTTAAAAATTTACAGCTTTTAAGAAGTAAAAATCTGTGATATAAAAAGTTTAGCTGACTGCCTAGGGAACACTGTAATAAAATAGCTCCCTGAAATCAAAATCTGCAACCTTATTTCCTAACTCAGAGTCTATCAGAATTGACATTTATATAACACATTAGGGTTTGCCAAGGGTTTGGGGAGGAGTGGAGGAGATGGGATGGGGAAACATGGGTAAAAGGGTTTGAATTGATGATTTCATCTGTTTAAGGAATTTTCAGTAGGGAAACTCCTTCAGTGGGAAATGCCTAGGGCATTGAGAGGTTAAGTGATTTGTCTAAGGTTATTCGTCAAGCAAGTGTCAAACGCGGTGATTTTCCATTATCTGCTACAACTCTGCCATGTTGCCTCTCTCAAAGAGCTGGGAAAAGTTAAAGGCTTGAGCCATTACATTTGAACTTCACAACAACCCTGGTAGGTATGCACTACAGAGACTATCATTCTCATATAATAATAAGGAAAGTGAATGTCATATAGGTTAAATGACTTGCCACACAGTTAATAACTGTTAAAGGTAGAATTTGAACCCAGAGCAGGGCTGATTCTGAGTATTTTACTTTTTTCTTAGAGACTCCCATAATTTCCCAGAATTTTATCTCCTACCAAAGAAAGCAAAATATCAAGGAAAATTTGATCAGGCATACTTAAGATCCTTATATTTGGAGCTGGAAGGAAGAGAATCTTAGGTATCATTTAATCCAGGGGTTGGCAGACTGAGACCTGAGGTCCATTAGGCTAATTCATTGCCTCTTTTTGTAAACCTAGTGAGCTAAGAATGTTTTGTACATTTTAAAATACAATAAAATTCTATTTAAAATGTAAAAAAAAATGCTTCTGGATTTGGCTCTTGAGCTATAGTTTGCTGCCCCCTGACTTAGTCCATCCCCTTCACTTCACAGACAAGGAAACTGAGGCCCAGAAAGGTGAAGTGACTTTCCCATGGTCACACAGGATGTTAGAAGGATTTGAATCCCTAGTGTTCTAACTCAAAGCTAAGGAAGCTTTCTACTGAAACATTCTGCCTCATTTATTTTCTTATAAATGATAACCTGATTCTTAAATATTCTCTGTTTACCTTCTTAATCATGTAGAAGATAAATATCAACTCTAGCCCTGGAATAAAACTGTGTGCCAAACCATGTCAAGCCAACATCTACAAAGGAGTTGAGCAATGGGATTCAATTTTCCTCAGAGTATTCAGGACCACTAAAGAGACACTAACTAGCCTTCTGATTAGCAAATAGAATCAATATTATGATCATTATCATGATTACCATTATTAATAATAGCTCAAGAGCTCATCTCTAGACAGTACGCTTATAAAGCATGTTGCACAACTCCTGTGAAAAGCATGAGATCATTTTCATTCTCGTTGCAACCATGCAAGGCAGGTAAAACAGGCATCATTAGACCCAACATGAATGAACTAAGAGATAAAAAGGCTGATTGCATTCCCCACTGTCACACATCTAGTTAATAATGGTAAAGACAAGTCTAGACCCTAGGTCTTTCAATAGTAAATTAGTTCCTTTTTCTTTCTTTTTTTTCCTGATTAAGCAATTTCCCAAACAATATTTAGGACAAGAAAAACTACTGTAACTTCAGAGGAGAATCTAAGTTGTTGGGTTAACAGGGGAATGTAATAAAAAATAAAGTGGATGTATCACGAATGCTTGCCTGAAAGGTTGCCTTGATTTAGAAATCAAAGAAGTATTAAACTCTTTTTCAACAACATTGCTTCAAAATGGATAAAAATGCATAGGCAAAAGAGAAAGAATCCAATCATAGAAAACTACTATGGGAATAGAGAAGACTAGGGTTCATTTTCAGAGGAGAATATTGAAGTAAGGAAACCTCCAAAGAGTAACATCATATAGTCACTTGCCCAAAAAGAATTTATAGAAGATTTTTAAAAATCAAGTGACAGAGATGGAGAAAAAAACTAAAAAAAAATAATCCAAGAAAAACAATAAGATTATGAAAAGAAAGTCAACCAGTTTGAAAAGAAGATCCAGAATCTTAAGGAAGAAAATGACAACTTGAAAATTAGAATTGGGCAAAGTGAAGTCAGCAAAATTATAAGAGAACAAAAAATAATTAAACAAAATATGAATAATGAAAAAGTAGAAGAGAAAGTGAAACATAAGAAAAATAACATCTGGAGAATAGATCAAGAAGAGAAAACATAAAAGTAGTTGGACTAGTTGAAAGCTAAGATCAGAAAAAAATCTTGATATAATAATACAAGAATCAATTAAAGAAAATTGTCCTGAAGCATTAGAACAAGAAGGGGAAAAGTATAAATAGAAAAAAATCCATTGATCACCACTTAAAAAGAGATTTTATGAGGAAAACTCATGGGAATATTATAGTCAAATTCCAAAACCTCCAGCTCAAGGATAAAATAAGGATTAACATGATTGAGCAGCAAGAATAAAACAATTTAAATACAAGAATGCCACAATAAGAATCACACAAGACCTAGTAACTGAGACATAAAAGGACCAGAGGTCTTGGAACACTATATATTGAAGAACAAAAGAACTGGGGACTCCAGCTGAAAATATCATGCCCAGCTAAGTTAAGCATAATCCTGAGTGGAAAAAAAAAATGGACATTTGATCCACTGTCAGAATTTCAAGACTTTGTTTTGAAAAAAGAGCAACCTGAACTTAATAGAAGATTTGACACACAAGAGCCAAGCAAAACATAAAGGTACATACCAAAGACTGATTACAAGGGATTCAGTAAGGACAGATCATTTGCTTTTTATATATGTAAAACAGAAAATATATGTCTAAGATTCTTATTAATAAGAAAGATTGGAGTAAATCTGAGTTTGACATGAATTTAAAAAGTAAAACCATTTAGAAATAGCTAAAAAGAGTAATTATTTTATACAAAGAGGTCCAAGAGAAAGAACTGATTCAGAGGAGTTAGATGGAGGAGGGCTGGCAGTTCTGGTAATCCACTTTCATCAGAAATGGGTTTAAGAGGGAACAATACATATATCTATTTGGAAGTGTGTGAAAGTCTAGAAGAAATAAAATGTTAATGGGAGGGGGAGATGACCAAGGGAGGGATCTTTAGAGGGGAGGGTGAGGGAATGGGCAAAGGGGGGGCTATAAAAGAGTGTTTAGATTTATGAGAATAGGAGAGGAATCCTTGGAGGGATAGGCAAGTAATAAAAGGACAAGGTAGTGGGTAGAAGTAAAATAAAAGAAGGAAGAGGGATTAGAAATGAGATGTGCGCAAACATAAAAACAGTGATCAGAAGTAGAATTTGTTTGGTAAAGTATATGGCTATATATGTATATGTGTATTTATATATCTATAACTATAGAGAAGTATGTCTGCATTTAATTGTAACATTCTAGGGGGAAGGGAGGAGGTGAAAAAAGAACAAAGTAAAAAAATACACAGCAGAGAGCAAAAGAAAACTTAGAAAGAAGAAAAGAAAGATGGACAGCTCTCAACACAATGTGTAGTATTTATCATACAGGTTTTCTTAAAATGAAAATGTATTGTTACATATTTTGAATCACCTCTTATGTTCTGCTACGCACATGACATGCTTAAAAATCTTAAAAGAAAAATTTTAAAAATACTATTGTATTTTTCCCAGTTACCTGTCAAGAAAGTTTTTGGCATTCATTTTTACAAAATTTTGAGTCCAGATTTTCCTCCTTTCCTCCCTGTTACCTCCGCTTTTCTGAAAATAGCAGGCAGTTTGATATAATTTATACATGTACTATCATGTAAAAAATATATCCATATTAGTAACAGTTGTGAAAGAAGAAACGTAAAAAACTATGAGAAAGAATAAAATAAGTGAAAAATACATGCTTTAATCTGCATTCACAGCCCATCAGTTCTTTGTCTGGATAGAATTTTCCTTCTTGAGGACTTTGTACTTATCTTGGATCATTGTGTTGCTGAGAAGAGCTGAGTCAATCATGGTCATCACACAATGTTACTGATACTGTGTACAATATTTTCTTGCTTCAGCTCTCTTTGCCTTGCATCAGTTTGTGCAAATCTTTCCAGGATTTTCTGAAATCTTTCTGTTCATTATTTCTTATTGCACAATAGTGTTCCATTGCATACATATACCACAACTTGTTCAGCCATTCCCTAGCTGATGGGCATCCCTTCAATTTCCAATATTTTGCCATGAAGAAGGCTGCTATAAATACTTTTGCACATGTAGGTTCTTTTCCCTTTTTTATGATCTCTCTGGGACACAGAACTAGAAGTGGCATTACTGGATTAAGAGGTATGCCCTTTAGGCATAGTTCCAAATTGATCTTCAGAACTAGTGGATCAGTTCACAGTTCCTGGGTTTGCCTTGGCAGGCAGACTCCTAAGTATTTTTTGTTTACAATTATTTCAAATGGAATTTTTCTGTCTCTTGTTGCTGGGTTTTATTGGTCATATAAAGAAATGCTGATGATTTGTGTGAGTTTATCTTATATCCTGCAATTTTAAGAAAATTGTTAATTATTTCAAGTAATTTTTTAGTTGATGCTCTAGGGCTATCTTAGTATATCATCATATCATCTGCAAAGAGTGATAGTTTTGCTTCTTCATTGCCTATTCTAATCCATTCAATTTCTTTATCTTCTTTTATTGCTACAGCTAACATTTCTAGTACTTTATTGAATAATAGTGGTGATAGTGCACATCCTTGCTTCACCTTTGATCTTATTGGGAAGGCATCTAGCTTATCCCCATTATAGAAAATGCTTACTGATGATTTTAGATAGATACTACTTATCATTTTAAGGAACATTCCATTTATTCCTGTCCTATCCTGTGTTTTTAATAGGAATGGGTACTATATTTTGTCAAAAGCTTTTTCAGCATCAATTGAGATAATCGTATGATTTTTGTTGGTTTTGTTATTGATATGGTTAATTATATTGATAATTTTCCTAATATTGAGCCAATTCTGAATTCCTGATAAATCCCACCCGGTCATCATTTATAATCTTTGTGACATATTGCTATAATCACCTTGCTAGTATACTGTTCAAAATTTTTACATCAACATTCCTTAGGGAAATTGGTTTATAATTTCCTTTCTCCATTTTAGCTCTTCTTAGTTTAGTATCAGTACCATGTTTGTTTCGTAAGAGTTTGGTAGGTCTTTTTCTTTGCCCATTTCCCCAAATAGTTTATATAATATTGGAATTAAGTGCTCCTTAAATGTTTTGTAGACTTAGCTCATGAATACACCTGGCCCTAGGGATTTTTTTTTTTCCTAGGAAGTCCAATAATGGCATGTTCAGTTTCTTTTACTAAGATGGGGTTATTTAGGCATTCTGTTTCCTGATCTGTTAAGATAAGTAATTCATATTTTGCATATATTCAGTCAGTCATTTTTCTTAGATTGTCAGACTTACTGGCATATAATTGAGTGAAATATTTCCTATTGATTACTTTAATTTCTTCATTGGTAGTAACTTTACCTTTTTAATTTTTGATACCAGATATTTTATTTTCTTCTTTCTTTTTCTTTAATCAAATTAACCAACACCTTATGTATCTTATTGGTTTTTTTTTCATAAAACTAGATTCTAGATTTATTTACTAGTTCAATAGTTTTTTAAAATTTTCAGTCTTATTAATTTCACCTTTGATTTTCAGGATTTCCAATTTGGTGCTCAATTGGGGATTATTAATTTGTTCTTCTTTTTAGGTTTTTTTAGTTGAATGCCCAATTCATTGATCTATTCTTTTTCCATTTGACTGTTGTAAAAATTTAGAGAAATAAATTTTCCCCACAGTACTACCTAGGCTGCATCCTGTAAATTTTTATATTTTTTCTCATTGATGTCATTGTCTTTAGCAAAATTGTTGCTTGTTTTTATGATTTATTTGTTCTTTGACCTACTTGTTCTTTAGGATTAGATTATTTAGTTTCCAGTTAATTTTTAATCTACATTTTCCCTGCCCTTTGTTGAATTTAATTTTTATTATATTACGATCCAAAAAGAACATATTTACTGTTTCTGCCTTTTTACATTTAATTTTGAGGTTTATATGCCTTGTTACATGGTCAATTTTTGTGTTGGTGTCATATGCTCCCAAGAAAAATCTGTATTCCTTTCTGTTCCCATTCTTGGAGAAAATATCCAAGGTTTTGTCATATGTAACTTTTCTAATATTCTATTTACCTATTTAGTGCTTTTCTTGTCTGTTTTTTACTTGCATTTGTTAAGTTCTGAGAGGCGAGAGTTGAGGTACTCCACTAGTATTATTTTGCTGTCTGTTTCTTCCTGTAATTCACTTAACTTCTCCTTTAAGCATTTGGATGCTATACCACTGGGTGCATATATGTTTAGTATTGATATTGTTTCATGGTCTATAGTATCTTTTAGCAATATGTAGTTTCCTTTCTTAACTCTTTTAATTAGGTGTATTTTTGCTTTTACTTTACCTGACATTAGGATTGCTACAACTGCTTCCTTTTTTTTATTCAGCTGAAGCATAATAGATTCTGCTTCAGTCCCTTACCTTCACCCTGTATGTGTGTCTCTCTGCTCCAAGTGTGTTTCTTTAAACAACATATTGTAGGATGCTGATTTTGGATCCACTCGACTATCAACTTCCATTTTATGGGAGAGTTCATCCCATTCACATTCACAGTTATGATTACTGTGTAATTTCCCTCTATCTTATTCCTCCTTTTGTTTGTCCTCTCTCTCCTTTCACCCTTTCCCTCCTCTCTAGTATTTTGCTTCTGTCTACCACCTCCCCTGATTTGTTGTCACCTGTCAGTCACCTCCCCCAACCTTCCTACTTGATTTCTTTCCCTCCTACTTTCCTATCAAGTAAGATAGATTTCTATATTCAACTGACTGTACATGTAATTTCCTCTTTGAAATATTGATGAAAATAAGGTTTAAGAGAGGCTTGTCACCCATCCTCCCACCATAATAGGTCTTTAGTACATCTTAATGTGAAATAATTTACCTCATTCTACCTCTCCCTTCCTTTTGCATCCATTATACTCCTCTTTTTCATCCCTTAAATTTTTTTTTATCATTCCCTTAAATTCACCTTATACCCATATCCTCTATGTGTATTTCTTCTAGCTGTACTATTAGTGATACAGTTTTTAAGATATACAAGTAACATTTTACTGTGTGGGGATATAAATAATTTAGTTCTGTTGAATCTCAAGTTTTCTTTTCCCTTTTTACTTGTTTATGGCTCTCTTGGATCTTGGCATTGGTCAATTTTTTGTTTTAGTTCCAGTCTTCTTATAAAAGCTTGAAATCCTTCTGTTTCATTGAATGACCATTTTCCCCTTGATATCTTATGCTTTATTTAAATTTGTGATTCTTAGTTGTAGTCCTAGCTCCTTTGTCTTCCAGAATATCATGTTCCATGAACTCCAGTCCTTTAATATTGCATCTTCCAAGTCCTGTGTAATCCTGATTTTGACTCCATGATATTTGAATTGTTTCTTTTTGGTCACGTAGTATTTTTTCCCTGACTGGATAGTTCTGAAATTTGACTATAATGTTCCTTGGAGTTTTTATTTTGGAATCTCCTTCCTGAGATGATCAATGGATTTTTTCAATGCCTATGTTGCCCTCTTGTTACAGGATATCAAAACAGTTTTCCTTAATTTCTTGAAAGATGCTGTACATGTCCTCTTTTTGATTATGTTTCTTTCAGATAGTACAATCATTCCGATATTGTCTCTCCTAGATTTATTTTCCAAGTCAGTTGTTTTTCCCATGTGGTATTTTACATTTTCTTCCATTTTTTTCATTCTTTTAATTTTGTTGGATTTATTCTTGATGTCTCATAGAGTCATTAGCTTCCACTTGCCCCATTCTAACTTTTAAGATGTTGTTTTCCTCAATTAGCTTTATAACTTTCTTTTCCATTCAGCCAGTTGTACTGTTTAAGGAGTTGGGGTTCTTTTGGTGGATTTTTGTATCTCCTTTTCCATTTTGTCAGTTCTATTTTTTAAGCAATTTTCCAAGCTGTTGACTCTTTTTCACCCCATAATTTTCTTGCATCACTCTCATTTCTTTTCTCAATTTTTCTTCTACCTTTCTTTATGATTTTAAGCTCCTTTTATGAGCTCTTTCATAAGTTCTTTCTGACTTTGAGACCACTTCTTATTTTCCTTTGGGGTTTTGCCCATAAATATTTTGACACTGTTATCCTCTTTTGAGTTTGTGTGTTGGTCTTCCCTATCATGATAATAATTTTTTATGACCAGATTCTTTTTTGTTCTTGTTGCTTTTACTCATCTTTTTCTTTTTGCCTTTTTCCTTTCTTTTAAACTTGATCTCTACTCCCAGGGTGGAAGGGGCATTGTCTTAGGCTTCTTGTGCCACTGGCTGCAGGCCCTCACTGTTTACCTGGTACTGCACTGATGTTGCTCTGAGGCCCACAGGGACCCTTTGTCTAGTACTGTGTTGAGGAGATGGGACAGGGCATGGCTGGTACTGCTGGAGGCTGTAGGGTTCTAGAAGTTTGCCTGGTCCTGAGCTGTGATCATAGCGGTGGTGCCTGGTATGTGCTGAGGTCCCCTGGGTTTTTATGCATTTCCTGGGGCTACATTAAAGCCCATGGAGATCTGGCTGATGGAGGGTGGCTGTTTGCCCTGGACTTCACTGAAGCACATGGAGGTCTGGCCCATGGAGGATGCCTCTTTTCTCTGGGCTGGGCTGAAGCAACTGGAGGTCTCCCTGCCTCCTTCCCACACTAGTCTCCCCCAGCCCCCACTGGAGGATGCCTGCCAGCCCTTGAAGACCCAGCCATGAAAGGATGCCTGGGGCTATGCTGAAGTACCTGGTGGTTCTTGGAACTGGAGTCTGCTGGTTTCCCTGGCTATGTTAAGGCACGTGGCAGGGTCCTGGTGTTGGCATTTGCCAACCTGAGATTCAGAATCTCCTCCTGGTTTGCTGAAATGGGGCTTGCTGCTTCTTACTGGGACACTTCCTGTCCTGGACCCCTTTTACCCAAGTAGGACAGACCTTTCTTGTTGATCCTCCAAGTCTCCTGGGCTAAAAGACCATTCCAGCTCATATTTTCACTGGCTCTGCTGTTCCAGGATTTGTTCTGGGGTACTATTTTATGGTTGTTTGGATGAGAATATGGGAGAGCTACAGTGATTTACTGCTTATTCTGCCATCTTGGCTCCTGGAAGTCTCTCAATATTTTCATTTATAAAATGAGAACATTGAATTAATATTCTCAAAGGTTATTTTCAACCACTAAATCCTGGGACTTCATAAAATGCAAAGAGTAGAGATTTATGGTCACCAAACATTCAATTACTTAGCCAAAAAGCATTTATTGAGCACTTACTATATGCCAGGCACTATACTAATTACTTAGGATTACAAAAAAAAGGCAAGAAATGTATAGTCCAATGAGGAAAACAATGTGAAAACATTGAGGTACAAACAAGATATTGACAGAACAAAGGAGATGATCCACAGATGAAAAAGACTAGCATGAAAGGGGGAACTGGGAAGGCTTTTATAGAAGACGGGATATTAACTGGGACTTGAAGGAAGCTGGAGGACAAATGGAAGTCAATGTCTCTGTAATGAAGAGTGGTTTAAAATGTTGGAAGACAAGAAAGGTATATTGGTAAGGGAATTTGAAGATCTTCCCTCCCCGTTAATAGTCCTATGTGACCTGCTTTGGGCTTTGGCCCAGCCCACAGCCTGAGTTGCGTGGAGCTGAAGGTGGGAAGAGCTTGCCCAATAGGTAGAGCAGGAAGGGTGGGACTGAGAGAGAATGAGCAGAGCTGTGGGAGAACAGCAGAGCAGAGCAACTAGTGTGAGAGAGAGAGGGAGTGATTTCGCCTGAAAGAGCTTGTTTGTGGGGAGGCCTTAAGGAGGGAAGGCTTGGGGGACAGCCATGCTCCCTGCATTGATAATGTGTACAGATTTCTTTGGTACTATGATGGATCTGACTTTCCGGTGTTTGAATAAATGTCTTAGTTTTGTCTTGGAGGAAGAGAGCTTATATTTTGCAAATTTACCTTGGAAATAGGCATGCACATCCACAGTGGCTGCTATGGGTATCACATTGGTGTTACAAAAGGTAGGAGGGGGACAAATTGTAAAGGGCAATTATAAAACTGATGTACAAAATCTTTGAGAAGGATTGTATGACAGGTGAAGGATGATGCAAATAGAAATGACTAATAAATGTATCTCAGGTAGTCTTTTATATTGAGGTAATAGTACCAATAATAATAGCTGGCATTATATGGTGTTTTAAGGTTTCCAATATGCTTTAGTTGTGTTTTACTGGAGCTAGGTTACATATGGAGGATGACCTAAATCAAGAGACTGTCCATTTATCATATTGGATTTTTTGACAGCACAAACTAACTGGGAGACCAATGACCTAACAGTCAGATTGTGTCAGATAGAAATGGAAGCAGTGAATATGAGATGTTTGATTTTTACATTCAATAGAGTTGTAGTCACATTCTGATGAGAGACATATACCAATACCCAAATGACCCCTGAATATCAGAGAAAAAGATAATACTTTTTGCAGACTTTATATTAGGTTTTAGTAGTGCTATAGCAGTAGTATCTTGAGAGGATTATGAAATATAGGATATTTATATACATATATGATATATATAGTGTGTGTTAAATCTGTGTGCATGTATATATGTGTATATATACATATATAGTTCTTTTAAAAAATTTAAAATCATATGTAGAAAAAACACATCATTATTTATTCCAGCAAATAATTCAAGTAAAAATTCTGCAATGTGACTTTAATGGGAAGAAGAGTTAAAGAATATTGAGATCCAGAAATAATTGCTAAAAAATCCCTGCACAAAAATCATACTGTTTCTGAGAACTCACTCAGAACTCTGTTAGGCAATCTACCAGAAAAATGATTACCTCAATTTCTGTCAGATATTGCTTGCTGTACCCCCAAATTTGTTGGGGATCCTAGCACTTCTGGAATCTTTTAGGCCTCAATCATAGCATGTCAACAAAGCATGAAACTTCACAGTGTTTACAGTTTTTCTTGAGAAATAGAGCTACATTTAATGTATTTTTACATTTAAATTTAATGTACATAAGCATGTAAACTATCCCTACCCTTGGTATTTACCAGGGAAATAGGAAATTCTTCACTGAGGAGCAGAGAGACCTATTTAATGTAAGTTGAATTACCACGTATGTGGGTAATTGGGTGAATTATTAATTCAACAATAAGTGTATCAATCTATACAAAATAACCTATATGATGAAAACAAAGTCTTTAACAATAATCCTAAGCACAGAAAGCACACAATAATTGCTGTAAAGAACATTGCAATGGTTTGCAATAGATACTTGTCCTAAGACTAATAGGGACTGCTTGAATATTGAAACAGATGGATTTCCTTAAATCTTGGAGAGGAAAGAGAGGAGTAGAGGAAAAAGAAGAGAGAAAAAAAAGAAAGGGGGAAAAATTGACTTCTGCTTCTCCTTCCATTCACCAGACGAGTACAATTCCACCTATACCTGACAACAGAGAATTTGGGGGTGGGGGGTAGGAGACTCCCAGTGTTGTATAACTCCATCCCCTTGTAGATAGAAGGAGTAATAAATGAAAGAAGCTAAAGAGTTATGCACTACACAAGAGCCATCATATCTATACATCAAAGATAAAAATATAAAGAAGTTTATATTACATTTCTCACCATCAGGGAAAATAAAGCCTCTCACATTTAGACTCTAAAATTATAGCTCAAGATGTACTTTTAGAGGAAGTGGAAACAGCACTGAAGGAAATATAGATGGAGAAAGTACCTGATCCAGACCAAATATACAAAAAAGAAGTGCTACACGATAGGTGATACAATTTGGAAAGTATTAAGACATTTATCCTCAGATTATCTGCAGAAAGAAAACGTTATTCCTAAAAGCATGGAAGATATTAGTTTTTACTATTAACAACAGCAACAAACCAATCAGTAACTACTAACCCATCTATAACATTTTATCATTATAATAGACACATATGATCAAACACCTACTTGATGAGGCTATCACAAAGGAAAAAGTATTTTGACAAGTTCTGTTCTACAGTAGACCACACATTCACAGTCACATGATTAATTGAAAGATGTAGAGAATATAAGAGCTCACTATGATTATCTTTTGTTTTCTATTTTAAAAAAAGCATTTGATTCGATAGAGCAAAATAGAAAGGCTCTTGTTCCACAAGGCATCTTCCATGCCTATGCCAAAAACGTACAAAATTCCTTGAAAGACGTACAAACATTGTTTAACAACTCTATGATCGTTACTGTCAAATGAAACCTAATATAGATAAACATTTATGAATCAAAGGTCTTTGTCACTGTGATGAAGTTTGATCATCAGCCAATCAACAGGCATTTATTGAGTGGTAGATATTGTCTTATTTAAATTTAAAGACAAAAACAAAATAGTCCCTGCCTTCAATAAGATTTTGTAGTTTTATATATAGTTTTATAATTTTCTGAACTCCAGTGCGACACTACAAGCCTCTTGAGAATCTCAACTGGATCTTTGATAATGAACTCAAACTCAGTATGTCTAAAACGAAATTGGTGTCTTTTTCTCTTGATGATAGACTCATCAAATAGATGTTTTGATTATATGTGTCTTTTATAATCATAATCACTCCTCTCTTCCCAATTTTCCTATTGCTATTGAGGGGGCAGCTAGGTGGTGCAGTGGATAGAGCACAAGTGCAGGAGTCAGGAGGACCTGAGTTCAAATCTCACCTCAGACACTTGACACTCATTAGCTGTGTGACCTTGGGTGAGTCACTTAACCCCAATTGCCTCATCCTGGGTCATCTCCAGTCATCCTGATGAATATCTGGTCACTGGATTCAGATGGCTCTGGAGAAGAAGTGAGGCTGGTGACCTGCACAGCCCTCCCTCACTCAGAACAAAGTCAAGTGCAAGTCATGTCATCATTTCTCTGATGGCACGGTCTTCGGCAATAAAGAATGAACACACACCCATTACTATTGAGGGCACCACCATTCTCTGAGTCACTCAGGCTTGCAACCTTGGTGTCATTCTTGACTTAGACTCATTCTACATATTCAATCTGTTGTCAAGTCTGTTTCTATATTCATAATATATATCCTCTTCTGTGACCTATTTGGAGACAATCTTCAGCCAGGTCTTCATTACATCGTGTCTGGATTATTGCAATAGCCTTCTTTATCTCTCCCCATTGCAATATATCCTCCACTCGGCTTCTAAAGAGTTTTCTTAAAGTACAGGTTCTCTCCTATATAAACTCTAGTTCCTTCTTACTATTTAACGATCAGATACAAAATTCCCCATCCCCACCGATAATCTGTCCCTTTCTTCCTTTCCACTTCTTAGGTTTTATTTCTCTCTGCATACTCTACACTCTATGATTCATAAACACTCCCCTACTTACTGTTCCTTGCACACAATAATCTATTTCCCAATTGCCTTCCATCTACTCTATCAGAGTAGCATAGCTAATTGCGTGTTGTATCTCTTATCAGATTATGAGCTTTTTGAGAGCAGGGATAGCAGTGATTAACACAGGTCCCCCATCCCAAGCACTTAATAATTGGTCTCCACTTCTCAGGATTAGTTGGCCTTGGATCTTAGAGGTTCAGAATGTTGGAATCTCTGACATCTTAGGACAGAGTGCTGGGGACCTAAGCCCTTCTGGCCCTGAGATATCTTCATTTGAGCACTAATGTGTCTGGACTGGTTGCTCCTTACTCACAGGCATTTCCATTGTCCCTGCTGTGAATTTCTGAACATCTTGAAGGTTTCTCAAAGAAAACTCTCTCTAATCAGTTTTACCAAAGTATATTTGTTAAGTAACAAATTTTCTCACAGGTTTTCTTTGTTAACGTATTTCTCAACCATTAATATTTTGTATCTGTTTACTTGGAAGTTTCATATTCCTTGTATTTCTAACTTTGACTATTTCAGGAATGCCAGTATGGTTCTTGGGCTGTTATCCATTTTTATGTTAGCCTAGCAGCTCTTTGGATGAAAAAAAAATTTATAACTTTAGAGTTCATAGGAATCTTAGTGGTTATCTGATTTTTTTTCCTGTCATTTTACAGTTGAGAAAACTAGCGACTGAAGAGATCATTGAGGTAGAAAATGGGAGAGTTAAGATTTGAACCCAACTCTTCTGACTCCAAATCCAAGGCATTTTTTACTATACCACAATGTCTCCCTCTATCAATCCTTATACCTATTATTCAAATGGCAACACTTACAGACCATGTTTGCCCACCATGTGTCCTTGCATTGTCCTCTATTTCATCTGCAACTTTGATAATTCAGAGCTCTTGGTATTCCACGATTCAGAATATCACTGGGTCCAAGAAAGTGTCAGACAAGTGATTTAGGAACATTGAAAAGCTAGGGAATTTTGTATATGGTATCCAGCCTAATCTTCCTCTTTTATTATTTACATCAATGAACAAAGCTAACAGGCAACCTTACAAATTCGTGTCCTAATGTGGGGACATGAGAGATGCTTAATCCACTTTACCTTGATCTGTGTAAATTGCTAGACAGATTTCTTCAGAATAATTGTTTGCTCTGGATCAGCATTTATTATGGACTCTGGAAGAATCTTAAGGTATGTCAAAGACACCATTTTTAAAGGAGAGTTTTTGAGGTTAGGGTTTGGTTTCTTGGTACATGGGATAAAGCACTGAACCTGGAGTCAGGAGACCTGAGTTTAAATTCAGGTTTAGATACATGCTAGCTATGTGATCCTGGGCAAGTCATTTAACCTACTTTCTAGGGATCTTGTGAGGATAAAGTGAGTTAATATTTGTAGAGTGCTTTGCAAACCTTAAAGATCTATATAAATGCTGTTATTCATTTTAATAATATTAACTTAATATTAATTATTTAATGTAAATTTAATTATTTAATAATAAATAATAATAATAAGCAAAGAAAGACTTTATCTTTCTCACTACTTATTTAACTCTATTGCTGAAGATGTGGCGTGCTATGGAAAACTATCTGGGCAAGCCTTTTGATTTTCTTTGCATCTAGCGCAGTATCTGGCACACAGTAGGCACATAATACATGATTGTTGATCAATTCTTCTGCATGTCTGAATTAAGTATAATCGAGACAGGCTCACAATATTCTAATAAAGATTTTACGAAGCTGAGCAAACAGGCAAATGAATTAAGAGTTATGCTTGCCTTTTCCATCTATTTTTTGGGGTATCAACAGTACCTGTGATCCTTTTTTCAGTTCATTTATAATTTTTCTCTTTTGTAGCTACTTGAAAAGTTTATCTGAGTGAATTTTATATTGTGTCACCTCTATTATTTCTGGCTTATCTTAGTATGTATTCTGGATCAGCTGCTTTTACTGACTTGAACTGCTTTCATGCCATTTCCCCTTCATCACATAAGGCACTGATGTAGTAGAATCTCAGTGTGTGGGTTCTGCTATTGTTTGCATGAAAATAGATCCTAACAGAGAATGGACAATTCTGTTCATGCCTATTTGTCTTTCTTTCAACTTCATTTATAAATACTTTGGGGATGATCACATCAAGTTTTCCATGGACTTTTTTTCTCCACTGCTTTTCACTCTTTGTAAAGCAATAATTTTCATAATCTTCCATCCCAAGATGTTTCCCATGACTGCCATATGTCTTTGCTTGGCAAGAGATCAAGTGTTTGGTGGATGAGGCACTTTCTGTGTTCTTTTGGCCCCTTCACTTTGGTAACTATTATTTACACATCGAAGTTAAACTTCTATGAAACAGTAATAATCAGAGGGCATGTCTTTAAAAGCTTTTCCAATTTTTAAGAATCAATCATTTGTTCAAATAAGTTAGGGTATGGACAAGCTTTTTTTAAAAAAAAAATTCTTTTTTTTAGCAGAAGAAATGAAGGAAATAAACATTTACCAAATGCCTAATATGTATCAGGCATTGTATTGAGTGCTATGTGGATATAATCGCAGTTTATCTTCATAAAAATTTTCTGAGGCTGATGCTATTATGACTCATTTGAAATTTGAGGAAACTGAGGTAGATAGAAGTTAAGTGAATTGCTCAGGATCACAATACTAGTAAGACTCTGGTGCGATATTTGAACTCAGGTCTTTCTGACAACTAGACCCTATGCCCTCTCTATCCACTGTGCCACTGAGCTGCCCTTACCTACCTAGGTCCTGATATTAAGGACCTAATCATCAATAAACAGAAACATTTCAAGATACAAAGTCATGAATTATAGTCACATTTTGAAAAAGTAATTTTATAGTTGCAGAAAATATTCTCCCAATCATTTTAATCCTGATTTCTAATCTGTTATTAATTTGTACCTTTGCTGATCAAATAGATTCATAATGAAATGAAGGTGACATCAATATGCAGTTTCCTTTCTCTTAACTGTGAGTCAGTGAAATTCAGTCCAGCTGGTTTAGCCCTAGTCCCCAGGATACCTCATGACCCAGGTGCCAGGCGTTACCCATTTCACCTGTTCCCCACTTGCTTAGTGTAGCATAGAGTTAACCTCCCTGCCCTTCATTCCTCATTCATCATTAGACATCTCAGAAACTATTCTCATCCCAGTGGAAAGACCACCCCTTGCCCCAATGGTTATAGGGCATTGCCCTATTGGTGAAATGTCAGCTTTTTGTCTTAAAGCAATATTTCTCCGAGTAGCTCTTTGTCAATTTATTTATTTACATGGTTGAGATTGCATGTGATAAAGGAGAACATTGAGAGAGCTCTACGGGTGGAAGGCCCTAAGGAGAAAGTAAGAGTTGAGCTGAGCCTTGAAGAAGGTCTCTACCTTTTACTAGGGAATGAAGTAGACCTGGGATGATGAGTCCAATCTTAATACAGTTAATACATTAGCACACTCTTAGTCCAAGCCCCTAATTTAAGAGATGAGAAAGACGAGGAGCAGGAAGATTAAATATGACTTGACCAACATCACACAGGCAGTAAGGACAAGTAGCATTCCAACCCAGATTGAACCCAGAGTCAATTTTCTTTTTTTCTTTCCTTTCCTTTCCTTTTTTTCTTTCTTTTATCTTCCCTTCATTTCTCTTCTTCTCTTGCTCTCCTTCCTTTCCTTTTCCCTCTCTCTTTTCCTTCCTTCTTCCCTTTTTCCTTTCTTTTTTCCTTCCCTACCTCTCTCCTTTCCTCCTTCCTTCCTCCTTGCCTACCTGCCTTCCTTCCTTTTTCCTCCCTTCCTCTTTTTTTAAGTTGACAACCATTTTTTAAATTTTCTTAATTTCACTTTCCCTCTCTCCTATTGAAAATAAAGAAAAAAACATACACCGTAAAGCTAAACAAATTCCCACTGTTTTGACCATGTCCAAAATTTGTGTCTTGTTTTGTATATTGAGTCCATCACCTCCATGTTTCCTGATAAGGTGTGTAGCATATTTCCTTATCAGTCCACATCTCCTTCTACTGGATGTATTGCTCAGGCAATATTCACAGCATTAAAGGCAACTATGAATATGCTGGCATAGTTCAGAATCGCAACGTATAACAGGCTCTCTATATGGAAGGGAGAAGAAAAACTTTTTATCTAGACACCAGAAAGCCAAATCCCAAAACCAGAAAGCCAAATCTGTCATAGTAACAAATAAATCCATCATAGTAATGAAGAAATCTATACACATCATCAGGCCTTTCTGCAAGCAAACAAACACTCATGAGCCCAGCTGTCTGCTTGCCTATATCCTTCTCAGCTCTGACTGCTCTCTGACTAATGTCCTCTCAGCTCTGTGCTAGCCCTGTCTCTTCCTGTTCTACCCTTCCTGCTCTACCCCTTCCTGTTCTATGTGACTTAGACTCATGTGATTCAGGCTTCCATGTGATTTAAGCAGGTCACATGAGCCTATTAATGAATAGGAAAGACCTTCCTTTAAACAAAAATACATCAACACGTTATGCAAAAATATAGTAACCATATGCTGGATCACACACCTGTCTATCTTCTTGATCATTTTCTTTTCTGTCTATTGTATTCCCACTGCTCACCAACCACCTTGGTTTCAAAGGTTCCTTCCAACTTCAAGTCTATTATCTGATGATCCAAGAATTTTTTGATTCATAGTCAGTTTTCCTGTATGTAAGACACAGTTCAACCTGTGTCTTTTCTAATCTCTTAATTTTAGAAAAGAAAACTGAAGGCCAAACAAGTCAAATGATTTTCCAAGTTCACCTGTTTAGTAAGTAACAGATCCAGGAATGGAGCCCATATTTTTTATTCCATAGCCTATAGTTACAGCACTTTTGCTGCCAATGAGTGCAGAGACTATTGTATTTTCAACTTCTGACAGAATTTTGAAACATTAATCTGTAAAATTTTATCTTTTGGCCATAAATAGAGATCAATTTAATGGACTATAATTTAGAGCAAATAAAAAGAGAATTATTTTGATTGACTGTAGGCTTCTTAATGGCAGAAATTGTATTGGATTTTATCTTTGATTTCCAGTGCTTTAATATCCTGGATATAATAGGCACTCAACAAACATTTACTGATTTCAAAGTTATTTTTATTCAGTTCCTTGTGAAACTTAAACCATGTGGCACTGGTATGTAGCACCAGGGAGCACCATTACTAAGAAATATACATTAGAATATTGGTTTCTTCATCTATAAAATGCAGCTAATCATACCTGCCTCACTTTGTTGTTTTAAGACTTAGATGAGAAAATTTGAAACTTGTAAATTGTTGAGTACTATGTAAATAAGTGCAAGTTATTATGACTGCAGATTTTGTTGCTTTTTTTTTCAATGGCACTTCATATCATCCTTGAGAAAAATCATCTACATTCTTTTAGGATATTCAAGTTCCCTAGGAAAAATATTTCCTAACTTTGTAGGGATAGATATGTGACTATTCTCATGGCTAATGTGGAAGCACTGAGGTGCTTCAGATAATTAAGTATCATCAAAATGAAAATTCAGCAGAGGTTGGGAACTGACAGGATATTAGGGGTTGTGAATTTCATAAACTAGTGCCAGAATCACTTCTTCTTCTGCATTTTTTAACTTAGAGTCAGGAGAAAACCTTCTATTCAAATCCATTTCTGACATATTCTAGGTGCATGATCCTTACCTGGTCACTTCAGTCAGTGAATTAATAAACATTTTAAAGTTCCTACTATATGTCAACTACTGTGCTAAACACTGAGGTTACAAAGAAAAGTAAAAGGGCAGTCAATATCTGATCTCAAGGAACCCACAAGCTAATGAACAACATGGAGACAATTATCTACATAAAAAATATGTACAGGATAAATTTGAAGTAATCATCAGAGGGGAAGCATTAGAATTGAGAGAGAGACTGGGAAATGTTTGTTGTAGAAGATAGGATTTGGGCTGGGACATGAAATTAGCCAGGCAAGCCACAAGGTAGAGATGAGGAAGGAGAAGACTTCAAGTACAGAGGACAGTCAGTAAGAATGCTTAGAGTTGGGAGATGTTGTCTTGTTCAAGTAATATGAATGAGGCAAGTGTCACTAGATTGAAGAGTAGGGAGGGGAGCTTAAGGTATAAGACTGGAAAAATAGGTTATGAAGGACACTAAATGCCAGATAGAGAAATTTATATTTCACTCCAAAAGTGATAGTGAGACACTGGAATTTAATCAAAAGAGCTTCATTTATTCCTATGCTCTCAAATTTTTAAAAATAGGATTAGATGTATTTTGTCAAAAACTTTCTCCATCTATTGATATATTCATATAATTTTTGTTATTTTTGCTATATTTTCCTAATATTGAATCAGTCATGCATTCCTGGTTTTAAAAAATTCCACCTATGATGTATCATTGTAATCTTCTTGTTAGTATTTTATTAAACTTTTTCTCATCATTTGTTAGGGAAATTCTTTCTCTGTTTTGCTCTCCATAGTTTAGATATCAAAACTATATCTATATCAGAGAAGGAATTTTCTGGGATTTCTTTTTTTTACTTATTTTTTAAATAATAGCAGGATTAATTTTTTTTCCTTTAATATTGGGTAGATTTTATTTGTAAATCCATCACCTCAGCCCTGACTTTCTTTTTCAATGTACGAGTTCACTGTCTATATGATTTTGTTTCCTGTTGTCTACTTGTTACTCTCAGTGTGAGACCAGAAATGTCCTGTGAGGGACCAAGAAATCAGTAGGGTCAGCAGGGATGGACATTGGGAGATCTGAAGCTTATCAAATTCTTCAATGGTGAAATGGCAGAGGAAAAAAATTGTACTACTACCTCACAGGGTAGTCACAGGGTTATGATGAGCAAAAACTTTAAAACCCTAGAGAAATATGTGCTGTTATTGTTGCTGTTATCAGTCTTTAAAATTCTGATTTTCTAATGTGAAAGTAGTTCTGACCAGGTAAAACCACTGAAATTTAGTTTATACCAGAGCAGACCAGTTAAACAGGTTTAAACCACCCTAGACCAGCTAAAACCAGCACAAACCATCTAAAACCAGTAAAAAAAATCAGTTAAAACCCTTGAAAACCAGCATAAAATGGCTGAAACTAGTTTAAACCAGCTTCACCTGGTAAAAAAAAAAAACCAACAATTTAAACAGGCTAAAATGAGTTTGACTCAACTCAGAGGAGTTAAAACCAGTATAATCTGGCCCAAACTAGTTAAAAACCAGTTTAAACTGGTGTAGCACCTACACAGCCATGAATATTCCTGCACAATTCTAAATTGTGAAACACAACAGACTCTCCACTTAGAAAACAGAACCAAAACATTTTTTTGGACACCAGAAAGCCAAATCCCAACATCAGAAAGTCAAATCCATCATGGTAACAAGAATCTATAAACAATAACAACACCATCCCCAAGCCTTCCCCCTACTGGGCTTCCCATAAACCAGCTCCCTTAAAAAAATCACAAGCAGGCTCCCTTAAATAAAATCACAAACAAGCTCTCTCACTCACAGTAGTCAGCTGCCTGCTTGCCTGCATCCTTCCTAGCTCTGACTGCTCTCACCAAATTTCCTCTCAGTTCTACTCTGCCTTTCCTGTTCTACCTGTTTAGCAAGCTCCACCCAGTGCATGGGACTTAGACTTTCATATTATTTAAGCAGATCACATGAACCTATTAATGAATAGGAAAGATCTTCCCCTTTAAATTACCATCACAACCGGTTCAGACCAATTTGAAGGATTGGGAAAAGAATAGGGTCACAAGTATTATACAATGATATTTTCTGCCTTTCATTTAGGTTTAATTCTCACCATTTTCCAGATTCTAGGGACCTAGAATCTGTTATACCTGTCAAAGGAGTTGAGAAAATTTCCCTATCTATAAAGTCTTTTTACTGCTACAAATTATCTGAATATTCTTATTGGCAACCTTTTAACTTAGAAGACTTTTCACTGTGGCGGTCACATTAAATATCTGTGATATAAAAAATGAGTTATTCAAAACTGGCAACCTTTACAAGAGCAGTTATAACTATGTGTTGACACATTATCATCTTTGGTCAGCTATGGGGAAAAACAAACAACCCTGAAATATTGACTTGATTTATTTATTCATTCCTTCATAGTTTTTGTGGGGTTGTTTTTTTTTTTTTTTTTACTCACTCATCAGTTGGAATGATGGTATGAAGCAAAAAAATGTAATTTCATAAGAAAAATGTAAATATTTGGATTTTGAAAATCAGTTGTAAAAGATGGGGAGATGTTAAAAAGTAGTTATTAGAGGAAAAAATCTTCAGAGTTTCATAGGATTGAAAGCTCAATATAAAACATCAGTGTGGTTTTATGAAAAAAAACAACAAAATATATAAACCATTGGTCAATTTGATTTTAAAAAGGAAAGAAAAACAAATTAACAGTATCAAAAATGAAAAGGGGTGAATTCATCACCAATGAAGATGAAATTATAACAATTATTAGAAGCTATTTTGCCTGATTACATGTCAATAAATCTAACAATCTAAATGAAAAGTGTGAATATTTATAAAAATATAAATTGCCCAGATTAACAGAAGAGAAAATAGAATGCTTAAATAACTCAGTCTTAGAAAATGAAATTGAACAAGCCATCAATGAATTCCCTAAGAAAAATCCTAAGGGCCAGATTGATTCATAAGCAAATTTTACCAAACATTTCAACACAATTAAACCCAATTCTATTTAAACTAATTGGAAAAATAAGCAAAGAAGGAGTTCTACAAAATACCTTTTATGACACAAATAAAATGCTGATACTGATACCAGAATGAGCGAAAACACAAAAAGAAAACTATAGTCCAATTTCCCTAATAAATATTGATGCAAAAATTTCAAATAAAGTTCTAGCAAGGAGATTACAGCAACATATCACAAGGATCATACACTATGACCAGATGGAATTTCTACCAGGAACGCAGGACTGGGTTAATATTAGGAAAACTATGAGCAGAATTGACTATATCAATAGCAAAATCAGCAGAAATGATGAGTATCTCAACAGGTACAGAAAAAGCCTTTCAGAGAATATAACACGTATTCCTATTTAAAAAACAAACTAAAGAACATAGGAATGAATGGACATTACTTTAAAATGACAAGTAACATTTATGTGAAATCATCAGCAAGTATTATCTGTAATGGGGGAAAGCTGCAAACCTTCCCAATAAAGTCAGCAGTAAAGTACTACCATTATTATTCAATATACTACTAGAAATGTTAGCTATAGAAAAAAGAAAAGAAAAAGAAATTGAAGAAATTAGAAAAGGCGATAAGAAGACAAACTATTACTCTTTCCAAATAACATGATGATAGAGAATCCTAGAGAATCAACTGAAAAACTACTTAAAATAACGAACAACTTTAGTAAAGTTGCAGGATAATAAAGCCAAGTAAATCATCAGCATTTCTACATATTACCAACAAAGTCCATCAGCAAGAAACAGAGAAAATCCCTTTATTGACTGTAGACAATATGAAATGCTTGGGAGTCTACCTGCCAAGACAAACCCAGGAACTATGAAAAAATTACAAAACACTTTTCACACAAATAAAGTTAGGAAAATATTAGTTGCTCATAGGTAAGTTGAGTCAATAAAATTTTTAAAATGACAGTTCTGCCTAAATTAATCTATTTACTTAGTGCCATACTAATCAAACTACCCAAAGTTATTTTGTAGAGCTAGAAAAACAATAACAAAATTTATTTGGAAGAACAAAAGTTTAAGAACATCAAGGGAATTAATGGGAAAAAAAGTGAAGGAAGATGGTCTAGCCACGCCAGATCTCAAATTGTATTACAAAGTAGTAATTATCAAAACAATCTGGTACTGGCTAAGAAACAGTGGAATAAGATCAGTGGAATATACTAGGCATGAAAGACTCAGCAGTAAATGACCATAATAATCTAGTGTTTGATAAACTTAAAAATCTTAGCTTTTGGGACAAGAACTCATTATTCGACAAAAACTTCTGGGAAAATTGGAAAACGGTATACCATCTGTTAGGTAAAGAAAAACACCTCACACCATACACTTAGATTAGATCAAAATGTGTTCCTGATTTACACATAAAGGATGATACCATAAGCAAATGAGAAGAGCATGAAATAGTTTATCTCTCAGGTCTATGGATAAGGGAAAAATTTGGAACCAGACAAATTATGAAGAGCTTTACAAAACGTAAAATGAATCATTTTGATTATATAAAATTAAAAAGTTCTTTGCACAAACAAAATCAAGTGTAACCAAAATTAGAATGAACACAGAAAACTGGAAAATAATTTTTATAGCAAGTGTCTTTGATAAAGGCTCAATTTCTCAAATATACAGAGAACTGAGTCAAGTTTATAATTCCCCAATTGATAAGTGGTTAAAGAATATGAACAGGAAATTTTCAGGCAAAGAAATCAAAGATATCTGTAGTCAAATTAAAAAAAAATTCTAAATCACTGTTGATTAGAGAAATGCAAATTAAAACAATTCTGAGGTACTGCCTCACACCTATTAGATTGACTGCTTTGATAAAAAAAAAAAAAGGAAAATGTTGGATGTTGGAGGGGATGTGGGAGAACTGAGACACTAATGCAATATTGGGGGAGTTCTGAACTGATCCAACCATTCTGAAGAGCAATTCTATGCCCAAATGGTTATAAAACTGTGCGTACCTTTTGATCCAGCAACACCACTTCTAGGTCTGTATCTCAAAGAGCTTCAATAAGGGAAGGAAGGAATCTATTTTTATCAAAAAATATATTTATGGCATCTCTTTTTATGGTGACTAAGAAATGGAAATTGAAGAGATGCCCATCAATTTATGAATGGCTGAACAAGTTGTGCATATGATTATAATGGAATATTATTGTACTATAAGAAATGACAAGCAGGATGATTTCAGAAAAGCCTGGAAAGACTTATATGAACTGATACAAAGTGAACAGAACCAGGAGAATGTTGCATACAGTAATCACAGTATTGTACAATGGATTGTAAACAACTTAGCTATTTTCAGCAACACAATGATTGGAGACAATGCAGACAGTGGAGAACTCATGATGAAAAATGCTATCCACCTCCATAGAAAGAACTGATGTTATCTGAAAAAAGACTGAAGCATACTTTTATTCCTTCCTTCTTTCTTTCCTTCCTTCCTTTCTTTTTCTGCCTTTTCTTGTTCGAGTTTTCTTGCACAAAATGACTGTGTATTGCATGATCACACATGCATAATCTATATCAGATTGCTTACCATCTGAGGGAGGGGGCAGGGAAAGAAAGGAGGGATAGAATTTGGAATTCAAAGCTTTAAAAACATATTTTAAATTTTAAAACTTTACATTTTACATATTTTAAAACTTTACATTTCTACTGAGTGTTTCAAAGGCTTCTCACTGGAGTGATGTTATGGAATAATTCTGGTAAATTAACATAAATGGGAAATGGGGCTAAAGAGAAAATAGACATTATTAATCTAAGGGGATAACTTTTGATTTATTTCATGCTGCTAATAGAAAAGGAAAAAGACATCTGTTCTACTGTCTTTTCCCTACCTTGTAGCTCAAACTTCTGCTAATAAAGTAAACATAGAATCTTAGTGAATAATTATGTAATTCTTTTATGTACAAAACTATCAAAGGAAACAACATATGTACAAGGTAGAGCACTTATCCAAATAAATTACACTTGCTCTCTTGTAAAGCTTATTTAAAATGGGATATACTTTTCATAAAGGAAAGAGAAGTTGATAGGGGTAATAATATAAGTATAAAGTATGAGCAAAGGTGGTATGTTTATTTTTTTTAATTATTCTCCATCTTCATGTCCTTCAATTTCCTTCCCCTCCTGGTTCTTTTCCACATTATCCTTCAGCCCTCTGGTCTTATAACAGTAGCATTTATCAGTAAGGAACAGGTGTAGATAGTTCTAGGAGGGTGCAAATCTGCCCTTCTATCTGCTGGTATCCAAGATGGCCAGTTTTCTCAACTGCCAACTTTTCTGAGCTTCCTGATTCCTAGTGGGAGATGAAACTTATTCTTTGGGGGTTCTCTCCAGAACACATGGTGTCAGGAAAGAGACAAACCTCAAAGAAGTATGGGAAGGTAGCAAGAAAGAACTACTCATAATTAGAAGCATGCAATCTATTCCCTGAGGAGTATAAGAATCTTAAGGTAACTCAGTGATACAGTGGATAGCCTGGAATTAGGAAGACCTGAGTTCAAATCCAACCTTGGATATGTACTAGCTGTATGACCTTGGGCAAGTCACTTAACTTCTGTTTGCCTCAATTTTCTCAACAATAAAATGAGTATAATCATAGCATCAAACTCACAGGGTTGCTGTGAGGATCAAGTGAGGTAATATTTATAAAGCTTTTAACACAGTGCCTGGCGTATAGTAAGCATTCTGTTATGCTAGTTATATCATTATATTATTATTACTTTTTCTTACTCTAAGTTACCTCTGCCAGTAGGACTTAGGTGTTTGTTGTCCTTCATTCTTCAAGAGAACCAAAATGACATCACTATGCTAGAATCAAGTTACCGCGTGTCTGACTGGCTGGTTAAACCAATACAAGCTCAGAATGTTCTATCACAGGTTGGGCACATTTGTCCATGTGAACATTTGGGGTGGATTCTCTAAATCTGAGCATCTCATGTTTCTTTTGAGCTATTTTAATTCTGCTTTGCTCATAGAGAACAGAACCTTCTCTGATGTGGACACGCCATGGTGGGCAGTCCTGTGCCAGTATCTCCCATGTTATACAACCTAAGGGAGACCTTGTATCACTTCTTCTGACCACCATGTCAGCATTTGCCCTGTGTAAGATCTCCATAAAATAGTCTTTTTGACAAATGTATGGTTTTTCATTCAAAGAACATGACCAGCCCATTGGGGTTGCACTTTCTGAAGTAGAGTTTAAATGCTTGGCAGATTAGTTGGAGAAAGGAGCTCAATGTCTGGTATCTTATCCTGACAGGTGATCTTCAGAATTTTCCTAAGATAATTCAAATAAAAGCGATTCATTTTCCTAGTACGGTGCTGGTATACTATCTGAGTTTCACAGATAACACAACAGCTCTGTATACCTTCAGTTTGATAATCAGTCTAATCTCTCTTCTCTCCCACACTTCAGAACCTCTCAAACACTGAGCTAGCTCTAGAAATATGTGTCAACCTCATTATCTATGTGTACACTCCTGGAAAGCATACTACCAAGGTAAGTGAATTTATCCACAGCATTCAATATTTCTCCATTGGCTATAACCAGTGGTTCCCTGTATGGATGGTGTAGTGGTGGCTGATGGAGCACCTGTGTTTTCTTGGTGTTGATTGTTAGCATAACCAACAGAGAATTAATCCATGCTTTGTTGCATCTCAGCTTCAGAGGCTGGATTGAGTGCACAATCATGTGTGAACAGAAAATCATGCACCAACACTCCCTCCACTTTGGTCTTTGACGAGTTTGCTTTTCAAGCTGAAGAATTTACCATCAGTGCAGTAGCTGGCCTTGATGCTGTGGTCATCCTTATTTGAAGGCATTTGACCACGTGACTGAAAATATTCTAATAAGCATGAGAGGAAGCACACAAATTTGTTTCACTCCATCGTGACTGGGAAAGCACAAGAGCATTATCCATTATCTAGAACCCAGGCAAGTATGTGATCATGAAATTGATGTAAAATGCTGATGAACTACAGGCAACCACATTTTGACATGATTTTCCATAAGCCTTCATAATTGATAGTATCAAAGGTCTTGGTCAGATCTACAAACATTTTGTACAGACCTCTGTTCTACTCATGGAATTTCTCCTGGAGTTGTTGGGCATCAAGTCAACCATTTGTTGTTCCTTTCTGAAATCACACTGGCTCTCAGGTAGATGACCATCTTCCAGATGAAGGATCAGTCTATTAAGGAGGATTCTGGCAGAAATCTTTCCATCAACAACTAAGAGAGAGACATATCACCCCCACTGATTGTCACAGGACAATCTATTTCCTTTACCTTTATAGAAATGGACAATGGAGGCATCCTTGAACTCCTGGGGGACAACCTCCTCTTGCCATATAGCCCAGAAAATTTGTCAGCTTTTGTATGAACAGTGGTTCCCCTGCCTTGTAAATCTCTGCTGAAATAGAATCAACACCAGGTGCTTTGCTACATGAAAGGAGTTAATGGCATTCAATACCTCCTCTTCAGTTGGAACTTCAGCTAGGGAGGACTGACTTCACCCTGAGGTAAAAGATTATTCATTGATGATGGTATGTTAAGAACACTATGGAAATGTTCAGCCCATCTCTCTAGGATCATGTCCTTATCACTAATCAGTGTGGTTCCATCAGCACTGAGTAGTTGTGATGCACCATAGGTCTTTATAGGGCATTATAAAAGAGCTTTGGATTGTTACTATCAGCATAAAACTGAATTTCATCTGCCTTCTTACTGAGTCGAGAATCCTGAATCTCTCTAAGCTTTGCTTGTACTTTACTTTTGACAGAATTAACTGTTGTTTTTTCAGAGAGGGATTTGAACTATCTTGCTAGTAAATCCTGTGGAATTCTTGTTTTTCATTTAGCATCTTCTGAATTTCCTCATCATTTTCATCAAACCAGTCTTTATGTTTGCAAGTGTTCTGACCCAGATGAGTAAATGTAGTGCTATACGCAAAATTTCCGAAAGTTGCCCACTGCTTTTCTGCTTCAAATAGGACTTGGAGTTTGAATGAAGGCAACTATGAGAGAAAAAGGATTTCCAGTGAGAGAGAGATTCCTTATAGATGTTGGGGTCCTTCAGATGCCTCTACTTATAGATATGACTTTGTACTGATTGTATCAATGCTCAAAAGAATCAAAAGGTGAAAGGACAGCTCCTTTTTTGCATAGGAGAGATGAGCATACAGAGTGTTCCTAGCATCTTAGGGAAATTTCAATCTATTAAGGCTTAATATTCATAATATTAATATCAATAATAGCTTAGGTTATTAGAAGTTAAAACTGAGTTAAGACTTTTGGAAAGTCCTATATACATAGGAAGAAAGGAAACTAATAGAAAGAGATTGGTAACACATGAAAGGGGATGATTGGTGAGTAAGGTCATGACACAGATGAGAAGAGGTGTGATTAAGTACAAAGCAGCTAGGTAACCAAGTGAATAGAGTGGAAGGCCTAGAGTCAAGAAGACTCATCTTCCTGAGTTCAAATCTGGCCTCAGATACTTACTAGTTGTGTGACCATGGACTTGACCTTGTTTGCTTCAGTTTCCTGATCTGTAAAATGAACTAGAGAAGAAAATGGCAAACCATTCGAGTGTCTTTGCCAAAAAAATCCCAAATGGAGACACCAAGAATCAGACCGAATAACTACATGGTAGAAAGGTTAGTCCAGGCCAGAAGGAGATCTGTATCATTTTATGAAGTTAAAGGAGTTTATAAGCTGAGTAAGGTCATAGAGACTTTTAGAGAAGAGAAAGGATTATAGGTACATTATGGGTGTGACAGTCTCTAAGCATTTACAAGTATTGTAGAATCTCCCTCCAGATTCACACTGAAGATTCTGGTCTAACTCCTCTCGACTCAATGCACAGATAAATCATAGAAAGAGTACAAAAGAGAGTAGTAATATAATCAATATCACTACAGGAATTAGTTTCCATTCCCAACACTGTCTCTACAAGGATTTTGTTTTATATGTATCACTGCATTAACAAATGCATAATTTTATTTTTTAAAAAACATCAACATTTAATCATTTATATATGTATGTTTTGCTATCAATTTGTTTTACCACTTCTAGGTTATTAATTCAATCAAAGTAACCAAAAGTAAAATCATGAAGTCAGAAAGATAAAAGCTTTAATATCATTTTACACTAGTCAAACTCTTACTTGATATTACAAAAACATCCATTTATGTTTGTCAGGTTTAGAATTTCAAGTAACAGTGACCAAATCTCAAACACAGTTTATCTAACTGTAGTGTTTATTGATGCCTAAGTGATTAGACTTCCTCATATGGGAGGCTGCAAAAAGACCCATGTATTTCACCTCAGTATCCTCCCCTGAGTCCCTACCTCTTTCTGGCCTGGGAAAATGAAACCATACAAGAAAGACCCAGAAATATGACTCTTTCCAGACTAGATTGTTATTAGAAGTTGTGAAGTTTTATTCTAAACAAAAGAAAGGAAATTGGAGCCTCTTAAGAAATGCACGTATACATATGCCAAAGAAGTCAAAGATATCAATAGAAATGAAAAATATATATATTCTAAATTGCTAATAATAAGAGAACATCAAGTTAAAAAAACTCTGAGGTACCATCCCACAATCATTAGATTGGCCAAGATGATAAAAAAGGAAAATGACCGATGGAGGAGGGGATGTGGGAAAATAGATACACTAATGTACTGTTGGTGGAGTTGTGTCCAACCATTGTGAACAGTGATTTGGAGTTATGCCTCCAAATCTATGAAAACGTGCCTAACCTTTGACCCAGCAACACCACTACTGGATCTATACCACAAAGACATCAAAAAAGTGAGAAAAGGGCTTCTATGTACAACAATATTTATAGCAGTTCTTTTTGTGGTGGCAGAGAATTGGAAACTGAGTGTATGGCCATCAATTGGGGAATGGCTAAACAAGCTATGGTATACAATGTGATGAAATCTAGTGTGCTGTAAGAAGTGATTAAGGAAATGGTCAGAAAAATCTGGGAAGATTTGTATAAACTAGTGACAAAGTGAAATGAGCAGAAATGAGAACAATTTACACAGTAACAGCAATATTATAACGATAATCAACCCGGAAAGATTTAGCAAGTATTAATACAATGGTCAACCACAGTTTCAAAGGACTCATGAGAAAACATGATATCCACCTCCAGAAAGAGAAATCTGAGTACATACTAAAGTATATTTTTCTCTTTCTTCTTTTTTTGGAACATGGATAATGTGGCAATATGTTTTTAATGACTTCATATATGCAAAAAATGTTGCATTTCTTACCTTCCCAATGGAAGTGAAAATGGAAGTGGAAGGAAGGAGAGAATTTAGAAATGAAAATAAGAATCATTTTTTAAAGAAAGAATAAGCATATTTCCTGTAGGACTGTGAAACAAACACTGGCTCTCCATGTGAGGCCTGGAGGTTCAAACCTTATCTCTGATATTTGCTTGCTACCTGTACAAGCTACTTGACTTCCCTGGATCTCAATTTCTTGATATGGAAAAAGAGGTGATTGGACTAGAAAGCCTTTAAAGCTCCTTATGGCTCTATATGATCCTGAATATACTCCAGCTGTTTTCGTTCACTTACTACCCTTTTCCTTCTGGAGAAAGAACCTGGTCTAAACAGCATTCCTTACCAGCTTTTCACAACTGATCATGTTATTTTAAGAGAGACAGAGACAGACCGAGACAGAGATAGAGATAAAGAGAGGAAAAAATAGACTATTTTTTTCATTCCACAAAAATTTATTGCAAACTCACTATGGACTTGGTTGTGTGCTAGATATGAGGGAGGAGGTAGGGTGGAGACAGGCTACAAAAACATAAGTCCTCTGCCTTCAAAGAGCTTACAATCTTTGAAGGGAGACAAAATTTTCACACTTGAGACAATCAGGCATGAAACTATAGCGAATAATACAAAACAAAGTGTTAAAACAATGTGTTAGACTGAATAATCAAGACTTAATACATGGTACAGTGAAAACATAGGACCCTTCACAAATTTGTGTGGGCATACTATTCCTAAGATATTTTTCCAAATAAGATGCATTTTGCTCAGTTTTGGAGTAGTTTAAAGAATGGTTTTCAAAGTGACACATGTTTCTTGTTTTCTTTAATATTTCATCTGAGAATTTACAAACAAGAGGCTCTAGCTATAAAGCAGGCCTGTAATTCAGTAGTTACCTCCAACCCTAAAGAGCTGTGTTGCCTAATATGGAATTTTAGTGTTACTGAAAGATGCTAGATTGGCAGCGGGAGAGATTGAAATCATCTGCTTTTCCACAAAACACAAGCCTAAGCAATAGCAATACAAATTTCCCAGACACCTCACCCACTGTTGGGCCTCAAAACAGAACCTTGTAGGCTCTTTTTAAAAGATTGGGAAGTTAAGAAAAATGCAATAAAATATTTTTACAATAAAACCTATGAGCAGAATTTTACAGTCAAGACTGAGACAATGTTTAACTGTTAGTCTAGAGTATGTCCAAATGATCCTATCAGAATCAGACCAGACTTTCAAAAATGTGGTTGGAAGTCAACTTATAGATTCTGGTTGTCTTGGTTTGGTTAACTCCTATTTAGGTCTCCAATATAAAAAGTAAAATGTGGGGAGAAAGGGTTCAGAAAAGGTTTCATATAAATGGTCATATTCAAGCCATGTCTTAAACGAAGAGCAAGATTCCATGAAGTGGAGGTGATTAGTGAGTGCATTATAAGTTCAAAGACATGGAGAGAGTTGATAAATATTATGTGAGAGAAAACCAGGGGCAGCCAGATCATATAGTCAATAGGGCACCAACCCTGGAGTCAGGAGGACCTGGGTTCAAATCTGTCCTCAGACCCTTGACATAACCTATGTGACTTTGGGCAAGTCACTTAACCCTAATTGCCTTGCCTCCCCCAAAATCGGGAAGGAAAACCAGTTTCTCTGGATCACAGAGTGCAGAAGGGAAAGTCAATTGTGGTGAGCCTGGAGCAAGATTACAAAGAGCTTTCACAGCTGAACAGAAGAATTTTTATTTTGTCCTAGAAGGCAATGAGGAGGTACTAGAGTTAATTGATTAGGGGAGTCTGATTTCCACTTAAAGAAAATCATTTTGACAACAATATAAGATGACCTGGAATGAGGAGACTCTTGAGGCAGGGGAACCAAATAAACTGTACTGCGCATCATAAAGTCCAGTTACGTGGTTATTAAAGAAGATTTACTGATAAAGAAGAATTAACTGTTGGGTAATTCAGAAAGATTGTATGAGTTCTACAGGGCGAGGACTTAAAGGGTATTTCCAGACTGCAAGTTCTTTTTTGAAAGTCTGACCCCAATCTACTGTCGTATAAGAGTTTCATGAAAGACAAATCATGAAACTTTCATCAGGAGAAAAAAATCTAAAGCCAGCAAAAAAACTGACCTATGAAAAACTGCAGAATGGAGCAGAAAAGACATGGTTGTTTCAAAGCAGATGCACAAAAACCACTGACTTAAAAGACAAATAAGGTTCAAAAGTTCAAAAATATATCCTAATTTCGTGTGTGTGTGTGTGTGTGTGTGTGTGTGAGGTCACAGTGATTCACACAGCAGTAATAGACCAGAGAGAATTCTGCTCCTGCAAAGGACACTTTCAATAATGTTTTAAGGCATCAAGGGATGATATGGAAATAATCATCAAGAATATAAAAAACATAGGCAGGATAGTGAATTTGGGTGACATTACACTCAAAGTTCACATTTATAATGAGTTGTCAAGGGAAGCCCCCTCATTTCACAGGAGTCGGTGGAGACTGATTCCAATTTTCAGTGAAGCCTTCAAATCAACATAGCAGGCCTATGTGTGTCTTGGAGCCCAGAAGGATTTATGGGGTAAATAGAAATGACTGAGAATCACTGAGTTTTAGAGTTGTAAGCAATGAGTTTCCCAAACAAAACATTGCTAGAAGATTTCCCCAAATTCCAAAGCTAGCTTGGAACAAAAGTCAAAAGGAAGGCCAGACATATACTCCACTGAAGCTGCTTTTATGAATAATGTGATTTAAAACATGCAAAAATAAAAGTTATATATTGCACCAACAAGGGAAAATGAACTCATGAGAAGCATAAGAAAAAATACTGGTGTCCTCACAGCAGAAGGCGAAAAGATAAATGGTTACAGAGCTGTAAGCAGGAATATTTTCAACTGAAGCAAAGCAGTCAAAGTTGCTGCTGGGGAGGCATGGGTGGCTGCCCAATGCCCTACAATAAGCATCAGAGCTGGAACCTGAATCCAAATGCCACCTTTCATGTGAAGCCTTTTCTGATCTCAATTACTGTGCCCACTCTCCCTAAACTCTTGGTGTTTATTTTGTATATACTTAATCATCTATCTATCTATCTATCTATCTATCTATCTATCTATCTATCTATCTATCTATCCATCCATCTATCTATCTGTCTGTCTGTCTATCTAATTCACCCCAAATAGAGCATAAGCTCCTTGAAAGAAGGGCCTCTTTCATTTTTTTCTTTGTACCTCCAGCACCTATCACAATGCCTGGCAAATAGTAGGCACTTATTAACATTTACAGATTGTCTTCAAATGCAATTTATTATTCCATTTTTTCATTATTTCTATTATTCTATAGTTTCTTATTTTACAGATATGGAAACTGAGGCCGAGAGATTAAGTGACTTGTCTGGGTTCACAGTTTCTAACTGAAAAGATCTAGTATGGTAACTGTTGAAGGTCTATTGGGTAGGATCAGATTCAATCTGCTTGGTCCCTGATAGCATCATAAGGACCATTATGTACAGAGAAACTAAGTCAGGCTTGAGGGAAAAAAGCTATTAGAAGTAGTGAGATCCTTTTAGGGAAGGTTTTCAAGCAGACTTTATGATCACTTGTTGGGGACATTGTAGGGGAATTCTTATAGAGATACATGTTGAACTAGATGGGTTTTGAGATCCTTTTCATCTCCGAAATTGTACAGTATAACCTGAACACCATATGAAGCATCAGAGAACTTTAAGGAGAAAAGGGCTGAGGATTTTAAAGGAAGATGAGAGAACTGAACCAACCAACACTGAGAGCTGAGGTAGAAGTGAGGATGAGTCAGATTTGGGGGATAATCAACCCGGGAGAAGGAGTAGTCCAAGTTGTGACTCCTTGAGTGAAGACTGAGAGAGAGATCATAGTATCATAAATTTATATCTGGAAGGGTCCTCTGAAGCCATCTAGTCCAAAATTCTCATTTTAAAGATAAGGAAGCTCAGGCCTAGGGATGTCACTTAATTTGTCATATCAAAGGAATGCTGTCTGTTAAAGAGTCCTTAGAAATGAGAACCCTAGGGGTAGTGGTTGGAAGCTTCAAAACAGATAGAACTGATAGAAAATTTAAGGCAATTTTTGGGGGTTACAGTTGCTACAGTGACAGATCCTTCTAAGGAGAAAGTCATCCTCATCTTGGTAGGTAGCCTGAGTCACAGCTCCACTATCCCGATGGCAGGTATGGCTGTGAATGGCTGTATAACCACTAAAAAAAAAAAAAAAGATTAATTGCAAGATGACCAAAATGAGAATTTGGGCCCCTTAGGTATCATTTATGAGTTCTGGATTTGCAAGTACAATGTATTATACAGAACTACTATTCCAAATCCCTTTCCTACTGGCACTCTGAGTCTCTAGAAAAGTGATTACTAAGTCCCTTCAAGGTTCTAAAGTTATGGACTGGGGCAGGGGGGCTTTATAATTCTATTGCTCACAAGCCCCTACCCGTGCACTAACCTCCATTATTACCAGTGGATTAGTCAACTAGATTTAATTAGCTTTTAGAAGCAGAGGCTTTCTATACAATGTTAATTGTAGTTAAAATGTAGTTAATGCAAAATGACTGTTTGGAAGTCTGTGATACACTCTCCCACAAGTATATAGAGTCCTAGGGAAAGTGGGCTCAAGCTTAAAATACATGTTGTAAAGAGAGTAATGCAAAACTTTAGGAATTCCCTTTTCTGGAAGACTGGAGATATTTTCTTAGGTTGCATAGCTTTTATGCCATGCCTAAGGCAATTCTCTGAGAATCTAAGTTGTAAAGGTGTTCATCTACTTTGGTGATAGTATTTCCATTCCAGGAGCTCTTTACATTGATAAAAGCTCAAGTCTGGGTTAAAAAAAAAGATATTTTCAATAGAAATAATTGATATGGCCTATTGTCATTGACACTTATGAAAGACTACAGGTAGTAAATCAGCATTTATCATGGCCCCACTGTGCACAGTTCAGTAAGGAAACAGATTATAGGATAACAATATGGATTTGTTACATAGCATAAGTAGAGGTGCTTAAAGGTGGATAGTTTGAGGGCTCCACTGGAATCCTTCTAGCCAAGAGAACACAAAGAAGGCCTCCAACATGTTTGGTGGACTCTCAGATGTGAGTTTATAAGAGAGCACGGAGAAAAGGCAAGAATGGACTTGGTAGACATTAATGAGAATAATGAGAATATCCATTTAAAACATCAAAGATCCATTTGACTATTGTATACTAAGCATTTAAGGAAGACAGTGGTTTGATCTAAGGTGGAAAGAGCACTGGATTCAGAGTCAGAGGACTTGGAGTCAAATCTCTGTTTCAATGTTTAGCAGGTGGATCACTATGGACAATGGTGGACAACATGTCCTGATCCTCAGTTTCTTCATTTGTAAATTGGGGTGCTTGTCCTATCTCTATGTTATGATTGTGAGGAAAGTATTTTGCAAATATTGAAATACTATATAATTGTGAGCTATTATTATTAAATGATATAGGCTTCAGTCAAACTGGGACCTGTTAAAGATCTTAGCACAAAAAGGCTGAGGTTCCCCACTGCATCCTGAGCCATCTCCATTCATCCTGATCTATATCTGGCCACTGGACCCAGATGGCTCTGGAGGAGAAAATGAGGCTGGTAACTACACAGCACTCCCTCACTTAAATCCAATTTAATTTCATGGCGTGTCATCATCTTTCTGAAATCATAGTCCTCTTTAAGAATGAAGGACAAGGTGATCTGAGGCAGTGGCCAAACTGTGGCATCTCAGGTATACCAGCCCAGACCAGGAATCTAGCAGAACCGAGCAAATGAGAGCCTGGAGTCACAGGTAATTGCAACAGCTGCTCCTGAGACTATCAGCCCACAGATTAAATGTCTGTAAGTCACCTATTTGAATTTCCAGGAGCCAAAATGGTGGAGTGATTGGTAAATGCTCTACCCCTCCCCTTGCTGACCTTGAAAGATCCATAAAGTATTTCCCCAGGAAAAATTCTGGAATAGTAGGATCAGCCAAAGGGGCAAACATATCTTAGCCTATGAGGCTAGGAAAATTGCAAAAGGGGATGGAGGGAGTCCATCTTGCTGTGGCTAAAGGAGACCAGTGCAGGTCTAGAGTTGTCCCAGACAGCCTCACCTCAGCAATCCAGGAAGAAATCCCAAGCCCCAGGAGAGTGGAGCCTTCAACCTCCAATACCAGGACCCCAGGTGTGCCTCAGCAACCCAGGGAAATTGGGAAGACACTAGCACAGATAGAATCACCAGCCTCTGAGCTTGCCTATGCTCTAGCTTAGCAGAGGAGACCTCCAGTGGCCAGACCAACCCTCCTGAAGATTTAATGCAGCTAACTCCAGAGTAACTCTGGGGAAACTCAGAAAGACTTCACCTGACCTTTGTTTTTTCATACCAGCAAGCTCAGCACCAACTAAGCTGCAGAATTTTTGTGTGTGTGTTCTTCCTTAGTTGCCAAAGAAGACCATGCCATTAGAGGAATAATGACATGACTTGTGCTATACTTCGTTTTGAGTGAGGGAGGGCTGTGTAAGTCACTAGCCTCACTTCTCCTCCAGAGCATCTGAATCCAGTGACCAGATATTAACTCAAGATGAGCCAATTGGGGTTAAGTGACTTGCCCAAGGTCACACAGCTAGTGAGTGTCAAATGTCTGAGGTGAGACTTGAACTCAAGTCCTCCTGACTCCTGCACTGGTGCTGTATTCACTGCCCCACCTAGTTGCCCCCATGCTGCAGCATTTTAGCTTCTAGCTGAAAGAACCAGAGGCCACAACACACAAAGTCTCAAGTTCAAGGCAGAATAACTGTGGGACAAAGCCCCTTATAGCCTAGAAGCAGAGATCTACTTTAAAAGTCAGGATAAAGGTGATCATCATGAGTAAGAAGGAAAACAGAAAAGAAAAGGCCATAGAATCTTTCTATGGGGACAAGGACCAAAACCAGAATATCAAAGAGGCCAATATTGAGACTGTACTCCCATCTGAAACTTCAGTAGGGGATATGAACTGGTCTCAAGCACAAAGAGCATTCTTGGAAGAGCTAAAGAAGAATTTTAAAAGCCAAATTAGAGAAGTAGAAGAAAAACTGGCCAACGATTTTTAAAATGTGAAAAAAAAATCACAAAATAATTTAAAAGGAAAATTGGACAAATGGAAAAGGAAGCACAGAACCTAACTGGAGAAAATAACTTCTTAAAAGGAACAATTGGACAGATGAAAAAGGAGATGCAAAAGTTAACTGAAGAAAATAATTTGATAAATATTAGACCAGGGCAAGTAGAAGTTAATGACTCTATGAGAGATCAAGATTCAGTCAAACAGAATCTAAAGAGTGAAAAGATAGAAGAAAATGTAAACTATCTAATGGAAGAACAACTTACTGACCTAGAAAGTAGATTCAGGAGAGAAAAACCTAAGAATTATTGGTCTACCAGAAAGCCAGGATGAAAAAAAGACCCTGGACAATATCTTCCAAGAAATCAAGGAAAACTGCCCAGAAGTCCTAGATCCAGAGGGCAAAATGGTCACTGAAATAATCCACCATTCATCTCCTGAAAGGGATCCCAAACTAAAAACACCAAGGAATATTGTCGGCAAATTCCACAACTGTCAAGTGAAGGAGGAAATACTGCAGGCAGCAAGAAGGAAACCATTCAAATATCAAGGAGCTACAGTGAGGATCAAACAGGACCTTGCAGTTCCTATAATAAAAGATCAAAGGAATTGGAAAATGGTATTCTGTAAGGCAAAGGAGCTGGGACTAGAACCAAGGATCAATTACCCAGCAAAGCTGAACATAATATTTCAGGCAAGGCAAGACATTCAGTGAAATAAGGGATTTCCAGACCTTCCTGATGAAAAGGCCAGAGCTCAATAGAAAATTCGATCTTCAAACACAAGTCTCAAGAGAGGCATAAAAAGGCAAACGGGCGGGGGGGCGGGGCGGAACTTGTTATTCAATATGGGCAAACTGTTTACATCCCTATAAGGGAAGATGATACTTATTAATCTTGAGAATTGTATATTTATCATGCTATATAAAAGGGATATACATAGAGGGGGAGGGTATAAAGTAAATGACGTGATGATAAAAATGTGATTTAAGGGTGTGATGTGATGATAAAAATGTGATTTAAGGGTTTAAAAGGATTGCAACAGGAGATGTGAAATGGAGGAGGCAGAAAATGGTAAATTACATCACAGGAGGAGGCACAAAAATATATTACAGTAAAGGGAAAGAGAGGAGGGAGATGAGCATTGTTTAAGATTTACTCTCATCTGATTTGGTTCAAGGAGGGAACAACAAAGTCAGTTAAGTATAGAAATCTAATTAACTCTAGGCAGTAAGAGAGGAAAGGGGAAAGAAAAGAGAGGGGAGGCTAAAAGGGAGGGAAGAAGTAGTAAGGGGAAAGGAGGGTAAAAGGGAGAGTAAAGGTAAAAGGTTGGAGCAGAATTTATTATGCTTCATTGGATGTAAAAAAAGAAAGCAGGAGTAGCAATACTAATCTCAGACAAAGCACAAGCAGAAATAGATCTAATCAAAAGAGATAAGGAAGGAAACAATATCCTGTTAAAATGCACCGTAGACGATGAAGCAATTTCATTACTAAACATATATGCTCCATTTTCTTTTGTATTTTGTTTTATAGTTTCTCCCATTCATTATAATTCTTCTATTCAACATAACTATAGTGAAATTGTATTTAATAGGAATGTATGTGTAAAACCTATATAAGATTTCAAACCATCTCAGGAAGGGAGTAGGGAGGGACAGGGAAAGGAAGGGGAGAGAGGGGAAAAATATAAGATATATGGAAGTGACTACAGAACACTGAAAACAAAATAATTATTAAAAAAAAAAAGAATGAAAGAGAAAGAGCAACAGATGTTATGGGGAGTAACATAAAGAGGAAAGGGTTGATTCCTGTCTCAAAGAGGCTACCTGGGGCAGAGAAGACATGCATTAAGATTAGTGATAGGTATAGAGATTTCTATATCCCTGTAGAAATCTGAATGATGATGGGATAGACACTAATCAGGGAAGAAAGAATTAGCTCTGTAAATTAGCTGGGTCTGAAAAGAGTCAAGAAGTTTCACTTTTAGTCAACCCATAAAACCCACGGTTATCACTGAGGAAAACCATCTGGAACTACCCCTTCTGAGCTTTCCCACACAGTCAGCCTGCTAACCTTGATGTTCATTTTATCATGATTTTCCCTGGGTATTGAAAAAAAATCATGGAACAAGGGAATAGGAAGGAAAGTCTTTGCATTTGATCAGACATAAACCAGGAATTCTCTCGAAGGAAGTCCTAGTCTGATATTTGAAGGATTGAGAGAAAATAAGGGTAGGAAAATACCTGGAAGGGACAGTGGTGTTGTGAAAGCTTATTCAGAACTGGGGGATTCTCGGTTGTTTAACAAGAGTGAAGAAGTAGCTTAAGGAGAAAGAGACTGATGAGGTCAGAAAGCGAGGGATGAAAAATGAGAGTTAGGAGGCAAGAAGGTCCCAACATAAATACAGAAGCTAGTATTGTGTAGTTGATGTCATAGTCAGTCATAGAGAAAATATTTCTTAAGCACCTACTATGTACGGGGCACCACCTCCACAAAGATCCCTGAGGATGAAAGTAAAGGAAAAAATCAAAGAAGTTTGGAAGAGGGGTATGGAGGAGAAGGAGTATGGGGGATGAGTTCTACTTTATATACGTTGAGTTGAAAAAAATAACAGAAGGTATTAGGTAGAGCTGTTCATAAGCAGCCAACTGTGATATGGAACTAGAATTCAAGAAAAAGATTAGTGTGAATTTGTAAATTATTTGCACAGAGATAATAATGGAACCTCTGGGAGGAGGTGAGATTCCAAACACAGAGAGAAAAGGAATGAGCTCTGCAAGACACCAATTTTTGCAAAGTGGGTTGACAAAGGAGAGGCAATATGGTAAGGTAAATAGAATGCTGAAGTTGGGAGTCAAGAAAATCTGGGTGAGAATTTATTAACCCAGACATTTGCTAGATGTCACTTTCCCTCTTTAGGCCTTAATTTCTCATCTGTAACATGAAGGTAATAATTGCATCAACTTTTCAGAGTATTTTGTGAGAACCAGAGGACATAATGAGTGTAAAACGCTTTGCAAACCTTAAAGAACTGTATGAATATGAGAGAATGATAATGATGATGGTGATGGTGATGATGATGACTATGGCGCAAAGGAAACAGAGAAAGAAGAGTCAGATGAATAGAAAGAGTACTCATAAGAAAGAGATGATCAACAGTGTCCAAAAAAGCCCAAACAAACTTGCGTTAGGTAACAAATAGATCATCTTAAACCAGTATCTCGTAATGACAAGGTTCAAGTTAGAGCCCGTGCTTTGAATTCTTAGTGAAAAGCACTGATAATAAATAAGAATCCAAAAAGAAGGAAAAGAGATGTAAAACTAAATTTCATCTGCGGACTTTATCAGAACATTATGGACAGATCTCCTCAGTACTTCTACATTTTAAATCCCCAAATTATAACATCCTTTTGGGTAAAGAATTTATCTTGTAGTATCCACAGTATCTAAAACATATTAGTAACTATTTCTTTTTTAAATGAGTATATTTTTATTTCATTTTTCTCAGTACGTGTGAAACAATTTTTAACATTCATCTTTTATAGTTGTTGAGATCCAAATTCCCTTCCTCCTTCCTTCCTTTTCTCCATATTTCCGTGTTAGCCATGTTGCAAAACACAGACCAAAAAAGAAAGGAAAGATTAGAAAAAGCAGGAAAAAGGTATGCTTCGGTCTACAGTCAGACCCCATCAATTTTTTCTCTGGAGGTGGATAGCATTTTTCAACCTAAGTCTTTCATAATTGTCTTGGATCATTGCATTGCTGAGAATAGCAGTGGATATAACGTTGCTGTTACTATATACTCTCTTCTGGTTCTGCTCACTTCAGTTTGCATAAGTTTGTATCAGTCTAGCCAGGTTTTTCTGAAACAATCCTGTTCAGCGTTTCTTATAGCACAATAATATTCCATCATAATCATAATGACAACTTGTTCAGCCTTCTCCCAACTGGTAACCATCACTTCAATTTCCTATCCTTTGTCACCACAAAAAGAGCTGCTATAAATGTTTTTGTACATATAAGACTTTTCCTTTTGTTCTGGTCTCTGTGGGATAGAGGTCTAGTAATGGTATTGCTGAGTCAAAGGGTATGAAGTTTTATCCTGCTTTGGGCATAGTTCCAAATTATTCTCCAAATTGTTTACATCAGTTCACAACTCCACCAAGTGTCCCTATTTTTTCACATCCCTTCCATCATTAGTTATTTTTCTTTTGTCATATTACACAATCTGATGGGTGTGAAGTGCTACCTAGAGTTGTTTTAATTTGTATTTTTCTGATCAATAGTGATTTAAAACATTTTTATCCTATAACTATAGATAGTTTTGATTTCTTCTATAAACTGCCTGTTTATATCCTTTGACCATTTATCATCTGGGGAATGACTCACATCTTCATAAAATTGACTTAATTTTCTACATATTTGAGAAATGAGGCTTTTATCAGAGAAATTTGCCATAAAAATTTTCTCCATTTTCCTGCTTTCCTTCTAATCTTGACTGTATCAGTTTTATTTGTACAAAACCTTTTTAACTTAATGTGTCAAAATTATCCATTTTGTATCCCACAATGCTATGTCTTATTTGGTCATAAATTCTTCTCTCAGCCATAGATCTAATAGGTAAAGTATTGCTTGTTCCCCTAGTGATATCACCCTTTATTTCTAAATCATGTACCTAATTTTGACCTTCTCTTGGTATATGGTATGAGATGTTAGTCTACAACTAGTTTCTGCCTCAGTAACTATTTCTTGAATTAAAGTAACTTTCTTCTCCATGCTTTCTGGATCAGAAATGAGTTTTCATTCTATTGCTCTATGAGATAATAACATGTTCTCAAACCACAGTTTGTTCTAATTCCTGTATCAAACACAGGCTATGCTTCAGGTTAGTGTTCATGGATTTATACTCTGATCAGTTTCAGAGGGAGTCAGGTTTGGCTTGATCATCAAGATGATAAGAAAATGAGTATGCTCTAGCCCTTTCTAAAAGAAAGAAGTTTTATCCCAGGAAAGTCAATGCATGTTATACCCAACTTTACAGTACAAAACAAACTTTGAGAGGCTGTTGAATGCTTTGGGAAATTAAATCAAAATTGGGTTTATTTATTCATAGTATCTGAACATAAGCTGAGTTGTTCTCATCCTCCCAGAATCTTTCCTAAATTATGAGATTTCCATGAGTTCCTTCTAGTCAGTTGAAAATCTGTAACATGCTTTCCTTTCTTTGCTTTCACAGTTGCAAAACAAATCAATAAATATTTATTGCTTGCTTATTAAGCAACAGAATGGATACAATGGTCAATGAGAACATAGGACATGTTTCTGCTCAAAAATATCTTAGAAATAATAATAAAAGATATTCCAACAAAAATGGAACAATTTGTTATGCTTTTCTGATACTCTGGCATCTCATGTAAAATGTTGCTTTCTCTCTCAAAGCAGCATTTTTCAGGTTCAAAGCTAGCAAAAGAAGATAATTAAAAAATAGCTCCATATCTTGACTACATTCCGTCAGACAGAGTTAGTCATAGCATTGCAAAGTCCTGTATCTGACATACACCGACTGTGTGATCCTGGGAAAGTCATTTAACTGCTCAGACCTCTAGGCAACTCCCTAAGACAGGGGAACTTAATCTTAACTGTGCCATACATTCCATAAAGACTCCTCAGAATCACTTTTCAATGACTATAATAAAATAAATATTACTACAAAGGAAACCAGTTATGTTGAAATATGCTTATCAAAATATTTTTAAAACATTTTAAGTTTTACTTTAAAAATATTTTTAAAATAAATTCACAGACTCTAGGTTATGAATCGCTGCTCTAAGACTGTAAGTTGCAGAGCTAGTACCAATCTACATCAATGAAATCACAGGACTCCTTCCCTCCCATTCCCAATAACTTTTTAAAAGCTGTCAGATGAAAGAAAGAAAGGGAAAGAAAGAAAAGAAACTAGGATATGGAGGTTTATATTTTGACCACCAAGTGACTCATCTCTGATTAGATATGGGGCACCCCAGTATGATTCAGGTGTTCAATTTGTATCTGTGACTGTGATATCCAATTTAACTTTCAAAAGTGGAATAAAGCATTCTGAAAAAAATGTTCAGAAGGGCATAGACATGCAGTGTAGTGTTGGTACTACTGTGTTAAATTTCATATATTCTTTTAAAAATATGCTGCACCTAATATAAATTCATAGTTTCATATAAATTCTATTTCTCTTCTTTGTTCATGGAAATGGGTATGTTCAATAATGTTTGTCAAGTTGAACTTTTTAAAAAGTTATATTTTTCAAAAGTGCAAAAACATCCAAAAAATAAAGCATACTCAAAGTAATAATTCCCTTATCTCAGGATCTTCAATTCCCTCTTCATATGGAATTCTCTATAATTAACTTTCCTAAGGGACTCCATCAAGGAGAGAACACTTCTGAAAAACATACAGTATAGTAATCTTAAAAGAGTAGCCTACTCACAGCTGAGCAGATTAATCAATTGGTAATGATCCCAACATCTGCTTGCAAACTCAGAAGTAAGATCTGAACCTGAGTCCTTTGATTTCAGAGCCCCTGTGCTTACTACTGCATCATGTTATTTGAAAAATATTTCAGTTTTTAAGGCTAGGGATAGGACTGAACCTGTGATGTTGTTGATATGGAAAATTCCCAGGTGAGCAAAATTCCCCTACTAGGGCTGGTAAATCACCTTCTCTGCAATGTTTACTCTTTGAAAGTTGCATAGAACATTGAGAGGTTATATGATTGTTTTTCCTGAGTCACATAGCATTTAGCAAAGTGCCTAGTATATAATGGGCATTTGATTAATGGTTATTGAATTGAATATGTCAAATGGGAGACTTGAACTCAGGTCTTCCGACCACCAAAGTGAAACCTCTGTTCACTAGGCCATGCTGCTTCTTATTTCAACTTTATCTCTCAAAATTACATTTCTTACCATTTCATCTGGCAGGGTTTTGGAATTCTCTTTTGGATGCTAGTACCCTGATATTTTCTCTCTTTGTAAAATTTTTTCTTCTTACTGGGTTTTTTGGACAAATCTTACATTGATTTCTAAATCTATCCCCTTTCCCTGACCCAGGAGGGAATCATTCCTTGCAACAAAGACTTTAAAAGAAAGAGAGGAAAAAGTCAGTTCGGAAAAACCAATAAACATCAGCCTGGACACATCAGCTGTGTCTACCAGTATATATAATATTCCACACCTATAGCCTGCCACCTGTGTAGCAAAGAATGAGAGGCTCATTTTCTCAACTCATCTCCAGGGTCAAAATTAATCATTATCATTATTCAGTGCTTGGTTTCCTTCTTTGTGGTTCTTTCCATTTACATTTTTGTGGTCATTGTGTATATATATATATATATATATATATATATATATATATATATATATATATATATATATATATATATTGTCCTGGTTCTTCTTACTATACCTCTTTCAGTTCATTTAAGTCTTTCCATACTTCTTTGTATTCATCATGCTTGTCATTTCTTGAAGCACAATAATATTCCATTGTGTATGTTTGTTCTTTGTTGCTGAAGAAGACCACGCCATCAGAGAAATGGTGACATGACTTACATCTGACTTTGTTTTGAGTGAGGGAGGGTTGTGCAGATCACTTCTCCTCCAGAGCCATCTGAATCCAGTGACCAGATATTTATCAGTATGACTGGAGATTTCTAATTACTACCTCCTTGGGATATTTGCCTGGGTCAAAATATATGGGTGTTTTAGTCAATTTTTATCACAACTTCAATTGCTTCACAGAATGATGTGCTGGAACCAGCTCAAGAGAACTGATTGTTACCTTTTTATTGTGAGCTTTTACATCTTGAAAGTTATCAAATCCTTAAGAAAGTAATGGATAAAGTGATATTAACAGACTAAGAAGTATACCCTATATATATATGTGTGTGTGTGTGTGTGTGTGTGTGTATACATATGTATGTTTACCAGTTGTTAAATATTTACCAGGACATGCCTATATTAATCCACAGCAAGATCAGAAGGAAAGCAGAAAATGGATATTTTCTATTATTTATGGTCGTTACATATAAAATATTTTGTATTTTCAATTATCTTACCTTGGAGACGTTTTAAAGTCCAAATGAATAACATACTGAGCCAGGAAAGCATTTCCAATGTTGCTATTTTTAACTATACATTATACATATGTATGTATAAAATATATACATGCATGCATGCATCCATATACATATGTAGGTGTATATGTGTATGTGTGTGTATATATGTATATATATATAAAATCTCAAGTTCTGAAGCACATATTATCCTACCCTTGCCCCATTTCTTAAGCAACAGAATGCTCATGAATTATCTGCTTTTGCAAAATAATTTTCACTCCTATGTGAAGCCGTTCTGAAATATTGCCATCTGGTGGCAATGAAAGGAAACAGAGGAAACATTTGTGCACTTAATTACCCAGATGCATTTATTTTACAAATAATAAAATAAACTTCTACCAACAAATCTTTACACAGGAAATAAATGAAAGTGTCATTTCAATAATACTGCCTTCCATTCCAATATCAGATAATTATGTTCCTCTGTAGAAAATATTAACTTGATGGAGACAGAGTATTATGGGTCTGATGACATTAGAATTAAAGCATCAAATAATCCTCTGTACGATTGGTTTGTCTAGTTCCTTGCAACTGCTATAGCTATTTCAATCAGTTGTTGCTTTCATCCCACATGAGACTGTTCCAAAGTTTGACCTCTCCCTCCCCCCAACTATAATAATTAGAAGCAACTGATGTAAAGAATTAATGTAGTTGATCAAGGTTCCTCCCAAACTGAATAAATAGATTAGCCACAAAAAAAAAATAAAGTTTAAATTACCAGCCTATTTTTTCTTCTTCTTTGTCATCTCATTCTTCATTAAACAGGTAAAAGAGATAATGAAATCACCAACAGCTTATATTACCTACTGTTAAATGACTGGGGAAAGGGGATAGGAAAGAAGGTTAATGGTATTACCCAGGAAGTTATAGGATGAGAACCTAAGAGCTGGAAAGGACAATAGAAAGATCCAATCCAATCCCCTAGTTTTGCAGATGAACAAACTGAGGTACAGAAAAGATAATTAACATGCCCCAAATCACACAGGTATTATGTGACTCAGGCTCCTTTCACTTCAAACCTAGCTTCTTTGACTTTGGACATCCAGCTCCTTTGACTTCAAAGATACTATTTTTTCCAATGTTCCAGCCTGCCTCTTTGTCTGCCCAGGACCGCTTAATTTCATTTCAACAAATATTTATTAAGTTGTGCTGAGTACACGGCATTATGCTAAGTACTGAGAACACAAAGTAAGATGTGGTGCTGGCCCACCTCTTGAAGCACTTACAAGCTAGTCTAGCCTAGAGAAGGGCTTTCTCCAATCTGTATCATTATCTTTGTAATTATTCCTATGCCTTGTTTCAACGAGAGTCTTCTGGGCTGAGAGAACAAAGAAGTCACAGGAAGCTGAGGAATAGAGGGGAAGCTGAGTCAGAGTGTCTCACTGACAGGATCAGAATCAGAGAGAAAGGGGAGCCAGAAATGACAATAGTGCAGCTCAACTCCTTACTGGAGGCTGCTGCCAAATCCACTCTGCTTTGTGAGGTCCCTTTCAGGACAATACTGTCAACCTTGGGAGAAGTGCTATTATGACATATAAAAAGGTTTCTTAGTTTCTGGGTAATTAATAATTTTATTAATTATGGCTAGTGAATAATTAGTCAAAGGATGGTGATTTGGCTTTCTCTCATAAACCAAAGACCCCTTCATGGAAGCCTCTTGACACTTAAAAACCCTTGGAAGGGTGGGTATTTCCAACAGGGAAGAATTAACTCTTGTTAACAATTAATGAGGAAATGAATATTATAATGAAAGGTGGGCCTGTTCTAATGAGGGGCTGGTTATAAGACTCTGATTATGTACTCATGGACAGAGAGACTCATCTCAAGCCAGACTACTCCTACCTCAGGCAATCTATACAAAAGGATCTATCCCTCACCCAGTCAGTGAGCAATGAATGGTGATGGGTTAAGAATTCAATTTAGATTAGATTCTCCTTGTAAGGTCTTCGGGTTGGATGGGGAGAGAAGCATGTACCCGGAGGATTTGGGTAATCTCATCTATTTGCGATGTCCATGCAAGGACTGTCTGAATTACTTGCAGGGGTTTATTTCTGATTGAAGAAATAGTAAGGAAAAATCTTAATTTCAATAGCTGGTTATTAATATGAGAGAAATGATTACTTCTTTCACTGTCCAACTGAGTTCTCTACTTTCATTCTGTGAGCCCCAGGTTCAGGGTTCTTCTAATGTTTCTGTCTCCTCATCTAGTGAACCAAGCCTCAAGAGGGTTTTCCTTTGCCTGTGGCAAAAAAATGTAGACTTTAGTCAGGATGGAATAATGCACATAGTTTTTTTTTTCTTTTTTTCAACGCAGCTTAAATGAACCTTATAGATTTTCCTGGAATTCTACAGACTTTCTATAATGTTAATGGAATGGGAAGATCTTTCCCACCCATTAATAGTCATATATGACCTGCTTTGAGCTCCGACCCAGCTGACTGATATGATGGAGCCTGAGTTACACAGAGCTGAGTCACATGGAGGAATGGTGGGAGAAGCTTGCTGAACAGGTGGAGCAAGAAGGGTGAAGTCGGAAGTGAGAGTGTGGCAGAGCTGGGAGACAGTGAGGAGAACTGAAGCAGAGCGACTAGCCTGAGTGAGAGAGGGAGGAATTTTGCCTAGTAGAGCTTGTTTGTGGGGAGGCTTAATGGAGGGAAAGCTTGGGGATGTCAGTGCTCCCTAGACTGGTGATGTGTATAAACGTCTTTGTTACCATGGTGAAATTGGCTTTCTGGTATCTGGATAAATATCTTAGTTTCATCTTTGAGGAAGAGAGTTTGTTATATTTTGTGATTCAACCGTGGAAATACATCTGCATATTCGTAATAGTTGCTGTGGGTATCACATTGGTGGAATACTTCCCTAAAATTTTATTTTGAATAAAAATTTTGTGATTTTTTTTGGAGACAATTTGTTTTCTGCTTTGTTTGTTTAGGTTTTTTTTGCTGCTGAAAATCCCTTCCTAGTTCATGCGAACACAAACTTCTGGATTTTTTGGTGGCTTGCATTTATGTTCATTTCCAATATCAAGCTATAGAAGTGTCCATGCCATATACTTCATTGCACCTGATTTTATTCTCTTGTTTTAATTTTATGCCATTAACATATACATAGTTTATCCATGATGTTTTTCTTCTTGAACTTTGATGTTATGCCAAGGAAGTGTGCCCATTTGTTTGAATTGCTGAATGGTATTTTGAATTCATGCTAATGATACAAATACTTCAGGGAAGTCACTGATAACAATAGTTCCCCCTCTCTACTCCCCATTTAACTTGAGAAGACGGCAGGGTATGGGACTTTTGTTTGAAGGCATAACCACTATCACCTTGAAAATGGATGGAATTCCTATTAATCAGCTGCCTTGAACTCGGGCAGATTAACTCATCAGAAAATGTTGACTCTCCATCATGATCTATAAAAGTAAGCTATCTAGATCTCTCTTTCTTTCTCTGTCTCTTCCATAATTTTGTCTTTTAGAGTACAGGAAAGGACATGAAAGGTTTCTCTCTTTCACTCTCTTTCTCTTTCTCTTGCTCTCTATCTCCCCTCTCCTCTCACTCTCTATCTCTCCCTCCCTCCCCTTTATCCCCTAAACATACACCCTCACCTAGTTAATGGCATGTGCTTGCCCTAGGTATCCTGAGATGTTAGTTTCTAGGCATCAAGTTTCTGGCCATGCTTTGCCTTTCTATTTCCTTTATGGAGAAGTCAAAACCAGAGAACTCGTCATGGACTTCCCCAGTGAGAGACTTGGCAGAAACTGTGGGCTATACAGAGTTGCTGAAGGGGCACTTGGCAGAGGCAAACACATGCATATCCAATCAGCTTGTGTGAGCCAGAGGATCACAAAACTACAGTGTTTGAAGGACTGGCATACGGAATAGGTTTAGGTTTCTTCTGTTTGGTCCCAGAGAGTAGAACTAGGAGCAGCAAGTAGGCATTGAAAAACACCACTTTAAGCTGAGGTCAGGAAAAATAGTAGTGCTGTTGTTGTACAGTAAGTACAGTAAAATACATAGAGCAAGAATCCTGATTCCTAGATCCCAAAGATGCAAGAACACAGATAACCCATGGATAAAGTACTGGACTCAGAGTCAAGATGATCTGAGTTCACATTCTTCCTCAGACAGATACTGACTAGCTGTGTGACCCTAAGCAAGCAAGTCACTTAACATTTCTCAGCTTCCCTTTACTCACCTACAAAATGAGGGCAATAATAGCATCTGCCTCATAGAGTTGCTATGGGTACTAAATAAAGTTAAAAGATATGTTAAGCACTTTAGAAGGGGGTCTATACAAAGTGGTTCTTTAAGAAATCACAGTCCTCATATCAGTTATTCCCATCAGGAATAACCATAGGAACTGTGTGTCTCTTATGGTCCTAGTTACAGCCACGATATTATCAATTATCCTCTCTTTGAAGATGAAGCTCTCAGCTTTAAATTCTACAATATAATTCGTTTGCATTGGACCAATATGGGAAACTTAAAATGTAAACAATTGACCAGCTATTTTCATCCCAATTTATATATCTTCTTATTCAGCCCTTAGATGACTTAATAGCCAATGATACCGTTTAGATGAGATGGAGAATGAAGTCATGTGACTAAATGGTTCTTTATGATATTGTATGTCTGAAGTGTGAATAAGAAAGGATATAAGAAACGAAATTTAATGTGACAAAAAGATAAATGAGAGCACCAGAATGAATAGCAACTTATTCTGTAGACTTGAACTTAACCACACAGAAATAAAAACTATTTAAGGCTATTTCCGTTGAAACTGATGGGCTGATTGATACCATGGTTGACACAAAATGGAGATTTCTAGATGTCCAAAATCAAAACCATACTTCCTCCTCCAATTTTGACAATTTCATTCATTCAAGAAATACTTTTTAAATGCTTATTTGGTACACATTGTGCTGTGTGCTAGGGAGGGATACAAAAATAATAGCACCATGGGAATGACTCATTCTTTTACCTTACTGTTCCTTTTCAGTCTCCTTCTTTGTATTTTTGTCCATGTCACCTCCTCCAACGGTAGGTATCTCACAAGATATAGCTCTGAGCCTTTTTCTCTTCTCCCTCTCTACTGCTTCATTTGGTTATCTCCTTGGCTCCCATGGATCTAATTAGCATCTCTATGCTGATGACTCTCAAATCTATCTAGCCCGCCCCTACCTCTCCACTGATCTACAATCTACTATCTCCAATTGTCTTTCAGATATCATCAAATGAATGTCCAGTAGACATCTTAAATTCAACATTTCCAAAATAAAACTCATTCTCCTTTCCCCCAAACCATTCCCCCACCCCATCCCACACCTATTGCAGTGAAAGACATTACTATCTTCCCTATCCTTCAGGTTCACAACCTAGAAGTCAGCCTTGAATCCTCACTATCACTCATCATCCCCTCCCCTCCAAAAAAAAATCTTATCTATAGACAAGACACTCTATCTCCTGGCTCTAGCCATTTTCTCTGGCTATCCCTCATGCCTGGAATGCTTCTCCCTCCTCATCTCAACCTACTGGCTTGACTGGATTTCTTTAAGCCCCAACTAAAATCCTATTTTTTTACAAGAAGCCTTTCCCAATCTCTTTTAAATCTAGTGTTTTCCTTCTGTTAATTACTTCCTATTTATTCTGCATTATATTTGCATAGATTTGTCTGCATGTTGTCTCTCCCACTAGATTGTGAGTTCATTAAGGAAAAGAAATATCTTTTGCTCATTTTACATTCCCACAGCTTAGCACAGTGGCTGGCATATAATAGGTGCTCAATAAATGTGTATTAATTGATTGATAGCACAGGCTTCTGCCTTCAAAGAATTTACAGTCTAGTAGGGAAGAAATGACTATAATAACAGGCAGAAGCAACATGGAAGATGCAAATCATGATCTGAATTCAGATGATGACATTTCCAGTCACATAGATGGTGGTGATATCATTAGATCTAGATTAATCCAATGATAAGGATGAACAGGATTTCAACAGAAGGAGAATATGTTAGATAGAAGGAATAAAATGAACAAAGGGATACAGATAAGAAAACCATGGAGAATGTTTAAGAAACAACTGGTAGGTTAGGTTGGCTGAAGTAGAGGGTAATGCCAGCATTTTCCATTCAGTATGTTCATTAATTTTTCATGCTTGGTCTCACTCTAAAGATGAACTAACTACTTTTAAAAGTTCCAGGCAAACTTTCAGTTTTTGCGGAAAGCAAACTTTTTGCATTTTAAGCTAAAAGTTACGTATGGGGATGAGAGAGGGGTGTCCATTTTTTAATCAGTAACTAGTATTTGAATGTTCACAAAGCACATGGACGCTTTGTAGTAACCAGTTTGGAGAAGCTAAAAATATTAAACAATTTTTAAGAGAACAGGCTTTTATGTTTTTAAAATGGGTTTAAATAAAATGGAAAGATAATGTCTAAGTAGACTATTCTTCCTTTAAACTAACTTACCAATTGTTTTGGAGAAAAAAATTAATATATTGTACAAAGAAAAAACTGAGGAGAATTGGATCCAAATCATTTTTTAAAACTTCAAATATGTGGAGATCAAATAAATGAAATTTTATAGTAACAATACTTGGAATGATACATTTTATTCCATCAGCACATATTTATTTTCTAACTCAATGCAATGCAATTCAATATAAATTTATTAAGTGCCTATTATGTGGAGGGTACTATGTTAAGTACTATGTTAAATATTAAAAGATTTTTTTAAAGTCCTTGCCTTGAAGTAGCTAACAGTCTTTTGGGGGTGGGAAAATGTATATTTTCACAGATAAATGCAAATTAATTGAGGCAGAACAAAGGATTAACAATAAGGGGAAATCAGGGAAGGTTTACCAAAGTTAGGATTTCCTTTGTCTATTTAGGTGCTATATATTTTTAACGTAAGTATTGTTTAATTAGCAATGTTGCCTTTAAACTTATAGTTTTCTCTGCTTCTGTCTCAATGATATCTGTCTACAATTACCTTGTTTCAGGTCACAATTGTTACTCTGCTTTATTTTTACATAATCTAAGGCTTAATAGATTCTATTTCAACACCACTTTTAACTTTATATGAATCTTCATAGTTTAAGTGTATTTCTGGTAAACAAAATTGTGTTGGGTTCTTCCTCTCAGACCCATTCTTCTACCATTCTCCATTTTATTGGGTAAGTTTTTCCCATTCGTATTCATGACTGTTAAATTAGTTTTTCTTCTCATCATGCTCTATTACTATCTTTGTTCTCTTTATTCATTTTCCTAGCCTTCCTCTTTAAATGGAAAAATAAAAGGAAATGAAGGAAATTGCCACCAGTTATCTGTAGTTGGCGTTATGTGATTGCAACTCTCACACCTCCCCAATTCTTCTAGAACTGTCTCAGATCATCATATCTTGCCCTTTTTAAAATCTACTTTTTCTTCCTCCCCATTTTATTTGCTTGTAGTTGTTCCCTTCTCAATTGTACCAACTTTTCCTGTCTCTTCCCAGTTTACCTGTTTACTTCCTTCTTTTTCCATTTTACATCCCCACTCCGTACCAAAAAAAAAAAAACTTTAGATGCCAGGCTCATACAAGAATGATGTTCTTAAGAACCTCTCACCTCCATGTTTCTATAATCTTTTAAAGTACCATTAATCAAAAAAAATAAATAAATTCCTCCCCATTCCATCCCATTTTCTTATTCTTTTCTTAAAAAAAAAAAACCAAAAAAACAGGTCTTGACTTTGTTTTTCTCATTTCTCCTTAACCCACCCACAGAGATGGCTAGTATTTGAAAGTATGATAGTTTTTTCTTTCCATTTCAAAAAATTAGCACTCAATTATATAGCTCTTTCAAGTTTTTAACATGTACTTCCTTTTCTATGTGGTTCTTGTCCCCTGAATTTCCTTTTCAAAGATACTCTGACTTTCATTTTTTTCAAAAAAAAATCAGTTATCCAGTGGTTTTAAATTTATCTTTTCTCCCCTATATTTAAATTTCTATATGCCTATATATTCTATATATGTATTTCTATATTAAATATATCTTATCTCCCCTTTACAGTTAAGTTCAACGTTACTGGATAAATTTTTATTGAGTATGGTCCTTTTTTTTTTTCACCTTTTGATATATCACATCTCAATCTCTTCTTTGTTTTCTCATATTTACTGTGTAATCTTATATGATTCTGAGTAGAGTAACATTGCGTGAGTTTCCTTTTCCTGGCTATTCTTTTTTCTGTAATCTAAAAGCTCTGCAAATAGCAATTCTATTTCTGACTTTATTCAATTTGAAGGTTCTTTAAGGCAGTAATTTATGGATTCTATTGTCTCTTTGTTATACTATTCCAATAGTTCCAGACAGTTTTCTTCTATGATTTCTTGAAAAAAAGTACTAAAGGATTTTTTGTTTTGTTTTGTCATACTTTTGAACTGTCTCTACTTATCCTGCTTCCAGATCAGATATTTTTTATAATGGATCACATGTTCAGTTGATGTTTCTATCATTTGACTTTGCCCTGATATTTCTTTTATTATGATTGAATTTTTGAGTTTTCATTGTTTTACTTCTTTTTTAAAGGGTGCCCCCTATTTTGAAAAGGTTTTGAAAGGATGTTTGTTTGGTTTTTTTGCTTCTGTTTTAGGTTGTTTATTTTCTTTTCAAATTTTCTTTCAAAGGTTCTAATATGAGTCTTTATTTCTTTTTCATCTATTCCTTTATTCCTCCATCCAGTCCTTTTATCTACTCTCTGTTTCTTTTTGGCTTTTCTTTTTTAGTATTCTACTTTTAATTATTACAGAATTATTCTCTTCTGATATTTTATCCTAGTGTTCCATTAATTCAATTTTTTTTCTCTCATTTTACTAGGAATAGCAGGCATTTCTCCCCATTCCTTGCCATTTCTTCTGAACTACTCCTGTCTCTGCACCATATATTATGTTAATTCCTTAGGTGCATGGTAGGAATGAAGGTTTTCTGACAACCATGCAGAGATCCGAGTCCTTGGTCTAGAGTAAGGAAGCTGAAAGCCTGAATAATAGCTTCTCAGTCTTTCCCTCTTGGCATTGACCTGGATGAAGCAGATTCCAATCACGGTGGTCATAGTTGCCAAGGTCATAGTGTTGCAGAGAATAGATATTGAAAACAATGGTCACTGAGGTGGTCTTCTGCCTGGTCTTTGGGCTTTTCCCCTTTGGCACAAGCTCAGAGTTGAGCTAGTAGAAATCCAAGGCCAGTACTGTGGTCTTTTTTTTTGTCCTAATCTTAATGAAGGTTATTGAATTTTTGATGCATGTTAATTGAATTTTTTTTTCCATTTATCTCTTTGGACTGGTGATGCTTCATTTTACAATATTTCTTATAAACCTGAGGCATCTTTAGAAGGAGTTGGGAGTATCTACAACCGTTAAAATTACCACATTTTATCAAACATCTTTTTCATTCCTGCAGAGTATAGCTGTATTCTTTTGGTACTTTCACTTTCTTCTCAGGATAAAGATCAGCTATAATTGGGCATTCCTGGCTGTTTCTTGACTGGCAGAAGAAAAAAATCTCACAGCTCTTTGCATATCATAATCATATTTCTCTATTATCTATGTGCTAGATACAAGATTGTCAGTCTTCTGTCATCTCATATCTAACTCTTGTAGAAAACCAAGGTGTCAATATATATATTTCACATGCCTATTCATTGTGTGAAAGACTAGGTCACTGAAAGCTCCTGGATGAGATTTTATGTATTATAAATGAACATAAATGTCTTCCTGATTTTTTTCCCTTAAATTTAGTATTTTATTTTTCCCCAATTACATGTAAAAACAATTTCTGACATTTGTTTTTAGAACTTTGAGTCCCAAATTCTCTCCCTTTCTCCCTCTACATCATCCCTTCATTGAGAAAGCAAGCAATTTTATATCGGTTAAACACATGTAGTCATACATAGCATTTCCATAATAGTCACGTTGTGAAAGAAAACATAGACAAAAAAAAACCTCAAGAAAAATAAAGTAAAAAAGTATAGTTCAATCTGTATTTAGGCACCATTACTTCTTTCTCTAGGGGTCAATATTATTTTTCATCATAAGTTCTTGAGTTGTGCTGGATCATTGTGTTGCTGAGAATAGCTAAGTCATTCACAACTGATCATCTTACAATCTTGCTGTTAACTTTGTATACAGTACATTTCACTTTGCATCAGCTCATGTATGCTTTCCAGGTTTTTTTGAGGGCATCCTCCTTATCATTTCTTGTAGTACAATAGTATTCTATCAAAATCATATACCATTATTTGTTCAACCATTCCCTAATTGATGGTCATCACTTCAATTTCCCATTCTTTGTCAATAGAGAAAGATAGACAAATATAAATATTTTTGTACATATATATCCTTTTCCTTTTTGTTTTTTATTTCTTTTGGGTTACAGACCAAGTAATGGTATTGCTAACTCAAAGGGTATGTATGCTGGTCATAGTTCCAATTCAAAACTCTGCCAACAGTGTATTAATGTCTCCTTTGTCCCACATCCCCGCCAATATTTGTCATTTTTCTTTTCTGTCCTATTAGTCATTCCAGTAGGTATAAGAAAGTACCTCAAAATTGCTTTCATTTGCATTTCTCTAGTCAATATGAGAGCACATTTTTATAGCCATAGATAGCTTTGTTTACTTCATCTAAAAACCATTCATAACTTTTGTTCATTTATCATTTAGATAATGACTCTCATTTTTATAAGTTTGACACAGTTCTTTATATGTTTGGAAATGAGATTTTTATCAGAGAAACTTACTTCAAAATTTTTTCATAGTTACTATTGCTAAGTGTACTTCCCTCCATCTTATTTCTCCCATTTATTCTATTCTCTCTCTCTTTCACCCTGTGTGCCCTCAAAATGTTTTGTTTCTGACTAATCCCTCTCTCATTCTGTCCTCCATTCTATCACACACATGCCCTTCTCTTATCTCCCTCCTCTCCTCTTTTCCAGAGTATAAGATAGATTGGCATACCAATTGACTATTTATGTTATTCCATCTTTGAGCCAATTTTGATGAGAGTAAGGTTCTCTCCCTCCCCCTCATCTCCTGCCTCTTCCACTACATTATAAAAACTTTCTTGCTTCTTTTATGTGACATGATTTATTCCACTCTACCTCTCCCTTTCTCTTTCTCACAGAATATTTCTCTCACCCTTTAATTTTATTTTTTAGAAATCATCCCTTCATATCAAACTCACAGCTGTACCTTCTGTCTATATATACTCCTTCTAACTACTCTAAAAATGAGAAAAGTCTTATGAGGTACAAAAACCATCTTTCCATGTAGAAATGTAACCTCATTAAGTGCCTTATGATTTCCCTTTCCTGTTTATGTTTTTATGTTTCTCTTGAATCTTGTATTTGACAATCAGATTTTCTATTCAGTTCTGATCTTTTCATCAAGAATTCTTGAAAGTTGTCTATCTCATTGAATTTCCATTTTTCCCCCTGAAAAATTATACTCAGTTTTGCTGGACAGGTGATTCTTGGTTATAATCCTAACTCCTTTGCCCTCCAGAATATAATATTCTAAGCCCTCAAATTCTTTAATGTAGAAAGCTTGGGATTTTCTGAACTACTTCCCCATTTTCCCAGAATTCTCTCAATAATTTCTTGAAAGATGATGTCTTGGCATTTTTTTTTATCATGGCTTTCAAGTAGTGCAGTAATTTTATAAATTCTCTCTCCTTGATCTAGGTCAGCTGTTTTTCCAGTGAGATATTCCACATGGTCTTCTATTTTTACATGCATTTGCTTTTGTTTTATTGTTTCTTGATTTCTTATAAGATTATTCGCTTCCATTTTCTCACTTCTAATTTTTAAGGAATTATTTTCTTCAGTGACATTTTGTACTTCCTTTTCAAAATCCTTTTTTATCTCTTCCATGGCCTGAGACCAATTCATATCTTTTCCTGAAGGCTTTTGATATAGGCACTTTGACTTTATTATCTTCTGAGTGTGTGTTTTGATCTTACTTGTCACAATAGTAACTTTCAGTAGTGAAAGTGTTTCCATTGTTTGCTTATTTTCTCAGCGTATGAGTTGATTTTTAACAGAGTTAAAAATCTGCTTCAAGGGTAGAGGGAGTTCTGTCTCAAGCTTCAGGAGTTTTGTACAGCTGCTTACAGAGATGCTTCTAGGACCTGTAAATTTTCAATTCTCCCAAGGTAGTATGATCAAAGGAGACGTGTTTACCACTCCCTTGGCATGTGCTCTGGTCTATGAGTGACCACAAATACTCTTCTTTGCCCTGGACCTGTGAAGAACATTTTCCCTCCACTGTGGTCATAAATTCTGGTGTGGAAGTTTTCCTTCTTGCTCTGGGACTGCCACCCAGAACTACAAGCCAAATCTGAATGTGGACAAAGCAACAAAGTGCTGCCTCAGTGTTAGCAAAGAGACACTTGTAATCTTATTCTAAGCAGTTGTTTGGCCTCCTCATGGTCTATGGACTGAGAGTTCCAGAAGCAACCACTGCCACTGTTGATTCAGTGGCTCACAAGGCCTGTTCTGGGTTTGCTACACTGATGCAACCTGGTCTGGACTGTGCTCCCCTCTCAACTGGTGCAACAGATATTTCCTCCCAACCTTCTAAGTTGTCTTGGGTTGGAAAATTGTTTTACCCTCTCTTTTTGTGGGTTCTGTTACTCTAGAATTTGTTTTCCTATAAGGAATAAGTTTCAATGAAGTAGAAGACTTTGAAACATTCCTGGTTAGAAAAAAACTGTAGATTAAAAGGAACTTTGATGAACAAATATAGAAGTCAAGAGAAAAAAATAAGAAGGCAAATATAAGTGAATGATACGAATGCAATTTATAGGGATGAGCTGTTTGCATTTTAATAGAGAAGGATGTTAAAAGGATTCTTTCAGAATCTGATGTCACATAGGGTCATAAAAGGAGTAAATTAAGATAGACCTATAGTTTTGTTATGTTTTGAAAATGAAGATGCTCTGAAAAAAGTAAAAGGACAGGGAAGGATATAGTAAGGCAAAATGGGAAGAAAGACAGGAAAACTTTATATATAGCACTGGGTCACACAAGCAAAACTAAGTACAAACACAGAAGGGAAGAGAGATGGAGATCACTTGAACTTCATTTTCATCTAAATTTGTCAAAAGAAGGAAGAACATATATACACAAAGTTTAGTGTAGGAATATGTTTAATTCAACAGTGATACATATAGAAAGAGGAGGGGCGGAGCCAAGATGGCGGAGTAGAAGGACGCACGTTTACGAGCTCCGAAACCAAAGCCCATGGAATTGGTGTAGAAAGAGTCCCCCATAGCTTCTGGGTGAGTGCAAGGTGTGCAGAGGCAGAGTGGAGGAGATTTCCGTTCCAGGGAGCCCTGAGGACCCGTCCCCAGGGTCCGGCGCGCCCCGGAGAGTAAACCCGACCCCCAGCGCTGCCCTGGCCGCGGCCCCAGAGAAGTGGATCTGAGCAGGCTTCAGAGACGGAAGCTGAAGCAGCCGGGAAAGTCCCTCCGCCCACAGAAGCAGGTGAGTGAGAGAGGCCGGGCTGAAGGAGAGGGGAAGCAGGGCGACTCCGTGGTTCGGGCCCCCTCGGGAGGAAGCGGCGGCAGCGGGGACGGGAGCAGGAAGCGGAGGCGGAGGTGTGGGCGGCGGCTGAGGCGGCAGCGGACTGGGACTCAGGAATCCCCCAACAGCAGGCAGGATCTTCATTACGGAAGATTCCCGCATAAAACCTGACGGAGCTGAGCCTGGGAGACGGCCCTGCCCCCACCCCGCTCTGTTGCTGAAGGCTTTTGCTCGGGACCCCCAGGGGAGCTGAGATTGGGAGGTGGGCCCCCCACCCCGCCCCGCCCCCACCCGCTCCATTCCTGAGAGTCTCTGAATAAGGCCCCCCCGAGGGATCAGAGTCTCGGAGGCAGCCCTGGCCCCACCCCAGCACCTGAACTAAAGCTCACTGATTGACAGCCGGCAGGAGGAAAGCCCATTTAAATCTCAGAGGCCAAGCACTAGCTGGGCGGATCCAGGCGGGGGTGGAAAGGAATCTCAGAAGTTAAGTAACTGGCTAGGAAAATGCCTAGAAAAGGGAAGAAAAATAAGACTTTAGAGAGTTTTTTCCAACAAATGCAAATGATCCCGACCTTTGGATCTGATGATGAGGACGTATCCTTGCCGTCAGGGAAAGACGTGGAGGGCGGGGCCTCAGTACCCCAGACACCCCAGGGGGGTGGTGGGTGGGCTCAGGCCCTGGAAGAGCTCAAAAAGGATTTTGAAAAGCAAGTTAGACAGGTGGAGGAAAAACTGGGAAGAGAAATGTCAGAGATGCAACAAAAGTATGAAAAACAGGTCAATACCTTGGTAAAGGAGACCCAAAAAAATGCTGAGGAAATTAACACCTTGAAAAATAGGCTCACCCAATTAGCAAAGGAGGTTCAAAAAGCCAATGAGGAGAAGAATGCTTTCAAAAGCAGAATGAGTCAAATGGAAAAAGAGGCTCAAAAGCTCACTGAATTTAATAGCTCTCTCAAAATTAGAATGGAACAGATGGAGTCTAATGACTTTATGAGAAACCAAGAAATCACCAAACAAAACCAAAAGAACGAAAAAATGGAAGAGAATGTGAAATATCTCATGGGAAAAACAACTGACCTGGAAAATAGATCCAGGAGAGACAATTTAAAAATTATGGGACTACCTGAAACTCATGATCAAAAAAAGAGCCTAGACATCATCTTCCATGAAATTATCAAGGAAAACTGCCCTGACATTCTAGAACCAGAGGGCAAAATAAGTATTGAAAGAATCCATCGATCACCACCTGAAAGAGATCCAAAAAGAGAAACTCCTAGGAACATTGTGGCCAAATTCCAGAACTCCCAGCTCAAGGAAAAAATCTTACAAGCAGCTAGAAAGAAACAATTCCAGTACTGTGGAAATACAATCAGGATAACCCAAGATCTAGCAGCTTCTACATTAAGGGATCGAAGGGCGTGGAATAGGATATTCCAGAAGGCAAAGGAACTAGGTCTCAAACCAAGAATCACCTACCCAGCTAAAATGAGTATAATACTTCAAGGGAAAATATGGTCTTTCAATGAAACAGAGGACTTTCAATCATTCTTGATGAAAAAACCAGAGCTGAAAAGAAAATTTGACTTTCAAACACAAGGATGAGAAGAAGCATGAAAAAGTAAACAGCAAAGAGAAGTCATAAGGGACTTACCATGAGTGAACTGTTTACATTCCTACATGGAAAGATAATATTTGTAACTCTTAAAACTTTTCAGTATCTGGGTAGTTGGTGGGACCACACATACACATGTACACGCATGCACACACATACACACATGCACACACATACAGAGATAGAGAGCACAGATTGAACTGAATAGGATGGGACCATACCTTAAAAGAAACTAGGGTAAATGGTGAGAGAGAAATGTAGGGGGAGGGAAAGGGAAGGGGGTAACTATATGTCATTTAAGAGGCAGGTAGTTTTTCTTAGTGGAGGGAAAAAGAGGAGAGCTGAGAAAAAAAAAAAACAAACAAAAACAAGAAGTTTACCCTCATCACATTTGACTAAACGAAGGAGTGAAATGCACACTCATTTTGGTATGAAAACCTATCTTACAGTATAAGAAAGTGGGGGAGAAAGAGATATTGCAAGGCGGGGATGATGGAAGGGAGGGCAAAGGGAGGAGGGAGCAATTTGAAGTCAACACTTGGGGAGGGACAGGATCAAAAGACAGAAGAGAAACAATGAGGGGCAGGTTAGGAGGGATGGTAATCCAGTTAGTCTTACACAACACGACTATCAGGGAGGTCATTGGCAAAACTACACAGATATGGCCTATATTGTATTGCCTGCTGTCCTAAAGGGAATGGGTGGGGTGGGATGAGGAGAATTTGGAACTCAAAGTTTTAGGAACAAATATTTAGTATTATTGTTGCAACTAGGAAAGAAGACATACAGTTAAGGAGGAATAGAAAGTCATCTGGCCCTACAGGAGAATAAGAGAAGATGGAGACAAGAGAAGGGAGAGATGACAGAAGAGAGGGCAGATTGGAGATAGGGAAAATTAGATTGCTTGGGGTGGGGGGAGGGGATAAAAGGGGAGAAAATTTGGAACCCAAAAATTTGTGAAAATGAATGCAAAAAAATTTAAATAAATAAATAAATAAAAAAAAAAAAGAAAGAGGAAACAGAACAGGGGATAGAGTCAAGGAAAAATTATAAGCAAAATTATAAGCAAAACAAACCCTCAGCTTAGAAAGGAAATAGTGAAGAAAAATTTAAAAGAAAAAAAGGCAGCAACTTGAAATAAACTAGAAACAAAACATATAAAAAGTAAATATAAAAGAGAATAGGATGGATACAAATATAGAATTATCATGTGAATGGAATAAAATAATCCATAGAATAGAAGTTGTTAGCAGAATGGATTAGAAAGCAAACTACAACAAAATATTGTTTACAAGAAACACATTTGAAACACAAAGACTCTCACAGATTTAAAATAAGAGGTTGGAAAAAATTTATTCTGCCTTAGTTGAGCGCAGAAAAGTAGAGGAACCAAGTAGGATTTCAGATAAAGCAACAATAAAAGTAAATCTAATTCAAAGTGATAAAGAAATAAATTACATTTTGGTGGAAACTAATATAAACAATATATTTCAATATTAACAAATGTTCACCAAATGGCATACCTTCTAAAAACTTAAAGAAAAAAAATCACATCAAAAAGAAGAAATAGAGATTAAAACTATGTTGATGAGGAGAACCTCAATTTACCCATAGTATCCCCTAGGAAGTTAACTTTCTAAAAAGAAAGAATAAAGAAATTAAGGACCTGGAAAGAATTTTTAAAAATAGATATGATGAACTTCTGATGATTATTAAATGGAAATATAAACATATCTTGGTTGTATATGATAGCTTTACAAAAATTGATGTTTGAGGACATGAAAACTACATGATTAAATGCATAACAGCAGAAACATTGTATATCTTTTACTTATCACAATTCAATACAATTATATTAAATAAAGAACAACTGGGGAAAAGTATTAAAAATCCACCAGAGATTGAATAACTTAATTCTAAAGGATAGATGCGTCAAAGAAAATTTCTTTAAAGATGGTTTCATTAAAGATAATGACAAAAATTAGAGAGCATATCAACATTTGGGAGAGATAGCCAAAGTGGTCATTAGAAGAAAATCTGTATTTTGAAACACTTTTTTTGAAGAGAGAGAAGAGGGAAAAGAAAAAGAGAGAAGTCAACAAATTTGAAATGTAACAAAAAGGCTAAAAAAATTTTAAATAAGCCCCAAATTAGAAATCATGAAAATCAAAGAGATTATCAAAATTGAAAATAAAAAATTAATGAATAAGATGTTTTCATTAAAAAGACTAATAAATAGAGAAATCATTAGTTAAAGAAAAACCAAATTACCAGTAGCAATCATGAAAAGGATATTTTACAACAAACTAAGAAGAAATAAAGAATATTATTGGAAACTGTTTTGGCCAATTATATTCCAAAAAAATAAACATCTTAAATAAAATTAATTAATATTTGCAGAAATGTAAAACACCAAAATTAACAGAAAAAGAGGTGATGTATTTTAAACAACCCAATTTCAGAGGAAGAAATTAAACAAGCTATAAATTAACTTAAAAAAAAACAAATTCAAGGAGAATGTAGTTTCTCAAGTATATTCTATCAAATATTCAAAGAGTAATTAATTCAAATATTACATAAGGTGTATATAAAAATAGCAAAAGAAGGAATTCTATCAAATTCATTCTCTGCCACAGATATGTTATTGATACATAAATCAGGGAGAGTTAAGACAAAAAGTAAATTATACATTATATCCTGATGAACATTGGTCTAAACATTTTAAATAAAAAAATTAGCAGAAGCTAAAAAAAATCATGAAGATGATATATGACCAGGTTGAATTTATACCATAAGCACAGGATTATTTTGATAATAAAATTATCCACAACCATACTAATGACAAAATGTAATAATAAAATGCATAAAAATCACACAATTATATCAATAAATGCAGAAAAATATTTTGACAAAATACTGTAGCACAAATGCAACATTCACAGTGCCTACAGTGGCCTTCAATATCCCAGTGCAATTCTGAATCGTGAAATACAACACACTCTCCACATGGAGGACAGAACCACAACATTTATTCAGACACCAGAAAGCCAAATCCATCATAGTAACAAAAATCTAAACACAATAACAATGCAGAGAACAACACCATCCCCAAGCCTTTCTGCTAGGCTTCCCACAAACTAACTCCACTAAACATATCATAAGCAGGCCCCCTTAAACAAAATCACAAATAAGCTGTTTCGCTCACACTAGCCAGCACCCTACATCCTTCCTAGCTCTGATTAGACTCTGACCAATTTCTTCTCAGCGCTGCTCTAGCTCCTCCTCTTCCTGTTCCACCCATTCAGCAAACTTCTCCCACCCCAGACTCCATGTGATTCAAGCTTCTATTTGACCCAGTCAGGTCACATGGGCCTATTGAATTGTAATTATTTTGTTGTTCATTTGTTTCAGTCATGTGCAACTCTTCCTGACCTCATTTCGTGTTTTCTTGGCAAAGATACTAGAATGATTTGCTCTTTCCTTCTCCAGTTCATTTTACAAACAAGGAAACTGAGGCAAACAGGGCTAAGTGACTTGTCCAGGATCACACAGCTTATAAGTGTTTGAGGCCAGATTTGAACTCAGACAGATGAGTCTTACTGACTTCAGGCCCAGTTCTATATGCACTCTACCAACCAGATGTCTTCAAATAATTTGGAACTATACACAGTTAGTAAACAGTGTATACAGTTGGGTTCAGCTATATCGGTGCTAGTCCGATACACTAAAGAGATAGAAAAATACAAAATGACCTTATATATCCAAAAATATTTATAGTAGCTCTTTTTGTGAGGGGAAAAAACATCTATAAAGCAATGCCAATTAATTGAAGAATGGCTAAATAAACTGTAGTCTATGAATGTGATGGAATTTTATAAGCTCTAAGAAATGAAGAATTAGATTTCTGAGACATGGAAAGATTTACATTAACTAAGGAAGAGTAAAATAAGCAGAACCAGAAGAACAATTTATCCTATCAGTATCATAAAAATAAACAATTTTAAAAATATTTGTAAAATGATAAATAATTCAATGAATAGAACCAGGAGAGAGATTTATATAATAATGACAGTCAAGACAAACAATTTGAAAGTTGTGATAATTATAGCCAATGAGGGAATTTGTTTTGTTTGATTGTGCATATTTGTTTTGTTTCTTAACCACTTTTTTTTTTTCAAATTAGAGTGGAAGGTGAGGGAGGGAGAAAATAGATTTCTGTTATTTTTTTTAAATTAAAGATGAAGAGGTAATGGAAGTGCTCCAGATCTGCAATGTTGTATGAACTTTCAGATGAGGTCACTATATTGTTAGTTTTGCTGAATCGTATGTTTTATCATAACAGATCTCTCACAGAGTGGGGCTAATCTAAATATTTGTAATGTAAGAAACAAAACACATCAATAAAACTTTTAAAGTGAAAAAAAATTCTTAAAAGAAATGAATTCTTATCTAGTCTGTAGGGTTCCCAGGTCTAGCTACTGACTCATCCCTCATAAAACATAAAACATGGATCCAGATTATTGGATATCAGCTGCAAAATTAATTCCTAGATTTCCTTTCTATACAAGAAAAACACTGTGTTGTTTAAATGAACGAAATCAGAACTGCCATGGTGCAAGTGGTGTCTTCTTCCTATCTTTTTTTTAAATTTAATATCGATTTTGTTTTTTGCCATAACCTGTCAAGGACTTGACAGCATACAGATTATTTTGAAGTGATTTCCACAAGAGTAACTGACTGTCTCCTGTCTATTAAGATATAGGAAAATTAATTTTGATGATATCTGAAGCTACTCCTTTCAACTCTCCTTAAATTAAAAACAATTACGTTATATCAATATGAAAATTCTAAGTTGTTTACAAATATTTGGTTTTGTGCAAGTATCAATATCCTTTTTTATAATTATATAATTTATTTTCAACATTCACTTCCACCAGATTTTGAATTCCAAATTTTCTCCTGCTCTCTTCTCTCCTTCCACCCCAGGATGGCATGCCCCTCAACCACTCTTTCCCCCAATCTGCCCTCCTTTCTATCACCCCCTCCTTCTCCTTTCACCCTCCTCTCTGTTTTCCTGTAAAACAAGATAGATTCCTATACACTTTTGCCTGAATGTCTTATTTCCCATTTGCATGCAAAAACAATTTTTAACATTCATTTTTAAAGCTTTGAGTTCCACATTCTCTCCCTCTCTCCCTCCCCATCTTCATTGATAAATCAAGCAATTTGACATAGGTCATACATGCATATCCATGCAAAACACTTTTGTAACAGTCATGTTGAGAAAGACTAACCACATTTCCCTCTATCCTGTCCTGTGCTTCATTTATTCCATTCTCTCTCTTGACCAGTCTCCCTACAATAGTGTTTGCTTCTGATTATCCCTTCCTCCAATCTACTGTCCTTTCTATTATCCTCCCTCTCCTATCCCCTTCCCCTCTGCTTTCCTGCAGGGTAAGATAGATTTCCATAACCAACTGAGTGTCTGTTATTCCCTCCTTAAGCCAAATCTGATGAGAGTAAGGCTCTCTTATTCCCTATCACCTCCACCCTCTTCCCCTCCGTTGTAAAAACTCTTTCTTGCCTCTTTTATGTGAGATGATTTACCACATTCTATCTCTCCCTTTCTCTTTCTTCCAGTACATTTCTCTCAACACTTAATTTTACATTTTAGGTATCTTCTCTTCATATTTTGCTCACCCTGAACCCTCAGGCTACACGTATGCATATATGTATGTATATATATATATATATATACATACACAAACATACATACACACATACACAAATATAATATACACATACACAAATATAATATACACATGGAATACATACACACACGTGTGTGTGTGTGTGTGTGTGTGTGTGTGTGTGTGTATATATATATATATATATATATATATATATATATATAAAATATTCCCTCTAACTACCCTAATACTGACAAAGATCTCATGAGTTACAAATATCATCTTTCCATGTAGGAATGTAAACAGTTCAGCTTTAATGAGTCCCTTATGGCTTCTCTGTTTCTCTTGATTTTTATATTTGAAAGTCAGATTTTCTATTCAGCTCTGACCTTTTCAATAAGAAAGCTTGGAAGTCCTATATTTCATTGAAATTCCATTTTTCCCTGAAGTATTATGTTCAATTTTTCTGTGTAGGTGATTGTTGGTTATAATCCTAGCTCTTTTGTCCTTTGGAATATCATATACCAAGCCCTCTGATTCCTTAGTGTAGAAGCTGCTAAATCCTGTGTTATCCTGATTGTATTTCCACAGTACCTGAATTGTTTCTTTCTGACTGTTTGTAATATTTTCTCCTTTACCTGAGAACTCTGGAATTTGGCTAAAATATTCCTAGAAATTTTCCTTTTGTGATCTCTTGCAGGAGGTGAATTCTTTTCATTTCTATTTTACTTACTGGTTCTAGAATATCAGAGCAGTTTTCCCTGATAATTTCTTAAAAGATGATGCTTAGGCTCTTCTTTTGAGCATGGTTTTCAGGTAAACCAATAATTTTTAAATTATCTCTCCTGGATTTTCCAGATAAGTTGTTTTTCCAATGAGATATTTCATACTGTCTTCTTTTTTTTATTCTTTTGGTTTTTTTTCATAATTTTTTTCATTTCTCATAAAGTCATTAGTTTCCATTTGCTCCATTCTAGTTTTTAAAGAATTATTTTTTTCAGTGGACTTTTGGACCTCCTTTTCCATTTGGCCAGTTCTGCTTTTTAAGGCATTCTTCTTCTCATTGGTTTTTTGAACCTCTTTTGCTAATTCAGTTAGTCTATTTTTAAAGGTGTTATTTTCTTCATCATTTTTGGAGTCTTTTTAGTAAGATGTTGACTTGTTTTTCATGATTTTCTCATATCACTCTCATTTCTCTTCCCAATTTTTCCCCTACTTCTCTTACTTGATTTTCAAAATCTTTTTTGCGCTCTTCTATGGCCTGAGATCATTTCATATTTTTCTTGGAGGCTTTCTAGGAGCTTTGACCTTACTGTCTTCCTCCAGTTGTATAATTTGATCTTCCTCATCCCCAAGGACATAGGAAAATACCTTTTCACCATGAAAGTAATTTCCTATATAATATTATTTTTTTCCTCTGTTTCATCATTTCCCCATTCACTTGATTTTTTGAATTCTTTGTTAAGTGAAGGGTGTACTGCCCCAAGTTTCAGGGATTTTGAGCAGCTGTTTTCAGAGATAACTCTAGAGACCTGTCAATTCTCAATTCCTCCAAAGTGGTGTGATCAAAAGAGAGGTATTTACTCTTCTCCTGGTCTGTTCTCTGGTCTGTGAGTAACCACAAGCACTCCTTTCTGTCCTGGAACTGCGAGTAGGATTCCCTCTCCACAGCTGCCACCAGCTCTGCCACTCGAGCACTCCTCCTCATCCCAGGAACACCACCCAGAACTGTGACCCAGATTAGTCTCTCAGTTCCCCCACTGTCTATAGCCCATGGGCTCCAGAAGCAACAGCTGCTGAAGTAGTGGCTACTGCTATCCTGGAGCTGGGGTTAGAGCAGGATCATGTTCCTCTCTCACCCAGGTGAGAGAGATTTCCCACTGACCTTTGAAGTTATCTTTGGCATTTATGGATTGAGAAGTCTGAAAACTGCCACAGCTGCCAGTGATTCAGTGCCCTTAGGCCTGCTCCAATCCCATCTGTGCCAGCCCCACTCAGTGCCGCACTCCACTTTGAGTCCAGTGCAATAGATGCTTTCTGTTGTCTTGGACTGGAAATCTGTTTCACTCTGTCACTTTGTGTCTTCTGCTGCTCTAGAATTTGTTTAGAGTCATTTTTTTCTTAGATATTTTAGGGGTTTGGAGGGAGAGCTCAAGCAGGTTCCTGCTTCTATTAGTATCTATATCCTAAACCATTTTTTCCCCACATATTTTTCATCTTTCTTCTATGTACTTAACATTTATCTTATGGTCACTGAGCATTAAGGTTAATGCTGACAATTTGGATGATCTTGTCAAGTTTGTTATAACTTTACAAGAAGAAGGAGGAAAAGAAGGAAGGAAGGAAGGAAGGAAGGAAGAATGTTCACTAGATAGAACACCAGACCTGGAGTCAGGAAGACCTGAGTTCAGATTCAGCCTCAGACACTTCCTAGCTGTGTGACTCTGGGCAAGTCACTTAATCTTGTTTGCCTCAGTTTCTCATCTGTAAAATGAGCTGGAGAAAGAAAGGACAAATCTCTCTAGTATCTTTGCCATGAAAATCCCAAATAGGATCACAAAGAGTCAAACACAACTGAATAAATGAAACAACAATACTATGTACTAGGAAATCTGCACTAGGACCTAGGGATACAAATTCAAATAAAAGAACAATCTTTACTCTCAAGGATCTCATATCACCTTGAACATTTAATAGGTAATGTAATAGAATAAGAAAATCATAGGACTTCTAGTAAAAAGTCATTTTAAGTCAGCAAGCATTTATTAGGCACCTACTATGTGACAAACACTGTGCTAAGAGCTAAGTGACACAAAGAAAGGCAAACAGAGTCCCTGCAGTCAAGGAGCTCACAGTCTCTCATGAGAACAAGGGTTAAGGGTTAAGTAACCTCCGTTGCTAGTAAGTTCTATGATTCTAGGAAAGACAGTTAACTTCTTTGGACTTTTTCTCATCTTCCAAATGAGAGGGTTCAGCTAATTTTTAAGGTCCCTTTAGACACTAGGTGGCACAGTGGATAGAATGCTGGGCCTACAGTCAGAAGTACTGAATTACTAACTATGTGATTCTGGACAAGTCACTTAACCCTGTTTGCCTCAGTTTCTTATATGTAAAATGAGCTGGAGAAGGAAATGACAAATGACTCCAGCATCTCTGCCAAAAAAACCCAAAGTGAGGTCACAAAGAGTCAAACACAATTGTAATGACTGTATGACATCAACAACAAATTCAGACTCTAGCATACTATGGCTTCACTCCATCCACTTTTCAGTCTATTGTTTTATATATTTCTGTCCTTTTCTTTTTCTAAAAGAGAACAAAAGGAGATGCTGACCTTTTAAAAAATGTAGTGTAGTTAAGACTGTCAAGGTTAGTGATAACGTTGATGAACAATATATACCAAGTTACTCTATGATCATTACTGTTATGTTTTTATTATATACAGTTTGCATATAGTTTGCTCTCAGACTATGTATAGTTTATTCTCTCCAGGAAACCCTCCTAGTCAGTATGATTATCCTAGTGGATAGTGGGTAGGTGTGGAAATTACTAATGAATTGGGGGTGGTTTGCGCACTATAGGAGTACCAACTCTTCAAGAAAAGTTAAAAGTATTTTATCTGTTGTTCTATCATCTTCAGTAATGAGTCTTTCTCCTTAAATGATGTTCTTCTGTTCTGATTTGATCTGTCTACTTCCACAATAAGGAAAAGACTAATAATTCATTGCTTTTAGTAATAATGAAGAGAAAAGAAAGTCATTCTTTTTATTCAGAAAAATCATGCACAAATCATTCTTATTTTGTGTTAGATTAGCCAAGGAAAAAGTGAGAAAATAAAAGAACTATAGATTTTTAGTGTAACAAAAAACCACAAGATAATTTTAGTTAAAGAACTTTTAGTGTATTACAGAACTATGATTTTAAAATCAAATTGCTACATGGAAAAGTCACCATCCTAGTCCTTAAAAGACACTTTCATATTATGTAGAGAAATTATAGAGTTTGGATTTATTGCTAGACAATGTAAGATACTGTCATTTTTTAATATCCAATTTTTCATGAGATCTTTCAACTTGGCCCTTTGAAGTGACTGTGAATTATATTTTACAAGTTCATCAATTTGGAGACCCTTAAGTGTATTCTCAAATTTAAATCTTTCACTGAATATGTTAAATAATTCATCATTATTACCACTTTCCTGTGCTTCTCCATCAAGGAGAGACAGAGAGTCTGAGAACTGAGAGAATATCTTTTTCTTCTTATTTTGAGGGCTTGCATAGAGGAGGGAGATTTTTAAGAAAACCTATAAACAGATATAAGGTGCTGCAATTTTTTCATATGTGGACATTTTGGTTGTTTTTAAAAGAGGCAGAAAATGAGCATTTATGTAAATAATAAAATCAGCTTGAGAAGAATCACTGCCTCTCAAATAAAACATTGTAGAAAGACATAAACAGTATTAAGCACCTTAGTGGAAGTGGGGTGCGGGGAATGACCCTTGGATAAATGTATTCACCAGTGGGACCTCCATTTGGGGGAGGTACCCAGGCATTTCATTCTTCATTTTGTTCCCAGATCTGCTTCTAACTTTCTGGACTTTGTGCCTCAGCTGCCATCTCATTCTAAAACTTCTCTCAGCACCTGGGTCCTTTTCACCCTATATCATCTATCCACCATGCTGTCCCCCTTCTCTTCTTGATAAGCTCTTCCTAGGCTCTCTATTTTAGTGATGATCCCAGGGCAACTTTCCTTCATTCACCTCTGAGATACCTTTCTGATTCTCTGGATTTTGGAATCCCAAAGCCCTCTGCTGTGAGAGTCTCTCCTCACTGGTAGAGATCAATGCCATACCTGCATGTGGAGCAAGTTGAAGTTGGAAAGAAATGAGATGAGAGTCACTTCAGTCTCTTTGGGTCTCTTGAGTCTTTTTTGCACTCTAAAGACTCTTAGGTACTTTTGATTTCAAGCATGGAGAGAGAAGATGAACAATGTCAAGCCCACTTTAGATTGTTGGAGTGAGACTAAAACTCTTAGAAGAAGCTGACATGAGAGGAACTAGCAGTCTCCATCATGTCCCTATGATCAGCTTGCTACACTAAAGACTTTTAGGAATTTCCCCTTATGTGAGATCTGGCACTCTCTCTCATTGAGCTGATTTGCCTCACTTCCAATGGAGTTGCCTCTCTTCCTCATTCTTTATTGCTTGGTATGTGTTCTGTTCATATTTTCTCTGATTTCTATTTTGGTATTGACTTGGATAAATTGTTCTCTTTGCTACTGGCTATATGTTCATTGTAGAATTGGCATAGGTGGGAAGGGAGATCAAAATTTGAATATAAGACTTTGGGTCCTGCTTTCCCCATTAATTAACTATGATCATAATTTTAGTTTGAACCTGAAAACCACAGCCCCTAGACTAACAATATTTAATGGGATGGATAGACATATTTACACCTTCAGAGTTCATCAATCCTCTCTCTAGAGACAGAGATTTTTTCGTCATGAATGCTTTAGAATTGTTGAGATCATTGTATTGATCAGAGTAGCTGTCTTTCATCGATTATCACTACAACATTGTTATTTCTGTGTACAATGTTCTCCTGATTCTTCTCATTTCACTTTGCATCAGTTCAAATAAATCTTCCCAGATTTTCCTTACATCACTTTCTCCACCATTATAACACAATAGTATTCCATCACAGTCATATACCACAACTTGTTCAGTCATTCCTAAATTCATGGGCATTCCCTCATTTTCCAATTCTTTGCTGCCTGAAAAAAAAGCTGCTATATATATATTTGTACATATGGATCTGTTTGCTTTTTCTTTGATCTTTTAGGGATACAGAACAAGAAGTTGTATTACTGTATCCAACAGCATATGAAGTTTTACAGCATTTTGGGTATAGGTCCAAATTGTTCTCCAAAATGGTTGGACTAGTTCACAACTCACCAACAGCGCGTTAGTGTGCCTATTATTCCACATGCTTCATTTTTGAGAGTCCAATTCTCAATCCTTTTTTACACTGACTGTGATGATTTTATGAATGGTACACAATGTAGAAATCTATGCTCTCTTCCCTACTATAGAGGGTACTCGGGGCAAGGTCTGTGGATAGAGCATGAGATGGGTTAGGGATATGGTCTTCCCATGAGTGGAACTTCTCTTTTGACTGGGGATTGAAGATCCATGCTTTTCATTTTACTCGTTGAAGGCCATATAGACCATGAGGTTCACAGGGTTGCTATAAGCATACTCTTTGTCATAATAGGAAAGTAATTTGACAATATGGTTATTGAGGGCACTATAAGTGCCAGCATCAAAGGTAGAGGAGGATAAAACCTTGTCCTCTGTATAGTCCAACATTCCCTTTATGAGTCCGTCTGATACTTGCTTCAACGTTTTCTTGATATCATCATATTTTGCAGGTTTCTCAAGGCAGCAAATCAGATCCACAGCAGTTCAGATCAAATCCAGAGTAGATACATTGGGAGAAGGAACATGGGAAACATGGAAATCCATGCCTGTGGATCTCCCGTTCAGCTTAGGTTTGATCTTACTTACAGCCCTAGCAGCACCAGTGCAGACAGAGATGATGTTTTGGGCAGCCCCACACCCATCATACCACATCTTGCCAAAGCAGCTGCATGAATCTTTCCACAATGCCAAAGTTGCTATAAATGCCAAGGGGGCCAAGGTAGTGCAGGAGATATTACTGACAGTCTTAAGGGAATTGTTATATTTATAATGGTCCACTCCCACCACAAAGATTAGGATATCAACAGAAGGGGCAGAAATAATGATATGTTTAGCTCCACCCTTCAAGTGAGCCCTAGCCTTTTACATGGCAATAAAGACGTTAGCGGACCCTACTATATACTTGGCTCTAGCATCTCCTCATATAATATTGGTGGGATCATGCTGCTGAAAGTAGAAATAGCTTTTTCATTGATTAACAGCTCTGTATTCTCAGACTTGACAGTGCCTTTGAACTCTCCATGGATAGAATCATATTGGAACATTAGAAAAAAAAACATGTTGTTGAGGTCAATGAAGGAGTTATTGATGGCCACAATATCTCCTCTGTCTGAGGTGAATATAGTCATGGTCATTAGATATCCAATACAGCCAAATCCATGGACTCCAACTTCCCCTATCTTGTGTCAAGAATGTGACTACAGTAGCAGATGTTGGTACCAAACTTGGGAGTAGAGCTGAGAGCACAAGGAGAAAAGTAAGTCTGGTTTTGTAGTGAAATCTCAATCTAAGGAACACCAACAGAGTGAGAATCGAGGATGTAAAGAGGGATTATAGGTACCATCCCAAACTACAAAATAAGGGGGTTAGACTAGATGAATTGGAAAATCCCTTCTAAGTCTAGATCTATAATTCTACAATCCTCAAATGGGCTGGGCTCTTCTGTTACAAGCCCTTTCCCTCTCAAAATAACCTTATAGTGAATACTGAAGTGACACCTCCTTTTGTGTAAAGTCCTAGACCAATGTTGCTTTTGCGGAGCAATGGTTTGTATAATCCATGTGAACTTTTCAATCTGTTCTCTGGGTCTTTGGGATTCCTTTGATATTGTTAGTAAGATTTACCCATGTGCATGTAGGAGGCAGAATCATATTTTCCTTTGAGAAGTGATAGAAAAGTGATTTTCTTTAAAGGGGCCACAGATCTTTTTTCATGACATATTAAAACTTCCAAGTTCAATTCATCAATACCCATAGACTTGTCCCATGCACAATTATTCTCAAATTCTCAAGTATTGATGCTTAAAGTAATGCTATGAGAAAGAGGTCCAAAAGGAAATACTTATTGTTAAGACTATGATAGGCTTTATTTTGCATTTTATAGGACTCTGTAAAAACTCTTTTTAAAAAAGAGAGAGAAACAGAAAAGCAAACAGACTTCAGAAATGCTTGAACAAATATAATGTGACTCAGGGAATTTTTTTACCTGTGAGGTCTTGTAGAGAAGTGATGTAAGGAATGCCATCAAGGCACCAGGTTCTGCTGGGGAGTGGAGGGAATATGGATCAATCACATAATGAAAACAAAGGATCCCCTCAGTGCCAAGAAATCTAGACTGCACCCCAGAATTTTGGTATTCATGCCCCACTTCCCCCCCCCCAACCCTCAAGGAATTACAAGAGGACATTCACACTAGTTTCACAAGAGGAACAAACAGAGATGAAGTGTGACCAGCATTGTTGGAGGAAGTGCCCCATCGAGAACACCAAAATATCTATCAAAGTATCATAGTGCCCCCTTTCTAAAAAATGTTGTGCGTATCTGTATTACTCCAGAATCGGACCAGGGAAGTATATTCTTTCTCAGTAGCTCCAGGAGAGTATAGGAGTATTGGAGTATGGGTTCTAATCATATATAAGTTTTAATTATGATCTTCTATCACTCTGCTTCCTTAAGCCTCGATTTTCTTGTAGGTAGAACGAGGGGATTGAACTGCATTTTCTCTCAGGTCCTCTGTATATTGATGATTCGTTAATAATATAGTTTGTGGGAGGAAGTACAAGCTGCTCAGGTTAATGAGAAAGACTTGATGTAAAAGGTGACAGCTGATCTGATACTTGACAGAAATCAGGGAATCCAAGGCATAGAAGTGAGGAAGAGGTGCGTTCTAGATACAGGGGTTGACTTAAGCAAATATATGGAGATGAGATATCTTAACAAGGGTGACACAGAGCTACAGTGAGTTCCGAGCTGAGGCATAGTCAGCTTACATATTTGATGATGATATTTTTTAAACCTTTCTTATGTTTATTATTTTCTGTTTTGTCTTATACTTTCTTATGCATATGGTTATAGCCTTCTCCCAAGCAGATTGTAAATGCTATGAGGGCAAAAACCTAATTATTTTATCTTCTAAAACATCTACTATTTTACTCTGTGCATGGCAGACATTTAAAAGGAATTTGCTGAGATACTAACTTGCATTATTGTTGAGTATAGTATCCTGATTTTTAAGCACAAATAAAGGAGTCCTTAAAAATAGAAAATCACTCTTCTCAGATCTTGATTTCTCAGTTCTATATTCTGATGTCATACCACTCACTTGTCACTGGTAAAGACTGTGAAGAGTTTTTAATTTCTCAGCTTCTTTTACAGAGCACACCATGTGCCATTTATAAACACTGGCATGTTTCCAACAGAGGTCCAGAATTGTAAGCTATTGGTTATCGGTGTAGGTCAGTGACCAGATTCTTAACCATCTTGAAACATGCTTCACAGTTCAATCGTTTAAGAACCCTGCTCAGGGTTCATCTTTTAGGATGAATGCCATCTAATACCTAAGCCCTTGGCAGTAAAAAAGACCAAATATCCATGTTAAAAAATCATAATTGAAATAAAATTGTTCAGGGAAAATGGGGGAGGGAATCAATTTTGTGAGGAAGGGGCCAACCCTTGACTCATTTTGTAAAGAGTCCTCTTCACTGAATTGGCATTACTTCACTCAAAGTGAGAACCTGAACAGACCTTAGCCTGAAAGAGCCAGGGTCTTCCATTGCATCCTGGGTCCTCTCTAGTCATTTTGATCGATAGCTGGCCAATGGGTGGCTCTGGAGGAGAAAGTGAGGCTGGTGAACTTGCACAGCCCTCCCTCATTCAAATCAAAGTCAACTGCAAGTCATGTCATCATTGCCCTGATGCCATGGTCCTCTTTGAAAATGAAGGACAATCACAACATATGTTCATATATGTATTCAAATATATATGTGTGTGTGTGCAATAAATCAATAAATATTTATTAATGTGTTGGGCACTAGATAATACTACCTAATACCAATATCTGTCTTTATCTGATAGGTCGGGGATATGCTCTTGAAGTTATACTGCATTTGAATGTATGTATTGTGCATAATATATTGTATTATTGACTTTTCCTGAACTTGTATGTCTGTGTGTGTGCCCACATTCCAAATTCATGGCCGGCTATAATTTGCCACCTCCTTGACCCCCAATATAATAGGGAATGGGTAATGTTTTCATCACTGCTGTTGTTTCAGATTCAACTTTCATAAGAGAAATATGAATCGAGGAAATGAATGACTGGTCAAGATAATTGTGACTTAGAATGGGATTTGAATTTTAGGCCTGAAATTTAAACTATAAACATGACAGGCCTTTGACCAGGAGTGGAGTGCTCAAAATGAGTGTCTATAAAAATACTTTAGCCTGGAAACTTGCAAGCCTGATAGAGTGGGCTTCAAATTAAAAACAAAGAGGATAAAAGAAAATCATTCACATGTATCTGAATAAATAAGAGGTATAGTGGATTAGAATTGTTTATTTTAAAATATACTTATGAAAAAAATTCAGAGTTTTAATGAGGGAGCATTATAACTGCATAATTAGTTAAAGAGATGAAAAGGGTAGGTTTCGTTGTTCAACCATTTCAGTCATGTACAACTCTCTCCATGTAATCCCATTTGGAGGTTTTCTTGTCAGAGATATTGGAATTGTTTACCGTTTTCTTTTTTAGTTCCTTTTATAGATGAGGTAACTGAGGAAGACAGGGTTAAATGACTTGCCCATGTCTGACAGCTAATAATTGTCTGAGGTGAGACTTGAATTCAAGTCTTCTAGGCTCTGAATCCAGTGTTCTGTCCAGTATACCACTTAGCTACCTTTAACACTGTCATACTTGGTTGATATATTGGTTTAAACACATATGATTATCTATAGAATCATAGATTTGCAACAAGATTCTTGAGACAATTCTAAACCCTCATTTTGCAGATGGGGAAAATGAGGTATAGAAAAGCTAAGTGATTCCCCAGGGATATATAATAAATATCTGAGTCAGAATTTGGACTTCCTTTTATGACTCTACATTCTACTACCTGCCTAAACTTTTTTCCTGTATTTTCTTTAAAAAAAATTTCTTGTTATAAGGAATTATACACTGCAAAGAGTATATTCAGAAATTAAGGTGATATGTAAAAACAAAAGTTACCAATAAAAATTTAAAAATTATAAGGAAAAAAGCAGAGGATAACAAATTAGTCATCAACTCATGTCCTCATGAAACAGTGCCAATTGTCCCATTAATTTGGATTTGGGCAGAATGGTAGCCAGTGTTAGGGGTGGTCCTAATGTTTTTCATTGTTTAAATTCCCCACAGGTTGAAAAAGTTGGAAAAATATTGGCAAAGCCAAGCAGTGGTGATCATGCAGATTTAATGATTTGGCAGATTATTGTGATGGATCCAATGTTGACTTTTGAATTCTTCTTTAGCAGTACACTTTGGACAGAAAGATTAATTGGTCTAAAATTTAAAAAAAAAATGGGACTTTTACCAAATCCTTTACCAAACTGCAGCTATTTGGGTTGGAATGAGGTTTGTTTAATTTTGCTTTGCTCCTTTTCATTTGCTTCATCATTTCCTCATGGGATCAGAAAGTGGGGCCCAGGTCCCAGACTGAAGAAAACTTCTTTGTGATGCCTAACCCCAATCCAAGAAAGGAAACCCAACCACAAAAACATCAGCAAGATTCCCATTTTTATAAGATAATTATTCTGTAATTCACAAAACAGTAAAGTTGTGATAAGATTGAAAAAGGACCCATATTCCCACATTGTGGATACTTTCTCTCTGCTTCGCTAACTCCCTGAAGGTCTGACCATTGCCAAATATAAGTGGTATTTTGTTTGATTTTTTAAAAAAGAAATCCTCTGTTTAATCCCATGCTCACATTAACTGCTTAACTATTAATTCCAGTCAATCTAAAAGGAACTTTTCCACATTTTGGTCAACTATAAGCTCCTCATGGAAAGAAAATACCTTGTTATGCATTTGTGTCCCCATAGCAATTGGTAAAAGAACTTAAATGAAAGAGTACTAGGGCAGAGGCCAGGAGAAATGGATTTAAAGCCTGCTTCAGATATGTCCTTCTTGTTTCATCATTTAAATTCCCCACAGGTTGAAAAGTTGGAAAAATATTGGCACAGCCAAGCAATGGTGATCATGCAGATTCAATGATTTGGCAGACTATTGTGATGGATCCAATGTGTATTTTTGAATTCTCCTTTAGCAGTACACTTTGGACAGAAAGATTAATTGGTCTAAAATTTAAAAAAAGTGGGACTTTTACCAAATCCTTTACCAACCTGCAGCTATTTGGGTTGGAATGAGGTTGTTTAATTTCACTTTGCTCCTCTCAGAATCTGTTTCCTCATCTGTAAAATGGGTACAGGAATACTTTAAGGACCTATATCTGAAGGGCATTATAAGGGAAAAGCTTGGTAAACCATAATATGTTTAGAAATGTAATCCTTAAGTGACCCAGTGGACAGAATACTGAACTTGGAGTCTGGAAGACTTGAGTTCAAACATTACCTCAGGAACTTACTAGGTATATGATGCTATGCAAAATTAAGTCACTTAATCTAAGATTCTTCATCTATAATATGGGAGCAATAATAATATCTTCCACACAGGACAGTTGTGAGGAGTAAATAACACGTGCAAAGCAATTTGTGAACATTAAAGAAATATACAGTTCCCCCTTCTGCAAGCCCTACCCCTCCTTAAACTATAGCATGACTCACTTCTGGTGGCCCAACAAACTGCAGAAGGACAAACCACCTACTCCAGAGGACAAGAGGACACTAGAAGAGCTGAGTTTGGTTTACATGGACTTGCTGGGAATGATGTTCAGCAGATGGGTGTAGCCCGACGCTAAAGTTGAATTGCTGTCTGCATCACCAGTTTTGCCAGCTCTTGAAGTTCTGAAGATACCAAACAGAGGAAGATCAGCTTCATGGTTTCTATTTCTACTATGGTGATGTCCTATCTCTAGAATCTCTAGCCTATGACTCTCCCATGGAAAGACCCTGATTTCCCACCTTTTCAGGCTGGACTTCTAGAACCCAGGACATCCACTGTGTTGGCTCCTGAGCCAGAAAAAAAATACACAGAAATTGATTCATATCTCACTGTCATGTCACCTCTCAGTCTCTTCTTCAAATTTGGATCCTCATCCCTATGAATCTGTAGCAGAATGCATCCTCAATTGCCCAAGGTCTGGAGCCTCTGACCTTACCTCCTCTGAAGGATCACTTATTCTTGGACACAAAACCTTGCTGGATGACACCAGTGTTCCCTAGTCCAAACTTCTCCCCAGACTTCCCACCCCAAGTACCACAGACTGATGGAGACTCTCCAACTGCCTGATGCCTTCTTGGGTTGTCCCAATTGGCCCAGTCCCTGGCCAGGATTATTCTCAGGAAGCTGAGACTGGGATGCTACAGGGTCAGGAAGACAGGATTGGACCACAGCCTTCGCTATCTTCTTGTAACAACTTGCAGCAAAAATATGGGCGGGTATTTCAGGGGAAAAATAATACATAAATGGTAGCTATTATAGACACTTCAGAAATATTTGTTGGCTTGAAAAAGTATGTGTGATAGAGGATTCAAGTTCAGTTAAAGTCTAACATTTAAAGACAAATGCAACAAAGGTTTCCCTTTGGTGAAAAGATCTTACTGCTAAAAATATGCCACAAGAAGGTTAAGGGTGGAAAGAAAGGCCGAATACATACCCAGATATTCATAATAGAACTTTTTGTGGTGGCAAATGACTGGAAACTAAAAGTCCAATACACACCCAAATATTCAGAGCAGTATCTTCGGCTGTGGCAAACTACTGGAAACAAATTGGGTGTCTATCAGTTGGTGAATGACTAAACAAACTGTGGTACATAAATAGAATAGAATATGTATGTATATTTAATTTAGCATTTATGGTGCTTCGATGTGTTTTATATGATAATAATTGACAATTATACCCTTCCATATCTATTATTGAGTCATTTCTTTATTATTTCTCTTTGGACTTTTGATAGTAACACATTCATTAATAAAAATTCCTAATTCCTTTGATTAATTATTCAAATAAATCAGATTTTTTAAAAGTGATTGGAAGTTCTACAAATCAAGGGTTAAGATCAATGTCTAATTTAAGGGACTGGGCTAAGACTTCATCTTGAACAGATAAAGTTAATTTAAATTTAAATTTTGAATATAAAGGGGGGAAAAAGAAAATGCATTTTGTTTCATTCTGTCCTTACAGATCATTGTCTTCTCTAGTTCCAAACTGCTGCTGAGAAAAATTCCAACTATTAATATTTAAAATGTGAGATTCTCTTCTGTTTCTTCTTCTCCCAGTCTCATATTTGCCTCTACATTTGTTTCTCCTTGTTTTTCTTTGTCTTTAACATTTTTCTGATCTGTAACTACAATTTTGAAACTCATATATTCATGTTTCCACTTGGATTGTATGTTCATTTCCTTTTCTTACATATAGAGAGTTCTTCAAATCTTATTTTATTGTTTATTTTGAGGTTAGATTTATCAAGTTCCGAGAGGAGGAAGTTGAGGTCCCCCACTAGTATAATTTTGCTGTCTATTTCTTCCTGTAACTCCCTCAACTTCTCTAAGAATCTGAATGCTATACCACTTGAAGCATATATATTTAGTAATGAAATTGCTTCATTGTCTATGGTGTCTTTTAGCAACATATAGTTTCCTTCCTTATCTCTTTTGATTAGATCTATTTCTGCTTTTGCTTTGTCTGAGATTAGGATTGCTACCCCTGCTTTTTTATATCAGCTGAAGCACACTATGTTCTGCTCCACTGTTTTACCTTACAGGTATGTGACCTCATTTCAAATGTATTTCTTGTAAACGACATATTGTTGGATTATAGTTTTTAATCCATTCTGCTATCCATCTCCGTTTTGGGGACAGTTCATCCTATTCACATTCACAGTTGTGATTGCTATCTGTACCTTTCCCTCCATCCTCCTCTTTCCCCACATTTATGCTTTTAGTTCTCCTTTTTTCCTTCCCCTTCACAATAGAGTTTTAATTTTTGACCCACATCCCTCAATTTTCCCTCCCTTCTTTCTGCCCCCCTCTCTTTAATTCCTCTTTTCCCTTACTGCTTCCTTCCTCCCTTTAAGCCTCTCCTCCCTTTTCTTTCCCCTTCCCCTCCTACTGCCTATACAGCAAGTTATATTTCTATACTTAACCAAGTTTTTTGTTCCCTCTTTGAACCAAATCAGATGAGAGTAAATCTCAAACAATGCTCATCTCCCTCCCCTCTTTCCCTCTACTGTAATATATTTTTGTCTCTTCCTGTGATGTAATTTACCTTTCTCTGCCTCCTTTTCACATCTCCCATTACAATCCCTTCACACCCTTAAATCACATTTTTGTCATCACATCCTTTACCTTATACCCTCTCCCTCTATCTATGCATATCCTTTTTATATATCATAATAAACATACACTTCTCAAGATTAACAAATATCACCTTCTCTTATAGGGATGTAAACAGTTTCCCCATATTGAATAACAAGTTTTTTCTGCTGTTTACCTTTTTATGCCTCTCTTGAGACCTGTGTTTCAAGACTGAGTTTTCTATTGAGCTCTGGTCTTTTCATCAGGAAGGTCTGGAAATCCCTTATCTTATTGAATGTCCATCTCCTTGCCTGAAATACTATGCTGCACTTTGCTGGGTAAATGATCCTTGGTTGTACTCCCAGCTCCTTTGCCTTACAGAATAGCATATTCCAATCCCTTCAATCTTTTAATGTAGAAGTTGCCAGATCCTGTGTCATCCTGACAGTATCTCCTTGATATTTGAATTGTTTCTTTCTGGATGGCTGCAGTATTTTCTCCTTCACTTGATAGTTCTGAAATTTGACAATGACATTCCTTGGTGTTTTTAGTTTGGGATCCTTTTCAGGAGGTGAATGGTGGATTCTTTTGATAACTTATTTTGCCCTCTGGATCTAGGACTTCTGGGCAGTTTTCACTGACGATTTCTTGGAAGACATTGTCCAGGCTCTTTTTTCATTATGACTTTCTGGTAGACCAATAATTCTTAGAGTTTTCTCTCCTGGATCTATTTTCCAGGTCAGTTGTTTTTCCTATTAGATATTTTACATTTTCTTCTATCTTTAGATTCCATTTGACTGATTCTTTATGTCTCATAGCTTCTACTTGCTTGATTCCAACTTTTATCAAATTGTTTTCTTCAGTTAACTTTTGAATCTCCTTTTCCATCTGTCCAATTGTTCCTTTTAAGGAGTTATTTTCTCCAGTTAGTTTTTGTAATTCCTTTTCCATTTGTCCAATTTTCCCAGTTAGGTTTTGTGCTTCTTTTTCCATTTGTCGAATTTTCCTTTTTAAGGAGCTGTTCTCTTCAGCGAATTCTTTTTTTCAGATTTTTAAGATCATTGACCAGTTTTTCTTCTATTTCTCTAATTTGGCTTTTAAAATTCTTCCTGAGCTGTTCCAAGAATGCTCTTTGATTTTGAGACCAGTTCATATTGCCTTCTGAAGTTTCAGATGGGAGTACAGTCTCAATGCTGACCTCTTTGGTGTTTGTGTTTTGGCTCTTGTCCTCATAGAAAGATTCTATGGTCTTTTCTTATCTTCTTTACTTCTTACTCATGATGATCACCCTTTTCCTGGCTTTTAAAGTAGATCTCTGCTTCTGGGGCACAGGGGGCTGTGTCCCACAGTTCTTGTGCCTTGAACTTGAGGCTTTGTATGTTTCAGCCTTCGATTCTTTCAGCTGGAAGCTAAAATGCTGCAGCTTACTTGATGCTGAGTGGGTTGTTGTTTGAAAGCAGAGGCCAAGTGAGGTCTTTCTAGGTTTCCCCAGAGTTACCCTAGAGCTAGCTGCATTAAGTGTGGGACTGCCTGACCATAGGAAGTCTCCTCTGCTGAGCTAGAACATAGGCAAGCTCAGTAGTTTGTGAACCCATCTGTGATAGTGTCTTTCTGATTCCCCTGTGGTGCTGAGGCTCACCTGGGATCCTGGTGTTGGAGGTTGCAGACTCCACCCCACTGGGGCTCAAGATCTCGTTCCGGTTTACTGAAATGGAATTGTCTGTGACAGCTCTGGTCCTGCACTGGTCCCCTTCAGCCACAGCAAGAGGAATCCTCCTTAGCAATTTTCCTAGCCCAATGGGCTAAGAGACTGTTTACCCCTTTGCCTAATCCCACTGTTCCAGGATTTTTCCTGGGGATATATTCTCTGGCCTCTTCAAGGTCAACAAGGGAAAGGAGATCGCACTTACCAATCACTCCATCATCTTGGCTCCCAAAGTTCGAGTAGGTGACTTACAGACATTTAATCTGTGGACTGATAGTCTCAGGAGTGGCTGCTGCAATTACCTGGGGTTCTGCATGTCTCACTCCCTTGGTTCCACTGGACTCCTGTCCTGAGCTGATGTGTTTGAGAATCTGCAGCACACCTGCAGCTTCATATTGCCTGGGGCTTCCTACTAGGCCCTGGCATGGTGGGACCACACTGGTATAGACTGTGTACTCCTCCAGCCATACATGGCAGATCCTTCCCATCAACCTTCAGTCTATCTTGGGCTGGAAATCTGCCAGTCTGTCTCCTATTGGATTCTGCCCCTCCAAAATCCATTCAGATTCTCTTTTTAGAGGTATCTGAAGGAGTTTGTCTTAGAGCTTAAGTGAGGAGTTGCTCTCACTCCACCATCTTGGCTCTACCCTCTTGATCTTCAAATCTTATTTTAAAAGTTATATATTACCAGACTTCAATACTCCCCAATAAAGTTGCCTCGGAGGTCTCATACTTTAGTAGAAAGAACACTTATTATTCATATGATCTTGGGTAAAGTACTTCCCTTCTCAGGTCCTAAGCACCCTCTTCTATAAAAATCAGAGGAGTAGAGAATTAGAGAATGACTTCTGAGGCTCCTTCCAGTTTTAATCCTGTGTGAGTAGGCACTGACTGTCAAAATCTTTTCTCTAGGACTCTTCCATTAAATTATTTTGGACAATGTTTTCTAAAAGATACCATAGGACTGTCAAATAACTACAGATTGAGTTAGTTCTCATAGTAGTGCTTGAATGATGGATTTCTATACTTCATTGGTTGATTTTGAAGGTAATAATAAATTACACAAGACTTTAGTTGTTACTATAGTTGATAGAATTTGTTAAATGAATAATACTATGTGCCAGGCTCTGTGCACATAGGCAGAAACTTCCTTTCCTTCTTTCCATCCTTCCTTTTTTTCTTGCAAGGTAACCAAGATTAAGTGACTTGCCCAGGGTCATACTAGTAAGTGTCAAGTGTCTGTATTTGAACTCAGGTCCTTTTGACTTCAGGGTGAATGTTCTATCCACCATGCCACCTGGTTGCCTCTAGGCAGAAACTTTCAACTTACTTTTTGGATTAAATGAATTCGTGCCAACCACAGTATGGTGCCTATCTGCTATTCTTCACAACTCATATTCAGGTCCTCCTGACTCCTGCACTGGTGCTCCCTCCACTGCACCACCTAGCTGCAAGTCACTTAACCCCAATTGCCTCATCCTGGGTCATCTCCAGTCATCCTGATGAATATCCAGTCTCTGGATTCAGATGACTCTGGAGGAGAAGGGAGGCTGGTGACCTGCACAGACCTCCCTCACTCAAAATAAAGTCAAGTGCAAGTCATGTCATTACCTCTCTGATGGCATGGTCTTCTTCGGCAACGAAGGATGAACACACACCTCACACTATTCACAGTTCAAGTGCCCAGAAGGATCCAAAGACAAATATGCTCCCATCCCTTTAAGAACTTACAAGAGAGTTAGGCTTATAAAGCATACACATGTATGAGTGCCACCATTTTGCTTGGAGTGCTAGACTTGGAATCAAGAAGACCTGGGAAACAGTCTTGCCTCTGACGCTTACTAGTTCCCTGATACTCAGTGAGTCACTTAACTTACCCCCTGATGAAATCCTTCATTAGAAGTATCTATTTCAAAGTTGTTTTGTGAATCTCAGATGAAATAATTTATGCAAAGTATATATAAAGTTTGAAATTTTTGTAAAAAATTACGTAAAGCCACTGCCTAATTGGTATATACCTTCTTAATTTCCAGTTCTTCGGCACTACAAAAATAGCTACTATAAATATTTTTGTACATATAGAACCTTTTCCTCTTTCTTTGATATTTTTGGAGTATAGGCCTAGTAGTCCTATAGCTTGGGGGGGATGAGGGGAGGAAAGAAGAGCATGTACTTTTAGTAACTTTTTTGTACATAATTCCAAATTATTTTCCAAAATGGTTGTAATAATAACTTCCATTATGCTTACTATATGTCTCACCACATGTCAGGAACCATGCTAAGCACTTTATGATCATTATTTCATTTTATTCTCTCACAACCCTGTAAAGTAACTGCTATTATTATTGCCATTTAACTGAGGTAAGCATGTTACATGACTTGCCCAGGGTTAGATAGCTAGTAAGTGACAATTAGATATAAAGCTTGGCCTACAGTCAGGAAAACCTGAGTTCAATTCTGGCCACAGATACTTACTAGCTGTGTGACCCTGGGCAAATCATTTAACATGTTTGTCTCAGTTCCTCATCTGTAAAATGAAATGGCAAATCATTATGGTATCTTTGCCAAGAAAATCCCTAAATAGGGTCACAAAGAGTTGGACACGACTGAAGCAACTCTATGTCAGGAAGCATCTAAAGTTAGATTTGAACTCAGGTCTTTCAGACTACAGATCCAGTACTTATGTTGCCTGACATCCCATTAATAGATCTACCAGTAATGCATTGATATACCAGTTTTTTCACAGAAACTATCATTTTCTTTCTTTTTCGTCATTTTTGCCAACCTCATGAGTGTGAAGCAGAACTTGAGAAATGCTTTTACTGGCAGTTCTCTAATTAGCAGTGATTTGGAGAAAGATAGATGATAGATAGAGAGATAGATAAATAGATAGATAGATAGATAGATAGATAGATAGATAGATAGATAGATAGATAGATGGATAGATAGATAGATGATAGATAGATAGATGGATAGAGAGAGAGAGATAGAGAGAGATAGATAGATAGATGATAGATAGATAGATAGATAGATAGATAGATAGATAGATAGATGGATGGATAGATAGATAGATGATAGATAGATGGATGGATAGATAGATAGATAGATGGATAGATAGACAGATGGATAGATAGATAGAAAGCTTGGGTTTCTTCTCTTGACAACTTGCTCATATCCTTAGCTCACTTGTCAATTGAATAATAACTCATTTTTGTAAATTTGAATCAAGATATTATTTAACTTGATAATAAGACTTTTATCAGAGAAATTTGCTGCAGATATTTTTTCATTTTAATCTTAGCTCCATTTGACCTTTTATTCCTTTTAATTCTAGCTCTGTTTAGCCAATATGTGTGAAAACGTAAATTTTGTTCAATAAAAATTATGCATTTCATTTTCTGTGATTCTCTTTATTCTTTGATACGTCAGATCAACTTTTCTTCTATAAACACGTCTGACAGGTATTTTTTCCTGTGTTTTTCTAGCCTTTTATGAGGAGTTGGTCTAAATCTAATTTCTTCCATATTGTCATCCAATTTTTGGAAAGGACCCTGGTTTATTTCCACTACATATAATGGTAGCTATTGGTTATAAATATATATTACTTGATATGCTAAGAAAAGTTGCATTCATGATTTTTCTAGCATTTTTAAATGAAAAGGGTATTACATTTTGTCAAAACCTTTTTTGCATCTGTCAGTATCATATTCTTTCGTTGATTTTGTTTTCAGTATGGTTAAGTTTATAGTTTTTATAATATGAAACCAACTCAAAATTCCTGGTATAATTTCAACCAAGAAATGCCCTATTTTTTTGATTCTGCTTTTTTTTTAACCTTGCATTACTTTTTAAAGGTTATTCCAGATTTCTTGTAATTCCTCCTAAGTGCCCAATTTAATTGGTTCATAGCACAGATTCTCAAGTTTTTAGTTTTAAGACCCCTTTGTACTCTTAAAAATTATTTTGAGCTCCCCCAAAACCTTTATTTATATGGATTATTTCTACCTGTATTTACCGTAATAGAAATGAAAATAGCTTTGTACTAATATGAAATAGCTTTGTACTAATATGAAAATAGTTTTGTACTCATAGACCCCCCCTGAAAGTATCTCATGGTCATCCAGAGTCTCTTGACCATACTTTGAGAAACACTAATTTTTATTATTGCCATTATATTAATGTATCACAATTGATTTAATCATCCCTTCTTAGGATGGACATTCAGGTGACTTTCAGTGTTTTTGCAATTATATATGAAACTCTTAGAAATACCTGTTCTTTTATTGTGCTAAAAGAAATGATAAATATATAATATCTATATTGGTCATATATATTTATTAATTTTTTACATGTATTGAATACCCAATCCTTGTCAGAGAAATTTGATAAAAACATTTTTTCCCATTCAGCCACTTCCTTTCTTATCCTAGATATATCAATTTTGTCTGCACTTAAGCTTTTCAGTTTCATGTGAACAAAGTTATCTATTTTATCTTTTGTAATTGCCTCTATTATTTTTTAGTTAAGGAAACACCTCTTACCCATGAATGTGAGAAGTATACAGTCTGTTTCTCTTCTAATTTTGTTATAGGATGATCTTTAATATTAAGTTCACATATCTGTTTAGAATTTATTATGGAATATGGTGGAAGGTCTTGATCTAAGCTTTCTGCCAGATTGCTTTCCAATCTTCCCAATAGTTTTTATCAAATAAGGAGATTTTTTCCCCTAGGGGTATTCAGGGAGGATGAGCATTTCTGGTATGAGGACTTGCCAAGCCCGTTTCAGGGCTGCTCATTCACCTTTGATGTCCATTTTTCAGTCACTCTCACCTGTGACTCCAAGAAGCTTCAGTGTACAGCAGCCACACCCCAGTAAAACCATCTTGGCACTTGGAGCGAAGCCAGATTGAGGGCACAGGCTGCTGTGGTTGTCCTTCATTTTCAAAGAGGACCATGACATCAGAGAAATGATGACAGGACTTGCATTTGACTTTGTTTTGAGGGAGGGAAAGCTGTGCAAGGGCACTTTTGAAAATGAAGGACAAACACAACCACCTGTGAGTAGACTGAGCTGCCTGAATGGGGACTCAGCTAGATGGGGAACTCAGTTCATTCTCTCCCATCTGTCTCCCCCTCCCCTTCCTTCTCCCCTCCAAAGGAAGGTAAATTCGGATGGCCATATATGCCCAGGTAACTTGGACCTTACTGGTCAGCTGTGCTTTCCTTTGCTTTGATTTGCTGCCCTGTCCTCTCTTGTCCTGCCCTCTTCTGTCCTACCTTCTCCTGCCCCTCCGTTTCCTCTCCTGTCCTCTCCTCTTCTATTCTTTACCCTCCTGACCTTAAACCTTAAACTTACTGCACTCTGAAGCCCATAGACTGGGTCCCTGCCTAAACTCCACTTAAAGGCTGTTTCCTGGACCCCTCTTGACTAAAGAGTGATTATCAATTGTAACTATTTCCCTTCCCTTCAAGCTTGATTTTGTTATTTTTCTTTTGCTCATTAAAGAGGCCACTCCCTAACTACTTCTTAAACAGGCCTATTCACTGTATAGACCTTGCCTCACCCTAAGTGAGTACCTGAATAGGCCTAAGGCAAAAGAGGTCAAGGTTTCTCATTGCATCCTGGGCCATCTCCAGTCATTCTAATGAATATCTGGTCACTGGATCCAGGTGGCTCAGGAGAAGAAATTTGTGGGCACAAAACTATCAGGGGATATCTACCCCAATCATGTGAAGATTTCCATTGGTAGAATGGGCAGATGAGAACAATTTGTTCCAATGACCATGAAGGTAGATGAAGCAAGCACAGTGGAGCATTTCATGATTGGTCAGACATGGAAGACCTCAAGGTCATTCATTGTATCCCAGGCTATTCTGATTTTTGTCCTGCCACTGGACTTTAATGACTCTGGAAGCAAGAGTGAGGCCAGTGGTTTTGTACAACTCTTCCTTATTTAAATCCAATTCACATGAAAGTCAAAATATTACCTATGAGATCATTAATCCTCTTTGAAAATAAAGGGCAAGTTTAGGTGCTTTCTACATTATCAAACACTGGGTTACTAAGTACTATTTTTTCTGATTATCCCTTGTCAAATCTATTCCATTCGTCTTTCTCTCTATTTTAAAATAAACATCAAATGATTTTGATGACTGCTGCTTTATAATATAATTTGAAGTCTAGAAGTGCTATTTCCCATTCCTATTTTATCATCATTTTCTTTGATATTCTAAATATTTTGTTTTTTCAAATGAATTTTATTATATTACCAAGTTTTATAGAGTATTTTCTTAATAAACTGATTGTTGTAGTATTAAAAGTGTAAATTAACTCTCAGCCATGAGCACTTAATAGTTGTTTTTATTTGTTAAGTTTTTTTTTTATTTATTTAAAGAAAGCTTTGCAATTGAATCTACACAAGACTCTTCAGTGCTTTGGTAGGTCAATCCTCATACATTTTTTGCATTTTTGTAGTCATAGAGAATAGGGTTTGTGTTTCTGTTGTTGGTTTGTGGATTTTGTTACTATTGTATGGAAATACAGTTGATATTTTGAGGATTTATTTTGTGTCCTCCAACTTTGTTGAAGCTGTTGTCTCAATTGATATTTTTGCTGATTCTCTAGGGTTTTCAAGCATACCATCATATTATCAATAGAGATAGTTTTATCCACTCTTTATCTTGATGCCTTTAATTTATTTCTCTTTTCTTATTGCTATTACTAGAATTTCCACAATTCTAACAAATAACATTGCGAAAGGTGGGCATCTTTGTTTTATTCCCATATTTTTCAGAAAAGATTGTAATGTATCTTCATTACATATACATTTATCCCTTCCACATAATAGTGGGATTAGGCATACAGCACCCCAATGATCTGGAAAATCTATGTAAATGTTTTTGGCCCTCCCTTCATACTAGAGAAGTTTGATGTTTTTCTTTTTCTTTTATGGGGTGTTTATCGTACCTTATTGTAAAATTTTAATTGATATTATATAGTATTATACATATATTTTATACATTTCTAAGTTTCTAAACTTTTTCCTGTGTCATCTGCTTGCCTTTGTGGTTGTCTGAAACTTCCACAAAGCTCCCAAATAATTCCCATTTAATTTCTTATGCCAACCCATAATATATCAGAACCATGATGGAGAAAGTCATGATGTGGAAGGGATAGCTGTAATGTTTGCTGTTTTGTTTTAGATGTCTTTTATAATATTAAAAAAGTGTCTCTATGCATATACAGTTATACCTTCTACTAGCAAATTGGTAGAATATGTGCCTTTTTTATGTGAGAAACTTTTCTTCATTTTACTTCTCCTTTCTTCCCAGTGAATTTTTCTTTTCATTCCTATATTTTTTATATCATATCAATATAATTTACTCACACCCATGTCCTTAATAATGATAAAGTTCTTAGGAGTTATGTTTATGATCTTCCCAATTAAGAATACAATAAATTTAAATTTATTGAGTCCCTTATGATTTTTCTTTCATGTTTACCTCTATATTTTAAGTCTTGTATTTGAAAATAATTTTTTTCCTATTCAGTTCTGGTCTTTACAGCAGGAATGCTTGTAAGTCTTCTATTTCATTAAATATTCATTTTTTTCCCTTGAAGAATTATACATAGTTTGGCTGGGTAGCTTATTCTTGATTATAATCCTAGATCCTTTGCCTTTTTGAATATCATATTCTAAGCCTTCTGCTCCATTAGTGTAGAAGCTGCTATGGTTTCATGATTGTTAAATTATTTCTTTCTGACTGCTTACAATATCTTCTCCTTGACCTGAGGGCTTGGAAATTTGGTTATATTATTCCTGGGATATTTATTTGGAGATCTCTTTTAGGAGGTGATCAGTGGATTCTTTCAATTTCTATTTTACTCCATCTGACTCAAAGATATTGGGGCAGTTTTCCTTGATAATTTCTTGAAATGTGATACCCAGGCTCCTTTTACTGATCATGGCTTTCATGTAGTGCTATAATTCCTAAATTAATTCTCCTCAATCTGTTTTCCAGGCCAGTTGTTTCTCCAGTTAAATATTTCATATTTTCTTCTATTTTTTCATTTTTTTGATTTTGTTTTATTGTTTCTTGATGCCTCATGGAATCATTACCTTCCACTTGCTGTTAATTCTTATTTCATAATTTTCTTGCATCATCCTCAATTCTTTTCCCAATTTTTTTCTCCACCACTCTTATCTCTTTCTTTAACTTTTCCAGAAATTATTGCTGTCCTTTGGTCCATTTAGCATTTTTCTTTGAGGCTTTGTTTGTAGCTAAATTGTGGTCTTCTAAATTTATGTCTTGGTCTTCCCTGCCACAGTAATAGTTTTTTATGCTCAAGTTCTTTTCTTTTTTGGTGTTGTTTGCTAATGTTCCCAACCTATTTCTTCACTATGAACTTTATGTTAAAGTAGAGCTCTACTCTGGAACTGCAACTCAGAATTGCTTATGGACAATAGAGTTTCCATGTAGCACCAGTGCACCCAATGTCAGCAAAGGGTCACTATAATTTCTTTATGACAAATTGTCTGGGCCCCTTACAATCTCTGGTCTGAGACCTCCCAAAGATGCTACTGCTGTTGTCACAGCTTCCTTCAAGGCCCACCATTGATATTCCTTCATGCTCTGGATCTGTGCCCATGCCAGTGTCCCAGACTTCACTTGCAAACCTCCTAAGTTGTCTTAGGCTGGAAAAAATGTCACCTGATGGCCTTTTGTTGGCTCTGATGTTCCAAAATTTTATTTGAGGCATTATTTTAAAATTGTTTAGAAAGGAATATTGGGCAATTTCAGCTAGTTCCTGGCATACTCTGCCATCTTGGCCCCATTCTCAGTTTCCCTTTTGTATGTCTTTATTCACATTTCTCCCTATTATTTGAACACCTTCCATTCAGTTAGGGATTCTTAAACTCATCATGAATCCATTTAGCAGTCTGCTGAAGCCTATAGATCCCTTCTCAGAATAATGTGCTTAAAAGAAAAAAATAAAATACATGAAATTACAATAGAAACAAATTATATTGAAATATTGTTGTATAAGAATATTTTAAAAGGTCACAAACCTCAGGCTAAGAATTCTTGTTAGTCCAATGAATTCAGAACCACTCTTCAAAGTGCAATGCAAATGCCACTTACTGAGTCACTAATAATATTTCCCCACCTTTGGACCTCACAAAACAAAAACAAAAACTTTGTGCTTCCTGCATTCACATGTATTAAATTATTTTTGTATTATAATTAATTGTGTGCATAATATCCACCTATTAGATTTAAATATATCTAAACTCTGGGACGTATATAAACTTTGGATCTCATCCAGTTCTCTGTACATAGAAGGTGTTAAATAAATATTTTTGGAATTCAATTTAATTCTTTCTATACATTTCTTCACCCCTGCTTCATGAGAAGAAATAGACATTTCTAAGAAGTTCATTATCCAGGTTTCCTTTGGTAAATTAATTAGCTGTTCCATAATGCCCCACTAATTTTCATTAACACAAACTAGCTCTGACCAGGATCAAGTACTGCTGTACTTCACAATTAAGCTCCCTAAATGCACTGCATGATTTCTGCTTTTTTTTTATTAGATTTGCAATTTCCTATGTCTGAGGAAACTGACCTTAGATCCTACACTGTCTTAAGTGCCTATGCACTCAAAGAGTCATCGAACACACAGTAACTCATTCTCCATGGTAAGTCCTTTGCCAGTAATTTACTCCTCCAGTGCATCTCCTTATTTGTTGAAAGACAGAAATGGCTTTGAGAACTACTCAGCTGTAAAAGCCTCCTCACCTAAAGCAGCAGACAGTGAGACAGACATGGATTTGGAAATCATCAGACCACACTGTCAATCCTGACTCTATCATTCTTGTTACTTAGTTCTTTAAGAATGGAAGATTTATATTAGTTTATTTGGTTTATAATTCCCATCTTTAACAAGGGGCTTACAGCATCTGATCCATCTCTGTATCTCCAGGAAATAATGAGAATTGAACGGGAAAATAAAAGCAAAACTATTCCCTTCTCAAAAGACATGCAACACATGAATTCAATAAAATCTTTCTCATTCAAAAAACTATCATAATAAGAAAACTGAATTGTAAAAAAAATTGTTTTTTTAAGAAAAGTAGTTTAATTACTTCAAAGAAAATTGTAACAGAACTAGAGGCTGACAGATTGGCATCAAGGAGAAGTCTTGCCAGGTTGCTATAGTAAATACATAAGGTTCATTTGCATGACATAGTGAAAAGAACATTAAGCACAGAATCATGAGAAAAGGGCATAAATTCCAGTTTCTATCATCATCAGATGTTTGATCGAGAACAGCTTAACTAGTGTGATTCTCAGTTTCTTCATCCATAAATGTGGCTAATAACTAATTCTCTCATAAGGTTGTTATGAGGAAAAAATTTTGTAAAACTTAAAGGGCTATACAAATATTAACTATTATTATGAGTAGTATGCATTTCAATATTTCTATGCAGAATGTGCCAAAGTACTTTAGACAGTTTATTTGAAAGGACAGGTTAAACATGCCTTCGTTAAAATGTTATTATATACTTAGTGTCAAAGTCTTACAAATTCCAACAGAAATGGACTGGAGACATGAGGGAAGAGTATTTAAGGAACGATATTTTCATGGATATGACAGTTCCTTCCTCACAATAAAGCAACATCACTGCCTTGCCCATCTGATGTACATCATGATTTAATAGCTCTAGCAATTTTCAATAAACTACCCAAAATCACTCTTTATCTCCTTCACTGTTTCCTCATACTCCCTAAAGACTCAAATACACATCACAAGGAAAAATAAGCACAGAAAACGTCTATATAATCAGACTACGTCTCTCTGTCAAACAGACATCTCACCTGATTACATTGTTTATATTCAAACAACATGGAAAGCTCAGTTCCATGGGGGTCAATTCAGAAATATTGAATGAGAAACCTGTGCTGCTACCTCTACTTTTCTATCCAGGCTGGCTCCAGGCAGACTCAGAGCTGGTAGTCTCTCCAGGGTTACTAATGAAAGTTGCTCCTTCTTACTTGACAGATAAATTGCTTTGTCTTCCTTATGAAGATAACAATTAATTAGCTTAGCAAAACTTCTCCTGGGTAATATAAAGGTAATTTTTAGCCAATATGAATTATAAGGAATTATGAATAATTAATATTTATTAATTGAGGAAGAACCACATGTTATTTGGGTATCCTAAAGAATGTGATTTTTGATTATCTTAGCAGAAAGGAGATAAATTGATTCATGACTTTAAGATGTATTCCTCATTCCAGCAGGGAAATTATATTATATTTTTGGTTTCAGCTTTGCTGTTGAGCAGTTCAGTGATCAAGAATGTTTTTTCCTTTGCATAAGGCTATTTATTCAATTATAGGTTGTATAAAGTAATGTTTACCTATCTTACTAGGTAAAGTTAGTCTAGAAAATAGATTTGAGGAAAAACCTATCACAGACCTAGATTATCTCACAGGAAAAAAAAATTTTGTTTAGTGGATTTTTTGCTGTCATTGGAAGTTCTTTATTCATAAGGCAGTATAGAGATAATAGAAATTATGAGTATCACTTTACAAAGCTAAAAAATTAACATTAGAGAAAATAAGTTTACAGAAAGCGTGGTATTTATCTAAATCTGAATCATCCTGGGAACCTGGATAGATAAAATTGAAAGGACAGCAAATAGACATGAAAAGAGATTTTTCACTCTTTCTATAGTGATCTATTCTCATCATAAATGGCAGTGGAGCAACCAAATTTGGACATTAGTGGTCCTGTATTTGATTTGTGAAAATAGAAATGTCACTTAAGAATGTGAAGCTGGGGAGACAGACTAAACTGAAAAATTACTTATGCTTTGGCATTTCTCTGGAATTGTCATTATATGGATTTGACCACTTCTTATGCCAATGTAAATGCCAATGGTTCTATTCATTTTTATCTTTTATGATTATTGTCCATGTCCTTCTACAAATTTTTCATAAAAGATTATTGACTGTGCTGAAGTCCTTGTTCTAGGTCTTTCATTATCATATGAAAAGCAATACATTTCTAGGATCGTACATTTTGTATGCCTCTCATTGTCCTTTGGTGTCCCATACAATTCTGATTCATTTGATGTTTCTCAATTTGCAGACATACATCAAATACTGATGCTTAAAACAGGTATTTTTTTTTTCAGCATAGGGGCAGCTCAGAATGACAGAAAGTAATATATGATTAACTTTCCTCAGTTTCCTCTTCTGGAAAATAAGTGATTGAATTATCTCCTGGTTGGTCACATTCAGCTCTAGATCCTACTATGAGTGGTCACATAATCTCATCAGGGAGATGCTACGTTGCTAGACTTGGTAGAATTAGCTTAATGGTATTACAAACAAGGGTTCATATATAGGAAATCTCTCTTTTATTTGAACTTTGCACAGGGCATATTTTTTTGGTGAACATGTCTCCTTATATGATGTCTTAGCTTCAAAGACATTAGTATAAGGTATGCCAGGTATTCCAAAGCATACCCTAATTTTTTAAATCATTTTGCTTTATAACCAAATTGTAATATACTTTCTAAGATATGGATTAATATATTATGCAACAAGCACCAACTCGTAGAATATAGATATAGAAATATAAAGAAAAGCTACATTAACTCTCAGCAAGCAACCCCACTATTATAGTATTACATTACAGTTGGTTGTCTCCTACCCCTCTAACTACTATTCTAGAAAATTTTCTGGCCAATATAAGTGGCTCCCTCATTCCAACAATTCCACAGCTTTGGGCTTTAGAACCATAAGTTATGTTTTAATTCAACAGATGATGTCCCATTTCACTTTAAAACACACAGCAGTTAAGTATTAAGAAAAGAAGACAAACAATTGCAATGAAAGTAATAATATATGATAATATATTGTAAGTTATATTATATGTAATGTATTAAATATATAATATATAGTAATAATAGAAGTGTAAATTCCTTGCACTCCTCCATTAAGAACTTATAAGTACCCCTTGAAAAATTATAATGAACATCCACTGGCATCATTTATTGGCAGCTTTTCAATTCAGCCTAGAAGCTAAATATATTTTTATTCATAAAGATTTACAAATTGAATTAAAGTCCAGATGGCATGGATTTCATCTATAATTCAGTCCCTAGGCTTCTGAGAAAGATCAAATTCACTCTAACAGCTTAATATTTAATAAATATAGCACTATATAACTTACCTAAAGCTCCTCACCTTCAGTGATTAATCTATAGAGTACCCCTGGAGACAAATAAACCAATATTACCTCATTTTTACATGCAAATAATCTTAGTGAACTAATTTGAGCAATTTGCTTAAGAATAGGAAGAAAGTCAATGGCAGGTGAATATAAACATATTATTTTTTAATATAGCAATAAGCAAGAGACAACTTTAGACTTCTATTCACATGAAAAATTTATATCTTTTTTCATCTTAAGGATTTTATAAGTGAACCATCTTCCATCTTTTTGTCTAAGCAAAAAGAAAATTAATATCTTGCTAAGCAAATAGGAAAGGTACATGCAAGTAAGTTGGAGGGAGAGGTGAAAAGATGAAAAATGTGGTAGTATGAAGAAAGAACGCCAATAATATGAACCTGTCCAGGAAGAAAATGTAGATCTGCCAGAGACAAAGGTTAATGGAACCTTTAATGGAACATTAATGATAATGATAATTCACATTTGTATCATACTTTACAGTTTTCAAAGAAAATATGCAGTAAAAAGCAACATGGAAGAAATCAAAGAAAGGATTCTGAGAGTGAACTACAAACCATGGGACATTATTTATGTGTTTATTCATTTACTTACTCAATTTCTTTTTAATATCCTAAACCAAATTTGCTAATGTTATTTGGGTTTATGTTAATATGAACAAAGAAAACCGGATTGTGCACAATTGCAAAATTTGATCAGATCTGTTGATCAATAAGCATTTATTAAGTGCTTTCTATGTGTTAGGCATTGTGTTAAGTATTGGGGTTATGAAAAGAAAGGCAAAAGCAATTTTTATCCTCAAGGAGCTTATATGCTAATAAGGGAGACAAATACGAATATAAATAGGCACATCCAATATATATACAATATAAACAAATGGTAAAGTTAGAGAGAAAGGCACTAGAACCTTGGGAAAATATGACCTAGGATGGTGACTTGGAGTTGAACCAAAAGGCCTCAGGCAGAAGGAAATCAGTAATTCTAGGATGCAGAGATGTGGAGGGAGAGCATTCCAGGCATGGCAGACCACACTGGGAGATGAAAGGAAAGCCAGAAGACCAGTATTCCTGAATCATAAAATGTGAGAAAGGAAGAAATGAGCAAGAAGACTGAAAAGTTAGGAAAAGGACATACTGTGAATAATTTTGATGCCAAGCAAAGGAGTTTATATTTGTTCTCAAAGGTTAATAGGAAATCCTTGAAGATTATTGAACAGGGAAGGTGACATGGTAAGATTTGTATTTTTAGGATAACTACTTTGGTAGCCATGTGGAGGAAGGATTTGACTCTTTTTTTCTTTTTTACATTCCAGAAGATCAAAGCTAATCCTTTTAAATACCAGCTGTGTGGTTCCGACCACAAAGAATTGAATTTTATGTCAGACCCAGTCTGACTCACTGGGTCATTTTGATATCTCAGTCTGGGGGGTAAAGATGGATATTCACTCTCAGCCGTATATAATGGTAGAGTCTGAGAGGCTGACAAATTCACTCTTCCCTCTGAGTCATAGTTTCCTCATGTGTAAAATCTGTTGTTATGCAGTCATGTCCAACTCTTTGTGACCTCACATACCATGCTGTCCATGCAATTTTCTTGGCAAGCATACTTCCTTCCGCATTGGATTAAGGCAAATGGAGGTTAAGTGAACTGCTTAGTTAGAAAGTATCTGAAGTTGGATTTGAATTCAGGTCTTTTTGACTCCAGACCCGTTGTTCTATCCCCGAGTACCTAGCTGCCTCCTATCTCTATAATTAAAGGGCTGTAACAGATAACCATTTAATATTCTAGCTCTAAGCCATGATCATTATTTTAATATAGCCTAAACTGGAAAAGAAGAATAAATTGTTCGGAATCTTTCCGATTTTTTTTTTAGTTCTAACTACTATTTCTCAAGAGAACTCAGTTTCCTTATCAACCTTCAAAGTATATGTTGTTTTTTTTTAAACACACATTATATTCTTTTTCCATAATGGCTACAAAATCTTACCTTAAAGCTGTGATTATATATCTAAAACTCAAATTAATAAATAAGCAAAATATCATACATTAAGAGCAATTTAATCAGTATTTGATCACAACTCAGCTCTGCACTAGTAATCCCAGGAAAATTGCTAAGCTATAAACTATGATATGTAAACAAAAGCAATATGGAAGCTAAAAACTCATGGATGTGTATTTACAAAACAATGATAAATAACTCATACTTTGCATATTCTTGCATTGAAAGGGTAAAGGTTTTTTGTTGGTTTGGTTGGATTTTACCATCCAGAAAACAGCACTAAAACTTAAAGGATTTTGTTGCTGTCAGATATAAATAATAAAGGCAGGCATGTATGGCACTTGAGTAGAGAACTATGACTTTGCCTCCTCCTTTTACCTTTCCATCCTGTCTCAAATTCCTCTGCTGCCAAGTTTGAGATTTGGGAAACTCTAACCCCTAGTCAAAACTAGTTTGAAACACATTGCTTCAGTTCAGCCCTAAACATAGGAGTTGGTCATAACTGCAGGCTCTGAATAAATAGTTTTTGCCCAGTAAGATATAGTAACTGAAGCTAAGATAGTGGTCAACCTTGAAGCCCTGAAGACTGAGAGGCTGGAGAGCATCCAGAAGAAAGCAAGGAAGATGGTAAAGGCCCTTGCATCTCTGTGAGATAATTATCATTTATTAATAATAGCTAGTGTTTACGCAGCACTTGGAGATTGCAAAGCACTTTACAAATATTTCATTTTTTCCTCACAAAAACTCTGGAAGATAAGTGCTATTGTTATCTCCATTTTACAGAGTAGGAAATTGAGGCAGATTGGGGTTAAGTGACTTGCCCGAGGTCACAAAGCTAGTACATATCTGACTCAGGGTTTGAACTCGGATCTTCTTGACTCCAAGACACTATCTACTATGCCACCTAGTCACCATTAGTAAAGATTCTTAACCATTAATGTCATCAACCACCTTGACTATTCAGTAAAGCCTATGGGCCCCTTCTTGAAATAACATATGTAAATGCATAAAATAATATATATGGAATTAAAAAGGAAACCTATTATGTTAAAATATAATTCTCAAAATACTTTTAAATATATGATCATGTACCCTAGTTTATAAAGCTCTTATTTAAAAGAACTTAGAGCGCTTAGACTAGAAAAGAGAAGGAAGATTAGGCTTATCCCAATTGCTCCAAGGCAACAGAATCGCAAGCATTGTATAGAAGTTACAAAGACACAATTTGAGACTGGTCATCAGGAAAAAGACAATTAGAGCCATGGAATACTGTGACTAATTGCCTCTGGAACTAGAGGATTACACTTCCCTTCTTCTGGCAGAGTTTGGATGATTGTCAGGTTATGTTCTAGCGAGGATTCCTTTTAAGTATAGTTAAAGCTAGAGAAACTCTTTAAATTCTAGGATTCTGTGACGATGACAGCAAGGAGTAATGCCCAACAGTTGCTATGTTGCCAATGATGCACTTAATGGAAAGCAGAGAAGCAAAAGAAGGTAGAAACGTGGAGAATGGAAAAGACATAAGACCCAGTAATGAAGCAACAAAGACACATGGTGCCTAATGGGAATGACATGAAGTCTCAAAGTCCAGGTGTTGGCTAAACACAGAGTAATGTCCAGGGGGAGCCAGAACTGTAGAAAGCACCATGATAACATCACCAGAAAACATTGGCATTCCTGCATTAGAGTGATATCAAACTCAAAAAGAAATAGAGACCACTGAGTCATCTATAAAGCTACCTGAGGGCCACATATTGACTTGAAAAATCACAAATTAACATTATCTATGTTTTATCTCATCTTTATTTATTTTGTTATATATCTCCCAATTACACTGTAATCTAGTTCAGACCCATTTGCAGCTGTGTATTTGACACCTCTGCTGTAGTTTCAGAAACATAAGCTGTATCTCCATGTGTATGTTCCAGCTAAACATATTATTCCCTACACATGTACCCCCCATGCATATAGTCTGTCTATGCTTGTTCATTCTCTGTGCTCTTCCATATATGTGCTATATGTGTTCCTGTAATTGTTTCCTTATGCATAGTCACTTTGCATATTCTCTTGTCCCACTGATGATGTATTTATGGGACAGTGTGCCCCAGAATTGTGGGGAAGATACTCTATTGCTTCTTCCCTTAAAATTTTATCCATTTGAATGCCTTTACTTTGAACTTTTTACTTTTTTTACTTTGCAATCTAATTAGTAGAAGAAAACACAAGGGAGGAGTTTATGAGCTATAATTTCTGAGTGGAAGAGGATCAACAGAGTATTTAGAAGCTGTGATAGCTTTTATGGGGCTCCTACATGTGAGATAGTATAATCCTAGCTATTACACATTTAATTTAATACCATGCCAGCATAATACTATCCACTATAAATATAGTCTATTCTCGCTTCCCATATGGAATATTGGGTTGGGGAAGGGAGGGAGAGATAATGCATATTCTACAATCTGATAAAAGACAATCTCTTCACCTCTCACGTCAGTACACTTCTGTGATTTTTTGAAGCAAATTGTCCTGGCTGTGACTGTCTGTCACAATTTCAGTTGTGGACTTTTGGACAAATTCACTTGCTAAATGTGGAATTTCTAAGCATGAATACAAAAGGGTCTTAATCTGTGCTCATTCTCTCTCTTGCCAAATCCTAGGCATGCCAGAATGTCTTTGGGGTTCTTTAGACAAGACAAGATACAAAATACATCCAAATCATACAACCCTATTTAGACTAGTATTTTTATACTATATTCTACCATAAACTTCAAATGTATATATAATCTAAAAATTAAGAAGAAAATTAAAAGAAAATGAAAGGAGCTACTTTATATAGCTTCCATTGAGCTCTAGATATGCTTTCTCAATCTTGGCTTTATGAAGTTTGCTTTTTTTTAACTCAAGTGTAGGAATATATATTTATTTCTTTTCAGTTTAATCTTTCTTCTCAAATCCTATTCCAATGCTTCATAGAAATTATCCCAGGTTATCAAAGGCTCCAGCCATAAAGGGCCAACTCTGACAGGTTTCAACATGCTGGAATAGAATAGAATATGGTCCCTGAATTGAGCTGAGTGTGCTTTCCAAGTGCAAGTTTGGCTTAGAATCGAGGCTCCTTATCAGTAGGCTGCCCACTTGGGGATGAATTGGGTAATGGCTACCCACAAAATAAAGCCAACTAAAAGATACCTTCTGGATACTGTCCAGGGACAAACCAGCAAAACTTGTAATCTCCCTATAAACTTGAACACAGTTACTGGTACAATAAATGTTAGATCCCTCCTTAGTGGCCAACAAATTGGCATACTGCTGGAGGAAATGAATCATGTCTATCTGGACATTCTGGTTCTAAATAAACCACAAGAAATAAGAAAGTTGCAACTAAATGGAAAGAGAGCTCGGAGGTTTTCCTTGAGGGAAAAAATAAAGGAATTGGCAGAGTTGGTTTGATAATGTTACCAAAGGCAACGAGAAGCGTAATTTCATACATTTGCTCATCTTATGTTGCCATGCTCATAATAGCATTTACAAAAAGACCGCAATGAAAATGATTGCAGTTTATGCACCAACATTTCTTGGTTACTTCAATACAATTGTAGAATTGGATGATGACAGCAAGAATTATGTTAGAAAATGTGGATCAAGAATTTAAAATGAGGAATATCAAAGATTTGTAGATCACACAGAAACGTGACATCAAATATAATACACACTTTCTTCAATAAAAGAATTGTTAGACTCTGGATACTGTGAGCATCAAATGATCAAATAAAATTGATCATGTTTCAAGAGAAAAGAAACATAATGACAGCAGAGCCAAGATGGCAGAGTAAAGGCAGGAACTCGCCCGAGCTCTTCCCCAAATCCCTCCAAATACCTTTTAAGAATTACTCTAAACAACTTCTAGAGTAGCAGAACCCACAAAAAGATGGAGTGAAACATATTTCCAGCTCAAGACAACTGGGAGGGTGGGCAAGAAAGGTTTGTTCCTCCAGTCTAGCACAGGCCACATCTGCACACCACAGACTAGGCCACAGCGAACCTAGAGAAGGCCTCAGGGTGATTGAATCATGGGCAGCAGTGGTGGTTTCCAGAACTCTCAACCCTCAGACTCCAAAGACAATTTGGAAGGTCAACAAGAAAGGTCTGTCACACCTGGGTAAGAATGGAACAGTGCATTGATCCAAGACAACTCTGAAGAACTTATGATGAAGAATGTTATACATCCCTAGAGAAAGAACTGATGGTGTCTGAATACAGATTGGAGAAGATTTTTTTTTTACTTTATTTTTCTTGAGATTTTTTTGTTGTTGTCTATGTTTTCTTTTACAGTATGACTATTATGTATATGTTTTACATGACTACACATGTATAACCTATACAGAATTACTTGCCTTCTCAATGAGAAAGGTTTGGGAGAGAGGAAGGGAGAGAATTTGGAACTCAGTTTTAAAAACAAAAGTTAAAAATTGTTTTTACATGTAACTGAGGAAAAAAATACTAAATAAAAGCTTAAAAAAAGAAACAACATGTAGTTACTATATTACTGGGTCCTGAATCAGTTCTATGTATAAATTAATTCCATCTGTTCATTAGAACAAAGATTAAAATATGTGAAATGCTAGGAGAAATAACAAAAATGAGAAAAAGATAATTGAATACTTTTTTAATGGAAACAACTTAGTCCTGACCTATTCAAAAATTATTAATAATGAAAATGGGATATGATTAGAATAAAGGGCATAGATATAGACTTTAACAAATTTCACACAGATGTTTAATACATCAATTACCATAACAATATGATCAAAAGAGCTTCTAAAGTGCTTAATTAGCAAACACTTCACTTGTGAAGTGATAGGAAGGAAAGGAGGAAGAATGGAAGGAAAGAAGAATGGTAGGAAGTTATAAAGTGGAGGAGGAAAAGAAAATAAAGAAGAAAATATCCACAAAGATTTTAAAACAATAGAGAAGCACACTTAAACACATAATCTTGAAAAGAAAAAAACACAGGAAAAGCATTTAGTTTAGGCTACATGTGCATAGAAGAGATCTATTTACTGTGACAATATATGAAATCACTGATGGATTGATTCATAAAGTATAAGGAGGAAACCAAAGATATTAACAAAAGTTTGGCTTTTATCGTCACAGAAAAAAGTGACCAAGAGAATATCAAAAACTATCAGCTCTCTTGTAAGAGAAGATGGAAGGAGAGGGGAAAGGAGAGGAAGGGAGGAGAAGGAAAAAAAGAAAAGAAAGAAAATTCCTGTGATGTAGAAAACAATACAGGTAGCACATAGTCAGTGTAGATAGACTGTGACATGTAATAAACATTTGCACAGGTTTTATCCATCTAAAACTTCCCTTTTTAAAGAAATGTCTCTTCATTTGAAATATTTTAATTTAGAAAGAATAAAGAAATCAAAGATCATCTGTAAGTTTCAATTATCTTTAGTCTCTGATTAAATAATGCTTCAGGATGCATGTAACCACACAGGCCAACTTTCTTCTAGTATGGAAAGATGCCCGATATCATACAAATGCAAGGAAAAGATTAGGAAAGGGAAGAGAGCAAAATTTACCACTCAAGAAGACTTGACAACTCAGTAGAATTTTAGAAAATTTTCTTAGGGAGTGTTGGTGGTGTTTCTTTGCTCTCAAGGATATGTACAAATTAAGGGAAAGTACATTTTCTTCTAACATGACAATTTATACAGGAAATAATGGTGGTAATCACTCTCCCCCAATTTTCCTTAAAAATTAAACTTAAAGCAAATATTAAGGCATATCCACAATTTATTTTAGACTCACTGATTCATTCCAACTGAGATTCTTTCTTGCTTCTAATTTAGCTTAGCTTTATATTTTCAGCTCATTGATACTAATACCTCTTTTTTCATTATTCTGTGATAGTTGTAGATAAAATTAAAGTCTATTGGTGTTGAAAGTAACTACAAGCTATAGTTTTCTTTTATAGAAAGTTCCTTCAGCCCCAATTAATAAATTGATAGGATATATGTTATTATGAAATGAATTGTCAAAAAATAGGGCTATTAAGGCAGAAAAAATTTTAACTAACAGATTAAGAAAAGTTGAATTGAAATTGGAAGATAGAGAATAATATATACAACAAAATATACTGAAATATAGTGAAAAATTTTGACAAGAGAAAAGCAAAAAAACAAAATTTAAAAGAACTCATGAATGCTATATAAGCCAAAGTAACCAAATATAAAAACAGGATGTACAGACAGAACTTTAGAATCACAAATATCCCTGAAGAAAATGACAAATCAAAAATCCTGAATATCATAGTGCAGGAAAAATAAGAGAATACTGTCCAGAACTTTTAAATACAGAAAACAAAGCATGAATCAAGAGATTATGCAATGCTGTTATATCACCAGAGAAAAAGGAAATTGTACTTAAAGCTCTAAGATAAAATTTATCAAATTTTATGATAAATAGTAAATTTTACAAATGACCAAGAGACATACCTTCAAATGAGAAGGAAAGGAAATTTCCATAATACAGGGTTGTGTTAATGAAAGAAATGCTTTTTTGACTGACATTTAAGGAAATTGTAGGAAACAATGAATTGCTCTGTGAAAGAAAATGGTAGTGGTGAACACACCAAAATACCTTGAACCCAGCTAAAGCAGTATTCAGACGAAATATCTCTGAGAATATACAAAAAAATATAGAAATCAAGAAAATATGACCTGACCATGCTGTTTCAAAAATTAGAAAATAAACAAATAAAACCAAAATAAGCACAAAGAGGGAAACTGGAAAGTTATAAATAAACAAGTGAATAAATAAATAGGTAGGTAGACAGACAGACAGATAGATAGACAGACAGACAGCTAGATAGATAGACAGATAGATAGATAGACAGATAGATGATAGATAGATAAATGATAGATAGATAGATAGATAGATAGATAGATAGATAGATAGATAGATGATAGATGGATGAATAATATCTTGGAACACAAAATGGCATTAGAATTGATAATTGATCCGGTCAGAGGGATTTCCCCAAGGTTTGCAGGAACTATCAGAGAAGTCTCCAATTATTCATCTCATGCTTCCTCTTCTCCCCCAGTTCTCAAAGAAATGTTCTTCCTCCATCTATACAAATGCCATCCATCTTTTAGCAAGTCACAACATACTTTTCTTCTCTACCTACTCCAACCCTACCCCATCTTTTAAGACCAGCAGCAAATTCTATCTTTTCTGTGAAACCTTATCTAACAATCAGTCAGAACATAATCTCTCTAGATTCTAAATGCCTATGATATTTATTGCTGATAACACTCACTTGACCTTTATTATAAATGCTTGGTATTTTCTTTACCTGGCATATGTCTTATCTCCTCAACTATATTGTAAGCAGTACGAAAGGAAGAATCATTTCTCAGTACCTATATCATTTAGTGAAACTCCTTGCACTTGCTAGTCATCTGCACACCAGTGATTAGTACAGTGCAGGGCATATGGAAGAAAAAGCATTTAGTAATGCAAAGAATGCAACAACTATAGTATGCCAGACTTTAGTCAGAGGGCCAGTGGTTGAATTTCAGCTTTCACTTAGCTGTAATCATGGGCAAGTCAATTAACTTCTGTGACCCTGTTTTCTCAATGTAAAATTGGAATCAATCAATTAATAAACATTTATGAAGTGCCTACTGTATGCATCAGTGAAGAAGGAAATTGTAAAACATTCCAATATCATTGTCAAGAAAAACTCAACTCACTCACAAAGAGTTGGATGTGACATAGTAACTCAATAACAAAATAATAACTCAACAACGATGGCAGCATTGTGCTAAGCACTGGGGATACAAAGTCAGGCAAAAGACAGACCCTTCCCTCAAGGAGCTTACAATCAAATGGGGGAGACAGTATGAAAGCATAAAACAAGCCATATACACAATTAATTGAAAATAATTAAGAGAGGGAAGGTACTAGAGATGAGGAAAGGGATGAGGGATGAGGAGTTTCCTGTACAAGGTGGGATTTTAGTTAGGACTTAACTTTATCACCCCTGACAGTGTTTTTGTGAGAATACTATGAAATAATACATGTGAAAACATTGCATGAATTATAAAATATTATGGAAGTGTATTTTTATTTTCATTGAAGATATGTGCCACATAGAGGCTTCCAATCCCATTTAATAACATGTAGTAAGAATATAATTATTGGCATAGTGTATGGTGTAGTGGTCAATAATGTTGGATTTGGAAGCACAGAAGCTTGAGTCAAATCCTGGGTCTAACATATTACCTGTGTGACTTTGAGTAAATCCCTTCATCTCTCTGGGCCTTAGTTGTGCACACCCTGTCCCAATATGAAGGTTTGGACTAGATGGCCTCTATGGCCCTTTTACTCGAAATCCAAGATCCTTTGATCCTCCTGTCAAACCATACCAAGTGGTTTTGTCTGAGTGTAGAATGCTATATATATAAAGATAGGCTATTAGTTTCCTATGATCTACCTATCTTCATCATAACTAATATACATATTATATGTGTTTGGTTTTGTGTGTACATATGTATTATGTAAATATATAAATGCTTTTAAGATTTACAAAGTGATTTTTTTTTCCTCATAGGAGCTCTTTGAGGCTAGTGAGGCATAATAATTCACATTTATTTTTATAGTTTACATTTTATAGTTTACAGATTGTTTTCTTCATACCAATCCTATGAGGTAGGTAGTACAAATATTATTATCCCCATTCTGCAGATATAAAAATTACCTATTTTCAAAGCCATATGGTTCAATCAGTACAAAGGTACCTAAGGGATGTTGGTGGAGGACATTCTGCTTCCTATGTAGTGGAAAACTCTCCATAGTTTTATCTTTCTTTTATTTTTCCTTTTAGTATGATTCTCTCCACTTCCCCAGTGGAGGAGGGAAGAATCCAAGCAGTGTTGCTTTGAGCTGGCAAATAACCTTGTTGAAGGAATTAACCAACACAGTTTGTGAAAATATCTCACCCAGGTCTGCTGTGGAATGGAGAGGTGAGCAGTTATAAAAGGTAAATGTGTTTTTGTTCTGTTGTTTCTTTGTTTGTTTGTTAGAGGAAACATACTAAATAGGATAATCTCCCTGAAGAAGATTCCCCACAACACAACATAATGATTCAGGCCTTCTCAATTAAGAGATAAGTTTGATAGTTAAATGAAGTATTTTAGGAAACAAACCACCTGAAATCTAAATAATTAGTAGCTTAAGTATTTTAAGGCCTAAAAAAGTCTCTTGCCTGCTTAATCTTTATGCATCCTCACAACATGTCCGTTATATTAGGGTTATAGATATTATTGTCCATTTTATAGACAAGGAAACTGAGCCTCACAGGGGCTTAGGTGATTACCCATAGTGACACAGGTTGCTAGTGTCAGAGGTAAGATTTGAATGCAGATGACTCCCAACTCCAACCCCAACAGTCTTTCCACTAAACCATTCTCTCTGATAACTTCAAGGGGTCAGAATGAATTTAATTAATTCATTTGGAGTAATTCAAGAGATAAAGCCAACCGAATATTCTACACGAATTAAAAGAATAGGAACAATGATAGTACAAAAATTGTAAGTAACTGAAGAATCATTTATATTTGTATTTCCATTTCTAAAAATTAAATTCAACTAACATTTATTAAGCAAGTACCTATTAAGTGAAAAAGACTTCTTAGACAGTGGGGATACAAAGAATAAAGCAATATAGCTCCTTCCAACTGGGACCTGACATGTAGGTCAGGGGAAGATGTGACATGGACAAATATAATTTATGTTAAGATTAATACAGGGAGGAGCAGAGCCAAGATGGTGGAGTAGAAAGATGCATACTCTCTAGCGTTTTCCCCACAGCCCACAAAATACCTGTAAAAAATCACTCTCAATGAATTCTAGAGCTGTAGAAGCCACAGAACAAGAGAGTAAAAGAGGTTTCCAGCCAAAGGTAACCTGGAAGGCTGACAGGAAAGGTCTATCCCATGGGACGCTGAGCAGAGCAGAGCCCAGCCCTGACCATGCATCACTGGGAGGAACAGGACCTGAACAGAATTCCAGGGCAGAGTTCCCAGCAGGGAGGTTTCCAGATCCTTCAACCCACAATCGACAAAGAAAACTTCAAAGGCCAGTGTGGGAGGGCTTTCCTATCTGGGCAAAAGGGGAACTGGGTTCCCCCAGCACTAGTCTCAAGCAGCAGCAGCAGGAGGTGGGCAGCTATGGTGGCCAAGGAAGCAGCCTGGGTCCATTGTCCAGGCAGCTCAGCTTAAAGCCTCTGGGGGAATTGAGCACCTGATCTGAACCTCAGCCTTCAGTGGTGGCCCTGCCCCCACCCAAAGCCCCAGAAGAATTGAGCACCTGATTGGAATGTCAGCCTTGTCCTGGGGAGAGGAGAAGCGCTAGGACCCTTCTCTTTACAAAGGATTCAGAAGTAAAGTAACTGCCTGGGAAAATGCCCAAAAAGGGGGAAAAAAATAAGACCATAAGAGTTTACTTTCTTGGTGAATAGATGTGTCCTTCCATCCTTTCAGATGAGGAAGAACAAGGCATATTGTCAGAGGAAGTCAACCTCCAGTACCCTCAAAATGAATATGAAATGGGCTCAGGCCATAGAAGAGCTTGAAAAGCATATCAGTAACCTGCTAAAGGAGAACCAAAAAAATGCTGAGGAAAATAACACCTTTAAAAAGAGGCTAACTCAATTGGAAAAAGAGGTCCAAAAAAACCAATGAGGACAAGGAGGCTTTAGACAGCAGAATTAGCTAAATGGAAAAGGAAGTTCAAAAGCTCACTGAACAAAACAGTTCTTTAAAAAAGAGAGTCAAGTTCAGGGAAGCTAATGACTATGAGATAAGCTAAGAAGTTAGAAATCAAAAGCAAAAGTTTGAAAAAATAGAAGATAATGTGAAACATTTCATTGGAAAAACAACTGACCTGGAAAATAGATCCAGGAGAGACAATGTAAAAATTGTGGGACTACATGAAAGCCATGATCAAAAAAAGAGCCCAGACATTATCTTTCGTGAAATTATCAAGGAAAACTGCTCTGATATTCTAGAACCAGAGGGCAAAATAAGTATTCAAGGAATCCACCAATCACCTCCTGACAGAGACCCAAAAAGAGAAACTCCTAGGAATATTGTGGCCAAATTTCAGAGTTCCCAGGTTAAGGAGAAAATACTATAAGAAACTACAAAGAAAAAATTTGAGTATTGTGGAAATAAAATCAGGAGAACACAGGATCTGGCAGCTTCTATATTTAGGGATTGAGGGGCTTGGAATAGGATATTTCAGAAGTCAAAGAAACTGGGGTTAAAACCAAGAACCACCTACCCAGCAAAACTGGGTATAGTACTTCAAGGGAAAAAAATGGTCATTCAATGATACAGAAGACTTTCAACCATTCACGATGAAAATACCAGAACTAAATAGAAAATTTGACTTTCAAACACAAGAATCAAGAGAAGCATGAAAAGGTAAATAGGAAAGAGTAATCATAAAAGACTTTCTAAAGCTGAATTATTTACATTTCTACATGGAAAGATAATATTTGTAACTCTTGAGACTTTTCTCAGTATTTGAGTAGGTGGAGGGATTACACACACACACACACACACACACACACACACACACACACAGTACAGGTTGAATCAGAAGAGATGTTATCCACAAAAAAAAAGATAATAAAATAAAAATTAAGGGGTAAGAGGAAAATACTGGGAGGAGAAAGGGAGAAATGGAATGGGGCAGGCTATAACTCATAAGAGAGATAAGAAAAATTCAGTTCAATGGAGGAGAAAAGGAAGAAGGTGAGGGGGAAAAGTGAAGCTTACCCTCTTCACATATGGCTTAAGGAGGGAATAACATGCTCACTAAATTAGGTATGAAAATCTATCTTACACTACAAGAAAGTAGAGAAGGAGGGAACAAGTGGGGTGAGGGGGATGATAGAAGGGAGGGCAAATGGGAGAAGGGAGTACCTAGAAATAAACACTTTTGGAAAGGGACAAGGTCAAATGAGAGAATAGAAACAAAGGAGGGGGACAGGGTAGGATGGAGGGCAATATAGTTATTATTCTGCAACATGATTATTATGGAAGTCTTTGGCAAAACAACACATATATAGCCTGTATTGAATTGCTTGCCTTCTCAGCGGGGATGGAGAGAGAGAAAGGTAGGCAGGGAGGAAGAGAAGTTGGAATTCAAAATATTAGAAAGAAATGTTGAGAATTATTATTGCATATAACTGGGAAATAAAGAACACAGGTAATGGGGTACAGGAATGTATCTTGCCCCACAAGAAAAGAGAGAAGATGGGGATAAGGGAAGGATAGGGTGTGATAGAAGGGAGGGTACATTGAGGGAAAGGGTAATCAGAATGCAAGGTATTATGGGGGGGAGGGGAGACATGGGGAAAACAATTGGAACTCAAAATTTTGTGGAAATGAATATTGGAATCTAAAAATAAATTAATTAGTTAATTGAAAAAATAAACCCCACTATAAACCTCGGCAAAGTCACTTGAAATGCAGAATGAATGTGACATACATCTTCAGATAAAAAAAAAAGATTAATACAGGGAAAGGAGAGATCCACACGATGGACTGTAGAAATACATAGTGCTTTCATTTACAGTATCAGAGAAGACTACATGAAAAAGCATCTGAGTTGAGCCTTGAAGTAAGGTACAGATTCTGAGGGGTCCATATAAAGAAGGAATGTACCGCCGACATGGGGGATGGCTAGCCAGTATGAAAGAACTTCCACTGTAGGAAACAATTTCTGAAGCTTGAGATTAAGGGTATACAATAGAAATGGACAAAGAACAGGAGTACAATATGTTTGGGAAAATATATGTCTCTCTCTCTTTCTCTCTCTCTCTCTCTCTCTCTCTCTCTCTCTCTCTCTCTCTCTCTCTCTCTCTCTCTCTCTCTCTCTCTATGTATATATATATATATATATATAAATGCATATATATATGTCTGCATATATCTATAGCTATAGAGAAACAGATCTAAACTTTATTGGAGTCTTCTGAAGATGGGAGAGGGGCAGGAGTAAAAAGAAAAAAGTAAACAAGTGCACAGCAGAGAACAAAAGAAAACTCACAAGGAAGGAAAGAAAAGATGGACAGTTCTCAACACAATGTGTATTATTTATCACATAGGCTTTCTTGAAATGAAAATTTATTGTTATATATTTTGAATCCTCTTGTGTTATGCTATGCATGCAACAAGCTTTTTTTCTTCCTTACTTTGTATTTAAGTTCCCATATTTAAGTTTATGCTATGTTTTTGTCTCTTTTTTCTATTCTGTGTTTGTGTTGTGGGGAATGATAGCAAGAGAGAAAATTATAATGGATATTATAATAAATTCATTAGAGAGTCTTTTACAGACAGGATGAAGGAGTAGGAGATTCCAAGGCCTTCCCCACATCCATGAAAAATAAAAACACTAAAATAAGGAAAACTGGCAAAATAAAAATCAACCAAAATAGAAAATGAAAAATGTAGGGTAGCAGTGCCAGAGAGACAGACAGACAGACAGACAGACAAATAGACAGACACAGAGACAGAGAGTGAGACAGAGACATATAGAGAGACAGAGAAATTGAAGCAGATTGGTACCAGAAACAATCTGGGAGGAAAAAAAGAAATACAGCAAAATATCACTAGAGACGTGCTCAGGTAGACCACATATAAAGAAATTATAGAAGAATTAACATGGATGAGAAAATTGTAATAATAATAACAGAATAAAAGAAAAGCTTACAGAAAAAAAATACCATGAGACCTGAAGTTAGAATTAAAAGATGCTAAAAATGATAAGGTAGAAACAATTGAGACAATACCAATGAGAGAATGTAATAGAAAACCTCGAAAAAAATCATTAGAAGCACCCAAAAGCAGACTTAATAAAGCAGCAGAGTTGCACACAGTGCAAAATGTGAAAAAAAAATAGGAACAGAAAATCACAATTATTGAAGAAACTGGAAAATATAAACATTAAAGTGGCAGATCTAAACAACGGGATTAATGATGTATTTGAAAAATGTGAAAAATAAAAAAATCTAATTATCATATACTAGTATGCAACTCAAGAAAGTAATTAACAAAGGAACCTCACCTGAAACATCCTCAATTCAGTCCTCCGAGACCTGAAAGTCAAATTCTAACACTGCAAGGGAGAAAGTTCTGCAAGCTTCGAAAAAACATGAACAACATGAGAAATCAATCAAAATCACAGAAGACTTATCAGAGAAGACAAGTAAGATCTATAGCACATTTAACATTAAAAAGCATGAGCCCTTAATCCCAAATGATCTATTCAGAAAAAAATAAACATTATTATGAAGCACCCATAATTTGAAATATAAATCTAAAAGATGTTATATAACAACTTCCATGCCAAGCTTCCATGCCAAAAAGATGTGTTTTTAAATAATTCATATTTCTGAAATAAGCAGAAGCCAGTTACTAACTAAATGTGAGAACTTTTATAACACAGTAAATCATAAAACTAAACCATAAAACATTTCAGTAGCTTGTTTCAGATAGAGAAAGGGAGGAAAAAAATAGGAGCAAAGGACAGGATAATAATGAAATGAAGCACCTATCTTTTATTGCAGGGAAATTAAAAAGTTTTTAAAGTTGCATAGTTACAAGCAAAAGATAAGAAATTTTGTTTAGAATGGTTTTGTTAAATTTGAGGAATAATCAACAGTCGTAATGACAATGCAGTTTGTATTCTTTTCCAATAAAGTGAATAAAAATTTCAAAAAGATTGACAAAAGACTGATCTAAGAACTATAATGCTACATATAAATTTATCGGCCCTGTAATAAAGAAGGTGAGAGAAGTTACAGAATCAATTCAACCCTAAATCCAACAATAATTGTTTAAAGGAAATACATTTAACCAGAAAGATTTCAATAGATTCAAAATGAAAAAGTGATTGAAAATTTCCCAGACTATCACTAAATAGCAAGTTGAATTTAAAGAAGCTTTAAAAATAAACAAGGGACTATATATTATGTTCAAAGGTTTTACTGAAAATGAAAATAGATTAATTTTAAACATGCATGAATTAATAATCTGCAGTAAAACGTATTTTTAAAAAGGCTGACTTTGATTCAGTATAATCTGAATTAAAATCTTGGTGATGAGATCCTGAATGAGTCATTTAAATTGCCTCATGAGTAAAATGAACATAACAATAGTACCTATTTTAAAGAAACTTGTGAGACTGAAAGGAGATAATATATACATATTCTGCAACTCTTAAAGTGCTACATAAATATGAACAATTATTATTATACTGGAATTTCGAATAATTGCTAGTATTGATGTAGCACTTTAAGGTTTGCTAAGTGATTTATACGTATTATTGTACTTGATACTCACAACAACCCCCCTAGGAAAGTTTTATTATTATCATCATTGTTTTACAGACTAGGAAATAAGTGAAAAGAGGTTAAGCCATGGTTATGCAAGACAAATTGTGTTAGGAAGGATATGAACTCTAGTCTTCATGAATCCAAACATACCATAATATTTTATTAACAGGGCACAAACCTGAAAATAGAATAGGTCAATGGAAGTCAAAGTTTCTCCAAGCTCAAGATATAGCTCTTTTTTATAAGCATAGAACAAAGAACAGAACAGGGTAGATGAGGAAATAAAACAATTGTTTCCAGGCTTGGAAGCATCATGGGGATGAGGACGACAACATGATTGGTTATACAGCTGAGGTGTGGAGCAAGATATGTTTGGGTGGAAATTAGGAATAAGGGGCTAACAACATCTCCCTCCTTCCCCCATGACCAGGAAAAGTTCATTATTTGGGTCCACCTGGAAGGTTACAGATAGTGAATCAGGCTTCTTTGGACAGCAAACTAGATATCCTTGAATGATAGCTCAGTGGTGTAAAGATACCAACCAGACTCCCTGGTGTCCACCCATACTTCTCCAAGAACAGCAGATTTTCTTGAAGCAAGAACAGAAGAGTGATTAGCAAGAGAACTGATTTCTAAACATAACTCATTACAGACTAAGTTCAGAGACAAAAAACCATAACTTGGGCAGTTGTAGGACAATATCAATTAACTGTAAGTAGGATCAATTAAAAATGATACATAATCAATTTATTCTTCTCAAAACAAGATAAATCAAAATCAAAACAAGATAAATCAAAACAAAATAAATCAATCGGATCAGTCAAAGGAGTTTTGAGAGGCAAATTTGTAGTGCTAAATGTCTATATCATTAAGAAAGAGAGGCAAATGATAAGTTGAACCTGAATTTTTAAAATGTAGAAAATAAAATAAGAAATCAATAAAAAAGAGAAATACTTGGATAGATTCTATAACAAAATATACCTTAAAAGAAATAAAAAACAATTTAAAGAGCTAAAAGAATATTCATTGGTCATGACTGGGCCTTACATATAGTAAATATGATAATACTCATCTAAATCAAGTCATAATTTTACTACTGTACTAATTAAACTATCGAAGCTTAATTTTCTTCATTTCTCATCAGAATGCAATCCATCATGTCCCAGAAAACTCTTTATTTCTAGAAGATCAATAACTGTAACCCTGGAATCCACAACTCACAACGGCCCTCAGCTCCTGTGGCCGCTCCCTTTCACTGCATGGTTCCTCCCAGAATGGTCCTTTATGAATGGCCACCAATCCAGTCATCATTTTATTTCTTACCCAGCTATACCCCAGACATCTCCATTCTTGATGAGTACCTTCCTCCTCCTTAGACCTTTTAAGCTGCCTTCTATATGCCATCTTTCCCAATAGAATATCAGCGCCTAGAAAGCTTCTCTTTTTTACTTGTGCTTGGCTTATAATAAATACATATTAAATGTTTTTTGACTGACTGACCAAAGGGCTACTTCAGAATACTCAATAAGATAATAACAGAATTCACTTGAAAGAGCCAAAGATCCAGAACATGAAGGGAAATAGTGAAAAAAGTACAAATGAAGGGGACAGTAGTTAAATGGGGGTGGGAAGACTCATATAATGGCTTTGTATCCATATATATATATGTCAAAAAATATTAACAAATAGCTTTCAAAAGAGGAATTGTACACTGTTAAGAACCATTTGAAAGAATGCTCCAGATCTATAATAAGAGAAACGCAAATAAAAAAAAAACCCTAAAGTTTTACCTTATACCCAAAAAATAGGCAAAGATGATAAAATAAGGGGGATAGTAATGTTGGAGGGATTATAGGAAAATAGGGACAGTAGTACATTGTTGGTGGAGCTGTAAATTAGTACAACTTTTTTGGAAAGCAACTTGAAATTATGCAGATAAAGTGACTAATATATGTATACCCTTTAATCCAGGGATTCTACTAGTAAGCTTATACCCTAAGGAAGTACTGCTAAAAAGAAAGGCTCCAATATATTGATAGTAGCACTTTTTCTGGGAGAAAAGAATTGGAAACAAAGTGGATGCTCATTGTCTGGAAAGTAGCTAAACAGATTTTGGTACATGGGTGTGATGCAATAGTACTATACTGTAAGAAATGATGGATATGATTAATACTGAGAATCATGGAAAAACTTAATTACAGACAGGTAGGTAGAATGGTGGATGGAGCATTAGACCTTGAATTAGAAAGGCCTAAGTTCAAATTTAGGCTCACACATGACCTTGGGCAAGCCTCTTAACCACTGTTTGACTTGATTTTCTCAACTGTAAAGTGGTGATCTCAAAGCTGTTGTATCAAATAAGATAATATTTGTAAAATGTGCTTAACACATTGCTAGGCACATAATAGTTGCTATAAAAATGCCATCATAATAATGATGAGATGATGAACTGATAAAAAGTAAAATAAATAGAACCAAAAGGCTTTATAATAATTACTACAACTATGTAAATTGGAAAGAACAACTATGAAACAAGTGAAAATGAGCGCTGCAAAATTACTAAGAGCAAACACAGCCTCAAAGAGGACAGATGAGAAAAGTACTCCTACCACTTTGCTGAGGTAAAAGGTCAAGGAAGATGGAATGCTGTATGTATTTTAGATATTCTGATGAATTAATTGGTTTTATCGAATTTCTTTCTCTTCTGTATCTTGTTCTTAAAAAGAATTCTGTTATATGGGTTGGTTCTCTGGATCTGTATTCTAACCTTCTGGGGACATGTTTTATATCAAATGTTCTTAATATACACCTTTCTAAAACTAAAGGACTAACTCATTGATAATGCCTAAGAATAAACCTTCCCTCACTATTAAAAAACAACCACAACATTTTGATACATTATAATATACTTCTGTTCTTGCAAATAGGAATATTATTTTATGTCTATTAGGATACTCAGTGGAGATTTTCTAAGATCTCTGGGGAAGGTCTTTAGACCCTCTGAGAATTATCCTGACAGAAGCAAGCTTCAGGGACTTCCAGTAAGATGGTCAAGTAAATTTGTATGTAAATCCAGCTCCCCTTAACAGCCCCCAAATAACTAGAAATAAGCTGAATAAACTTAAACAACTAAAAGAAGGGAAACAAAAGAAATCCCCACAGAACAAAATATATAGAGAATGGGGAAATGAACCAGCAAAAAAAATCTTTTAAAAAACAACAAATAAGTACTATAGAGTAATGGAATTCCAAAGGCAATGTTCCAAACAAAAAGAATAATTCTGTAATGGTACAAACACCACAAAAGAGAATGAAATGGTCTTAAGAACCTTAAGAGCATTAGGAAGATGAATATAAAATTGGAGGTGACAGTAAGGAATGAAATAGAACTGTAGTCAGAGCCTAACTGCTTCCAACTCTTTAAAGTCTGCTTCAGGTTCAATCTATTTGAATTAATCATTCCTCTGAGTTTTCTCTTCCTCAGTGGTTATTAATTCACTTGATTTTATATTTTGTGCCAAAAGAACATTCTGCTTAAAACAGAAATGCTGTAATATCAAGAATCATCAAACAACAAATACCATAAAGCGTAACCATCACTTTCAAATGAACCCCAAAGTTGTTTAAATGTGATCTGGAGGGAGAATAACCTTTGCACCCAGCCTGGGCCAATTTTCTGAAACAGGACCGAGGAGTCCAGGCTGAGACCTCTCAACATCCCTGTGAGAGGGATGGTCCAGTGACTCATGGCATGAACTAGTGGATCTTCTGGCAATTCTTGGCACTTCCTGTAGCTCACAGATTGCTTCAGCTGCTCACAGGGAACTTTAATAGCTTCACATGTCAGCTCTACATGATGCTATGTTCATTTCCAGATCATTCACACTTGGTCTAGATTCAGCAGGCTGTTGAAGGTAAATAACTTTTTACTGGCAACCTGGTAGAAGATAAGAACAGTGAAAACATCTTGGAACATTTGGAAAGGAACTTGGAAACGAAAACATTTCTTCACCTCCTTCCTGCTCTCCCTGGGGCCTTTCATTTACTCCTTTTCTGCTATTCAAAAAGAAAAGAAGAAAAGAGGAAAAATATTTACTATGTGCCAATCACTGTGCTAAGCACTTTACAAATATTACATCATTAACTATTAAATTATAAATCATAAACTATTAACTATTAAATATTATATCAATAACTTTAAGAGGCAAGTACTATTATTATCCATATTTTACAGACAGATAGAAGCTAAGTGACTTTCCTAGAGTGACATGGCTAGTAAGTACCAGAGGGCAGATTTGAGCTTAGGTCTTCCTGACTCCACTCCCACTGCTCTATCATTTGTACCACCTAGCTGCAGATCCTCTTCACCTGTCCTGTCTTTTCAACATTAGTGTTTCAGTGCTACTGTGAGAATGTCTCCCCAATAAGGTAATCTCTCCAATCCCAAGCACTGCGGAACATGTAATTCAAAACTATTGTGTAAAGAGTTTGTATATTCATTGGATACTACCAGAAAGGAAGCCCAGAATTCTGAGTCAGAGAAAAAATATGACAAACAGCCAGGAAAAAACCAATCAAATTACCAAGGGACTCCAGTCAGAATTTCTAGGCATCCCTCATCACTAATGAGAAATGAAAGGAAAAATTGGAATATCACTGATCAAAAAGCATAGGAAAATGGCTTGAATCCAAGAATTGTAATCCTGCAAAATTGAGCGTACTTCTACAAAAAAGTATTTTTGGCAGATTCATTTCTAAACTTCCCTTTTAAGAACACCAGAGTTGGGTACAGTCTCTGAAATGCAAGCACAAGAGATAAAAGGAAGTTAAGAAAGGTAAAGAAGTATGAATACCTCAAAAGAGTGAGATGATATTCCACTACTATTCTAAAAGAGAGAATATAGTATTATCCCCTTGTAGTACCATTATATCTGAAGGTCAATAAGGAACAAAGAAAACCCAACCCTGGGCTTAGGAATTTTTAAAAAAGGAGGGCTAAGGTGGAAAGGAGAGTTTAGTATTTCTTATAACTAGTGAAGGTCACTGAAACATAGATTTGGGAGGGTAGAGAGTAAGGAATAATATGAACTTTATCCTTATCTGGGTTAAGCAAAAGAGGGTTAAAATGATTATGGTAATAGAATTATAATAAAGTGGTCAGAGGACTATGTTGGGCTGGAGCAAGTTGGACAAGAGTAGTTTGAGATGGAAGGTGGGGTAAAGTAAACGATTACTTAAAGCAGGATAAAACTTAACTCCATTGCAAAGGAATGATGGTACACCCAGTTATTTAGGATTGAACTAGGAAGGAGGCAAGGGAAAGGGAGGAGACTGGGTTCAGATTGTTCTAAATAATAAAAATAACAGATGCCTAGTATTGATTTAAGAAATAAAGGAGAAACAAAGCAATTTTGAAAGAAATAAGAACTCTAAAAATTGTGACGATCAATCATGATTCCAGAGAATCAGTGTCATATAAAAAGTTCTCCCTCCCTCTTGACAGAAATATATCCAAGCATATGGCAATATGCAGGGATATGATTAATATGCAGAATGGAAAACAAAATTATTGAGTTTGCCAATATGAATATTTGTTTTGTTTACAATGCTTATTTGTTTCAAGATTTTTTCCCCTTCCTTCTTTCCTTCCTTCCTCCTCCTCCTCTCTTCTCTCTCTCTCTCTCTCTCTCTCTCGTTTTCTTTGGAGAAAAAGAATGCCTAATAATTAGTAGAAATAAAACTTTATTTAAAAATTAGGCTCATTATAAATGAATGTCATTATACTATAAAGCATATTCAATAAAACAGACTTTACAATATAAACTATATTGCACTGTATATTTAAGAATGTTTAACTTCAGATACTAAAATAAAGCCTGAATTTTATACAGTAACATTAAACTTTGAAATCATTGTTCAATGTTTCTTGGAGGCATTGGAACAATAAGGGCAGTACCTTATTGGAAATTTTCAGCTAATGGATCTTCAAGAGATGGAGAACAGGCTACACTTATTTATGGCTGTAAAAAGCATGGAAAAGCCCAATGAATGAGTGTGGCAAATTAGGATAACACTTTGTCTAACCTGACATTCTATTACTTGCCCTGCACCAAACCATTACATGAGCCCTCACATCTGATTATCATCTTTCTTGGATCCTGTTGTGATTTCCAGTTTCTTGATCTCGGATTAGCCACACTGTGCCCCTGACCTTCAACTGACCTCCCGAACTCCCAAAGAACTTATCTAGGGATGGGTTCAATCCATATCATACAATAGACCTCACTCAATTTCAGTTGAGACCAGTCATCAATCCTGAACTGAATAATATTGCTATTCTGTGTCTCCTATCTCTCTCTTTTGACCTGCCTCCCTCTCTTTTCTTTCTCTGTTTCTGTCTCTGTCTTTATGTCTGCCTCTGTATCTCTGTCTCTGTCTGTCTCTATCTCTCTCTGTCTCTCCCTTTGTCACCAAGATTGGAGGTGCAGTAGCCATATACAGACATGATACCTGTACTCATTAGCAATATAAATGCGTTCTATTGCCAACATGAGTAGATTGTCCTTTCCCCCCTTCCCCTCTTTCCCAAAGTTCAACATATTGATTCCAAACTTTGTGTGGACACCAGATCAACTTTAGCCCTTCTTCCCCTCATGAAATAACCCAGAAGATGGTGGGAGTAAAATCAGGGATGTGCTTGAGCTCTCCCTCAAACCCCTACCCCTAGGAATACCTGTAAGAAATTACTCTAAGCAAATTCTGGAGCTGCAGAACCCATAGAATGATGGAGTGAAGCAAATCTCCAGCCCAAGATAGTCTGGAAGGTGGAGAGAAAGCATATATTGTTCCAGGCTGGCAGCAGAGCACAGTCCAGTGTGGGCAGCACCAGCAGACATAGGGCAGAACAGGCCTCAGGGACTGAATCATTGACAGCTGTGGTAGTGTAATGCTAAGGGAATTTGAAGATCTTCCCTGCCCCTTGATAGGCCATTGTGACCCGCTTTGAGCTTTGGCCCAGCCCACAGCCTGAGTCACATGGAATGGATAATGGGAGGAGCTTGCTAAGTGGGTAAAGCAGGAAGGGTGCAGCAAGAAGAGAGGGTGAGGTGAAGCTGAGAGAGAGAGAATAGGCAGAGCAGAATAGAGCAGCTAGTGTGTGTGAGAGGGAATGATTTTGCCTCAAGGAACTTGTTTGTGGAGAGGCCTGATGGAGGAAAATGGGGATGGCCATACTTCCTCCATTGATAACGTGTATAGATTTCTTTGTTACTATAATGGATATGGCTTTCAGGTGTTTGAATAAATGTCTGGGTTTCATCTTTGAGGAAGAACGTTTATATTTTGCCAATTTAGCAGTTCCTACAGGGATCAGAAGGCTTGGAAAATGATATTCCAGAGATAAAGGAACTAGAATTAAAACCAAGAATCACCTACACAGCAAAACTGAGTATAATACATGAGGGGAAAAAATGGATATTCAATGAAATACAAACTACCAAGCATTCTTGATGAAAACACCAGAGTTAAATAGAAAATTTGACTTTCAAATGCAAGAATCAAGAGAAGCATGAAAAGGTAAACAAGAAAGAGAAATCATAAAGGACTTACTAAAGTTGAATTGTTAACATTCCTATGTGGAAAGATAATATTTGTATTCCTTGAGAATTTTCTCAGTATTAGAATAGTTGGAGGGAATATATATATATATACAGACAAAAGGCATAGGGTGAGTTGAATAAGAAGGAAATTATATCTAAAAAATAAAATAAGGTGTGATAGAAGAATTTAATGGGAGAAGGAGAAAGGGAGAAATAGAATGGAGTAAATTATCTCACATAAAAGAGGCAAGAAAAAGCTTTTTCAATGGAAGGGAAGAGGAGGGAGGTTGAGAGGGAATGAGTGAACCTTACTCTCATTGGGTGTAGCTTTAAGAGGAAATAATATGCACACTCAGTTGGGTAAGAAAATCTATATTACCCTTGTAACAGCAAGTGAAATGGAAAGATCTTTCTCATTCATTAATAGATCCACATGACCTACTGGAATCACATGGAGACCTAAGACACATATGGTGGGAGGAGCTTACTCAACAGGCAGAACAGAAAGGGTGGAGCAGAATCAGGAGAAAGTGAGTGAGGCGGTTGGAGCAGAGGAGAGAGGACACAGGCAGGCACAGCAAGGCTCAGGCTCGTGAGTGTTTGCTTGATCAGCAGAGGGAGGGAGGCATGGGAATGGCATTGCCACCTGCAGTGATCATGTTTATTGACTTCTTGGTCATCATGACAGATTTAGCTTTCTGGTTCTGGAATTTGGCTTTCTGGTGCCTAAATAAATGTTTTTCTTCTGCTTCCTATTTGGAGAGTGTTTTATATTTTGCATTTGAGAACTACACCAGCATATTCATAGTCACCATCAGTGCTGTGAATATTGTCTTGAGGGTCCAATCCTATAGGAAAGTAGAGGGGAACTGGATGGTGGGGGGATGATAGAAGGGAGGGCAAATGAGAGGAGGGGGTAATCAGAAGTAAACACTTTTGAGGAGGGACAGGGTCAGAAGAGAGAATAGAATAAATGGAGGGCAGGATCAAATGGAGGGAAATATAGTTAGTCTTTTACAACATGACTATTATGGAAGTATTTTATGTGACTACACACATATAACCTATATCGAATGGTTTGCCTTCTCAATAGGGATGGGTGGGGAGGGAGGAAGGGAGAAAATTTGGTACCCAAAGTTTTAAAAATGAATGTTAAAATTATTTTACATGCAACTGGGAAAAGAGAAGGAGTAGGGTGATAGAAGGGAGGGCAGATTAGGGGAAGGGGTAATCAGAATGCACACTGTCCTGGGGTAGAGGGGAAGGGAGAGATGAGGAGAAAATTTGAAACTCTAAATCTTGTGGAAGTGAATGTTGAAAACTAAAAATAAATAATGAAAAAAAATTTAAAAAAAGAATAACCCAGACTTAGCTTTCCTCAGTAGCAAGTATGACTGGCATCTACTATCACAACCATGTAACAATATAAGGAGTTTGTATTCTGTTAAAAGTCACGTAGTTCACTCTTTATTTTGCGGAGGTTGAACTGGGATGTCCCTAAGGTTCCTCTCAGTTCTAAAATACTAAGATTCTATATAAAGTAATGCATTTTACACAGAAGAAAATGTGAGGCTGTTTCAATACCTACTCCTTAAAGCTGAAAATTGTCTCCTTTCTTAAATTAGTATTTACTACAAAACACTTTGTAGTAAAGTGAGCAAGGAGACTGTCAACCTAAAAAAAAGTGGAAGAAGAACTGTATTTGCTTAGTATAAGCCACAACTTTGCATGTGATTTTTCTGCTGGTACAATGTGACAAAAAGTGAAGAAAAATTCAATGAATAACTTTGGCAGGAAGGAGTATCACAATGCTTCATGTTATCAAGCCCATTTTGTGACAGCAATGGCTAATATTACTTTTTCTAAGGTCTAGAAGGGTGGAGGAGAAGTAAAAGACAAAAAGTTGTTTGTATATTAAGATAATGTGTTTCCTTAAAGATGAGAGAAATTCTTGGATCTGCAAGCTAATTTGATTTGCACCATTTCCTTCCCTAAAATATATTATGAAATCTTTCAGGGGCAGGGAGGAATTAATTGTCCATGTTTTCCATGCAGAAAGTCAGACAAGATGAATCAAAATTTTATTTAAAAGAAATGACTACTTTACTTTGTTTTTGGACATCTTTATGTGCTTTATTAAAGAGTAGTATCTATTCCTTTGCTGTGGAAGTCACTTTTGGATATTAAATTCATCATTTTGGGAAATGTATTCTTTCTGGTTACTGAGAATGTTATTTCTATATTCACTTATAAACAGGGCCCTGATGTTCAACCCCTGAATGGAAAAGGCTGGAGGACCTGCATATGGAAAGGTAGGATGCTGTGTAATGCAAATGCTTTACTTCGCCTTTTGGAGTTAGCAGACATTTCTGCATATGCAATCTATTCTCCATTCAGCAGCTTGGAATTCTTGCTAGTTTTTTTTTGTTTGTTTTTTGGTTTTTTTTGGTCAACCAGCTCCGAAGTTAGGGACTGAGAAATAACCTGAAACAATGACTCATCTAGCAACCTAGTGATCTAGTGACTTTTGCAAATGAGATGGGAGGGAAGAATGCTATGAAGAAATTGCTTTAAGTCTGAGCACACTCTCCAGTAGTGGTTTAGGAAAGAGCAGGATCCCAGTCCTTGGGGAAATGCTTTATAACTATGTTTTGTAACTTCTTTTCTTATTATATTTATTCAGTAAATATCCTTTTATAAAAACTATTTGACATTAGTTGGTTAAATGAACCTGTGGCTCTGATCATTGATACTTATCAGTGGGAGATTCATACTAAAATGGGGACTTGAGCCAATAGCATTATAGAAAAATGTCCCCAGTCCCTCGAGAGTGCCTCTAGAATCCTGAGAAGGAGATGTTGCCAGCCTTTCTGGGAAAGTAAGTTTAGAGTTTTGCTGCACCCTCATTCATGCAATACATACTCATTGAACTCCTATGTTCAAGGTGCACTTAAAATGCACCATATGGTGTTGACTATTGGAATTCTAGCCACTTCCCCCCAGACTCAATATCCCAACTTCCTAATATGCTTCACTGCCTCACTAGAATAGCAGGTGTACCCATGTTCTCAATCACATCATCCCTTAAGTCTCAGATAGCACCACAATAACCAGTCAATTGGGAAGCAGAACCAACAGGACATTGAGCAGGATATTTGATCACTAAATCACAGTCTAAGTGGAAGCCTGCAGAGTAATAGCAAAGAACTGTCCTAAAGTAAACTTATGACATAGAGAGGCTTATTATAATATCATTATCATACATAAATACCACCACCACCCCTCCCCCCAGTATTTGTTATTGTCCCTTGTCTTAGTAGAGGACCAAAATGACATCACCATGATAAAGTGAAATTTCAGTGTGTCTGACTGTGGCTGATCAGACCAATAAGAGCTTGGAATGCTCTACCACAGGGTGGGTACAGATAGGCCTATGTGAATATTTAGGGTGGATATTCCAAATTTGCACATCCTGCGTTTATTTTTTGCTGTCTCAATTCTTCTTTGCTCATAGAACACAGCACCCTTTCTGATGTGGGCACACCATGCTGAGCGATCCTGTGCCAGTGTCTCCCATGTTGCATAGTGAGATCCAAAGTTCTTGAGAGAGACCTTGTATTGTTTCTTCTGGGCACCATGTGATCGCCTGCCCCATGAGAGTTCTCCATAAAATAGTCTTTTTGGCAAAGTTACATTTTACATTCGAACAATGTGACCAGACCATCAGAGTTATGCTCTCTGAAACATAGTTTGAATGCTAGGCAGTTCAGCTTGAGCAAGGGCTTCTGGCTCTTATACCTTATCTCACCAAGTGATCCTCAGAAGCTTACCAAGACAATTCAGATGGAAACGATTCAGTTTCTTGGCATGGTGCTGGTAGACTGTCCATGTTTCACAAGTATATAATAATGAGGCCAGCACAACATCTCTGTAGACTTTCAGTTTGGTAGTCAGTCTAATACCTCTTCTCTCCTAAACTTTTCATCAGAACCTCCCAAACACTGAGCTAGCTTTGGCAATGCATGCATCAACCTCATCATCAATGTGCACATCCCTGGAAAGTATACTACCAAGGTTAGTGAACTTATCCACAGCATTCAAAATTTCTCCATTTGTTGTAACTGATGGTTCCATGTATGGATGGGGTGGTAGTGGCTGATGGAGCACCTGTGTTTTCTTGGTATTAATTATTAGGCCAAAATTAGCACAGGCAGCAGAGAATTGATCCATACTTTGTTGCACCTCAGCTTCAGAGGCTACATTGAGTGCACTGTCATCTGCAAATAGAAAATCATGCACCAACAGTCCCTCCGCTTTGGTCTTGACTTCAATTTTCAAATTGAAGAACTTGCCAACAATATGATAGTTGACCTTGATTCCATGTTCATTCTCATTGAAAGCATTTGTCAACATGGCTGAAAACATGCTAAAAAGCATGGGAGCAAGTACACAGCCCTGTTTCAGTCCATAGGTGACTGGGAAGGCATGAGAGCATTGTCCATTATCCAGAACCTGGACAAACATGCCACAATGAAATTGACATACAATATTGATGAACTTCTCTGGGCAACCAAATTTTTGACATGATTTTCCATAAGACCTCACGATTAAGTGTCAAAGGCCTTACTCAGATCCCCAGTAGGGTTTTTTTGGTATGAATTATGGATAGCTGCATGTGCAGTTCCAACAAGGCTAGGACTTCTCCCATATCAATAAACCCCTCCTATATTTTAATATTCATGTATCTTTTGCTTTATGAACATTCCTATCTTGCTTTATTAGCTACTAAGAAACCCAAGCCACTAAAAGTATAACCCTCTATAAATGCCTTTGCTTGGATTGAAGATGGTCTGAGTCTGGTGAATTCTTTCAACATGACCCCACAGCACACCTTGAAACCTCAACATTGATCTATTGACCAAAAGGTGTTAGTATGTATATCAAAGTACCTAATGAACTGTTGAAATAATTTAGGATTGTGGAGGTGAAAGGGATTTTATAAATCATCTTTTTCAACTCCTTGATTTAAGAAGTGAGGAAACTGAGGCCCAGAGATGCATTGTTAAGTACTATGGCCAAACTATTCAGGATCTTGCCCTTTTTATCTGTGCATTAGATTCATTGATATAAAGCTGGAAAGGATTTAAGAGGCCATAGAGTCCAATTTAATCACTTTACAGATAAGGAAAGTGAGGCAAAACACAGTTAAGTAAATTACCCTGAGTTACAAGGCTAGTATTTAAGATTCAGGTCCTCCTCATTCCAAGTCAAGTGCTCTATCTACTACACCATGCTGCCTCTTTCTAATACGTGTCAAATTTCCAGTATTCCTTTGTATTACGTGTAAAAAACCTAGGAAGAACTCTGGTTCCAAGACCTCTGGTTGCATACCATCCTTATCAGCCAAAGTTCACATGCGTTATAATTGTGTCCAATACTCTTTGCACTACATGTAAAATTCCCAGTCCTCAGTGGTGTGGGATGAAAGTGTCATTATTACATTAATTAATGCCAGTTGGCAGAAATTGAGGGAGAAACCCCATTGCAGAAAGTATAGTAGAAGACTAGAACATACTGCCTCCTCATGTCTCCCTGTGGAAATCCATCTCTCCTTTCAAGAGTTAGCTCAGATACCACACCCTTTCATCATCTCCTCTTAAAAAATTTCCTAGTCACTTGTCTTTATTCTTACTTTTTGGTCTAATCAATCTTGAATTATATATTTGGGACTGTCATCTTTTCCTTAGTACATTATAAATCTCTTGAGATTAAAATGAAAATACTATTAGAAAGGAAATAACATTAGAAAGGAAAATAATATTAGAAAGGAAAACAAAAATTAGTGAATTTTTTTTTCTTTTCCCATCCAGATTCACAACCCCTCTGAAATCTATCCATTGGAGTCAGTGGACTTCAGGTTAAGAATTCTTGCTTTAGAGCTAACCTGGCTATAAAAAGTCATACAAATACTAAAAGTCTTCACTGAGAGAAGATTAGCTTCCCACACCTGCCTCAATCTTAACTAATCTGAACCCCTGGATACTCTATAGCTAGCTTAACCTTTATAGTACAGGCTGGGGCCTCCCAAAATGACTAAGAACGTAAAGACAAAACTAGCAAATGAAAATAGATCGTTAAAAGCTAAAGTGGAATTTTAAAGAAAAACAATAAGTTCTGGCACCCCCTTGTGGGGCTGTTTTTCAGTATTCTTAAATAAAACCTATTTGAGTCTGTTATTGAGGAAATTATCAAAATTGATGCAAAACATTCGAGGAGCAGTACGCAGTTGTTAGATAGCCTGCCTTAAAACTGGAAAGCACAGATTTGCTGTGCCTTTAGTACCTCGGGCAACTCCCTCATACCACAATTTCAAAGAAGGTGCATTGATTGAAGCAGTTTCCTCCTCTGGTAATTTCTTACATTAAAGAATCAAGGCTTCAGGAGCTATCCCTTATTATATATTGACTGTCAGATGCTATGTGCAATGTAAGGAAAACTAAGACACTCATCCATATCCTCCAGGAACCAACATTTTTCTATTGTAAAGAGGAAGGGGTTGAGATTGACTCAATGATTAAAACTTTTTGAAATCATCCCCAGTTTTAGTTCCAGACCTGTAGCCAAAGAGGATGATTTCTATCACTAGTCAGTGACAAAATGTCTATAAATGTTCCAAAGTCTCTCCAAATTCCTTCTGTTATACAACACCATGACCTTCTCTAAAGGAGGCTGCTTATCCTCTTCTACATGGAAAATTGCATCAGTTACACTCCGTTAATCCCTGGATATACCTCTTCTGCGTTTGAGTCCATTATCTCTGTCAGGAAGTGAGCTTACTTTGGTACTCTCAAATTGTGTAAGATCATTGAATTAAGAACACCAAGTCTTTTGAATTTTTTTTTCTTCATATTGTTACCACAGAACTTATCTTGGTTATGCTCATTTTAGTCTGCTTTCATGCATATAGTATCTTTCCTTTTGTAATTTCTTATGGTGCTATGTATCCCATTAAATTCATAAAACATAATTTGTTCAACCCATTTCCAAGGGATTTGGTATCTTTTTATTTGCAGTATGTTGCTAAAACTAAAAGAATTACTACAAAATACTTTCTATGTGTGGATCTTTTCCTCTTTCTTTGATCTCCTTAGGGGTGTCACTTTGGGATCTAAAAGTAGAATCAAACAGTGAGTCAAATAGCATGCACAATTAGTTTAATGACTTTTGGAATACAGTTACAATCACTTTTCAGAATGCTGGACAGATCTGTAGTTCTACCAACTATGCATTAGCGTGCTTGTCTTTCTCAGAGTCTCTCCATCGTCATCATTTTGCTTTCCTTCCCCCCATTTTTACCAATCTCATGAATGTGAAGTGGGAAATCACAGTTGTTTTAATTTGCATTTCTCTGATTATTAGTGATTTAGAGCGTTTTTTATATGGTTGTGATTTGTAAATTTTTTTCTTTAGGAAGCTAATTTATAGCTCATTCAATTTATTTTTTCAAATTCAGGATTATCTAAATCCTCTATTTCTTCTTCTATAAATCTAGATATTTTATAAATTTGTAGATATTAATCTATTTTATTTGAATTATCAAGTTTTATTGGCATAAAATTAGAGGTAACCAGTGACTCAACCTTATTTGTTTAAGAGCTCTCCTCATTGATGGAGAATTACTTTGTGTCTTATAGAGGGGCATCACTGTTGAGCACTTTCTTGAAGAGAGGTACTTGTAGTGGCTTCCAGCTTTGACAGAGGAGATACATGGTAATAGATTTTCTTCAGAAAAATGTCTCTGAAGGGAGGGAAAGAATCTGGGGAAAAGCTGACACATAAAAGATCTGGTACATTAACAGTATTTCTTTATTGCTATTAAATTTTCTGCCTTAATTTCTGAACTCAGCCCTAACTTCTGAATGTGCCAGGTCAACTGTGAGAAATAATGGTGCTTTGTTTGGCCCTGATCAGTATTACCTAGGGTCTTTCTAATGCTTCTTCCAAATACTGAGCTGCATGTTCTTCAAGGACCTTGGGTGGCTCAGGCTAGTAAATTGCTGACTTTCAGAGCTTTTTTTCAGGCTCTGGCCAGGTCTAACTATTGCCTTCCAAATCTGAGCTTTGCAGACTCCAGACCCAGTTTTGGGATCACATCTACACACCTATAGAATCCAAGTGTTTGCAACTCTCCCCTGGGGGTACATATCTGCAGGCTAAATTTTTCCCTAGCTCTCCCCTTCTCAATTGATGGCATGTTTCTGTGGACTTCATGAGCCTGGAATTTTTGACTGGACCCCATCCATAGTTTCCAGTCTACACAATCAAAGTCTCTAGGTTTTCCCCATTTCAACCTTGATCTACATACTGGAAGCTTTCTTGTGCTATGCTACATAGTTGTTTATTCCCCCCGACTGGACTTTACTAGTAACCATAATCTGGTTCTATCTTTTCAGACTGAATTCACATTATATCCCTCCCTGTCCCCACTTTAGCATCTCTTCAGACTTATATCAAGAAATTCATCAACAAACATTTATTAAGTGCCTAGTATTTCTAGGAACTGTGCTACAAGCTGTATACAAGTGCAAAAGATGAAGCATTTCCTGGCTGCAATGATCTTACATCCAACGAAGAGACAAAAAGTACATATAAAATATATACATAGTATAAAGATTAAATAAATACAAATACAATAAGATATAATACAAAGTAATTAAATACAAGGTAGTTTGGGAGGAAAAGCACTAGTTGTTGAGACCAGGAAAGTATTTATGTAGAAGATAGTACCTGAGCTGCATCTTAAATGGGTGTTGGTTAGAGTGGAATCACCGGAGAAAGAAATGGCAAACCACTCCACAATCATTGCCAAGAAGACCCCTTGGACAGTACTAGCTTGCTATGGTCTATGTGGTCATGGAGAGTCAGGCATGAGTGAGCAAACAAGCAAGGATAGAATGCATTCTAGGAAGATGGGAGATGGGCGTGAGGAGCAAAGAGAAAGTCAGTTTGATTGAGTCGCAGTTATGGTAGGGGAATAATGTCCACTGAGGCTGGAAAGAGGTTGAGGCTCAGTTATATAGAGTGAGAAAAGCTAAATAAAAGGTCATCTTAGAGGCAATAGGAAGTCATTGGAACTGCTTGAGCAGAGGAGTCATATGGTAAAATCTGTGCTTAAAGAACAATACTTTGGCATCAGTTAGGAGGCTGCTGGAATCATTTAGGTAAGATGAGAGCTTGGAAAAAGGTAGTAACTATGTGAGTGGAGAGAAGGGCTTGAATGTGAGAGGTGTTAAGGTAGAAAGAGCAAAATTTGGCACCTGATTACATGTGGTATGAGCCAGGGTGAGATAATGCTAAGATTATGAACCTAACCCATTGGAAGAATTATGGTGCCTTCAATAGTAACTGGTAAGTTTGGAAGAGGGGAGGGTTTAGGAAAAAGGTTTCTTCACCTTTTTTGTTTCAGAGTTCTCTTTAGAAGTTTGGTGAAGTTTATATACCCCTTCACTTTTTACTTGCCTAGCTGCTTCTTCTCAGTGTCTTTTACTTTTTTTTCATTCTGGTCATATGTACTAACTCTTGTGTATCCCCCAAGTTTTTGTTATTATCTTTCCTTCTCCAAACTTTCCCATTCCTGATCTTTCCTATTACTATAAATCCTCCTGTTTACCTAGGCTCTCAACTTAGATATCACCTTCAACTTCTTCTGTCTTTTTTGTACCCCATTGTATGGCATAGTGCCAGGAACACATCAGGTGCTTGTTGACTTCTCAATTTTTTGAAAGCATAAAATACACAGGATTGCAAAGAGAACTAATTATATTGAAATAATTAACAAAAAAATTAATAATTCCTGGTTTAGAGGGGAAAATGAATTCAGTTTTAGACCTATAGAGTTTAAGAATTTTTCAGGATGTCCACTTTGAAATATTTGATAGACAATTTAATGATGCAGGATTGAAGCACAGGGGAGAGACTGAGGCTAGGTATGTATATTTAGGAGTCATCTGCATAGAGGTCATAGTGAAATCCACAGCAGGTGATGAGGTTATCAATAGAGTATGTTGGTTCAATGGTTGTTTCACATATTTTTTGCCTTTGAACTGTCTCCAGTTACATGAATACGCAACAACTTCACCTAGGTCTCTTAGAAATCTTAATTTTCTCCAGCTTAGTTTTAGTGCTGCCTCCTCATAGGAGAGGCCCTTCTGGATTCCCTGTTGGCCAGTTATTTATTGTTCTCCCACCAAAAAGTTACATCCTACATATTTTGTATTGATTTATATAGGTATATTTTATTTTACCCTAATGTAAGAAAGCTCCTTGAGGGCAACACCTTACATGTACTAAGTCCTTAAAAAATACTTGAAGAAATGAATGATCTTTCCAAATCAATTAATAACCGCGGAAAAGGAGATAGGGCTAGGCCTGATGCAAGGAAGAACTTTCTAAGGTTAAAGCAGGGCTATTTTACTTGTCTATTTTGATAACTTTCTTACATTCTAATTTATGTCTTTTATTTTACGCTTTCAAAACCAGGATTCTGAGAAGAGTTTCAGCAGATTGCCTTACGGGTCAAGGACAGATAAAAGCGTAACATTAGAGATGAATTTGGGCAGTTCCTAAATATTCTGAGTACGACGTTTGCCCATAGGCTCCGGCCCTCTTCAATTTAAGGGGAGGGTGCACGCAGGCCGGCAGACCAATCCGGGCTCTCTGAGGCGCCCCAGCCAGCGCCATTGCTATTGGCTGGAGCTCGGGAGGAAACAGGAGGGGAGGGCCCCCTCCTACCTCTTCAGTTGCTATCGGCAACGGAGGCGTCGCTGTAACTGACGTAAACGCCTCGCTCGGCTCAGCTCTAGATAAAGGTCTTGCCATCCTCCGGCCCTCCTCCCTCTAATCCCTTTCGTCTCCACCCCCTTCCAACCCCTAGCCGGGTGGCCTTCTCCTTCCCGCCGAGCAGAGCCAGGGGCTAGTGCTTCTCCCTTCACTTGGTTAGGTCGGTCAGCCGGCGTCGATTTAGGGAAAAGGACGGGAGCCAGCCGCTTCCCCCGGGCTGCGCATCACCTCTTGGTGAGTCGGCTGCTCTCGGGGCTGTTAGTCGCTGATTTTTCCGGCCTGCGGCTACGATGCTTAACTTGTGTTTCTCCGGGCCGCTCCTGCGTGAGTGTGCGCGTGCGTACTTGCGTACGTGACTGTGTATTTTAGCCTCGCGCTGGCGGCACGTCGCTGCGGCTGCGGACGCTCCCCCTCACCCCACCCCCACCCCCGGCGCTGCGAGCCCCAGGCCAGCCTTGGGCCTGCGCTGGCTACAGCTGCGCTGTTGTACGTGTCTGTGCCCACGCGAGGCGCCAGGCGACGAGGATTTTCTTCGAGAAGTCACGGTTGATTAGTATTTCAGACTCTTGACAACCAGAATCTCACGGGTTTTCTGATTCCGGAGGGATCCCAGAGCCCACCTAACTTATCCAGCCTGTACTAGCAAAACATTTCCAAATATTGGCAACATTTCGTCGTTGTGTTAGCTTCGGAGGTGGGGAGGGAAGGGGGAATATTTTGTCGCACACGTTTTGTTTTTCTTTCCCTTTTTCGCATATCTTGTTTTTCCTTTTTGTGTGTGCACACTTTGTTACACAGGTTTGGTTTTGCTTTTGATGGGGTTAAATACCCAAAATAAATAAAGTAAAAAAATATGCTTCAGTCGCTTTCAGAGATCGTCTGTACTCTCTCTCTGGCATTTTTCATCATGGGTCCTTTGGAATTGTCGTGAATCATTGTATCTATCTGAGCAACTAAGTAATTCACAGTTGCTTATTGTTACAATATAACTGGTACTGGATACAATGTTCTCCTGACTTCACTTTGCTTGAAGATCTGAATTTAAATGTGACCTCAGACACTTGCTAGCTGTGTGATCCTGGGCAAGTCACTTAACTCTACTTCAGTTCTTTGTCTATCAAATGGGGTAACACTGGAGAACACACCATAGGTAAAAGTCCATGGGGTCACTTAGAGTCAGACATGATTGAATGGCTGAGCTACAACAACAGTGGTATTGCTGGTATGCAGTTTTATACCCCTTTGAGTGTAGTTCCAAATTGTTCTGAAGAAAGGCTGAACTAGTTCACAACTCCACCAACACTGCATTAGTGTCTCAATTTATCCATATCCCCTTATGCATTTGTTATTTTCCTTTTATGTTATCTTATACAGCTTGAGAGCTGAGAGGTTGTACTTGAGAGTTGTTTTAATTTGCATTTCTTGTGATTTAGAACATTTTTTATGAGACTGTTTATAGCTTTGATTTCTTTTTCTGAAAACTACCTGTTCATAACCTTTGACCATTTATCAACTGGGGAATGGCTCTTATTTTTGTCAGTTCTCTATATATTTGAGAAATGAGATTTATATCAGAGAAATTTTGCTGTAAAATACACACACACGCACACACACAGAATTTTCTTTCCTTCTAATTTTGACTACATTAGTTTTGTTTGTACAAAAGTTTTTAATTTAATGTAATCAAAATTATTCAGTTTACTTCCTGTGATCCTCTCTATGTTTTGTTTGGTCATGAAGTCTTCCTTTAGCCATATATCTGATAGGTACGTTTTTTTCATGCTCTCTGATTTACTTATGATATTACCCTTTATATCTAAATCATTTATCCATTTTTGACTTTATCTTGGTAGATGTTGTGTGATGTTGGCCTATGCCTTATTTCCTCCAAGCTGCTTTCCAGTTTTCCTAGCAATTTTTGTCAGATATTGAGTTCTTACTTCAAAAGCTTGGATCTTTGGTTTTATTAAACTCTTGTTTGCCATGGTCATCTGTTACTGATGACCTAATCTATTCCACTGACCTACCATTCTGTTCCTTAGCCAGTACCAGATTGTTTTGATAATTACTGCTTTGGAATATAGTTTGAAATGTGAAACTGCTAGGTTGCCTTTCTTCACATTTTTTTTCATTCATTCTCTTGACATTCTTGACTTGTTCTTCCATGTGAATTATGTTATTATTTCTTCCGATTCTATCAAAGAATTTTTTTATAATTTGATTGTTATGGCACTGAATAAATTACTTGTGATAGAATCATTATTTTTATTATATTGGCTCTACCTATCCATGAGCAGTTAATATTTCTCCCACTATTGAGATCTTCCTTTACTTGTGTGAAGTGTTTTGTAGTTTTGTTCATATAGTCCCTGGGTTTATCCTGGCAGGTAGCCTCCCACGTATTTAATTTTGTCTGCAGTTATTTTAGAATAGACATATGCAGACAGATAGGAAGAACCAGGATAGACCAATATGTAGAGAGAAAAGAGTATGCAGGAGAAGAGGGTGATTAACAGTGTTAAAAGTTATAGAGAAGTCAAGCATGCTCAGCTGAAGCATAATAGATTCTGCTCCAGCCCCTTATTTTATCTGTGTGTATGTGTGTGTATTTACCTGTTTCAAGCAACATATGAGCAACGTATTGTTGTATTCTGGTTTCTAATCCACTCTGCTGTCTGCTTTCATTTTATAAATCAGTTCATTCCATTCATATTCACAGTTATAATTACCGTGTATTTCCCTTCATCCTATTTTCTGTTTTTTCTTCTCTTTACCCTGTCCCTCCTCTAAAGTCTGTTTTGCTTCTGATAACTGCCTTCTTTCATCTGCCTACCCTTTTGTCATCCCCCTACCCTTTCCTATAGTCTCTTTTTCTCCTACTTCCCTGTTGAGTAAGATAAACTTATATTACCACTTGAGTATGTACAGTTATCTCTTCCACATTGTGACTTTCCCCATTGTGGTTTTTGATATATCTTGGGTCAGTATAAGAAATTAAATGGGAATTTTGGGGAAGTTTTGTGGAAGCCACAGATGACATACAAGAGCCAGCAGACAACACAGAGTTTACGACCAAATAGTTAACTCAAATTTTATGACAAGGTATTGTAAATACCTCATAAAAGAAAAAGAAAAAAATTCAGATTTCTTTGTTATGTAAGGCCAAAGAATTTTACTCAGATTTTCCAGAATGCAGGAGTGCTGCACCTCTAACCAAAATGGAAGGAATAATTGTATAAGTATTTTTCTTCTTTGAACCAATTTAGATTTCACAAATAAGAGATCGTTCAGAGCAATTTCAGTTGAATGATGTGGACAGAAGTCAGATTATAGAGAATTAAAAGACTGAGGGTAAAGGAAGTAGAATCATGAATTGTAGGTGATCTTCTCAAGTAGTTTAGCCATAACAGGAAGGAGAGGTATATGAATAGCTATTGGGGAGGGCTATGAATTTTTGGATGATGGGCAAGACTTGGCCTTATTTGTAGGGAAGTAGTCAGTAAATAGGGAGAGACTGAAATGAGAGAGTAAGTATAAAAGAGGGGGCAATTTGCTATTGAAGATAGTCTGGTCTGGGATCACATATACATGGAGAGGGGGTTTGCCTTGACTGAGAGAAGGGCTACTTCTTTATGCTAGATAGGGGGAAAGCTTTTTTTTAAGTACTCTTGGATATTTGTTAATATGCTCTATATATGTTAATTCAATACTAGTGTGCTTTTTGAGTTTTTATGTCTGATTTTTAATAATTCCTTTGTATACTCATTTGCTACCAGATGCCACTGCTCAGTGCTGTGATCACGTCTCTTTCATGCACTTCTTTGCTGTCCAGTTTCGCCACGGCCTTTATAAATAATCTACCTTTTTAAAAAGTGTGTCTGAAATAAAGAGTAAACAGACTTAACAGTGAGGACTTAGAACATTCCTTTACATGACTTTTAGTGAATGAATTTGGTAGCATTTTTTTTGCAGCATCCTATTTATTCTCCTATATTCCAGTCTCTCTTTTCTCTAATCTCTTCTCTACATTCTACAGCTGCCAAAATAGTCTTACTAAGGCACAGTTCTAGACATGTCCTTTCCCTGCTGAAAAACCTAAAGTAATATCCCCATTGACTCTAGAATAACATTTAGATTCTTCAGCCAGGCATTTACGGACAACTTCATTCTGACTCCCGTCAACCTTGTCAACCTTATTCTAAATTGCTCCCCTTAATAAACTCCATGTTCCAGCCACACAGGACCACGAGCAATTCTCTGTCTCTCACCTCCTTGTTTTTCCACAAACTGATCCCTGTGCCTGTATGTACTCCTTTCTTGTCTGCCACTCACAGATGTAATTTTTCTTCAGGGTTCAATAAAGTTTCCACCACTTCCAGAAGTTCTTTCCAGTTGTTAGCAGCTTTTCTCATTTTAATTTTTCCTCATACTAAAGAAATAGCATCAGTAATGAATAGACTTGGCTTTGGTGCCAGAAGGATCTGGTTTTGAATCCTGCCTCTGATGTGTTCTGGCTGTGACCTTGGGCTAATCACTTAACCTCCCAATGCTCTTGACAGCTTTCTGAGATCACAAATTACTGAGAAGGTGTCAGCCTACCTTGGTAGAGGGAGTTCCTCATCTGCAAGTTCCCTCTCCCAGTGAAGTCATGGGTCCAGCCCCTTATTCTGCTGCTATATTTACATATGTACACTTTAGTAGCAATTAACATTTTAACATTTACTAACCTCCTCATGTAGATTTTCTCATTTGATCTTCCCAACAACCCTGTTAAGATAGTTGCTATATAAAGATAATCATCACTGTATAGATGAGGTCACTAAGGCTCAGAGAAGTTAAGGTACTTACCCTGAGTCACACAGGCAGCCAGTGGCTGAGGCAGAATTCAAACCCAAGTCCAGTGCTTCATTTACTGTGCCAGACTGCCTCATGCAGTCTTTCAGCAAACATTTATTAAGCCCTGTCTATGTGCCCAAAACTCTTTAAAGCTTGGGACTGTTCTATTTTTGTGCCTAGCATTAAACACAGTGTCTTGCACTTAATAAGGGCTGAGTAAGTGATTATTGAATAGAATGTTGTTCTATTGAGTTAGTTTTGCATTAGAAGTCGTTATTACGACCTTGTTACTTCTTGACTTTATTCTGGACGGTTGAGTTAACTGGACTTAAAATCTTGATTACTGTGAGGGTGTTATATTTAAAAATATACACATATTATCAAGCTACTTTCTGACCCTCCCATTTTTTACTTGCTTTTAATTTTAAACAACATTGTTGCTCTAACCTACTTTCATGTTCATAGGAGGTCCAGTGATATTCAAATACATTATTTGTGAAAATATTACATGACAAATTAGGAAATAATGTTACCACTTTCATAACAGGATTGTGGGAAAATTAATTTTGAGCTGGTGACTGTCTCTTCATTGAATTCGCAGTAATTACTGAATGACAGTCTTTTCAAAGCACATAATTTACATGCAGGAAACCACTTATTATTGCTTTTCAAGATGTGTGGATTTTTACACCCAAATATTTTTATTCCAATCTAAACCACTCAGTCTAGTTAATGATAATCTTTACTCATAGTCATACCTTACTGTGGTTGGTTAGTGACCTTTATTGTATTCTAGGGCTACAAACTGCTTTTGATTTATTCTAGCTAGGCAGTCATAAATTTATGTTTTTGTATGTACACTTTAACTTTTACATATGAATCTTGTTCTTATTTTGTTTTTTACAGACTGCTGATAAAGTAAACATTCCACACTGGCACTTGACATTTTCCATAAAAACTGAATATGCCATCAGGTAAGACATTTTTGGAATGTTTGGCTAAAAATTAATTTCTACTCATTTTCTTTTACATTTATATTTTTTAGGGAAGATTAGTTGAACACAGTAAATAGAATAGAATAGTCTTTCACTAAAATATTTTGATTAACACAACATTTATTTCATTTTTAATGGAATTTTGGTGGAATGAAATTACAGAAGGGGAAATAGTGGCTTTTTTTTTTTTTACAATTTGTCAATTGTATTATTTAAAAATTTCCAAAATATACCTTAAATAAATTTTATTATTTTATGCCATGAGTACCATGAGCACTAAGCAAATATAGTTAAGTAACTGGATCCTTCTGGGTTCCTTTGCCCTTTTATTTCATTTGACTCACTTCAAATAAATTAAATTCCACTACAAACAATAAAAACTCCTGGTGCTAGTGACATTTCTCTTTGGATAATTTCACAGATTGGTGATGTCATCAGTGTGGATACACAGTCATCCTTCTCTTCTTGTTCAATGTGATTCTTATCCATGTCCTTACATATATCTTCATTAGAGGATCTGTGCCAACCTTTCACTTTTTCTAATATTTCTTGGATACCAGTGTAATAATTGGAAGTATCTATATGTCACTGCCTTGCTTCCTTTTCTGGCCATACATATCACTGATTGACCAACATTTTATTATATATCACTTCTCACACACAAGTCATTGTTGGCAATGTGTTTCAGACTACTACTCCCTGCAAAAGTCTTTCCATTGTCTTTCAGATCATTTGTAGTTTTGATTCTCTAGTGATTGTATTGCTCCATCATTCTCAACCATATAATACTATCAGGAGAAAATTGGTTTTTAAAAGATGGGTTTTAGTTTCAGGGAGCAACTTAGGATAATGAAAAAGTCTGTGCAATTTCCTGTATGTATCTTACTCAATTCTGGACTGAGCTCTTTTTCCATTTGCAGCGATTGTCCAAGCTATAAACCAAGCAATAAGCGTTCCTTTCCACTTGGCTTTTCCTGTGTGGTTTTCGAATGGCCATGGTCTCATTGAGGAGGCCCAGTAGTATTTCACTCTTTAGTAGTACCACAGTGTCATTCATAGGAACTCTTGAAATACGTATGACTTCTTTGTGAACTCCTTTGGCAAGCACATGTCATCCTGTTTAATTTCTTACTGAACTTATTCATTAGAGAATTACAAAATTGAAGTTATCTCTGGGTTTGTTTTTTGGGTTTGGTTTTGGTTTTTTTTTTTGCATCTGTCAAGGAATCTTGTCTGATCTGCACATATGTCTAGTACAGATTCCCCTTTGGAGCAGAGCCTTAGAAGTCTTAAAACATAGTCAAATTTTGATCCATCAAGTCAGTTGCTTTTTTTATAATCAATAAACAATAAACGTTGTGGGGTTTTTGTATTTCCTGTCTCTCTCAGTGTTACTGAAGATGTGATCTCCTGTATAGCATTCTCTATTAAAATATGTTTGCTCTCGTATTATATTTTGATCAGTGATAGTCTCCTAACATACATACACCATTTTCTTTAAGCTTTTAGAGTGATGGGAATGTAAGCTTTGTAGTTCAATATTTTTTGATGTCATTGTAGTTGCTTTATAATAGTCTTCACAATATTTGTCATTCCTTTGGAATTTTCCCATTTTAGATCCTGAAATTCAATCCTCTAAGTATTTTTAAAAGCAGATTACCTTCAGCACATATTTCTGCTGTACATCTCTGATCATTTTCTGCCACTTCTGCTGAGTTTAGTTTTCTTAAATATCATGCTCAATAAGTTTTGCGTAATTATGTATCTATTTTTACATTTTGACTTAAAATCGTTCTTTTACTTCTTGATAACTTACCATAGAGTGTTTTTTCTCAAGTCTCATTTTTCACATTCGTTAAATTTTTCTCATAGATATCCTTTTTTTTACATCACTTTCATTTCTCTGGATATATTTCTTTTCTCTTAACTTCTCCAACACTTGTTCTTTCTTTTTTCCCTTCTTTGCCAATTTGATGGTTGAATTGTTTTTTATTAAGCTATTGTAATTGTGTATATTATTTTTCTAATTCTATTTACTTTATTCTGTACCAATTCATTGAAGTCTTCCCATGTTTCTCTGAATTTTTTCTGTTTATCATTTCTTATAGTGAAGTAATATTTCCATATGATTTTATATCCTCATCTTATAAAGTTTCATGTATGTTGGCCAAATTTATTTACCCTTTTGGGAAATTCTTTTGAAAAGTTGCTGCTCTTTTGACATTGTGGCTGCACAATATAATTTTAAACTCTTGAGAAGAAAGGACTCAATTTTTTTGTCTATCTTTTTTATCTCTAGCAAATTGCACATAGCAGTAAACATTTAATAATTTTTTTTGGAGCTGATTCTCTCTGTGGTAGAGGTAGGCATGTGACAATGAGGAGGAAATTCTAGACTTAGAAATGTTTTTCAAATGAAAATGATCAATTTATAAGAAAAGATTCTTATTGATGTGCTAATTAATGCCCTAGAGTAGTGCTTTATCCTAAAATTTAGACTTATCTTATTTGGAATTTTATTTATCTCTTTTATATATATTGAAACTCAAAACCAAATATATGTTAAGCTAACTAAATTTTCAGAACCTAAATATATTTTCTCAAAAACTTGCAAATTTAATGTCATCAATATTTTGGCAATTCAGGAACTGAACCCCTATGATTTTGATTTTTCTGTGACAGTTTAAATATAAGTAATATTATGTGTAATGTTGTATTTGAGGATTTTCTGGGTTTTAAGCGTATATAACACTTGTATATGAAAGTCAGTTTGTGAATTGGCAGGAGTGGGACGTGGGGAGCCATGATAACTGACATTTGTATCTTATGGTTTACAAAGCACTTTTCTCCTAACAAGCTTGGGGGGTTGTTTGCTCAATTATTATTATTATCTACATTTTATAGGTGAAGAAATCGTTCTTCAGAGAAATTAACTGACTTGGCCATGATCCAGTAAATAGTTGTGTTGGAATTTGAATTCAGGTCTAGAGGTGCCATTCTACTATGTCACACTATTTGAAAACAGCATTAATTAATTAGATTTATATGATACACACACATGCATGCATGCATATGCACATGTATATGTATATTGTCATTCAGTCATATCTGTCTCTTCGTGACCCCATGGACAAGGGCATGGCAGGCCCTTCTGTCTTCTATTATCTCTTGAAGTTTGTTCAAACTCATGTTTATTGTTTCTGTGAAATATCTTATCTCATCCTCTATTTTTCAGTTTTCCTTTTCTTTCAGTCCTTCCCAGAATCAGGGTCTTTTCCACTGAGTTGTCTTCTCATTAAGTGGCCAAAGTATTTAAGCTTCAGCTTCAGTATTTGATCTTCTAGTGAATAGTCTGAATTAATTTCTTTAAGAATTGACTAATTTGATCTCATTGCTGTCTTAGGCACTCTGAAATCTTTTCCAGCGCCACAATTTGGAAGTGTTACTTCACCAGCATTCAGTTTTCCATATAGTCCAGCTCTCACAGTCCTACACAGCTACTGGAAAAACCATAGCTTTGACTATACAGACCTTTTGTTGGAAAGACGATTTCTCTGTTTTTTAGTATGTTGCCCAGATTTTCCATAGCTTTCCTTCCAAGGAGCAAGTGGCTTCTAAATACATGCACCTGTAGAGATTTTTGAGCCCAAGAATATGAAATCTGACACTACTTCCATTCCTTTTCCCTTATTTACCTAGAAGTGATGGAACCATTTGCCAAGATCTTAATGTTTTCTTTTTTTTTTTTTATGTTAAGCTTCAAGCCAACTTTTACACTTTCCTATTTCATCCTTATTAAGAGACTTCTTAATTCTTCTTCACTTTCTACCTTTGGAATGTTATCATCTTTATGTCTGAGATTTTTGATATTTCTCCTGGAAGCCTTAATTCTGCTTTTTATTTGTCCACCCTGGCATTGTATATGATATACTCTGTATATAAGTTATATATAAGTATATAAGTTAAATAAATAAGGTGATATTATACAACCTTTTCCAATATTAAACCAATCGGTTATTTCATATTCAATTCTAACCATAGCTTCTTTGCCTGCATACAGATTCCTATGGAGACAAGTAAGATGATCTCCTAGTCCCATCTCTCTGAGGAAATGCCACATTTTATTGTGATCCACACAATCAAAGGATTTAGTATAGTCAATGAAGCAGAAGTAAATATTTTTCTGGAACTCCCTTGCTTTCTCCATAATTGAACAAATGTTGGCAATTTGTTCTCTAGGTCCTCTGCCTCTTCAAAAACCAGCCTGCTCTTTTGGTAGTTTTTGGTTCACATACTGCTGAAGCTTAGCTTATAGAATCTTAAGCAGAACTTTGCTAGTGTATGAAGTGAGCATAGTTATTTGGTAATTTGAATGTTCTTTGACTTGATCCTTCTTTGGGATTCGGACAGAAATTGATCTTTTCCAATCCAACGACAGCTGTTGAGTTTCTTAAATTTGCTGACATACTGAATGCAGCGCTTTAATAGCATCATCTTTTAGGGTTTTAAATAGCTTAGCTAGAATTCTATTGTCTCAACTAGCCTTATTGTTAGCAATGTTTCCTCAGGCCCACTTGACTTCATTCTCCAGGAAGTCTGACTAGATCAGTAACCGGACCATTGTGATTATTGGGGATGTTAAGATTTTTCTTATATAGTTCTTTTGTGTATTCTTGACACCTCTTTTTAATCTCTTCTGCTTCTGTTAAGTCCCTGTCATTTTTGTCTTTACACACACACACACACACACACACACACACACACACACACACTGATGTACATATGTGTGTGTGTGTATATAATATACATACATATAAATAGTAAACTATTTTGCCTTCAGAGTATTTAGTTTTATATTTATCATAACAATATGATCATATTATTGGAAGATATTTGGTCAGCTGACAGTAACTGTTGTAATATTTTCTAGTTGAGAGTGAAGCAAAGGCAAAAACCAAAGTGCGTTTTGAAGAACTTTTTAGGAGTCATGCTGATTTAGTGGCTGATAAAAAGAAATCCAAAAAGAAGGCGAGTAATTCTGAAGAAAACATTTTGGTGAGTGTACATCTTATTAATGATGAGTTAAATGAGTGCATTTTTTAAAAAATGACTTTTACTTTGCAGCTATAATGAATTTTGAAAATTTATTATGATACAGATGTATCATAACTAAAGATCTGCAACATGACAGATAAGAATTGCCAACCCTGAATCCCATATGTGGTTGAATCATCTCAGTTGCTATGGGTCCTGGGGATGATTTGTGAAAAGTCATGGTAATTTTCCTTGCTATCAGCATCAACATTTTATAAATATACTCCCAAACTTCCTTGGTTTAGTCTTTTGGTATGATAATGGAGGACTTTTTTAAAATTTCTGTCTCTCTTTCTCTCTTCCCCTCCCTCCCTCAGCACCTACTCTGCAACTTAGAGTCTTAAGAGATCTATTTGTCACTGCAAGACTGAATGACTTGCTCGGGGTCTCATGGCTGGTATGTGTCAGTGGCCAGGTTTGAACTCTGGTCCTCCTTTCTCTGAGGCAGGCTCTCTATACACTATACCATGTTGTCTTTATGTTGTTCATTCTTAAAAACTGCAACCTCAGCGTTAGAAAAATTATACAGTCATCTGAATTAGCCGTGGAAAGTGATTTGAAAGAATATGGCTGAATTGGAAGCATGTAACATGTTCTTAGCAACACTATTTGGAATCATTTCAAGTGAACAAAAGTTGTAGGCTGAAAGATGCTCAAAGAGGAGAGAAAATAAACTCCTTATAATATAACAACAATAAACATTAGGTCTGCTTATAGTAGGCATTAGATGAGATACAGTGTTTAGATAAAACATGATAAAGAGTTTAGGAGGAGGATAATATCCCAACAAAAATAGATGTAGAACACAATGTTACATGGTAAGTATACCTTGGAGTAAAATAAAAAAGTGCTTTATTAGATCTGAGGAAGGAGAATGTTATCAACTACAGTGATAATCAAAGGGTTTCTTGAAGAAACAACTGCTTTGAGTTGAATTTTCAAGGGTGCATAAGAATTTATCCAGTGAAAGGATGCAGAGAGAGAGTGTTCCCAGAATCTCTGAGCAAAAAAACATAAAAAACTGAAATGTGAGAAGGCAGTGTGTGTTCCAAGGGCAGAGAGCTGCTCACTTTGACTGAACTACATGAATGAAAAATATTTATTAAGCAGTTACTATGAGCAAAGCACTGTGCTAAGCTCTATTGATACAAAAGAGAGATGTTCCTTACCTTCTGCTGGATCCATATTTTGGTTTGGAAAGTCACAGGGATGGTGAATGAAGCCATAGGAGAAGAGATTGACGCACACTATCTGTTAGGTGGTATTCTGATTTGATTATGGTTCCAGAACTAGAAAGGGGAATGGCAGCAGATTGAGGAGTGCCTTTAATGCCAGTAAAAGGTTGTGTTTTGCTCAGTAAAGCAGTAGCAATTTGCTAATAGTGAATTTGCAATAACAAATTGCTGAACATTTTTGAAGGGAAGAGTTGCATCTGTTCCTAAAATCTATTTATAAAAAAAAAGCATTTGATATGAAGAGTTGATTGGAATAGAGATAGTGGAAAGACCTAAAAAGAATCTATTTCAGTAGTCCAGATGGGTGTGATGAGGTCCTGTTTTATCCTAAGAGTTTCTAATGAAATAAGAGAAAGTGGATTTGGGGATGAAATTCCTAGGACCTGGGAACTGATTGGATGTGGCGGGGTGAGAGGAAAGGAGGAATTAAAGATGTTAAATCTTAGCTATTCAAATTATTATTGTTATCTTGTTTCCATGTTTTTTTGATAGGACTTAGCTAGAAGTGGACCTGGAACAAGTTGATTTTCTGCTTATTTCTTTACATTCAGAGTTCTATGAACTGTTACAGAAGTGGAGAAAAAATATGGTTTTTATAAGCGTTTTAGTATGTAGGCTTTTCTTCTGTAGCTTTAATTCAGCTACTTTACTGGTCTTAGGTTACACAAAATCCATACTGTACATCATCCTGGATGACATTTCTTTACAGTGCCATTGTCCTCCATTTTCCCTCTCTTCCCTGCCTCTAGTTTTATGATTGTTTTAGTTTTTATGAAAATGAGGATGATGATGAGAATGATGTTGATAATAATAAAAACTGTTATCATTTAACTCTTATTTTTAAATGGATTTCAGATAGGAACAATCATGGATAGAGTTCCTATCCTCACTATTCTTTTATGTTTTATTGACATGTTCATATCTATAGACATAGTTCATATGGCTAAAAGGACTTTTATTTGAATTTGAATTGAAGTATTAGAATGTTAGATCTTCTTTTGTAGCCTTGCCAAAGGCATCATGGGACAACTAGAATTTCCTTTTTATGTTGTGTCTTCCTATTAGAATGTGAGCTCCTTTAGGTCAGGGGCTGATTTTGTTTGCCTGTTTTATCTCCAGCACTTAGCATAGTTTTCACATAGTAAGTGCTTAATAAATGCTTTTTCATTCATTCAACTCCTGTAACAGACATATGATATATTCCTCAGTCTATTTTCATGTAATTGTGATCACTTCTGCTTGATCTCTATATTTTGAAAGCTTTTTATTCCATGTAGCTTAGAGATTGTGAATATTTGGAATGGTAATATATTTTTAAAATATTATTTTTAAGTTTGTAATGATCAATGTTATTTCCAGGTAGTTGTGGGCAACAGGACCTTTGATAACGGTACAGTTCGTGTACAAGTTTTTGGTTGAATTCTCTAGGTTATTTCGATGCATGTATTGCAATAATTGGGCAGTTAGGTGGCATGGTGTGTAGAATATTTGGATGGGAACCAGAAAGACTCATTTTCCTGAGTTCAAATCCAGCCTCAGACACTTACTACTTGTGTAACCCTGGGCAAGTCACTTAATCCTGTTTGCCTCTGTTCCTCATCTGTTAAATGAGCTGGAGAAGGAAATGACAAAACCACTCCAGTATCTCTTTGCCAAGAAAACCCCAAATGTGGTCACAGAGAGTCGGACATGACCGAAATGATTGAACAGTAAATTATAGTAAGAGTATTTACTGTCTACCAACTTGAAAGTTAGTGAACTTAGGACATGAAATTCTAGCTCCTGCATCCTGGCTTGGTAGGTAATTGGTGTGTACTTGTTTTTTTACAACTTACAGTGATGTGTTGGGCAGTTTGTATTATTTCCTTGCATAATCTGCATCAATCACTCATTCCATGTTCCTCAAGAATCACTGTATTTCTATAATTTTGGGTGATGGTCTGGTCCTTAATTGGCATCATAAATCTCTTTATTTCCATAAATAAATTTTGTTGATTCAGCCATTTATTTGCTTCTTTACTGAGATATTGTTAACTGAGTTTGTGCAAATATTGCCCATAGAGTCTGGATTACACTCTTGGATCTTGGCTGTCTCATAGACTTTATCTAGAGTAAACCATTTCAGGTTATACTTGACAAAACCAATGGCTTATGCCTCTTCTCAGTTTTAATTTTTGCCCAGTAAAGTGATGTCTGTTTATTCCAAAAATTCTTTTGCAAATTTTTTGACCTGTTAAAGATTGCAGTTATCAAAACACATGATAATCAATTTCCTTTATCCTTTGTGGCAATTGGCAAGGAAGTATTAATCATTCTTGTTGTGATAGGTTCTTTGTTTTGTTAATACTGAATGGGTTTCTGTTAGGTTGTTTTGCAAATCTGTTAAAATTCATTTTACAGTTTTGAAAGTATCTACTAAGATGAGCATTGCCTAGGTGTCATTTGCTTTAAATGTGTGCATACCAATGAGCTTTCATTTCTGTATGCCAGTAACTCTAATAATATATAGCCACAGCTTTCTCCTTGGTAGTTTTATGCTAGATGTGCTCACCTGGCAAAGACCAAGATATTTCTATGTATTGCTTTTGTCCATTAGCTAAATTTGAAAGCTCTGTCTTTTCAATCTCCAGCTTTTCTTGATGTACATTAAGAACTTATTGAATCCAAATTATATTACTTATATTATTAGAGAAATGAGATGAAGAACCTAATGTGTTTTTCAGTGGAACCATGTAGCTGATGCTACCCATGTGTATAAAGTAATTAATAAGGTAGTTTGGTTCAGCTCTTATAACTTGGAAACCCAAATTGCTTCTCTTTGAGGAGAGTGATAATGAATTTAAAGCTAGGCAGTCATAATCAACTTTAAACTATTTCCCTAAAAATTTCACATTTCATATCTGTTGTTATTTTCATCATCAAAGTTATCTCTCTCATCTTTTTTGTTGGGTTCATATGTAAATGGAGAAATAGAAATATCTACTTTTATAAATAAATAAGACTAAGCTTCTCTTCTGTTGATTTATGAGTGTATCTATGGGACAACTCCAGTAACAGATAGGATGAGAGGTTGGCATGTACCTTGTTCTGTTCCTCTGTGTTTTTATTATCTTCAAATTGGCAGCTATATTTTGGAAGCATTTCATTTCATGGAATTTGGAAATTAAGTGTTTTTAGGCATGGTGATACTTACCAAAATGTAATTTTCAAAATTTTGTGGGCCAATGTTTTATTTGGTAGCTTGTCTTATTTTATAGAGGTGAAGAACTTTTGGTGCATAATTCTAAATACTTGATTATATCTTTAGATGTATCTCACAGATGCTAAATTTTTATGTTCTACTATGATATTTTGCACAATTTGTACCACCTTGCTGCACAATCTGCATCAGTCAGTGTAAGTAAGGTGGATTTTAGTGTAAGGTATATTTTAGTGTTTGTAAAGTGGATTTTTGTTATTCTTTCTTAGAGTGTTGTTTCCCAGGATCCATAGACCTAACAATCTCTTGTTCCCAAGTATTAGATAATGAGTTCTCGAAATTATGGTTTAAAACATACCATGCAGTATTATATAGTAATAAATAATATAAACATTTGTGCTTAAATTGTAAATATCCACTGTGACTGCACAGTGAGATACAGGGATGAGGTAATGTGAAATTGAAGGCTATTGCTGGCAATTTTTCTTCTTTCTTTGTTACTCTGTAAAGTAAGTGAACACTGCTCAGTGAGTGGGGAACTCTTAGGGTTGAATGCACAAACTGAAATGCTGTGTGTGGCCTTGACTGGCCCCTGTCAAGGCTTGGGGGGAATCTGTGTTTGCCTCAACCAGCCAGCATTGAGTCTTGAGGGGATTTAGGGGAGTGCCCAAGCTGTTCCTGTCAAGATTAACCCCATGGAGATGTAGGGGTAGTTGCCCTCCCACTTCTCACCAGTCCCTGTGAGAAAGGTGATTAGAAAATGCTGTAGGACTTCGTGCTCCCATTATCAGCAACTCTCTTGAGAAGACTAGACCAGAATAAAGTAACTTTGTTAACCCCTTTGAAGCTATCTTAGTATCTTCCCATTCTGACCAGATTAAGAGTGAACCTGTGCTCTCAGTCCTCATGTGTGTTAGTGTTATCTGTCTTACAGTCAGTTAATCTGAGCTATTTATATTTGACCACATATCAGCTGGGAAATGGCTGTTGTTCCTATGAATTGAAACTATTCCTTATGGACTTAGGAAATAAGACCTTTATCATAGAAACTTGCTGCAATGATTTTTTTTTTTACCAGTTAACTGTTTTGCCTCTAATTTTAGATGCATTGATATTGTTAATACAAAAACTGTTAATTTTGTGTAATCGGATTTGTCAGTTTTATCTTCTGAGACAAAATTGTGCAATAAAATGGACAAACAAGAGCTCAATCTTCTCTATCTCTTATTTAATTATGAACTCTTTCCATATCCATAGTTCTGAAAGTCAATTTCTTCCTTGTTCCTCTTTTATAGCTGAATCATGCTCATTTGGAGTTAATTTTGGCATATGGTATGATGTATTCATTGAAACCTAATCTCTGCCAGATTGAATTCTAGTTTTTTGTAGAGTTTTAGTTAATAAGGTTAATTTTGTAAAGGATAATTAATCTTTACCTTGGTTGCTTAATCTTTGGATTATTGAATACTCTATTACTGAGTTTGTTTCTGTACATTGAATAGCCTGTCCAAATGTAAGGATTACTATTTAATTTTAATTGTATGTAAGAAAAAAACTGAAAAAGTAATATTGCATATTACCATGTTCTACTTAATGTTTTTCTTGCCATTTATATTCAAGTTCTTTTTAAAATAAATTTATATGTATTCTGTTTCTAGCTTGACACATTGCGGAGTAATCATGATCTTACCAAAGAAACTAGAAGTGATGAGGCAATTATCAGTAGCACTTGTAATCCAGAGAAGAGCCCACGATTCACTAAAAACAAACCAAAGGACAGAAGATCAATAGCTGAAAAAATAAGCAGTGTTGATTTTACCGTAGAAGAAAACCAACAAGTAAAGCCAAATAGGAAGAAAAAGAAATCAGTGTTACAAGAACAGTCTAACAAAGAAGAAGATGCAGAGGAAGTGGAACCAGGGAGTTTTGAAAGGAAGATTAATCATTCTCTAAGAAAAACAAATAATAAATCACTGTCAAGTGTATCTTATCAAAAGAGTGAAAAGATAAAAAATGCCCCAGATGAAGGGAGAGACATAACTGAATTAGATGAGGAAGAACAGCTAATACGAGCATATGAACTCCAAGTAGCTGAAGAAGCAGCCAATACAATTAGAAAGAAAATAAGAATGAAACTTAAAGAACAGATGTCTCATTTAGTCTCTGATAATCAAAACCATGAAGAAATATTGAAAAATGAAGTGGGAAAAAAGCAGAAAAAGAAAAAAGTTCCAGTTATGCTTGAAACAGAAACAAGGTAATTTACCGTGTTGATTCCATTTTGTAGAACTCCTTGGATTGTAAAATTGTCTTAGACTAGTTGTTATTTAATATTGGAGAATATTTTTGGAAATGATGTCAGCACAGTATCAATAATATTTTTAAAAGATATTTTTAAAAATCAAGTGAGCCATCATCTTTCTAACAATTACCATGCCTTCTGGATTTTTCTGTAAGGTAATTTCCATGTACCATACAACTTTGTCCAGCATATGGCACAATATTATTAAAAGCTGCTGACCAAGCATACTTTTACTAGTGTTTATCAGTATTTGTAGAATAAAACCTGCAGCTATGCTTTAAACAACTGAATTACTATTTTCTCCTAATGATACTAGTAAGCCTACCTTGATTATCAAAATAATTGTATTTTTCCTTTAATTGAGGCAATGATCTGCTGCATCTCACAACAAACTCATTTTGACTTTCCTTTCCTATTTGCTTTGATATTTGTATGATGATATATGAGTTATTAAATTTCTAGAAAGCTCATGTAGAGGATTTGGTTTTTATTGATCATAGAAGAACTTAAAACTTTTTATTTCTAGTTTTATCTGTTACATTAATTTTTATATTTTAGTTTGTGGCATAGAACAAACAATAGAAGGGTATATTACTTCTGGATATCATATTTACTTGTGCATTTTCCCCTTTGGTCCTAGGTAAAGATGAACCTTTATGCAATCTATGACTTAGGAACAGGTGAATTAACAAACTTTCATATTATGTACACAGCCTTTTTTTGTGTGTGTTAATGTCAAACTCTCAGTGAAGTTCCAGAGAAAGAGAAATGTTCTGAGTCATCATATTTCCTTCTGGCCATGTGTTGGGCACCCTAACTACTGTAAAGTGATTGAAGGGAGGGGATGAAGCACTTCAAACTGGTGCCTTATTTTTCTTTACTAGAGTTCAGGCAATGACTCTCACTCCTTTGGTAGAAATATTCTTCATGCTTTCAAGCTCCCTTCTTCTTATATCAGAATTAAATTTTTTCAAAGAAAATGCAACCCAGAGATGCTTATAACGTAGCAGAGCTAACCCATCCATTGTAGCATGCAGGTAACCTTGCGTTCATAGTGTCAAGTTCTTGAAGTCTGTGTGACTCTCCATGAATTCTGGTAGGTCACATAAACTGGAAAGGTTGTCAAGTACAGGTTCAGCAATGTCATATATATCCTTTGTGAAGCACCAGCTTGGAATTTAAAGAGACTCCAAGACTTCATTTTGAATTTTTTCAGCTATAGCAACTTATTTACCAGATTGAGGAATTGTGATCTGTACAGGTAAAAGAAAGTTCCCATCCTGGAGAGGAATTCTTGAAGTAGAAGCAAAAACTTCTAATCTTTATAAATCTGTTATTCTGAATGGAAGGCAAGTGAAGTGGTTCCTAGCCTAGACTTATTTTGCAAACTAATAGCTCGAGAAGGAATTTCACCTTTACTTTTGTCTCTGCTTCTATAAAGCTGATTATTTTGAAAAGATTTTTCACTGCGAAGTTTCTTTAGAAACATCTTTAGTTTCTTAAACTTATAATCAAATATCAATTTTAAATTATATCTTATTTCACATAGATTTTTTGGAACTTTCTGAGTCCTACTTTGTGAAGCTTTAAAAGAAATCAATTATTTTCCTCCTATGATTATTCTACTTGGCAAATGTAATCAGGGATCATTTTAAGCTTTTATTTTAAAATTATTTTTATTAAAATACTTTAAAATTGATGTTTATTGTATATCATTAACATTATATAATTATATGGCTATACATACTATAACTATATAACTATATGTGTTACTAATTATGTAGTTCAAAAATGAATTAAGATTAATATATAGTTGTCCAAACATTACAGAATTTGAGATAGGCAAAAAAAAAAAAGATTTCCATACCTTTATGTTGGGCACTTTGATTACATAAATGAGTTGACTCAGAAAAGAATATAATAAATTTAATCAGAATATAATAAAATAATTATTATATCTGCTAATCACCTCTAAACTGAAGTGCTATATAGAATTAAAAATATAAATAGCTTACACTTAATACAGCAAAGATCTATGATTTTGTCTGTATAGTACTCCACCCACCAACAATGATCACAACCCTTTACAAATCAGTATGCAATTATTAAGGATTGCTATGTTTAAAAAAATTTATTGTCTTGTGGTCAACCTGAATATGTATCTTTCCAAACTCAGCTAGGGTGCTGTTCTCATGATAGACATTATCAGTCCCATACTTGAAGACTTTCCAACTAGGTAGGGACTTGCCAAAGCTTCTACTGCACCAAAATATAAAGGTATTCCATAGCAAAGGTGATATGATTTGAGGTTTATCCTTCCCTAAGCCATGCAACAAATTATTTTATTCTATATTATTTGACAATATATATGGTTACTTTTCAGTGTGGCATCTCTCTCAGAGCTGCAGCATAATGTAGGTGAAGAAAATATCGAAAAGAAGAAATCATTTGATGATGTTCTAACTTCTGATTTTACTCAGAGGAATGAAATAAAGGCTGAAGAACAGACTGTTGAGGAAAATGAGGAACAGCCAAAAACTAAACCAAGAAAGACAAAAAAGAAAACTAAAGCAGGTTTGTGATCTATATTCGGTTAGAAATATATATATTTCCTTCCCAAAACCTCTTGTTTATTTAAAAGAAATCAAGTCACTAAAATATAGTTTTAATTTAATAAATTTATTTATGTAAATTAATATATATTATATAAATTAATAAATTTAATAAAATATAATTTTAAAATGGACATAGAACTTAGTTGTATAATAGAAAGATCACTGGATTTGGAGTCAAAGGACTTCGGTTTGGATCCTAGCTCTCTGTCTTAATTTTGAGTTTCAGTTTATAAAATGATGGGGAGCCCTTCAGCTCAGAGCCTATGACTGTTTTGTATTTAGTACAGCCTTTCAAATTTTTCCAAGGCATTCTGGCCCTCTTTTCTCCCTTTGTCCAATTCTGGTCTCATTATCATTTGCATAACTTGTCCAAGATTATGTCTGTTTATCTACCTATCTCTTTCTTTGTACATATATATACAAACTCTATAGGTTATCCATTCGTCTGCGTGACATAATCCAAACAATGCACTTTCTTTATCCACTTGGTTAGTTAGAACAAACTCTTTAATGTGATTGTTGATCTTATGCACAAGTCTCTGCAGTATTCTGAGTTTGATGCAGCCAAGAAAATATCATTGAAAACCTTGAACATTGAGAGGTATTCACCATCAAGAAGAAATCCGTCCTTGACTTGTACTCTGTGAATGGATCTCTTCCTACTTTGGGAAATTGTCAAGTTTTTTTCATGATTTCCAGCTTCTCCATGACATTGGAATCTATTTTTTTAAAATTATTTATTTTGTTTACATATCACTTTTATTTACAAATACACCCCTTTCCCTGCAACAACGAATAAAATAAAGAGGGAAAAAAAGGCAGGTCAGCAAATAAACACATCAGACAGATCTGATTGTATATGCAGTGTTCCACATATATAGTCCCTCAGCTCTGTAGAGGCATGAGGAGGGTGTATCTTTTCATCTTTTCTTTGGGACCAAGCTTAGTTATGATTATACTTCTTTCAATTGATTTGTGTTGTTTTCAACCAGTCAGTCAAGCACTGATTATTAAGTGTTTACTTTGTGCCTCAGGCACTATGCTGAGGATCCAGAGAAAGGCTAAAATACTAAAATTGCCTCTGCTATTAAGAAGTTTAAATACCAGTGGGAAAGATGATATATAAATAAAATGATGTATGTCAGAGATACCTAAAGTAGAGGGAAAGTCTAAGTAGCTAGAGGAATTGGGAAAGCTTCCTCCCAAAGTTGGCTTTTGAGCCAAGTTTCAGTGATATCAAGAGGTAGAGGTGAGGAGGGAGAGAATTATAGTCATGTGGAGAGCCACTGCAATGAAATGGAAGTGAGAGATGGAACAGTCACTGGGCTGGCTTCACTAGACCCCAGAATGCATGGAGGGGAGTAAAGTGTGAGAAAACTGGGCAGGTGGGAAAGGAGTAGGTTATGAAGAGTGTTAAATGTCAAGCAGTGGACTTGATAGAATCTGGAAAATCATAAAGAACCATTAGTTTATTAAGCAGGAGAGTGATGTATTTAGACCTACTCTTTAGTAAAAACACTTTGGTAGATAGATTGGAGACACTAGAGACAAGAAAGGCCATTGTGATGATGCCCTAGGCAACAGGCAATGAAGGCCTGAACTGGGGTGATAGCTGTGTGATTCATGGAAGAGAAGGAGAAAAGTGGAATGATGGAAGCTGGAAAACAGCCAGCCACAGATTCAGCATGAGTGAGGTCAATGAGGTGAGTGAGATAAGGAGCTGAGAAGGGCGAAAACTTGCACTCTTCTTTCTCTGTTTGTATTTCTCTGACTCCCTGTTTCCCATTCCCTTTCCTGCTATTTTTCTTCCCTTTTCATCTTAATTTTAGCTTTTCCCTAATTTCACCACTGAGCTAATTTTTTTCTTTCTTGCACGAAAGGTTACTATTGCAAAGGAGCACAGTGTCTTTTGTTTGTTTCTAGGATTATAGGATTTAGTGCTGAAAAAAGATCTTAGTGAGCATATAGTCACCGAGTCTGAGGTGCATGAATCATCAGACCATCTGCTAAATGTCTGACCATGAATCTCTTCTACGACATTGTGAATAACTTGTGCTTCAGAATTTAGGGTAATGGGGAACCTGTTGAGGCAGGCTGTTCTACTTTTGGACGAGATTATTGTTGGAAGTTTTTCCTTAAATTAAGCCTAAATCTCTGTAATTTCTACTTCTTGCCCCTAGATATGTGCTTTGGTAACAAGTCTCATCTTCCATATGACAGTCTTATAAACTTGAAGATATTTGCCAAGCTCATCCTCGATCTCTTTTCCAGTCTAGGTGTCTCCTATCCCTTTAGACAGTTCTTATTTTGAATCACAGAACTGTAGGAACAAAAGAGGATCAAAGGAGAGCTGCACCTGCTGTTCTGGGGGAAGGCCAGGAGGCCAGCAGTTGAGATGCTTATTTTATGTCTGTTGTCTCTGCCAAAGAGGATGAACATTTTTGGTACATAAAGGCCAAAACAAAAATATCTCTTATGGAGCTGAAGTCAAAAATAGGCAGTAAGAAAATAACAGAACACCACTTACCCTTGATGATCTGATCACCAGGACTCCTGGTGACTGTGAGAGCTATCTGACGTTATCACTGGGCTCTTTACAGAGATTTTTAAAAAATTGTGGGAAGTAGAGATTGCAGTCTCAAGATTGCAGAAGGACAAATGCTCCAATAAAAAAAAGTGGGGAAATGGAGAGGATGGAGTCTCCAAAACGTAGGCCGGTGAGCCTCACATGTAGCAGGAGCTTAATAAACTCTTGCTAACAGACTTCCCCAGAAACCTGTGACCTCCTTCAGTTACACTCATGAATTAAGTAGGACTTAAAATATAGCAGATCCCACCTGTGGGACTCCTTATACTTCTGAATCTTTTCACTCAGAAAATCAGGGATACTCATTGTACAACACTGATTATACAGTTAATTAGTTGTGATAATAACAGTTGGGTAACATTTATATAGCACTTTAAGGTTAGCAAAATGTTTTACATGTGTTAACTCATTTGATTTGAGCCTTACAGCAGCTCTGTGAGATAGGTTTTATCATTATTCCCATTTTATAAATAAGTAAACTGAGTCTAAAAGAGATTAAGTGATTCGCCCCGGTTCATGCAGCTAGTAAGTATCTAAGTAAGAATTCCAACTCAAGTTTTCCTGTCTCTAAGTTAAAGCACTTCATTGTAGCACCTTATCCGCTTGTTGAGTTATCGCTAACTTACCTCAAAGCCACATAACTAAAAGGAAAAAAAAACACATCTCAGAAAAAGACTGGTAACAGAGCTCATAGAAACTAATTCTCAAGAATGCATAATCCTGCTGTAAGGATCTGTGTGACCTCAGTCACTTAGCCATGTAAATTATCTATCCTAATTCGATATGTGGTTCCTTTTTTTCCCTGCAGTTCCCAGTAGATGGTGTGGCTTGTCTGTCACCATCATTTCTTCTTCTGACCATCCTGTTTACTGTAACTCCCCAGATGTCAGTAGCCTCTTGTTAGAGAAAATATATATGTATAGATTTGCTTTTTGTGTGTGTGTATGTGAGCCCCTTTCATATACTACAGAGATGAAGACTTTAGAGTGTACCTATTATAGCTGGAGAAACAGTTTGTCCTGATTTACAACTAAATACAAGGCCAGACTAAACAGGTCCACCCTGGAATCTTCTTTCACTATGGTTCCTTCATATCTTGGGCTTAACATAAGTTTTACTGAAAATTTAGTGTCTTTCCACTGACATCTTCAAATGGGTCTCTAAGATTTCTGAGCTCTCTGAAGTTTTTAAAAACTCTGAGATGGTTAATGAGAAGCCAGAGGCGCTCAGTTGATGTCTACCTTTTTCTAATCTCTTTAAAAACCTCCCTTTTTACTTTTCTTAAAATTTTGTTTCCAATTTTGTTTTCAGAATTTCATTCTTTAAAGATTTCTTGTGATTAATTCCTATGGAAAATTTTAGACCATGGGATCCAGCTCCCTCATTTTATAGATAGCCTAGCCCAGCTCACATGGGTGGCTAGTGGCAGAGTTTGGATTTAAACTCAAATGTTCTGATTCAAAAGCCAATACTTTTTACACAACCTCATGCTGAAATACCTAATAAAACTGTGTTATTTTTTCCCCATTTTTAATACAGGAGACTTAAATATTTTATGCTTTTCTAAGAAAAGAAAACCTAATATGGTTTCTTTTTTAATATAGTTTCTTTTTCTTTCCTCCAGTGTTTCTTGATAAAAAAAACCTAACCCATACTTTTATATAAGAACATTATAATATTTCACTAGTCATGTCAACCCATACATGAAGCTTTTCTTTTCTTTTCTTTAAAATTGGAAAAGGGAATTTGTATTTACCCAAGGGATAGATTCCCCTTAGTAATGGTAACCGAAAAACTGTTGATATGCTAACATTTCTAATACCAGTTAGCATACTTTTAAAGATAATTCCATAAACTACATTTAGAGTATTGCTAAGGTGCAGCAAACAAAAACAAAATTAAATGTCAATGTATGTGAAAACGTATATATTAAAATGTACATCGCATATTTGGTAGTGTTTATTCGTTGAGTTCTTATATTGGAACCTACTATATTTCAGAATTCAGTATAATATTGACTTGTCTTGGACCTTGTCTGGAAAGACTTCATCAGAAATACTGGAGCAGTCTCATAATGTGGAGTCTGCTCTGTAATAATTCTTGAAACAGGGATCGGTACCTACAGCCCTGTGTGTATTAGGTTCTCAGTTAGTGAAGCAGGGGCCCTAGGATCCATAGTGAACCTCAGATATTTTGACATTTGATTGTAACTGTGTTTTTCTGTTGCTTATAGTTTCTGAAGACAATGAAGAAAGTGGTCCTGATAATGTCCAAGAAGTAACAAGCACGGAAATTTCAAGTCAGCCCAAAAGTGGGTTTGATGATACCCTTGTTTTGGGAGTTTATGTCCACCGAACTGACAGACTTAGAACAGATTTTTTGATTTCGCACCCAATGGTAAAAATCCATGTGATTGATCAGAATACTGGCTTGTATGTCAAGAAAGAGCACAGGTAATTATATTTTCCCAATTATCCACCTACCGGGGTTGAAAATGGCTACCTTTTTAAAGTTCACAGTGTTAGAGTCATAGCATAGGCCTTATGTTAATGTACCCCTTGGCTTGTTTAACCTTGTATATTCTTACTCCGAAAATTGCAAGCTGCTTTGCAAACTTTAAATGTCAATGGTAGCACCAAAAAATAAAATTACCTGAATATTTGGAAGAATTTTTAAAAGAAACTTTGAAAGATTACTCTTTAAAAAAAAAGATGGGGAAAAAGAAAACAAGTATGTTAAAGATTAGCATATTACACCACTGTATCATTAATTAATCAGTTCATTTATTAAATGAATATTTATTGATGGCCTATTATATATGAGTCACTGAGTTAGGTACTTTGGGGGAAATGTGATTAATAAGACATAGATCCTACCTTCAAAAAGTCTACCATCTAATGTTCTATGTTAGGCAGTGTACTTTATCAGACTCTTAAGAAGGCAGAAGTTTTGACCCTAGGTGCTCAGGAGAACTTAGTTCGAACATTTTCTCCCATATAACTCAAGAGGAGTTACTTTTCAGTTTTTATTATTGGGAACCAAAATAGTTCTTACCTCTTGATATCATTATGACCAGCTTCACATAACTATCCCTCCTTCCCTGGTTCTTTTCTTCCTCCCTCCCCACTTCCTTTCTTCCTTCTTCCACTTGTATTGTTTTATATTAATGTTTTCTTTTTTAATATAGCAACCGAGCTGTTTCATCTTTTTATGAACAAGAAAGAGTAGAGAATGTACTTCCTATTATGACTCAGCCTTATGATTTCAAATTTTTTAAGTCAAGACTCCCAGAGTGGGAAGAACAAATTGTATTTAATGAACGATTTAGTTATTTCCTCCAAGAATCTGAAGAAAGCCCCAGAGTAATTCTGTTTTTTGAGGTATGTTAAATATAGTAGATTTTCATTTTATTTTGACAATTTAATATGTACGTTATTGCTGATAAATTATATTTAATATATAGTCATTTCTCACCGTAAATGTACATGACAATAGTTTAAGATTTTATCAACAATGACATCTCTGAAATCAATGTTTCAACACCTACTTATTGTGCACCTATTTATTTAACACTGTGTTAGGTGCTTTTGGATGGGGAGTGCTGGTCATAAAATACAAGGAATGTAACACATGGTCGGAAATTTCAGAGTGACAAATTTAGGCTTCATGTCAGGCAGAACTTCCTAAAAATTAGAACTCTCCAAGAGTGAAACAGGCTACCTGGGAGGAATACTCATTGGAGGTTTTCAGACGACGGATGGATGACCACTTGTCTTATATGAAGAAGAGGTGATTCTCATTCTGGTATGGGATGAACTAAAGTCTGAGGCTCCATCCAGCTCTGAGATTCTGAGAATTGTAGTATGATTTTTATCGAGAAGGAATTTATAGTCTAATGAGGCAAATGATATATATAAATACAAAGACTAATTCAAGATCAGTCATTCCAACACAGTCATGAACTGTTAGGTGGTATGGTTAGGCTGTAGGTATACAAAGAGTTCACAGATGGTTGAGAAAAATGAAAAATTGAAAAATTGAGCTGAAAAAATGAAGCAAGTGGGAAAAACTCCATGGAGAAAGCAGTTTTTGAGATGGGCCTAAATGGTTAGGTAGGATTTAAAGAAGAGGGAGCATAATCTTTGTTGGGGGATGGGTGGAATGAAAGCATTATGTGTTCAGGGGAGACAAGGAAACTAACCTGATGGCAGTCAATGGTTTATGTTTAATATAGAGTCATAGAATGAAAGAGACCTTAGAGATTATATACCCCAGGTCACTTGAACGCCATCCATGACATGTAGTCATCTATTCTGTGCATAGGTGATAGTGAACATAGTGGTAGAGAATTCGCTACTTTCAGGAAGTAACCTATACCATTTTCAGGTTTTAAGTATTAGAAAATTCTTCCCTATTTTGACTCCAAATTTGCCTCCTAGCTTCTGCACTTTGCACCTCTCCCAGCACTCTATAATCCAGTTACTGTGTTAACTACTGCCCTCACAGATGATGCTCTGTCTTCCATCACCTTCCATGTTCAGGGAACTTTCTCTCCTTGCCTCCTTCTCCTAAAGCCACAAGTGAATCTAAGGCATTCATTGAGTTTAACCCCCTCATTTTTCTCATGAGGAAACTTAAAGTAAGAGAGTCATTTGACTTGCTCAGTGACATACCAGTTTGTTTAGAGCCATTATTTTTCCACACAATCCTCTTAATAGCTCATAGCATATTTCTGAGGCTGACAATAATAGGAGAAGAGTCTTTCTTTTAAACATTTAACCAACTGACCTATGGTCCATGGCTATCAAGTTAGGATAATTGGTTATATCTACTGCCCAGCATGGCAACACTCTCGAGAGCCCATAGCTAATCCCTGATAGAAAGATCATAGGTTCATAGATCTGGAGCTGAAAGGGTCCCAAGATGCATCAGATCTAACACCTTGATTTTACAGATGATATAATTATTTTTCCAAAGGTGACCACAAAGTAAAAGTTCATTGTAATACTATTACTGTTAATAGTTAAGAGTTATGTAGTGCTTTAAGGCTTACAAAGTGCTTTATTTACATTATCTCATTTGAGTCTCACAGTTACCATATGAGGCCCATATTGCAGATAAGGAAACTGAGACTCAGAGGATCTTATATCAGGCAGTTTATATTAGCCACTGTATTTGAACTTGTCTTTCTGATTGCAAATCTAGAGCTCTATCCTTTCATAGACATACAGAGTTAAAGTTGAAAGAGCCATCTGTCCCAACACCATATTTTATAGATGAAGAACTGACACCCTGAGACTTGTGACATGCCCAGCATCCTATGGTGTATATGTGTGCCAAATAATTTTGGTCTCTGTCCCTAGAGATTTCCCAGAACAAATGAGTTATTTTATGGACTAAGTGACTTAATTTTTCATTTTTCTTAAACTAGACCAGATTAGTCTCTTGATACTCAGCTCAATTCAGGAAAACGTCATTAAATGTCTACTATGTGTAAAGAAAATAAATGTATTATGTAGTAGAGAGAAAGCTGTTCTTGGATCCAGGAAGACTAGTTTTCAAGTGTCACCTCTGAGGCTTACTGACTGTGTGACTGTGGATAAGTCAGTTAAGCTCTTCTATTTTAAGTGACTCTCTAAGGCTCTGAGATGCAAAGAATGTGATAACTTACACTCATAGGAGTTTTCTCATCTGAAACTTCCCCCTGCCAGTGAAATCATGGGTCTAGTTGATATTTCTGTCTTTCTGTGTAAGACACTATGTGGGTGTTGGAATTAGAAATACAGAAAGAAAAAAGCCATCCCTCTCCTCAAGGAGTTTATAATCTACTATTATAATGGTATTCTATGATGACTTTATTTTAGGATTTATGAAAGTCAAATATAAATATAATTACAGATTTGTGATTTTTATCTTAAGGTAATAATTAGTTTTTCACTGAATATGTTAGGTTATACTATTTTTAATTCATTTTAACTTTAAAAAAGATGATTTATGGAGGTTTATAGTTGGACTACAAACAATTATAATTGCATGTTAGTTTTACATTTACTAAGGGTTACATATTGATTGCAGATCTAACGCTTAGATATATCTACAATTTTCTAGATTTGAAAACTGACCCATTTTTTAAATGGGTTCTACTCTATGCAAATTAGCAGTTAAAATATCCACAATTTTGGAGAAAAACAATTCCAGATTTTAAAAAAATAATAAAGCTTGTTGGAACAGAAAATTTTATTTAGTCAAACAGAAGATAGTTTTTAAAAGTCAATTAAATAATATTTTCATTAAGTTCAGATGATACTTGTTTTACTTTTTTTACTCAGGAAAATGGTTTTATTTTAATTCACTTTTTTAATCCTTGAGGTAAGGCCTTTTTCATGTACCCTGATAGTTTGCAAAATTTAAAGTGCTTGCCTTTATTTTTTTTTAAATTGTAATTTTTTTATTGGAAAACAAATATACAACTTGGAATGGATTTGAGACAAATTGTTCCATAAGCAGATTTTTTAAAAAATAAGTGGCTAAACAAAGTTTAAAAGGCAAGTAAGAATAGAAGAAAATGTTTTCTGGTACAGTACCAGCAGTATAAAAAAATAGTGTACGAGTACCTAGATAATACACATGTTTTGTGATAGTGCAACTTTAAGTGTTGACTGTCCATAGTCCACGCAGAGTTACAACTCCACATTTCAACAACAACATGCTGACAGCTCCTAAAGAAAGGTACTTCTTAAAAAAAAAAGAAAGACATAATCCAGATGTTCCCTCATTTGACCAACTCCATCTAAGGTCAGATGTGCAGAAGGGCTTAGATATATCCAGAGTAAGTCACATGCAACATGTTTTACTTGATCAATTTTCCAAAATTAAGTTTCAGGACAATGACAGTAGAAAAGGGGAAGACAAACATGGAGGAATGAGTCCTAATTACTTCACATGCATATCTTTTTTGACCGTAGGGGAAAACCTTTTACACATAAGTTACAAACAAAGAAAAGGCAAATAAACTCTTTTGTACAAGGAATTTAACACATTCTGTACAATGTCTTCACTTTGCTATCATCATTTGTGCAAACTCTTCATAATCTACTTGACCATCACCATCAATATCTGCTTCCCTGATCATTTCATCAGCCTCTTCATCTGTTAACTTCTCTCCACGGTTTGTCATCACATGGCAAAGTTTCGCTGCACTAATATAACCATTGCCATCCTTGTCAAACACATGCAATGCTAATCTGATTTCTTCTTCGCTCTCTGTGTCTTTCATTTTCCCTGCCATCATAGTCAGAAATTCTGGGAAGTCAATTGTGCCATTACCGTTAGCATGTACTTCATTAATCATATCCTGTAATTCCACTTCTGTGGGATTCTGCCCGAGTGACCTCGTTACAGTTCCCAATGCCTTTGTTGTTGTAGCACCAACTCCATTCTTGTCAAATAGTGAAAAGGCTTCTTTGAATTCTGCAGTCTGCTCTTCTGTCAGCTGATCAGCCATGCTGTTAGCGTTACTAGGGCCCAAGTTCTATCAGACAACCTCCACACTCAGTGGTTGCATGTGGGCTTTGGCCTTTATTTTTTTTTAAGTGGAGTTAATGTTCAAGTATAAGTTGTTTGTATCATCAGAGTCATGACTTCTCTTATGTGTTATATGCATCTCAGAGTGTAGTAATGAAAGATATTTAACTGATTTGTCTGATTTTAGAAAAATGAAAAACTCAATTGTTGTAGAACAAACTTCTCATTGCAATCGTAGAAGACTCAGCAAGCCAAACTATGAAACTTTTTTATATAGCTTTATAAAGATGATCAGTAATTCTACTTACTTTACACTCGCTTTTGTTAAAGTATATCTGCTCTTGTCCTTTTGTCCAACCAAACTGTTTGTGTGGAAATTCTTGAAGATGAGATTGTAGATTTAGATTTCAAATGTTGTTTATTATTTTATTAGTGGAGACTTTTTTGGTAGATTATCATCTTTCTGAAAAGTTAGCAGTCTATTTGGCATAGTTGCTGAGGAAGGGGAAATGTTTGCTCTTGAGTTATCTGTCCAACTCGTGCTTCCTCACTTAACCATGATTCTCAGTTTTATGTTTTCTCCTAATAGTGCAATAGTGATTTCTTCTTTCTTTTTCATTAAACCTTGAGCACACAAAGATAAAAATCATGTCATAAGGCTGGAACAGTTATTTCTATTTCTAGAAAGAGCAGCTAGCTGGTAGAATGGAAAGAGTGCAGGGCCCAGAGTTAGGGAAGACTCTTCTTCCTGAGTTCAAATCTGGCCTCAGACACTTAATAACTGTATGACCCTAGGCAAGTCAATTAACCCTGTTTGTCCCAGATTCCTTATCTTTAAACTGAGCTGGAGAAGGAAATGACCAAACAGTATAGTATCTCTGGCAAGAAAGTCCCAAATAGGTTCACAGAATTATTCATGACTGAGATGACTAAATTGTAACAAAAATTTCTAGAAGAGTACAGAATCCCATAACTTGGCTCCTTCTGTATTAGCAACCAATTAACAGGAATTTATTAAGTATCTGCTATGTGCCAGGTACTATGCTGTGGATAAAGATGGAAGTAAAATAGCCATCACTTCAGGTATCATACATTTTGTCAGGCAGATCCACTCCAGATTTTGTGTGTCTGTGTTCACATAGCCTTACTCTTGTCTAACTGAAATGCCTTCTGATAATCATTACTTTTAGTTTTCTCTCCCTCAACATAAATGATGACTGTAATGTCCTTCTTCACATGTGTGTTTGTGTGTGTGTGTTCAGAAACTGATGAGTAACCCTTGGTTTATCAGCCCCAGTACATAATTAGAGGTAAATGAATTTTATTTGTAGAGTCATACTGATGACCAAGATTTCATGTATGGGGAATGAAACAAAAACTTCACAGAAAGAAAATAAGAGATGTGGAAATCCATGTCGAATATTAAGGTATTTGTTGTTAGACTGACTGCAAGCAACATAATATGTGCTTTTGCTAAATTTGAACTATTAAATATCATTTTAAGTTGGTATCTGATATATGTTTTTAAAATACAACAGCATTAGGATTTTCTTTCAACTTAGAAAATATTAACATTTAGATCAATCATCACTCAATAAGAATCAATTTTTTTAACTAAATATTTACAGATTCTTGATTTCTTAAGCATGGATGAAGCCAAGGCCAACTCTGAGGTTCAAGTCCAGGAAAGGGGTTTTCGCAAAATTGCATGGGCATTTCTCAAGGTAATTTTTTAAAATGTTCTAAACATTTAAGATCTTCCTTCCTATTGCATGAAGCTATCTACCAGGGTCATACAGCAGAAAAATGTCAGATGCTAAATTTGAACTCAGGTCTTTCTGACACCAGGCCCCCAGCTCGCTCTCTCTCTCTCTCTCTTTCTCTTTCTCTCTCCCCTTACTCCCTCTCTTTTTCTCTTCCTCTCTCTCACTCTCTGTCTTTCTGTCTCTGTTTTTTTCTCTCTCTCTCTTTCTTTCCCTTACTCTCACTCATTCTCTCTTTCTTTCTCTCTCTCTCTCTCTCCCCCCTCACTCCCTCTCTTTTTCTCTTCCTCTCTCTCACTCTCTGTCTTTCTCTCTCTCTCTCTTTCTTTCCCTTACTCTCACTCTCACTCTCTCTTTCTCTCTCTCTCTCTCTCTCTCTCTCTCTCTCTCTCTCTCTCTCTCTCTCTCTCCTGTGTCATCATCCGCTTCCATCTTCTCTTAAGCCTAAGCTCTGAAAGGCATCTATTTTTAATTGTTAGTGGTCATATACGACTGGGAGAGAAATTAGACAAGATTTGGCTATATAGAGATTCAGTAAAACTAGTGATGGGTCACAGTCCTGGGCCACCATACCCTGCTTTCTTAACTTTCTTGGTAACACTTTCTCCTGGTTCCACCATTTGTCTGACTACACTTCCTTGGTATCCTGTGCTCAATTATCAACTACAACTCACTCTTAGTGTAGGTGTTCTTTAAGGGTCTGAGCTGGGTGATCTTTTATATTTTAGATTTATACTCTCCCTTGGTGAGCTCATCGTTTCCTTTGGGTTCAATTTACACACATATCTGTATGCTCAGTGCTAATCGTCTTCTTCCTTGACCAATATTCCTTGACTTTCCCTCAGAATCTTAAATTCAACATGTCTGACATGGAACTCATTGCCTTACACCCTAAATTCACTTGTCATGCAAATTTTCCTCTTTCTGTTTTGAGCACAATTGTTTTCCTAGTCCCCCAAGTTCCTAATCCTTAGCCCAGCTAAGAGATTGGATACAAAGAGAGAGAAATATACATAAACTCTTCTTTTTCCTTCACTTCTAACCAGTTTATAATTCTCTCCAAGCATACTTTCATATCTGTAGTATCTACTTCCTCTCTAACCTCAAGGCTTAATGTCCCTAATTACCCTGTCTCTATTCTAATTCGTCCTCCACATAACTGCCAAAATAACCTGCCGAGGTCTAGGGCTGACTATATCATTTATTTGCTTAAAAAAACCCTTCAGTTGTTTCCTTTTGCTTCCTTGATAAAATGCAGACTTGTAAATCTAGAGTCCAGGTTCCATTATAGTGGCTTTTAAGCTATTTTCCCAATCTTATTTCATAATAAAGTGCATTGGAGAGGCTTCCAGGGGTAGTGCCAAGATGGCAGAGTAGTAGAAACACTACAACTGAGTTTTCCCAACATCGCCCTTTAAACAGCTTTAAAGTAATGTCTCAAATTGAGCTCTGGAGGAGCACAGCCAACAAATGGTCAGGATGACCAGTAAAACTTAGGAGGTCAGGAGGGGTCTGTGACACAAGGGTAGAGGTTGATCTGTGTAAATGACTGAGAAATAAAGAGTGATGTCTTCAGTAAATGAGGGGAGCATGTAAAAACGTACCTCTCATGTCTATGGATAATGGCAGACTTTATGACCAAACGAGATAAAGAGGATCATGGGAACTGTAATGAATGATTTTGAGTACATGAAATTAAAAATGTTCAGCACAAACAAAACCAAAGCAGCCCAAATGAAAAGGAAGCAGGAAAGTAGGAAAACTATTTTACATCAATTACATCTGGTAAGTGCCTCATTTCTCAAATGTATTATGAACTGAGCTAAATTTATTTTTAAAAAAATGGACCACACTCAATTAATAAATGTTCAAAGGATACAATAGTTTTCAGAAGAAGAAATCAAAGCTATCAGCAGTCACATAATAATGTTCTGACTCACTATTGACTAGAAAAATGCAATCAAAACAACTCTGAGGTACCACTTCTTACCTATCAGACTGGCTAACATAGAAAAGACAAATAGAAAAGGACAAATGCTGGAGGAGATAAGAAAAAATAAGGTCACTTTGGGCCATTCGTGGAGTTATGAACTGGTGTCGCCATTACAGGGGACAATTTAGAACCATCCCAGAAAAGCCTATAAAACTGTATTCCCCCCCCGACTCGGCAATACGACTTCTAGATCTGTGTGCCAAATAAAAGAAAGAATAAAGGACCACTGTGTTGTAGTTCAGTCATTTCAGTGGTGTCTAACCCTATTTGGGATTTTCTTGGTGAAGATGCTGTAGTTGTTTGTCATTTCCTTTTCCAACTCACTTTACAGATGAGTAAACTAAGGCAAACAGCGTTAAGTGACTTGCCCAAGGTCACACAGCTAATAACGTAAGTCTTTCTGATTCTAGGCCCAGCAGCCCTTTTTGTGGTAATAAGAATTGAAAACTGGAAGGATGCCCATTAGTTGGGGAATGACTGAATTAGTTGTGATATATGATTGTGATGGAATACTGTTTTGCTATTAGAAATGACCAGGGTGATGGTTTCAGAAAAACTAGGAAAACTTATATGAACTGATGCAAAATGAAGTGAGTACAACCAGGAGAACTTTGTCCTCAGATCCTGATAAGATAGGCAAGTGACAATAGATAGGCAAGTTCCATTCAGGTTTTGAAATATGGTATCTAGACTTTTGTGTGATTTAGTTTTTTAGTTAGTCCACTGATACGTAAATCATGTCTTCTTGACCACTTTTCCAGATCAGTTGTTTTTGATAGAAGATGAGCTTACTTTTTTCTGATTTTAATGTAATCATTTGCTTTTGTTTTAATTTTGCTTCTTTATTTAGTCACCTATTTGTGCCTTGTCCAGTTTGATTTTTCAGGTAGTATGTTACATGAGTAAGTTTTTGTTGTTTCTCTATCGAGCTGTTTGTTGTGTTCCCATTTTTTTGCCCCTTTGGAATTCATGAATCTCCTTTCCAATGCTTTTGTCTAGAGCTTTCTTGTCATGTATTTGATTATTAAAAAAAAATCTTTCTGGCTTCATTTCTTTCAGGAATTCCAGTAGACCTTGTGGCAAATCTGTGACTTCATTTGAGAATTTGGTTATGGATTTGGACATGCAATTGTTTTCTTTTTGAGGGTCTATACCTTAAGAATCCTTGGCTTCATAGTATTTCTTCATCGTTGGAGTTTTCTTGTGCTCACTCATTTTTCTACTTACTGAATTGGAACTTTGTGTTGGGGCCAGGCTTTGTGCATTTATGGAACAAATTGTGGGCTTTCTTTGGTACTAATCTGTATTATTTTGACTCTGGATGTTGTTTTAAGTACCCCAGGAATGGGTGACCAGCACTGTTAAGTGTTGGAGTATGCTAGGTACCTTGGGTACCTAGCGTACTTTGGATATGAGGTAGCATGGGATGATCTGAGAGGTAGAGAGCACACTGATCATAGCTCTCTCAGTCTGGGCCTAGTCTGATGTCAGGGCAGCTGCAAATATATGTCAATGATGTCAAATACAGCTCCTTAGCTAGACTGAAGATTGGCCTCCTGTCTTCTTGCCTGTTGTTTCAGGCTCTAGATTTCCCTGGCTTGGTGCTAGTCTCTGAGCTGGAAGGTTTCCATCAACTTTGTTTTCAGGCCAATCCTTTCTGTCTGGATCCTTTCCCTAGTACCTACAGGCTTTTGGCTGTCTGTACAGATTTGAGCTGGCAAAATGCACTTACTGAAATTTCTCTTTGGAATTCATGGTCATTTCTCATCCCTCTGCTCTTTTTTTATTCTTGCTAAAGCTGTTGTGAGAGAGTTATACTGTTCTGTTTTTACTCACTTTTCCATCTTAAGGAGACTCCCCCACTTGCTCAATAACAAACTCTCTGTCATTTATACCTCACCCTCTTTTGCTCCTTCCATCATCTGGCATGCATTGAGCCTTGATTCCCTTTGGATGGCTACATGCCTGGCCACCTTTACCACTGCTGCTTGGAATGTTCCTTGCTTCCCATTGTCATTTCCAGATTCTCCCTCTATCATCATCATCATTAAGTAACCTCTCCTTTTATGAAATTCATTCGGGCAAATTTATCCCCCAATCCACATCCCTATAGCTCCTTGTCTGCTGATTCCCAGGACACTGTCTATCCTTTCAAATTTTTTCAGTGCTTGTTTAGCCTTCCTCTCTACTGCAAATCCTGCCCTCATATCAGCTGTCTTCAGCATGCATAGTGATGTTTCCTCAAATACTCTTAACTTCACAACTTCTTAATCTGATCATGTCCCATTCCTTGCTCTTTCCCTTCACTTTAGCTATACGTAAGGAGGGTCACATCCTTGATCCTGCCATCACCTACAATTGATTCATGTTCAAGAACTCTGGAATTCTTTTATCTGTTCTTTTATCTTTACATCTATCTCTATGTCTCAGCCCTCTGAAATCTACTTTTTATCTACACCAGGACCTCATATCTCTCTGTACATATCTTTTACGTACCAACATATGTATATATTAATCTTCCCCCCTTATATTGAAAATCTCTTGCTTGTAGGGATAATTTTTGTTGGGCTTTTTTTTTTTTTTGGTTCATATCCCTAACACTTAGGACATTATTTGGCATGTAAAAAGTGTTTAATAAATCCATGCTAATTGATTGATCAATGGTCATGTTGTGTAGTAATGAGATCAAAGATACAGCTAGTGAAATTAGCAATGGTGAGCAGTAGGTTTATTGCTTCTGCTGTGACAAAATCAGCGCTCAAACTTTTCTTATTTTTCTATTGTGAAGTTAGGGAGGCTGCATTTTATTTAGAGCAGTAAGTCTTAGTTCCGTGTCATAATATTGCCACCTTGTGGCACTTTGGGGCATTGCCACAAAAGTTCCTTTAGGGTATAAGACTGTTATAAACTGCCCTTGAGAAATGTTGGCATATTTTAATAACATTCTTATATTTGTGGATTATTAATTTGTATTTTTATTGTTAGTCCATCTAGTTATCCAATGAAGCATTCAGCAAATATTAGGCTCCTAAGGTCTTTGAATGGTGAGTCAACTCGAGTTACATCTGAAGTCGTAGCAGAAATCATCCCCAGCTGTTCAATCTGTAGTCTGTGACTTTGAGATTTATATTTTTTAAAGATGTGTTAATTCATTTAGAATTTGTGAGGTGGCAGTGACTGGGCGGAAGTTGATTTACTAGTTTACTTACTACATTTGGATGCTTCCAAAGATCCATGATTTCATTAAAATGAATACTGATGCGATCCATGTTGATTGTAGCATCTCCATATGTAGTTTCATGCCTTCATGTCACCATAGACACCATCCCCTGGTAGCCATCTAATGGTGACAAGCCTTTGCATATTAAGATGGTAACTAGATGGTAATTCAAAGTCAAGAAAATGCTTTTCAGCTTATTAGGATCTGCAAGAGTTTGTTCTTTGCTGGTGTATAGCCCCTGAAGATGTAAGGTCACCTCTGTGCCACAGTTAATGTGTTGGAATAAGACTCTAGTGGATATAGTGCTTAGAAGGAAAATGAAATGTTCAGATGGAAATGAATTTCTTGACTTTTTCTGCTCAGTTTTGTCTTACTCTTTGTGGCCCCATTTGGGACTTTTTTGGCAAAGATACTGGAGTGACTTGCCATTTCCTTCTCCAGTTTATTTTACAGGTGAGGAAACTGAGGCAAACAGGGTTAAGTGACTTACTCAGGGTTACACAGTTAGTGTCTGAGGCTGGATTTGAACTCAGGAAGATCCATCTTCCTGGCTTCAGGCCCAGCACTGCACCAGTGGATTATCTCTAATTGTTTCCCCTGTTAGTGCAGATTTCAGCTCCCCCAAACCTGCCTGTCTTGTGTGGCTCTTATCCATATCTTCCCATTAATTTGCTCTAGGGCATCTGGGAGCCTTCTTCACTTTCCCCTAACATTAGGAAGATCCATTGCTCTCTCTCCTATTCTCTCAATCCAGTCAGACTGGCCTTCACTCCCTTATTCCCACATAATGTTCCAGCTGTGTTCTGCTAGAATCTTAACCTTGCTGTCATCCTCAATGCCTGTGCCTCATATCCAGTCACTGACAAATCTTTCCACTTCTGCATCTATAGTATGTGTCACATTCAGGCCCTTCTCTCTGTTCTCTCATCTGCTATCTTAGTTCAGGCCCCTCATCATTTCTCCTTTCAAGCCTAACCCAAGCACTCCTTATCTCATAAAGTCCTTGCCAAAATCCCCTCAGCTCCTCATGTTCTCCCTCTCAGACTACCTTGTGCTCAAGTTATACTTATACTTAACTATTTTGCATTTATTTTCTTTATACTTATCCTATATAAGCTACATAGAATATGTATTTCATTGTTGTTTCTCTTGTTAGAATGGAAACTCCTTGTGAATAGGGACTGTTCAATTCATTGTGTCCATATCCTCTGCTCCTAGCACAGTACCTACAGGAGGAGCTTGATAACTTGCTTGACTGGATGAGTGGAGTACCTTTGATATCTACTCATTATCCTCTACTGCCTGGCCATTCACTTTATTTTATTTGCCTTTATTCTATAACCCACATAATGAAACTAATGAAATCAAAGGTTAAATAACACAGATTACCAAAAAAACTTATTTTCCTGATAGACATTCCTCCTATCACCCAACCCTGCCACTGTTTCTGAGATGCTTTTTATTCTATTAATATATCTATAGGATTTAAAATTTTTACCAAATGCCTATTAAGGTTACCCTCCACTTTCGTGTACCTTGCCTGCTTATCATGCTGAGGTTCCTGAGAAATATAACACAGAGGAAGTCCCAGACAAATAAAAATTATTCTGGACTGAGTGTGTACCCTCAGTGTCTATGCTACCCTGACTGACCAATCTAGAAGGAATCCTGAAATTCTCTTGACCTCTTTCAGTTCAGAGAACTGCGTAAGGTTGGCCCTTTGGAACAGTAGTTCTGCTTTCCCTCTTTATGGTTCTAAGCTAATCTTTCTAGCTCCATAAAACTAAGGGTGCCTCCCAGGCCAGAGGATCTGCCTTGGTCCTGGCTTTCACACCTGGTGGTTTTGTGGCTCATTTCACTCTTCTCAGCCTGTTTTCCCATCTACAAAATGGGAATGATAGCATTTGCAGAACCCACTTCACAGGGCTGTTATGAAGAGAATGCTTTGTAAGCTATAAAGTACTATCTAAACACAAGTTATTATGTAGAGGAAGGGAAAAAAGGAAGTTGATTAGCAAGCTGCCCTGGAACACCAGAACAGTATATGTTCCCTAGAAGGGGTTTTAACTAAACACGTAAAGATCCACGATGATCTTAAGAACTTTTCTACTACTGGAGCCTATAAAGAAGAATTTTTGATTTACTAGTGATCTGAAATAGTTCTGAATTCATCAAGCTATGCGTAATTGCACTTCACCGAATCATTGAACTTAACCTTTCATTTTGCACCTGAGAAAACAAACTCAGAGAGGGTAAAAGGTTTGCTTCAAGTCTTGTAGCTAGTTAGTGCTAAGGCCTACATTTAAGGCCATTTCTCCTGATTACAGAATAAGTAATGGGCAGCCGGGAAGGTGGCTGACGCAGGTGCTGTGAAGAACTTCAGGGCTTGGTCAGACCCCAGAGATGCCAAGGCCACCCCCTGCATCCTGGACCATCACCTGTCATCTTGATGACTCTGGAGGGGAGTGTGAGGCTGAGGACCCTGTGCAGCTCTGCCCCATTATAACATCAACTTCATGGTGTCATTGGTCTTTTACTCTGTTTATTCAGTCAGTCATTCCCATAAGAATCTTAGTTGTTTAAAACATAAGGCAAAACCAAGGTTATTACTGTCTTCTTGACTGGCAGTTTACTCTAATTCTTGACCAGGTAAATAAAAGGAAATAAATTGTATTATAAATCCAAAGATAAAATGGACAAATGTACTCCTTTATATGCAACTTAATGATATGCTAGTTGCAAGTCATTATTGTTTGGCTTTTAAAACAATTTCAGTAGATAATATTAAGTCCAGCTTAGTTCTTCTTATTGGGTATTCCTGAAAGTAATAATTCTTTTTTGTAAGAAATAATCTCTAATTACCTCCTTGTAGCACCAGCGTGATATTCACAGCACCTATGGCAGCTATGAATATGCTGGCACAATTCTGAATTTTGAAATACAACAGACTGTTCATATGGAAGACAGAACCAAAACATTTATTCAGACACCAGAAAGCCAAATCCATCATAGTAACAAAAATCTATACAAGATAACAATGCAGAGGGCAACATCAGCCCCAGGCCTTCCCTCTGTTAGCCTTCCCACAAGCCATCTCCCTTAAACCAGTCACAAACAGGCTCCCTTAAACAAAAAACAAAGAAGCTCTCCCACTCAGCTAGTCGCTACCTTTCCCAACTCTGTTGCTCTCTAACTTTCTCTCAGCTCTGCCCCAACCCTTCCTGTTCCACCCCTTCAGCAAGTGCCTCCTACCAGGGACTCACGTTCCTCAGACTTCCATGTGACCCAGGCAGGTCACATGGGCCTGTTAATGAATGGGAAAGATTTTCCATTTAAATTATTGGTACACTCCTTTAGCTAATTTACACAAGACTGTCTCCAGTTATTATGTAACGGTGAGACTTTATTAGCTCCAAAGAAATAGGTCCGTATTTAACCTAGAGTCCATGCTGAAATCAGGAACTTTAATGAATTACCTTTATTTCAATTCCATGAAAAGAAATAAAAAGGTGATTTATTATACTCTTTTTAAGGGTGCTGAAAAACCTAAAATTTCTTGAGCAGAAAAATGCATTTGGCCTGTGTCTCTCTCAGGATGGTAGATTAATTTCTAAATGTCGAGTGAATAAAAAGTGCAAGGACATTGATTTTTGCTTAATTGCTCTTTCTGCAGGCATTGATTTTGCAAATTACTCTTCAGCATAGCCATATTTTTAGTAAGGATTTGTAAGAACAAATAGTAGTTACAAATTGTCATATGTTTCTGTTCAAATGAAATAAATGTAAAATTCTGAAACATTTCAAAGTAAGAACTTTATTGGGTCTGTACTATATAGCAAAAGCAAGATTTGTTCCATTTAACCATGCACTTTTCCCAATAATCCTGTGCAATTCTATGTCAAGAAAATCCTTTCCAGAAAATGTGATTAGATGTTTATTAAGTTTCTATTTGTGAAGCATAGCTATGTTAATAAGGCACTAAAAATATAAAGATTTTATTTAAAGTACTTTAAAGTTGGGCCTATTACTTTGTTTAACCCATTGAGTTAAATCATTTCCTTCCTTTCATCATAAGACTTACAAGTGGGATATGTGAACCAACCAAAATGATATTTTGAGAATGAGTTCTTGGTATTTTCTTATGCTTTGTTAATTTTTTTTTTAGCTTGTAGGAGCCAATGGAGTTTTGAATATCAATGGGAAACTCCGTCTTCAATTATACTGTCCACCTCCTAGGATTAGATCACAGTTGAATGTTATTGAGGTTTTTGAATGGTGGTCAAAATGTCCAAGGATTCGTTATCCATCAACATTATATGTAACCATAAAAGGCCTGAAACTCCCAGATCATGTAAGTTATTTTGTTTTTGGTATTTGTTAGAAATATAAATCATTTATTTTCTCAGAAGCTAAAATTAAGCAGAAACCAAATTTATTTTCCTGAGTAAGAAAGCCTTTTGAATCATTCAATCATAGTTTTTTTAGAACTGGAAGAGGCATTAACTGGGAAATGTGGCATACTGGGTAGTTATCTATAGTAACTGCAAAAATCTCAGTGTGGTTTGAAGCTTTACTTTAGCTGTATTAAAAGACAGTTTGCTGAAGGATTTTTTTTATTTATGAGAAAATAACCAAAACTCTACAATGTTAAATGAGTTTGTGATCTTGCTGATTTAAGAATCCTTCCAGTCATACAGCTTATATAGCCCAGCGGTGCCTGCCTGCAATGTCTTCTTGTAACAGAAGGTCTACTCAGAATATTGTGGGGGTGGCTTTCTTGTATCACCTTCATATTACAAAAATAACATTGGAAGGTGCAGAACCTCCCATGTGATCAGTCCCCTTTCCCCCTCTTATAGATTTCTGTTATAACATCTTTGTCCTCCCCCATCATCATTGGTTGTAATGTTATAATTTGCTCATTTCTACCATGTCTCCTGACCATTGGCAATGGAGAGCCAAAAATTTTACTCTTTTTTTTTAAAAAAAGTCTAATTATAGTCATTAAGACAATATTTTTATGCTGTTAATATAGTCAACCATCAAGTATTAAGCATTTACCATGTGTTGGGACTAAGCACTAGTCGTACCAAGAGAAGCAAATACACTGTTATCATCAAGAATCTCCCATTCTAATCTAAGGAAACAGTATTTAAATAACTGGACATATAAAGTGCATATAGAATAGATGACTATAAATCTCACAGAGAAGGGTTGGGGGGAATGGGAGAAGGGACCAGGTGGAGCCTAGGAAAGACCTTCTACAAAAGGTGGAATTTTAATTGGACCTTGAAGGAAGTCAGGGAAGCTGAGAGGCAGCACTGAGAAGCCAGAGTGTTTCTGGCATGGGGACAGCCAAGGCCATGGCACAAAGATAGGGAATGGTGTGTCCTGTACTAAGAACAGCAATAAAGGCAGTGAAGCTGGATCGTAGAGTACACAAAGGAGAGTCAAGTGTGAGAAGACTGAACAGTCAGGGAAGAGGCAGATTGAGAAGAGTTTTAAATGCTAAACAGAGGATGTTTGATCCTGGAGGTGATGGGAGGCAGCCAGTGGAGTTTATTAAGTAATGGAATGGCATGATCAGACTTGCACTTTAGGAAAATCTCTGTGAGAGCTCCACCAGTGCAGGGTAAATTGGAATAGGGAGGAATGTGAAGCAGGAAGACTGACCACAAAGCAATTGCAGTAATTCATTCTACAATGATGAGGACCTTTAGTAAAATGGAGTCTGTGTGTCAAAAGGAGACATATATGAGAGATGTTAAGGTAGAAAAAGATTTGACAACAGGCTGGATATATGAGGTAAATATCAGTGAGGAATGACACTCAGGTTTTCCTTTCTGGGTGACTGGGAAGATGATAGCTCTAAAAGGTTTAAGATAATAGCTTTAAAAACATAACAGTATTCTAACTTAATACATCCTATTAAACATTAAAGGATATTGCCAGCATGGTTGTACATGAATCAGTTATAAAACATTACTATAGCAAAAGGTTGATTCTGAAATGAAATTAGGAAATCTACCTAGGATATAAAATTACTCCTAAAGACAATATAATAAATTACAAATTTCACTAATACTGGTTAGTATAACTCCAGGGTGTTATTTCACAACTGAAGCCAAGTAACCCAGGAAAAGAAAACCAAAAGCTTATGATTATATGATAGAGTATGAATGATTTCAAAGTTAAGTATTTCTTAGAATATTGTATCATCTTACTATAGGTATTGGTAGAAGGTGGTAAGAATGTAATACTTATTAGGTAGAAAAGCACAGGAATGGAAATCTTTCCACTTAACAATAATGTTAAAAATACTTATATACCAGTATTTCAGAATTCTGGAAGGACCATCATTTAAGGCAGCAAACCCTCTTGTTCTTGTTTGAATTCATTTGTGAATCTATGTTTGTGAAATAAGAATGGAAAAAAAATCAACTGGTTCAAGAATTATTTTTGAAAAATTCCCCCCTGCATATTGATTGTTCTTAGATCTTAAAACATTTTGTGTGCTCTAAATATGGGCTTTACAAGATTATCGTATCTAATTGATTACAGGTAGATCCTTCTTTTCGTTCTATGATGGCACTTCAACAGGAACAAGGTAGCACATCATACTGTGAACTTCAGAAGGAGACGAGTAAAAGAGGTCTTGAACCAGTTCCAGAGGACTCAAAGGAAATAATAAAGTGGTCAAGGTTGCCTGGGCAGGTGAGAGGTTTTGATAATAACAAAATTCATTTCTAGGTTAATGCCCTTTATACATTTATTTCAAGCTATAGTAGATAGTTCCACATAGGCAATTACTAAGTGTTTGTGTATTTAATTTGAAACATCCTCAGACTAGCTAGACAACAACGGCAAAAACTGAGTTTTTCTAGATGGTCCTGGTACAAATGTAGCTCTCTCTTTTGCTTGGTTGGATGTGCCCCCAGAACCTGGTTCTTCAGTTCATGTTGGCTTCTCCATCAATCATGCTCCCAAACCTGTCTTTCTGTGAGAGGTAGATTACTGCAAAACAATCTTTTCTTCTGTTCATTTAGTCATTCAGTAAATATTTGTCAAGCATCTGTTTGATGTATAGTGGTGTGCTGGATGCTTTTGAGGATATAATGAGCATATATGAAGCAGCTACTATATGCAAGTCACTCTGACATATTCTGGGGCATACAAAGATATATAATATCTTTAAAGAGCTAAGGTGAGGTGGTGGTGATGGTCAGGGGTCAGGAGAGAATGTAGCATGTATAAAGAGGTGAAATATACTAGCCCCTCCAATTTATCATCTGATTGACTCCCAATGCAGATTGAGACTTATGGATTATTTTCTTAAACCTAGCCAATGTGGTATTTTTTTTTTTACTTCACTGTACACAGTTGTAATGGGCTTTGTTTTTTCTTACTTTCTCATTTGGGATTGAAGGGGTAGGTGGGAGAGAAAAAGTTTGATCCTGAAAATAAAATTGACTTTTAAAAGAAAAGAATAATACAAGGTAGGACGTAATGGAGATGAGGATGTAGTTAAGACAGAGTTCTAAGAAAACTTAAGAAAGAGAGAACACTTTCATTTGGGATTGGGGAAGGCTTCATGGAAGAGGGATGCTCAAGGTAAGGTTTGAAGGTAAATCAGAATTTTAAGTAGAGATAAGTGTTTTAATGCACAGAAATGGAGATAACCTGTTAAGTTTGGGTAATAATTCTAGCTCTTTTTGGCTTGAAGGCAGAGTGTGTGATGGGTTATAGTATGAATTATGTCTAGGAAAGTATATTGGAGCCAGATCTTGGAGGAACAAGGGAGTCTAAGGAGTTTGTACTTTGTTCTAGAGACCAGGGGGTTTCTCATAATTTTTGAGCAAGGTGGCCACACTTATGTCTTCTCAAACTTATTCTGAAGTATGTATTGGTGAAGAGGGTGATTAAAGGGACAAGGTCATGAACTAAGTTTTGGATTTTGAGAAGGAGGTGTTAGCAGCTCATTTAGGCAACACCCAGAGCAACTCTCTAGAGGGAAGTTGGAGATTTGGAACTGGAATTCAGGGGAGATATGTATATCCAGTGGGGTTGGATGTATATGCTTAGCAGTTTTAAGGTATTTTAGGAGCCAGCATCCAGTCAAACACTATCATTTATTAAACATTGAGGTGATCATTGAACCTATGAGAATAGATGAAATCAGAAATAGAATTTAGAGTGGAGAGAAGAAAAGCACTAGGACAGAGCCTTTATGGACCCCCACACATGAGAGATGGGGAGGAAAATGATTTCCAGTAAAAGTAATTGAAAAGGAGCAGTCAGATAGATAAGTGAACCAAGAGAGGCCCTGGCATGGAAAACAAGAAGAGCCCATGCTAAAGAGGAAAGGGCAGTCACCCATATTGATTGGTGCCAAGAAAGGTCAAGGAAAATTAAGACAGTACTAGCCACTGAAGCAGTTATTGTTGATCTTTTAGAGAGCAGTTTTAGAAGTCTTAGGGTTGAGAGCCAGATTTCAGGGGGCCCTATGGGAGCAATAAATAGACCACATACTCCAGGACTAGCAGTGAAAAAGAGAAGGGAGTTGGGACAATCTTTTGAAGGGGAGCACGGTCAAGAGAAATTTTTTTAATGGATAGGGAGAACCTGAGTATATTTTTTAGGCAGTGAGGAAAGAGCCAGTAGTTGGGAAAAGACTAAAGAGGGAGGATGATTTTTATGGCAGTCTTACAAAGGATGGAGTATAATCAAGAGCAGCAGTGCAGGCATTAATCTTGGCAGCGCTATGGTTGGAAATGAAGAAAAAAAGGGCAAAAATAGAAAGAGATTTTCAGGTGTGAAGAAAGGAAGACAGGCAAGGTTATGATGGATGTCTCATTCTCAATAAAACTGAAGTTAAAGAAAGATAGCAGAGAAAGGAGTTGAGATTTTGAGGTGATAATATATGAATTTGAACAGCAGCGATAAGATATGTAGTAATTGAATGAATGTAAAAATTGTGCTTCAGTGGGGGTCTGTTTGAGGTTAGATGACATGAATTTGTATTGGGCCCAGTAAGCATAGTTTCATGACTCTCCATCAGTTTTCTAATCAGGCAAATGGTATTAGAAATTCCTGGTTGAGGATTAGTGTTTGAACAGAGAGACAAGGGATGCAGGAGATTCAAGGAATAAAGATGCTGCCTTGTTGAACTGCTTAAACACTGGATTGTAAGTCAGTCATCAAGCTTTAAAACTACTTTGTTTCAAATCCAATACTAAATTCTGGGGGTGGAGGAGAAGGGACATGTGAAGAAAAAGGGGAAAAAGAGAGTTTTCCTCCTCTTAAGGAACTCAAAGACTAATGAGTTAGACAGCATGTGTGTACCGATAGAGTAAATAGGGTAGCTTGGGTTCATCTCACAGGGAAGGCTCTTTTGGGAAAGGCTTTTGCAGAATGTGGTACTTTGGCTGAAACTTGAAGGGAACCAGGGAAGTTGGGAGGCGGAGATGAGGAGGGACAGAGCACCAGACATGCGGAAAGGCAGTGAAAATGCGTGGCTGAAAGATGTAGTTCTATGTGTAAGGGATAGCACAGCAGCCTGTTTCTGAGGTTCACAGTCTGTGGCAGGATGTAAGACATAAGAACACTGGAAAGATAAGAAAGAATCAGGTTATGGAGTGCTTTAAAAGACAGGACTTTATAGGCAATAGGGAGCCACTGGAGTTGACTGAAGGGGTTGTCACTATGAAAAGAATCAAAGTGAAGCCAGAACAGAAGTTATAGACTGGAGGAATAGAGATATGTCACTAAGGGACTTTCCAGCTCTTCATCTTTGATCCAGTGAACATGGTGAGCATAAAAGACATCTTTCCAGTGACCTAGTTTCACAGCCTCAGTGGCATCCTCAAGTCTTCTTTTACATTCACTTCCCCCATACAGTCTGTTGTCAGCTTTGGTTTCTACCTTCAAAACGTAGTCATCTCCTTATTTCCATTCACATAGCCACCACTGAGCTTTCATTATCTCAGTAACCTGCTGCTTGCTCTCCTTGACTTAAGTCTCTGCCCACATCAGGCCATCCTTTCTTCAGCTGCCAAGGGGATTATCTGAAAGTGAAGGTCACATACCCCTACTCAGTAAACTCCAGTGTTCCTTATTATCTCCAGGATCAAATATAACGTAACTCTTTTTGACTTTTAAAGCCATTACAATCTTCCCTGTTTCTACTTTTCCATTGGTCTTACACTTTACTCCCTTCCAAGTACTCTGCAGTCTAGTGACTGACCATCTTGCTGTCCTTTAAACACGACACTCAGTCTCCTAATTCCATGCCTTTTCCCTGGCTGTTCCTCATGTCTGGAATGTTCTCCTTTCTCTTCACCACCTCTTTGCTTCTTTTGTTTCAGCTCAAATCCCACCTTATGAAAGAAGCCTTTCCTAACACTTACCTTCTCCTCTCACCCACTGCTAGCACCTTTCCTATAAGACTATGTCCCATTTAATATTGGACTTCAGTAGGGCTCAACATTCCTTTCTGATGTACTCATAACAAGTCTTTCATGTAATTAGTGAAATGGTTTATTTGCTCTTAATTTTTTGGTGATAAAATGTATTTGATAAGTATTTGATAATTTGATAATTTTGATAAAATTATCAGGAAAATTTTAATATAAACCTTTCAACTACTAGAAGTATTGTTTTCTTATCATGTTGCAAAGATTTCTTATTAGTTCATAGCATATAAGTTTGCCCTCCCAAAATATTGACAGTTTAAAAAAGGAGTACTGTTATAATTAAGTTTAATGGAATGGTTTCTTGGATGAATTCTTTCTCGTGTAGCAAAATTGTGAAGCAATGTAGAAGTTAGAAAACAAAGTGAGATAAGGAATATAAAAGACAAAAACTATTGCCTTTCTGAAGTTTAATTATTTCGTGTATTTGCATTTTCTTTTCCCTTAGTTTCTTTAGATTATTGGGAATGTTACAATGAAAAATTCTACGTTTTAATACATTTCTGTTTTCACATAGAAACCATGGTCTCTTTTTTATCCTTGTAGTTTCCTGAATAGTTAACTGTGAACCCTAAGGGGACCTCTCTGAGGTATAAGCTGTAGGAAAGTGAACTTATAAAGGAATTGATTAAAGGAATTGATTCTCTTTTTTTCTTCACTACTCTATATAGAAGACATATGAAAAAGAGATCTAGAAGATAAACTTTTAAAAAAATATTTTTTCTTCCTGCTTCCACCTGCCCTTTTAAAATTCATGCAGCCCAATGATGAGACGCATAAAGAATTCAGTAGTAAAAATATTTATAGTAACTCTTTTTGTGGTGGTTAAGATTTGGAAGTGGAGGGGATGCCCATCAATTGGAAAATGGCTAAACAAGTTGTGGTACACAATTGTAATGGAATGTTATTACATCATAAGAAATGACAAGCAGTATGATTTCAGAAAAACCTGGAAAGACTTACATGAATGATACCAAGTGAAGGGAGCAGAACGAGGAAAACATTGTATACAGTAACAGCATTATTATACGATGAAGAATCATGAATGATTTAGCTATTCTCAGTAATACAGTGATCCATGCAATACAGTGATCCAAGATAATCCCAAAGGATTTATGATGAAAATGCCATGTGCCTTCAGAAAAAGAACTGTTGTTGTCTGAATACATACTGAGGCATGCTATTTTTCTCTCTTTCTTTCCTTCATTCTTCCTTCCTTTCTGTCTTTTTTGGTCCAAATCTTCTTACACAAAATGACTAATATGGAAATATTATATGGGATTGCACATGTATAATGTATATCAAATTGTTTACCATTTTAGGGAGGGAGGAAGAGAGGAATGAAATTTGGAACTCAAAACAAACAAACAAAAAGGAATGCTAAAGAATTGTAACATAATTTTACATGTAATTTACATGTAATATAAATAATAGCAAAATATTATGAAAAAGAATTCAGTAGTAATTAAAATTATCATTGAATCATCATAAATGTTTAATTTACCTAACTTTATGTGGGAAATTGTATTCAATAGGTTTGCCGTATCCCAAACAAGCACCTGTTTTCACTGCATGCAGGAGAACGAGGATGTTTCTGTATTAATTTCTCCCAGAATGGAAGAATGTTAGCAGCAGCATGTGCAGGCCATGATGGGTATCCTGTTATTTGTAAGTTGTAAACCTGTGTGTTTCATTTGAATTTTTATGGTCTGTAGGAGGATACTAAAGAGAAGCACTTGAAATTTTTACATTAGTTTTTTATTTTTATACTCATTACAATTCTTACTTTGAGACCAAAAGGCTTAGTTGCCTAAAATATACTAACATTAGCCACTTTTTGTGGTACCATGTAACGTATTCAGATATCTAAAAGAATGATTGAATTAAAAATAATAATTTTGGTTCAAGGACATACTACAGTGGTAAAAACTTTCCTAATTCAAATTTGTTGAATTATTCTACATTTCAAAACACTCATGATGTTAATCAACTTAATCAATCTATTAGCAAATATTTGTTAAGTACCTACTATGTGTCAGGTGTTTGGGATAAATGTATGAAGACTAAGACAATTCCTACTCACAAGGGACTTCCATTTTAGTGGGGAAGACAGTAAGTATATAATTAAATATATATTGCATAAATATAAAGTGAATACGAATAAGTACCCATATATGCAAAGTAATTCATTACAAGGTAGTTTGAGAGAGGGGGAACTAGGAATTAGGGGTGATCAAGAAAGACTTCTTACAAAAGATGGTTCTTGAACTGCATGTTCAAGGAAGAGAGGGACGGGATGAATAGACGTTAGGAGACCCCCCTTCAGACAAAAGCACAGAGAGAAGAGGTGCGGTGTCATGTGTGAGGAACCAGAAATCCAGTTTGGCTGAATCACAGAATGCAGGAGGGAGGGCCATGTCCAGTGAGTCTGCTAGAAAGGTGGGTCAAGGCCAAGTCGTATAGAGAGGCTACTGAAGTTAGGAATAGGGGAGTCACATGGTCAGTTACGGACTAAAGGAGCAGAATGGACTGGATTGGAAAGAGTCTTGAGGCCAGAAGACCAGTTAGGAAGCTGTTGCAATAGGCTCTGAGAAGTGATGAGAGCCTGAACTAAAGAGGCAGCTGTGGAAATAGAGAGAAGGGGTCATGTGGGGGAAAAAAACAACACGCTTTTTTGGTGGTTCGGTCTCTAATTCACTTTCAGACACATGAGATGTATAGGAGACAATTACAAAACACAATGGGGAGCTCCTGAGGACTACTCCAATCCAAGACCTGGATGATGGTGGGAAAGTGGGGGCTACAGGTGGGCCTACTATAATGCTGGATCTCAGGAAAGATCCTCTGCCTCTCAACATAGGCTCAACCTTAACTGAATTCAAAGCTGAATAAAGGACAGAGCCAATAAAAACAACTGAGACACTGGGTGTGTGAAAATAAAAAGGGCAAAATCTGGTAACTGATCTGAAGGAGAATCAAGGATATCACCAAGATTAAAACCTCAAAAGGCTAAAAGAAATGGTGGTGTCTTTGGCAGAAATAAGAGAAGTTTGGAAATGTTTTTTAGCAAAGCTCATATTTTCTTTTTTTGATCATGGTGAATTTGAGATATCTTTGGGACATCTATTTTGAAATGTCTGCTAGGAAACTGATACTGACAGAGGAGATACTGACAGGAATAAGAAAGTTCAAAAGAGGAAAGAGTGTGAGAGGAAGGATAATGAGTTTAAGTTCAGACACACATTGAGTTTGAAATGCCTGTGGGATATCTAGTCAGAGGAGTCCAAAGGCAATTAGTGCTATGAGACTAGAGTCAGGAGAGAGAGTAGAGCTGGATCTACAGATCTGGGAATCATCTGCATAGAGATGATAAATGAACCAATAAGAGCTGATGAGATCACTAAGAGAGACCATATAAATGAAGGGGGGAGGGGGAGAGAGAAAGAGAGAAAACACACCCTGAAAGAGGAAAGAATATATAGGAGAAGAAAGTGATTGACAGTGTCAAAGGCTGCAGAGGGCTCAAGATACTGCCAATATGTGGCATCTAAGAGATCACTGGTGATTTTGGAGAGGACAATTTCAGCTGAATAAAACTGGCAGCCACATTGAATTGGGTTTAGAGTCAAAGGAGCAGAAACTAAGTGAAGCAATGATTGGAGTTTGACCATAAAAAGGAAGAAATATAGGAGAATGGCTAGTAAGAATAGTGGGATCAGAGATTTTTAAGCATGAGGAAGACAAGGACGTATTTGTAGGCAACAAGGAAATAGCTAGATAGGGAAAGAATGAAAATTAACGTAGTGAGTATGATTGAAATGACAATTTGCTGGAGAAGGTGGAATGGAATGAGAATTAAGGGGACATGTTGAGGTGTTCAATTGATAAGGAGAAGGGCCACTTCTGGTGAGATGGAGATGAATTAGGAGATAGTGGGAGAAAGACATTTAAGTCATGTGAGATGAACAGGAAAGAAAAGATTTCCTTGCACAACCTGAATCATTAAAGTCAAGCTGATTGAAAATAAACTTTCTTTTATTTTTAATAGTAATTACTCATCCTGAATTGTCATCATAAGCCTTCCATTCCAAGAAATAATTCTCTGTTACTCAGCTATTTATTTGGTAATTTAGAGAGAGAAGACAATAGGAGCTAAGAGGATCAACAATGCTTCACGTAGGTCGTGGTTGAACTGAGTCTTGGAAGAAAAAAGACATCCTCAGAGATAGTGGTGAGCAGAGTGCTTCAGGCACAGGGGGCAGCCATTCCAGAGTCTTGGGAACTGGAAGAGGAGTGTCATGTTTGACAGCAGAAAGGTCAACACAGCTATACTGTCATTGTGGGAAGGAGAGTGCCAGACACAAGAGGTTTTATTGGATTCTTCTGCCAATAGAGTTTTGGAGATTAGACAAATAATGATTTTTCTAATAAAATTAGGTAAGTTTGGTATAAGGATGGCTTTGTGGAGAATGATAATGAATTGTTTTGGACAAGTTGAGTTTTACTGTTTGTGGGACATAGAATTTGAAATGTTCAAGAATTGATTGGTGATACAGAGTTTTATCTCAGGAGATATATCTAGAGTTTAACTGTATAGAGAGGATAATTATTATGCGGGCTGATGAGGTCACCAAGTAAGAGAGTAGAGAGGGAGAAGAGAAGAGGCTGGGGCAGAGTCTTGAGATAACACCTAGGAATTAGGGGGCATAATGTGGATGATGTTCCAGCTGAGGTGACCGAGTTAGAGTGGTGAGACAGGTAGGAGGAGATGGAAGAGACAGCTATGTTGAAAGAAAAATAAAAATAAAGGAGAGGTGGTTAGTAGAGTCAAATATTGGAAAGATTTTGAAGAATAGGATTGGGAACTATAGATTTGACAATTAAGAGATCATTGGTAATGAGAGAGAAAGAGATGTTTCAGTTGTATCATGAAGTCAGAAGCCATATTTCAGGGAAGGAATCAACATGTAGAGAGAGACAAAAGATTAGAAGTATGGGTTAGAACTTTGTGTATTTTAGTTTAGTTTTCAACCATCCTACTTACTGAGCAAACATTAAAGCAGATAGTTAAATGAGGGGGAGAGTTTGAGGCAGTAGTATATTGTTAAGTCATTTCAGTTGTGTCCAATTTTGTGATCCTATTTGTGGTTTGTCTTGGCAAAGATGCTGGAATGTTTGCCATGTTCTTCTCCAACTCATTTTATAAATGAGGAAATTGAGGCAAACAATGTAATGTCTGTAAATGTCTGAGGCCAGATTTGAACTCAGGGAGATGAGTCTTCCTGTCTACAGTCCCAGCACTCTATGCACTGTACCACGTAGTTGCCCCTTAACATATAGTTAATCTAAATCAGTTATTACAAGCAGAAGAAATATATAGTAGAGTGAAACAGTAGGCAAATTGCTAATCCCATGTAATTTAACTATGTTGTTTAAATTGTTTGAAGTGGTATTGTATTAGCGTATGAACCACTAGGTGGGAGTAGATGTTTATAAACTTTTCAGGTAATGTGGCAGAGATGAAATTGGAAATTTTCATTTTGGGGATATATTTTGGAATAATATTCCACTATTTTAGCTCCATCAATTTCTAACCATATTAGTGCCAAATATTCCTTAAATTTTAGGGATATTTTAAATTATTAGAACATGAAATTTAAGTGAAATATGTCCAGATAACTACAGTTGTCCCTTAGGTTTCTGTTCTGGGACCTTTCTCTTCTCCCTCTCTGCTTACTTCACTTGGTGATCTCATCAGTTCCCATTTTTAAATTATCATTTCTTTGCTGATGATTGTCAGATCTACCTATACTACCCTAAATCCGGCTAACCTCCGGTTTTCCTTTTCAGACATCTTAAACTTGATGTATAGTAGATATCTTAAATTCGACATGACCACAACAGAACCCATTATCTTTCCTCCAAAATTATTCTCCTCTTTTATATTTCCTATTACAGTAGGGGGAAAGAACCTCCTCCAAGTTTCTCAGGCTCACGACTTAGGGATCATCCTGAATCCTCACTATCTCTCACCCCTCATATCCAGAGTATTGCCAAAGCCTTTTGATTTCACCTTTGCATCTCCCAAATATTCCCCCTTCTCTCTCCTGACACTACCACTGCTCTAGTACAGACCCTTCCACCTCCCACCTAGTCTGTTTCACTGCCCTAGTGTTTGGTCTGCCTATCTCAAATCTCTCCCCACTCCAGTACCTTCTTCATTCAACCACCAAAGTGATTTTCCTGAAGAAAAGGTCTGACCATGTCACCCTTCTATTTAATGAACTCTGGTGGCTCCATGTCACCTCCAGGATCAGATATTTAAAATGCTCTGTTTGGCATTCAAAGCCCTTTGTAACCTATCTCCTTCTCACCTTTCTAGTCTTCTTAGACCTTATTGCCCAACACGAGCTCTTTGATTCAGTGACACTGGCTTTTCCATGAATAAGACACTCCATCTCTAGTCTCTGGACATTTTCCCTGGCTGTCTTCCATGTCTGGAATGCTCTCCCTCCTCATCTCTGCTAGTGGCTATCCTGGTTTCCATCAATTCCCAACTAAAACCCCATTTTCCGCAGGAAATCCTTTCTATCATAGTGCCCTCCTTCTCCTTATCGTTACCTAATTATCCTATATGTGTATGTGGGCTGTACATATTTGTATATTCGTTGTCTCTTTCATAAGAAGGCAAACTTGTCTTTTGCTTCTTCTTTGTGCCAAAAGGGGCTTAGCGCAGTGTCTGGAACGTAGCAGATGCTTAATAAATATTCATTGACCGATTCTGAATTCCAGCCATACTGGCTGGATTCCATTCATGAATCCTCACACACAAAGCTTCATCTCCTCCCTCTGTGTTTTGTACTGTCTTTTCTCGCTTGGAGAGTACTCCGTTACCCCTACTTCTGGGAGCTCCTAATTCCTTCTGGACTTATCTCAAGCATCATCTGGTTTATGAAACCTTTCCTGGTATCCCCTCCTCCCACCCACTGGGGAACAAAACTACATTGTATTCGTTGTGTATATGTTCTGTAAATACATACAAGTATGTGTGTATGTTTTGTCTCCTCCATTAGAATATAAGCTTCTTGAGGGCAGACTTTTTCTTTGGATGCTTAGTATTTTGCATGGTGCCTAGAACTAGTAAGCACTTAACAAATGTTTCTTATTTGATTGTATAACCTTTAAAAACAATTTTTTGAGCGATAATTTTTTGAGATCAGTAGTACAAGTCTTAGTCCCATTTTCCAGATGTGAAGACCAGATAAGTTTGTGAGAGGTTAAATGATTTGCCCTTATTCACACAACATATAAGTGATCTTGATGGGATTTTAACACCAGTCTAGCTATTTCCTAGCATGCCATTATGCATTCAATGTATAATCAGGTGATGTGGAAGCACTTGAGACTATTGGAAAAATTTCTTGTGTAGAACATGAAATTTTATTTGTCTTGATAATTTTATTTGTTTACTTGGTAAACTCTTCAAAAAAAAATACAGATGTGAATCTTAGCCCACTTCCATTTCAAATGGTTACAAATTATTTATTAAGTTTTTTATATACAATTCTCTGTGAATAGCCTATTCACTAATTTTCAAATCTTTTTTTCTTTAGTATATGAAATCCCTTCAGGACGTTACTTGAGAGAATTTTATGGTCACCTCAATATTGTTTATGATCTTTGCTGGTCCAAAGATGATCAACATCTCCTTACTGCATCCTCTGATAGTACTGTCAGGTCAGTATAATTCAGGAGAGGTTAGTGCAAATATATCTGAGTCTAAAAGGAAATCAAGAGAGAGAAAAGCGTACAAATATAGCTTCAGCTATGTACAGTGATATGCCTATATCAGATATTCATTTTACAAATTGATTATATAATATTAAATTTCTGTGCTAAGCACAATTCTTAAATGTATGTTTGATTTATCCTGTATATATTTTCAATTCTTTGTTCATGAGAACATATTTATTGCAAGTTTTTTAAAAATACTATTTTAATAGCTTATTTTATTATACTTTCCCTAGGAGTATCTTTTATGAAAATTAGAATTCGTCTTTGCATCAGCTTCAGTTTAATTAATATAATAATAAAATGCACATTAAAGGATAATGGTATAGTAAGAAGAACCTCGAATGAGGGACTCTGAAGACTAGGTGACCATTGTGACCTCTACCCCCCAGTGTACTTCTCTGTAACATGGAAATAATAATTTTATAATTACCTATTTTGCCAAATTGTAAGGACCAAATAAAACAATTTATGCAGAAACATTTACTAGAATCTATGTCTGAGAGATCTCATTGTAAACAACCAGACACAAAGAAGAGGAAGAGAAAGAAGAGGAGGGAAAAGTTGTCAGGTTGTGGCCCAGAGTATAAGTCTGAGAGGACAGTACCACAGGGTGCTCTGTGCGCTGGAACCATAGCTTTTTGGGGTGCTATAGTACCAAGCTTGTTATTTCAGTCTGTTGGGGAATTTTGTTTTCCTTTCTCAGTACTTTCTCTCTGATTTTATAATGCTAGTCAGGGATAAAATAGGATTTGCATTATGGCAAAATTTTCAGAATGCAGTTATTATATAAAGTGAAAGGTACTTGTACATTGAAATGAAATTTAATATATACTTAATTTTTATTTGTCATGTTTTATTTCATTCAAGATTTTCACTTGCTTATTTTATGTAATTTATGTAATTCTAATCTGAGTTCTAATATTTGTTCCTTTGTGTAGGTCTGATCCTGCCTCTTTTTTTGTGTTACACACAATTCTTATCTTAATAAATAATAATAGCTAGCATTTATATAGGGCTTTACAAATATCTCAGTTAATCTTCACAATAACCCGAGGGTGTGTGCTATTATTATCAGCATTTTACAGGTGAGGAAACTGAAGCAAACAGAGTTAAGGTATTTCCTTCAGGGTCACAGCTAGTAAGTGTATTAGACTGGCTGTGAGTTCAGGGCTTTCTGACTCCAGGTCAGTATCCACTGTGCCACCTAGCTGCCTCAAAACAGCCATTTTAGACTTTGATCCTTCAAGTGGCTGAGTCCTTAATGACTTAGCAATTCAGTTTCATTGTGAATTTCCAGGTCTTATATATACCTCTTGTTTCATAAGAATTTTTTAAAAGCATGGAAATATAGGGGCAGCTAGGTGGTGCAGTAAATAGAGCAACAGCCCTGGAGACAGGAAGGCCTGAGTTCAAATCAGATCTCAGATACTTAGCACTAGCTTTGTGACCTTGAGCAGGTCACTTAACTCTAATTGCCTTACCTCCTCTCTCCAGAACAGACAAACAAACAAACAAAAAAAACTCATGAAAATAATAGTACTTTCACTTTATCCATTGATCTTACTCTGCATTTAAACTGTTGTTTCTAGTTTTGAACTTGCTCTTTAAAGGCCTCTGAAATAAGAAAAATATTTCAAATTATGAAAAAAAAATAGCTTTAATATATCTATCTCTGATCTTTTAGCCCATGTAAAATACAAAGAGCAAAATAACCTGCTTATTAGGAAGAGTTCTAAGGTCAAACCTCTCACGTTACCTCTGTCACTCATTAAGTGGACTTTCTGAGTGCCTGCGGTATGTCCTAGAAAAGTATTGTCTTTAAAAGAAAATGAGTCTTAAAGAAGTAGAGAGACTTACCAAGGTCACACAGTAAGTAATGGAATCAAGACAATGAGCCTGATCACCTGAGCTCCAAAGGATTTCCTCTCTAACCCGCTACCTCCCATAAACCCTTAAGCTTATGGAATGCAATAGAGGGTTTAGTTTCAACGAGAGTAATGTTTATCCTTTCTGTTTTGAGAAGGGTGGGTGAACTTCAAACTTGTAATTTCATTAGTATAACAAACTTCTGCTGAGGAAATTCCCTCTACTATTGGCAACATTGTCTTAGAGAGTTGCCCAATATACTGAGTTAAGTGACTTATCCAAGGTTACACACACAATATATGGCATTAAACCATGTCTCCCTGGTTCTAAGTGTAACTTTCTATTTACTCCACCATGCTGCTGCTTGTCTAGTATTATAAAATATCTTGAGCATTAATTCATTGAATTAATCCAATGAATACTAATTCATTGAGCTACTTATCTAACCTCTGTTGCTAAGTAGAAAAGTTATTTATACTTATAAGAAATCAACAATATTGAAATATGTAGGATGAGAGTCATATTCCAAATAATAATTAATTGATGTTCAGTGGATTTAGTTAAAGAAATAATGTCAGGTTAAATCTCTATTTCCCATTAATTATTTTGAAGACATATCATGCTTGTTTGGGGCTCTCTGTATTATTAGAAAAAAAAAACCTTTTTTTTATTTACATAAAAATATTTTGTATTTACATTACATTTGTATTTACAACCTTACAGAATTTGTATGTGTGGTGTCTGCATGCATGTACATGTGTGTGTATCTATGTAATATATGACTTTTCTTTCCAGAATGTGGAAAATTGAAAGCCAAGGACCAGCTGCTGTGAAAGTTTTCCCTCATCCTTCCTTTGTCTATACGGCCAAATTCCATCCATCTGCAGGATACTTGGTAGTTACCGGATGTTACGACTCTATGATAAGAGTGTGGGATGCCAAAGTGAGAGAAGTGCATGGTCAGTTATTACAAGAATTGGATGGCCACAAAAGTTTTATCAACTCTCTCTGTTTTGACCCTGAAGGTATGTAGAATACAGACAATAATATAGATTGTTCTCTATGTTACAGAGGATAGCTGCATGAAATACAGGTTTTTCTCATTTCCTTATTGTAATTTCTTGTTATACGTTTTTATACTTGTTTAACAGTTTGTGGTGTGAATCAGCGAGGTAACTGATGTAAAGCCCTTTGCAAATGTTAAAAACCTATGGCAATGTCAGTTATTGTCACTACATTATTGTGACTGTTATTCTTCTTTTCAATTCTAGTAAAAATAGCCCCGTCACAAGTGGTTATGCTGTGATTCTTATTTGATAGTTAACATTCTGTGAGTGCTGGCAGATGGATAAAATAACTCCTTTTTGAAACTGAATAAAAATGTGAGAATTTAATCTCATATTCTGTAGGTTCACTGAAAGCATCTTTAAACAACCCCAATAGTAGGCAGGTAACTGAGGATTGATGTGACCCTCCTCTTGGTCTTACATGCTTTTGATTTCTTCCAGAAGCTTTTCATTCTATCACACTTGGATCTTAAGCATTGAGTGTGGTGACATCTATTTTTAAAAGTCTCTCTTAATAGTTTATGGATAATTGTTATGCTTGGGTTATTGTGAACAACAGTTTTGTCAATGATAATGCTCTGGTTTCAGTATAATGTATTTATTGAATTCTCAATAATATTTTGAGGCATATATTTGTAACAGGCAAATTTGTTGCCAACTATTTTATGATTTTGTTGTCTGTCATTTAATGAAAACTACTGCATTTCTGATGTTCAGTGTGATAAGACTGAAACGACTGAACAGCAGTAGTAGCCATCAAATGGAGAATGGCTGAGGAAATTGTGGTACATGAATGGGATAGAATGTTGTCTTTAAAAAACAGATATGACAGATTAGGAGAAGCATAGGAAGACTTGTATAAATTAATGCAGAAGGAAATGAGCAGGACCAGGAAACCAATTTATATGATGAAAGCAACATTAATATGAAACAAAGCAACTTTGAAGCCCTTGAAAATTTTGATTGAAATTACAGATGATACTGATTTTAAAAAGATGATGACTTGAGAGAAGGGTGGTGAACATAAGATGATGTTTGACATATATATTCTCAAAAGTAGCTAATGTGTTCATTATTTTGCTCAGTGAAATGTATTTTTTATAAGGAAAAGAGGCAGGGGGAGGATGGGAAGACAAATAAGAGAAAATCATCAATAAGATTAATTTACTTAAAAGAACCGGGCAAAACAAAAAAGTGAAGGAAACAAGTAGAACAGCTTTATTACTACTTTTACATACATCTAGATAGGTATATCCTACTTAAAAAACAAACGAACATAACAGTTCAGTTTCTCATAGAAGTCTTAATTATTAAGTTTACAGTATTTAAAATATTTTTAAAACAAAAAAAGAGGAAGAAACAGGACTATATTTGTTCTGCTTGGTCCTAGACAACAGAAGTGGAGCAGTGGTTGGAAGACACAATCACTCTTCTGCTCAGTGCAGCGTGTGGCACGTAGTTGTTGCCTAATAAATTTTTATCAGTTGTTTGAGGAAAAGCTTTCTACCAATTTTAGTTGTCCAAAAGTAAGATGGTTTGCATGAGGAGTTATGAGTTGATTTCGAATGGAGACTTGGTGACTATTTTTGGGTGATGTTGCTCAGAGGTGTTTTTTCTCAGGAGAAGGCTGGACTAGACGGCTCCTGCGTCGCCTTCCAGTTTGAGCTGCTGGGCCTGCATCTCGGATGCCACCTCTTCCATTCAGCCTTCCCTGATTCTCTTTACTTAGATATTACACAGATGGAACAAAGAATGTTTTACCATTCTTTAATCGACTGTTAATATAAGATTATATATTATTCTTATCTATGTTTGTTTCTTATCCCCTTACTAGACTATAAACTTCCTGAGGACTATAACTGTGTCTTACCTAAATTTTGTGTCTCTTATAGATCCTAGGAGGGTCAGATGCATATTACTGAATGTTTAATGAATAAAAAGAATAATTTTTACTTTTAATTTTTTGGTATTTGTAAATAAATGAATTTTTTTCCCACAGGACTTCATATGTACTCAGGAGACAGTTCGGGGTTGATTATTGTTTGGAATACGTTGGTCAGAGAAAATGAACAACATCCAGTTCGACTTTGGAACATAAATAAGGTTATAAAGTCATAGTTTAAATTTTTCTCATTCATTAAGGAGGTAAAAAATATAAACAGTGATGTACAATTTTCTCTTTTCAAGTTAACAATATGTATGTTTATTGTAGTTGGAAATTAAATTCCCTTGAATATCTTCCCAACATTTTACAGGGGGCTTATAAATATAAGCAGTGACTCACTGAAGATGTTCAGGTATTAGTCAGTCTTTTAGATCTTACTATACAAAGTGAAGATATTTATACAAATTTTGAGCTCCAGTTTATAACCTTTTCACTTTTAAAATTAGTATTATAGAACACTGAATTTCTTGCTTCTCTCCTTTTTATTTTATTTTTATTTTATTTTATTTTTTTTATTTAACTTTTTACATTCATTTTCACAAAATTTTGGGTTCCAAATTTTCTCCCCTTTTCTCCCCTCCCCCCACCCCAATACACCGAGCATTCTAATTTTCCCTGTCAGCAATCTGCCCTCTCTTCTATCATCCCTCCCTTTTCTTGTCCCCATCTTCTCTTTTGTCCTGTAGGGCCAGATGACTTTCTATTCCCCATTACCTGTATTTCTTATTTCCTAGTAGCAACAACAATACTAAACAATTGTTCCTAAAACTTTGAGTTCCAAATTCTCCCCATCCCTCCCTCCCCACCCATTGCCTTTGGGAAGGCAGGCAATTCAATATAGGCCCTATCTGTGTAGTTTTGCAAATGACTTCGATAATAGTCGTGTTGTGTAAGACTAACTGTTATTTCCCTCCATCCTATCCTGCCCCCCATTGTTTCTATTCTGTCTTTTGATCCTGTCCCTCCCCAAGTGTTGACTTCAAATTGCTCCCTTCTCCCATTGCCCTCCCTACCATCATTCCCCCCCCCCTTGCTTATCTCCTTCTCCCCCACTTTCCTGTATTGTAAGATAGGTTTTCATACCAAAATGAGTGTGCATTTTACTCCTTCCTTGAGTCGAATGTGATGAGGGTAAACTTCATGTTTTTTTTTTCTCAGCTCTCCTCTTTTTCCCTCCATTAAAAAGTCTCCTGCTTGCCTCTTGAATGAGAGATAATTTACCCCATTCCATTTCACCCTCTTTCCTCCCACTACATTTCTCTCTCATCATTTACCTTAATTTCTTTTAAGATATGGTCCCATCCTATTCAGTTCACTCTGTGCTGTCTGTCTCTGCATGCATGTGTGTATGTGTGTGTGCGTGCACGCGTATACATGTGTGTGTGTTTGTGTGTGTATAATCCCACCAACTACCCAGATACTGAAAAATTTTAAGAGTTACAAATATTGTCTTTCCATGTATGAATGTAAACAGTTCACTTTTGGTAAGTCCCTTATGACTTCTCTTTGCTGTTTAATTTTTCATGCTTCTTCTCATTCTTGTGTTTGAAAGTCAAATTTTCTTTTCAGCTCTGGTCTTTTCATCAAGAATGTTTGGAAGTCCTCTGTTTCATTGAAAGACCATATTTTCCCCTGAAGTATTATACTCAATTTTGCTGGGTAGGTGATTCTTGGTTTGAGCCCTAGTTCCTTTGACTTCTGGAATATCCTATTCCACGCCCTTCTGTCCCTTAATGTAGAAGCTGCTAGATCTTGAGTTATCCTGATTGTATTTCCACAATACTGGAATTGTTTCTTTCTAGCTGCTTGCAATATTTTCTCCTTGACCTGGGAATTCTGGAATTTGGCCACAATGTTCCTAGGAGTTTCTCTTTTTGGATCTCTTTCAGATGGTGATAGATGGATTCTTTCAATACTTATTTTGCCCTCTGGTTGTAGAATATCAGGGCAGTTTTCCTTGATAATTTCATGGAAGATAATGTCTAGGCTCTTTTTTTGATCATGGTTTTCAGGTAGTCCCATAATTTTTAAATTGTCTCTCCTGGATCTATTTTCCAGGTCAGTTGTTTTTCCCATGAGATATTTCACATTTTCTTCCATTTTTTCATTCTTTTGGTTTTGTTTGGTGATTTCTTGGTTTCTCAGAAAGTCATTAGACTCCATCTGTTCCATTCTAATTTTGAAAGAACTATTATCTTCAGTGAGCTTTTGAACCTCTTTTTCCATTTGGTTCATTCTGCTTTTGAAAGCATTCTTCTCCTCATTGGCTTTTTGAACCTCTTTTGCCAATTGAGTTAGCCTATTTTTCAAGGTGTTATTTTCTTCAGCATTTTTTTGGGGTCTCCTTTAACAAGGTATTGACCCGTTTTTCATGCTTTTCTTGCATCTCTCTCATTTCTCTTCCCAGTTTTTCCTCCACCTGTCTAACTTGCTTTTCAAAATCCTTTTTGAGCTCTTCCATGGCCTGAGCCCACCGGACATCCACCTTGGGTGTCTGGGATACAGAGGCCCCACCCTCCACGTCTTTCCCTGATGGTAAGAATATTTCCTCGTCATCAGAATTGACAGGCGGGAACATCTGCACCCCATCAAAATAGCACTCTATGGTCTTATTTTGCTTCCTTTTTCTGGGCATTTTCCCAGCCAGTTACTTGACTTCTGAGATTCCTGTCCACCCCTGCCTAGATCCGCCCAGCTAGTGCTTGGTGTCTGAGATTCAAATGGGCTTTCAGTGGCAGGCGTGGCTGCTATTCAATGTGAGCTTAAGTTCTGGTGCTCAGGTGGGGGCAGGGCTGCCTCCGCTTCTCTCCTTTTTATCTTGACTCTGTAATGGTTCAGTTCACATTGTTATTTTGTCAGTGGTTTGTCAGCTACCCTGTATTTTAGGATTATGTAGTTATAATCAGACTTGTCACTTGATTGTTGGGATTTGTTTTGTGTTAAAATGTGACAAATTAGGGCACATAAGATGAGAAGGATGGTGGGGAAAATTGGAAGGAGGAAAATACACAAGTAATTGTAATTTAGAATGTGAATGGGATGAATTTGCCCATAAAATGGAAATGGATACCAGATTAAAAATTTGAATTCAACAATATGTTCCTTTCAGGAAATATTATAAAAATGAGAGATACACCAGAGTAAAATTTATTATGTAAAAAAGTAGGGATCATAATCATGATCTCAGACAAAGTTAAAGTTAAAATAGATTTAATCCCAAGTGAAAAATAGAAAAACTACACTGTCAGCTATATTATTCAATATTGTTTTAGACCATTTAAAATACCTAGTCATTTTAAAATACTTGAGCCTATAACTGCCAAAACAGTTAAGTGAACTGCATGAACATAAGTATAAAACACTTTTTATACAAATAAACTCATCTAAATAATTGAAGTAACATTTATTGTCCATGGGTAGGTAAAACCAATATATTTTTTAAAATGACTGTTTTGCCTATTTATTCAATGTCAACCCAATTAAATTACTAAAAATTGTTTTATTAAGTTAGAAAAAAATAATAAAATTCATGTGGAAGAGCAAAAGGTCAGGAACTTTAAAGAAACCAGGAAAAAAGGATGAAAAAGATGTAGATTCATCAATACCAGACTTTAAACTATGTTTTAAGGGAGAGCATTGTTGAAGTGTAAAAAGGATAATTTTAATTATTTTAAATTAAAATTTTCTTGTATAAATAAAACCTATGTAGCCAAGAATAGAAGGAATGTAGAAAATTTGGGGAAAACTTTTATAGACAGTCTTTCAGAAAGGATGTGATTGGATTGGAATATTGCTGTGGTGTAGGAAATTATGAGCTGGTTGATTTAGAAAAACATGGAATGTTATCCACCTTCAGAGAAAGAGATTACAGATGGAAATGAGCACAGTACAGTTTTAGATATTTGTGTATGAGTGTCTATGGGTAATATGTTTATGGATATCTATAGATCTAGATCTATCTATATATGTATGTATATATATATATATATATACACATCCACACTTAATTGTAGCCTCTTTAGGGTGGGAAGTGGGAGGAAAGGGGGAAAAATAAAGTAAAAAGTGCACACAAAAGAAAACCAGCACAGGAGCAAAGAAAAACTGGACATCTTTGAAAACAATGTGTAAGTATTTATTATATAGGTTTTCTTGAGAGGAAATTGTATTGTTTTATGTTGAATCCTCTCTTATGACCTGCTGTGTACATGACAATGTTTTTTTTTCTTTTTTCATTTTGTATTGAAGTTTAAAATTTTAAAAATTAACAGGAACAAATATATATATATATATATATATATATATATATATATATATACACACACATACTCATGGAATATCCATATATATGTATATGTATATATGTCTGTGTGTATATATATGTATATACACATATATATTCCATTGTGACTTCTTTTAAAATTTTTTTAATAGGGTTGAGTTTTTTTGAGGTTTGTTATTGATGATTTTTTTTTAAAAGGAAATAACATGATTCTGTAAAGTTAAATTTTAAGTTAGTATGACTAATATGATTAAGAGCCTAGAATTAGAGCTGGAAAGGATCCTGGAGGACCGCTAGTCTAACTTCCTCATTTTTCATCTGAGGAAGTCAAGGCCCAGAAAGACAAAATGTGCTGAAAAAAAGGATCACACTGATTTTAAGTGATGGAAGAAGGGCCTGAACTTAGGTCCTCTGACCTCAGAGTCAGTGTTGCTTGTACTGTGCCACACTGCTTCTTGATATTTGCTTATCTCTTGTAGATTTTGTCCTACATGAACATACCATTGTTCTTAGAATTTTCACAGCTTAGTTCATTGACGGTGCCTTAGAGTGTGAATGAAAGACTTTCTTAAGTTGGGGGAAAGACCTTTTGTGAGCTTTAATTCAACCTCCTGAATCTCTAGAACCTGTTTTAAAAAACAATCTTGTATATTCTTTTTGGAATCATTCTGGTCTGTCAGGTTAATGAGTGGTGTGTTGAGTTTCATACTATAGCCTAATTACATGCATTTTAAAAAGAACTGTCTAATTACTTATATACCCGAGGGACTGGCAAGATTCCAGATGCCCTCTACTAATCACTTAAGTACATAAAGCGCAGTTTATTATTTACTATGAAAGCTCTTGTGTTTTTCTTTATCTCAAAAATAGCAGCTAAAAGATAATTTGCCTTAAATAGCTGCATTCCAATAATATTCCATTTGAGGTATTCAAAAAGAAAAAGTCAAAAACAGTTAATTTTCATGGCTCTTTTCAGTTTCTAATGGATTTTGGAATTTAACTGCATTTTATAATTTGGGATTAAATTTATTCTCTTGTACTTTGTTGGCCAACAGAGTGAGGAATTGGGTGCAGGCAGTTTATGTAGCACAGGCAGCTTTGAAGACATCTGTGTGCTATGTGCCATACACCTTGGGCCACCACCATAAATTTCAAGAAAATAGCAGTTTTTCTGCCTTGCAAAACTGCTCAGTTTGACAATAAAAATGATTTTTTAAAAAGAGGATTTTTGCAATAATAAAAATGGTATAAATGTCCTAGTAGTAATATCAAATTTACATCTCACCCTCAACTTGTTATGCAGATTAATTTTCCTTTTTTCACCTTTATATCAGTGTAAGTGTGACTTTTACCTCCAGAAGAGTTTTCTCAAATTACACTCATTTTTTAATTCTATGAAATACCCTTTTGGGGAGGAGAGAGGACATGTTTTCTATGTTTCCTCCTTGGTTGTAACTTCCATTGGTTCATTTTTATTGCTGGCTCAATACCTTTTGGTACTCAGTACCCATGGAATTTGTTGATGATGACACTGGGACAGAAGCGCTATTCAAGGTCCCCCTGCCTCTACTTGTCTAGATCAGAAGAGGCCCTCTGGGAGAGGAAAGGAAAAAGGAAAAAGAAGATCCCTTGGGGTAGAGGAGGCAATATAACCTTTAGCCTATTGGTAAGGGATCGTGTCCTTTGTTTCTCTTGCCTCTATCTTGCCTCAGTAATTTTACTTTTACAACTTTTCCTTTTCTCTCAGTCATCCAGACAAGAAAATTGCCTGGCGACCTTGGGTAGCCTCTTCTGATTCAGTGCCAGTCCAGACAGGTAACCAGCCCTGCAGTATTTCTGCTTCCCTAACATCATTAGTAGGGCGCCTTCTGTAGTTGCCTAGAGCAATTGTCTAAAACTCCCTCAGTTACAAGTTAAATTAAATGATTGAAGAATAATATCTCAATAACTCCTTTCCTCTAAATTAAGATGGAACTCCATTTTGAAATAGTTACAGATTGGAATAGTATTTAAAGGTTGACTTCAGTTTTCCTTTTGTGAATGCATAAGCTTTAAAAGCTTACATATTCAGCTTTCACATTTTTCCTATCTGTGAATTAAAATAGACATTTTAATATCTTTTAAAAGAGGAAGTTAGGGGTAGAAGTAAATAGTTATGGACTTTAAAAATCTTAAACATATAAATTTGTTATAAAATGGATTTTCATGTTATAGAAATAAAGAGGGCCACTTAAAACAGACTTTTGTAAAACAAAGTAAAGTTTATAGATAACTTTCAACTAATCTTAAGTTAAAAGGAATTTTTATCAAGCCATTTAAGTATTTGTCATCTTCAGCTGTTGCATTAGCAAGACATTCAAAAGCTTCCTAACTGCAGGTAGGAATGTTGATTTTTTAAAAGGTTGTTTTTACATCCCATTTGAATGGAATTTTTCACAGTTTTTTTTTAAAATGTTCTGTCATTATAGGAAATTAGAGAAAATGATATTAAGGGAATTCCAATAAGCCATTTAGAAGTTCATCCAAATGGAAGACGTTTGTTAATCCATGCCAAGGATAGTACTCTCAGAATTATGGATCTCCGGATGTAAGTAGATTTAAATAACAGACTAATTAACCACAAATGTTAGCCTTACTAATTAATTGGTTCATATGGATCAGATTTTTTGTTATGTATTTCAATATTTTTTAAAGCTTTGTCATTTTCTTTTTTAAAAAATGCCTTTTTTTTGTATTGAACATCAATTTACAGCTTTTAGTAAAAGAGTTCCTTTTATCTGAAAAGTAGAATTAGCAGTATTATGCTACATGTAGCAAGTGAAGTAAAATTTACACAAAATGCATAGTTGATTCAAAGGATATTTTATCCAATAAATTAACCTGGGGAAAAGGAGTGGTACAGTGGAAAGAGTTAGAATTCAGAATGGGAGGACCCAACTTCAAATCCTGGCTCTTCCATGCATTATCACTTTTATGATCTTGGTCCTGTCACTTAATCCCTTATTGCCTCACTTTCCTCTCTGTAAAATGATTAGCTTAGATGATGACAACCTCTGAGGTTCCTTACAGTTCTGAACCTATGTTTTCTCTTTACTTTTCCATCAAATTAAGAATATTAAAGGATCTTGTATTTAAAAGGAAAGAGCAGAAATGGGATTCTTAAGAGAGAAATTCCAGACATTTTCTAAAGTAGTTTTTCTCTTTTACACTAGTGTTCCTATAGAACAAATGACAGGCTGCTATTTTATTGAATTTGTGACTTACAGAAAATAAGTGTTTTATTTAGCTAAGCATTCTCAAGTCACTGAAGAAATACTACTCAATGCTAGGTTACCCAGGCACAAGGTCCTCAGGGTCTGGACAATATGCCTTGCGCTGTATTCACTGGTAAGAATTTAAAAGACCTGTATGATGTCAGTGAATGTAACAGATGAAACCCAAGAATGACAACTCCAGTAAAGACCAAATGCCTCTAATAAAAACTCAGTATCATTTGAACCCAAAAGAAGGAAAGGGTTGAAGGAAATCATATATGTATAGACTGTAAATATGACAGTATGAAATTATTTCATGTGAGTGATATTCTTGAATTATTTTAAAGAAAATTATTCTGAATACTAATTTTTAAAGATGATTAAATGTTTACATTAATGAATACATTAAAGAAATAAAGATTTATTAGATTATTTTTCTTTTTAGATTAGCAACAAGGAAGTATGTAGGTGCTGCAAACTATAGGGAGAAGATTCATAGTACTTTAACACCATGTGGGACTTTTCTCTTTTCTGGAAGTGAGGATGGGATAGCATATGTTTGGAACCCAGAAACAGGTAAGAACTTGTTTAGGTCTTCATAAAATAAACAAATGACATAGGAAACTGTAAAACTATAAAAACACACTTCATGAAATGTTTGTTGTTTCGTTCATTTTTCATTCATGTCTGACTCTTCATGACCCTGTTTGGGTTTTTCTTGGTGATAATACTGGAGTGGTTGTCATTTGCTTCTCAGAAACTGAGACAAACAGGATTAAGTTAGGCTTGACCAGAGTCACAGAGCTAGTAAATGTCTGAGGTCAGTTTTGAACTCAGAAAGATGCATCTTCCTGACTTCTGGCCTCGTATTCTATCCACTGTGTGACATAGCTGCCCATTTGATGAAAATAACTTCTCAGAAAATGCCACATCTAAACTTTTAGTATTATTTTTATATATTTATTTAGTGTTATTGTTGAAGGCTATTCATTTGTCTTCATAAAGATGAGATGCCAAGGAAACTAATTTCATATTAGAATTTATTTTACTCTTTATCATTCCTTATTTCTTCCTTAATTTGTTATTTTGGCAGAATACTTCAAAGATGAGTTCTCTGAACCCATCTTGTTAATACAAGGTATAGTCCTAGAGTGAGAGTACTATAACAATATCACAATTAGAATAAAATTACCTGAAGAACATCATGTATCCTATATTGATATGTCTACCTTTTTAATAGAAATTTTGTAACTAGGTAGAAACTTATTTTAAATTATAAACAAAATAAAAATATATAGATTAAATAATATCTGATTGGAAATCTTACCTTAAAGAGCTCAAATTTCTTCTGCTTGGATAAACTTTTAAATGTGATTTGCGCATGCCTCTGCCGCATCTTGTGCCATTGGAAAGCTTCATGAAATGGAATGGAATGTGCTTTCCATTTCGGTCTGTCTCTGGTCTCGCCTGTCTGTTATCTAGCACCTATGGAGTGCGCCTTGCTTGGCCACAATATCCTTTTTTTACCTGTTAGGAGATCCTTCACTGAGTGTGGTAAATTATCTCTTTTGTTCCTAGTATGAAATGTTAGATTATGGAATGCTATTGAAAATCATTGTAAGTGATGAGGTCAGGTTGCAGAGCAGATGTCTCAATGCTGAGGAAAAGATGAAACCAAGTTTCTTTATATTAGTCGGTACTTTTTTCTCTTTAAATTCCACAGGAATCTTGATATTCAATACTTTTCTTTACAACATTGGCATGATTTTAAAATATTCACTGATGGGGGCTATCCAGATGGAGGGCCAGCTGGGTGATTGCAATGGATAGAGCGCCAGGCCCGGAGTTAGGAAGACTCCTCTACATGAATTCAGATCTGGCCTCAGACACTTACTAGCTGTGTGACCCTGGGCAAGTCACTGACCTCTGTTTGTCTGTTTCCTCTTCTGTAAAATGAGTTAGAAAAGGAAATGGCGAACCACTGTGGTATCTTCTCCAAGAAAGCCTCATGAAGAGTTGGACGTGAATGAAATGTCTAAAGAGCAACAAAAACAAAAATCTAGATGGAAACCTCAGGTCTTTAGAGGTGTTTAGATTGCTTTTTAAGTCCAGCACTCAGAGTAATTAAAAGTCATAAAAACTCAATAAACTTTACCTCTAAAGTCAAATTTTCATCAAAAGAGAAAAAAAAGTTATATACTGAAAAATAATTGCTTAAAATGACTAGAAAACATGCTATAGTAGGGATTTTATTTTTAAAAATTCAGTGAATATATTTTATTCAGTCATCACTTTTCTGTTTTTGTTCATAACTTTCATTTTCATTCCTTTGATCCTCATTTCATTGTTTTTAGATTATTCTTAGGTTTTCCAAGGAAAAAGTGCAGCCTATATTTGACTGATACTCTATTTTATAGAAATGGATTATATTCCAGAAATTTTAGAATTGTTAAAATATATTTCGCTATGGAAAAATCCTTAGTTAGGCTCCCAAGGTTGCACATTAAATTAGCTTGTGACTTAACAACAATGCCATGAATTTGACATCTGAAAGCTTTAGGCCAGTTTGGATTGCAGAAGATTTTACTCTTTTAAACATCCAAACTTTTGTGACCTTTACAAAAATGTATTAAATGCTTCTCTGACTTGTTACATAGTATACCAAACACAATTTAGTATTTCTGTTTCATCAGTCCAGTTCACCTTTATGAGTACTGGTTATTGTATTAGACTGTAGTACAATAAAAGCCCCAGATTATGCCAGGTATGATAAGACATTTGGCCCTGCCCTGCATGAATTTACACTGCTGTGTCTTTTGGAGTTCTTTTGCTTACTTGTTTTTATATTTTTATTTCTCATCTCTTCCTATATCAGCCCAGCCACTTTTTCCCCTGCTTTCCTAACTTTATAATTTGCTTCTTAAAATTTTCTGTGACTTAGAAATGAGAAAATCAAGATGGTTAGCCTTGTGTATAAGAATAAATAGACCCTGAGAAGAGGCCCTGAGAAGGATCTTTAGAGGTCATCAGTGAATAAAAGTCATGGACTTTGTCCTAAATATTTTGCTTAATCCATTGTTCTTTGCAACTCTTAGATAATAGGTCAGAAAGCTAAACAGGTGAGTCCCATCTAGGCGAATTGTTACTCTACCAAAATAATACTGATTCACTCACCATTCATGACCTTGTTCCTGTGTGAAAACTTTACCTTGACTTCTATTTGAGGATGATTGAAACACATTATCCTCATTGTCAAATATTTATTGAGTATCATGATATAGCCCCACTTACGGGAATATTTCTTTTTTCTCAACGGTATCCCGCCACTCCTCATCCCCACTCACATACATACATAACACCAAGTATATGCAATAAATTGGGTTTCTGAGGCAGAGAAGGGTAGGATAGGAAACTGTCTTTAGTGGTGGTGGGGACTGGAGACCTTCCAGCACAGATGTGGTTGAGAAGTAAGGCCTCAGGCAAGTTAGCTCTTGGTCTATTGGTTTATTTCCATATCTGCAACTGAGATGTTCGTAAGTGATGAACTTCCTGTGCAATTCCAATTAATTCTAGGATATGCAAGTCAAGGATAAATAACTAACTGAAGTATATAGTTACTTAAAATGTTTTCTAAAATATATGAATTATTAAAGATTTTAAATTTCAGTTATATGACAATATATGACAATATAACTACAAAATATTAGTTGCAAAATGCAACTTTATGCATAGATATTTTGTGGAATATACAGATTGTTGAATCTTGGTATTTTTAGTACATCACAATGTTGATTTGAGAATAAAGTGAGGTAGAGTGTATAAAATGGATTTTTTTAACCTCAAAGGATATAATAATAATATAGCCTTAATATCAACAAGTATTATTTCTTTGTACTCATGTTGATGAGATCATGGATTCATCAGTGTATTGAAGGATAGAAAAATGAAGCTTCAAAAGAATTGACTAATATTATTCTTTCCTTTTTAGGAGACCAAGTTGCAATGTATTCTGACCTTTCATATACATCACCTCTTCGAGATGTTGCTTTTCATCCACATGAACACATGGTGGCATTTTGTGCATTTGGTCAAAATGAGCCAATACTGGTCTATATTTATGATTACAAAGGTAAGACTCCTATCTAATAAGTAAAAATACACTAAACAATAAAAGTGACATTTAATAGAATTCAGCTAAATCTCAATAAAAGTTTCCCAACCATGAGAGCTATTTAAAAGTAGAATTGGCTGCCTTCACAGTTAGTGGGATTTTATGAGAGTTTTCAAGCAGAAACTGGATGTCACCTTGTTGAGTATGTAAAGAATATTCTTGTTCAGGTATGGATTAGACCACGTGGTCCATAAGGTACTTTTAAATTCTGAGTTTCTGTGACATATAAGAATGATGGCCAAGAACTTTGAATTCTGATGAAGACTTATGCTTATTAGCAAGGGTGTGGCCGGTGCATTGAGGAAGTAAAATAGATACTTAATTTTGTTGTTGTTATAAAATATGTCCCTGTGGTATCCCTGAAAGACTGCTAGTTTGGGCATCAAAGGTCAGAGTCTGTGGCCTAACTCAGCACATGTGACTTTAAGCACATTTTTTAATCCTTCCTCATTTGTGTGTTGTAGATGACAATCTACCTACCTTACAAAGCTGCTATGAAGGTTGAATGAGATAACATCTGTAAAGTGTTTTGTGAACTATAAAGTGGTACATAAACAGCTATTATAATTTTTTCATAAGCGTAATTATGATAGAAAAAAGAAAAAAATAGAAATTGGTCAGTTGTTGTCCTTAGTCTTCAAAGAAGACCAAAATGACATCACCATTGTAAAGTGAAATTTCAGTGTGTCCAACTGTGGATGATCAGACCAATACGAGCTCGGAATGCTCTGCCACAGGTTGGGCACAGATAGTCTGTGTGAATATTTGGGATGGATGTCCCAAATTTGCACATCCTACATTTACTTTGTGCTGTCTCAATTCTGCTTTTCCTGCCCCATGCAAATTCTCCATAAAATAGTCTTTTTTTGGCAAGCATATATTTTGCATTCAAACAATGGGGCCAGCCCATTTTAGTTGCGCTTTCTGAAGCATAGTCTGAATGCTTGACAGTTTAGTTTGAGCAAGGACTTCAGTGTCTGGTACCTTATCCTGCTAGGTGATCCTCAGAATCTTCCTAAGACAGTTCAAATGGAAGCAATTCAGTTTCTTGGCATGGTGCTGGCAGACTGCCCATGTTTCACAAACATATAAAAATGAGGTCAGCATGACAGCTCTGTATTATAGAAAAAAGAAAAAATAGAAGTATACTTATATGGAAGGAGTAGCAAATTGTGTTTGGATTCAGATATACAAGTGAAGCAGTTTGTAAATTGAGGAACATGTGTTTTCTTTAAAATTATTAAGAAATGGTTTTAATATGAGTTTCATTATTTTTTGTTTTAAATGAAATTATAGAAGTTTGCTTTTAATCAATTATGTAATATTTTGATTAGGTTGTATTTGATGTTTGATGTCTGTGTATACCACCTAAGCTTTATTTTTATAAATGATAACCATTGATGGACAGATTTTATTTTCTATACTAAGTTTATTACAATTTTATCTAATTTCCTCAATTTAGAAATTTGGGATATTTAATATTTCAAATTGAAATAAGTTCTTATCCTATTGCTATATTTTATTAATGCCATATCACTGTAGTAATCTAAATCTTTTGAGATTTTCTTAATGTGAAAAGAAGGAAAATAAAGTACTATGAGAAAGGAAAAGAATAAAAGAATGTCTAAATTCTCTTCTCATTCAACAATTTGATTATTGTAAGAAATTTGAAAGAAGGAAAAGTTATCATATGTATTTTCATTATTTGTAACTTAGGAGTGTGTTTTTAGTTTGGGATATTTCAAGCATTCTGCATTGTTGCTGTTCATATCCTTAGAATTAAGATGGTATCATTAACAGATATTTATGTTTCTATAGAAATACCTTTGGGAATTGAAGGTGTAGTGTGATTCTCTAAAGCCTATTTAGGAAATCAGTCAGTCAGATATTTTTTAATTGCATAGTATATCCAGCATCCCAGGGACTATGTTAAAACACTAGAGGTGAAAAGACAAAATGAAACAGCTTGTCCTCAGGGAGCTTACAGTCTAATGGAGGAAAAAACATGAATTCCTGTGTCTCTAAGTATAACCCATTCAAAGCAGACACAAAGTCATCTTGGATAGGAAGGCACTTGCAGCTGGGAGGACCAGGAAAGACCTTTTGCAGGAGGTAACCTGATTCTTGAAAGAACCTAGGATTTCCAGGAGGCAGAATTATGGAGGAAGGGCATACCAAGTATAGGAGACATATAGTGCAAAGGTATGTAATGGGTGTCTTACACGAGGAATAGCAAGTGGTCCAGTTTGACTGGACCATAGAGTACAAGTCTTTGTGTTTGAAAAGAAAGGGACATTTGTGAAAGATGCTGTGGAGAAAGAAGCAATGAGGTTTGGCAGCTTATTGAATAGAAGTAGGGGGTACCAGGCTTTGAAGATGACACATAAATTGTAAACCTGGATTAGTAGAGAGATGGTTCTGCCCTTGTGAGTGATAAGGAAATTTGGAAGGTGGCTAGTTTGGGGGAGAAAGACAATTCAGTTTGGACTTGAGTTTGAGATGCTTCTGGCACATCCATTTTGAAATGTTTTGTAGGCAGCTTGTGATGTAGGTCTAGGGCTCAGGAGATCATGGCTAGATAGAGAGAGAGATCTGGGAGTTGTGTGCATAGAAGTGAGAATTGAATCTGTGGGAGAATGATTTCGTTACTGGTTAATGGTAAGTACCAAGCTCGTAGAAAATGGAAATAAATCATAAACCTAAAATATTTTGTTATAGGATGTAAAAATCACTAATAAATTAGATGTTTCTTCTTAAAAAAAGGACCTTTTAGTAGAATTTTTAAATATTAAAAGCAACATCATCAGTTTTTGTTAAAAGGCCACTTTTATAATAAAAATGTAATTTCCAAAAGTTTTACTGGGACAAATATAAAAATGGCTACTATATATATTTCTTCCCTAGCTCATTATGTAAAGGCTTAATTTGTGCTTATTAAATTATATTAAATAATCAACACCTTGCCATCTAAGTGCCTTCTTTTTCTTATAATTCATATAGTTAAGTATTATCTAAATTCAAACTATGGAAAAACTTCTAAAAGAGTTTCTTATATCATAAAAAAATTTCCTTCTGTTGTTCAAACAAGCATTCTGGAATAGTTCCCTCTCTGTGTCCAAGATAAATGTTCAGATAAGTACTTTATAATTGAACCTATTATACAGTATGGACATTTAAATCAACCTATAAAAGTTAAGAAAAAGATTCCATGCCTATATTTTTTCAGGATTTAATATACTAATCTTTTTGATCTTGAGATTTTCATCATTTACTGCCAGCAAATCATTTCAATCCCAAATAATAATTTTTATCATTGAATTAACCTAGTTTATTATTCGTCTCTCACCTTTGTGCAGGCACCTATGTTGTTCCCACCATTTAAAACATGTTCCCACCCCCTCTTTGCCAAAGCATGCCTTTTCTTATAAGCACTGCTCAACCTCACCTTCCTTGTAAACTCATTCCAGACTTATATTAACTGGCTCTCTTCTCTTGCGCAAAACCCCTTCAGCATTTATAAATGTATCACTGTTTGACAGTAATAAATATAAATTCTGTATAATTTATGCTTAAATGTCTATTAAAAATTATTTTATCTTTGTTGTATTTATGTGTTCTGTCTTACATTTGAATAATAGTAGCAATAAAAGTAATACTACCATACATTTGTAGAGAGCGTTACAATTCTCAAAACATGTTACCACATACATTATCATGTTTGAGCCTCCTAATAGACTTGTAAAGTGACCAGACAAGTGCTAGCCTTATTTCTACAGATAAGGAAATTTAAGTTTTAAGCACCTCAGTTGAATTGCAGTGGCAGCTTTTAGGAGATGACCTGTGTATTATTTCACCATGCTGTTGCACCCGTTCATTCTTTTGATTTCCTTCAGCTTTGTGGATTTGACTTTCTCTCCATGAAAAACTGTCACTCCTGTACTAATTTTGGAATGAAAGATAGATCTCATAGAAACTCAAAGGGTGTAATGATGGAGAATTAAGCAGACTGGTTTGTCTCAGTCTTGCAGATGTATTCCGCTAGCTGGAACAAGCAGTAGCACCCTGATAGCAAAGGAGAAAAAGCACTAGGAAGCATCTGTCCAGTTCGTTCCATGTATTTGCCAGATCCAGTTTTTGCACCCCCTGCTTTGAATCTGCTCAGCCTTGGCACTCACTGTCTTGCTTGGGGACTGTGTGCAAACGTACTTAGCTGCCAGTCATGCCTCTACATGCATATTCCTTCACACTTCCCCTCATCCCCTTCTATCTCTGGCTCTGGAGTCGGTAATTAATAAATAGTATTAGTGCTTCTAGAAAGGGATGGATCATCCTGCTGTTACGCACCCAGCTACTAGAACGCTGGCCACCACTTCCCTCTCTATGGTATCTCTACCTGTTTGAACCTAAGCTTTTTGAGTACTATGTCACTTTTTTTCATTTGTATCCCTAGCATTTAGCACAGTTCCAGGCACATAGTAGGCACTTAATAAATACCTTTTTATTCATTCATTATATTCCTTCCAGCACTGCAAGTCTGTAGTTTTTATCTGCCAATCGGTTCTTTCAATCTGTAATGATACAGTTGAATATGTTTTAAAATATATTTTAAATATATTAAAATTGTGAACCTAAAAGTTTCCTTTAAAATCCTTTGTATTTGCAGCACATTGTGAGATCCATCTTCTTATCTGTCAAATGAGGGGAATTCATTAAGTGGATTGTGCCCATAAACCAGCTTTCTGCATGGTGCTTTCTGGGTCCCTTCACTACTAGTTTTCTTTTTCCCTGACTGCCTTGTATGTACCTTATCTTGTATTTATTCTTACAAAAGAACATACTGTCTTTCCTGATGGAAGGTAACCTCCTTGAAAGTGGCAGTTATCTCATTCTTTGTATCTCCAGCACCTAGCCCACAGTAGATACTTACGTGATGGGTGATACTTAGGAAAATTTATAGCTTTAAATCAATAATCCTTTGGTCTTTATAAATTAATCCTTGGAATTTTCCAATAGACACTCCAACCATCAGTTGCCCATTTCATAAATGATAAAGCTTAGTAACAAATTAGTTAAGGGAATTTACCTGTAATTTAAAATAAAAAGTTAGGTAGAAATGATAAATCAAACCCCCTTAGGTCTTTCCTTATTAAATTTGCCCCTGAATACCTAGTCAAGTATAGTTTGAACAGTATTTATTACCACTATTAATTAAGCTTCTATAGATCTTTTGACTTCTAAATGTTTCATTTTAAAAGTCAAACTACTGCCTAATTTATAAACTGTGTTTCTATAGTAATACATTATATACATATTTTACTAATTTAATAAAATTTTCAATACTACTTATTCTGTGAGAAAAAAATTAAATAGTGGAGAATTCGGTTTTTAAAGTTGTTTAGTTACAATTTGCTCTTGAAACTAGTTCTAATGAATCTTTAAAGTTTCTAAAACTTCAACTTTGGTAGTTTTAAGTATTTTCATAGCAAATGGGACTAGCATATATATATGTATATATATATATATATACACATATATGTATATTTTTTTAAAATCATCTCAAGCAAGCTCTCCCAGAGACCACAATGGTAGCTAAATGTATCACCCATTTTTCAGTTCTAGCAAAATCTGTGAAGAGTCAGCATACCTCTTTCTCTGTACCCATATGTTCAGCTTGTGGGCTTCTGAATCTTTCATTCTACTGACTTTTTGCTTTTTTTGGTAAGAAACACAATTTTTACTTTCAGAAGGCAGTCTATTGTGCCTGGTGTTGAAAGGGTTAATCATATAGTTATACAAGATTTAGTCACAAGGTACCACAGATAATGTACTTCTAAAATTCCCATAACAGTAGTAGTTAGAAAAACGGCTTCTTCTGTCTGAAATATACAGAGACTTGATCAATTAATGTTTTCATTTTTAAATTATTCTTTAAACTTAGTACAGTGACTTCATTCTCTAGTACAGTAAAGTTTCGTAGTGGTAATTTTGTTTTGAACTGTCTGATTTTTAATTATGAGCCAGTTTTAAGCTACAGAATAATTAATGCCTTTACACCACATACACATAACATTTACTATGATTATTATATTTCCTGGGCTTAGTAAACTTAAAAAATGGATCTGTTGGCGTTTGGGGAAGTTCTTAGAAATGATTGATGATTATACAAAGTGGGCCAAGTTTATCCACTAGATGGCACTGTCCTCTCTAAGGCACCATTATTCCACAATGTTTTCATTGTGGCTCGTGTCTTCCAGACAAGACACATCTTGAACCTTGCCTAACTGCTTTAGCTGATTAAAACCCTTGAATGTTTTCAATAAACTGAGTCTTGTGGTCCTTTCCACTGTAATTAAGCAGCATCGTGGCTACTGGAATTTACATCTTGATTTACTTAATATTAGCCTCATAATTCAGTTGGTTATGATACCCTTTATCACCTAGTCCTATGCCATGCTATTGTGCTATTAAAATTTTTTGTTATACTTCAGACTTAAATGAATTTTAATTGTGTGAAGCATTCTATATCTTGACTAAAAGTTGTCTCCATTGTTATAAACTATGAATAGATGTTATCATCTTTTATCATTTTAAAAAATTTTTATTTTAAAATGTAATATAATAAATGTTCATTGACTTAACTTTAACCAGACATTAGCTGATAAATTAACTGCTACCATGGATAGGAAACTGGAGCTCAGAACATTGTCTATCACATCTATTAAATTTGAGGTTTTTACTTCCCTTCCTCATAAAACGTTTTTAAAGATTAGCCAAAAATTTATTATAAACCTACACTTTTTCATGTTTCACATTAAGAATTTTCTCAAAGATCAGGAATAAAATTAGTTATTTTCTTTTTAAATTGGATAAATTATAATTATATCAAATTATATGCTGTTGTTCCTTATTTTATGATTTGAAAATGTTTTTCACTTACTAGGTTAACTGGCTCTTCTATTTCAAGCACAATTTAAGTTGAAATAAAGACTATTCCATTAGAATTGTATGCAGTTACCTTTCCTTCAAGGTTTGGTTCACTTTAATTGAAAAGAGGCATTTTTTTATCTTATTGAAATGCTTTTCTAGAAGTACTGAGGATGGGTGATTCAAAAGGAAACTCAGATATTGCTGTTCTCACACTCGTACGAAGTTATACAGTAGGAAATATAACAGATTCTAGGTCAGCATATTTTAGTATGTTGTCAGTATGGTGTAAAGTATGCCATGAAACTGCCACAACTTTTTAAAGCTGGTGTGCTTTTTTGGTATCTTTCTACAGAATCTATTATAAATTCTTCACAAACTACGTAATTAGCATTGAATAATTGATCTGAAAGCTCAAATTAGATAAAGACTTGAGGCCATACATATGCTATAATGTTGGAAAGCACCATTATGTGGTTCAAACCTTCCCCTCTTATTTCACAGACTAGGAAACTGGGGCCCAGAAGGCTAAGTACTTTATCTAAAGTCAGACCCAGAGTAAACAATAGAACCAGGATTTAAACCCAGGTCTTTCATCAGAATGGTAGCATGTGAATTGGACCTTGAAGCAAGAGAGGAACTTGTTCAGTGAGGGATGTGCAGAGGAAGGAGAGTCACCATTCCAGTCATGGGGACGTTGTGACAAAACCACAAAGATGAGAAGGCAGTACGGGAATGGAGAGTACTTGAGTCTAGGTTGAATGTAAATAAAATTACTATGAAATAAGACCGCAAACATAGGTTAAATGACTTAACCCTCCCTGGTCTCACAGGCATTAAGCACAGTAGGTAGGATCTGAGCCTGTGTCTTCTTGATGAGAACAATCTGTTATACCATATTGTTGTTGTAGGATGGCTAGGTAGTGCAGTGAAGAGAGTCCTGGGTCTGGGGTTAAAAAGGCTCATCTTACTGAGTTCAAATCTGGCCTCAGACACTTACTAGCTGTGTGACCCTGGGCAAGTCACTTAACCCTGTCTGCCTCAGTTTCCTCATCTGTAAAAGGAGCTGGAGATGGAAATGGCAAACCACTCTAGGATAGTTGTCAAGCAGATCCCAAATAGGGTCATGAAGAGTCAGATATGGCTGAAAAACAACTGAACAACAGTAACAACTGTAGTAGTCTACTGGAAAAGAATTTAAGGCCTCAGTGTTTCCACAGGAATAGAGAGGTGGGGCCAGAGATTGTAGAATCAGACTTACTGAGATATGGAGCCTGATTACATATGTGAGACATGGATAGAAGGCTCAAAGTTCACTTAGCATTTAAACCTGGGTGATAGTGGAGATGGCAAAACCATGGTAGAGTCATCCAGAACTAGTCCTGTGAGAGGCAAGATGACTGCTCCATCTGTTTCCTCATCTTCAAAATGGGAGTAGCACCTTCCTTATATGTTATGCATTTCTTTTTTTTATTTGTTTTCAGTTTTCTACAATCATTTCCACATATCTCAGATTATTTTACCCTCTCTCCCCACTCCCTCTCTGAGACGGCCTACAATCTTATATAGGTTCTACACGTGCGTTCTTTTTAAATATATTTTCACTTTAGTCATGTTACATAGAAGAATTAAAATGAATGGGAGAAACCATAAAACAAAACAAAACCTAACACAAGAGAAAATGATCTGCTTCATTCTGCGATCCAGTTCTATACTTCTTTCTCTGGATGTGAAAGGCGTTTTGCCTCAAGAGTCCTTTGGGAATGTTTTAGGTCTTTGCATTGCTGTGAAGGAGTAAATCTACTAGAAAAATTCCTCACACACTGGTTGTTGCTGTGCACAAAGTTCTCCTGGTTCTGCTCCTTTCAGTCAGCATCAGTTCATGTGAGTCCTTCCAGGCCTCTCTGAAGTTTTCATCATTTCTCATAGCACAATAGAGTATTCCATTACATTCATATACCACAAGTTGTTCAACCATTCCCCAATTGATGGACATCCCCTCAATTTATAGTTCTTCGCTACCACAAAAAGAGCTGCTATAAATATTTTTGTACCTGTTGGACCCTTTCCTATTTTTATGATCTTTTTGGGATACAGAACTAGAAGCAATATTACTGGATCAGACGGTATGCACATTTTTGTAGCTCTTTGGGCCTAGTTCCAAATTGCTCTCCAGAATGGTTGGATCAGCTCACAGCTCCACCAACAATAAATTAGTGTTTCAATTCTTCCACATCTTCTCCAACATTTATCATCTTCTTATTCTGACAGGTGTGATGTAGTACCTCAGAGTTGTTTTGATTTGCATCTCTCTAATCAATAGTGATTTAGAGCATTTTTTCATAAGACTATAGTTAGCTTTAATTTCTTCCTCTGAAAACTGCCTGTTCATATCTTTTGATCATTTATCAACTGGGAAATGACTTGTATTCTTGTGCATTTGACTCAATTCTCTATATATTTTAGAAATGAGACTTTTACCACAGACACTAGTTGCAAAAATTCTTTCCCAGTTTTCTATTTTCCTCCTAATCTTGGTTACATTGGGTTTGTTTGTGCAAAAACTTTTCAATTTAATATAATCAAAATTATCCATTTTGCATTCCATAATATTCTCTATCTCTTGTTGGGTCAAAAATTATGACCCAACAAGAGACTTCGGAGAAGCCTTAGAAAGACTTTTATGAACTGATGCTGAGAGAAAGGAGCAGAACCAGGAGAACTTTGTGCACAGCCACAACCACAGGGTGTGAGGAATTTTTCTGGTAGACTTAGTACTTAATTGAAATGCATGGACTTAAAAAATTTCCGACAGACTCTTGAAGCAAAATGCCTTCCACATCCAGAGAAAGAACTAGGTAGGATTGTCTTTTTTATTATATCAACTCAGCCTACCCACGAGCATGCATTTCTTAAAGAATAAAATGAGAACAATGGAAAACAAGTACACTGAAAAAAATAGGTCTTATTTAAATGCAAAATATTATTAGCAAAACAGACTTTATCTTCTAGGAAGCACCAGGAAAACTCAACATCTTCATCAGCAGGACAAAGTTGAAATCTCTTCATAAAATGTTACTGAAGAATGACTAATATTTAATGGCAGAGAACTAGAATATCAGAGAGAAGACTAACATCTCTACCCTAACAGGGTGGGGAACCTGCAGTCTTGAGGCCACATGTGGCCCTCTATGTCCTCAAGTGCAGCCCTCTGACGGAATCCAAGCTTCACAGAACAAATTCCCTTAATGAAAGAATTTGTTCTGTAAAACTTGGACTCAGTCATAAGGCTGCCCCCAGGGACCTAGATGCCCTCATGTGACCTTGAGGCTGTAAGAGAGCAGCAGATACACCATTTTTACAAACATTTAATGCCTACTGTCTTCAAAGCACTGCGCCACAAAATAAAACTGAACAAATCTTTTTAACCTTAAAGGAACTTACATTATATCACCAAGCTGAATCTAACTCATTAGAATCACCCCTAGCGTGATACCACTTTGAAAAGAAAGAGAAAACATGTAGGTTAACAGTAAGAAATAATGCATTCATGAGAGGGTACAGCATAGGGGGAAGGTAGAATATGACTCATATTTGGATCAGTGGGGTTTGACCTTGAGGTCAGTCCAGCATATCTGAGGGCAGCGGGATATAGAGGAAGTAATTTTAGACTTGGATCCAAGAGACTTGAGTTTGGATCCTACCTTAGACGTTTAATAGTTATATGCCCGTAGGTTAGTCACTTCACCAGCTCCCCACCTTTTAGAATTGTGAAGAAAACACTTTATAAATCTTAAAGGGCTATACAAATGTAAGGAGTTATTACTATTTTGGAGGCATCAAATTCCCGAAGGTAGTAAAAGTCCTGAAGTGTGGCAGGAGTACCCAACCATCCTGTGTGTGGTGAGACTTAGGACATCTACCCAAAGCTTCTTGCAATTTCTTGAACAGTTTTGTGAATGTCACAGACACTACTCGACATGAAATGGTTTAGGAATCACCTTCTTCTTGGCATTCCCTGAGTCTCTCAGCTAAAAATAGCAGAAAAGGATTCCCCAGAATTAGGTCTAAAGCATATCCAGCCTGTGAGTGTCGTGGGAGCAGTTACCCACTCTGACTCAGCAGAGGATGAGAAATGAGGGAAAATTCCAGAAGCTATTGCTTACCTTCAAAATTTCCTCTTCTGCATGGGAGGTGTTAGATACATTTTTATCACTGATAACATGCTGCCAAAGGCTGAAAAGCAGCAGATGAGCAAGTGAGTTAGAAATAGGAGCATTCACTCGAATTAGAGAGAACTGTCAGTAGCAGCATCTCTTACACAAGTGAACCATGTCATAATAAGTGCACAAAGCATTTCTGGTTTATACCCATAAGCATAAAGTCAAAGAGGAGTCTTACTGTTAACATATTGTAGAAACAACTCTTACACACAGCTAGGTGGCATCAGGCCTGGAGTCAAGCAGACCTGAGTTCAAATCCAGCCTCAGTTTCCTCATCTGTCAAATGAGCTGGAGAAGGAAGTGGCAACCCACTGCAGTATCTTTGCCAAGAAAACTCCAAATGGGGTCACAGAGAGTCAGACACAACTGAACAACAACCCTTACTTACAAATAACTCTTTTTGGTTGTGTTTTTATGTAAAGAAAACACAGGTTCCATCAGTATTATCATTTGGAAAAGGCAAAGAGTGATGATATAAAATATTCTATCCACTTACCTAATTTTTAAAAAATTGTATGTAAAAGAAAATTGATCCTAGGATGGACCTAATGGATTGAATGCTACTTTTGGAGTTAAGACATAAGTTCAGATCCTCTCTTTTATACTTAACTAGCTGTGCAATCACGGACAAATCATTTAACCCTCTCAGCTTCAGTTTCCATAGACAAAATTTGAACCCAGGTCTTCTTGACTTCAAGATTTGTTCTCTCTTCACTCTTTAGCACTACTTCTATTAAAAAGTATTTCAATGTATAATAAATAGTTTAAAAAGCCTTTTTGAAAGCTTCACTGACAAAACCATAAAGTGAAAGTATTAGATATTCTAAGTGAAGTTAAAAATATCTTTACAAGATTTGAGAAAAATCAAAAGAGCACATATACTTTTGAAAAATTAATATTTCTGAGTGAATATTCCCATGACTATATTAAAAATTTATTAGAAAAGATTTCTTTATATGTAATTCCAAAATATTTATTTAAATAAATAGAAATACACTGTTAAAATTTTTTAGAAGTTTGTTGTTAGGTTTTTTTAATAGAAATGGAATTTAGACCTAGGGGAAAGAATCCTTCCTTATCATCCTAATTCAGGTCATCATTGTCCAGATTATGATATCAGCCATCTCTCCTTGTCTCCAGTGCTTAGCATGGTGCCTGGCACATAGTTAGGCACATAACAAATCTTTATTATCGATTGATTGATTATTGATTATCTCTAGACTCTTTTATCCATCCTACATGAATGAATGAATGGAAAAAGCAAATTATTAGCTGTTTACTATGTGCCAAACTCTGTGTGAAACTCTGGGAATACAAATAGAAAAAGCTAGATAGTTCTTGCTTTCAGGGAGGTTACACTATAATGGAGAGAACATAGAAAAGAGAATTGAGCTGCAGAGCAAAAGAAAAAGTCCAGCAACAGGGCTTCTAGCCAGGACCACTGGTTCATAGGATACACAAGCAAGTGAGACATCAGTGCCCAGGAGCTGGAGAACATAAAGAGAGGGAACAGTCCATTGGGGGTGGGGGAGGGCAAAGTGGTCAAGTTTAATGGTCCTCCATCTCACTGGAAGGGTCCTCACTCATCCAGTTAATGTGACCAGCCATGTCACTCTTCCTTTTCCCTTCTCCCTAACCCTCATGAAGTCCAGATGGTTAGAAGAGGGAAGGCAAGAGAATAGGGTGGCCCTGCTAAAGGTGCATCTTCTGGGCTCAGCACCCCTGACTGCTCCCACAGCATTTTCCTAATACACAGGTCTGCTCATATAATTTTTCAAATCAGAATCCTTCAGTGGCTCCTCGTTCCTTACCTGAAATGCCCTATTCCTTATATACATAGGAGGATTTTGGTTTAGTGTATATACCCCTTTGGTCTGAGAGACAAGGATGAAACAAGCAAGATTTTCCTTCTCTGATTTTTTCTCAAATTCAAAAGATTGAATAGCATAAAAGACTCAATTATATATTCAAGTAACCTTTAATTAAATTCTGATCTGTAAAGTATTTTAGTATAAATAATTATACTACAGTGAACAAGCTTTAAAATTTGAGTATGTGCTTAACCTACATGTTAATTTCAAATTTTACAATGTAATATAATTAAAAAAAACTTTTTCAGCATATTTAACAAAATATGATAACATATTTTTGAATGAGTTATCTGATCACTAATCTAAGTCTTAACTTTTTTCTAGTTGCACAGCAGGAGGCTGAAATGGTCAAAGATTTCAATGGATCGCTCACAGCAACTGGAACACGTAGAAATCCACTGGTTTTTAGCACTTCCTCAGCAATGCAAGATACAATGGCATCTGCCACCGATCAATTTATCAATGCTGCTAGAGTGTCTATGAGAATGCAGAAAGTGAAACAGAAACTTGAATCAGTCACGGTATGTCAGACCCTAATAGTTAAGAAGTTGTCATATTTATAAGATGTTTAATATGCCTGTATCATTATTTCATTCCTTAAAGCTACATATATATAGATACACACATACACATATGTATGTGTGTGCATGTGTATATAGATAGATAAATACATCAATATAAACACTTTGAATTTATACTGGAATTCAGCCAATATACTATGAAGGTGATAAGAGCCTTTTCTAGCTTAAATGATTCCCCTTTTATTGTCATAACTTTTTTCATCTCACCACATAATAATTGGTACTAAGCCATGGAGAAGAAATGCAGTGACAAGATGACAGTACTGAGTGTGCATATGGCTTCATGTGCTTCTCACAATAGCTCCAGACATCTCCAAGGATCCATAGGTCATATGTCAGGTATGATTGCTTGTACTGGTATAGGAGTCTACTCTTAATCATTCTGGAAAGTCGATCCTAAAGAATACTCTAGTATTGCAATCTGAGTTTGAAAATCTGAATGCATAATTAAATATTTTATGTTTATCTTTTGGTTGTTCAGTTGTTTCAGTTGTATCTGACCCTTTGGGGACCCCATTTGAGTTTTTCTTGGCAAAGATACTGGAGCAGTTTGCCATTTCTTTCTCTAATTCATTTTACAGATGAGGAAATTGAGGCAAACAGGAGTAAGTGACTTGCCCAGGGTCACACAAGTAATAATAAGTAGCTAAGGCTGAATTTGAACTCGAGTCTTCCTGACTCTGGGCCTGGCACTCTACCTACTGTGCCACCTAGCAGCCCCAGCTCATATTACAGATGAGGAAACTGAGGCACACGGGGTTACCCTAGGTCACACAGTTCGTAAGTGTCCAAAGCTGAATTTGAACTCTGGTCTTCCAGACTCCAGTTCTGGTGCTCTATCCACTGTGCCACCTAGCTGCCCATATTTACATTTAAGCAATACTTTATAAAGAAGTATCATACTTGATCTCTAATCAGCCCAAATGAGTTAGGCAGCATAGTTTTTATACTATTCATTTTACAGATGGGAAAAATGAACCTCAGAGTGGTTCGGTGACTTGCCACGGGTCTACAATTTAAACCCCAGTTTTCTGTGAAGAAATCTGATTATCTTTGTGAACCATCATTTTAAAAATAGGATTATATGTATATTAATATGCATATATTTATTAATAAACTTATATTTTAGGACATGATAGTTAAAAAGCATTTTCACCTACATTATTCTCTATGTAGGTTACCAGCAACCATTTTATCTTAGAACTGTCTAGATGCAGAACTCCTGTTTATAACCCTAACTCTTATTTGAAAAACACTAGGCAGCTGACTCTCCTGTGAGTCATAGGATCATAGATTTAGAGCTGGAAGCAATCCAGAGGACATCTAGTAAAAACCCCATTGAGGAAAAAATTCAAGCTCGGAGAGGTTGAGTAATTTTCTGAAGATCACCCAGTGAATATGTATTAGAAACAGGATTTGGAGTCAGGAAGACTTGGGTCCTCTATACTACATTGAGGCATCTCATTCCATTTTCTTTACTTCTCTTTTAAAGAATACAATGTATAGAAGAGAAGTGTTACAAAATCAAATAGATTTTAGCTAAAATATTTCTTCTTAGAATGTAGACTAGAGTTATAGGGTCTGCTGAAAAGAAAAGATCAACAAAAGAGTACAGGTTTCTTAATAGTTTAGTCTAGGAAGAAGTTCAGAGGCCAAGCCTCCCAAACAAAAGAGAGCACCCCTCTTCCACACACCTCCCAAGGGGCATCTGGTCTGAATACTTTCAGTGAGATGATTCTTAACCATCTTATGAAGCACACCATTTTGTTTTTAAATGGTTGTGGTTAGAAAGTTTTGTATAATACCCTGAGTTTAAAAAAAAATCTACCTTTCTATTAATTTTTTATGAATATCTTTGGTCCTGATTCTCCCAATTCTCAGCTCTTTTAAAATTAAAAAGAACTCCTTTTTAACAAGCAAAGCAAATTTACACATTGATGGTGTCTGAAAATGTACATCTTATTCTACTTCTCTGTTAAGAGGTAGGACATATTTCATCACTTATCCTTAACTGTGGTTGGACAGTACATTGATCAGAGTTCTTAAGTCTTTCATGGTTGTTTTTCTTTATGACACTGTAGTCACTCCTGTTTCAGTTCCCCTCACTCTGTATCAGTTCATACAAACCTCCCAGATTTCTTTAAATCCACTCCTTTCATTTTTTTCATGTTGCAGTAGTAGTAGCCTATTAAAGTCATATGCCATAATTTATTCAGCCATTCCTCAGTTGATTAGCTCTTCCTTGGTTTCCAATTTTTTGCTGCAGCAACAAGTACTGATTATTGTATATATGAGCCCTGTCTTTTTATGTTTTTTATCTGTTTGGAGTGTAAGTCATAATGGTGGTATCACTAAATTAAAAAGGTATTCATAGTTTAGTGACTTTGGGTGTATAATTCCAGATTGCATTTCATAATGATTGTGCCATAGTTCATAGCTCCACCAACACTGCTTTAGTGTGCCTGACATCCCATATTTCCTCCAGAAATTGTCATTTGCATTGTTTGTCATTTTTACCCATCTGATGGATATTAGAAGGAATTTCAGAGCTGCTTTAATTTCCATTTCTCTTCTTACTAGTGAATTGGGATACTTTTGATAGTTGTTAATATTTTGTATTTCTCATTTTAAGAATTGCCTGTCCGTATTCTTTGACCATGTATATATTGAGGAATGACTTTTATTCTTACATACTTGAATCACTTTCTTATATGTCTTGGGTATCAGACTTTCATCAGATAAATTTCCTGCCAAGAATTTTCCCAGTTCATTGTTTCCATCCTTAAACTATCTACCTTGATTTTGTGCAATGACTTTTCAATTTTACATGATTAAAATTGTGAATTGACATGATTGTTAATATCTTTCTTTTCTTTTGAAAATGGTTTATGTTCTTTGACCATTTATCTTTGGGAGAATGGAAGATCTATCCATCTCTGTGCTAATAGTACTAATATTTGATTAGTGTTCATTTGTGGCAATGCAGTAACACACTGTGTAGCTCTCCTGTGACAGACTTTTGGAAGATGATGGACAAGAACCACAGAAGATGGACAGGCATGAATGAGTTGTGATATGCATTTGGGGGTGGAGGAAGCTCCCAACTGATGAGACTAGTTTTGTTTCTCTCTTTCAGAGTCTAGGGGCAGAGAGGCAGTCAGGGAAGATGCAGGACCTTTATTTGAGGCACATAGAATAATGGTGATGGAGAACAAGTGCTTACTATATGCAGATGTATGAAGTACTGAGTATGCAAAGAAAGGGGCAAGAGAGTCCCTGCTTTCCAGTAGCTCACAGTCTAACAGAGAGACATGCAACAGCTATATACAGAGAAAAACTGGAAATAACCAACAGAGAGGAGGGGGATCAGCAAAAGCTTCCTCTGGAAGACAGGATTTTATCCAGGATTTGAAGGAAGTTAGGGGAGTCAGAGGTGCAAAAGGAAGATGTCTCAGGCATACAGGATGGTTAGTGAAAAGTATTCAACTTTTATTTTGCTTCTGTTTTCTCTATCTAGGAGAATGGTCTTTAGATCAAAATGGATAGAACTCAGTGATTAATAGAGAACTGATACCCAAGGTACAGAACAGTGTCAATGCTGTTAAGTTTAGTCATTAAGAAAAGAGAGCCTACACAGTGATTTTATAGGGCTACTGTGGCTTAATCATACCATGCTATCATTTCTTTTTTGTTTCCATGATTGTTAGGCTAAGGTAGATCAAAAGAATTCTAAAGATATTGCATCCCTGCATATTGACAAAGTGTTTGATAGAATTTTGCATAGTCTTGTGGAAAAACCACTTATTAAACTCTCGTTGCTTTATTGATAGATTATAGTATAGTTAGGTGGTTTTAGAACTATTTAAATGACTGTGATTCAGACTTTAATTCTTGAATTTCAACTTGGAAATAGGTCTGTGATGAGGTGTGTCAGGGGTATGTACTTAGCTCTAGGTTATTTAACATTTTTGTGAATGATTTGGTTTGAAGTCACTGTAAGGAGTCATGCTTATCACATTTTCAGGTTACATGAAGTTGGGAGTTATAGTTTAACACGTAGTATAGACTTCAAAAAGATTTTGGCAGACTAGAACACTGCGGCAGATTGAATAAGATGATGCTTAATAAGGACTTGAATTCAAAGATTCAATTTCTTATGTACAAGATGGGGGAAGTATCTATACAGTCGTTTGTAAAAGATCTGAGGGTTTTTAGCAAACTAATAGGCTCAGCATGATTCAACAGTGTTATATGGTGATCAAGAAAAGCTGATGTCATCTTAAACTGCATTAAAAGGCAAGTGTACAGGAAATGATAGTCAAGGACACCATGCTTTGGTCAAACAAAGAAATCAAAAAATATTTATTTAGTATCCACTATTTGCCAGGCTTCATGCTAAGTACTGGACCATGTATAGAGTATTGTGTTGTATTATGTTTAGTATAGATATACTTAAAGACAGTCTGTCTTCTTTGTAGCAGAGCAGTTATAAAACTCCCAGAAGCACCTAGAACAGGGCCATGAGGGTGGTAAAGGAACTCTAAATTATGCCTTGTGGGGATTTGTTGAAGGAAATAGAGATGTTTAGCCTGGAATAAAGAAGACCTTGGGACGTAAGGGGTGGGGAATATATTAGCTGCTCTTTCATTATCTGAAGGTCTGGCAGGTAGAGAACTTGCAGCCTTGAGGCCACATGTGGTCCTGTAGGTCCTCAAGTGTAGTTCTTTGACAGAATCCAAACTTCACAGAACAGATCCCCTTAACAGAAGGATTTCTTCTGTAAAAGTTGGACTCTGTCAAAAGGCCGCGCCCAAGGACCTACAAGGCAACACATGACCTTCAGGCTGTTGGTTCCCCCAGCTGGTAAGAGACTGATGAGAGAGTATGCTTCTTTTGCTTGGCTTCGGAGGACAGTCATTGAAAACGGCAGAAAGGCAAATACAAGTCTGAACCGTTTAAGTTAAAATTTTTTTCAATATGTTTATGTAGCCTCCTTTTTAATATGTATTTCAGTATTTTTGCATTGATATTGCTTGTTTTTCTGCTTTGTCTTTCCCTGACTTAAGTGTTAGGATCACCCTTACAAAATTTGATAGGATACCTCCTTTCTCTGTTTTCCAAAATTATTCATGTAATATGAGAATTAATTTTTCTTTGAATATCTGATAGAATTCATTTGTAAATCATTCTGGCCCATGAATTCTCTTCCCTCTTTGGGAATTCATTTGTAGCTTTTACCATTTGTTTTTCTGAGATTAGGTTATGTAAAGTAATTCTTGTTTTATTAATTTGGGTATTTTATATTTTTATAAATATTCATCCATTCATTTCAGTCATTATTTAAACTAATATCTGATTATAATTGTTAACTGTCCCTGCATCCATGGCATAAATCCCACTTGGTCAGAGTGAATGATTTTTTTGATAAATTGCTGTGACTTTTGTTTAAAATCTTTGAGTAAATATTTATTAATGATATTGGCCTGTTCTATGTTTTATCTATTTCTAGGTAGAAGCTATTAGTATTATATTTATCCCGTAAAGGGATTCTGGCAGGATGCTTTCCTTCTTAATTTTTGAGAATAACTGATGAAGTAAGAGTACTAAGTTACTCATAAAATTTGATGGGATTCTCCTTGAAATCCATCAGGAACTTGTTGTATTACAGATGTAAGAACTTACTTACCTTCCTGTGACCGAACTTTTTAAGATCTGTCTTTGGTCTTCTAAAAGTCTGAGCATTTTGTGTTTTGTAAGATACTCCCTTTTTCTTGTTGTTCATAGTTTTGTTAGCAAATAGTTGTGTGTAATAGGTTCTGATTATTCTTTTTGTTGCTTCTGTTCTTATTGTGATTTCCTACTCATTTCTTATTTTATTTATTTGATATTCTTCCCTTTTTTAAAAAATCGGATTAGCTAATGGTTTATCAAGTTTATTAGAATTTTTAAAGAAACAGTTTTTATTTTTTGTTTATTGTTTCTATGGAATCTTTTTCTAATTTGTATTTTTCAGCTCCAGTTAAAAAAAATTTCTGTGTTCATTTTAATTTTCTTGGCTTTCTTAATTTTTAAAATGCATTTTCAATTCATTTTCAATTTCATTCAGTCCATCCTCTTTTTCTGTTTTGTTAAAGTATAAGATATGGTTAATATAGATAATCTATGTTGTCAATGTTGGTATTATATAATTGCAATTAATATATTTTAGATTGTGTAGTAATTAATATTATAGATATTAGATTATATTTAAATTATATAGTAATATTTCTATATAATATTAGTGTATTACTATAATAATGTACTAGTGTGTTACTAATAATAATGTACTAGCATATTACTATATAATGTTTCATTATATAGTAATTAATATATTTTAGATAATAATCATTTTTCTGATGTAGAGATAAGATTTTTCCCTTGAGGACTGCTTTAGCTGAATCCCAGAAATTTTGGTGCATTGTTTCATCATTATTTTCTTTCACGTAATTATCAATTTTTTCTACTATTTGTTCTTTGATCCACTTATTACTTAATGTTTCTTTGTTAATTCTTTGTTTAGATCTGTATCTTTTGTTTGTGGTCCCTGAACCAAAACCAATTTTAATTACACTATGGTTTGTAAAAAATATTTTTACTATTTCTGCCATTTCCTATTTGTTTGCAATATCTCTGTGCCCTAATATGTGATCAGTTTTTTGTAAGCATTTCATGTGATCCTGCAAAATATGAATATTCTTTTGCAGTTCCTTTCAGAAGACACCATAAATTTTTTAACTCTTAATTTCTCCAGCAATTTGTTTAGTTTCTTATTTTCCCTCTTGTTACTATTACACATGTACAAAGCTGAGAGGCGGATATTGATGTTTACAGTTACTATTGTCTTGCTTTAGATTAGCTAATATCTTTAGCTCAGATATTTTATGATTGTGAATGCTCAGGCATTTGGAACATAAAAGTTTATTACTGATATTGTTTTATTGTCTATGGTTCCTTTTGGCATCGTAAATTTCTTTGTTCCATTTTATTTTTGAATGTTAATTTTTTTCTTTGTTAGCATGATTGCAACTTCTATTTTTTTATTTACTTGATAAAAGTAATTTTTTTTGCATTTCTTCAGTTTTATTTTGTATATGGCTTTGTTTATTAAATGTGTTTCTTGTAAGCAACAGATTGCCAGGTTATGTTTTCTTTTCCAACCTGTCACTGTCAACCATCCACATTTAAAGTTATAGAAGTTAGTTTTCTAACTTTGTCCTGTTTGTCTCTAATACTGGATTTTTTCAAGTTGTTTTTTCTTTTCTTAGTGCTATGTTCCTTCAATATCTTTAGCTTACTATTTTCTAAAGATAGCTCTATTCTCATTGGCTCTCTTCCCTTTGCCTCCATTTCCTCCCCTATTTTGTTACCCTTTCTCTTTGGAGTTATGTTTATTCATTCCTTTGTCTTTCTTGCTTTTATTTGGTTATTTAATCTTACCCCTTTTTTCCTCTGTTAGTCAGATCCTCCCTTCCCCTTCAACTCGTCCTGTTCACAAGCCTTTTATATTTTGTTTTTACACTCCTTTCCAAAGTTGATTTCTCTCACTCTCTTCATTATTTATTCTTTCTTTCTGCCTGTTATTCTCTGGCTCATGACTCCTTTTGTCTAGACTATGTTTTCTATATATCTCATGGAACTGAAACTTCTAAGGTCTCCATTCTGGTTTGTCCTCCCTGCGCACTTATAGTTCTAGCGTACACAGCTTCCATTGTGCCTCTTTCCCAGAAGAAGGCCAGTTCTTGTAGGTGAAGAGACCAACCCTGTGGGGACCCTCCCCACTACTACATCCCTGATTATACACTTTACATAACTACCTTCTTTTCTCCATTTGCCTCAAAATCTCCACCTTTTAGCCATAACTCAACTACACAGCATCTTCTGGGATAAATAATTACACAGACTGGCACTCCATTTGCTCTTGATGCTATAATGCTGCATCACTTGTTACCTTAGAGTCACTTGACAATTTATCAGTTTTAGTCACACTTATTCAATCATTAAAAAGCTAGGTATTCTGTTGACCCCTCCAGATCTTAAATATTAATATCCTAAAAAATAGGTTCTTTCATTCTCTTCTTTGGCCTTGGTCATGTGTCTTCTGGACCTCAGTTTCCCTATCCATAAGATAAGGAGATAAAATTAGGTTTGGTATGGTCATTTCCAGCTCTGGAATTCTATTATTATGTAATGTGGGAGTAATGTGAATAAAGCTACCTTATTTTCTATTTACTTCACTTATTTTGGAAAAATAGGAGTCTAAGGTCTGAAAGATCATGACACACAGTTGTCCGTATTCATCTTTGACAGAAAGAACCAAAAAAAATCATTTTGTCAACATATCTAGAAGGTAATCATGTTCTCATGTAAACTGAGAGTTGGTAAAATTCCTTGTAGATTTAAAAATGTATACTATAACTTAAAATGCACAGCTTTCCAGATCACAGAACCTTAGTAGCTGAATTAGTATAGTAGAATATATTTTTCAACATACAGAAAAAAGAAATTATTCTTTCAAGAAAACAGTTTCCTTCTCTTGCCTCAGAGTGGGAGTTTCTACCTGTTGCACAGCAAAATGACTCCAACTGCCCAGAAACCAGACAGCAGTTTGAAGGTGGAAATAAGTCCTAGTTTATCTCCTTTATGTTGTCCTTCTTTTCTTCCTTGAACTTGACAGTCTGGACCACCCGTCTTAGCAAGCATGCCTTCTTTCCCCCAGCCCTGCTCTGCAACTGTCATTACCAGCGAATGAAAGCATGAGAGGAAAACTCAATTCTGCACCAAGAAAAACAAATGAGTTATACAAGCAAAGAGAGAATGAAAAATGTACAATTAATATTTTAGAAGAAAAGGAAACCGAATGCCAAGCTTAACTCAAATGCATTGTTCCCTTTAGCTTTTAGGTCGTGTCTGTTACCCTCTCCTGCTTCCCCTCCCCCTACCTGTGTTTCAGAGGATCTTTTTGCCTCAGGATAAAGTACTTAGAGTAAACCTTTGAAAAAGAATCTCTTTTCTGTTTACCTCAAGAGTATAGGCATGACTTTAAGAATGTTATCTTGGGAATTAAAAAGCTTCGCTAAAATTTATCCATTTTCTACCTTAGGTGATCTTTCTTCTAAGGTCTACACATTTGTTGTGTGGGACACAACACATGGGGCAGCTAGGCAGGAGTCAGGAGGACCTGAGTTCCAATCTCATCTCAGACACTTGACATTCACTAGCTGTGTGACCTTGGGCAAGTCACTTAACCCCAATTGCCTCATCCTGGGTCATCTCCAGTCATCCTGATGCATATCTGGTCACTGGATTCAGATGGCTCTGGAGGAGAAGTGAGGCTGCACAGCCCTCCCTCACTCAAAACAAAGTCAAGTAAGTGCAAGTCATGTCATCATTTCTCTGATGGCATGGTCTTCTTTGTCAACAAAGGACAAACACATGCACATTTGTTGTCCAGATTTAATCAGTTTCATTCAGATAGTGGCAGTAGCCTTTTTTGTTGTTTTTTTATATTTAAGAGAAACCAAGTGTTTTGAATTCTGTCTTTTTGTCCCCCAGGAATTCAATTACTGTTTTTTCCTGTAGTGATTTAGCTTCCAATAGATAGTAAGCTTTTTTTCATTTTGTAAATTACAACTAATATTTTTTAACACAACACAATTCTTGCTTTGGTAATTTCCATAAAAAGTATAATTTTTGCATAAGATGTAAAGCTACTCCAGAATATAATAAAAGCCATATGATGTAGTCGAAATAGCACTTAATTAAGAGTCAGGCGGCCTGCATTTTCACCTTGACTTTGACGCTAGCTATGATCTAAGTTTCTAGGCCTCAGTGTTCTCTGTTATAAAATGAGAAAATTTAAATGAACTCTCAAGCTTCTTTTATCTGCTAATAGTTAACGATTCTGATAATTCAGTTTAGCAAATATCTGCTGAATATGTTATAACTTGTGTCATAGATCAATAGTGTGAATGGTCTGCATCATTCCCAAGGATTGTTTCAGTCAAATTAAAATGTAATTGTTAAATATTTAACAAAATAAATAGAAATACCACAAAATTTAGATAATGCTAATAGACAGTTTTCTGAATCAGTATGAGGCCAGCAAAGATCCTTATGAATGGTTTAGTGGCTTCTATTTCTATTTGAGCTTGACATCACTGTTGTAGGTGATGCAAAGAGGTATAAAACATGTTACCTGCTCTCTGAACTTAAAATGCAGTAGTAACTATAAATAATGTCATTTCAATATCCAGTGGAGAGGATGACTTTGTCTTTTGATATGTATTCCTAATAGGGGAATATCTGGTTCAAAGATTATGGACATTTTAGGTGAGATAGATGAGTGTGCTACCACGAAGGTCACTATCATCTGTCAGAATCATGAACTCAATTATTATTTTTATTTTTTAGTTAATTTATTTATTTTCCCCAGTTACATGTAAAAACAATTTTTAATATTCGATTATAAAACTTGGAGTTCCAAATTCTCTCCCTTGCTCCCTCCCCATGACCCCCACCCCATTAAGAATGCAAGCAGTTCAATATAGGTTAAACATATTTAGTCATGCAAAATATAATAGTTATGTTGTGAAAGAAAACATAGACAAAAAAACTCCAGAAAAATAAAGTAAAAGCGTATGCTTCAATCTGTATTCAGACACCATCAGTTCTTTCTCTGAGGATGGATAGCATTTTTTATCATAAGTCCTTCAAAGTTGTATTGCTAAGGCTATCTAAGTCATTCACAGTTGATCGTCTTACAGTATTGCTATTGCTTTGTACAGAGTACATTTCACTTTGCTTCAGCCCATGCAAGTCTTTCCAGGATTTTTCTGAGAGCATCCTGCTCATCATTTCGTATAGTACAATAGTAATCCATCATAATCACATGCGACAACTTGTTCAACCATTCCCCAGTTGATGGGCATCTCCTCAGTTTCTAATTTTTTGCCCCCAGAAAATAGTTGCTGCAAATATTTTTGTACATATAGATCCTTTTCCTTTTTGTTTTTTTTCTGTCTTTTGGAATGCAGACTTAGTAGTGCTGTTGCTAAATCAAAGGGTATACGTGGTTTTATAGCCCTTTGGGCATAGTTCCAAATTCCTCTACAGAATATTTGAATCAGATGAAGGTAATTCTTAGCAAACAGAGTTCAGATATTATGGTAATGGAATACCTGACATTTTATGATTTTAAACAACAATTTTTGGACACTTTTTTTCAAACATTTTTGGATCTATTTAGAACAAAACTTCATTTCTGTTTTTGCAACTTATATCCTTCTACAACTCTTAGAAAACAGTGCATATTATTTAAAAAATGGATCTTGGAAAAAGATAATATTGCATATACTTATTTCACCTAGATGAACTTTAACTTCTGATGTTAACATTTAAAGTTTTCAATACTTTATGTAAATGAAATATGGACATTTTTCTCTCTATTAAAGTCCTACTTGTATTTGTTCTTGTGCCAGAAAGGTGACAACCCTGGGTTCTTGAAAACTATGCCAAGGGGAGTATTGCTTTGTCAGGTGCTGCCCAGCTAGAATGGCCTATAGTGCACCTCGAGTGTACTCCGTCCCTGTCACTGAAGGACCAACATAGATGAGGTCAGAGAGCTTCCATCACCAGATTTACTACCTCTATCTTACTACCCCTGGCTTTCTTAAAGATTTAGCTCAAGCACCATCTTCTGCAAGAGTTCTGTCCTGGTCCTTTCTTCCTTTCCAAGATTATCTTGTATCTGATCTGTCTATATGCTTTCTATATACCTTTCTATGCCTTTATGTTTTCTATACCTATATGCAACATGTTTATATATGTATATATGTATGTGTATGTATATGTGTATATGTGTGTGTGTGTGTGTGTGTATATACATATTGTAGCTCCCCCTTCAGAATGTAAATTACTTACAGGCAAGAACTGTTGGGTTTTTTTTTTGTCTTCTCAGAACTAAATGTACCTGTTCCTTAAGAAATACTTGTTGATCACACCAAGTGATCTTTTTACAAAAAAATTTTTTACCATAGCAATTCATAAAGGTTAATAAGCTGTGACTTCAAAGAATTTTGTCAACTTTAAATTCATACTATGACCTAGTTACTGCCTAGATTCTATGCTCTATAAATGATTTTTTCCTCTTTGTGCCAGGTAACTAAATGGAATTATTTTGTTTTTTATCCATGTATGTATTTCTTGTTCAGTTTTCTAAGGTAAAAATATTGGAATCACCTTTTGCTCTTCTTTCTCTTTCACCCTTTTATCTAATCTTTGATCAAGTCTTGTCATTTATTCCTTTGAAGTCTACATTTTGATAAGCATTTCCTTCTTCAATCCTGCCCTTGCCACCCAATGCATTCCTTTAGTCATCTCATGCTGTGACTATACTATGATAAACTGAATGCTTTGCTTTCAGTCCCTGTTGCCTATCATGTGTGCCAGATGAGTCTTCCTAAACTAACATTCTCATGTCACTCCCTTGACCAGAAGCCAATGGCAGTATCAAGTCCAATCTCCTCTGGTTGGCTTTCCAGACACTTGACTATATTGCCTCTCCCTACGTAATCCACCTTATTTCAGATTATTCCTAGCATAGTGTCTGCTATAGTCAGCTCTTTCATATACCTTTGATTATGTTATGTTACTCCTCTTATCTCTGTACTCCTCTCACCACCCCATCCCCAACACACATACAAATACAGAATGCTCTTTCTCTCCACTTACCTAGAGTCCATCCATACTTCCCAGCTCATCTTGAGTTCCACCTTTTCCTTGAAATCCTCCCTCGTCCAAGCTCTTCTGGATCTGTCAGTACCATATAATTTAGCACTTTATTATTGCTTAATTCCTTCCTTTTTGCAACTTTCCTTGAGAGTACCAAATTTTATCACTCTAAATTTTATATATTTCATAGTTTTAAATGCATCCAAAGTTTTAGTAAATTGTTGTTTGCAAATTGCTCATTTTAACTTAAGATCATAGCAACTAGGTTGAAGGACAAGAAAACTAAGCCTTGAGAGTCAGGATCTCTTGCTGAGTAAAGATCAAGTCAATGTATTTCTTGTAGTGACTTTGAGTGTGTTTGTAGTGGTTATTGATGAGGACGGTGACGATGTTATTAAAGTGTCACAAATTACACCCACCCAAGCCCACTGTTGTTGATGATGACAGAATCGGTTTTTTCCCTCACACATGTGGCCAGAAGCAAAAATGACTTAGACTGTGGGACTACACACCAGTCCTCCGATGGGGATTAGGAGACCAAGCAGATGATGGATTTTTATTTTCCCAAAGGTGTATAAGGAATTTTAAAAATAAATGTAGAAAATCATAATATTGCTATTACAAATTTTAATCATGGTCAAAGCTGTAAAAATTAATCTTTTGAACTTGAATTGCATAAAACAATTACTCTCTAGAGTGGCTTAGTAAACTATTGAAATACATATATTTAATATATGTATGTATGCATGTATATAAATATATATGTGCATATATAAGTTTCGATCTCTGTCCTCATCAATATGGATAAATGATACATATTTCATTACTTTCATATCTTCTTATCATTTTGGGAAAGTAACTTACACTACTCCCAGGTCTCAGTTTCCTTATTTGTAAAATGAGCTTAAACTAAATAACTTTTAAGATCTTCTACAACTCTAAATCTAAGGTCCTGTGATCCTGGACAATTTTGTCCATGCCATCCTATAAGTTCTTAGGAGATCTACATAATGTGCAGAAGATCTTCCTCATGGTATTTTAATGTCCCCTAGTTAAAGCACTCAAAGTATCTGTCTATTAACCTTTAATCTCACTGCATGTTTGGTTCCCCTCTCTTATCTAATCATACATTTCTTGTATATCATTTATATTACTTGTGCATGCATCACCATTAGTAATATGCTGTAGATGCTAGACATTACAAGGAAGAATTCAGAAAGAAAATGAATATAAAGGATATCATTCAAGAAATATGAGTGAGGCAAAACAACTAAAAAAGCTATCAGTAGTCTATATGCTGTATGCTAGACATATCAAGAGAAAAGAAGGAACCAACACTTAGTGTAATATTGCCCTTGTGGCAAGTTTATGGGATATCACTTGTAAGAATTTCACAGGAACATGGGCAGGAAAAAGGGGGTTGCACTTTACATCTCTAGAAGGAAAATCCACATTGATGAGATCACAGATATGAATAACCTTCCGCAGACCCTACATATCTGTGAATTAGGGAACACCATCTTGTCCAAAGAATCAAAATTGTGGATACCCAAGTGCAATGGAAAGATATGTAATGTCTCCTCTCCTGACTTCATTTCTGATTCTCCAGACTTGTCCACCTCCATCCCTGAAGCCTTTTCACCCTAGAGATACCTTTATCCCTGTGGCTGACCACTTTGTCTCATTGACAAGTTCTTGCCTAGAACCTCCATTTGGAAACGTTCCTGGGCCATAGTTAAGTAAATAAGCCATAGCTTACTTTTCTCGCCTCGTTCCAGACTCTCTGGACTTCTTTCCTAAGGCCCTAGGACCTTCTCACCCTGTAGATAACTCTGCCACTGTGACCAGCCCCTTCCTCCCATTGGTGAGTTGCTGCTTCCTGGGATTTCTGTTTGAGTGAATGCCTGAGCCAGCCATGGTTCATGTGTCATCTCAGCAACATTCCTTCCTCTCTAGAGGGGGAGAAGGCAGGTGACCTTCTATCCCTTCCCCAGGTGTGTTGTCATTCCTTATTAAAATATGAACCCTTTGAGGTTTGGGACTCATGTTTTGTGCTTATAGTTATTTTATCAGTGCTTAGTACTGTTCCTGACATACTGGAAGTGCTCAATAAATGCTTGTTGACTGACTGCATGTGGTGAGTGTAAGACGCAGCACTGAAAATACAACTAGAAAAACGGGACAGTCAAATATTAAGGTTTTATGTTTATCCCTATTGAATTTTACCTTATTAAATTCATCAGAATGCTTTAGCTTCTTAGAATCTATTTGAATTCTAATTTAGTCATCTAGTGTATCATCTGCAAGTTTAATGAACCTGCCATCTATCCCTTTATCCAAGTCATTGATCAAAATGTTAAACAGCTTAAGGCTAACCACAGATTTCTGGGGTACTCCATTGGGGACCTCCTGCCATGTTAACATTGAACGTACTCAGTGCTCCACATGGGAAAGTAGAAATGGACTAGCCCAAGCGTATACCTAATGTGATTAGATAGATAGATAGATAGATAGATAGATAGATAGATAGATAGATAGATAGATCCACCTCTAGATAGTTATCTATACAAATACGTACCATTCTGATGGTGTTAAAATTTTGAGAATGCTAATGGATTGATTCTCAAGCCATTCTACTAGGATTTTTTTTTATAGGAGGAAGACCTAGAATACAACAGTTTCTGAGGATTAAAATTAATATCATACAGAAGTTAATAGGAAAGGAACAAGGAGGTTAAGAGCAGGCTGTAACATATAAACAATGAGGGCCTTCAAGGAAGAGTAAAGGTAAATGATGTCATCAAGGAGTTGTATGATGGTGGAGAAGATAGCCTGGCCACATGGAGAGAGGGAGAGATGACAGGAGAGAGATAGCACAGTGTTGGGGGCTTAGCAGATAGGGAACTGGAAGTAGAATCAGGAAGGCCTGGGTTCAGATCTTTAGTCATTAGCAATGTGATCCTAGGGAAATCATTATCACTTGCCTTAGTTTACTCTTCTGTAAGATTAGATGGTTGGGTTTGATGACCTCTCTCTCTCCTGTTTTCTAGCTCTGAATCTATGAATCTATGACCCTGAGCACATTGAATTAGCCCCTTCTGAAGAATTGGTCCATGGTACAGGCAGATAGGGATGAGGTATGATCTGCCTTTTTGCGTCATCAAAAAGATGATAGTATCAGTGCATTTGATATTAATATCTACACATATAATTGAGGGCTATTAAGGTACGAGAAAAGAACAGAGAGGCTTTTTAAAGCAGACCATATCTTTATCACTGCTTTCCTTAGAAGAGTGTAAGCTCCGTAAGAACAGTAATTGTTTTTTATTTTATCTTTGTACCTTCAACATCCAGCCATATAAAGGCCTGCCACAAACCCAGAGGGCTCTTAAATGCTTTGAATTGCCTTGAAATTACAGACACGTAATTGACTGAAAGGCATAGTTAATACAAGATTCCATTAGGTTTATTGTTTATTAATTACAAAAAAGCATTTGATTAAGTAAAGTGAAATGCTATTTTAAAGGCTCTTCTTTAATAAGAGTTGTTACCTATGCACCTGTCAGAATGATAGACAATTCCTTGAAAGATATAAAAACCAAGATAAATTTGTTCAAAACTGTGACTATTAGCATCTGTCAAAGCGCAATATCTGTCAAAGGGTGATATGTGCTCATTGAAGTTGCCACTATTATAAAGCAACTCCAGGAATGAGATCAAGTGGAAGAAGGATTTTTTAATAGATGGTAAGGACCTCCAGACATTCCTATTAACCAGATGACATTGTATTGATTTCATCAAATCTTAGAATATTGTGAAGACCCCCAGATTAGAGCAGTCTGTGATTACTCAAAGAGTTTTCCTATATAAGAAAAATCAAGGTGATGAAGCTTGTCTTTTGGCTAAACCATAATATACATTTAGATGGACAAAACAAATAGCTCATCCTCATGTGAGTACATGGTATCCCCAAAATCATAGTGCATTAACTTAAAACTGCACTAAGGCTTTAGGAACATCCTGTCTCTTGAACAGGTAGTACACATGGACAGTGACTTTACTCAGGATTCTGATATATCACTAGCAAAAACTAGAAGAAAGTGATAGAAGGAATTGATCAGAAAATCCAAAATTAAGAAGAAAGGACCATAATAGACTAGTGTTTGAGAAATTAAGTTCAAAATACAGTGAAGGATTTTAATATTCAAGAATTGCAAAAAAGTTAGATAATGTTATGACAATAGAATAAGATCCACATCTGATAAGCTATATCATAATGACTTTCAACTAAGTAAGTAATCTGAATTTAAAAAGCGTAGATGAAATTTATAGTGGAAATGAAAATGAAATGTTATAGCTAGTCAGAGCTGCAGAGGGGGGTAAAATTCTTAGCTATACAAAAAAGGAACAATTACAGAAGGAAAAATAGACATGAGAGGGCAGTAATATATTGACTGTCATTAAAAAATGCAGACAGTAATGGCAGCAGTTCGACAGTACTAGAATCACTGGACAGTGAAGAGAGGAGTGGCATCTCCATCTTCAGGCAGTAGTAGAGTGGCAGGTATTAAATTGGGAAAAAGTTTAACATGATAAAATTCAGTGCTGGCAAGTGTCTTGAGAACAGGTACACTATAAAACTAATAATGGATTTGTGAGTTACTATAATATTTTTAGAAAGAGTTCTGATATTATACAGTAAGAACTTTATGACCTTTCTATGAGTGAATGCTACTACTAGTACTAAGGATATTATTAATGGAAACAAAAATAAATTATCACTACATATTCATAGCATCATGTATAATAGTAAACAAATGGCAACAACCTGTGGTTCTAAATTTGATGAATACTGAAAAAACTGTAATTTGTGAACATAATATATTATTGTCACATAATAAACGTCATATATAAAGACTAAAAATAATATCAGATGACATATGTAGTGATGTGGGGTGAAAAAAATGCAGAATTAAAATTATAATAAACATGTTAATTGAACTATATAAATAATAATAGTATAATGATTACAACAAATCCACAATAAAATATACAGGAAAGAAAGTTTGCTGAAGAGGATATAGAATCTAACTGAACACTTTTAATGAATTTTGTAATTTTTAAAATATATTTTAAAATTTTTACGTAAATTTCTTTGTTTACATAATTTTAATGGCTAATACATTTAAATTTTAAGAAAAGGAAAAACAGTGTCATTTTCATCTTCCTACCCTCAAAACACACACATTTACACTCACTTAATCTGAATGATTATATAATGCATTTGGGGAAGGCTAGAAACTCCAACTGAAAGTCTTGCTTGAGCAATTGACCATCACAAAGAATTAACTACCCTTCCTTTTTACTTAAATTTTCTTCCTAAAATAAATATTTACCCCATCATTAGTGTATAAATTTTGACTACTACTCTGATCCCTCAATGAGTGGGTGTATGCTTTCATGAATGTGGGTACAGATGGTACACATCATTGCCTATCCCTGTGGATCTTTCCAACTCTTGCAACTTTGGTCTATGTTTTCATGATCTACATCCTTCATGAAAAATCTATCATACCCCAAACATGCTGTGAGGTTTTCATTTTTTAAAATAGATTTTATTCATATCTTTTTTTTAGAATGCCTAAATTTTTCCCCATATCCTCCCACTTCTCCCCAGAGAAGCATATTTTATTTTTTAAAAAAAAAGTATTTAAAAAAGAAAAGAAAAAGAGAAGGAAAAAAGCAGCAAGATGTACCTGTCTATCATGACAATATATGCTATATTCCTCCCACTCATGCAACTTTGCAAAGGAGATAAAATGAATATCTCTTCCTTGGGACCAAGTTTGTTCTTCATAATTTCACATCATTTGTTTTGGGTTTGTTTTTTTTTTTTACTTTTTTGTGGTAATTTTTTTATTTTTAAAAGAAATTCATTGTTTATTTGCTTTAGGGTTTCTGGTTTTGACATTCATTTTTTTTATTTTGATTTCCAAATTCTTTCCCTCCCTCTAGTCTCTCCCCTACCCAATGAGAAGGCAAGTGATATGTTATCAGTTATACATGTGAAGTCATACAAAGCATATTTCCATGTTAGCGATGTTGAAAAAAAGTAAGAAAAATCAAGAAAATTTAAAAGTATGCTTCATTCTACACTCAGAGCACATACTTTCCATCTCATTCTGGGTAACTTACTTTCTTTTCTGGACATATATCTCTTCCTCATTTTTTATTTTACTTCTTATGAACTATTTTTCATTGGTAATATATATTATATTTATGGTCATTATGAACCTCTTCCTTTTTCTTTGAGTGATCTGTAATTTTGATTCTTTGGAAATTGGTGCTCCATGATTCACAACCATATTTGTCTGTCTCTGGTTCTCTGAAAGAATATCAGTGTTAAAACAATGGTGCTTTGTTTCAGGAAAAAGCACCGTACATTTCTGAATGGGGCAGTCAAGAGAGTGCAGTGGACTGAGTGCCAGGCCATTGGTCAGGCAAACCTGAGTTTGATTCCAACCTTGGATAGTTATTAATTAGTATGACTCTAGGCAAATCATTTAACCCCATTTTACTCAGTTTCCTCATCTGTGAAATGACCTGGAGAAGAAAATGTCAAATAACTCTATTATTTTTGCCAAGAAAACCCCAAAATGGATCATGAGGAGTCAGACATGACTGAAAATGACTAAATAGCAACAACAAACATTTGCAAACATCAACTCCACCCACTCATATTTTTTAGATCTGGGTCCAGTTCATCTGGTCTCATCTGCAGTATATCTCTACATGCAGTGAGAGATTAGTTTTATGGGATATACATCCACTTGCATATCATAGACTGAACAATAAATATTCTTCCTCCATTTGATTTTTTCCTTGTACATAGTTTTTGAGTGATTGTAGATTTAATTTAGGGAGCTTTTTCAGGGTATGAAATGTGATGTAATCAACAAGTGTCATCCACAAAATGGAGCACCTGGAAGACCTCATCATCTTTCAGGAACCCCTCTTTTATTCGGTGGTCATTGATAAGAAGACTATCCCAATATACACCAAAATATTTATATTAGCACTTTTTGTGATAATAAAGAATAGGAAGCAAAGTAGATTCACAGTAATTGGGGAGTGACTAAACAAACTGATTGTAACAGAATGTTATTATACTTTAAGAGATAGTTACTATGATGATTATAGAGAAGCAAGGAAAGATTTACATAATCTGATACATGTGTGTCATTTTCTATCCTTTTTCTTTGTAATTGTCCTATACATTTTTTTAACTTAAAAAAGATACTAGACCTTCTTAAGGCCCAAATTCCTCAAAATTAGTCTAGGTTTGTAACTTCTGAATTGTTAAATTCGTCACTATAAGTTGAACGATCAGTAGCCACCAGCACTCATAAATTTTTCTCCTGTAGAAGACAAAGTATATTTGTGTTTTTTAATGGCTTATTTTATCAGAATATATGCTTATTGGAGTTTTTTCAATCCCAACTTTTTGACTCAGTTGTTGATGCACTAGCAATTTTGATTTTGATGTTGGTGGAATGCCACCCTGATGACCCCTTTCCCCACTAAAATACACTGCAGTGAGACAGCCAAAAGGGGAGACATCAGAATGAAGAGTGTCAGTGTTTGGTGGTTGTGACTCTGTGGAAACAGGACAGTTTTGGTAGGAAAGATGTGAAGCAAGGTTTGTATCCACTGCTGAACTGTTATAGTCACTCAAGACCTTTTAACCTGCTTATCACAGACTAACAGGATATAGAATATTGACAAGGGGAAGGAAGATAAATGAAAAAGAGAAGACTGTGTTCTGCCTTGGGCAGCAGATGTTCAGGAAACTTGTCCCCAGTAGCAATGATTGCTGTAATGATTATGACTCCAAGATTGCCAAATCTACTTAAATAGATGACAAGAATGAAGTAGGAGGTAAGGAAAAGTTGCAGCTTCTGTAGCATATCAAATCCTAACTCATTTTAGTCATCTTTATGCCAGCTTTAGCTATTTATTTGCAAGATTGTCAGACTACCAAATATATTAATTTTAAGATACTTCTTTCCTTTAAAAAACATGCATTCCTCTTCTAGTAATCTTTCATGAGTACAAGGACATAAAATTTTCTCCTTAGTGTAGTAACTAGCCCTATGCAAATGATGCAATTATATTTCATAAATGTTAGATATTGGGAGTAACACAAAACGCTGCAAGAGACTTTCATGATTATTTAGTCCAACTCTTTCATTTTACAAATTAGTAAACTGAGGCTCAGAAAGGTTGTGACTTTCCCAAGGTTATATAATTAGTGTCAGATCTAAGACATGAACTCAGTTCTTCTGACTCACAATGTACTGCTGCTTAATATTTGTGACAAAAGTCACATTGTTTTATTTCCAGGATCAGACTCTTCATTTCTCCCATGAGGTATCAGGCCAGATGTCTGACACCTGGAGAAAGAGCCCATTAGGGGTATGTTTCCCCCTTCTCTCATTCTTCCCTCTCTAGCCTCAGGAGAAAAAAGGTTCTCCCCTCCTTCTAAAGATAATCCTTCTTTTATCTCATTCTGTGTTACTTCCCCTGATTCCCACAATTATCCCTACCCTCTGTAATCTTAACTCTTTCTAACTGCATAGATTTCTTCCCTTGTACTCTGAAACATGAGCAGATTTAAGAAAACAGAGAAAAATCAACTTCACATACGCTTCCTATACCTTTTAAGTAGTGTTGAATCTTACTGTCCAAACATTGTCAAACACAATCAAATGTATCGTCTAATGTTGCTGCTCCTGTTTGTTATAACATCCATGTATTCCCTTCTTAATCCCCTATAATATGATTTTTATCACCACTGTTATGCTGAAACTTCTCTCTGGAAGATTATCAATCGTCTCCCTTCTTGCCAAACATAGGTGCCATTTCTCAGTCCTCATTTTCTCTGTCCTGATGCCATTGATGCCTACTTTCCCCTTGGCTTCTGTCTTGATTTTTTGGTTTTTTTCTTCCTCCATGTTCTTTTCTTTTTGCCTTTGAATATATTACCCCTTCTGTACCTATGAATGTCCATCAAGGCCTTGTCCTTGACCCTTTTTCATGTCTTCAGCAATCTTTTTGCACATAAATGCAAGATTTTCACCTCTAACCCTCCTTCTAGTTTCATATTTTCAACTATCTGAAGAATATTTCCACGTGTATTTTGTTATTATCTAAAAATTAGATTATCCAGAATTGTACTAAAAAATGTCATGACCTAGCCCACCTAACTGGCTCTGCCTTGTTTTTATTACTAGTGCTGTCAGTCCAAGCACTTACTAAGCTTATGCTATATTCAAGGGCCTGTACTTAATGCTGGGGAGATAAAACAGACACTGTTTCCAAAGAACTTACTTTCTACTAGGGGAATATATTAGGCATGCCAAACAAACATAGTCCAATAAAAATTGTTGAGAGAGCATTAACAATTTACAGAGAAGACCTACCCTAACTTAATGCTATCATCACACAACCCTAGATGATGTTTGGCTCCTTTCAACTGATTTCTCTTCAACTTATGACCAAAAACACTCCCAGATTCCCTCATCCCCATGATTCAGAATCCATGTGTCTTGAGGCAGAAGTCCTCTCCCATTCATATCTCTCTCCATGCTGTCCTTTCAATCCATTTAATCCTTCCCCTTTTATATTCCTATTTCCCTCACTCCTCTTCCCACTGCACCTTCTGTAACTCACATTGTACTCTAGAGAATCTCTGCATTATTTTTCAAAACAAATCCCCCTTTATCTCTTCAAACTGTTATTCCCTTATCCTTATAGTAATGGAAATCTGACTCCTCTCAAAAGACTTTGCATCTCTGTCCACACTGGGTAGGAGCATTGGGCACGCCTTTCTTCATACCTCCATAAACACTGGACCATGAGGAGGAATAGACACAGTCTTCCTCCTCACTATGAATTGTAGACTGTTCCTTTTCATCATCAGTCAGCAACTTCTTAAGTTCACTTCATTCATCTTTTTCTCATAGTCCAAAGAATCAAGTAGAAGTGGATCTCTGTGGGCCACATATTGACTTAAAAATGACAAGTTAAGATTTTAAGTGTTGTATTGTATTTTTATTTGTCTTGTTTAACCTTTCCCAATTACATCTTAATCTGGTTTGGGCCACACTTAGGAGTTTTGCACCTCTGATCTGGTCCACCTCTTTGTCACAATCATTTGCCAACTTTCAGATCATTCTTCTCCCTTTCTCAAGTTGCTCAGTCATCCTGATCACACTTCATACTTAAGGATTTCTATAAGATATACCAATTTCTCCTCAAACATCGTGGTTTCCCAGTTTATCAACCTCTACAAAATCCCCTGACTTTCATCTTGACTCTGTGTGAGTCACACAAAGGGATGGCCTCATATTTAATCTGACATCATCTGCAACATTTATCTTCATGATCCAGAAATCTGAAATTCCCCTCTCCTAATCAACATTAGCCTGTTCTTCATTCCCATCATAATTTCCATCACCTCCACTGTTTTATGTTCTCCTAAGCCATCAACCATTTTACCTTCCCTTCCTTCACAACCTTGACTCCATTAGTTTTTTTTTTAATCCTCTCTTTCTTTCACCAGTCATTAATCATACCAGTCACATTTTAATACATCTCAACCCTTGCTCACTCCCACCATCTCTCTTCTCTGCTCCCATAACTTATAAAAGTCATACCACTGCACTGCACCAGCTGGATTCTCTACAGATTTTTATCTTATCTCTCAATTCAGCCCCTATTGTTCCCTTGGAAATCCTTTTATTCTTTCCTGGTATTTTTTGATCATACTCTTCCAAACCTTTTTCTTCTCTCCCCATACACTCTGTGCTACTTCCTTTCCCCCTATCCTTTCATTAGAGAACATCAATCCCTACTTTACTGAAAAAGTAGTCATCTGTTGCATGCTATCTCTTCTTCCCATTATTACAAAAGACAGTAAACTGAAGAGATGTAGCATAAAGGTGAGTTTATAATCAGTAGAGCAAAAACTCCATAGGGTACAGTGTAAGAGTTTAGCAGAGGAAGATAGGCACTGAGGGAGTGGATAGGCATGTGGATACAGTTAGGATTTTTGCCACAAGAGATTATGATTCTGTATCATGAGGACAAAGGCTTGTACCTACCCATGCTTCCTAAATGATGGGGAATTACATGAGCCAGTCATCCTTGCAAGTCCTGCAAAGACTGCTTTGGACCTGAATTACTGTAATGGCCTTCTTGTTGATCCCTCTCTAGTCTTCCTTTCAGTGCTACATTATTCCTAAATCTGTGCAGTAGCAGTGAGCTATGACCCCAGAAGAACAGGGAGGGAAATAATGTTTTTGAGGGAAACACAATGATATTTGACATCTGTCAGATACTGAGTGAACTGCTAGCTTGAGGTACATTAGTTTCAACAGTAGAATCTACTCTTTTCCTTTTGTTGATGTCCCCAATATATTTGAGATACATTTCTGTTTACTTACTTTTTGGATACGCCAGCAACATCATGCATTTTATGCATGCATTCATATCTTTGCAAAGCTGAGTTTTCTACAGTTGCTGTAATAAAAGGCAAGTACCATGTGAAAGGCAGTGTAGAATACAAAATGAAAATGGCAGTATCCAATCTGTTTCTAATGTTTGAGAAGTCGTACAGTGCCAAATAGATGCATGTATCCCATTAATAAGTAACCATAATTGTTGAAGAATAAAATAAAAATATCCTTTTTCTTTTTGTTAATGTGCATTACTTTTTCAAAAGGCTGTTAAGTTGTTAGTTATTAACAAATACTTGTTAAGTTATTTGGGCCTAATTACTTCATAGCAAAAATGTTAGATTTTTTTTGTCGTCTAGGGGTCCTGTGAAAAAATTACCAAGAAACAAAAGGGCCAAGAAATGAATCAAGAAAGTTTGGGAACCAACCCCTGCATTATATTGCTAATGTGTGTCAGTTTCCTGTAGTCTTTCTGCATATAAGTCCAGTTTTGTTTTGTTTTTCTCCCTGGATGCCAAATCCCCTCATAATGTGACCCTATCCTACCTACCTCTCAGTATAATAAGATCATAGAGTTGGAAGGGATCATATGGGTCATCCAGCCTAATCCCCTCACTTTATGGATAAGAAAATGGAATTGGAGAAAACTTAAATGAATGATTCAGAAGCACACAGCAAGGGGCAGAAATATGGCTACCAAATGCCTTCTGACTCCAAGTAGAATACTTTTGTCAATATACCATAATGCTCCAGTGACTAAAGAAAGAGTGGTTTTTCAATTATCTTTACTTCCTCCATATGAATGGTAGAGAGCAAAAACTCCATTTTAAGTCCAGAATAACAATCTCAGAACTTCCACAAACTTCGTACATAATTCAGTCAGGTCAGTCTCTCCTTTGCCCTCTCCAACCTTATCTGAGAGTATCAGAGGAGTTAGTTCCTATTTTTCTAGTTTCTGAAATGCTCCTATTCTTCTCTGCCCATGTTTCCTGGTGTTTTTACTCTGCCCATTTCCTGTCTTTGGAGAAGCTTCCTAGGAACTACCCAATTTAACACTAAACTCTTCGGTGATCAGGAAAGTCCTTCTGTGTAACTTGGGATTTGGTCTAATGAAATTCTAAGGGATTTTAAAAGGTAGAGGGGTGGGGAGGGAGAGCTCTGTAGGCCAAGTAGACAAGTGGCACAAAGACTTGGAGATGGTGGGTGTAGAAGAGCAAGGGTTCCATTCTGGCTGTCTATGTGTGGAGGGGAGAAGACCTGAAAGGTGGGAATAGTTTATAAAGATCTTTACAAAACCATTTTAAATCGCTCATTAAAAAAAAAAAAAGCTCCATTTTGTCACTTTTCAATGTTGAGTTGTCTGATAATAATCAATTTGTAGCCACCTGTGACAACACAAGGTAACTACATCTTCATGAGAAGTAAATCATGTCAGACCAATTAATTTTCCTTCTGTGATAGTGACAAATCACATAGGCAATGATAGAGCTTATCCTGATTTTACTAAAGTTTTTTCCAAGATACACAGTACCTTAATCAGCTATGGGAATATGGTCTTAATTGTAGCATAGATAGATAGATAGATAGATAGATAGATAGATAGATAGATAGATAGATAGATAGATAGATAGATAGATAATCTGAATCAGAGAGAGTTGGAATGTTTTTCGGTATTAATTGGTCAAGAGATTGCAGGATTATTTAAAAAGCTTATTGCTGAAAGAAAATAGCAAAAATCAGAATGACTGAACATTTGGGAACTGTTTTTTATATAAAACAGGATGGAATTCTTCTTTTATCTGTCACAGTAGTCTTAGGAGTATAATATAAATAGCAATACACTCTTTTTTATATATAAAACACTTTCCTCACAAGAACTCCTTGAACAGACCCAAACAGCCTGTCCAAGTTCACACACCTACATCCAGTGGCCAGTTCAGAACCTGAGCGGGCCTCCCTGGGCCAGTCTCTATTACTTCTGCCACACCTTCCTGCCAACTTTGTGTACCCTTATTATACAATGTGATGGAGTAGAAGATGAAACTGACCAACAAAGTCAGGCTAGAGGTGAAGGAAGCTAGTCTGAATCAGTGAAGACAGACTAATTTTTAGCCTATCAAGTAAACTTGCACAAATAGGTGGCTGAGATAACCTGCTTCCCAAACTGTTTCCAGTGGAAGCCCATTAGTGGATAGCTGAAATTTATTTGCAATTGATCATATCTAGTAGATCTGTGGCTGATTTTCTTGTTCCATGCCTTCCTGCATTTTGGTGCCAGGTTCAGCTTCCTAAAGCAACATTAGCATTACATCACTGCTGAGAAAAAGAACTTTCAGTGAATTTGTATTGTGCAGACCCAGACTCTTCAGTCTGACAGATTGCCATTGCAGTGCCCATTGGACCCTACCTTTCCTTTTCTCAGTGCTCCTTTACATGACCAAACCCTTTGGTCTGGAGAATCTGATCTTCTCAGACTCTTTGTTCATTCCACTTCTCTGCCTTTATATCATTTACTTCACAGGGAGTGATCTTCCCATTCTAAATTTTATTATATACTTCATTTAATGAGTTCAGAATCAATCATCTCCAAAATTTTTTTTCAAATAACACCATTACTATACAGTTATACTTCCCTTATTTAAATTGTGTCAGTTCTTATGCATGGCATTTGTACTTCCTAAGATTCCTTGCAATTCTGCAAAGGTTCAGTCATTCCTCTTGAATTATATTTTCACAGTTCTAACAGGCACCTTGACTTTTCTATGTGGATGTCCAATCTGCATGTCATTCTTAGTATATTAAAGCTGCAGTTATGATGTTCCCTGCTAACTGTCCTCATCTCCCAAGCTTCCTGTTTCTATGCTACCACTGTCTTCTCCGTAACCCAGGTTTAAAATCTCAGAATCATTCTAAGCACTTCCCTTTCCCTCACCTTCCCTGTCCAATCACTTGCTAAGTCCAGTTGAGCCTATTGTCACCTGTCTTACTGTCTTCTGTCTTCTCTTTCTCATAAAATCCTCATCATTTTTTGCCTGGACTATCATAACAGTAGTTTTCTAATCATTCACCTTGTCTTCCCTACTTCACCAACACTAATATATCATCTACATAGCTTTCAAAATAATGTTTCTAAAATATAGGTCTGATAATGTTACTCACATGCTCAAAAGTCATCAGTGGTCCCCTGTTGTCTCTAGTTTAGAATACAGATTCCTATATTGGCATTCAAGAGTCCTCTCCTCTCCTCCCCTCTTTTCTCCTCTTCTCTTCTCTGTTTTCCTCTAGCCAGGAGGCAGAGATGAGGAGAGAGGGCATTTCAGGTATGAGAAGGAAGAAGTCAGAAGGTGTGGAGGCAGAGATGGCAAGTCATGTACAGAACAGTGAGGAGGTCAATGTTACTGGATCATAGTATATTAAGGGGAGGAAAACATAAGACTGGAAAGGTAAGAAGGGGTCAGTTTATGAAGGGCTTTAAAAGCCAAGCAGAGGTATTCATATTTGATAATGAAGGACAACCTGCTGGGCAGAGCTCTAAGCATGGAGTCAGGAGGACCTGAGTTTGAATCCCATCTCAGTCCCTTCCTACCTATGTGACTTAACAATTCATTTAACTTCTCTGAATCTCAGTTTCCTCATCTTTAAATTAGGGTCTTGGATTAGATGGTTTTAAAGGTCCCTTCCAGCTACAAATCTATGATTCTGTGACCAACAATTGACATGTTTAGAAACCAAATAATGAACCAACCAAATTCGGATGCACCAAAGCAAAGAATCTAATAAGTCTCTTCCTTTTGTGATTATGCCCAAATATAAACTGACATTATTTAAGATGTCTTTATTGTGATTAATATGACTAATGAGTGATCTTTATTATAGTAATATGGTAATTTGTTGGATTCCCTTGTACCAAACAAACACACAAACAAAAAGCCTTATTTGAGGACATGGATAAATGTTTTACAGGATGAAGGTGTGCATCATGGGAGGGAATGTCTCTTACAGCTTTACTCCTGACTCTGAACTCCCTCACCTCCTTTGGACATGCCTCTGCAGTCAACTCCTCTGATTTGTGAGTCCCTGCCCAGGACCACCATTTCATGAACTACCTAGGCCATCCATTCTCATTTCGGATCTCACTCCACACCTGATTCATCTATCTTTCCTCTGCCACCGTCTCTCCACCCCTCCAGCTCCCTTTCATATTTTATTTTCCCCCATTCAAATGTAAGATATTTGAGTATAGAGAATATATCTTTTTTTGTTGTATTCCTAGCACCTAACATAATTCTGGAATATCCTAAGTACTTAAAACTTTATCAGCCTAACTCCAGATTGCTAAAATTACAGATTCATTTGCCTATTTGACTAATTGCAGGTTTAACAATACATTTGTTTAAGATTTTATGCTTAATAAAGTTCACTTGATCCTTACAATATCCCTGTGAGGTATGCAGGGTGAATATTAGTAGTCCTGTTTTGCTGATATGGAAACAGTCTCTAAGAGGCCAGATGAGTTGACATTGGTCATGAGGCTGGTAAGTAGTAGAGTTGCAACTATCTTGCAATGCAAGTCTTCTGATTCCTAGTTGAGTGTTCTTTCCCATCTGTGTTTCATATTAAAGTGTTATTTCTGTCAGTACCAAACATAGAATGCTACAAGAAAACAATTTGGAATGGTGAAGTTTAAAGCATATAGTGCCACCAGGTTTTAATGGATAATTTAAGAAACATTTGAGAGTAACCTTTGAATACTTGACTTTGGGGATAATTTTAAAAGTACTTTGAGATGTTTTTGAAATAAAAAATTTTTGAAAACAATCCTAACTCAGGTGAACTAAAGTGTAAACCAAAATTCTCTAAACCTAATTTGACTTGCAAGCATGTATGGAAATTAGGATTATATGTCTCAAAGGGTTATAAAACTTGTGTAAGCAGTAAAAAGGAAAGTTCTTGTCTTGATTTAGGCCATTATATTTAGTCACATGGACAGGGCCTTTTTTTAAACATGAAAATGAGCTGTCTTAGAGAAGGAATATTTGCATATTTTGCATGGAACTACTCTGCTCATCATGAGAAGGCCAAAGGAGCTTTGTTCTAAACTTGGCAAAGTTTCTGGGTGGGTTCTTTTCATTTTCTTTGTTTTTATGAAATCCATAAAGTTTTTATACTCTTAGTTTTTACTCAACAGGGGAGCTGTAGCAAACGGCCTTTGACTGACTGTGGTTTCTGCATGAAGCAAGCAGAGAAGTGTGTTGGGAAAAGTGGGTAGATTGGTGTAGGCTATCTTAGCCAACCTTGCTGTTGTTAAATTATTTAGCAATTCCTTTCCACAGCATCTATTTCAAAAATAGATATTGCTTCACTCTATTTAATGAGCATTATTATTTTTCTTCCGCTACATGGAATCATGAAAATGTCTAAGTAGGCTTTTTTGTCCTTCCATCCTTCTCATTTGAAGTTTCTGTAATAAATAACCCTAATCCTGCACCTGAGAGATTGAATTATCTACTCCTTTATCATGGTACTTGTTACTTTATACGCATTTAAATGGGCTTTTAAGTAACATGTCAATAAAGAACAGAAGTACAAAAATGCCTAGAAAGAACATGTAATTGCAGTGTTTATTTTCCAAATAACAGCAGTTGATTGAAAAAGAATGGTAATCTTTCTGCTTCTATAGAGAAGTATAAGTGTCTTCTGGTTCACGATTTTTAGTACGCTTTTTAGCATGGGTAATTTTCTGAAGAGGAAGGCTGAAAAGCAGACTTTTTATTTCCCCTAGTGTACACCTGTTCTTTTGCACTTGATTTCAAAACACAATGTTTGACATGTAGGATGAAAAGTTTTCAGGAATACAGAAGTAAAACTGAAAAGTGAGTCTAAAAAGAGAAGTGAATTAAATAATTAAGTAGTAAGTGTGCCATTTTCATTGTAGTTACTTCATTTAAATTCATTCCTTCTACTTACAAAAATCTACCAAGATAGCTGTCTTCTAGCCAGAGTCCTCTTTACCCTTCTGCTCCAGGTTGACTCAACTTGTTGAAATATGCATTTAAAAGAAGTAATGATTCAATTAGATTTATTTACATAATTCTAAGTTTTAAAATGTTGCCATGTCTCTAAATGGGAACTTTAGAACTTATTATTCTCATAAGATAATTCATATCTAGTTTTGAGCAATAGGAATAGCTTATAATGATTTTTTTTAAAATGTTTTCTTCTTTAGTTCTTTAAATGAGACACCAATATATTCACATATGACTGTAGGTGGTAACAGGTTTAGGTTTTAAGGGTTTTCTGTTTGTTTTTAGATCATGCAAACAAGAAGAAAATTTCTTAAAAATCAAAAATGCACAAATTTCATGTTCATGAAGATCTATTTCCCAGAGTTTTATGTTTTTAAAGTTAGTCATGTACTAATTTGTTTCAAGTAAGGACTTTGAAAATAAAGTGCATGTATGATAACATAGCTAAAGCTCATATCACAACCATCTTATGTACATCAATAAAGGAATGTTTTAAAAGCTATTTGCCTTTCATTGAAGTTCATAATATCCAGATCATAGAATCTGTCTCATTTTAGAGAGAAGGAAATTGAGGTAGAGTGATCAAGGGTCACACAGCAACACATATCAGTGCTGGGATTCCCACCTATCCCTTCTGACTCTAAATCTAACATTCTTTCCATTATGCTATACTGCTTATTTGTTTTTTTTTAAGCAAATGACTGAAAATTGTTCATACTAGTTAACATATAAAGAAAAGACTATTTTGACAACTCATAGTTTATTAGTGACATTGTGGCAATAAAGAATGAATGTAATCTAAACATAGCAAAAAAAATAAGTAGATCCATTTTAAAATATATTAAATAGATCTACAAACTTAATGAAGTAAATAATGAATTATTTGATAGCTTGTGAACAATGAACAGAGTGGATCATCCCTTAAGGGAAAAGAAAAGCATTCTATAGTATACACTTTAAAAATAAATCAATTGTTATTAATGAATTATTTTAATTTTTCTACAAATAAGCACAGTGTTGGTGTTTTTTTAATCTTTTCAGTTTTAAATACTTACAGTAGTTTTCACAGACTAAAACATCTTATTTTCTTATAAATACTTAAAAGTGTTATGCTATTTCAAATGTTATTTTTAATGGTCTGTTAAGGGAGGAATTTTTTAAGTATTTCTATGTTGTCAAAGAATCTATGTAACAACCAAGTTATAGGGCATTATCTATTAGGTGTTTACTGCATAGTCTCTAACATAAGTCTTTGTTGTTTTGGTAAGATCTTGCACAAATATGAGTTTGAATGCTTACTTTGCTTAATAGCGGATATATTAATTCTCTAAGTTGCAAACACTCATTTATTTTTTCTTCATATTGGTGCAACTTCCAATTAACAATTTTACTTTAACCCTGGAGTTAGCAAAGATCCTGACTGTGATGAATAGACTTCGTTTTAATAAATGCTGAAGCTTTACTTTGGTTTAATTACACTTCCACTACTGCTCTTTACCTCCTTTTGTAAAGTGATGCGCACATACACACGTATATATATGTGTATATATACATACATACATAAAGACAATTCTATTGCAAGCCTTAAGTTCATAATCTTGAACTCCAAAAACTAGTTTTTGAGCAAATAGATTACTTAATTGATCATTTAAGCTAGCAGCACCTGTCTGACCTTCCTGGAGTCCCAGTCTGTGTATCATAGAGTAACTAAATATTTCGCATCCAGTTTTTGCATCAGTAACCCAGGAAATTACACTTGGTTTCTGATTTGCCTTTCCTATTACAGGCCAGCTCAAATCTCTTGCTTCCTGCTCCATCATTGTTTTCACCACACTCTCAGTTCAGACTGTCAAATACAATGGGCACTCATCTGATTCCTCAGCATCCATTTACTACTCAGAGTGGTAAGCCTTTTTCTTATTTGGGGCATTTCTTTTAGTGTTCAGGTATTTTATCAGTAAGTGTGGAATATTTTTGCTTATCTTCACTAAAAGAAAAAGACATATTTTACAGTACCATAGTCATCAAGTTTCAGTCACTCCTTTAGTTGATAAAATGAATAGAGAAGATCACTAAATTCTAGTGTCTCTTTTTCCTTCCATTTGAAATTATTATTTTAACTTTAATTCTAGGTAAATTTATCCACTGGTACTCTTAAATTATTTTAGTTATGTATAATATTTTAATAGAAACAAAGCACAAATTATGTGTGCATGCAAACTTCATCTATTTGAACAACAATTATTTAACTACCTTGCATGCTTAAAAAAAAAAAAAAGCAAAACACAGTTTTGCAGAAAGGATAAAATCTATACATGTGTGTCCAGATTGAAATGTATTAACATATTAACAAAGTATGCAAAAAACAAAAAGAAAGCTAGTTAAGAAAATCCAAGCTAATCATTCTTTACGTTGAGAAATATATTTTGCAAATTGTTTTTATGTTAGAATAAGGCTTTCAAAAAAAAAGCAAAGAAAAGGCATCAAGGTGGAATATTTGTTTTCAGTATTGTGATTTGACTTATTTTCTGCCCCTCATCTTTTATGATTGCATAGCTCTATGATATTCTCCTTTGTAAAGTACACCTTTTCAGAAAGACCCTTTCAAAAACTAAATCAATAACATCTGGGAATAATCAGGAAATTAGTTTAGTTTTTTGACATCTTTTTGGCAACTGGTAAATGATAAAGAAAAACGGTATCCCTTGCCCAATGTGATTTTCCTTATTTAGTCATGAAAGTATTGCTTTGGTAGGCGTTGTATAAACAGTATCACTTTTCTACTGTTGAAGAAAAAAAATGTAGTTTCTATAAATTCAGACTGTATTGCTTTAGTTAGTTTTATGGGATGTCAATCTATATATCTAAAATTAAGTGTTTTCTTTTAAAAATGTTGATATTATATTTACATTTTTCAGATGCTATTTGCAATAAGTTTATATTTTATTCTGTAGCATGGGGGAACCATTGGAAGGTTCTGAGAATTGGGAGCCTGTCACCTAGTAGGGACTCTACAAATGTTTATTGCTTGATTTGTCATGTTCAAAGTATATGTTACAAAGACTAACCCATCAGCAATATACAATATTCTATTAAAAAGAGTAGAAGCTTAAAACACTTAGAAAGCTCATGTAGCAGTTCTAGTGTAAGGTCCTGGAATGCAGTGAAATTAAAACAAAAAATGTTGAGTGCTCGAAAAGATCCAAAATAAGAATCAATAGAATTTGATCATTTATTGAATATAAGAGAGTAATAGGAGTGAGGATGAGCAGAAGACAGAGAGGTTCAGTAGAAAGACCACTGACTCTGGATCCAGAAGACCTCAGTTGAAATACCACTTTTGGTACATACTACCTCTATGACTTTCAACAAATTACTTAACTTTCATAGGTTTCACTTTCATTTGTAAAATGAGGGAATTGGATTCAGTTCCCTCCAAGGCCTCTTTTAGTTCTAAGTCAATAATATTTTGAGTCCAAGATTTCAGTCTTGATTGACTCTAGGGGAAAAAAAGTACCTTGACAGAAATAGGAGATTCTGGAGGAAAGTTCACTTAGCCAGGTTCCCAGAGGTCTTATTTTCAAAGTGGAAAGCTATTTTGAAACTCAACTTTCAAGAGTTAATAAAAATGTACCTAAATTTATGGTTTTGACTAGTATCAAATACTTACACTCATGTGATACATAGTATTTCTTTCCACTGTTGGAGTCAGAAATAATATAATACCCAATCATTATGCACATAAACACCCAATCTAGTACTGTCAATTGAAATTCAGTACCAGGGCTTTATTTATCAGTAAATGATCAAATGTGCTAATATTTGTAAAGCACTAAGCACAGTGCCTGATACGTAGGAGGTGTTTAATAGATATTTATTCCGTTCCCCACTTCCTTATTTATGTGAGCACATAATCCTAATTGTAAGCAGTGTTGATAAATCTTAAATGTGATGCATTTTCTTGATCATTTCTTTAAATATGTGAATAAAGCAACCAAAAACATCAAATTCCTTGAGAAAATTACTATAAAAAGATTATAGGATTCCTGTCTATTTCATGTTTTGTGATCTTCTCTATCTCTTCTTTAGTTGAGCACTTTCTCCCTAGCCATGGTTGTGAATGGTACCTGATTTCATTTTCTTCTGTTGATAGAACAGTGAATTGTTGTAGCCATTCCTGAAAGCAATTTGGATTTTCATGAAAGTAATGTGACCAAAATATCTGTAGATTTTGATTCAGAGAGCTCACTGCTTAGGTATATACCCCAAGACTGCCAAAATAGAAACAGAGGTTCCATATTGCCAAAATATTCAACATATTACTTATTTGTTCAGAAAAACTAGAAACAAAATAGGTGTCCATTGATTAGAGAATAACTAAACAAATTATGGTAGATGGGCATTGTTTATGTGATACTACTGCAAAAAAAAGAATGAAAATATTTATGAATTCATACAGAATGGCTCAGACTAAATCAGGAAAAAATATACATGACTACAAAAATACAAATAGAACAGAAAGAGAGACTGAATGCTATGTAATGCTAATTATCAGGCTTGACCCTAGAGAAGATTTAATGAAATATACCTCACTTCCTTCATTGCCAAAGTGTCGTAATATGGGGATGGATATTGCAGATATCATCATGTAATTACGGTGATGGTTAGTTTTAGACAAAAGGTGCTTTTTTTCCCTCTTTTCTATTTTTATTGTATAGAATAACTCCTTGGGTTGAACAAACAAAAACAGAAAACAGAAAAAAACATACAAATAGGACCTTGGTGTCAAGATCCTTTACCTTTGACACAGCTACATTAGAGAGACTGATGGGTGGCTTAGAGAGTACCATGGAAATAGCTATTGCTGACTTTGTGAAGTAGATTTATCATCACCTAAGTCTTTATTATTCTTTTTGTCTGAAGATTTAGCCAGCTTAACTCATGTCCCAAAACACGAGACTTCCTCGGAGACCTATAAAGCAGAGAGAGACATATACACAAGGAAATTCACCAATGAAGAATAGCCATCAAAGCTTCACTTCTTTTTCCTTTGCCCTTCTTCCTGCACAGAGCTTTGGGCACTGCAGCCTGAACTATCTCAGTCCTAAGATGAAAACGCTCCTCCCTCACCCCGCCTCCCCAACAGCTTCCATAAGTTTCCTACATTCAGCCTTAAAGTGAGAGAGTATCTGAATCATCTTTAGACTAGGACACGATCGGGTAGCCTTAATGGGGCTGTAGTAACAGCTTTCTCCTATAAAAAGATTATAGGATTCCTATCTATTTCATCTTTTGTGATTTCAATCTCTTCTTTGGTTGAGTACTTTCTCCCTAGCTAGAGTTGATAATGAAATTCCCAAAGTGACAGTGTAGGAGAACCAAGAGGGAAAATTGTCAGGAAAACTAACAGGAGAGTCTCCAAGAGAGTGGTTTAGTGGCATCAGATACTACAGAAAGGTCAAGAAGTTGAGGATTTTCTCAAAAAAGGATATTAGTTTTAGCAAATAGGAGACCACTAGAACTTTCTGCCCCACAGATCAACTCTCCCCTCTGTGGGATTGTATTAATATTCAGTCCTTTATTGTTGCCTCCATACTAATAATACAGATTATGAAAAGAGACTTAAGAGAGAACTGTGCAATTCTTAGACTTGCTCTAAACATGATTTTAACTCTGGGTTCTTTTAACATGGAATATTTGTACAGTGACCAGTGAAAGCCTCTTGGAGTGCAGTTACCTCTACATTGCGATGAAACACTGGAGAAAGACTTAGAGAATCACTAAGCAAGCATTTATTAAAGTACTACTCTGTGCCAGGTACTGTGCTGTTACTGGGTATAAACTAGTCTTTATCAAGGTTCTTAAAAAATTCATCTGCATCAGGTGACTCTGTTTTCTTTTCCTCTCTTTTTTCCCTTTTATTTCATTAATATATATTTATAAAATAAAACAAATATTTCCATTACACAGTATAATAAAAAGATGATTGTACATAAACTGCAAATCTGCTATGCACAACTTGTCATTCCTTTCCAATATACAACAAAATTATCATGTAAATTTCTTTTTTTCCTTTTTTTTCTACCCTTTTCCCACCCCACCATGGAGAAGGCTACCTAATACCTCTCTCACTTTTAAACTCTCTGCCATCGCTTATCATTTGGACCCATTAAACTAAAACTCCAAAGGTTCTAGTGGTCTCCTATTTGTTAAAACGAATGGCCTTTTTTGAGAAAATCCTCAGCCTCTTGACCTTTCTGTAGCATTTGATGCCACTAACCACTCTCTCCTCTTGGAGACTCTCTTGTCAGTTTTCCTGACACTTTTCCCTCTTGGTTCTCCCTTTGCCTTCTTGTACATTCCATCCGAGTCTATACTCTCACTTGAGGAATTTCATGAGCGTTCACAGGTTCAATTATCATCTCTAAAATTTCCATCCTAGGGCACTACTCTCTGAATTAGTGACTGCCATTCAATTTTAACATTTTATGAATATGGGAAAATAGACACATGGGACAGTAGTTACTGCTGTCTTCCCAGTTGCCTTTAAAAAAATAGTGCTATCATTGTTTCCATTCTTTTAGAATCTTCTCCCCTATACCTTTTCAGGTTCCCTTTATATGCTGACTTCCTTTACTAGAATGTAAGTTCCTTGAGGGCAGGGACTATCCATATTGCTTATATTTGTCAAGTCAACAAATATTTATTGAGAAGCTTACTGTGTTCCATGCACTTGTGCTAAAGAGTGGGAACAGATATACAAAGACAGATAGTATCTGCTCTCCAGGAAGTTTATGGTCTAATGGAAGAGGGCCACAAGTGAAAGAAAGCCTAAAAGATATATGGAGGAGATTGGGAGCATGGGGTTCCTGCTGGAGGGCAAGGGGTGAGGAAATGGAAATGAAGATATCCAGCATTGGGCATTGTCAGGGAGAGTCAGGAATGCCTTGAGGAAGAGAGGCCTCTTCCTTCAAATAAAGGTTCCAGGAGGAACCAGCCCTTTAGAGGGAGAGGTTGCAGTGGTAGGAGAGCAAAGGGTACTTGCAATGGGTGAAATTCAAGGTTGGAATGAGCTTCCAGGTTGAAAATGATTTTTTCTGTAGATTGTTTTGATCTTCCTGCACTGGAAGACTTCTTCAGCAGATTTTGTCCTGATGTTAAAAAAAGCCGGAGAATTCTTCTAAAGATTTGTTGATATTTGGGCATGGGCAACACTCTTGTGATGACCCACAAGTATTGAGAGAGGCATTTACCAGCTTTGCCCCTTCCTGTAATGTGTTTTTGGCTAAAGAATCGGGCACTGATGGAGAGCTCCTTGAAGTTCTTCCTTAATGTCAAGATTCATAGGATATTGGTTTTTTGAGGTTTAAAGAGCTAAGTGATCTCCACTTGCCAACAGAGGGACATGAGGCAGAGCAACTTTTAAATTGCTTAACTTCAGACACTGTGTTCTATATAAAGTGAAAAGGTGGGAAAATAAAGACTGGACAGAAAAGAAGAAAACATCCCATGAACTGGTATCTGCTTTTTCTCCTGTTTGAGATAGAGATACAAGGTGGCAGTGATAATAAGGACACTCTAGTCTGCTGTTTGATGCAAGACATATTTTCCAACATAGGAAGCTTTATGACCTCCACTGGAGTGAGGGTACTCATCAGAACTGGGGGAATTTGTATTCCCAGTGCTTAGCACTGTACCTGGCACATAATAAGCTCTTAATAAAGGCGTGTAGACTTTTATTTCTATTGGCTTTTCTCAGTCGATGATCAGTCTGGCAGTCACCCCAAAATTTCTGCAGATTCCTTTTCTCCTTTGTGATGTTTCACTGTTTTGTGAAGTAAAATAACTCATAACCTTCTTTCATTCTCCTCACATGTTTTGCAAATAAATATATGCTCTAAATTACCTTTGCTCCTAGCTGCTATATCTCCCACCTCAGCAGAGAATCAAGTTTTTCTAACCAGGTGGTCTCTTTACAACTTCAGACTCACTGACACACATATACATACACATGCACACACATGCACATGGATATGCACACACACACACTCACACTCATACTTTAAACTTCAAAATCATTGAGCCAGTGCTTTTACTTTTGTCCATTTCCCACTGTTATGAGTTGGCTGTTTCTTTAACTAAACTTGGTTGTAGCTGTTGTAGTCATATACAGTGCCTTCTCCTTTTAGCCTGCAGCTTCGGTACCGATTTGGAGTCCAGCACTAATAGATTGATAATCTGACTGTGCAGAGACACCTTAATAAGAAATGATTTATTGGAAACCAGTTCCTTTCTGTGACGGTAGCCTCAGTCTCACTCTTATCAGTTTTGTAACCAACCATGCTTCCGGAGCACTGATAGTGAAGCCTGCAGCTCATGTCCTAACAGACAGGTGATGGGCTTAAGATGCAGAATGAGACATACCTTTTTTGGACATGGCTGGTGTGCAAATTTGTTGTTCTTAACTATATATATTATTAATTGAAAAATATCTTCAGTTTTACTTTATTTTATGAAACCCTTGAATGTTTGTCATGTACAAAGTGACTTGTAATTTTTTATTGAAGAACAGATCTAATCTGTACACCCATGAGACTTCTGAGTGGGGCCACATGTCCTGGGCCTCATCGTCTCTTTGTCTGAAACCATATTTTTCAGTATGGTTTCTGCTGTTGCCTCTTGTACATCCCATTATATTGCAGTCACTTTGAATCCAGGTGACTGCTGACCTCTTTGTCAATATCTTGGCAATCCCTTCATGGGATTTCATGGAATCACGCTGCCACATGAGCTGAGTTTTCTTCACAGTGAGCTGTTTGTTTTTGCTCTTTGTTGTTGCTGGTGTTTTTTTCTTTGCCAAATGTCCTTTCAAAAAGGTTATTATGAACTTGAAAAACATCAACAAGCATGAACGTTTACATATACAAAGAACATTTTTTAAAAAGATCGTATTTGAAACTTCTTCATTTTGGGACTCTCCAAAACTGTTCTTTTAGAATAGGAGGGGACTATACAGGATTGAGAGTAGTATCATCAGTGTAGCTCTTAGCGCCTCCATTTCTGTATATAATCTGGTCCTCAGACAGAATTTCTAACTGTATTCAAAAGCCTTTTTTAATTTCATAGATCATGTCAGAGTTTATGCTTTGCTTCTATAGCCTTCAAGAATCCAGGGCCTCCATTTCGGTTGAAGCATCATAGGGGCATTTGGGATATTACCTACATGTATTGAATATGTTTTCCTGATAACATAATGGGTTCATATTGGAACCTCCTTAAAGGAAGGGAGTATGTGTGTTTTTGTGACCATCTTTGTAAATACCTAACAGTTAAATTTTTTCTTTTATCACTTAAAACAATCATTGGAATAGTAATGGTATTTACAACTCGTAATATACTTATCAGTTTTGCTCTTTTATATCCAAAACACTGTTAGTATTTCCAAATAGCCCACTATAATAGTACAGCAAGTTGGCCTTATGGTTTTGAGGTAGAATTGGGAAGCAACTTAATGATTTATTAATAAAAATTATATTTTCCAACAGGATACTTTCCAGGAAATCAAGATATTAGTTACAATACCAAATACCACTAAATATATCAAATGTACTAGAAGATATCTCACATATATTGGGGTTGCTACTCTCTCTTACCACCTACATCAAATCTGTTCCCAAGACCAGGTGATTTTACCTTTGTAGGATCTCTTGATTAGACCTCCTTCTCTCCTCTGACACTAGCGCTACACCGATGCAGTCCCCTATCACCTCACATCTGGAGTATTGCAGATACTTGCTGTTTGGTCTGCTGACTGCCAGTCTCTCTCCATTTCAGTCCATCTTCACATTACCTAACAAAGTGAATTGCCAAAATCTCAAGTCAAATCATGTCATGCACCCCTTCACTATATTCCAGTGATTCCCTGTCACCTCAGAAATCAAACAGAAAAGTCTGTTTTGTGGGCACAGCCTTTCCACTACATTTCTCATCTTCTTACACCTCATACCTTTCCATATCCTCCACAAAAGGAAGCAGAAAAGAGAGGAGGGGGAAACTCACCACAGGGCACAGTTAACAATAGTACTCCACAGAGAAAAGTCCAAAGATGTCTGAAAGCAGGCCAGCTGGTAGAAAACTAGGAGATTATTCTGGGGCCTCTCTTTATGTGAAGGTTTTAGAGTTCATGGCTCCAAATAGCTAATACATTTCACATCATAAGTTCTCTATTTCCATTTTTTATTTGACTCAAAAAAGAATAAAATAAAGAATTTTTATTATTTGCTTTATATTCTGTTTCGTACTCATATACCATAGTAACAGGTTCTAAAGTCTTGCTTCAATTTAGGTTAAATCAGGCACGTAGCATGCATTTAATAAATGCTTATTGAAATTTACAGAATTTTGTTACAGAAATTTACAGAAAGTTGAAGGAACAATTAGATGAAAATGTGTCTGCTTCTGTGAGTTAATGCAAATTTAACCCTTAATATGACCTGCTGTATTTTTGTAACCTTTTGTCAGGAAGAACAAGAGAGAAAATAAAAACAGTTTATGAGATTGATGGATGCAAATACAGATAAAAAGAGATTCCCTGCCCTTAAGGAGCTTGTAGTCTAATGGGGAAAGGAAACAGGAAGAAAACAGGAGTGAAAACTCCAAAGACATTTAAAAGCAGTACAGCTGGAGGAAGGTTTTACAATGTGTGGCTCCAAATATCTGAAGTCTCAGACCATACTCTACTAGTACACGTTTGCATTTTTCATCTCACCATTCAAATCAGAGGTCAGATTCATCAGGAAAATGAGGCATTTGATGTGTTCCAGCATCAAGCATTTTTCTTTGACAGTTTGTTCTTTCTTATTATTAGCTGATTAACCAAAGTCGATTTTACTCTTTCACATGTTAAATAAAATTAGGAAAACATGAAGATCAACTTTTTTTTTCTATTTCTATGCAGTATTAATGACAAGAATCAGATTTTTCAAATTAGGAGTTTTGTCAGTCCTTATTTTTTCTTTTCAGAACTTAGTTTTCTTCGTTTTGGTTTACGAATCTTGAATGAAAACCTTTTGACAGTGTCATAGCCGAGAAATAAAATGGAACAAGAATAATAATTTCCATTGGAAATGTTCAGATATCCTTATGTAACCTATCTTAGAAGTTAGATTACATCTGGCCTGGAAAACATGATGGTTCTTGTGTTTTAAGGGGAAAAAAAAAACTTTGGCAAAAATGAGAACAATTAGATAGACTCTCAATAAACACAGCTGATAGTGAAAGGGGGTTTCCACTTTAAGTAAAGTAAAACTAGCTTCAAAGAACTCTTTCAGTCTCATCCTGTCTGAAAAGACTGGCACAACTACCTGGTGTCATTATAAGCCTTCCATTCAACTGGATAGACTTTAAGCTATCATTTTTGAAAGAAAATTGTATCAAATTATTATGATTCAAAGTGTTACCTTCTGTTGATAAGTAAAAAGAAAGCTGTTCATCATTAGACATTTTCTGTATATGCGAGGGGAGTTGCAAAATATGATTTTCCATGGGCTTAATTAACTTTTGGATTAATTACCTTTAATTATCTATTTTAATTTTAATCAACTCATGTTGCAATGAAAGAGTAATTCTTATATTTTATCAGTACCAAGATCATATAGCAAGGATCTTTTTATTATGTGCTTTTAAAATAATTTTTTTTTATTTTTAAAGGAAGTCAGTGGTTATAATTTGTGTAAAAAATGCTAAAAATCATTTCTGAAAAGATACTCCTGGAAAAGATTAATAGTAATAAAATATATGTTAAGGAACCTTAACAGTAACATGCTAGAGAAGAGTAATTTTAAAGAGCTAAACTTCAAATAAATTTCACTGACTTGAGTAATCCATCAAACTAAGGAGACTTGTTTTGAAAGTTTAGTTTTACATATAATTTCCAAACTTAAATCTATTTTTGGCAGACAACCAGAAAACATTGAAGTCTTAAGAAAATATAAATAAAGGCAATAGGCCAAGATAAGAGAATTGGAAGAAAAAACAGTACACTTTATGACACAGCTAGTGAAGTAAAAAAAAAAAAATCCTGCTTTTAGGTTCTATACCAGGCTAAAGTTTCATGACTACAAATACTGAATCCCAGTGACCTGTGAGATGATTTGGAGGTCAATCATGTTGCCAGTCTCCCAATCTCCATGGTTTCTAATTCAGCAAAGTATTTGGGGAAGGAAATTTTGGGAAGATAAAGGCATTGTAGGACCTAAAGGAGCCCAGATTTCCCACAAGCATTTCAATAAAAATTCCCCAGAAAGAAAAATAATAAAACCAAAGAAAATCAATCTATGCTCATCCTTAGACCTGGAGCACACCAAAGTGGACAGCACAGAAAGACTGCCAGAGTCCTATGGAGGCTCAGGATAATTGGAAGGCAAAGCCCCAAAGTAATACAGAGAGGGAAGCAGTGCCAGATCAATGACCAGGCATCCCTCAAGCAATCCACCTGATTCAGATCCAGACAAGAGCAGGGTACACAAGCCCTCAGGGGGCACCTTGGACAGGTACATGTAGTACCTAGGCTGCGCTGCACCTTAGCAGTCCCAAAGAATGTACAGTGAGAGAAAGGCCTGGACACATCCCCAGGCTCAGAACTACAGGGCCCAGTATTTAGCCCCAGACCATAGAGAACTCTGACAGCCAACATGTAAACCAAAGCATTAAAGAAAGGGACAGGGTGACCCTGGAAAGCAGAGACCTGGAATCTTACAGAAGACTTGTCATCAGCAGTCAGTCAGTAAATATGTATTAAGTGCCAACCATGTGCCACGTGCTGCGTTTCATGCTGCAGATACAAAGAAAGGTAAAGGACAGTCCCTGCTCTCAAGGATCTCCAAGTCTATTGGAAGGGGAAATATGCAAACAAGTCTATTCAACACAATCAGCCACTTCTAGTTGATTCACAGGAAGGCATCAGGTCAGCTCCAGGTTCAGAACTGTGCAAGGAGAAGGAGATAGAGAAGGAACCAAGGCTAAGACGTAATCGGAGCCAGCAGCGGACTGAGCCAAAAGCCAGCAATTCCTTAAGAAAGTGGGCTATGGTTTAACTATCACGTCGAAGACGAAGAAGGCCCTAGCCATAACATTCCAGGAATTTAGAAGGGAACAGAGACTTGATTCGTGCTCAAAGTTCAAATGCAGAACCTGAGGTTAGAGGTAGAAATGACCAGAAGAAAATGATGAAGAAATACTATGGACTGAGTGGTGAGTGAACCCAAGAAGCGAATGCAGAAGAAGAAGCAGAGAGAGAGGTCACTCACTGAGTCTAAGGACAGCATCAGGGAAAAGAAAACCACACGTTTTTAAGAGTACCTGAAAGAAATGCAAAAATAAAAACAAAACACACCACCAAGGAATGTTAAAGGAAGAGCTAGGGAAGAGTGGCAAAGAGAATGAATATCATAGAACTGATGGTGGAAGACTGACCCACAAATTGAATTCCTTGAAAATTAGAATGGATTAAAGCAGAAAACCAAGCCATGAGGCAATAAGAAATATTAAAACCAAAGAGTGAGGGGAAAAAAACAATAGAAGAAAACGTAGAGAATAAATCTAATACAAGAACAACTGACCTAGAAAGCAGGCCAGGGGGAGATAATCTAAGGATCACTGGACTGTTGGAAAATCAGGACTGAAAAAAGAGGCTGTGAATTTTTCCCTAAGTCCTCCATAGTTCTCATTTCTTTTCTGTTGTTTTCTTTTTTGTTTTGATTTCATTTATAATAGACTTTTTAACTCTTGAATCATCTCTCTTGGAAATCTCAATTGGTCATATAAAAAAGCTGTGTTTTTCTTAAGGTTTCACTTCTAGGTGTTTTGGAATTCTTCTTCTCTGCAGGGCTTGTGTCTTGGCATCTCAGCCTCATAATAGGGCTTTATCGTTCTTGGTTTTCTTTCGGTTGTTCTTCCAGGTGTCTGCCCTGGTCAGCCTAGTGTTATTGGAATAACTGAGTTCTGGATGCTGGCTCACTGTCCCTGGTGCCCAGTCTCTCCTCCAGTGCCCAAACTGCTGGTCCGGTCCTGTGACTTTAGTCCTTGATCCTCTGCTGCAATAGCCCGGAGCACTAGGATGCCATTTTGGATCTGGGCCCAAATTTGAGTCTGTATTTTTGACCTGGGAGCAGGAGCAAGATGTGGAGCCTGTCATCAGCCCAGCAAGGAGCTCTAGGCAGAGCTGTGGATGGCTCTTGGTTACTGTTCGCTTGTTTCAATCCTGTCTGACTCTTTGAGACTCCATTTGGGAGTTTTCTTGGCAAAGGTAACTGGAATGGTTTGCCATTTCCTTCTTCAGCTCATTTGATAGATGGGGAAACTGAGGCAAAGAGAGTTAAGTGACTTGCTCAGAGTCACACAGCTAATAATTGTCAGAGACCAGATTTGAACTCAGGAAGATGACTCTTCCTGACTCCAGGCCCAGTCTATCCATGGTGCCACAGTCCTGTGGTCTGCTCTACCGCTCTTTTAAAGCTTCTGCCTTGGCCTTTTCATTGTTGGTTCTATTTGTGATTTGAGGCTGGGAAGATGATTCCGCCGCCCTTCACTGTAGTATATTCTTTGATTTCCCAGCCACTGCTTGCTCTACTGTTGTTCTTAGATCGTTGAGATAGTTGTACTTCCTGGCTTTTCCAACAGGTGTTTTCAAATAGAGAATTTTTTCATAGGTAATTTTGTTTTTGACTTTCTCAGAGGATTGAGATCAGTTATTTTTAATTCATCATTATCTAGTATGTTCCATCGATTGTCTTTTTCTAATCTTTGACCAGCACCAAATGTTTAATAATGATTGCTGCGTTATAATATAGTTTGAAGTCAGGAAATGCTACCTCCATAATGTTTTTATTATTTCCCTTGATAATCTAGAACTTTCATTCTTCTGAATGAATTATGTTATAATTTCATGATTGGTATACTGAATCTGTGAATAAAACTTTATAGTATTGTCATTTTTATTATGTTGGCATGGTCCAATCATTAGTACTGAATATTCCTGCATGTATCAAGACATTCTTTATTTCCTTAAGGCACATTTATAATTGTGGTCATACATATAGGAGGCAAAGCGGATAGAGGACTGACCTCAGCGCTAGGCCAACTAGGGTTCAAGTTCAAGCCTCTGACACGTGCTGGATGTGTGACCATAGACAAGTCACTCAACCTCTTTGTGCCTTCTCCAATACCCTAAGTTGCAGGAGAGGTGCTGGCCTTTTCACTGCAGGTGCTTCCTAGACTGGTGCAATCATAGTCATGTTCCTAGACCCATTTCTCTTTGTGAAAGTATTTAATGTAATTTGTGAGTTGATACCCAGTTTTTAAATACATTTTGTGGTTATTTTAAACAGGAATTCTCTCTATTATTGACTCTGGCATCTTGTTAACATTTTATAGAAATATTGTTTGGGGAGTAATTGTGTAGCCTGAAACTTTACTGAAAGTATTAATTATCTTAATCTTGGTCTCTTCCAAGAGATTTCCTAACATATCATGCTAGCAGCAAACAGAAATATTGTGTCTCCTCTTTCTCTGTCTTTATCCCATTAACTTCTTGTGCTATAGTTAGTATTTCTAGGACTATGTCAAAGAACAGAGAAATCTTCCTGTTTTCCTTTATGTAGCTTGTTTGTACACAGTTTTTGCTCATTGTCTCCCTCTATAGATTTGGGAGCTCCTAGAGGGAGACTGTCTTTTTATCATATTTGACTGGAATTTGGCTATCGATTGATTGGCTAGAAAAGGGAAATGTTTGTCTTATTCCTTTGTTTACTAGGCAAACAAAAAGATAATGACAGGCTAGAAATTTTGGCTGAATTTAATAATGGTAATAGCTAACATTATTTAGCATGTGTAAGTGCTCTACAGTTATTTCATTTGATCCTTAAGATAACTCTGGGAAGTAGGTGATATTATTATCATCACCATTTTACAGATGAGGAAACTGAGGCTGACCCCTGTTAAGTGACTTTCTCAGGATCGCACAGCTAATAAGTACCTGAGGCCAGATTTGTATTCAATGATTTTTATTCCAGGTTTCTTGACTCCAGGCCCAACAATTTATCCAACTATTGCTTAAGTTCAAAAAACAAACTTCAGAAGTACAAGATAGGGGAAGCACAGGGCTTGACAGCAGTTTGTCTGAAAAAGATGTGGGGGCTATAATAGAGAACAAGGTGAAATTAAGTAAGTATAACAGTCAAAATGCTAATCAATGTTAGTCTTCATTAAGAGAGGCATAGCAACCTAAGAAAAAGAAGGTGATAGTCCTGGTGTGTTCTGTCCTGGTCCAAACTCAGCTGAAATTTGTTCTCCGTGTCACAGTCAGAATCCAAAAGAGGGCGACCAGAATGATGAAGGGCCTTGTATTTATTGCATTTGAGGACTGGGTGAAGCAAGTGGGAATATTTGTCCTGGAGAGATGTGGAGTATGAGAGATGTTGTCAGATACAGTCTGTGACTTAGAAAATGAATTATCCCTACTCTACTTGGTGCCAGATGACAGCCTGGAAACAGTGGGTGGAAATTTCAGGGAGGAAACTTTGAAGATGAATGTAAACAATGGCTTCCTAAGGAGTGGCCTGAGAAGGTGGTAGGGCCACTTTATTCAGAGGTCTTCAGGCAAAAGTTGGGTAAGCACTTAGGTGTGTTAGAGAGAAAATTCCTTTATTTAAGTATGGGATGAACTAGATGATCCCAGAATTCCCTTCCTTATCTGGAATTCTGCAGCAAAATGATCTTCCAACTACATAGGTGTGATGATGTCACAGCACTTCAAAGATCAGCCCTCAGAAACTCTCCTGGCCTACTGATTAAATGCCAGGTTCCTTAGCCTGACAGTCGTAGTATTTTTCACACACTGGTCATGTCCTTTATGCTTCAGTCAGACTGAATTCTTGCCACCCCCAAAGACAAACTTCATTCTTTTATTCCCTTTGTTTGTTTACATTGTTTCTAAGCTTCAGAATGCTCTTCATCCCATGTCATCTGTAGAAAATCTATTCAAACAGCAGGACCCACCTTAAATGCCACCTTTTCTTCCTCCCTGAACTTTTTTCTAACCACACCCTAGAGGAACATGATTTCTCCTTCATCTGATCTAGTGTTTAGTGCCCTAACATATTTTGCACTTAGATTCTGATTTTTGTTACATTTATCTGTGCTTATCTTGTACTCTCTACTAGACTAATTTCCTTCAGGGTCAGGGAATGTTTTTGAGGCATTTTTGTCTCTCTCCTAATACCTAGAATAGGTCATTGCCTATACTAGACGTTTAACAAATGTCTACTTCAAGGACGTTTATCGAGCATGTACAAATCACTCGCTAGGACTTGATAGAAAGACAAAAATAAATCAAATGTGGTTTCTGACTGCAAAGGACTTAGAATAACACTAATCACATATTGTACTGTAGATGTGGGTGTTAACTATTAGGCTGGATCCATACTGACTCAATAATATGCTCCGAATACATCGGGGTTGGGTTTTGTTTGTTTCGTTTGGCCCAGTCTCTGTTGCTTGTTTGTTTGCCTGTTTTATTTGTCTCTCCCATGAAAGTAGGGTCTGTGTAGGGGAATGAATGCTATTTTTTAAAATTACCAGTTAATTATGTTATCTGGATAAACAGAGGTTTGTTATCAACAATTATGTGAGCAAAGATTCTAAGTCAATGACACCTCTCTTTTAATAGCTGTTTTATTGCTAAATTCTATCTTTACTTTGAAATCTTGGTGATTTCATTCCCATAGTTAATCAGATAAGTGCTCTAAAGACAAACCTCTGTACTCTGTATGTTTGCACACCATGTGTATTTAAACTGGAGTAAGGACTCTCCAGATTTCTCTATGTTACATATATATTCTTTGTAAGTATTATTTCTCAGCATAGTAATTAAAATCTTTCTTTAAAAATTCTAGTTAATATTGAATACAACAATAGTCAACTTTTGAAGAGTCTTACTGATTTATCAGAAAGACATAATATACATCTTATACAGAAGTAGTTATGTTAAGTAATTACTGCTGTGCCTTCAGGGCAGAGGAAGCACTTCAAGCCAACTCATACAAGGGTGTGGATTAAATGAAGCATTACTAGAGCTCTACTTGGCAGAAATAATAAGAGTTTGCAAAATAGAGTATGATGTAGCATTTAATAGCAAAATGCCAAAAATACTCAACCCGTACGTACCCTTACTTTTTAATCATGTGCTCTGAAAAACTACCAAATTCAGTATTAACTATCTAGCTCATTTATCTCTTCTTATAACTTAAGATGAAGCTAAAAAGTGTTTTCTGAGGAAAAGTATTAGGTGAACATAAAATACTATTTACAAATGTCAAGTAGTTTTGAAGAGCAGTGTGTCCAAAGATAAAATGGAGGAACTGCAGAAAGTAGGCTTGTATACTGGATGTACAGACCAAGGATAAATAGATAACTCTATTTAAGATAAACTGAAGTTTCATGTGTAATCTATATCATATTGTTTGCTTTCTCTGGCAGGTGGTGGGGCTTGAAGGGTGGAAAAAGGGCGAAAATTTGCCACTCAAATTTTTTTAAATTAATGTTAAAATTCTACAGGTAATTGGAAAATATAAATTGGGAAATAAATAAAAATATATCAAACTTAAAAAAAAGGTAAACTGATTGGTATACAAAGTTGCCTCTTCATGATTATTGGTTACTAATATTTGCTACAATGTCAAAATAATAGTATATATTAAATAAATCAATCTAATTGCCCTTTATTGACCAAAGAAAAATCTTCAATGAAACCATCCAGTAATTGTAAAGGAATATTTTTTTCTCAAACTATTTCAAAATTGCATAATAAATTATCTATCACTCACAAACCAGTACACAGTACAGTAGAGTAATAAACACACCTCTCCCTAGATCACACCTTGGAAGCACAAAAAACTTACAGATTCCAACAATTACCTCTGAAAACAGCTGCACAAAAAACCTGAAGCTTAGAACAGTGCTCCCACCCCTTGGGAAACAGAACCCTACTTGAGCATAGAGTTAAAAGTCAAGAAATGGACTGGAAAATGAGGAAATAAGAGAAAAAATTCTGATCATCGAAAGTTATTGTGGTACCAGGAATGATCAAAACACAAACTCAGAAGACAACAAAATCAAAATTCCTACATTCAGAGTCTCAAAGAAAAATATGAATTGGTCTCAAGCTATGCAAGAGTTCAAAAGGGATTTTTAAAAATCAGATTAGAGAGGCAGAGGAAAATTTGGGAAGAGAAATGAGGAAGGGAAAGGGAGAGGTAGAATGGGGTAAATTATCTGACATAAAAGAGGCCTGAAAGAGATTTTTACAGTGGAGGGAGAAATGGGGGTAGAGGAACACACAAACCATACTTTCTTTGGAATTGACTCAAAGGGGAGGGAATATTTTATACACTCAGTTGGCTGTAGAAATCTATCTTACCATACAGGAGAGTAGGAAGGGAAGGGGCTAAGAGAAGGTGGGGTAATGGGAAGCTGATAGAAGGCAGAGTAGTTTGGGGAAGGTAAAAGTCAGAAGCAACACACTTTTGAGAATGGACAAGGTAAAAGGAGAGAGAGAGTAGAATAAATGGGAAAAATAGGATGAAGGGAAATACGTATTTTTTTATTTCATTATTCATTACTGTGAAAAAAAAAATTTTTGCAGTGAGTTTCTCCGATAAAGCCTATTTCTCAGACATATAGAAAACTGAGTCAAATTTCTAGAAATAAGAGCTATTCCTGAGTTGATAAAGGGCCAAAGGATACAAACAGGCAGTTTTCAGACAAAGTAATCAAAGCTATCTATAGTCACTTGAAAAAAATTCTCAAAATCACTATTGATGAGAGAAATACAAATTAAAATAACTCTGAACTACTGCCTCACATCCATCAGGTTGGCTCATATGACAGAAAAGGAACATGACAAACGTTGGAGGGGATGTGGAAAAATTAAAACACTAATGTACTATTAGTGAAGTTGTATACTGATTCAACCATTCTGGAGAACAGTCTGGAACTATGTCCAAAGGGCTATAAAACCATACATACCATTTGACAAAGCAATACCACAATGAGGTTGGGGCAGCTAGGTGGTGCACAGTGGATAGAGCACCAGTGCAGGCGTCAGGAGGACCTGAGTTCAAATCTCCCCTCAGACACTTGACTCTCACTAGCTTTATGACCTTGGGCAAGTCACTTAACCCCAACTGCCTCATCCTGGGTCATCTCCAGTCATGCTGATGAATATCTGGTGACTGGATTCAGATGGCTCTGGAGGAGAAGTGAGGCTGGTGACCTGCACAGCCCTCCCTCACTCAAAACAAAGTCAAGTGCAAGTCATGTCATCATTTCTCTGATGGCTTGGTCTTCTTTGGCAATGAAGGACAAACACACCAGAACTAGATTTGTATCCCAAAGAGATAAAAAACAAAAAGGAAAAAGAATCTATGTGTACAAAAATATTTACATCAACTCTTTTAATGGTGGCAAAGAATTGGAAATTAAGGGAATGTCTATCAATCAGTAAATGGCTGAACAGGTTGTTATATATGAATGTGATGGAATAGTACTGTACTTTAAGAAGTGATGAGCATGATGCTCTCAGAAAAACATGGAAAGATTTACATGAACTGATCAAAATGAAATGAGCAGAACCTGGAGAACATTGTACACAGTAACAGCAATTTTGTATGGTGATCTGTTATGAATGACTTAGTTAATTCTCAGCAATACGATGATCCAAGACAATTCTGTTGAAAAGGGTTGTCCATCTCCAGAGAAAAACTGGTAGAACCTGAACGCAGATCAAAGATACTTTTTCTTTACTTTATTTTTTCTCCTTTTTTTGTTTTGTTTTGTTTTCTTTCACAAAGTGACTTCCATGGAAATGTGTTTTCCATGACTACAAATTGCTTGACTTCTTGATGGGGAGGGAAGGAAGAAGAGAATTTAGAACTCAATATTTGAAAAGAAAAGAATATTAAAATTATTTTTGCATGTAATTGGGAAAAATAAAATATTAAATAAGGTTAAAAAAGAGAAATGCTTTCAGAATAATGTCATTCATGAGATCCTTCTCATCTAAAGGATCTCACTTTTTATAGAAACTACCCTTTTATTTGGTCTTTGTACAGGAGATCCCATATTGGCAAAGACCCTTAGTGAGTACTTGCCTAGTGACTGCTTATTTAAATAGGTCAAGTTGGAGTTGATATAGTTACACCCAGTCTACTCTCATCTTTGTCATTTCTCCTAATTTGGTGTTAATTTTTATCTTGGCTGTAATTGATGAACTAACCCAACACCAACATCTCATTCTGAAATTACTTCCACATTTGTTGCTAGTATTTTCCTGCCTATTAAGAGGTAGTCACTATTACTTTATGTGGCTATAATCAGTATTTTCCACTTTCTGTATCTTCTGATTTTCTTATTAAGTAATCTATTCATTATATTGAGGTTTGAGATATCTTTCATGTCTTAATCCTGAATCATATTTTCCAATATAGCTTTCTCTTTTGTTATCTCTGTAACATCAAAGTCACTGACTTTCAAGATACATTGATTTGGTTTGAAAGAGCTTATCAAATTATTCAGAGAATTTTCCTACATCTTCCCCATCTATTAGAGATATTGTGTAAGTTACACTTCTGTCATAGTTGCCCATATAAGCACCCGCCAGTCAGAAAGCATTTATTAAATAGTTACTGTATACCAGGCACTATACCAAGTGCTGAGGATACAAAGAGAGAACAATGAGACATTGGAAGAAGATACTTCCATATCTAGCACCATTAGTAATAAACTACCATGAATAGTAAAATACATAAGGAAATAAGAGAAAGAGAAATTTCATTCCACATAACTACAAAATGCATAAAATATCTGTTGAATCAATCTACCAAAGCACTGAAAGTACTTGTATGTGTTCAATTACAATGTGTTCCTTAAAGAAATTAAGAATAATTTAAATAGCTGGAAGCATATTTATGGCTGAGTCATGCCACTATAATAAAAGTGACATTAATGTCAAAGTTAAATTTAGAGTTTAAATGCTATACCAATCACATTTTCAAAGAGATATCTAAGAGAATTCACTGAAATAATAAGAAAATTTATTTAGAAAAACAAAAGTTTTTAAATATCCAGGGAAATAATGAGAAGTAGAGATGAAAGGGGAATAGCACTTCCAGACATCAGACTACATTATTAAAGTGGTAGTCAACAAAATCATGTGACACTGATTAAGAGAAAAAGAGAGAAAAATATACCCACGTGGAGACAGCACGGAAACAGACTAGTCAAGGGAGAATCAGAAACAGTAAAGTTCAGTGACCTAATGTTTAATAAACTGGTAAATATTAATTACCTACAAAACAAAACTTCCTATTTGAGAAGTAGCACAGCAGTCTGACAGAAATTAAGTGTAGACCAATACCTTCATACCATGTTTCACAACACATTCTAAATGCAGACATAACCTTTAAAATATTAAAAATCACACTGTGAAAAAAAAATAGAAGTAATCATATCCCTCTCATAACTTTGGATAGGAGATATATTCCTAACTAAATGAGGTGTAGCAGTCATTACAAAGATAGAGAGCTTTGATTTCATGAAATAGAAAAGCTCGTGTGAGAACAAAATTAATGCACCTAGAATAAGAAGGGAAGCAGTTTTAACAAAAAAAATATGTATGCACACATATGTATGTATGTATTCATGTGAGATCAAAATATATTCCCCAACGGAAAAATAATAAAGAAATAAAAGCAAACAAGCAGGGGTTTATGGAGCGTTCTTGGAGGACTAGCACCTTTGGTGTGAAAGCTTGCTGGGTCCTTTTCAGGGCTGCTCATCCACCTTTGGTATCCACCTGATTCATCCAACTCTCACCTGTGTCTCCAAGAAGCACTAGCGTGTGCAGTGGCCACATCAACAGACAGCCTAAACCAGGTTGAGGGTAACCGAAAGGCCTCATAGCTGTTCATGAGTTAGAGACATGTCTACCCCAAACATGTGAAGACTTTTCCAGGTGGAATGGGCAGATTAGAACAGCTTATTCCAGTAGCCATGAAACAGCTAAAGCAGGTGCTGTGGAGCTCTTGCACCTTGGTCAGGCATTGAAGACACCAAGGTCATCCACTACATCCTGGGGCATTACTGCTCATCTGGATTTTTGCCCTGCTACTGGACTTTGATGACTCTGGGAGAGAGTGAGACTGATGACTTAGTACAAGTCTGCCTCACTTGGACTCAGGTCATGTGCGAGTCAGGACATCACCTTTAATGTCCTTGGTCCTCTTTGAAAATGAAGGATGAGCAACAAAAACAAACAGCTCTTGAAAGGAGAATTGCAAACACTTAACGACCATGTGAAGAAAAGGCTTCAGATCACTAAGAGAAATAAAAATCAGAATAATTCTGAGATTCCACATCATACAAATTGTCAATGACAAAAGATAGGAATAGTTAATATTAGTTGGGTTTGGGAAGAAAAGTATTGCATTGGTGGTGAAACTGTCAATCAGTACAACCAGTTTTGGGAAGCAATTTGGAATTGTGAAAAAAAGTGAATGTACTGAAATTTTAAAGAATGACCATGGCTCAAAAGAAGAAATATAAGAATATATTCCCACATTATCTCTTGGCAGAGAGACAAGAGGTCTCCACAAAGCAATCTGATTTTGTAGTTCCAGATATTCCAGCATTTAGAAAACCTTTTAGGCTCATAATTCATTCTTTCCAGCATTTAATATGTTTCATCTGAAGCACAGTAGATCTATCTAAATTATCTCTTTGAAAAATCAAATTCTGCTGATTTAAATGCACATTTATAATCGGTAAATGTGATTATAAAAATGTGTGTTTAGATATAAAGAGCAGTGAGTCTGGAAATTCCCATATGTTTATATATTCAATAAAGTGTATTATCTGAAGTAGTCATGTGAGTCATGTAACACTCATATACTCAGAGAAGTTATTGTACTGCAGATCTTCATAAAGTGACACTTGATATAGTTACAATTCATAGAGTTCAGTGTGTTTCTATAGAGAAAAATACAGATTTAGGTGGATTGGAATCTTGCCATTACCATATATTACTTCTGTGCCTTTGGGCAAGTTAAGTGACTTAAAATGAAGAAGCTGTACTAGATGAACTTGAAGGTCCCTTATAATTCCAAATCCATGATTCTGTCATATAACAGTTTGATATATGTATATATTGAATCATAGGATTTGGACATGGAAGTGATGTAATTGAAAGAGTCCTGGATTTGGAGGCACATGACCTTGTCTAAGTCCTGCTTCTGCAACTTAGCTTCCGTGTTTGGGACAAGTGACTTAACCTTTCCAGGTCTATTTCTCATAGACATCAAAGACTGATAGAACAAAATAAAAAGAATGAAAACATAGAAGGAAGTGTAAGGTATCTCACATAGAAAGTAAGTGATGTGGGATGATCTAAGGATGATGAGGAATGATCTAACAATTATTGAACTTCCTGAAAACTTAGACCATAAAATATGTGAATACCAAGATTTAAGAAGTCATGAATAAAAAATAAATAAATGGTAATAATAAAATAAATGGTAAATAAAAATGAAAGCAAGTGTGTCTTCAAAACTCTAATGACTTTAAGAGTCATAGAGTAAATAAGACATAGAGTAAATGAGATGCAGGAAAGGTATTGTTAGACATTGATAATCTTAAGAAAATAAAGAAAAGAAAAGGAAAAAGGGAACTGGGAAAGGGGGAGGAAGAAGGATTAAAAAAAGGTGAAATCTATAATTTTACATCAGTGTGCTTTAGGGGAAAAAGCCTATATAAACATGTAGAAAGGTAAGTGGAGCAGGCTCCTGATAAATACCACTTTCATTTGAACTAGAAAATGGATTTGAACATACATACACAGAGAGATTTCTATAGAAGTACATTAAACTCAGCAGGAAATGAGAAGAGAACAGAGAGAGGGAACTTGGGGAATAAAAAGGAAGGTAACTTCATGGAGGGATTAGTCATAAACAAAAACTTCCAGCTTTGAAGAGTGGAACCTAAAGTGGAAATTAAAAGGAGAGTGTAAAAAACTGTGATCAGGACTCAGTGAGGGAAGGAAGAAGGACCTAGTGGGCCAGAAGCAGAACACATTTATAGATCACTGCTGTTGGAGCACACTGCTTTCTTACCACCACCACCTTTTATTTTTTTCAAATAAAGAGTGGCATGGAGGCCAAATTGAGGAATAAGAAGGATGGAAATACACAATCATGACTGTATACATGAATGAAATGAAGGCATCTATAAAATGGAGACATCCAGTTGGTTCAAAAACTGAATCCAAGAGGAGGCTGTTTGCAGGAAACACAGAATTAAAATAAGAGACTGTGCAAAAGTTATTAAACTTCAGGTAAATTCATAAAATCAGGGAAAGCAAACATGATCTTAGGGATCATGACTCATGGTTTTGTTCATCTGGAGATTGAAAGGGAAATCAAATTATGTTTAAATAACCATAGATAATGAATTAATATTATTACTTAATGAGCATGCATGAAATGGCACAACTACTTAAAGAAATGTAATAGATTTATAGAAATAGACAATAAAACTATAATAATTGAGGATTTCAAGGCAATCTTAGTTCTAGAAGAATCTAACCAAAAAATAATCAAAGAAGAAGTTAAATACTTGAATAGACTTGTTAAAAATTTACCTGTAATAGATATCTGGTCAATAATGAATAGGAACAAAATGGAGTTTACATATTTCTAACTCTGGATGGCACCTTTACCTTCAGAGAAAGAAAACTGTAGACCAACATCCCTAATGAATATTGATGCAAAAATTTTAAATAAAATATTAGCAAAGAGACTATAGTAACATTAAAAAAATTGTATATTTAATTTATATTATTTTGCATATTTGAGAAAGCAGTATTTATACCCAGCATACAAAATAGTTTCAGTGTTAAGAAAACAATAAATGTAATAGATCCTATTAACCATTAAACTATCAATATTATTTTATCAATAGAATCAAGAAAAACTTTTGAAAAAATACAAAACTCATTTCTGATTAAAAAATATACAACACTAAAAAAAAAACTTAATAATCAATGGACTTTCCCTATAGAAGGTAAAAAGTATGTATCTAAAACCAAGAGGCCACTTAATATATAATAGAGGATCATTTTTGATCTTTCTAATAAGATCAGGAGAATAAGATTAGGAGAAGAATCTAATCTAATCTAATAAGATTAGGAGAAGAATCCACATTATTTCTACCAGTATATCACATAATTCTAGAAATGCTAACTATAGGAATTATACACATATATCAAAAGAATTGAAAGAATAAGAAAAGTAGAATAAAAAAACAAAATTACAAAAATTTACAAATGATACAGTGTTCTACATACTGCAGTACCCCATGGATTCAGCTAAATGGTTCATTGAAACAATGACATCAGCAAAATAGGACACAAAATAAATCCATATAAATCATGATTCTTTCTATATATCATTAACAAAAACAAGAAACAGGGCATAGGAAGAAAAAAATTTCATTTAAAAGGATTTTAGCTTGTATAAAATATTTAGGAGTTGACCTATGAATGAAACTATGAAACCTATTTTACAGAAGTAAAAGCAAACCTGAAAAGTAGAGAAAAATCAATCACTTAGTAGTTGGGTCATTTCAATATAATAAAAATTACAATGCTATCTAAATCTATTTACCTATTCAGTGTTAAACCAATCAATCTGCCAAAGGATTTAGAGTTTGAAAGAAAAAAAAACCCTCATCTGGATGAGCAAATCTCATCTGGATTATAGGAAATAATGGGAAAGAAGTCAGTAAGCTGTTCTACGAAGCAATAATCATCAAAACAGTTGTAAACTGACTAAAAAATAAAAAAAGTCAATCAGTGTCACTGTCAAGTCAACAAGTATTTATTAAGGACCTACTATATGCCAAATACTGTGCTCAGCACTGGGGATGCAAAGAAAGGCCCAATGAAAAGAGGGGCAGGGTACTGGAACATGCTGGTACCAGGATGTCTGAGTGAAAATTTGTAATAAGAATACTAACTAAGAGAATTGTGAGGAGGGGCACAAAAAAGGAAATTGGGGTCACCAAGGACTATTTTTTTATCCTTAGTTTTGCCTATATTTGCCATATGTAGGAGTCAAAGAAGCTGCTCCCTACATACTTCCTAGGCAGAAAGATAAAATGTCAGTTGGAACCTTTGTGTCTTATTTTTTGGTGACAGTAGCATGCATCAAAGTAATTCATTCATTAAATCTGGAACCAGAAATCTTTTGATCATCAATTCAGCTCACACTTTATTGGGCTTTAAGCTTGTTTCAGGAAGCATTGGGAAGACTGATCTGAAGACCTAATTTGTTCTTCTGTGAATACCCTAATGGTTTCCTTGACATTAGTTAAGCTGTTTTTCTTACATTTTTAGGTTTAGTCAGTTTGGGATCTGCATTGTTGGCAGCAGATGATGTCACAGAATTTACTGGTAATGTTTTCTGGAAATGAATATCTATCACTTGCTGAAAGTGTTAACTTAAGAGGCAAATTAGACTCAGGACAGATTCTTGTGGTAATGACAGGGACCTGAGAGATAATGCTGACTTATATTTTCCAAAATTTTAACTGTTTGCTGGAAACATTTTCCTTGAATATAAGGTATATGAAAATGTGCTATATACTCCTTAGTGCTGTTGCTGGAAGATTTACCATTTTCTGTGTTGTTCTTAATCAGCAAACTCATTTAAAAGTCACACAGCAAAGATGATGAGAAATATGGAAACTGGAAAGGGTCTGTATGCTGTGACTAGTCATTTTTAATCATGTAAGAGACTTTGCATTGTAAATGGTTAATAAATGAAATTTGGATCAACCTCTTAGTGCTCTTATATTAGAGACAGACTTTTTTTTAAGCCAGTTATCGATGCTAATTCATAGCTACTTAATCTCTTATTGTGGCAGAATTACTTAAGATTCTTTCAGAAGCCTACTCGTTAAAAAACCAATCCACTGCAAGTCCCTTGTATTTATTTGTTTTATTCAGATATGCAAACAAGTATGATGATAGGTATCATAAAATACAGATGGCCCAATTTCTTCAACTCAACTAAGCTAGAAGTCTGAACAGTAGTTATAGTAGTGACCTCTCACAGGGGTAGTATGTGCCAAGACACTTAATAACTTGTCTGTGCTTCTGTGTTCTCATTGGTTAAAAAGATGACTTTCTGAGAATCTGTCACAGAGATAGGTCGAGTATCAAAGAATGTTTGTAAAGCACTCTGATTTTTTAAGATAATCCCTGTGATTATATGATTGTTATGAATAAATATATATTGGGTAAATGCAATTAAATCTTTAAATTACTTTGCTATTAAATTTTACTGTGAAGTGAGATCTTCATTGTTAGGTGGGAATTATTGAGTTGGGGTTTTTTTAGGTTTATTGGTTTGGGGAGAAAAGGAGTGAATATCCACCACATTCAATTGTATTTTTGTCTGTTTTCCTTTCTTTTTTTCCCTGTAATGCTCCTCCTAGACATCATATTTGATAAATGTCATCATGTTTAATTTCTTGCCTTCATTAATAAGGGAGTGGGGTGGGGCAGAATTTGACATTACAACACTTGAATACCTTCTATTAAAGGCAGGATATGTATCAAAGTATTAATGGTAAAGCTGACTAAAGCAATTTTTACTATATGCACAATTTCAAAGGAAGGAAAAAAAATCACAATACACAAGACTGAATATGGTATAAGTGTTTAAAAGCAGCAGGTTTAGAGTTAGAGCACTACTGGTGTGTCTGATGTCTCTGTCTCTAGGACTTAGCTTTGTCATCTACAAAAATGAAGGGTTGGTCTGTCACAAAATCAAAAATCTCTGAGTTTGAAGCGACCTCAGAAACAATCTTCTAATCGTTACCTGAGCAAGAATCTCTTCTGCTTCATGCCCAAGAAATATCAACCTGGCTTTGGTTGAATATATCCAGGGAAGGGGAATCTTAGTACTTCTGAAAATAGCCAGTTCCATTTTTAGAAAGCTCTGTTATGGCATTTTTAAGAACTTATATTCTGTATGAATTGAATTAAATGCATGAATAACAAATACCTGACCTCAATTTCATTGTCAGGAAGTTTTTTCTTACAAAATTTTTCCTTCCTCATTCATCCTAAATTTAGATCAGGAAGGGATCTTAGAGGTCAAATAATCAATGTCCTTGCTTTACAAAAGAGGAAACTGAGGCTCAGAGAGGTTGTGACTTACTGAAGAATACAAAACTAATCACCATCTCAAGTGGGATTTGAACTCAGCTCTTCTTGGTTCCTATTCCATCACTCAATCTACCGTGCCATGTTCCCTTTTATCTACATATTGCTTCCCCTTGTAGCCAAGTAAAATACCCAATTCCCTTTTCCACAGGACAGCTGATAGAATTATCTTTTCCCCCTGTTTTCCCCCTGTTATCTTTCCCCCAAAAATCTTTTCTCTCTCCCTACCTCCATTCCTTCAAAGAGATTTCATATAACATTTATTTATTCCATCATTTAAAAAAAAACAGGGACAGTTAACTCTTTTGCCCTATGTAGTTTCATTTAGGATTTCTTGAAGTACAACCCTGGAAAATCAGGCTTTGATAAAGCCCTCTGTGATTCAGATGGAGTTATGTGACCATGCCTTATGTCCAAATCACTCTGGCTCTTACTGATTTTGGCCAACAGTATGTCTTTGTTTGTATTTTGATGGCTCAGAGGTAGTGAGAAGAGCAATCTTTCTGTTATGGTCAGAAACCCTAAGGGTCTTCCCTTCCTAGATGGATTTGTAGCATGTAAAAAAGGTCATTTTTGCCTCATTTCATGCCTAGCCTTAATCACTGAATGAGTCTTGCTTCAGACAAACTGAGACCTGGGAAAGACCTTAGCTTAAAAAGCCCAAAGTCTCCTACTGCATCCAGGGCCACCTCCAGTCTTCTGGCCACAGGACCCAGATAACTCCAGAGGAGAGAGTGAGGCTGGTGATTTTGCATACCCCTACCTCCCTTAAATCCAGTTAACTTGCAAGCAAAGACATCACCTTCCTATTTCATGAAGAATAAACAACATGTAACGTGATATTAACACCTCACTGTTCTGATTGCCCCCCTCAAGGAGCCCTCCAGGTTATCAATGTTTGGTTTGGTTTGGCTTTTCCAATTATAGCACCAGTAACTGAATACAGTGATCTTGGTATTTTCTGACCCGTGGTTTGTCCTTCATTCTCAAAGGGGATGAGATGATGATATGACTTGCAGTTGACTTTGAGTGAGGGAGGGCTGTGAGTCACCAGCCTCATTTTTTCCTCCAGAGCCATCTGGGTCCAGTGGCCAGATATCAATTAGAATGACTAGAGAGGACCCAGGATGCAGGGGGAAAACTTGGCCCTTTTAAGCTAACATCTTTTCAAGTTCTCACTTTGAGTGAGGCAGCTCCCATTGGGTGAACAGGCCTCCTTAAGAAGTGAGTCAAGGGATGGCCCCTTTAATAAAAAATAAATAAATAAATTAGGAAGAGAAGATCCTCAGGGTTGCTGGCCAAAAGAGAAACTGTTACTATTTACATTCTCTCTGAGCCAGGAGGGCCCAAAAAACAACCATTAAGTGGCGCTTGGGCAAGGCAGCTAGATGGTGTCAGGAGGACTTGAGTTCAAATCTCCCCTCAGACACTTGACTCACTAGCTGTGTGACCTTGGGCAAGTCACTTAACCCCTGGGTTGTCCTGAGTCATCTCTAGTCATCCTGATGGATATCTGGTCACTGGATTCAGATGACTCTGGAGGAGAAGTGAGGCTGGTGATCTGTACAGCCCTCCCTCACTCAAAACAAAGTCAAGTGCAAGTCATGTCATCATTTCTCTGATGGCGTGGTCTGTCTTCTTCAGCAGCGAAGGACGAACACATACACTGTTGTCCAATCCATGAGAATCCAGAGTGAATTGGGTTTAAGACTTGATCTTTGAGAAAGAAGTCTAACCAATAAGCCCCAAATTAACTAGATGACCAGAATAAAATATGAAAGGACTAGAGTTATTATCTCCCTAGTCCTAGAAAACATCTCTCAATTCAGTCCAACTATTAGCTTTTTAGCTGCTATATCACATTGTTGACCCCTGATCTTAAAGCCCAATAAAAGACTGATATTTTTAAGGTTCCTTTCTTACTCTAAATCCTCTTATGGGTGCTACCCACCTCCTTACACATTAAGGGACTCAAGGTGTGGGAAAAGATTCATTTTTTTGGACATGATAATTGAGTACAGCCGTTTAGATTGATTATACTTATTTGTAATAATATTTTTTTTATGTTTTTATTTGGAGAGAATTGAGGGGTAAGGAAGTAGCACTAATAATGCCAAAAAAGAAGGGATAAAAAAAGAGAATAAAAAGAAAATTATCAATTTTTTATGGAAGCACAGACAAATAGGATAGTTTTGAAAGTAGCATGCTGAATGTGTTATATACTTTTAAAACAAGTCTTAGCATGCAGTGGATGGATATTCATGGTTTCATAGCCTGTCATAGACTTAAAATGAGAAGAGGAGAAACAGAGATATTTAGAAAAAATTAAAATGACAAGATGCTGTCCTGTCATCACAAAGACTATATATTGTATGATTTGATACAGAGGCTGTATGTATAAGCTGCTAGTGTAGAAGTTTTTATTTTGCTTCAAATGGCTGGTATTTTCAAAGAGAATCTGGATCACCATTTATCTGGGATGTTTTAGACTAAGTTGCTTTTTTGTTTCTTTTGTCGTTTTACCCTTTGGATGGCGAATTGTACTAGATGTAGCTCTAAGATTTCTTTCACCTCTAATTGTCTGTGGATCTTATAAGTGTAACTATGCTGTATTTCAACTCTTCCTACCTCTTTCCTTCTTTTTTTCCCCAGTTTCTTCACTCCTCACAGATAATCTTCTAAGATTATGTATTTTGGCTGATATGAAAGAGAAATTTCTAATATTCTTTTTTTGAGTACTATTCAAGATTTGCTTTATTTTACCTTTTTGTCTTTTATTATGCTACTTTCCTTTGCTTATCAAATTGGTGTTTAATTTTATGATAATGAAAATGTTATAATTTGTGAATCACAAAGGTAGAATCCATTCCTAGATGGAAGTTTGTGTCTTGTTAACAATTGATAATTGTTTTCACATTTTCTCATTACTGTTGTTAATTCGAAAAAAAGTTAATCTTGCAAAAGAGGAAATGAAACAACTGCTCTATTGGAAGCAAGGTTTAGTGCTCACTCTCTCTCTCTCCCTCCCTCCCTCTCTCCCTCCCCCCCCCCTCTCTCCTCTCTCTCTCTTTTTCTCTCTCTCTCTCCCTCTCCCTCTCTCCCTCCCTCTCTCTCTCTCTCTCTCTCTCTCTCTCTCTCTCTATATATATATATATATATATATATATATATATGTATATATGTATGTATGTATGTATGTATATTATATATATTCCTTTTTGGCTTATAAATGTAGAGTTTATCCTTAATTATCCAAACTAATGAAAGAGAAGAGTGTAAAACTCAGACCGTGGCGTGTTCAGGCATTTATATTTGATGTTGATATATATCATAATACATTTGGCAGTAGATTTACATTCTAAAATGCACTTTTTAAAAGTTAACACTAAAATTAATTTTCCCTCCTTAAGCACAAAGTAGTAACTGGGAAGTGTGCTGGACTCTAAGAGGAAGTTAAGTATTCCAAAGATGAAGAATAAAAAATTGACTATCTATTTAGAAATATATCAAACTGCCTTTGTTATTTATGGTGCAGAATTACTGGGATAATAATTAAAATTTTCCAGTTACAAAGATTTCATTATTACTTCCTAACTTAAAAGTACTGTCTTCCACATTCATGAGAGCTTAAGCCTAATTAAACAATGATTTATTTACACTTAAAGTCATCCTCTCTCCCACAACAATTTGCTGCAGTACTCTGACTAAGCAATGACATTATGGTAGTGATGGAGAATTGTTTTAATAGTCTCCTTTTCCCTTCTATTAATTTTAATGACTAGATTGGTGCAAAATTATGGATGTTTGCATTCATTTAAAATGTCAGTGTATAGCATGTTAAAATTCAGAGTGTTATGCCTGTCTTATTTAGAAAATTCCTTCGGTACTTAGAGGGACTGCAATTTGGTGCAGTGAAGTCAGGAACACTCATCTTTCTGAGTTCAAATCTGGCCTCAGACACTTCCTAGCTGTGTGACCTTGGGTAAGTCACTTAGCCCTGTTTGCCTCAGTTTCCTCATATGTAAAATGAACTGGAGAAGGAAATGGCAAATCACTATCTTTGCCAAGAAAACCTTAAATGGGGTCATGAAGAGATGGACATGACTGGAATGACTGAACAGTAATTTTAGGGAACTAATACTGCTGTAATGTTTTAGTGATGAAAAAAATGTGAAAATAAAAAAGAGGGGATGATCCGATATACATAACTTGTTGTCCGGGGAATTCTTGATTTTCAAAAAGATAACTGCTATCCTATCAGATTTACACCGGGATTTGTAGAGAAAAATATCTTTTGAGGATAAATGAGCAACTACCTTTTATAGCCACATTTTCATTTACTGTATTTTATTTCCTTTATGATGATACATCACTCTTTCATAAACATCTAAACAATAATAATAATTGTTATAGTTTAATGGGATTTTAAAGTATTCATAATAATAGTCAAAATTAATACTAAGTTCTTTTAAGAGTTAGAGAATTGTACTGGACAGATAAAATACATAGAAAAGTTCAGCGACCTGGCTATACTCACTCTATAAAAATGTTACAGAACTAGTGTATTAGGAGTGTCTAACCCCTAGTCCTGAGATTGGACCTTTAGGGCATGTCATAGTTGAAGTACATAAACAGGCTTTGGACTCCTATTGTTATAAGTGCTTTCTGTTTAACATTTAGGGAGCACAGGATGGATTTCAGAGCACATATAAGAAATTTATGTTTAAAAAAGACAGCAAAGATTAGGTACAATAGCTAGTGAATTTTAGCTGAACTCTTCTAAATTAAGATATTGTGTCAAGTAAAAGCATTACTATATTAATTTAAGCTTCTAAATTTTAAATGCTATCTGGGTACCAGGCCCCCTCTGGTAATCTCTACCTGAAGGTCTTGAGAGTCCCATTTTCAGAGAAATTGGAGAAAATTCAGTGGAGAGTACAAAACAACCACCTTGACCTCCAAAATACCACAAACCCTTAGCCAGCCAGAATAAAGGAGAAAATAGATAAAATAAAAAGCCTTTACTAATATCCTAGACTTCCCATTGAAAGACTGAAGATAAGACCAATATTGCACTCTCCCTTGGTAATCATTTTATCATCTCTAATAGGTTCTCTAACACTGTTCTATGGTCATTCTTCCAAATCTTCTCCATTTTCAAAACTCCTAATCCCATACTACCCATAATGGAGAGTCCAATCCAACTTGGTGCTGTAGAGGCTGCTGACAGGCTCATCATGGAGCACTGATTGGGCTTGGAATCAAGAAGACCTTGATCACATCCAGCCTCGGACCAGCTGTGCGGCTCTAGGCAAGTCTTACTATCTCTCTGTGCACCAGTTTCATCATCTGTAAAATAGGGCTTATAATAGTACATCCCTCAGAGTCACTGATAGGATCAAATAAGTTAACACTTGTAAAGCACTTCACAGACCTTCAACATGGTAGTTACTATCATTTGATCCTCATAATATTGTTAGGAAGCAAGTAAAAGCAGAGAGCACAGGCTGACTTGTGTAGTTGGAGGCAAAGTTAGGACCACAATTCTTTCCCCTGAAACTGAGGTCTTTGCTTGTTTCCACTTCATCACTTCTTAGGGTTTAGACCTGGAAGAGACCATTTAGAAATCATCTCACTCAACCTCTTCATTTTATAGAGAAAGAAACAGATGGAGTTTGTGAATTGACTTGTCTAAAATGAAATGGTAATAGGTATAGAATTCCAAATCCATTTTTCTTGCCAGTACACCATGCTGCTGGGGCTAGCTGCTCTTTCACCACTCTACCTTATGTGCCTTATTTGGATTTTTTCACTGGAATCAAGCATTTCAATCTCCCAGTTCAGGAAACCCCTTCCTATAAATCTTTGTACTCATGTTTATATGTTTTTGATGAATGGATTACCATTTACTGTCATGACTGATAGAAGCAAGTCACCTGAATTTCAGTTCTTAGGTTAATTTTTGCTGTCATGCCCTGTCATTCTTTCATATCTCCTATAATCCACTTCCCCAAGCCCAACATCAGGTTTTAGGGACTTATAATTTCTATAGATAAGGGACTTATAATTTCTATAGATAAGAGGGAAAGCTCCGTAAGGGAAGCAGGAGTGAGGGAAGCATTCACAGGAGGTGTGTTTGACTAGCCCTGCCACAGAGTTCTTGGAGTATGGTGCTGCACCCACAGGTTCAGTATATGATTTATTAACATTTCAGGAGCTTATCTGTTGCTTAAACAATAGCATGACAAACTATTCAATTACAGGCATATTTGTAATTGTCACCAAATGATTTCTTTTCTGAATCTGAGATCTTATTCAAAAAAGTAACCAGCAATGAAGGTTCTACCAAACAATGGATCTAATTACTAAATATTAATCAATGTTAAATTTGTTTAACCTGTCAACCCATGCAGCCAGTCATTGAGGCAACCAAATCTTGCAGAAACATAGTTCGTAGCTATTAGTCTCTAAGCTATTATCACCTTGTCGTTTGGTCCCTCGTTAAAAGCTTTATCCACCTACATACAGAGATAGTTTAATATTTTCTACAGTTCACTGAAAGTTCATAACATGCTCTTTGTGATGAGAGGAGCTCTCTCTCTCTCTCTCTCCCTCTCTCTCTCTCTCTCTATATATATATATATATATATATGGAAAGCTGAAATATATGAGTGAATTTGTTAGTTTCTCAATGTTAAGTATAGGCATCCTTTGAATAAAGTCTGTATGATCCAAATCTTAGCTTTTCAGGAATCTATTCCAAAAAGGAAAATATGTTTGTGTATTACATATGTTTGCCAGCTCTCTAAAGCTATACTGCCATCAAAATAGAGACAGCTTCCCTTTCTCCAGAGCAGTTCACCAACTTTAGCAAGCTGACATTGGTTTTGTGCCTATGTACTTAATAGGATGTTCACACATTCCTCCCCAGAGATCTTGTGCCTGCCTGTACAGCTAAACTGAGCTCCTGTTTATTTAATTGTAATCCACACACAAATCAGCCTTGTGGGTGGAAAAGGGAGAAGCTTTGGCACACCAAAGAGGAAGTGACCTCCATTCAGTATTTGCAGGTAACTGAGGAGAAAAAGAACAGAGGAAGATTGATTATAACAAGTAATTTTAGAACTCTTGACCATCGATCTGTATAGCACTGTGCAGTACCACACAATAAATAACTCGATGTTCTTAATTTCACCATCAAATAACCTTTGCTCTTATTATGCATATTTGGCATAAAACATTAAGAAAATGACATTAAAATAATGACTTGATTTTTTTCTTCTCAAAAAGATACTTAATTTTTTTTAATATCCCCACAAAAGCAAAATAATTTCACTATTGTTAAATAGAATAGGTTTGACCATAGGTAATAAAATTCAATATTGCAAATAATAATAATACTCAGCATTTGTTGAGTTTATCATATTCAGCAGTATTAGCATGGATTCATAGAACCATAAGAGTTAATTACAAAAGGGACCTTAGAGACAATCTAATCTTCCCTATTCTTCCCCATAAGCCCCAAACTCCAAGCCCTAATTTTTCATCAAGGTCTTATAGCTGGTAAGTAGCAAAGGCAAGCTTATAACCCAGGGGTCCTTCTAAATCCAGGCTTCTTTTCTCTATTCCACAGAAGGAAGATTTATAATTTTACTTGGTTTTCAAAGAGAAATGTGTATTTTGCCTTTCATAGGTATTTTATAATAATGATGAGATTTTTTTATTTAAAGTGAAACCAAACCATTAATGCTCGACATCAGATTTCTAAAAAGGACCTGAACAGTTTCTGTTTGTTTGCATCAGACCTGTGATTTCATTGTTATATGGAGATCTCAGGGAGAAAAGTCCCACTATCAAAGCAATGCCATCCCTTTTCCACAAATAATAGATACATAATGATTTGAGACCAGAAAACAAAAGGAAATTATAATTGAATATAAAGATTATTCACAGGTTCTTCTAGGAGAGGCAAATAAATGAGTTGGTGCAGTTGGATTTTCCATGTATCCAACGTCAAGAAGGAACATCATTTCATGGGACATTTTGTCATCTTGTATTGCAGTGCTCATGATAAATCTTTTCAAAGTCTACTAAGAAAAATAATTGTACTTTATGCACTTCTGTCTTCAGTTGACATGAAAAAGGAGGTAAAGAATTTTACAAAGAATTTGATGAGATTCTTCAAGTTAAATCAACATTTTTCAGTATTCAGTGACTTCTATGTAAATACAGACATGGGGGGATGGTGAAAATATGGAAATATCATTTGAGAGAAAAAAATGTAATTCCGGTAGGTCCTGGGATTGTGAATTATCTTTCATCAATACCTCTCCTCCACATTCCACCATTCAGTTGTTAGTAAATCAGCTGGTTATTGAATGTTTTAAGGGGGTTTGGAGGAAGAGGATTGAAATTTCCTGAAGCATCATCTTGTTTATCCAGCCTCTTTTTTTTAACTAAGACTTACTGTTTTAACTTTAGGCATTCAGGGGGAAATCATGAGATTCAGATTCACAGAGGCAAAGCCCATCATAGTCCAGTTATTTATCAGATCTCCCAGAGAAAAAGTTTCACAGAAATTAGTCTGCTCCTGCCATACTTTTACTCATGATCCAGACAAGCCAGGACAGCTAGCTGCCTGTACATCCTTAGTAAGTTGACTCAGATTGCTTAGATGTCCCTTCAGACTCTCAGTTCCAAGCAAAACTAAAGAGAAAACTTTCATTTTACTGATGCCCTTTTCATCTCCAAATAAATTTTGGGCCTCCCCCACCATTGCTATGTCTTGGTACAGTGAATATTTCTTCATAGTAGCAAGCTAAAACATCACATTCCAACCTACCATATGTGGTGGGCAAATCTTGGGTATAATTATAAAGGTGTTTTTGTTTTTTCTTAAGAAAGATTTATCTGGTGACAAATCTTTAACAACCCTCTCTTCTCTTCAGTCCACTGCTCAAATACTTGTTCTATATAACCAAGAGAAACAAGTCTAAATTTCTTGGCTAGGCTTCAGATGCCTCTTCTCCCCACCCAATCTGTCATCAAGCACTTTTCATAGGATCATTAATTTAGAATTGGATTGAATTATAAAATGTATTGTAGGAAGGAAAAGACAGGAGGCTAGAAGACTGTTGTGGTCCTCTTTTGTGTTTGTCAGAAAATACTGAAGAAACACTCATTATTTGCACTTTGTTTTATTCAACAAACCTTTATTAAGTGCCTACTTTATGAAAAATGTGCTGTGCTGTTATGGGCTGGGGCATAAAAAGACAGATGAGGCAACAGTTATACCTCAACAGTTCCCTCAAGAAACTAACCTGTACAGAAAAGAATCAGATCGGCTACTTGACTCCCCTTAGAGAGTCCACCTTCTAAAATAGCACCATTAACATGGGAAAACAGAGCCAACCAGCAATAAGATTTAGAAATAAAATAGGAGGGCCTGAAAGTATGTTCCACAGTGCCCCTTTTCAATGTTCCAAGTGTGTTCTCTTATAATATTAATACTTTCACTGTGACAATATCTTTCACTTTGTTTTTTGTCCTGAATTGATAATTCCTTATATTTCATAACAGTCTTAATTCTCCATATTACTCATAGATTTCTAGAGATAAAGAGCATTAGTTTGTATAAGTATTTTTGTATATGGTATTTTTCATTGAGTAAAGTTTATCTTTGCTAAATGAACCACTAAACAAATTCTGAAGTTACAAAAATGATTGTGTTAATGAGATTTTAAATCTTTCCTTACAAAATAATTCATAAAATATTTAATTTGAAGAGGTTACAGATAAACATTATATAACAAAATGATTACCTACTTGATACATTTAAAAACTTGCTTGTTTTTAACTTCTGACATTTAAATCATGAAATTTGGCAGAGGGGGCTTCATTGCCTAAGAAATAAAAAATAACAACTTTAACTTTACATTTCATTATTTGTTAATCATGCAATTTTATTTATGATTTTTTTTAAACAAAAATATTTTTGCTGATGGTAGTATTTACCATTTAACCTTCAGGCAAATATGTAGCTATGTAGCTTTGGAAAGCAGGTATTAGTGCTCATTAAGTCAGAACATCTGGTTCTTTGTGATGTAAATATTTAATTAAGAGACTGTGTGTTATTTCTTTTCTTTCTGTAAAATTCCTAATTGCCAAAATGTAATATCTTTGCCCTTGATCGAAAAAAAAAAGCACAATGAAATTTAACAGCAACCTGATGGCCTGTTCACTTATAAAATAATATTTTTCATGTAAAATTGTCAAATCCATTATATTTGTAAAATGTAATTTAATGTCTGAAATTAGCTTAAATTGGACTTAGAACAACATATTATAATCAAGACTTTTGAATTAAGAAACATTACATTTTGTTTTGTTTGGTTTTTAGTGAACATGGGGCAATAGGAAAAAAAAAAAACCCAAAACCACTAGGTTTTAAATTTGAACACCTGAATTCAAATCTTGGCTCAGTTACTTATATTAATTTGGACAATTCATTGTGGGCCTCAGTTTCCTCATATGTAAAATAAGGTTGATTTGACGGAATGATCTCTAAAATCCCTTCTAGATCTTAAGTTTATGGTCCTTATGAATCTGCATAGGTGAGTGATAAATACATTTAAACCAGAAATTCTTTTTTTTATTAATTATTTAACTTTTTACATTCATTTTCACAAAATTTTGGGATCCAAATTTTCTCCCCATTTGTCCCCTCCCCCCACCCCAATACACTGAGCATTCTAATTTCCCCTATCACCAATCTGCCCTCTCTTCTATCATCCCTCCCTTCCCTTGTCCCCATCTTCTCTTTGGTCCTATAGGGCCAGATAACTTTCTATTCCCCATTACCTGTATTTCTTATTTCCTAGTAGCAAGAACAATACTCAATAGTTGTTCCTAAAACTTTGAGTTCCAGCTTCTCTTCATCCCTCCCTCCCCACCCATTCCCTTTGGGAAGGCAAGCAATTCAATATAAGCCATATCTGTGTAGTTTTGCAAATGACTTCCATAATAGTCATGTTGTGTAAGACTAACTATATTTCCCTCCATCCTATCCTGCCCCCCATTGCTTCTGTTCTCTATTTTGATCCTGTCCCTCTCCAAGAGTGTTGATTTCAAATTGCTCCCTCCTCCCATTGCCCTCCCTTTCATCATCCCCCCCACCCTGCTTATCCCCTTTTCCGCCACTTTCCTGTATTGTAAGATAGGTTTTCATACCAAAATGAGTATGCATTTTATTCCTTCCTTTAGTCGATTGTGATGAGAGTAAACTTCATGTTTTTCTCTCAGCTCCCCTCTTTTTCACTCCACTAAAAAGTCTCCTGCCTGCCTCTTCTATGAGAGATAATTTGCCCCATTCCATTTCTCCCTCTCTCCTCCCAATACATTTCTCTCTCACCACTTAACTTCATTTTTTTAGGATATGATCCCATCCTATTCAATTCACTCTGTGCTCTGTGTGTGTGTGTTGTGTGTGTGTGTGTGTGTGTGTGTGTGTGTGTGTGTGTGTAATCCCACCAACTACCCAGATACTGAAAAGTTTCAAGAGTTACAAATATTGTCTTTCCATGTAGGAATATAAACAGTTCCACTTTAGTAAGTCCCTTATGACTTCTCTTTGCTGTTTACCTTTTCATGCTTCTCTTCATTCTTGTGTTTGAAAGTCAAATTTTCTTTTCAGCTCTGATCTTTTCATCAAGAATGCTTGAAAGCCCTCTATTTCATTGAAAGACAATTTTTTTTCCCCTGTAGTATTATACTCAGTTTTTCTGAGTAGGTGATTCTTGGTTTTAGTCCTAGTTCCTTTGACTTCTGGAATATCATATATCATGCCCTTCGATCCCCTAACGTAGAAGCTGCTAGATCTTGTGTTATCCTGATTGTATTTCCACCATACTTGAATTGTTTCTTTCTAGATGCTTTGAATATTTTCTCCTTGACCTAGGAACTCTGGAATTTGGCCACAATATTCCTAGGAGTTTCTCTTTTTGGATCTCTTTCAGGCAGTTATCGGTAGATTCCTTGAATACTTATTTTGCCCTCTAGAATCTCAGGGCAGTTTTCCTTGATAATTTCATGAAAGATGATATCTAGGCTCTTTTTTTGATCATGGCTTTCAGGTAGTCCCATAATTTTTAAATTATCTCTCCTGGATATATTTTCCAGGTCAGTTGTTTTTCCAATGAGATATTTCACATTATCTTCCATTTTTTTCATTGTTTTGGTTTTGTTTTGTGATTTCTTGGTTTCTCAGAAAGTCATTAGCCTCCATCTGTTCCATTCTAATTTTGAGAGAACTATTTTCTTCAGTGAGCTTTTGGATCTCCTTTTCCATTTGGCTAATTCTGCTTTTGAAAGCATTCTTCTCCTCATTGGCTTTTTGAACCTCTTTTGCCAATTGAGTTAGCCTATTTTTCAAGGTGTTATTTTCTTCAGCATTTTTTTGGGTCTCCTTCAGCAAGGTATTGACCCGTTTTTCATGCTTTTCTTGCATCTCTCTCATTTCTCTTCCCAGTTTTTCCTCCACCTGTATAACTTGACTTTCAAAATCCTTTTTGAGCTCTTCCATGGCCTGAGCCCATTGGATATCTATTTTGGATGTTTGGGATACAGAGGCCTTGACTTCTATGTCTTTCCCTGATGGTAAGCATTGTTCTTCCTCATCAGAAAGGAAGGGAGGAGATATCTGTTCCCCAAGAAAATAACCTTCTATGCTCTTATTTTTTTTCCCTTTTCTGGGCATTTTCCCAGCCAGTTACTTGACTTCTGAGATTCCTCTCCACCCCCACCTTGCCTCCAGATCCTCCCAGCTAGTGCTTGGGGTCTGAGATTCAAATGCTGCTTCCCAGCCTCGGGGCTTTTGGCTGTGTTGGCTGCTATTCAATGTGAGATTAAGTTCAGGTTCTCGGGTAGGGGCAGGGCCACCTAACAGTGCTCAGTTCCCTCAGGGGGTTTACGTGGAGATCTTCAACAATGCACCCGAGGTCCTCTCTGCCTTGGGAGCCCCTGTCAGCTGCTGCCTCCCAAGTGGGCCTGAGTTACGGAGACACCCTGCTCCCCTCTCGGCCAGCCAAAAAGAGTCTCTCATTGACCTTCAGTATCTGTGGGTGGAGGGATCTTCGCAGTTGCTGGAGATTCCGTCCCTGAAGCCTACTTGGATCTGCTGTCCTTGGTGCCGTGTGGCCAAGGCAGGGCTGGGCTCTGCTCCAGGTTCGGTGCGCGAGGGACCTTTAGTGTCGGTTTTTCAGGGCTCTCTGGAACAGAAATCTCCTCCACTCCATTGTTGTGTGGCTTCCACTGCTCCAGAATTTGTTGGGAGTTCTTTTTTATAGTTATTTTATGCGCTGTGGGTTAGGAGCTAGCATATGTGAATCTTTCTACTCTGCCATCTTGGCTCCTCCCCCTAAAACAGATATTCTTAACCTAAAATTTCATCCTTCTTCTGAACATTTTTTCTGCCTCTTTCATGTACTAAATGTTGTTTTGTGCTTTTATGGTAATTATATCTTTTGATATAATAGCAATAGATTACACTTATATTTTTAAAATATACATTTATTTTGCATGCATTTATAAATATGTCCTTCCTACTGCTCCCCACCAAAAAAAGTAAAAATAAGATTCTCATCATAAATATGCATAGTCTAGCAAAACAAATTCCCACATTGTTTGATAAAGATATGTATCTCTGAATTTTAAGTTTATCATCTCGTGCAGAAAATGAGTGCCATCTTTCATCTTCAGTCTTCTGGATTTATGGCTTATCATTTCATCATTTGGAGTTCTAAAGTCTTTCAAAGTTGTCTTTCCTTATAGTATATTATTAATAATATTATTAGTTTTATACATTCCAGTTCCACTTACAAAAGAAGGCAGAGAATGCTCAGAATGACCATTTTAGAAACCCTGAAAGCACCACCTTCTTTTACTCTAAATGTGAGATCCTTGCCCACTGACCAGTGAGTGGTCACCATGCTAAAGGAGAAACTGAATCATACCAATGTTGACATTATCCTTGTAAATGAAATCAAAGGACAAAAGGAAGTTGCCTCCAAGTGGCAATAGTAAATAAAAGAATTGGCACAAAAAGTGATAAGAATCATCACTTCCATGAACATTAGAGCGCTCACGATGAGCATAGCAAAAAGAGCCCCATGCAGGTAATTGTATCTGATGTACTAACATCTGTGGTAGCACATGTGGAGGCAGAGCCTCCTACAGCAGACTTCAGAGGGTGTTCCAGACTAAATCTGCGTATACTTTCATACTCATTGACTTCAGTGCACAAGTGAGCTAAAGGGAGAATGGCAAATTATTCATGCACCATCTTAGACATACAGACACATTCACAGCTCAGTATCAAGGGAAAAAAGCAAACCTTCAAGTCCATGCATTTTTTTTAAAAAGAAGAGTTTAAAAGTGCTAGAGATAGTAAGTAATGAAAACCAAAGAAAGGGGATGGGTGTGGGGGGAGGAAGAAAAGGAATGGGCAAGAGGAAGGAAGGAAGGTAAGGAAGAAAGAAGAATAGGACAGAAAAGGAAGGCGGGAAGAAAGGGGAAAAGATCAAAAGAAAATAAGAGATTAATTGACTTTGTCTTTATAGAAGGAAAAGATTGATCATTAATGTGAGGAGTCATGGCCAAATGAGCTATCTCTATAAAGTCAGGCCATTGATTTGTTAGAACAAAGGTCAAAATCAACACCAAATTAAAAGAAAAAATAAATGTGAGATTAAGATATGAGGTGTAATTAAGACAACCCCAGTCTGACTTGATTAAATAAACTATAGCTGTCCCCAAATGAGAAAAAAATGAAGAAACAGACAGCAAGACATTATAACAGTATCCTAAAGTTTAACTGCTGTAAGGACACTGGTACAACAAAGAGGCCAATAAAACCTGAAATCTACCTTTGCCTTCAAACATATGATCTCCTTATTAAATGAAAAGATGTGACAACCAAATACAATCCCAATTGAGACTATTAATTCTTACAGAGAACAATGGTAAGAGAACGTCAGTAGTAATATCTCATGAAGTCCTAAGAAGAAACTGAGGGGAAAGCCTCATTTGAGAAAGCTTGATAAGACACATAACTAAAGTCATCCTAAAGGCCTTTAAGAATTAGACTGGACAAAATGACTAATATAGAAATGTTTTATATGATTGCGCATGTATAAACTCCTATCAGGTTGTTTACTGTCCCAGAGAGGAGGGAGGGAGGGATAGAATTTGAAACTCAAAACTTTAAAACTCAAAGCTTTTAACATGTAATTGGGGGAAAAATTAAATAGATGTGTGTATATACACATATATATATACGTACACACACACAAAAATATATTTTTTTGAAGGATGAACCTAGAAAAGGGGCAATTAACAGGCAGTTTTAAATTTTTGTAACAAATTTCTGTAACAAATTATTTTCTCTAGTAATATCAGTGGAGATGTCACATTTGGGCTTTAATATCTCAGTTCCTGATGTGCTACATGATGGAATAGAAATGGCAAAAAGGAAAACAAAGCTGGGAAGGGTAATTGAACCTGATATAAAGAGGAGGATACAATATAGGACTGTATGAAACTGATACTTAAGATATCTAAAAGAAGGAGTGATATCAAATACTACAGGTAGAAAACTGTAGATGTTATTACTATTAGATAAAACAGACGATTGAAAATACTGACCCATATGTCTAATTTTCCATCATAACAAAATCTCTATGAAAATAATCTATACACATATAGAATATATCCTTGATGAACACCTCAAGAAAAGTTCTTACAAACACGCAGGTGCTTATGAATATTAGTAACATTCTTATTAATATTAGTAATATTCTAGAGCAGAGTCATATGGTTGACTGAAATTGCCACTGTGCTTATTGTTTATTTGCAATGATGCTTTCACATTTGATTCATCAGAACAAAGTAGTATTTTGTCCTAAGCTGCATTCAATGCTGTCCTCCAACAAGGTGTCTCCCATGAATGTTAGGATTATAGAAGTTTTCTTATCTGTAACAGATTGAACTTTGTTCAGGACCATGGTTATTAACATGAAGCAAGACATAAAACAGAAATATGTGTCCATCGGGGAGGATAAGCGTCATAGAATCCCCCAGATACTACTGTTTGCAGATGACATTCTGATATCTGCATCAAGCTCTGGGATATTACAAAGATTCCCAAATGTAATCAGTGAGTAATCTCATTAAAAATTCATCTGACCTCTACATACAAGACAAATGTGAATGAAGAAAGTCTGTAGCTTGGTGTAGTGGATAGTGAGAAGACCTCAGAGTTAGGAAGACTTGTATGCAATTTGTATTTCTGAAACATACTAGCTGGTGGCCCAACCAATTCTCAAAGACCATAAACTGCCAAACAGTTCCTAATCTGCATTGCTTTCCTTAGCAAAAATTGTCTACAACAAAGAAAACATCTGGACCAAAAAAAAAAAAAAGTCACATAGTTCATAAAAGCCACTTCAGTCAGTGAATTGGGTCCAGAATGAATAGGAAAGAGAACCTTTGGGAAATTGTGGAGTACTTACATTGACCCCAAATTCTCGTTGAAAAAAAAGCCTTTCTGTTAAATACCAACATGCTTCCGCTGATAAAATACATTTGAGCCATGAGATACTGCAATATCGTTTCTTAAAAAAGAATGACACCCAAAAGGAAATCAAAAGGCACATATAGGTATAATAGGATATACTTTCTATTGCCATTGATTATTTCTCCATTTCTATAGCAATTTGCAGTTTGCAGAAGTATTTTCCTCAAAACAGATCTAAGTATGTAGAAGTAAGAAGTAATCTTATTCCCATATTACAGAGGAAGAAACTGAGTTTCAGTGAAAGTAAATGACTTACCTAGGGGCATACCAAAGCCAGGACCCCAACCTGACTATTGATGCCAAAGTTAATGTTCATTCCACTTAGTTGTGCTTTATTTTAATTATGCATGTCTGCTCTTCTGCTGGGCTAAAATCTCCCTAAGGGGAAAGACCATCCTCTCTTTTGGTTTGAATCTCTCCTTTTTCAGGACACAATGCCTTCTACGTGTTAGATGCAAACTCATTCTCATGTAGTGATGAGAATATCTTAGGGCAGCAGAATACAATGAAACCCATGCTGGATTTGAATCCAGAAGGTGTTATTTCAGATCCTGTCTTTGTGTTGTACTATCTGTGTAAGCTTGAGCAAGTCAGTAAACCTCTCTAGGCCTCAGGTTCCTCATCTGTAAAATGAGGAGGTTGAATTAGATTGTCTCTGAGGTCCCTTACTGTTCTAAGTCTTTGCTGTTATGAACCTTGAATTTCCAGTCGGAGGAGCTGGGTTTGAATCCTGGCTTTGCTGTACATTTCCCCCATTGCATATGCCACATGTATTAGCCTTGTGACCTTGGGCAAGTCATTTTATCATTCTGGGACTTGCTTTCCCATCTGCAGAATGAAAGGATCAGACTAGATTATCTCTCGGGTGTCTTCTAGCTCATTTATCATTTAGCCTTAAATTTTTGTTGATCTGTCAGGGGTAACAGAGTAGTTACAAGTAGATTTTAGCAAAGTATTTTATCAATTCTCACATGTTGCCCTTGTTGACAAAAGGGAGAGTACAAATAGGTAGATCTGGACCTAGTTGAATGACCAGACATAAAGAAGAGTCATCTTAGGGAGAAATCTCCTTAGCGGCATTCCACTAATTTGCCATTTCCCCTTTTGGGCTAGAGGGCAGAACTATTTTATCCGTGGTGTGAATTTAAATATGAATGACATACTTACCAGATATTCAAATAACACAAAGCTGGAAGAAATGGAAAACATGTTAGATAATCAATTTCGAATCAGAAAAGGCCTCTGTAGGCTGCAGAGGAGAGAGGGTAGGAAGCATAGCCAAGATGTGACATGTAATGCCAAGTTCTAACCTTGTATTAAAAAAAATAACCTCATAACTACAATACTGGAAAGGCATGGCTAGAGAAAAGTTCATCTGAAAAACAACAAAAACCAAAGTATGATGTGATAGCCAAAGAAAATAAACCCAATTTTAGGTATCAACAAAGGAATAATAGTTGGGGAGGTGATACACTCCATCTGAAGTATTGTCTTCCATCATAGGTACCCCATAGGAGGAGAGTAAAGATCTTCCTGGGGTGGAAAGTATTCAGAGGAGGTAACCTGGATGATGTAGTCAGTCTATCAATAAACATTTAAGTACCTACTATGCGCCAGACACTGTGCTAAGTGTTGGAGATACAAGCAAAGGGAAACGCAACCCCTGCTCTCAAGGAGTTCACAGACTAATAGGGAAGACAACATGAAAATAACTGTGTATGTACAAGCTCTATTCAGGATGAATTGAAAATAATCAACAGAGGAAAGACACTAGAATTAAAGGGATTGAGAAAGACTACTCTGTAGAAGTCGCAGTTTTTGGCTAAGACCTGCAGGAAGCCAGGGACTACAGGAAGGAGAGATGAGGAAGAACATTCCAGGTATTGGGAATAACCTGTAAAGATGCTCAGAGTTGGGAAATGGAGGAAAAGCAAAGAGGTCGGTATCACTGAGTCATATCCATGGGGGTGTAAGGTATACGAAAACTGGAAAGGGAGGGAGGGGGCTACGATATGAAGGACTTTCAAAGCCAAATAGAGAATTTGCTCTTTGATTCTGGAGGTGATAGGAAGCCATTGGAGTGTATGACTAGACTTGCCCTTTAAGATCATTTTTGAAGCCAAGTGGAGCAAATGCTGGAGTGTGGAGAGGCTTGTAGCATGAGGATCAGCCAACAAGACAGCGCAATATCCCAGGTGTGATGGTGAGAGCACGCACCAATGTTATGGTAGTATCAGGAGAAAAGACGACGTATGTGAACAATGTTGCAGAGGTAAAGTTGCTAGACCTTAGTAACAGATTGGATATGAGAGAAAATGAAGAGTCAGGGATGACACCTGCATTACCAGCTAAGGTGACTGAGAGGATCGTGGTGCCCTAGACAGAAATAGGATAATTTGGAGGAGAAAGAGGATTTGGGAGAAAAGATGAGGAGCTCAAATATGTTTGAACTCATCATTGAGTTTAAGATGTCTATGGGACATCCAGTTCAAAATGCCAAAATTGGAGATGCAAAACTGGAGGTCTGCAAAGAAGTTAGGACTGAATAAGTAGATCTGAGAGCCATTAGCATGTAATGATTTAATCCATGGGAGCTGATAAGGTCACCAATAAGTATAAAGGGTGAAGAGTGTCCAGAACAGAGCTCTTTGGGACAGCCATGGTTAGTGGGCATGATCTGGATAAAGATACATCAAAGAATCCTTAGACAGAGTTATCAGAACAACCAGGAGAGAGTGATGTCACAAAAACCTAGAGGAAAGAAAGGATTCAGGAGAAGAGGGTGATCTGTAGTCTCAAAGGTTTCAGAGAAGTTGAGAAGAGAGTTATCAAGGAGAAAAGAGTGACTGACAGTGTCAAAGGTTATAGAGAAGTAAAAAAGGATGCAGATAGAGAAAAGGCCAATAAATCTTGCAACTTAAAAATCATTAGGTAGCTTTGGAAAGACCTATTTCAGTTAGGTAAGAATAGAAGCTGAACTGTAGAAAATGAAGAGAGAGAGAGAGAGAGAGAGAGAGAGAGAGAGAGAGAGAGAGAGAGAGAGAGGAAAGAAGGTGAAGGCACCTATTATAAATGACTTTCTCACAGTTACAAAAGGAAGGAGAGATATGGGCTGATAGACAGTGGGGATGGATGACTCAAATGAGAGGTTTTTGAGGATGGGAGAGACATGGGCATGTTTGTAGACAATAAAGAAACAACTAGTAAGTGGGGAGAAACTGAAGAAAATAAAGTGGTGATGACTGAAGAAGCCTTGTGTTGGAGGACAAAGGTGTGGGATCATTTCTACAGGTAGCTGGGTTAGCCTTGCCAAGGAATAAGGCTGCCCCTTTCATGGGAGTTAGGCAAAAGAGGACATGGTAGCAGAATTTCAAGATTGTGCCTCATAAATATTGATTAAGGGAACCCAGGAAATGTTTTACCTGGAAGAAGACTGAAAAGGAAGATGACAGCTGTCTCCAGGTACTTGGAGGGCTTAGACTTGTTCTGTTTGACTCCAGAGGGCAAGACTTGCAACAGCGGAGAGAAGCTTGGGTAGCAGATTTAAAGTCAATGTTGGGACAAGCTTCCTGGCAAAAAAGAGCTCTCCATGAAAAGAATGGGCTGTCCCAGAAGGCAATGAATTCCCCATTAGAGGTCTTCATGCAAAACCTCAGTGATCCCTTTTAGGGAATGTTACAGAGGTGACCTTCAGTCATGTAACAATTGTATAGCAACATAACATAATTTCTGAGTTTCTATCAACCTTGAAATTCTGAGAGTGAATGAATGAATGAAAACTGATTGAAATTGTAATTTTGCATTTTATATTTTTAGTTTTTCATCTCTTGAGCAAAGGTATCTTAATGAGGTCAAGGTATTTGTATTTGAAGGCGTATTACATATTTTCTTGTAACACTAGTAATAGTTGTCGGATGAAATTTTGATATTAACTTTTCTGATATTTATTTATTTAGTTAGTTATTTGTTGTGATTGAATGAGACTTTGGAGAATGTTAGAATATTCCTGGCTTCAATTTTTTTATTCAGTGTTGTGCCTAAAATTACAAAGCTTTGGCCTAGGAAACAGACATTGTTCTTTCTTTTATGAATATTTTCTTAGGCAGAATGTAGCAGGTTTCCTTCAAGTCTCTGTAGCCATAGGTTGACAGCATCAATTCCATCCTAGCTTAGCACCTTTTGGGGAAACTTCAAAATTTTCCATAAAAAGATTTTGTCATACTGCCTGAAATTTAGCTCCCTCTCCAAAGAGATACATGAAAAGAAAGAACATAGCAAGCCTATTCTCTCCCATATATGTGCCCAAGGTGCATCTAATAAATACTTCATGGTAGTGGATTGAATCAGATCCTTGGACTCAAATGTAAGGTTAAAATGTGGCATGTGATATGATAGTTTGGGCACTTGTAAATGCAGTCTCTTTCTATATTTTCTTGGTTCAAGTTCCTAAGTTATAGATGTTGAGGTATTAAATACAGTAATTAAAGAAAGCATGCAGTAGTCTATTGTTCAAGTAAGTCTTGTATAGGAGGAAAACAAACCCTGGGAAGAGGGAGAAGGCAGACGGGGATGTGGAAAACTTGTTAATTTCCTGAAAAGCAAAGCATTTGTAATGCTTGCCAAAAAATATAAACATTCTTATAATGACTTACCCAAGTTGAGCCAGCATCTGGAAGCCTACAGAAATACTTTGTTATCACAGTGAATTTAAGAGCATTGCCAGAAAAAAATACAGAATTATCTTTTCTGGATAGCTGCTCCAGAACACTAATAGAAAACTTCATCACAAAAATATGCCTTCTTCTAATATAGTCATCCATTGATCTGTCCTATGGATCTAGTGGGTACTGTAGTTGGGATATCATGATGGGGGGACCTATCCCAGAGTCACAATTATTCATTGTATGTGTTTATTGTACTTTAACTTAACAGGACAATTTAATTGAATAGTACTATTTTAGAGCTAGAAAGAACCTTAGAGATCATCCAGGGTATTGCCCTCATTTTCCAAATGAAGAAATTGAGATCCTGAGGTACAGAATGACAGAAAGTATGACAAAATCAAGTTGGGTTTTTTTTTTTTTTTTTTTTAAGAATAGATCAACATTTATGGGAAGCACGGAAGGTGCCTATAGATAAGAAGAGATTATTGGGTTGGGGGAGAAAGGGATATTCTTTTTGGAGAAAACAGGATGGGGATGGGATCAAGGGTACATATAGAGGGGTTTACCTTGGCAAAGAGAAGGACCAACTCTTCATGTGAGATGGGTAAAGAAGAAAATAGTGAGAGAAGATGTCTAGTCATGTGAGATGAAGAAGAGGAAGCTCTTGGAAAATGACCTCAGTTTTTTTAATGACATGTGACCCACAATCCTCAGATGAACGAATGGATAGGAAAGGGGGAAAGGCTGTCTTTCAGAGCTGGAAGAGAAATGAAAATGTGGTGAGTGGGATAGTGATTAGATATTAGAGTAATAGTTGCAACTTACATTGATTGATACAAGTCAAATCAGCAAATTTTTTTAAGTGCTTACTTCATAACAGGCACTGTGCTAAGGGCTGAGAATACAAATAAAGCCAGAAAAAAAGTTCCTTGCCCTCAAGGAACTTATGGTCTAATGGGGGATGACAACACATAAAAGGAAACTGAAAAAGCAGGATTGGGCAGGAGTGGCAGAATTGGGGGTGCATGGAGAAAAATCAAGTCAGGAAAATGTATTGGTTCTACTTTGACATTTTCTGTGCCTTCTCTTCTCCTTACTCATATAGCTACAAACCTAGGCCAATTTCTCTATATCTCTTGAGTGGACTATTGCAGTAGTATTCTTGCTGTTCTACATGCTTCAGGTATTTCCCAGCTCCAGTTTTCCCTCCACTAAGCTGCCAAGGTAATTTCTCCAGACTAGTGTAGATCTAACACCCCACACTCCTTCAATGAATTTTAGTGACTCCCTGTTGTTTTCAGGATTGAATATAATTTTCTTTCTTTGACATTTAAAACTTTATAACTTGACCTTTCCAATTTTTCCTAGCTTTCTTTTAGCTTCATACACTCTATGATCCAGCTACATACACTGTCTGATTTGCATTTCCTCAAGTACAGTATTCCATCTTTCAGATGCATTGCTTCGTTTCCCATACCCAGAATGCTCTGGTCCCTTACCTTTCCTCCTTAGTTTCTCTGGCCTCCTTCAAGACTGAGCTCAAAGCCTACATTCTTCAAGACACCTTTCCCAGGTTGTTCCAGTGGCTAATACCTCTTTCAAAATAATTTCAACCTCCCTTCTTTCTCTCTCTCTCTCTCTCTTTCTCTTTCTCTCTCCCCCTTCTTCCCTTTCCCTCTCTCTTCCTCCTTTCCCCCTCTCCCTTCCTCTCTCTCTTTCTTATATTTATATGTTTACATATAAATATGCACACATGTGTAGAGGGGATTGTATATTTATCTATTTACATTTGCCTAATTATTTACACATATACATATACATACATGTATATAACATTATAGTAGGATGCTTAATGATTTTTAAAATTAAATTTAAAAAATAAGATATGTAAATTGTCTTTTCATTTACTATACTAAAAATATGTGTGTGTCTGTGTGTGTGTGTGTGTGTATGTGTAGGTTCAACCTATGACAATCCTGTAGGTTGTGAAATAATTTCTTTAATTCTACTGATATCTGAGATCTCACTGATATGGACATATCCTCCATCAGTGAGATTACAGCCCATTCCTGCCTCCTCATGCTGTGTGATTCTTAATCTTATCTTTCCATAAAAACTCCATAGAGGCTTTGCTCTCTATCTTTTTCCATTTCATGGATATCAGTGTAGCACTCAGATTATTCAGTTGTGCTCTCTTTATTTGCTCTAGCTTCAGTTTCTGGTCTTACATTTCTCAAACGTTACCAGCCCTTTACACCAATTCTTACATATAGGTCATCATTGGAAATGTGTCCCATTATGTTTCTGCCCAGCATTTATTTCTCCATTAACTTTAGAACTACCCATAACTTTGATTCTTAGAAGGCTGCCATATTTCAAGATTTGCAGCAGTATCATTTTTAATCGCAGCCCAAAAGGGAAATTTGTAGTACTATAGTATAGCACATATCCCTTGAAAAGCTTGAAGTACTATTATTTTTATCATCTTCATTCACTTATTCAATAAATATTCATTAAGTGCCTACCATGTGCTAAGTGCTAAGGATGCAAAAGAGGCAAAAGACAGACCCTACTCCCAAGGAGCTTACAATCTAATGAGGAAGACAGCATGCAAATATATACCAAACAAGCTACAGATAACATCAATAAGAAGTAATTAAAAGAGGGAAAGCACTAGAATTAAGAGATAGAAAGTGAGATTTTGGTTGGGACTTAAAGGAAGCCAGAGAGGTCAGGAGTTGGAGCAGAGGAGGGAGAGAGAGTGTTTTGGAATGGGGGACAGTCAAAGAAAATGACTAGAGCTGAGAGATGGAGTGTTTTATTTGTGCAACAGCCTGGACACCAATGTCAATGGATCAAATAGGACATTCAGTGAAGCTTCAGCTATAAATTTGACATTACAAACCTAATGGCTTAAAGAAAAATAGGAAAGGTGGAAGAGGTATTGAGTTATATTTTAGACATTTTGAGTTTCAGGTATCTCTGGAATGTCCTCGTTTATTATACCCAGTTCTCGCAGTTCATTATATTACATAGTCTTAATTCTGCCCACCATCCTGTTTACCCTCCTAAGGTACACTCTTACTATCCGTTTCTTTTTTCTTCTCCTTCCCTTTCTCCCCCGCCTCCCTCTCTGTATATAATAAAATACTATTATTAAGCTAATAAAAAGTCAGATCATTTACATGAATAAAAGTAACCTTTTTCTTTTGAATATTAACATTTTTAATATTTAAGTGAGTTATGTGTTTTTAAGTTGAAGAACTGTATTTTATAGTATTTTATGTTTATATTATGTCAAAATATAATATTGTTAAGAATAATGTTTTATTTTTGAAATCAATATGGCATGTTAACAGTCTTTATTTTTTCCCTTCCACTCTTTGTTCTTGAAGTCCTGAGCCTTATGTTAACAGACCACTGACTCATATATCAGATGTTGGGCTATTGATGAGCAAAGACTGAAGAGGAAAATGTGATCCTGAGATCTCATTTTCACCCTCAACTTGAACTAAACTTTCAATCCAAATCCATACAGATAAGAGACTTGTTCTATTTTTAAATAGCCCATTGTTGAAAAGAAATATGATAAAAGCTATCATGAACCTAAAAAAAGAAAAAAAAAATCCACAGATGATGAAAGAATTTTCCAGAGTTTAACCTTCAATGTAATCATTTCTAAAGGAGAGAATTAAAAGTCCTTATTTTTCTAAAAGCCCGCTATGGTGATTGAATAAAATAAACAGCAAGATATATTGTGGTAGGAAGTCTGATGATCAAAGAGGAATACTGAATAGATGTACTTATTCTTTTTGACAAAATAAGGAAGTAATTCCTTTCACACATTTTGTGATCATTTCTACCTGAAAACTTTGTGTCCTCAAGTCAGAATTTCAACCGTTCTATGAAAGAAAGACAACTAAGCTGAGATAATAGTGTCAGTTTTAAGCATAAGACAGCATGTGAACAGTGTTCAAAACTATTGCTCCAAACCATTTGAATGGAAGTATTGGATTAGCTATAACCTGGTGTCAGATCTTTAGTGAGATAAACCCTCTGACTGTTACTGACTAAAAAATCCATGACTGCAGCTTTCAAAGCTGCTATTGCATGAGTTCTTTATCATGAGAGCTTTGAGATATGTCTGGCTAACATAATGTTTTCAAAATAAAATAGCTATTAATGGTTAAGAATAATAAGCAAAAATTCACAGCCTTGTTTTTTCACAGGAAGTTTCAGCCCAGTAGGAAAACCTACACGAATACCATCAAGTATACCACTGCAAATGGTAAGCCATTCTACATCAGCATTTCAAAAATTGGTACAAAACTATAAATGGCATTTTCTATATCCTTTTCCCTCTTTTAAAGCCAAAAGTTTTTCATCACTTTTAAGAAAATGAATCATTTTTCCCCTGAAATTTTTTCCATTTCTCCAACGGTAAGTAGTTGAGTAATGCCTTGTCATCATTTTCCCAATTACTTGCTTTAATTAATACACTAAAATATGAATGCATTTCACATATTTAAAACATTTTGTGCAGGGAAAATACAAATTCTCTTGCAAACCATTTACACTTAAAATACAATCCTGTTGTTTTATATATTTCATCATTATTTCCACTGACTGATTAGTTTAAAAATAACATGACTTTTCATGCCTTTTATGTGTTTAAGTAATAATAATAATATCATATACATGTATTACTTTATTATAAAATTATAGTTACTTTTTACATTATGGAGTGTCTTATGTCTCTTTAATGGCTCCACGTATTACCAGTATCCATTTATTTTATTTTAAAATTACTTACATTTTAAATTATGTAGTATGGAATACAATGAAGAAGGAAGAAGAGAAAATTTATATACATGTGAGGGTGGATAGCTAAAAAGTCATCCTTTTTCCATTTATTTTGACATCTGGAATTCTGTTTGCAGAATTCCTTGAACTTAGCATTACATTATTTGTCAGAGATGAGGACACAGTGAATTGGGTACCTCTTATTTCCCTAAATATTTTCTGGTTTTTAATTTCCTTCACATTAATAAGACTTGCAATTTCCAGTTGCCATGATATTTCATTTACAAGGAAAACTTGGTAGCCCTTTTCTAAGAAATTGAAAGACTTTCTGTTCAACTTTTCCTGAGATTTAAAATTGATGATTAATATTTTCATGTGTAATTATTCCATTTTAAAGCCCTTAATATTCTGTGCCAGGCAGTGTATCTAGGCAAACCAAAAAAAAAAAAATTAAAATAGTTCCTGCCCTCAAGGAGCTTTTCTTCTAATGGGGACGGTAATGTGTAAACTACTAAGTAAAGAGAAGATATATACAAAGTAGGTAGAGGGAAATCTCCATTGGGAAGACACAAACAGCTGTTGGGGAAGGGATGGTGGGCTAACAGGTGGATTAGGCCTCCTGCCGGAGGTGGGGTTTGCTCTATCTTAAAAGAAACCAGGAAATCAACGAGATGAACTTGAGGAAGCAGAGTATTTCAGCTGGTGCAAGACACAGAGACAAGAGGGGAAAAGCTGTGCACAAAGAATTATTAGTTGGCTAGTGCAGCTCCATCATACTTAAATTGAGGCTAATATGTGCTTTTGCACTGGGGTTATGAGAATAAAGCAAAGGCTGACATGATTATCACAGACAACTAAAAGTTTCTTATGAAAAAGAAGGAAATAAATAAATAATGAGAATATTAATGCTAATATTAATGTTAAAATAGTAATGTTATGTAAATCTTAATATTATATAAAATTTATTCTTTAAATGATGAATTTGAATGTTGAAAATTAAGTCAATCATAGGTCAAAATGATTTGGGAGTGTATTTGAATAATGTTCTCAGTAGTTCTGTTATTTAATATACATTTGATTTTTTTAAAATCCCTATAGACTTTTTTTTAAGTGGCAGCTGTGTTTGTATTTCTGTTTTTTCCTTTTGTGTTACAGGAGTTAGTAAAGTTGAACCTGGCAGGGTGTTTTTTTTCCTCCCCGTAGGCAGATTATGGATCTCCATGCTTATTAAATGCTTAAGGGCTATAATCAAATAAAGATCATATTTATCTGAAACTCTGGGAAGTAACAGCAGTAGCATTTTATAATAGTTTCCTGATCTCAGATATACTCTTATTAAGAAAGAGAAAAATGTAATACTTAATAACGTAGGTATTGTCTTTTTTGGTAATTTTTTTTTGTTATGTTAACTTATTAGCCCATATTGCTTAAACTAATATTATTTCCACTCTAAGGAAGCAGTGGATAGTGAATAATGGAGTAAATAAAGTGCTTGTATTTAAGTCAGGAAAACTTGGCTTTGAATTTTGCCTCTTGGAATTTAATAGCTGTATGACCTTGGGCAAGTACATTAATCCAAGCCTCAATTTGTCCAGGTGTAAAATGAGACTAGTAGTACTTAACACTACACCATGTCAATGTTGGAAAATTCAAATGAGATAATGTATGTAAATTGACTTACAAACTTTAAGGTGCTATGTCAATCAATCAGTAACATTTATTAAGTACTTGTTATGTGCCAGGCACTGTGCTAAGTGCTGGGGATACAAAAAGGGGCAAAAAACAGTCTTTGCCCCCAAGGAGTTTATAGTCTAACGGGGGAAGTGAGCATGCAAACAGTACTTATAAGGTCAACAATATAGGATAAATAGGAAATAATTTGCAGAGGCAAGACTTCTAGTAAAGGAAGAGATTTCACTTGGAACTCAAAGAAAGTGAAGGAGGTCAGTAGGTAGTAAAGGGTGAAGAGCATTCCAGGCATGAGGGACAGCCAGAGAAAGTATCTTGAGCATTTTGTTATCATTATTATTGCAAGATACCTCATACTAGATAGTTATATTTCAGTAATATTTTCCCAATTTTCTTATTTTGTTCTCAAGTCCACTTTGGATAATAATTTTTAAAAGTCATGATGGTCATAGAATATGAATATTGCTTATATTCCTCTGAATTCCTCCAGTATCTAGACCAGCGATCACACCACACACACACACACACACACACACACACACACACACACACACACACACACACACACACACACACCTGGCCCAAGTCTTCCTTTCCAACCTTATATCCCACAGCTCCCAAATATAAACAATCTGCTCTAGCAGAGTCTACTCACTGTTTACATAATAATATGTACATTATTCTATCCACTCCTAGGATTCCTTCTACCACCCAGGATAGCTACCTTTATCCTTTTCAGGTACCAACTTACAGTCACATATCCCTTCAAATGAAGCCTTCCTAGACCTGATCTTCCTTTTCTCTATAGGGCACTGAAGAGAAAACGATGATATGACATAATCCTCTCCTCAAATCTAATTGAGGAGAATTGGAGAGGGGAGAAAGATGAATGTAATACACATGCATAGATTTCCCAAAAGATGACAATAGAAGAAAAGTATCAGGGAGAGAAGATCAGGGAAGTCTTCATGGAGGAGGTGACAGTTGGTCTGTGCCTTGAAGGGAGTATTTTAATAGACAAAGATGTGAAGGGAGGATGTACAAAAGTTCAGAAGTCCAGACAAGAGGGTAATATTCAGTTTGGCTGGAACATTGAATAAATGAAAGGAAGTAAGCTTGAATCAGAGATTGTGGCTGGGAAGAGTGCAATTTGGGGGGTTCTGAGGCTCAGGGCCCTGTACCTCCTCTACCAGAATCAAAGGGCAAGTAATGTTCAAGGAGATTTGGCCTGCCCAGCACATCTGCCTCCTGTCTCTCTCAGGGTACTTGCTGCTTGAATAGAGGTAATGGTAAGCTGTATTACTTGACCCATCTGTGACAGTAGATCTGTAGTTGGTGACAGTGATGTCAGAGATGACTAGTGCTTTCTCCCTAAGGGCTGTTCCTCTCAAAGAAGGTATCAGAGCAGAACTGGGAGTGTGAGGGCATTGCTGTTTGTAGGGCTCCTGGGCTTACCCGCCTTTCAGTGGTAGTTGGTCAGCTGTTGGTGCTGGCATTGGTTGTGATGATCATCCCCTTCTCCATTAGTGGTTTCTCCCTTTCATGATGGCCGCAGGATCCAGTTAAGTAGGGCTATTCCCAGAGCTCTTGGGTTTACATCATCTTCAGTAATAGTAATTAGGAACTATTTTTCAAGAAGCCTCGAAGAACTTGAATATCAGAGTATGTAATTGGTGGAAAGAAGGTTGGTCATTATCTATGGTCAGATGATTCATCTGACAGCTCTGAAAAGAGAAAGACTAAAGGCAAAAAGACAAGGGGAGCTTTTGCAGTAGTCCAGGGGTGATAATGAAGGCCTGAACACATACTAAAGATACAGAAGAGATAGAAACAACAGGATTTGTTGGCCGATGGGATGGTTTAGGGGCGGTGAAGGACCATCAGATCATTGATCTAGACAAGAGCATGCTGCTGTTTTACAACCAGCTCCCTGAAAACACAAGTCCTGCTTTTAAGTTTAATCTGATGCTATTAAATGCTACTGTCACTTAAATGCTATTAAAAATAGCATTTTCTCCAGTCTAGTTTGTGGGTGGGGAACCTATGGCCTCTAGGTCACAGGTGGCCCTCTAGATCCTCAAGTGTAGTCCCACAGAACAACTCCTGTTCTGTGAAGTTGGAATTCAGTCAAAGGGTCTCCCTTGAGGACCCTGAGGGCCACATGTGGCCTCAACGCCTCAGGTTCCACACCCCTGGTAGATAATCAACAAAATAATAAATCAACTCCTGATTGGAAGTTCACACTGAAAAATGTAACAGCTCATACAGTGTGGCGCCAGCACACCCCTGTATCTAGAGCCAGAAGTAACCTCCAAGGCCATCTAGATCAGCCTCTCATTTTATTTATGAGAATACTGAGATCCATGGAAGTTCAGTGGCTTGTACTGGGTCGTGCAAATACTAGGAGCGAGGGGCAGGGGTTTAAATCCAGTGCTGTGTAACTCCATGGCCAGGATTCTTTCCACATTACTATACTGGAGAGGCAAGTGGCCAAGGTGACTCCAAGGTACCGAACTTGAATGATTTAGAGGATAATGGTATCATCTACAGAAATAAAGAAATTAGGACTAGGGGTAGTTTCAAGAGAAGAAAGTTAGTTTGGGACATGTTGATTTTAGTGACAACAAGGCATTTAGGTGGAGATATCTAGAAATGTTGTACAATACTAGTATTGTAAATTGGGGAGTCATCTGTCATAAAAATATAAACCTCTAGGATAAAATATGAACTGTGCTGTTTACCTTTTAAAAGATCTTTGCATCCTACTGCCAACCTGCCTTTCCAGTTCTGATGGAGATTGCTTCCCCTCCTGCTCTCCTTGATCAGCCAAACTTACTCAGGACTGTAGATTTCCCACCTCCTTGTTCTTGTGCAGACGGTCCTCTATTCCAGGAAGACAGTCTCTCTTCACTTCTGACTCACAGATCAGGCACCATCTTCTGCGTGGAAGCATTTTCTGATCCTCCACCTTCTAGTACCCTCCCTCCCAAACATCAGTGTATTTTATTATGTTGTATGCATTATGGATGTATCTGTGTATGTATTAACTTGATATTTATGCTGTAGATATTATATATCTACATCTTATCTCCCCCATTAGAATAAAGTCATTCCAAGAAGGGCTAGGGGATGCCAGTATTTAGGATATGAAGTTCACCTGACTTATTTGCATATGGGGGAAAGGAAGCAATAGAGGGAAAGAGCTTAAACATCATTTAGGGACATGTGTTTCAACCTTTTTTACAAATGAAGACACTGAGTTTGTGAGACATTAAATGACTCACTCACATTTTCAAAAGCAGTAAGTAGTAGAGCTGAGATTTGAGCACAAGTCCTCTGGGATTAAATCCTATGTTCTTTTCCCTCCACCATAGTGCCTAGTAATGAGAGATGGGTAAAGATTGAAGAAGCAAAGTCTTGGACAAGACATGAAGAGTGGGGATCAAAGTTACAGAGAGATCAGCTTGGTCTAGGAGGAAGACAACTTCATCTCCCCCATTGAGGGGTCAGTGAGGTAGTGCAGTGAATAGAGCACTGGTCCGGGAGTCAGGAGGACCTAAGTTCAAATCCAACCTCAGACACTTGATACTTACTATCTGTGTTAACCCCAATTACCTTCCCTTCTCCCTCCGAAAAAAAAATCTCATCTACTGGAACAAAAGAGAAAAGATAGACCAGAACAGAGGGTGGTGGCTATGTTGTTGTTTTCTGAAGGTGAGAAGTTGAGTTGGGAACACTTACCTTGAAGGAACACTTTCTCTTCAGTAAAGTAGAAGGAAATGAAGTCATTTGCTAAGAGTGTGAAATTGGGTAGAAAGTGAAAATTATTTATCACTCTTGTTACTGAATTGTTTCAGTAATGTCTGACTCTTCCTGACCCCATTTGGGATTTTATTGGCAAAGATATGGGAGTGGTTTGTCATTTCCTTATCCCACTGATTTTATAGACTAGAAGGAATTAAGGCAAATGAGCTAAGTAGCTTGCCCAGGGTCACACAGCTAGTGTGTGTCTGAGGCTGAATTTGAACTAATATTTTCCTGACTTCAAGTCTGGTACTCTATCTACTGTGCCACCTAGCTGTCTCATATATCAGTCTAGAACAGATCAGTCATAAATATTTCTCTAGATATATAAAGGTAGCACAGTGGATATAGAGCCAGTATGGGATCCAGGAAGACCTGAGTTCCAGTCACTCCATTGCATACTGACTGCAAGACTATAAGCAAGTCATTTAACTTCTCAGTACTTTAAGCAACTCTCCCAGTCTGTCAGTTGCCAAGAATTTGCTAAACCATGTTAGTGGAAGAAATGTCCTCATCCCAGTGAAATCACAAATATAGTCTGTAACCCTCAATCCATACATATGTTGGTAAACAACAACACCACCACACAAAACAGCCAAGCTACTTCATCTAATCTTTCCCCATTTGATCAGAGGATGAATTAACTAATTGTAAAACAATTTTAACATTGTAAAACAAAATGAGTAGAATATACTCATTGTCTAGCCATTTTTAGTATATTCAATCCGTTGCTCCTTAGCTTCACCTCTTCCATATCTGAAGGGTGAATTCAGTGAATGAGCTCAACAGATCTTTTGTACCTACTGTGTGGAAGGCACCGAGGATACCCCATGAAGTAGCATCTGCCTCCAAGCTGAAAGGTTACTGATTAGCTCTAGTATACATTAACTGGAAGGACCAAGTTTGGATCCTCATTCTGCCTCTGATTCCTGGCATGACATTGAGCAACTCATTTCATCTTTCCGTGGCTCAGTTTTTTCTTCAGTAAAATGAGAGTGTTGGATTAGTGACCTCTAAAGGCCCTTCTGACCTTTGGGCTATTATCCAATGAACAGATAGATCTCATTCATAAGAATGGCCCCCGAAGGTTTTGCTACGAAAATTTATCTGGCCAAGGTCATATGTATGACAATTATCAGCTCCAACTCTGGGATCAGGGATTACAACAGATTACTTCATAGTAGTCCGTTGACTTTGTCAGTCAAGCATTTATTCAGTACCTACTGTATCCTAGGCATTGGGCTAAGCACTAAGTATACAATAAAAGGAAAAGAAAATCTCTGCTCTCAAGGAGCTCACAATCTAATGATTTACGAAATGAATTTTTAATGAATTCTCCTTTTTTAAAAAGGTCAAATTTCCTCAAGTTCATATCAACTGGTATCTTCACTAGTTAGATCAATATCCTTTCCCCATTAATATTCTCAAGTTAGAGAACTAGTAAACACTACTGAATTCATTTTATCAACAGCAGATAGAATAACCCTCTGGAATCTCAAAATGGCAGCATTCCTGTGGCATGTGTGCTCTCTCTTTGTTTTCCTTCACTTTGGCAATGTCCCTCGAGATTTCTGTGCAGTGGTTTCAGAAAGAATAGCAGACGGTGGCTCACACAGCTTTGAAGCCCCTGCTTAACTGTGCTAAGAATATCAATTCCCAGTAGGGTTTGTGACTGGGGGAACTCTTGTTTGCTCTGGCAATATCAGCTGCTGTCATTCCTCTGACTAGAACGAAACACCAGCCCCCAAAGTAACACTCTGTAGTGTGCTGCCATACTGCCCCCATGGAATCAGTCCCCATGGTCATCAGGCCATACCATTTCCTGACTTTGCCAATACCAACACTTGAAATGAAAAGAAATGGGATTTTCAAGGACACACTTTCTTGTAATTTGGAGCAAATTAATTAAGCATTTTCCTGTTGTGAGGGGATGGGAGTGGGGGAGAGGGGGAACCATACATGAAGAACTATATGCTTACAGCCTGTAAATCCTTAGTAGTTCACATTTGAAATAGGATTATATCTCTTTAAGACTAGCCGCACCTGCTTTTTGCCTTTATGGCAATTTAAGCATAATATCAGTCTCAGATTAATGAGAGAAAAGGTCACTGTCTGGACCCTGGAAGACAGGTGTAAAACTTAGTTAATAGTTAAGCTGAATAGTACAGAACACCAATGTTTACTTTAAGTAAAGAAGTTGTTTGCAAATCAAAGAGGAAATGCAGCTGAATTCAAAATGAAACTCTTACAAAAAATGTGAGTGTCTCTCATATCTTCTCTTTATGTTTTTTATACGGGGAACAAAATTTAAAACAAATGTCCCCTTCCTATTTCAATATGTTAAAAGAATTGTGTATACAACCAGTTCCTCATTTTTCATGAAATTGTGTTAAATATATAATAATACATGAGTATTTAGAAGCCACACTGAAAACACATTTGTGATTTTTAAAAGGATTTGTATTAGAGATAAAAATGAAAACAAAAGAACCAGATTTAAGTGGCATCCATATTGGCATAATCATATTACAAACTCGACCCTTTCCTACTCTTTTCAGTCTTCTTATAACATGGTCACCTCTACATAATCTTCAATCTAGTGTCCCTAGCCTCCTGGCCTTTTCTTATACAAGACACTCCATCTCCAGACTCTGGACATTTTCCCTGACTGACTTTCATGCCTGGAAGGAACTCTCTCCCTCCCCATGCCCACCTCCTGGCTTCCCTAGCTTTTTTCAAATCTCAGTTAAAATCTCACCTTCTACAAGAGTCCTTGATTTTAATGTAACCCCCTTTCCCAACTTAATATTATATAATATAAAATGAAAATAATGCAAAACTTTTAAATATAGTCCCCATTTATATAGGTTTCACTTTATTCATCCTGTAAAAGTAAAGTGGGCTTCCCTGATCTGAGGTTTAAAATGATGATTCAGTATCCCTGCACACATTGGACAAAACTATCAGAGAAACTGCACAGACTGGTTCTGTTCTGTACCTAAAATCTTGCTTGGTTTCTTAAGGGGAGGTTCAGACAAAATTGTACACTACCCAGCTCTCCAAGCTTAAATATTAGACTGCCTTGTCATTCTAAAAATATTTGTGACATGTTTTTTCCTATTATTAATTAAACTCATGCAGAAAAGTATTGATTTGGATCATAGTGGTTAAACCATACCACCCACTGGGCTGTTTGGATCAGAACATCACATATTATCTATACCTAATTTGAAACTTTTTTGATTTTCCAATAGCCAAAAGTCATTAGTTCATATTTTCTGTAATTCTACTACAATATACAATAATATTATAGTATTAGAACATTTTAGTTGTTTTATGTATTCATATATATTTAAGTAAGAAATTTTTTCCCCAAAATCTCCAAGTAGAATCTCATTCATCTCCTTTCAACATATATCCAGGAACCCACATGCATTATTTGCATCCTAAAAGAAGCAAATTACTTTCAGTAATTCATCTGCTACAGGAAAGTTTATAATGTGCCAACAGGATTGAATGTACCTTCACAAAAATCATAAAATGAAACCCATTGCCATTCTCTTCCTGTGTGCTATTGCAGGGTGGGGAGGAACTGATAAACTTCAAGGCTTTATTACTGAAGTCATAAAACAACTAGTTTTCATTTTCAGGAAAGTTGTAACTCAGAATAAGCCTATTTATCTTTTTTTAAAATCCAAACTTACATACAAAATGGTCAGTCATGAAACATTTATTAATGTCTGAGTACTTTTAAGTAGCTAACATACAACAGTTTGACCTCACCAAGACTAGATAAGTCAAGTCTTTCCTTAAGCTTGTTTCTAAAAAAGGTGGGAGAAAAACACCTTTTAGAATATACTTTAGGTATGCTCTATGCTTTTGTATAGTACTTACACTAGCATTTGCAATTGTTTCCCTTTGTGTGAGATTCTTTGATTTACTTAGGTGGTCTTCCCCTTAGTTAAAGAATTTCATATCAGATTTTAACATATTCTGGGTTTTTTTTTTATCAATTTAAATCTTGGTTTAAATTTACTAGAGAAAATAAATTTTCATAGTTATTTGTTTTTCTTCTGAGCTCTACCTTTTCATTTTTCCCAGTGCCATCATCAACAAATCAGGCCTTTTTAGTTTCCTCTTTCCATTAAGTATGCTGAATATGTAGGCAGTACCCTCCCCAAAGGCATCCTTGTGACCTCAATAAACACCTGCTCACATCTGTGGATTCATTGAGGGAAACACTGACCACAGGGAGAAAGTAAAGCTTCCAGAACTCCTGATGTTCCAAGGAGCTAGCCAAGAAGTCCAAGGCTCTCAGAATCCTGGATAAAGTGTTCTCCCTTTGCTCTTTGCCAAACTGACAGGTTGTACCTTCCTACACTGGCTGCTCTTTACTTATTAATGTGGCTCATTCCATCCTATTCCTAGGTTAGGGTCAATATTTACCAGTTCTTACTACTTGCTAATATTTATATTGTACTTGATTGCAAAGTGCTTTAAATAAATAATTTCATTTGATCTCAAATTCTACCTTAAATACTGTCTGGCCTTTGACTAGTCACTTAGCCTCTCTCTGCCTCAGTTTCCTTGCCTGTGAAGTAGGAATAATAATAGCACCTATCTCACTGGATCATATGAGATAATATATGTAAAATACTTTGCAAACTTTAAGACACATATGAATACTATCATTACTGTTATTATCATTTCTATTTAAACATCCCCTTGAGGCCTGGATCTCTACAAAAAGAGAGGAAAACGAGGCAAGTACAGATCAGCAGAGACAGCTATGGATCACATGGAATATTCTATATTCTGGGGAGCACATAAAAGACATTTGTAACTGAGGATACTTTACAATGTTTTTCAGGTTTCAGTTCTGCAGGGTTTCAATTGCTTTGCCTACCTAAAAACCTCAGATCTTTTCCATATGCTTTGCTACCAAAACAGATTTCCTTCCACCCTGTCCTTAGGCAATTGACTTTTTAACCTAAATTTGCAATTATCCCTATTGAGTTTCATTTTATTTTTGTCACATGAATTCTCTCAAATTGTTTTGAATCTCGATTCTGTCATCTGTGATACTAGCTATCCCAGCTTTGTGTCATCTGTTAGTCTGATAGACATCATATACAGTACACATGTGAATATATGATATATCTGTCTATGTAGGTATGTATAGATACATATACCTTTTTCCAACTCATTGATAAAAATGTTGAATTGCACAGATCCAAGATTGTTACAATGGTAACTTTAGTTACTGGTAATTTAGACTCTCAGTGGCCTCGTATTAACCATTTCCCAAAAGTCTCAGAGCAATTTTAAGCTATTAAAGTTTAAAATTGCAACTTAGATTTTTATGATTCTCTGTATAAGGAAAGCTTTTGTTTTTTTAAAACATTAAGATTACCAAATTTTTATGTTAATCATTAAGTTCATTTTTATATCTTACTACTTAATAATTATTTTGATTATATATCCCATATAAATTTTACCTATATGTAAAATTTTATGCTGCAATATAAGCTTTTTTTTTCCAGTTAGAAAGTTATAAGGAATGACCAAAAAAACTCTTTTTTGAAATCAGTGTAACACTTGATCATTTATGGAAATTATTTATGTAGCTCATAACAATGAGTAAATGAAAAGACATTCATTAAGTACTTTATATGTGCAAAGCACTGTGAATAAAAATAGAAGAGCATAAGCAATGCCTGCTGTCAATGAGCTCACTTTCTAATGGGGAAATCGCACACATAGCAGTTTTCCACAGCAAGTCTAATGGAACAGGTCTACGGTTCTTATAGTATACAGAGGTAAATGTAGATGGTAATGCATCTTGGATGTCATTTTTACTGCTATCTCTTTCTGACTTTGAGCCATTTTATACGACCAAAGACCTTGGTATCTAGAACCCTCTTCTTTGTGATGGCTGAGTCATTGGGACCGCAGTCCCTGCAGAAACAATTGCCAAGCTGCATCTTTACAAGGGATAATAGCTTCAAGAACTGGATGGACTGAGCTGGGAGCAGGACTGGTGATCTATGGGGAACTAGCATTCCCTAAAATCTTGGGCTTACTTGACCATCATGGTTAATGGTTTGTGTTAAAAAAGTTGGACTCTTTCTTCTCAGGAATTGCTCCCCTCAATAATAGCTATAGGGATCAGGCTAATAACAGCAGGCCTGGTGGTCTGGGAGCCCCTGCTGTTCCCAGGGTTCTTGTGTTCAGAGTCCAAGCTGTCTCCATTACAATCCGATAAGAGGTGGTGGTCTAAGTGGTGGTAGTGGTTTGACTGGTATGGTACATGCCACTTCCTATGTTTCCCACAGGGTAGCTTGCTGGTTCAACTAGTCTGCCTCATCTACCTAAAAACCAAAAGTTAAATTGAAACTGTAGTTGAATTACCCAGGAAACTGATTGCTTTGGGAAGTTTGGTAAATGGAAACTTAAGGAATGAACATTATCCTACTATATATAGCCAGCCTCAGATCAGACCAGCACGATGCTTCACATCCCATCCAGCCCTTCATTTCTGATCATTTTCTTGAAGCCTTCCCTGCCACACCCTCCCCCCACACTTACCACCTTTTTACTTGAAACAGTAATCAAATCAATACTACCATTGCTTCTGGTAAAGTCACGTCAGTCTGCTCTCTATCCCTGTGACTTCCCAGAACAAAATACCCTTGCCCTCTGTGTTGTGTCTCTCCTGTCCGAATATGTGCTTCTTGAAGATTGGGACAATGTTCTGCTTGGATTTCCAGTGTTTGACATGTAGTTGGTGTAGAAATAAATGCTTTGCTTTCCTGGTAGTATTCCACAGTTTGTTTACTTGAATGCCAAGATATAAACACCAGACTTTCTATTCCTGTGATACATTTTATCATGCTCTGTGATTCTCCTTGCTTTTCCTGCCTCTCCCCAATTAATAGATGGAATCTTGGTGAAAAGAGCTACAAGAGCAAATACTAATCTAATACAGTGTCGGGAGAAGCAGGTAATCGGGTCAGAGATTGATGACTGAGGCACACTGAAGACCAGAGAAAAAATGAAACTCGAGGTTGGGTGTTTTTGTTGAAACCATCGTAAGATCTTCCCGTTGCCCTCTCACTCTCAGAATTTCTAATGCAAATTTGGAATTGACTTCTCTGAAGATATTTTTGAATGAGAACTTACCTAAACAAACTTGGAAACTTCAATTCAGATTCAGAAGTGACCTATTTTTATAGCCATCTTCATCATCATCTCTCCATTGCTTCCCTTATCGCTATCATCACTAATGTCCACATTTAGTTAGTGCTTATTTATGTGCATTACACCATAAAGGACAGTGAAATTCCAGAGTATGAAGAAGTCTTCAAGTAGAAAGCAATACTCCTGAAAGGAAAAGCTACTCCTTTTTTTCCCCAACCATATTTATTTGTCTAAAATACAGTGTGGTAAAATGGGAAAAACAATACTAGTATTAATGTTGGAAGGTGAATTCAAGGTGCAAGTTCTATATTTTATGCAACCCTGAACATCTTGCTTAACCATTTTCTGCCTGTTTTCTCATGTGTAAAGTGAAGAATGAAGATAATTTTTACCTTTTTATTACCTGCTTCTTTGAATTGTTGTGATGAAAGCTATAGGTAAGTCATTAATCTCTATGTAAATGTACATTATTTCCAACTGTGGCCTAGTATTGCACTAGAGACCATAAATTTCTACTGCTATTTATCATCATCAGAAAGCACGTGCTAAATGACTCCTGATTACTTCAGGCATCAACTACTGCCTGCCCAACCACCTCAATGGTTCTTCTTCTGGTACCATGCCTGAAGCTGCCACCATTAAATCATCCTTTAGCAGTTTTCTGAAGATGCATAAATTAACTGCTAACACATTCTAGTCTCAGTCATTCAGTAAGAATTTACTAAGCAACTACTGTGTGTCAGGTGCTGAGGATTCAAAGGAACATATAAACTTACAATATATATAAATACGACTCAGTGAATGGAGTACTGAGCCTAGAGTCAGGAAGACCTGAATTCAAAATCAGCCTCAGACATGTCCTTTCTGTGTGACCCTGAGCAAGTTACTTAACCTTTATTTGCCTTCATCCACTGGAGTAAGAAATGGCAAACCACTCCAGCATCATTTCAAAGAAAACCTTATGGACAGTATGGTCTACAGGGTCGCAAAGAGCTGGACTTGACCATGTGACTAAATAGTAGTGTACATAAATGAGTAATATGCAAGGGAAATTTACATGAGGGAGTGGCCCTAGCAGCCAGGGATCCAGGATGGCTTTGTGAGGAAGATGGTACTTGAGAAGAGTTTTGAAGGAAGTGCAAGATCCTAAAAGGCTGAAGTCAGGAGCAAGTACATTCTAGTTTGTCTCCAGTGCAATGGCATGGAGATGAGAGATGGGGTATTGAATATGAGGAACAGCTAGCTCCAGCAAGACCAGTTTTATTGGACCATAGAATAATGTTCAGTTGGGTGGGAAAGGTAGGTAGAGGTTTTTTTATTTGTTTCGTGGAGGTTTTTTGGAGATAACTGGGGTTAAGTGACTTGTCCAGGGTAACACATCTAGTTAGTGTCCGAGGCTGTATTTGAACTCAGGTCCTCCTGACTCCAGGACCAGTTGCTCAATATACTGCACCACTTAGCTGCCCCTGTGCAGGGTGTTAAAAGCCATACAGCCATACGGAAGAGTTTATATTTGATCTTGAATGCAAGGGGGAGTTCCAAGAGTTTAATGAATAGTCAAATGGAATGGTCAGACCTGCCCTTTAAGAAAATCACTTTGATCACAGTTATGTTTGGTCACAGCGAGCATTTAAACTTTAAAGGATGAACTTCAACCTTCTGATATAGGTTACAACTTAGGTTACTCCTCTCCAAGTATGGTAGTGGAGTTTTCAATTGTTTTAAAAGAGTAGTTAGCCTTTTATTTCATTAGCTGCATGTGAATATTTTTTGTAATGGGATACTGTACTTAAGACAGGGACACCAATTAGAAGGCTATTGGGAAGAGATGATAAGAGCCTGAATTCCCATGGTGGTCACATGAGAAAAGAGAGGGAAGAAATGCCAAAAGATGTTATAGAGGTAAAAACAGTAAGACTTGGCAACTGATTGAATATGTGGAGTGAGGCAGAATGAAAAATCAAAAATAAAGCTGAGGTTGCAAATCTTAAGTAATGGAAAGGATGATTATACCCTCACCAGAGACAGAGAGGTGGGCTTGGGGGTGACCGTAGATCATGAATTCTCTTTTGGACGTGTTGAGTTTAAAATGTCTACGGTACAATTAGGAGTATCCAGTAAGCAGTTGGAGATGCCAGACAAGAGTTCAAGAGAAAGCCTAAGGCTGGCCATATAGATTACAAAGTCTTCTGCGTAGAAATAACAAAACCTGTAGAATAATTCATTAACTAACTTAAATACAAATAGAAAAAGCATTTAACAAGCTCCTACTGTATGTAAAACATTCTGGTAGAGGCTTTGGGAAATAGAGATTTTTAGATAAGCCCTCAGCTTTCTGTGTAGTTAGAAGATAATACATGAGTACAGGTGGTGATAAAATCCAATATTAAATCTGTTAGAAAATTATTTAAGAGTATGCTATGTGAAGTTTGAGAATAAGGTCCTTATTTACCAAGAGGAACAGGAGCAGCGTCTTGGAGGAATTGGCCATTAAAGTGAGTTTTAAAGCTTGGGAAGGGAATCATTAGGCAAGGCAAGGCAAGGCAAGGGTGTGAAGGCATTCTAGGCTGGGAAGAAGCCTTCTAACAAAGCAGAGGTAAAGTACTGTGAGTAGCAGAAAAGCAGAGAGTGGTCTGGTTTGACTGGAATCTGCATGGAGGGAATCAGAGACTAGAAAAACTGAGGCTGTGGAGCACCTGAAATGTCAGGCAAAGGAATCTGTACTTTATTAGAGAAGGAAGTATAGAGAGCAGAGGAGAAGTATCATCCTGATCAGTTCTCCTTATTGATCTATTGTGTTGTTAGCCAGCAGAAAGGATTCTATGGGAATGAGGCTAATTATTAACCAGTTTACCAGTTTACCCATTTAATTCAACAAATATTGATCAATGCCTAGTATAGGAAAGGTATTCTGGGCACTGGGGGATGCAAAGACCCACCCCACCCCCCACAAAGCAGTCTCTGCCTCCAAGGAATTTATGATTCTACTGTTCTTGTAGGAGACACTCTGAGGAGAGGAGATTGTAGTTCTGAGAAAAGAGCATTGGCTACTTAAAGAAATGCATTCAAATCCTCCCTTTGATGTTTATTCCTTGGAGGAACTTGCACAGTCTACCCACTCACACAGGGGATATGAAAGAGAGGTGATGGAGAATGCAGAGTTATGGATAAATGGGATTATAAACCTGGATGACCTGGTAGTCAACATAAATAAGGAAGCTTGAAGGAGGGGGTGGGTTTTGTAGGAAAGATAACAGGTTCTATTTTGAACAAGTTGACTTTGAGGTACCTACAGCACATACAGTGGAAGAAATAATGCATGAGGTTGATGGTACATTAATTATTACTAGATATCAGGAAAGAAACTGGAAGTAGTTATATAGATTTTAGGGGGTCATCTTTATAGAGATGATATTTCGATCATTCAGCAAACGTTTATTGTTGGCTACATTCCAGACACTGTGCTTTAATCTGTAGAAACTGAGGAGATCCCCAAGAGACCAGATGTGAGAAGAAAAGAGGGTCCAGGAAAAAGTCATAGGAAAAATCCACACCAGGGGCAAGAAATAGGTCATCTCCCAGCAAAGCAGTACTTCAGACAGAAAGAAGACTCAGGAAAGAGAAGTATCATGTAAGTCAAGGAAGGAGAAAATTTTTAAAGAAAGGGTAGTCAACAGTATCAAAAGCCACAAAGGTCAAGAAGGATGAAGAGTGAGAAAAGATCCTTGGATTGAGAAGTTAAGCTATCATTATAATGAAAAGAATACTTGCAATTGAAAAGTAGAGTCTGAAGTCAGGTTACAAGGGAGCAGGAAGTGATTGAGTAGTCAGGAAGTAGGGGCATCCATTAAAAATGATTCTTCCTAGTCAGCAGCCTCTGAAAGGTAAAAGAGCCTAAAGGTAAAATTTCAGTGGGAGGAAAGAGTTTTTAAGGATAGAGTAGACCTAAGCATGTTTTGTAAGCAGGTGGAAAGAATAAGTAGTTAAGGAGAAAATAAAAATAAAAGAGAGAGAATGATTGATTGGACCACTCTTGGAGGACATGAAAGTGGATGGGCATCCAGGGTTTAGGCACTCAGGTTAACCTTTGCAAGAAAGGGTACCTTTTTTCTCAAAGGTAAGAGTAAAAGAGGAAAATATGAACAAAGATATAGATGAATATGCCTGTTGACTGGGAATCGAATAAATTAAGTACAATTTACAAATTTATAAATAATGAATTTAATAAAATTTAGAAATCTGAGAAGAGTTGTATAAACTGACACAAAAAGAAATAAGCAACACCATAGGAACAATGCACAAAACTATAATTGTAAATCACAAGGTTAAAAAGAAGCAGAACTCCGAGTTACTGTAATGACAAAACTTGGTTCCAAAGAAAAGATACCAAAACACACCTACCTCTTCTTGAGGTAGAGACTCTGAGAACAGAATATTATTGTCAGAGTCTGCCATTGTTGTTTTAGGTAACTGTTTTGCTTTGTTAGGAGGAAGAATTCACTTCTGGGCAAGAGGATGGGAGTACCATATCCAGAAATGACTGATATAAAAACAAAGGCATCGGTACAACTTTGCTTTGAAAGTAGAGCAGTACTGAAATATGAAGTAGAGAGTAGGAAGAAACAGAGCTCATGCTGTGTATGGATTGTTGTGGTGGTGTTGGTTCATTTTTTGTTTGTTTTTTGAGTAAAATAGATGAAGAAATTTGCTGACAGAATCAGGTGAAGACAGAAGTGCTCAGGAGTTAAGAAAGATACTGCTACCTCCACTGAAGAGAGTGGGATAGTCCATTAAAGGCAGAGGAAGTTTTTTTCTTGATATGAATTTGTTGTGGACCTAGTTGGCACTGGTGTGTGACTTCCTCCACCAGCATTCAATAGATCACATGTAGAAGCAAAGAAGATATTTAGTGTAGGTGATGCAACATTGAGGATTGGCAGAACAGTTACAGAATTGCTGGTGCCAAAACAGACCAACAATAAACCTTTGCTTGTATTTCCAGGGTTTCTGTTGACTTGGGCACTATGGGCATATGCTTTAAATTATGCCTGGGAAAAAGCCCTATTCATTCAGTTGGGAGAAAGACCTGTAAGTAACCGTAGGATGGATGGGAAAAAAGGACTTGAGGGTTTGGGTAGAAGGAGCCCTAAAAGCTGTGGTTTTTCTATCACCTGTGACCTTGAGAAAGGAAACTACAAACACCTGCCACACTTTAAACCATACTACCCACATGCCACACACAGATGTCTGAAGAATGGAAGAGACAGTCAGGGATTACAAGTGAAGGAATAAGAAATCAAGATAACTGCGAATGTCCTCCAAGAACTGGTGATAGGCTTTCTGCTCTTTGTTTCCCTTTCACTTAGTGAGTGCATCTTATATGTTCAGTGGTTTCATTTAATACCAATATGCAGATGATTCAGCAGTAAGTAGCCCTTTCACTAGCAGGTTGATGGTAGCAAGAATCATCTCCCTCCAAAGTCATTTTTATCCTACAACGCCCATCATCTAAACCCTATGAGTGACTTTGTTTCTGAATCAAATCTGTTGCTTTAAATTCCTGGTCATTAACTAGCTAAGATCTTGGTCCCTGTATCTTCTTTTATATCACAATTCGTATTTCTTGAGACAGTAAAACAATATTTCAGGATGCTTCTTTCCTTTTCTCATCATTTCCCCACCCAAAAACATTCTTTTGTTAAAGTTATCATGGACTTACATTCTACCTGAATAGGCCTCAGGAATGTAACAACCAAAATATTTAACTCACCTATATTTGAGTCTATTTTGCGCAGCACTCGAAAAATCCTCTCTCTTTGTCAGCCCATTGTCTCTTCTGCCATTCTACTATTCTCCAGAAACCTTCCCAAATTAACTACTTAGCTGTAGTCACTCGTTTCTTTTTTCTCAAAATGTAGCATTTATATATGTCACGTATATAAATATACATATTTAAAATTACCTGCCCCTTGTATTTCTGTGTTTCCCTGCTTGTGTTATTTGTATTTACTGATATTTTATTTCTGTTTCTGCCTCCTGTGTCTACCATTAGTTCTCAGTGGTACAATGGGAAATGACTCTGAACTTAAAAAACCTAAATTTAAGTTATAGTTCTGCTGCTTACTCTCCATATGACCTCAGACTGGAAACTTAGCCTCTGACCTCAGTTTCCTCAGCTTTAAAATCATTGGGTTAGACTCTGAAGCCATGACTTAATAATCTCCTTGAGGTTATAGATTATCTTCAATTTCCCCTAAAAAGACAAGAGACAATTCAATGTTCTCTACCCCCTGGCATTCATTGTTAATGGATTTACTGACCACTCTTTCTGAAAACTTAGGGGGGTGGGGGGTAGAGCCAAAATGGGCAGAATAAATGCAGGAACTCACCTGAACTCTCCAAAATAGCTTTAAAATTCTCGAATCAAATTCTGGAGGGGCGAAACCAAAAAAACAAACAAACAAAAAACAGTTTTCAGTGAAACAGTTTTCCAGCCCAAGACAACTTAGGAGGTTGGCAAGAAAGGTCTGTCTCACTGGGGTGGTGGTCAGGCCTGGAATGCAGTACAACTCAGACCATGCCCAGACAAGCCTGTACCAGGTCCTGGAGGAGGCTACATCAGCTACAGCATCAGCTTCAGGAGCTTTCAGCCCATAGATAATATGGGGATCAGACAGCTGGTCAAAAGGGGATTATACAGGGACCTTTGCTGACACTGAGTGCAGGACCCATTGCACTGCCCATGCACAATTCTGGGTCACCGTCACAGGTTGGAGAAGAGCACTGGCATAACTAGTCCTTGTGGTCACAGGGGAGCAAGGCTCTTGTCATAGTTTAAGGGCAAAGAAGAATGATTGTGGTTTCTCATGGACCAGAGCACAGGCTAGGAGAAGAGGGACCACACCTCTTCTTAGACCATACTGCCTTGGAAGAATGGAACTAGCTTTGAAAACAGCTGCACAAAAAACCAGAATCATGGGACAATGTCCCCTCCACTCAGAGAGCAGAGCCCAATTTTAACTTAAAGTTCAAAGTCAAGAAATAGACTAGAAAAGTGAGCAAACAACAACAAAAGAGAACCTGAGCATAGAAAGTTACTATGGTGACAGAGAAGATCCAGACATAAACTCAAAAGAAAACTAAGTCAAAACAGCTCCATGCAAAGCCTCAAAGAAAAAATAAGTGAATCGGACACAAGCCCAAAAAGAATTTCTGGAGGAGCTCAAAAAGGATTTTAAAAATCAAGTAAGAGAGATAGAGGAAAAAATTGGGGGGAAAAATGAGAGTGATGCAAGAAAGTTATGAAGAGTCCACAGCTTGGTAAAAAGGGACATTAAAAAAAATGAAGAAAATAAACACCTTAAAATACATAATTGGCAAAATGGCACTGAAGAGAGGAGTGCTTCAAAAAGCAGAATTGGCCAAATGCAAAGGGAGGTACAAAAAGCTCAGTGAAGAAAATAATTCCTTAAAAATTAGAATTGGGCAAGTAGAAACTGACTTCAAGAAACAATAAAACAAAATCAAAAGAATGGAAAAAAATAGGATAAAATGTGAAATATCTCATCAGAAAAACAACTGACCTGGAAAAGAGACCAAAGAGGTATAATTTAAGAATTCTTGGACTACCTGAAAATCATCCATCACAAAAGGAGCCTGCATATCATATTTCAAGAAATTCTGAAGGAAAACTGCCCTGATATGCTAGAACCAGAGTAAAATAGAAATTGAAAAACTCTACCAGCTATTTTCTGAAAGTAATCCCAAGATGAAAACTTCCAGAAATATTATGCCAGATTCCAGTAGAAAATATCATAAGTAGCCAGAAAGACACAATTCAATATCATGGAGCCACAGTCAAGATAACACAAAATTTACTGGTGTCTACATTAAAAGATTAGAGTGCTTGGAATATGGTATTCTAGAGGACAAAGGAGTCAAGAATTACCTACCTAGCAAAACTGAGTATAATCCTTCAGGGGAAAACATGGATATTCAGTGAAATAGATGGCTTTCAAGCATTCCTGCTAGGCACCTTCATCTATCTCCAGTTCCTATCTGCCTATTGGGGGAGAGGAAAGACAGAAAGAAAGAGAGAGAGAAAGAGAGAGAGAGAGAGAGAGGGAGAGAGAGAGAGAGAGAGAGAGAGAGAGAGAGAGAGAGAGAGAGAGAGAGAGAGGATATATTTGTGTGTGTATATGTAAATATATATACATATATATATATATTAATTCAGTAGAAGATGCAAAGTATTGATCCAGTAAAAAGGAAGCATCTAGAGATAAATTTAAGAAAGGTAGACAGTATCAATAAGTGATCAGAATATTCAGAAAATCTTGAAATGTATGGCTTGTCAACATAGCCCTCATAAATCACAGTCTTAATATGAAATGGGTGAAACTATCATCTAATTGTGAAAAAGATAAGAAAGTCACAGAACTTGAGAGTCAAAAGGAACCTCAGATGTTATCTAGGCCAAACTGTACACAAAAGGAAACTCTAATACAAAACAATGGTCAGTTACCCTCTCCTTGAAGAAAGCCCTCCGTGTTGGGAGACCCCGTCACATTTGAACCATTACACTTTGAACATCTCTGATTGTTAGGATGTTTTTCCCAACTCACAAAGACTCAAATGTATCTTTCCTCTCATCAATTTAGTAGTTGACTCCAGTGATGCAGATCTCAAGCCATCCATGCCTACTTATCCTGTCCCTGTCTTCCAAAAAGTCACCATAAGACAGCCACCCAATGTGCTAGAGATCTCCCCTCCCTTCCTTCTGACATCACTAAAATATCCAAGGAGCTTTACCTGTCCACCTGTTATCCCTCACTCTCACCATGTAAATATCTCATCTTTTTCTTTCATACAGTTTTTCCATAATACGTTTTGTTCCTGTTACTCAAGATTTCTCCTTGCTTATATGTTTTAAGCTTCTATCACCTGCCATTCAGCTTTCCATTGCTGTCTGAGTGGCACTCATCTTAGCTCTTTGTAGGCAATGATATTTCAGATCTTCCTGCCATATGTTGTATTGAAAAATGGAAAAACTTGGAGTCAGTGAAAGTGCTTTGAAATTTCCCAAAAGCAATCCAGCCTGCTCTCCTCTTTGTTTTCAACTCTGGACTCAGCTCAGTGTCCTTCTATATTGCCTGATCCAAATATACAAACTATTGAATAAGCTATAGAATACATCCATTTAAAAGCATGTTGAAATCTAGGCAAAAGACATTCTTCAGATATTTGTTCTTTCCTGAGTGGATGAACAGGCCAAACTCCTTTGAGTCATTACAGATCTCTTCAAGAAGATTCTGTACTGTCTTTCCTTGTCACAATCAAAACCAAAAGGAGCAGCTGGAGGACCTCACCATCAACAACAGGTAGTTGTTCTTAACCTGAACTCTGCTGGATCTCCTCTACCATAGTGGCGAATAGTTTTGGCAAGCATCTACTTCATTATTTTAGGCTTCACTTGATGTTTATTATTAGGGGTTTATTAAATAGAGTTTCTTCTCTTATTATATCAGCAGGAATATTGAATGATTTTGATGTGTGAATAGGAGACACACTATTTTAAAAGAGCCTATGGTGCACCATTCTGTCTATTGAGTACATTTGTGTTTTTTTCATAATCAGTATAATCAGTTATTACTGATTCTCTATACCTTTCAGTGAATTGTAAGACGTAAAGGAGATGAGAAAGGCATTATCCATTGTTGGATATCATTTTCAAAAGCCTTCTTATTCAACAATAAAAGAGAGAGTTTCAAAGAAATATGAGAAATGAGTAAAGTGAACAAAACCTACAGAAAAATTTATGTTGTGACAAAATTGAAGAAAAACACAACAATTTTGTAAGACTTAAGAACTCTGATCAACTCAATAATCAAACTTTATTCTACGAGAACAATGATAAAGAATTTTGCTTATCTCCTGACAGAGAGGTGATGGACTAGATATGCAGAATAGGATTTTTTGGAAATTAAATGGCCAATATTTTTGTTTTGACTTGTAGGTTTTGTTTGACTATATGTGTGTGTGTGTGTGTTAAAAGGTTTTTTTTTTCTTTTTTGTTGGGAGAGGGAGTGGCTCGCAGGCAAGCTGGGCTAAGAGGAAAAAAAATAAATGTTTAATAATCAGAAAAAATAAAATTTGAATTTTCAAAAGCCTGCTTGTTCCCCATGGTAACTTCAGCACAACAGTGAGAAAAGGTGAACATGGGAAGAATAGTTTAAGAAAAACAACAGAACAGAGGCAAAGATTTTTTTGTGGGGGGACACTAAGCCCAAATTAGCCTCTTTTCAATTTCTACCCATTGTTCCTCTAGGACCAAACAGAACAAGTCTTCATTTCTCCTCCACACGAAAACCCTTCAGATACTTGAAGACACCTATCACGTAAATCCTGAGTACTCTCTTTTCCAATTTAAATATGCCCAGTTCTTTCAATTCAACTTTATATATAATGGCCTCAAGGTCCTTCACCATCACAGTTCTCCTACTCTAGACATGTACTAACTTATCAATGTTCTTTTTGAACTGTGATACTCAGAGCACAACCACTAGTACTCTAAGCAAGATCTTACAAGAGCAAAGTACAATGGGACCATCTCCTCCATATTCCTGGAATACCCAGAATCCCCCTATTATTTCTTCCCCTCCCCACAAGATCACTTTAATATTTTTGGATGCCACAACACACAGCTGACTGGTTGAGCGTAGGGCCAGGTATGGAATCCTGGGGCATTCCACTGGAAATGTCTCACCATAATGACATTGAACCATTAACAGCTATTTTCAATCTAGACTTCCAAGTAGTCTGAATCCATCTAATTGTATTACTAGTACATATCTCTCTATCTTCTCCACAAGAATAGTATGAAGTACTTGATCAAAAGCTTTGCCAAAATCTGGGCAACTGCATCCACAGCATTCCCTTCAATCTACTAGTTTAATAATCCTATCAAAAAAGGAAATGAAAAGCTATTCTGGCATGATCTGTTTCTTGACTCTATCATGATGGTCTTTGTAACCACTCCTTTCCTTTTTAGATATTTACCAACTATCTCTTTAATGATCTGTCCTAAAATCATCTCAGGAATTAGTTAAGCTCAGTGGAATATAGTTTGAAGATTCAGTTTCCTTCTTTGTGTTTTTTGTTTTTCTTTTGTTTCTTCTTTTTTGAAGATGGGAACATCATTTACCCTTCTCTGATTATGATGATTTATTAATATATGTTATATACTATATATGTGTGTGCGCGCGCGCGCGTGTGTGTGTGTGTGTGTAGGAGGAGGAGGAGGACTTTGAAAGTAAGAATTTATTTTCATTGAGAAAAACTGATGTAATCAAATTTTCTGACTTGTGCTCATTTAAATCATAATAATTAACTTGGTTGAAATCAAATCTACCAAGATATCTTGAAGTATTTCAAGTGAGTGAATTGCTATTTTAAGAATAGGTCCATTCTTACAAAAACCTCTCTGGTGCAGCTTTACTTGTTACTTGGGAGTTCATTTTCTCTGATTCTTCTAGAATTAAAAAATACAAAGAGACCAGATCAGAAACAAGGAGCTTATTCAGGTTTTAACTTGACTCATTTTGCTCTATTAAAAAACAAACTGTCAACTGGGTCTAAAGAACATTTAGGAAAATCTTCTTGAAAGTGCCATCTGTATATTCTAGTTGCAGTATGAGCAGCAACAGGTTGGACAAATAAAGACACTTGATTCCTCAAGTCTGATTATAGAGAGAGTTCTCTTGTGTCACTGGAGATGAGCCAAGACCAGTCAAATGATGTTAATATGAGGGGTATAGAGCAGATTCTTTTTCTTAAACTTAGAATATACTATCTTCACAAATTATGATTTTGGATTATATTTTATTCACAAAGAATTACTGTAAAAACAGTTCCACACACTAGGCCATGGAAACACAGAAGTTTTGGTTTACCTGATGTCTCGGAATTCTTTTCTTTTCAAAAGGAAGGTGTTTCTGAATAAAAGTACATGCTCTTAATTTTCCCTCTTCTAAATCTGTTTTAACCCACTCTACAGAACCCTGCCAAATTGTCTCATAAATTTGTAGCTTGGCTCTTTGATATGTTCCAAACACTTTAGAAATATCTGTGAAGAATGTATATTTAGCCTACTGGCTTTATTGAGGCCTAGTTTCATTAGAATAATGATGATTCCCTGCAGCAAAATAGGTGAAGGAGAGGCCTGGGAGTAAAAGGATTTAATCAGTGCTAATCATAAGATGGAAAAATGAGCCTTTAAATATAAAAGCAGCCTTACATTCAAAGTCCAGAGGTCAAATCAAGTTCAGAATAAATCCAGAAATATCCCCTAGAGCATTTTCAAGGTGACTGTTTGGCACCAAAGAATACATGAATTATAGATTGTAAATTTAGACAAAATCCTTATTATCTTATCAAGTCTTTTATCTTTGTGAGAAGACTTTCCTTTGCAATGTCAATGGTAATACTAATAAAATAGAAGTAATGTCCAATCACCCCAAAATCACTAATGAGGTAGATTCTCCCTTATCCAATGCTTGCTATTTAGAATTTGCTTTGCTAATCATTGTAGTTGTTTGTAGACAGATACACAGACTTTTGGAGCTAGAAGCATTCTAAAAAATTTGGTGCCAGAAATGATGAGGAAACTGAGATCTAGAAGGTTAATTTGCCTAATGTCACATAGCCACTGTCATAGATCTCTTGATTTCTAGTTAAATGTTCTTTCTGCTATATGTTATCATTTTTATTAGTTTTGTGCCACAATAAATAAATAAATAAATAAATAAATAAATAACCAGTTGTTTGGACTTACATAATTTGCTAAATGTCCTATTATTAAAATTATTTTTTTTTACTTCTAGAATAATGATTCTCCAGTATCATTACCTAAAAGGAGAGGAACAGATAGTTCATTGCCAGGTCCAGAGACTGTAAGTATTGCACAAATATTCACTTTCCAGGTTATCTACTGTCATTTGGCCTTGTTTTGGGGAATTTGGGTTTTGTTTTTTTAAGGGAAGTTATGAGACACTGTGACGTAAGAAGAGAGAGTTGGTCTTGGAAGTTGAAAGGCTTGATTTCAGGTCCTGCCTCTGATGCATTCTAGATTTTGTGGCTCTGGATAAGTCACTTAACCCTTCAGTGCCCCAGGCAGCTCTCTGGTATGCCTGTCCCCAGGAGCTTGTCAAGGAGGTAACTTTTCTTTATGAAAATTAATGTGATTTATTTCTTATGTGCATCTGCATGGCGAGCTCTGGAATTTATTGAGTTGGGAACCTAAGAAGACTTGGAGTTTGGGGATCAATAAAGTGGGGAGCCATTATTCCAAAAGGACTCAAAGATGCAGAGAAAATTCAATCTCTCTTCGAAGGAGCTCCCTGCACTGATCAAATGGTTGATCTAGTCAGAAATATAACTGATTTGCAAATTTTGCTCTAGGTATTCATAGAAAAGAGAGATACAGCCTAGTATAGTGAATAGAAGTGAGGCCTTATAGTCAGGAATGCCTCACTGTAAGTCTTGCCCCAGGTAGCTCTGTAAGACTATAAATGAGAGAGGAATTACAAATCAATATAGGCAAGGTGGGATTTTTACACTTAACAATAATGAGATCACAGATCCAGGGGAAAACAAAATAGAAGTAGGCATATGATTTATTTTTGCTACTCCCTAGGGAAATTAGCCTTTACATCCTTTCTGTTTGTCAAATAGAAATATAAGCAACTCACTATAAGTAAACCAGCGCAAAGAAAATTTTTTCCTGTAATAAAATATCATTTTTATAGATATTTCCTGCAGTCAGAATTTACTATTAAGTTGTCTAATTGGTACATACACACACACACATATTTAAACTGGATCATCTTAATACAATATTGGATCTTGTAAAATGTTTGCATGGATTCAGATTTGCACTATCTGAAGTTATAATTATGCAAAGCATGGTAATTAGATGTAGTAAAGGTTTGACATACCTAAAGTAAGGAGTAAAATAATGTGTCTAGAATTATGATTGAATTTTTGCAAAATGTTTAAATTAATCTCCCTTTTAATTTGGTTCAGCCACAAGTTTGTTCACAGCACATTATAGATCAGAAGCTTAGGATGGATTCATCTCTTTGGTTCAAAAGGAAATTTACCAAGTTACTAAAAGGCATAAAATGTATCTTTTAAATGAGTTGGTTTTTCTTTCTCTCCCTGGAACACAGAAAGTTTAACAACCTTATTCCCAAGTGACTCATTTTTATATTGGTCTTGCCTTGAAAAATCAGGAAGACATTGGTCTAAATTCTATCTCTCACTTGCTAATTATGTGACCCATGGGCAAATCATTTAACCTCTCTTAGCCTCATTTTCCTCATCTGTAAATTGAGTATGGTAATACTTGTAGTACCTATCTCACAATGTTGCTGAGATATTCAAAAGAGAAAATATATATAAGTGAATGTCAACTATTATTAATTATTATTTAAACTGCAAATTAAAATTTGTGATCTCAACTGAATGTTTAATCCATATTTAATTATTATTGCAAGTGATTAAAAATGTAAAACAAACTTCTTGACCATGTAAATTCATGATGACAATTAAATAAGGATACAATTTGTGTGATCTTGATGGCACTTTTCTTTTAAAAGTAGTAAAAAAAAATAGGTAAGAAAGAAAAAAGGGTAAATATCATAAAATGTAAATATTCATATGATTAAATGGACAGAAATATTTCATTACCAAGTGCAGAAATAGTATTAAATATTTACTAAATGATGATTTAGCTCAATTCAATTAAACACCTACTATTATATAATAAAATGTGGGAGACCCTGGGAATACAAAGATAAAAAGTAGTTCCTGGCCTCAAGGAGCTTACTTATTTACTTATCTTATTGGGAGATATAATACATTAACAAAGGAGTAAACACAAGATAATATGAAGTGGGGAAGAATACCAACCACAAAGGAAAATGTTCTAGGAAGAAGTAGCATCTCAGCTGAGCGTTGAAGGGAACAGATCATTCCAAAAGTAAAGATGGAGAAGAGTAACTCATATTTGAGGTAGAAAAATAGCCAATGAAAAGGCACAAAAGGAAGAAATTGAACATCATATTTAAGGAACAGGAGGAAGGCAGTTTGACTGAAATACAGAGTATGTGTAAGAGAGAAATGGAAAATAAGTCTGAAAAGGTAGGTTTGAACCAGATTATGAAAAGATGTACATACCAAATCGTGTAGCTTGTATTTTGTCTTAGTAGAAATAGGGAGCCACTTTAGAGGCTTGAGCAGTGAGGTGATTTACAATCATAAATCACAGATTTAGAGCTAAAAGAGACCTTCAAAGTAATCCAGTACACTCTTTTTACAAATGATGAAACCAAAGCTCAGATGACATGACTTTACCGAAGCCACACAGGTAGTGAGTTGTAGATCAAGGATTTAAATACTCCAATATGCAGACTTTAGCTTTCTTCCCACTGTCTGTAGTCAAACGTGTTTCAAAGAGATTATTTGGAATTTTATGAAGTATCACTTAGAAAGATCAATGAATAGCCACATGGAGACAAACTGAAATATTTTTGCAATGTTCAGTTTAAGAAATGAAGACATCCTGAATATGGCGTCAGCTATGTGAGTGGGGAGAAGGGCATGAATGAGAGAAATGTTATGGAAGTAAAATTGAAAACATTTGAGAACTGGCTGAAAATATGATGAGGGGAAGTTTAGAATCCAAGATGACCTTAAAATTGTATATCTGGTTAATGAGAAGGATGATGGTACTTTTAGCAGAAATAAAGGAGTTTTATTGAATATAAATATTAAATATAAAGATGAAGGAGAGTTTTACAGGTTGATAGTAGTTGAGTCTGCTTTAGACATGTTGAATTTGAGATAATAGAATAATAGTAGATAGTAGAGCTCTCTAATGGGCAGTTTGGTGATGTGGGATGACAGTTCAGGAACACTATTAGAACTAAAGTTGAGAATTATCTGTTTTGGGATGACAGGTGAACCTATAGGAGCCTATGAGAATTCAAAAGAGAATAGGACTTAGGAAAGAGACCTGAAAAGTCACCCGTACCGAGCATGAGATTGCTGAGGATCCAGCAGTGAATAAAAAGAATAAGACTGCTAGAAATGAGAGGGAGGAAAGGAGAAAAGAAAGAGAGAGAACCTAAGATGATAAGGGAATGATGTCAAGGCTGCAGAGACTTTGCCCAGAACACTTGCATAGAACTCTCAGAGCCCTGCAAAAAAAGTATTAGATATTGATTCTGCCTGAGCAATTACCTAAAACCGACCCCCACAACTTGGCCATATACGTAGGGGCCAAAATTAAAATAGGCTAAAATTCTTTAGGCCACAGATAGTTTTTAGAGGCTCACTTTCCAAGTAAAGATATAATTAATGATTAAATTATTTTGCAAATAAGCCATGTTTCAAAAAGGGAAATTTCAATAATATCAATTAATTATACTTACTTAAGATTTTTATTTATCATGAAATCACATTAATGTAAAAAAATTACTTTGCTAAGTGGTACAAGTTTTAACACGTTTTTCAGGTTTTCTTACTGTTTACATTTAGTTAATGGGATGTATTTCACTTCTTGTCGGCAAGCAATTATCATACTCAGGAATCATGTTTGAAATTGATTTCTTAACCTTAGTGCCTGCCTCATTTTCTGAGTTTCCTTTCTTGAAAAATCAGTGTTCCCCACTGAGATTTTTCAACAATTTGGACTCTTTAATTTGTTTTTCATTGGTGTCCAATTTGCTTAAGTCAGGATGGTTTGATTCAAAATGGCAAAGAAGATTGTATTCCTTTAGAAAGCTATTACTTCTCAGCAAACAAGTCACAATATTTTGTCTCTCATTTTAAATAACCAAGTATCTGTTTGTCCACTCCAGAATAAACACTCTGTATTCTGATTTGATCTTCCAATCCTTTTTATCACTCTTTTTACAAAGTCACCCCAAAAAATTTAATGTTAGAACCAAAAATTCTCCACAGCAGCTGCTTACATGCAAAGAAATACTGAACTGAGTATCAGACCTTGGACAGAGTGCCAGATATTCATGTAACTTGGAGTACTGCAGGAGTCATCTGTGTTAGCATGTAGCTGCACTAATTTTGTCACTGTTCAATGCCAGTAATGACCAAAATCACAGCAAAAAGATATGAGTCTCACTCCTCTCAGACTAGAGACAGATTGACCATGGTTGGTTTCTGTAGAGCACATGACAGACAGGAGAGAATATGCAGTGGCAAACCATCCATCAAGTTACATGAAGGTTACAATAGTGATTAGTGGAAGCAGGTTAAATAGGGCATGGACAAAGCACTTGTTACAGTTTTACTTTCTTTTACATCCTTTACATTTTTTGAGGGCTGCCCAAAATCATTTGATAGGCTGCAAGTGGCCCACAAGCCATATGTTGTACAGGCCTGACCTAAAGGATAGATAGAATTGGAATAGGGAGCTAAGTGAATGTCCATAGAGCCACTATGAAGGAAAAGTCACTGAAATCTGGCTGCCCTTGTCCTATTGCCTCAAAACCTACTTAAGTCAATGGTAGGTAAATTCCCCAGTAAGGGAGAAAGATGACTTAGCTTTACAGTCTGGCACAATGGGAACATTCACTATCAAAAAGGGGAGGACAAAAAAAGAAAATGATGCATAAATATAAGAGAGAATGTCTGGAAACCATAAAAGATTTCAAAAGGAAGAGAATTCAGTTATAAATCTATGCCTAAACCAGATAAGCTCATAGAGATTTACTAAAGTTAAAAGGAAGGATGAGTACTAAAACCTCAAAAAAATGTAAACTTTTCTAGATAAATATAAGACAAGGGAATAGAACCAAGATGGCAGAGTAGAAGGACAGAAATGCGTTAGCTTTCCCATGGCCCATAAAATACCTGTAAAAAATGACTCTAAATAAATTCTAGAGCAGGAGAACCCACATAACAACAGAGTGAAAGAGATTTCCAGCCCAAGACAGCCTGAAAGACCTACAGGAAAGGTCTATCACACTGAGCTCAGAGTGGAGCACAGCCCAGCCTTGGCCACACAGCACAGCATGGACAGGACTGGAGCAGGCTTTAGGGTACAGAAAAACAGGTAGCAGCTACAGTTCCCAGATTTCTCAACCCACAAACACCAAAGCTCTTTCACATGGGTGAGAGGGGAGCATGGTCCAGCTCCACCCTGGCACCAGGGTGGCAGCAGCATCCACTTTTGGAGCCCTCAGCCTAAAGACTCTGGGGGAAACAAGTAGCTGATCTGGATCTCAACCCTGAGTAGCGGTCCTGGACTGAGGAGGAGCACTGGCGCTGGCATGGTGGAGCTAGTGATGGCTGTGGAGAGGGAATCCTACTTGCAGATTCTGGGCAGAAAAGAGTGTTTGTGGTTGCCCATAGACAAGAACACAGGCCAGGAAAGGAGTAAACTCCTCTCCTTTCATTGTGCCACCTTGGAGGAACTGAGAACTTACAGGTCAATAGAATATACCCTCCACTTGACAAAGGACTCAAAAATCAAGTATCTGACTGGGAAAATGCTCAAAAAACAGGGGAAAAAATAAGACTATAGAAGGTTACTTTCTTGGTGAAAAGGTTTTTCTTCCATCCTTTTGAATGAGGAAAAACAAAGCATCAGAGGAAGACACCAAAGTCAAGGCTTCTACATCCAAAACCTCCAAAAAAAAATATGCAGTGATCTCAGGCCATGGAAGAGCTCAAAAAGAATTTTGAAAATAAAATAAGAGAGTTGGAGGAAAAATTGGGAAGAGAAGTGAGAGTGACACAAGAAAATCATGAAAAAGGAATCAACAGCTTGCTAAATGAGACCCAAAAAAATACTGAAGAAAATAACACCTTTAAAAATAGACTAACCCAAATGGCAAAAGAGGTCCAAAAAGCATGAGGAGAATGCTTTAAAAAGCAGAATAGGCCAAAAGGAAAAGGAGGTTCAAAAGCTCACTGAAGAAAATAGTTCTTTAAAAATTAGAATGGAGCAGATGGAAGCTAATGACTTTTTGAGAAACCAAGAAATTGTAAAATAAAACCAAAAGAATGAAAAAATAGAAGACAATATGAAATATCTCATTGGAAAAACAACAGACTTGGAAAATAGTTCCAGGAGAGATAATTTAAAAATTATTGGTCTACCTGAAAACCATGGTCAAGAAAAGAACTTAGACATCATCTTCCAAGAAATTATCAAGAAAAACTGCCCTGATATTCTAGACCCAGAGGGTAAAATGGAAATTGAAAGAATCCACTGATCACCTCCTGAAAGAGATCCAAAAAGGAAAACTTCTAGGAATATTGTAGCCAAATTCTAGAGTTCCCAGATCAAGGAGAAAATATTATAAGCAGCCAGAAAGAAACAGTTTGAGTATTGTGGAAATTCAATCAGGATAACACAGGATTTAGCAGCTTCTACACTAAGGGATTGAAGGGCTTGGAATATGATATTCCAGAGGTCAAAGGAGATAGGATTAAAACCAAGAATCACCAACCCAGCAAAACTGAGTATAATACTTCAGTGGGAAAAAATGGAATTTTAATGAAATACAGGATTTTCAAAAATTCTTGTTGAAAAGATGAGAGTTGAGTAGAAAATTTAACTTTCAAATATAAGAACCAAGAGAAACATGAAAAGATAGACAGGAAAGAGAAGCCTTAATGAACTCATTAAAGTTGAACTGTTTCCATTCCTACATGGAAAGGTGTTATTTGTAAGTCATGAGACCTTTTTCAGTATAAGGGTAATTAGAAGGAATATATATAGGGGTATGTATGTATGTGTATATTATATATGTGTAGGTATGTATATGTACATGGGTGTGTGTATGTTTATGTATATATATGTATACACACACACATATATACATATATATACATATACATATATATATATATATATATATATATATATATATATATATATATATATATGGAGGGAGAGAGAGAGAGAGAGACATAGACAGAGGTCACAGTGTAAGCTGAACATGAAGGGAGAATACCTAAAAAAATAAAATAAAACTTACAGTTGAATGAAATGTACTAGGAGTAAGAGAAAGGCAGAGGTGGAATGTAGCAAATCCTCTCACATGAAAGAGGGAAAAAAGAGCTTTTACAATGTTGGGGAAGAGGAGTGAGGTGAAGGAAATAATTGAGCCTTATTCTTATGGGATTTGACTTAAGGAAGGAAAAATACACACTCAATTGGATATGGAAATCTATTTTACCATGCAGGAAGGAAAGGGGATAAGAGAGGGAAGATAATAGAAGGGACAGCAAATTGGGGAAAGGGATAAATCAGAAGCAAACATTATTGTGGGAGGACAGGTCAAGGGAGAGAATGGAATAAATGAAGGGCAGGATAGAACAGAAGGAAATGTGGTTAGTCTTTTACAACATAACTATTATGGAAGTGCTTTGCATTGTTACACATGTATGATCTACATTGAATTGCTTGTTTTCTCAATGAGAGTGAGTGGGGAGGGAGGGAGAGAATGTGGAACTCAAAGCTTTAAAAATGAATGTTAAAAATTGTTTTAGTATGCATCTGGAAATTAATATATACAGGCAATGGAGTATAAAAATCTGTTTTGCCCTGCAGAAAAAATGAGGAGAAGAGGGATGGAAGAAGGGTAGGAAATGGAAGGGAGGACAGATTGGAGGAAAAGGTAGATGGGTGCATACTGTTCTGGGGTGGGGGGGTGAGGAGAGATGGAGAGAAAATTTTGAATTCAAATTCTTATGGAAGTGAATGTTAAGAACTGAGGGGGGAATCTTCCTTAATTGGAAGTTGTAACCCTTATACAGGAGTGTCCCTTAAGCTGTGTCTCCCTTAAAAGGCAAGGGAGTCTGCTTGGTGTGGTGTGCTGTGTTGTGTTACCCTCAATAAAGGCCTTTATTTGGTTTGGAGATGACCTGAGCAAATTCTTCTGGGACAACCTTATACCCCAACATTTTGGGGCACCCCTGAACCTCTTCAGTGGCAGGTCTCTCCAGAGAAGCAAAACACAACAACAGAATTAGAATACAAATATAGTTAAGGACAACTTAAAGAAGAGAAGCAGAAGGTAATGATGCCAAAAGATTACTTTATCTTAGAACAAACAAAAGTCATTGATCTTGAAGAAAGGATGCTTAGAAACACTGGGATCATAAGTCTCCCAGAAGAACATGTCAAGTGAAAAATGTAACACCATAATTCAGGAAATACTGCAAGACACTTCCTAAAGCTTCTGAGTACAGAGCACAAAGCACCAATAAAAAGAACCTATAAGACCCTCAAATGTAGAATAAAGGAAATTCAGATAACACAAAACTATGCTGTAACCCACTTGGAATCACAGAAGGAAATGGAATTATATGTTCTAAAAAACAAAAGCACCCACTATACCACCCCAAATAACATACCTTGTAATTTGAACATAATCACCAATGGGGAAAAAGTGGACATTTAACAAAAGTGAAGCATTTGATCCATTTTTTTAAAAAATGAGCAGAATATTTTACTTGAAAAAACCCCAAACAGAAAAATAAGAAAGGTTAATAAATACAACTATCAGGGGGAAAATACTTCACTTCTAGAGATTATTTTAAAAAATAAATAGAGAAAGACTAACTTGTCTATCTGATTTTTAAAAGGCTTAGAAGGAATAAGAACATTAAACAATTTTCTGGGTGCCCTAGAGGACAAACATAAAGACAAAATTTAAAGAAATAGGACAAATGATGTTGCACAAGGAGGCCTGAAATATGCTATGCATCCCACAACTCCTTTTATGGATAAATAATTGTTTTCTAGGACCGAATTCTGGAATTAGAGGGTAAATAAATGGGAAAGGTAAAGAGAAGTACAGAGAGAAATGTGTGATATAGCCAAATTAAGCCCATGAGTGAGCAATAAAAGGCAGATAATTTTCATAGTTTCTCAGAGAGACGAGGAACTACAGGAGCACAGGCAAGGTGGCAATGGAAGGACCTAAAACGAGAAATGAAATGGAAGATTCTAGAAAGGCAATAACATAGAAACTGGTTAAAAGTGAGAACTCAAAATTGGCACTTTTAAAGCTTTATTTCTATGAGGAACATAAAAATTTTAAAAAGGAATACATGTTATACAGATTATTAATCAAAGACTAAAAGTACAAATTAGAGAGAAATCAGAGATAATTGATGATGAAAAGAAAAAGGTAAACAAATTCTTAGGAAAATGGCATAAAAAGGGGAAAAAACTAAGTTGAAGGAAAGAGGAGAAAGAGAATAACTTAAGTGAACAGGAGGGGAAAGGAAGCGGGGGGAGAATCGATAAATAAACAAAAGAAAGAAATCAGTAAGTTCAGTAAAACTTTCAAACTGCCAAAACTATGGAAGGGGTTGACAAGTGGAAGTGGAACAGGGAAAGATAAGTATTTCATCAAAATAGATTAAGCAAAACTAATAACAGGGACAAAGTACTGCTTTAAAAGAGAAAAGGGAAATGTTCCCCCCCCAAAAAAAAATCTAATTAAAAAACCATTTAAGACACTAATAAGAAAAATATAAACCCAGCTCCAGTAACTTTAAATGTGAATGGATGGGGCAATCCTGTGAAATAAAAGAGAGTAACAGATTGGAGAAGAAAATGAATTCCACAGTATATAATTTACAAGGGATACATCTAAAAAGGAAAGACAAGCTTAAAATAAAAATTAAAGGGTAGAACATTATTTATCATGTTAATCCAGATAACACTGGTCTTTTCCATGCCATGTTGGCAAAGATGACAGAAGACAAAAATGGTAAATATTAGGGCTGTGGGAAGATAAGCATGCTGATGTAGGTCATGGAGCTGTGCACTGGTCCAACTATACTGTATATGGGGTCAGAAGTAGATAGTAGAGGATTGAGAAAATGAGTAGTAGGTAATAACAGGAAAGTAAAAAAATGTAGACAAACTTTCTAGGAGTATGATTATGAAAGGGAAAATAGATATAGGATAACAGTTAATAACTTAAGGTAATGTAGGTTTAAATTAACAGGGTATGATGGTGGTAGTAGGGTGTTTATTGTTTGGTTTGGTTTTTAAGGAGAAAGGAGACTAGAGCATGTTTGTATGTGGTGGAGAAGGAGCCAGGGGATAAGGAGTTAGGATGAGAGAAAGGTCCTTTGTATTTAATTTGGGTGTATATAATAGTCATAATGACTTACTCAGAGTTGTTTTTAAAAAATATTGCTATTACTATATACGACACTCTCTTGGTTCTGCTCATTTCCATCTTCATTATTTCATGCAAGTCTATCCAAGTTTTTCTTCAGTCAACAAATTCATCATTTCTTATAATATTCCATCACAATAATGTACAACATTTTGATTATTAGAAATACCCAAATTAACTACAGATGACCTATGGAGATGATATCTGTGTCCAGAGAAAGAACTGATAAATAGATGTATAGAAACAAAAGAAAAAAGTTACCTGATAACTTTCCCTGGGGCAGCTAGGTGGTGCAGTGGATAGAGCACCAGTACAGGAGTCAGGAGGACCTGAGTTCAAATCTCATCTCAGACACTTGACACCCACTAGCTGTGTGACCTTGGGCAAGTCACTTAATGCCAATCACCTCATCCTGGGTCATCTCCAGTCATCCTGATGAATATCTGGTCCCTGAATTCAGATGGCTTTGGGGAAGAAGTGAGGCCAGTGACCTGAACAGCCCTCACTCACTCAAAACAAAGTCAGGTACAAGTCATGTCATCATTTCTCTGATGGCATGGTCTTTGGAAACAAAGGATGAACACACCTGATAACTTTATATATTTAAAAGGAATAGCAAGAGTACATAATAGATTTGCAGTTCATATGCAATCCTCTCTTTTGTTCTCCTATGCTAAGGAAATGCTTGTGTTATTTCATAAATTAAAAGAGAGAGAGAGAGGAGAGAGAAGGAGAGAGTGGAAAGAATGATCGCTCTGTCATCAGAAACCTGGTTTAGAATTCTCATTCTTCTTCTTGCTACTTGTATGATCTTGGACAAATCATTTATCTGCTCTGGCCATTCGATTTGCTCAACTCAGAAATTAGGTTGTTAGACTGTAAGGTACTTTTCAGTTCTAAATCCATGCTCATTCTCTATGGGGGAAAGGAGAAGACAGGTTAGGCTAAAGGATGAGACTGAGAGCCGAGGCGGAGGAGTTAGCATTGCCAAGTTGGCGAACTCTCCCTCAGAAAGGAAAACAAGAGAATGGAAAATAGAAAGTGATGACAATCAGATTCCAGGTACACTGTGGGGAAGAAGAGGGAGCTTGAAACAGAAAATCTCTATTTTCTCCATAAAGTAGGAAGCAAATTCCTCTTCTAAATTGGTAGAAGATGCTATAGATGGTATAAGGGAAAAAACAAATGTTTGTAATAATCACTATAGAGAATGTGATCACAAAAACTACACAATTAAAATACAAAACTCATTTATGTTAAAACACTAAAAAAAAGGAAATGCATGTAAGAACTAGAAACAAGGTAGATCTCCGTTGATTGAGGAATGGTTAAACACATTATGGTACATAAATAAAATGGAATATTACTATGCAATAAGAAATGACGAATATGATGAATATGATGAATACAAAGAAGCAAGGAAACATTTCAATGAACCAAGGCAAAACAAAGTAAGCAGAGCCATGAGAACAATATGCACAATGATTACAACAGTGTAAATTAAAAGGACAAATGCAAAAATAATCAGAACAAAATGTTGTGAAATTATGAAGACCAAGGTTGGCCCCTGAGAAGAAATATAAACAAAAAATACTTCTGCTCACTCCTGCGCAAAGGCAAGGGGTTCAGGAGAGTAGAACATTAAATGTAATGTTAGATTTTGTGTGGGTATATTGACTGGTTTTACTGTTTTTTTCTTTTAAAAAAAATCTTTGTTATGAAGAACAGCTCTCTGTGAGAGGAAAGAACAATGGTACAGAAGGAAATCTGGGTGATGTAAAAATACTCAACAAAAATCGTTTTTAAAAGAGCATATGGAAGGGCCTTTAATATTGTTTCCTTTAAAACTAAGCTCAAATGCCTTATTCATGAAGCCTTCTTTAGACTCTCCAGCAGCTGCTAGTTCCTTCTTCATTTCTCTCCAGTTATATTGTAGCAATCTTATTTCAATATTGCATTTATCATATATACATACACATATATGTGTGTATATATGTATATATGTGTGTGTATATGTATGTATATATATGTATATATATGTACATGTTTTCTGCTTTGTGAGAACATAAACTCCTTTATTAAGGACGTGTATTGTTTAGATTCTGTCTTTGTATCCCCCTTGCCTAGCACAATGTCTTGCACATAGTAGTCTCTTTATAAATGGTGAAAAGTGAAAAGCATATCATGTATATTAAACTGAGGAAATATCATTTGCAATGAAGAAATTCTGGAAACTTTACCACTGAATTCAGGGGAAAAGCAAGGATAGCCCCTCCACTATTATTTGTCGTAGTATCAGAAATACTGACTATAGCAATAAAATGAGAGAAGTTAAAATATAAGCATGAGTAAAGAGGAAACAAGCATAGCCCTAGCTGCATATACTGGAGAAGTTGGGTAATGTGGTGGATAGAGAGCCAGGACCAGTCAGGAAGACTCATCTTCCTGAGTTCAAATCTGGCTCAGACATTTAACTAGCTAAAATGAAAAGGAAATGCTAAATGACTCCAGCATCTGTGCTGAGAAAACTCCAAATGGAGTCATTAAGAGTCAGTCACAACTGAAACAAACTGAACCACAACAATAGTTGCAGATAATATCATTTACTTAGGAAACTCAAGGGCATCAATAATTTAAGAAACAACTGGGATAGTATATTTTAGTTAATTAACAGGATACAAAAATGAACCACAACATATTTGCAGTTCAGTACAGTATTAATGGTGAAGGTTCTAGAAAGGGAAATTTTATTCAAAATTCATGAAATATCTGAGTCATCCAACTCATAAACTCTCAGGAAGCATACACACACACACATACACACACACACACATACAAACATATATATATAGAGGATTAAAGGAATATAAACAGAGAAAGAAAGAGATTCCTTTTTCATAGTTAGGTTCACTAATATGTCAAAAATTACAATACTACCTAAATTAATTTGCTGATGTAGCACTTATCTGTATAGAGGCAACCAGGTGGCATTGAATAGAACACAAGACCTGGAGTTAGGAAGACTAGAGTTCAAATTCAGCCTCAGATACTTATTAGGTATGTGACCCTGGCCAAGTCTTTTAACCTCTGCCTTCCTCAGTTTCCTCAACTATAAAATAGGATTAATAACAACACACACCTCACAGGGTTGCTGTGAGGATCAAATGAAATAACATTTGTAAAGCACTAAAGTGCATTGCTTGGAACATAGTAAATAAATGATTATTCTCTTCCCCTTACACCAATCAAACTTCCAAGTTTACTTTTTAGAAGTTGACAAATTAATGAAATTCATTTGGAGGAACAAAAGGCCTAGTATTTGGTCCTGATTTAAAGAAAAAAAGATAAATGGAAAAGACTACATACAAAGCAACATCTAGAAACAAACCAAAGAGCGATTAGTAAACTCAGTTACGCAAATTACTGGCAGGACTTCTTAATAAACAAGAACTGCTGGGAAAACTGGAAAATAGTTTGCTTAACAACAGCTTTAAACCGGCATCTTATGTGATATGCTACTATGAACTTCAAACGAGTAAGTAACTTAATTATAACAGATCATACCATCAAAGAATAGAGGAAAATTGGAAGTTACATTTTTCACTTGGTTAGAGGAAGAATTAAAAACCAAAGGATAACAGGGATCACAAAAGAAATTAACTAGTTCATATAACATACTAGCTTTTCCTCCCTATCTCATAATAGCTATAAATATAATAAAGTTGTCATCTCTGACTTAGCATCTAAGTTATTAATAAAAATATTGAATAGGCCACAGACAGAACTCTGCAACTTTCTATAAATTACCTCTTTCCAGAAGGATATCTATCCATTAATCAACATTCTTTCCGTCTGGTCAATCATCTATATTTTTTAAAGTTTCAAACATATCTTGGTATACTATCAGTATTTTGAGAATTGACGTTGAGGGAGGTAAATTTTAAAATGTAAAAAACAAATGAATGATCCAAAAAAAGATATCAATCTGAGACCACTTAGGGGTAGGGATAAACCTTACCTCCCACAAACCCCACAGTACAATAACTGATGCATATAGTACTTACTGAGTCCTTAAGAAAAGACATTCTGTTTGAGAAGTGAAGGGTATAAATTTACTTTAGAAAAATTCTACCCAAAACTACTAAAACCGTAAACTACCCATAAAGCCCAGTTATCCAGAATAACTCATTCCCCAAGAGTTATAGTCAACTGAGCTTCACTGTGTTTCTAGAATAGTATAGGAGTGCTAAGCATGGAACCTAGAGACCCAGATTTGAATCCTACATTACATCCATCCTTCCCCTTTGTATGATCATAGGCAAATCTCTGGGATTTCATGTTCTCATTAATTAGAGAGAATATTTCTACTTACTTTGCAGGGATTTTGATAGAAAAGCATTTTTTTAAAAACCCTTAAAGTACTAAATTAAGGTAAGTAGTTATAACAACATTGCTATTTCTCTAAGCATTTCCTGTAGTTCTTGAGGCCATGTGAAAGGAAGATACACAGGATTCATACTATATGTATTTCTGGGGACCATGATTTTTAGGAAGAAAAGACAAGGAATAAGGACCTTTGTCAAATTGTGATTGAGGTCCTAGCTTCTAAACTTTTTTCAGAAGTAATAACACTGGGAGAAGAGAACTCAGCGACTGAGAAATGATAGCTGATGTTTAATAATAGCTTTTCAACTTCTTGTTGTGTGAGATATATACATATATATATACATATATATATACACACATACATATAATTTCAGTTTATCCTTACAACCTTGTAAGGAAAGCAATATAACCATTAATAGGCCCTTTTTATACCTGAGGAAACAAGTTCAGCAAGATTCTGTGCTTTGCCCATTTTAGCAAGTAAATATCGGAGTTACTGTTCCAACCCAGGTGCTGCCGGACTGTAAGTCCAGACCTCTTTACACCCTGCTGCCTTTTATCAACACTCTTCTGGAAAATCTCAGAATCAACCCATAGTCAATAAATCCAAGAACCCCATAGGAAAACAGGGAATTGTCCTTCCCGGTCTATTAGATCATAGTATAGTTCTAAAGAACTTATTTTTGTGTGATTCTGATAGCTCTGTCAGATGAGTCTGGCTTAAGGATTTATCTGTAATTATATATTTGCCTGTATACAGTTATTTGGGCAGCTAGGGTGTTACAATGGATAGAGCACTGGTCTTGGAATCAAGAAAATTCATCTTCCTGATTTCAAATCTGACATCAGATTTAGCTATGTGACCCTGGGCAGGTCACTTAACTCTATTTGCCTCAGTTGTCTCATCTATAAAATGGACTGAAGAAGGAAATGGCAAAGTATTCCGGTACCTTTGCCCAGAAAATTGTAAATGGGGTCATGGAAAGTCAGACACAACGAAATAGACCAAACTACAATATAGTCATAATCATATATTTTACAGATGTCTTAAATCTTAGAGCTAGCATAAAAGCAGCTTGGCAGAGTGATTAAAGCATTGAATATGGAGTTCAGAAGACTTGGGTTCAAATCCTGTCTCTGATCCTTATTTGTCATCTGATTGTGAAAGTCACTCAATCTCTCTAAATTTCAGTGTCTTCATCTATAAAATGAGGGGGTTCAACTAGACAGCCTCTGAAGCCCCTTCCAATTCTAATCTACGATCCTATGAATTGAATGGAAAAATAGAACCTTCACTAAATGTTAAAAACAGTTTCTAAATGTACAACCCCAATTCTAAACAAATCATAAACTTCCAAAGTGAAGTAAAACAATGATAGATAGGCACAATCAAGAATGGATGAAAGAGGCGGAACATCTGAGGGAAAAAACAAAGAGGTCAGGTTTTATACAAATGTCTTTGTGATAACCCAGACCAAAATGTATGAGGACTGAAAGATCTTACTTAGTTTCTCAGAGTAAGCTCCTTCCAGGCAGGATCTGTGTTAATTGTTTTGGATCTACCACAGCACCTGACACAATTCTAGGGACAAAGTAAATTCTTGATAAATACTTATGAAATTGATTTGAATTAGAGTGCCATTATTGACCTTGTCCCTCTTAATAGCATGGATTTGAAATTTGTCCTTGTTTCCTTTGGTAAGTATAGAGTCTAATAATTTTCAAATCCCATGAAAATCAGAAGCAAAACATTTACCACTTTTTATGATAGGTGCAAACATAATTTACTATAATGCATCACATCTTTACTATATTTACTGAAATTTTCCATCATTCTTTATGACTTCTCGGGAGATGAGGGTGATTCAGTAATGGAGATATGCACAAATCAAATAGATATCAAATAATGATGATTCCTATGAAGACAGTAAGTATCTTATTCAAAGATGTTTTTCACCTTAAATTCCTATCTAATGGAGGGTTTTCAGAGAGCAAATGAACACTTAATTATGCAGATTATTACATAGACATTCAACATACAAATATTTCTACAGAAATTTTTTCTACCAAAGGGGCAGTAACAATAAATCAAGGGATCAAAATAAAGTTTTCCAATCAGGTTTTCCATTGGGGGTTTCCTTTTAGCAAAATTGTCAAAGTGTCAAAGAATTTATTCAAACACATCTGCTCTGCACAAGGATACAGTGGGATCTAAAGGTGGTGATACAATTCTAAGAAAGTGAATACATGAGCTTTTTTTCTCCCCGTCACCTTCACAAGTAAATTGCTTGAAACAACTAACATCTGCTGTTTTGAAGCTAATCTTAGTGTATGGAATGCTCTTAACCATTTCTCAATCCCACAGTCCTTTATCTTGCTTCTCCTGCTGCGTTCCCACCACCCCTGATCCCATTAGCAAACCTTGAGACAGCCTCAGCCTTACCAAAGTGCAGCTTTGGTTTCAGCTGCTTTTCTGCAAGAGGAAGTGAATGTTGGGGGTTTTTCTCTGTGGCACAGTTGTGATAAAGCTGTGGTGGTCTTATCTCTCTTTTAGGTAGTAGCTCTTTATGACTACACAGCGCATCGATCAGATGAGCTAACCATCCATCGAAGTGACATTATCCAAGTGTTGTACAAAGATAATGATAACTGGTGGTTTGGCAGCCTCAGAAATGGACAACAAGGTTATTTTCCAGCTAATTATGTGGCTGGTGAAAGTAAGTTTTATGCTCTTTTCCTGATATACTAATGTGGGTATAACTGATAGTCTAAGATTTTTATCATTTTCTACTGTTTAATTTGCTGAGCTGATCATAGGATCAGAGATAGAGGGTTGGAAAGGACCAAAAGGTGATCTAGTCCAACACCCTAGTTTTACAAATGATGAAACTGAGGCCCAGAGAGATGAAGTGGCCTGTCTCTAAGTAATCTGTGTGTATAAATAATCAACTGAGATGTCTGTTCGTTTCATGTTTTCCCCTCCAAAAAAGAAAAAATAGAATCACTAACACATTAGAAATCTATTGCATTCTGAGATTGGGTAATATCAGCCTCACTGTCTGTAATCACACATGGTAACCCTCCAGTTATCAACCTTCTTCCCAATACCCCCTTTCCCAGCTACCTGCTTCACAGAATTTTGGCAGCTTTCAATTTCCCACATCTTCTCAGTTCTTGAGCACCAAAGATCTCCTAATTCTCTGACTCCCAGTTTGTAAGGTCAGTCTGAACCTGTTACTCTCTCCTCCACATAGATTGTTTCATCCCCGGAAGTAAATGGAGAGGAAGACTTTATTTTATAAAATGTAAGTTCATCTAGAAATTCAGATCTGACTTGCTAACAGCTGTAGATTGACTACCATATCCCCAAAGGTGAAAATAAAACTGACATGAATATAAATTGACTTGAAAAGAAAAAAGGAACTAAAAAAACAAAACAAAAACCCGTCATCACAAGGGAAGTAAATTAATCTTCTATTGAATAACCATTGGTTCACCAGTTAATATAACAGTATGAAGAAAAAGAAACAACACAAAAGTAAGAGCCAAGAGATCTCAGCTTCAAGCCCAATTCTTCTCTGTCATTGACAAAGCTTAAGGTCTTGTGCCTGTCCCTTAAGCACCTGAGCCTGAGCTTTCTAATACATAGAGTGAGTAGATTGGATTAGAGATACTTTAAGGTCACTTCTATCCCTATTATTATTTGTTGGTAATTAAATGATATATAATCCTAGGATTTAGACATAATCTTCAAACCCTAAAATTTAGAGATCCTAAATCAAAATGTCTTCTAGACAGTTCCCAAACCAATACTGATGGGTTATATCCAAAGTTTGTTTCCAAATCATTTGGTTTAGGACTTAAAATGATCTTTCCTTTAAAAACAAATAACCTTGTAAATGGATGTCAGATTCTACTACTCATCAAAAGCCTGCTTAACTCATGATATAAGGCAGCAAGGTATCACAGTATACCTAGTGCTCAACCTGGAGTCAGAAAGACTTGAGTTTAAATTTGACTTCAGATCTTAGTGTTCAAATCCCTTAACTTCTGTCCATTTCAGTTTCTTTATCTGTAAAATGGGATTAATAATAGCACCTGTCTCCAAGGGTTGTTGTGATGATAATAGGAGGTAATATTTGTAATCTTCAAATTGCTTTATAAATGCTGCCCATAAATTTGCCTCTTTTCAACTTCAGCCCAGTCCTTGAGGTGTTTTTGAAGGCCGCTCAGTGGGGAGGTGGCTAGAGCACTAGGCCTAAGTGAATGTTTGTAGCGCAGTGCCTGGAACATGACTGTTTTTCCTCTTCTTGTTCAGTCATTTCCGTCCTCTCCAACTCTGTGGCCCCATTTGGGCTTTTCTTGGCAAAGATATGGAGTGGTTTGCCCTTCTCCAGCTCATTTTACAGATGAAGAGACTGAGGGAAGCAGAATTAAGTGACTTGCCCAGTGTCATACAGCTTACGAGTATCTGAAACTGGATTTGAACTCAGGAAGTTGAGTCTTCTTGAATCCAGGCCCAGTGCTCTATCCATTGTACCACCTAGCTGCCCCTTTCACCCCCCTGTCCCCTGCCAGCACATAGTTGGGGCTTAATAAACATTTATTTTCTCCTCCCCTTGCCCCATTATAGCTGAACAATAGTACTGATAATATTTCATGATTTACCAATCAGACTTACCTATTCCTATTTTTTTGGACAACTATATTGAGGACTAGAGGTCACATGTCGAATCAAAGAAGAGTGTCCATCTTTCCTGAATGCAGTGCCAGCTCCAAGCAAAAGTTTTGAATTTGTCAAAATTTGTCAAAATTTCCCATCTTCATTTCTGTGATTATTCTTTGGGGCCCCAGAAGTTCAATGCCCTCTTCATGGTATTTTGAGCTTCCTACAGAGATGCTTTATAGAGATTACCCCACCCCTGAAAGTGCTTTATGTCTTAAAATGACCCACATCCCCTAATCAAAACTTTCATTTAGTCCAAGACAACTTATCTTAGATAGATGTTAGGAGGCAAGCAGTCTGTTGTTTACAGGAAAAAAAATGAACTTCTCTGTTTAGCCTTTCCCAGTACGGACCCAAACTATCTCCCCAATCTCATGCTACATTATTCCTTCTCCCTCACTATATGACCCAGACAAACTGGCCTTTTTTTTTTTGCTTTTTATGTATGACATTCATGTCTCCTGTCTCCATTTCCTTTGCACTAACTGGATGTGGAATGTTCTTTCCCCACTACCACCTCAAAGAATCTTTCTTCCTTCAAGTTCCAACTCATCCACCACTGTTTATGTGACACCTTTCTTGATTCTCCACCCCGCTGCTTCTCATATCCTCCGTCCCTAAGTATCTTGTATTTTACCACTTTAATCTTCTTTATATTTATTCTATATTTACTTAATACAAATATTTATGTATTGATCCTCTTCCTCGTTAGATGGTGAGCTTCCTCGAGATTAAGGATTGTTTCTTTTTTTATATTTGTATCCCAACTCCTAGCATACTGCCTCACACATAAAAGGTGTTTAGCAACTTGCTTGCTGATTGTCTGATGCAGTCATTCATTCATTCATACTGGCAAAGGCTCATCCTTTGGCCCTCAGAGTTTTTTATTTTGTTTTGTTTTGTTCTTAATGTCTAAAGGATGCTTACTAACCCTAATGAATCTCTGAATGTCAGAATGTCAAATAGGAACAGTGGTGAAAAAAATCAGGCAGCCCTGTCAATCCCCAGAACAGTTTCTACTTTTGACAGTTCCTTTGCTTCTTCCATTTCTAAATACATATGTAGTGAAATAGTCATTAACAAGGGGGACTGTCAGCCTCCTTAGTAAAATCTGCCTTATTTAACTCTTGCCTGCTCATTGTATTTCCACAGATCCCTTCCTAGATATCTACATATCACATTTCTGTGTTTTTAATCCTAGAACAGTATGATGTCCAGCCATCAGAGATAGCACAAAGGCCTTCTTCCTATTTCTCTACTAAACAAACTGAGGAAGAAAAGAGATCTCCAGCTCTACAGGAGGTAGATACCTGAGAGAAAGGGAAATTTTATGTTTTGAATGTACATTTTCATTTGTGTTCTTTCAGGATAAATTACTGATGAATTGTAACTCTTGTTTCTTGATTTTATTATCTGTTGCTTTGATTATAAATACTCTAGCTTCTTCCTCAACTACAATTAAGTGATACAGATATTTGTTTTTATAGATACAGTCTCACAGCATGTTTAAAAGTATGCCTGCTTTGTTGGATAGGATCCAGCTCCTGTTGTAGGAATGTGCTAATGTAAATTTTAGTTCCCACCCCCCAAATGTTTTATACAGTAGAATCCCTTTAAAAAAAATTGGCATCTGAGTTTATTACAGACAGTGTTAGGATTTGGTTAGTAAGTTAATCAGCTGAGCGTGATTTAATCCTATTTTGTGATCCTAGGACATAGTGAAACTCTGTTGTAGAACTAGACAATTAAGGGACAGCTCCAGCCTATGATGACTTACCTGGCTTCTTATTGCATCTAGGGCCACTTAACCTAACTAATAGCTAGTATTTTATTGGATTCTAGGATTGAACCTGTCTCTAGGCTTGGAAATAGAGATAAGTAGTCCTAGGTCATTATGACCAGCTCAGCACTGAATCAGTCTTACTGTGGTCATGCACTACACTCTGATTTGTTCCTGCTTATTCGCATTTAAACTTAGAATCTTAGGATCGTATATTTACTGGAAGGAACTTTAAAGACCATTTAGTCCAAACTGCTCATTTGACTACTGAAGAAAGGACACAAATAGGAAGTGGTACAGCAAGATTTAAAACCTGGCCTTCTGACTTCTACCTTAAAATTCCAATGCCACTGAATCCCATGTTCCCTTGAATTAAGTCCTCGAATTGGATTATCCTGAAAATGAACTCTGCCTGCCTTGTTAATGAGTACTACTTTGGCCTCCATGGATCATTTGGTCTACCTCCACATAGATGAATGCTCTCAGTGCTGTACTGGACATAGGCCTTTTTGTAATGGTATATGCATCTTGACCATCGCATGCTGGTCTCTTAGTTTCAAACATATTTTTAGACTCATACTTCTCAGTGTCCCTCCTCTAAATAGCCAAGTCCTAGTCTCCAATCTAGGCCCCTTGACAAACTGTATTCCTGTCATCTGGAGGCCATACTAGCAAAGTTAAGAGAGACCATCACTAGAAGGTTGGTAAATGAAACTTGTCAGCCATGAGAACTAATGAAGACAACTTGCTTCAATGTGCAGAGGGTGAGAAGGAGCAGAAAAGGTTGTACTCTGCAGTCAGTAAAGGGAATGTCCACACTGATAGAGTCCCAAGTGAAGTACTGAAGTAAGAATTATATTCAAATGATATGGTGCTATAGTATGTGAATGTGGACCAGAGAAGTTAGAAAAATTTTCATGGAAGAGATGTGACTTCAGTTGAATATTAAAGAATGTGAGCGTGTAGTAAATCTGCACACAGTGTTTATATGTATGTGTGCGTGTGTATATATATTATGTCGTTATTATGTTTAAGGTTTTATTCTTGATATATCCACATACCTACAGTATAGTCCCCAGTTAGTATATTTTGTTTCTACTTGGAAATGCGTGATGTATACCTTTAGTCAATATGTGACTAAAAAAAGGAATCACAGAATAGGAAACTTGGATTCTAGTTCCAGCTTTACCAACTGGCTAGCTGTGTGATGCTGATCAAATCACTTACCCCTTTTACTCCTTGGTGTCATCTGAAAATAATAGGATAAAAATCAATGAACCTCTAAGGCCATTTTGAGCTTCAGAATTCTGTACTTCTATAATATTCTTAGACACGTAAAACTATTAAGATATCTATGCATATGTAAAAGAAAGCCTGTGAGCTCTGTTTTTGTCCTAGACAACCACAGTGTCAGGAATATGATGAGACATGAGGTCTTAGAGCCAGACGCTTAAGAAATGAATGACTGAGCTTCCCAACATGATGAGAATTCTAGTATGATTGTGTTTCTTGAGCCGTATGCTGGGTGTCCCTGAAGTGGTCGTGCAGTTTTAAGCTTTAATAACTGTTAAAGCTATAGAAGCAATTAAACATGGAAAGAGCTATCTATCTAAGCTGTTAAAGCTTAAAACTACCCCGAAACTTTGGGGAGACGTTGTATTTAGTTACTTCAGTAAAATAGGTTTGTTTTCAGAGGAGCAAATAGAGTCTTAAGTATCTTTCCCCGAAATCACTCAATTAGTTAGGGATAGGATTAAAATTAGAACCCAACTTCCTTGACTTTGAGTCTAGTACTGTGTTTGCTACCATCACTACTACATTACACAGCCCCCCAAACCATGAAACAGGTCATAATTTGTGCCACTATCAATCTCTGTCTCCCTCTTTCTCTCCCCATGTCTCTAGCTCTGTCTCTGTTATCTGTCTGTCTTGTCTCTCTGTATCTGTCTGCCTTTCTCATTCTTATTTTGCATTTTCTTCAATGTATCTGACCTTCTTGACATACTATTCCAGAACCGTACTCCATAAACGCCTATTAAAAACTTGATAGGGTTTTTTTTTCCTTCCTATACAAACTCAAGACTAAGAAGCACAATTATACCTTGTAACAACTTGGCAGCTGCCAAGCCTTAAAGGTTCGTCCAAGTGGAACACACCTGCTCACCTGCTGAATGTGCCAGGTACCTTCCAACATTGCACTGATTTCATTGAATGGTTGGTGGCTAAGAGCAGCACATGTGTGCTGGCATATCTCCTGAATGAGAAATAGAGGGGAGGAGACTGAGTTAGTGGGATTCCAAGGAGGTCCAAACTCCTAAATTGTCAGGCACAGAGTTAAATCCCTAAATCAACAGAAACCCAAGCCACAGCAGGTGGGAAGGGCTATGGAAATGAAGTGGAGAGTTTGCCTGAAGGCTCATTCCGGAAGAGCGCTGAAAACTACCCAGACTGATAAACGGAGGAGAAAGTATTGATGTTATCAGGAAGGACACTAATTCAAGAGCTTTGAAGAAATCTAGGCTGATAGTGCTGGCTAGTTTTCTCTTAGAGGTTTTTGCTTTGTTGTATACTAAATATAACCTTAGTTATCTGCTTATGTAGGGAAGAAATTTAGAATTCAACTTTTTAGTAATAATAACAGCTCATATGTCTGTAGTGCTTTAGGATTTACACTTTCCCCATAAGAATCCTTAGAGATAAATACTACAGTTATTCTTGTCACGCAGATACCAAGGCTCACAGATTAAAGGAGGGCCCATCTCTAGTAAAGCTGGAGCCAAGATTAAAATATGAATCTCCTGTCCCCTCCTGTCCAGTGCTCTTTTATCAGACCTCTCATTTTTAATCCCCCAAATAGCAATAGATTAGCAAAGCTTCCTTTTTTCTTTTTCAACAGATACAGCATACACACACAGAGACACACACACATATATTGCACCCTGTATAGATACAGTCTTAAAAAATCATAGGTAAATAAAATTTAGAGTAATTTTCTGAGCATATGGAAAAGCTGCTGTTCATTTCCTCCAGCATTTTTGCAATTAACCATTACATTGCCCAAATAAAAAAAAAATACTCAAAAAAGGCTTTCCAATGATATTTTGCATTTATGTAGTACTTTAGAGTTTACAAAGCACTTTCCTCTGAACTACTGGGTGAGTTAATGTAAATTTCTCCTTGTTACAGATTAGGACACCTAGGCTTTGACTTGCCCAAGGTCATGCATTTAGTGTAATAGGTCTTCAGTTTTGAAATCTAGTGTGCTTTCTACTAGTAAAAGGAATGAAAATTATATTTTATTCTTAAAATTGTTAGAACTTATGTAAGGCTTAATTTTTTAAAATCAATTTGAGTAGTGAAGCAAAATTAGCTTAGTAAGTACCCTGACTGAATTCAATTCAACAAGCATTTATTAAAAGCCTACTATGTGAGCAGGACTGTGGTTTAGTACTAAGTATACAAAGATAAAGGGCATTTAAGTGGCAAAGTAGATAGAGCTTGGGACATAGAAGAAGGAAGACTTGAGTTTTAAATCCTGCCTCTGATACTTACTAGCTGAGGGGTGGTTGAGGGAGGATAAGCACCTTGGGTTTATCTGTGAGGGCTTGCAAATCCTGTTGAGGGCTGCTTATTTACCTTTGGTGTCCTCTGGATTCATCCAACTCTAAAGGTAACTCTAGGAAACTGTAATATGCTCAGTGGCCACACCCTAGTAATCCATCTCTGAAGAGGGCTAAACAGGTTGAGGGTAAACTACAGGCCTTAAACCTATGGCAGGGAGGGGAGTGGGGTCTACCCCAAGCATATGAAGACTTCCCTTAGTGAAATGGGTGGATGAGAACGTCCATGAAGGTGGCTAAAACAGTATCTATGGAACACTTAGAGTTTGGTCAGACATCAAAGACATAAGGTCATCCACTACATCTTGATCCATGGCCAGTCTTCTTGACTTTTATCTTGTAACTGAACTTCAGTGACTCTGGAAAAGAGCTGGAGGTTGACCACTTGGCACAACTCTGTCTCATTTAAATCCAATTCATATGACAGTCAGGACATCACCCCCAGGTTTCATTGGTCCTCTTCAAAATCTTAAAGGCTGACCAATAACCCTGGGCAAGTCACTTCACCTGTTTGCCTCGGTTTCTTCATCTGGTAAATGATTTGGAGAAGGAAATGGCAAACTCCTCCAGCATCTTTGCAAAGAAAACCCACATACTGTCACAAAGAGCCGAAAACAACTGAACAACAACAGATGAGAAGATAAACAATCTCCCACAAGGAGCGTTTTGCTGGGGCGATGCAACCAATATGCACACATGACAGTAAATATAATGTGTACAGAAAATTAATGCAACGCAGTTACTGGAGGAAGGGCTCTGTCAGCTAAGAAGATCAATCAGGCCTCCTATTGAGTTAGGTGCAATGTGAGCCAAGGATTCCAAGAGAAGGATGTTTAGGAGGAAGGATTCTAGGCAAGAGGAAATGACTTGGAGAAAGACAGGAAGCTAGAACGTCATGGAGATGAGAATGGGGAGGAAGGAGGTGAATCCAGTTGACACATTGGTTGTACATGAGGAAAAGCAGCATGCCAGATGATGAAGGGCTTAAATATCTAGTACAGTTGTTTGTATTTTAACTGAGTTGAAAGAAGGGAACTGAGAGGAGAGATTTATGGATATAGAACAGACAATTCTTGTTCATTAATTGGATATATAAGGTGAGAGAAAGATTAAAGGTTGAGGATTAATGAAGGTTAGTTCTTCTTGAAACCTTGGGAGATAACTCAGAGACAGGCACCTGAGGGAAACAGGAACTGGATGAGTGATTCAGGGGAGGTGTCAGGCAACTGTAGACCAGGAGGAAATGATATGTAGAAAGTGGCATGACAAAGAGCCTGTCTTGACTTTGCTCAAAAGCTATTTTCTAGAACCATCCACCATTTTAATATTGCCTTCCTTTTCCAAGCACTTTACCTGAAATAATGTAAAATTGGAATGAGATATGTTTCATTGACTCAAATCGAAGTCTTTTGCAATTCCAGGATTCTATTATTGAAAATGTGCTATCTTTGGGTTAAGTGCAAATAGCATGAGTTGTAGCAGTAGTGAGAATATATGTTATGGTTGATTCCTGCATTTTAGTAACATGGGCATGAATTACAGCTTCAGACAAAAGCAAGTCCATTTGTGTCTGATTGAAAATAATATCCAAATATGAAATGTGCCCTAATAAAATTAAGCTATAGCCCTTGGCTGCTACTTATTTTATTTACATGATAAATTAACTGTATGCAAACCTTTGCTTCCTGTATCTTGAGTTTCTTAACTCCAGAGTCATATTAGGTCATCATGATCTTTAATTACAACATAAAACTGCCAATGTAAGTTCTTCAAGAAACATAAAAGGTAATTACTATATTTAAATATGTTCCCATCAAAGAAGACATGTAATAAAAGATCCTGTTTAAGCACATTTGTTACTCATTTGACTGTAAATTGTTTGTACTTAATGCTTCTAATCAACACAGTTGCTCCTCTTCTATCAAAGCAGATGTGTCTTTGCAAATGAGAGGATGGTTCCCCAGTGCAGGTGCCCTCACTGTGTCTTAACTTCAGGAGAAATAGAAGGGTAACTTACATGCCTGGGAAGGATATTCCAAGACAAATATGGGAGATTATTTTTTCAGAAACAAATTAGGATTATTTCTGGCTAGGAAACTCCTCCTTTTTAGGACCAATATGGTTCCCTTGTAGGAAATCATACCCTGCCTAAGATTCTGCTTGCTAGAGATTGTTGTGGGAATGAGGGCAAGTTATTTCTCATCAAGGCATATGAGTTCAGCCATTCTACTGTTATTTTCAGAAAGAGTTCCCCTGTCCTCCTCTTAGTCCAAAGAATAATATGAGATTATAATTTACTGACCCTTGTTGGTTGCTTTATCTGGAGACCAGGCAATAACATTAAAATCCTACTGTGTGCCTATTCCAGTGGTTAGACCATAGCAGAATTTCACTGTCAATGATTTTTGTCATGCAGAATTTCAGTGCCATATAGAGAAGAACATGCATATAATTTGGGCAGGAAAAACCACTGGGATTGTAAATTGTAGTCCTATATCATCTTCTTTGGCAGTATACACAGGTATAAAATTTCATTTTATGCCATAATATTTATGCCTTCTAACCTCTGTCTTCTTTGTTCCCTGGCATATTTATCCAGAAACCTGTTAGAATGAGAGATGGAGTTTGGGAAAAGAAATATACAAATATAGAAAGTTAAGTTAGTAAAAGCTTCAAAGGAAGTCAAAATAGCCAAATTAAGTGAGTAACATCTCTAAAAGGAACTGAAATGATTGTGTGACACCTACTGCCCCAATGACCGTATTCAGAATTGTACTTGAGAGGCAGAGAATCGTCCTGGGTAGTTGAAGTTAGTGCCTTTTTGCATTGGTGGTGGCAGCTTCAATGCCAAGAGTTCTCCCACACTTAGGAAATTGAAAAAAGAAGAATTTGGCTTCTACCTACTTCATAGGGTGATTTGTGGAAAGTTTGTGGTAAACCTTAAATCACCGTTTAATGTGAATGTTAAAGTAATCAAATGGCACCACTATTGAGAATCAAATAAGATAATTAATGTATGTAAAGGGCTAGTTGAAAACCTTAAAATGCTATGGAAAATTTAGCTATTATTATCAGGAATAGGAAATACACCTTGGATTCACTAGTATGAGGAAATCCCACGTAAAGAAAATGTCTGCCAATAAAAGCAGGCATCTTCTATGCCGTTAATGGTCTTAGGGAGTTGAGGCACAGGCACAGAAAAGCAGGACTTCAAGGCTCAGGTTTTTTTCAGGGCAAGAAGGCACATGATTAGTCATATTATTATTAGCATTAGTGGGAATTTTTAATATATTTCCAAATAAGGATGAAAGCTTCCAAATATCTCAAAGGGGAAATAAGCATTTATATTGACACTATGTTCTAAACTGTACTAAGTGCTTTTTTTTTTAAACAAATATCTCATTGCATCCTTACAAAAACCCTGGGAGGTAGGTGCTGTTATTATCCACATTTTATAGTTGAAGAAACTAAGACAAACACATGACTTGCCCAAGGTCACAGTGTGAGTAAGTGAAGTGTCTGAGACTAAATTTAAACTTAGGTCTTCCTGACTCCAAGTCCAGCACTTCACGCATTGCACCACCTAGCTAAAACTCACTGTGTCATGTTGCTTCTTGACAACAAATATTAATATGATTTTAGAACTAGAAAAAAACCAGATTTATCTAGTTCAACTTCTTCATTTACAAATGAGGAATCTAGAGTTAAGCAAATTATCCAAGGTCACACAGCCAATACTAACCGCTATATTTGAACCCAGGTCCTCTGACTTCACCTTTACTACAATAAAATGTCTCTCTAATAAATAAGCAGTTAACTATATTAAGTTTATTTGCCCAAGAAAAGATAGAAAATTTTATCCAAATGTTATTATGATAATGATGTAAATTATGATACAAGGTACCATCATATGTTTTTGCCTCTTTTTAAAAAACAGTTTTCTAGATAAAAGGAAGCATATAAAGTACCCCGGTGCCCTCTCCTTTAGTGTCTGTTGGCAAGTCCCACGCTACAGTGGTGACAAAAGTTGTTGAAATCTTTCTCTTCCCTTGACCTCTCCTGTAGTAATGATTATTTTCAACCAGAATTCATTCATTCATCTTATAATAATATTTAGTCCTATAAAACTTGACTTATCAGAATCACCAACTTAATAGCTTTTCTCAAAAGCTGTGAACCCCACCCCGTATTAGTTATTCAAGCAACCTCCACACATTTATCTGTCAACATTGTAGGGAGGAATGTTTTATCTCATGCCAGGGAAAATTTTTACTCAGCTGCAAGCTAAAATAAATGGATCACGAAGAGAGGTAAAACAAAACAGAATTGTATATTGAATTTCTACTGTGGAAAAAAAATTAGCCATTGGCAAAATTTGCATTTCAGGATTTTTTAAAAATTTCCCTTCTTAACAAGAAAGTCACTGCTATTACTTACAACATGAATCAGAAAACCTCTTTACTTTCTCTGAAATACAATCCAAATATTACTTTACTAAATAAGCATTTTATAATAATTTTGAGGTACACAAAGAAGAAAACTCAACCACTGTTATTATCTGCAATTTGGATATACCAACTGCTGAAAAATATTCTGATATTACTTTGTAAATGTATGCTATATATGTAATACTATACATAGACACATACACATATAAAATGTAAATATCAAGCCTGGCCTTTATTTTATATGTATATGCATGTGTATATGTATATACACATATATAACAAATCCTGCCTTTATTTCATGTATATGTATATGTGTGTGTGTATATATATGTATATGCATATTTGTATGTGTGTGTAATCTTACCTTCATTCTGGGGGAATATAACATCTTGGCTCAGAAAAAATGGGAAATTAATAAAGCAAAGGCATTGCCTCTTATCACCGTATCTTTAAGAATTTAACCATTTTAAACAGTTGCCACAGGGAAACCAAATGACCCCAGAAATCACCTCAGCCAGCAAACAGTTGCTGTCATGTCTCAAAGAAACATAGCATCCAAAAGAAATATTATCTGGGTATATTTAAAAAATGGAAGTATGAAGTGAATTACAAAATATTTTGAATGGTATCATCTTATATGACAGCAAAAAGCATTACAGGGAAAATGAAAATGGATCTGCAGGAAGTTTGTGTTGAGATCTAGCCGAAACAGATCATTCTCTACTTAAGAATATAGATCCTTAAGGAGAGCTACTATTCCTCTTTTTTTTCTGGTCTTTATATTCCTAGATACCAGCATGGAATCTGGCACATACTAGGTATTTATGAAATGCTTGTTGATTTCCTTAATTATACTGACTGTACATTTATAGATAAATTTGAAAGTACTTCAAATATTGAGTACTTAATTGTAACACATTTGCCAACTCTTCAATAGTAATGTTTCCATTACTGAAAAAAATAAAAATGGCAGTTAGGAAGATAAAGTTGGTAAGATTAGCTGGGCTTGATCAAATACATACAAAAGAATTCCATATGAATATATGCGTATACGATTTTAAAAGCACTCAGAGATCAACTTTCAAGACAGGTCAAAGACATTCCAAAAGACTAGGAAGTAATCATACACTGTATCACCACCAAAAGATGACAACTACCAACTTATACAAGTTTTTTTTTAATGTTTATGAGACTTGTCTATATATTTATCAGGCATATTCTTGATTTAAAAAAAATAGAAAGACAAAAATACTTTGACAAACAATTTTTCTACAACAAGTCACATGTAATCCCAATATTCATTGTATTCAGTTTTTTATTACAAAAAAATCCTTTGGTCTGGTAGAACAGAAAATACCTTATAGCCTCTTCTCCAAAAATGTATCTCCCAAAATATAAGATCATGAAAGATTACTTAATGGAATATATTCATAGAGATAATTCTATACTGTTAATACGTGTATAGGTCTAAAAAGGTGAAATGAACTTGCCCAAGATCACACAAGGAACAAAGGAATAAGTTGAAGTTCAAATCCATTATTGTTTCCACTCCGCCAATTTTAATACTTTTCCTTTCTTTTGATAGCTCAAATTGAGTCAGTTTCAGAAGTTTAATATTTTGTTCGCTGTTGTTTTCAATTTAATATACATACAAAATGGAAACATTTACATTTACAAAGTAGAATAGAAAAAAGGGTTATATGTAAACATGCAAATTTCTATTATATACAACTTACTTTTTTTGGAGGTATATAATGAATTTTGCATGTTACTTCAAAACTGTCATACATTTGTAATTCTTGATGAGTTTCCTTCTGTTATCTTCTATGTATAAGACTGGGTTCAATCGAAATTTAAATCTCAATTGTAGGCTTTAGATCAAATATAAGAAAAAATCTTTGGAACTGGGATGACACTATGTAGAAATGATATTTTAATGAATTAATGAATTTGGTCATGCCCCAAAGGTCATTTATAAATTACCAAGTTGATTTAGAACAGGTGTCATTCTAGAGTTTGAAGTCATTCTAGAATTATTCCAGTGAAACCCTTGGATAGGAACAGCTACAGCTTGGGACATGAGAGGAAGGAGATGCCTCAGCTTAGGCTTTGGCCTGTGGCTTCTCCCTGCTAGTTCTTTATCCTTGGCTAGGATAGGCCCTTGCAAGCTTTGAAGAGTACGGGGAATATTGGAGTATCTTGCTGTTGGTGTCCTAGAGGCATTTCCAGATTAGCTCCCATCAATGTCTGTACTGGTAGTCAAGGACAGACTGGAGACAGTGTCATAGTTTTATAAGCATCTCAGTAAAGAAGCAACAACTTCCCTAAGGAGAAGGTCTTTAGCACCCAAGGAATGGGAGAAATAAACTCCCAGCAGCCAGGAGCTGTTCCTCCTTTTGCCACATGTGCTAAGCTTGAGCCCACTTTCCCTAGACTCTACACTGGTAGGATCATGGTGGGGGAAACAGGTGTCCTATGACACCTTAGTAAATACTCCTTTCTAAAAGCTTGTTAAAACTGGCTGGCAAACACTATTTTCAACTGATCATTTGCATGGGGTAGAACAGAGAGGGGAGAAATAAACAGTGAGGGCTGAAAAAAATGGCATTAAAGAATTGCTCCCTACTCTTTAGGGCACCCTTAGGACTCTAAAGTAGAGATATAACCTTTCTCCAGGACCCATTCTTCTTCGAGAATGGGAGTCTGGATCAAGATACACAAAACTTATATGAGCTACACATGAATTTTTAAAATATGCTTCAATAATCCTTTTTTGATTTCTTTTCATTTTTAGCAACATTACTGCTACCTTTCTTCTCTCAAATCCCTCCATTCCCCCAAAAAACAAAGAAAACCACAACCCTTGTAACACAGAAACATAGTTAAGTAAAATAAACTGACACATTCCCCATGTCCTGACATGTATCTATCATTCTCCAACTATATTGCTCTGTCAGGTATTGGGTAGAATGCTTCACCATCAGACATCTGGAGTCATCGTTAGCCATTGCGTTGACTAGAGTTTTTAAGTCTTTCAAAGTTGTTTGTCTTTATGTTGCTCTTTGCTCTATCAGCTGTTCTGGTTCTGATCATTTCATTCAAATCTTTCCACTGTCATAATTTCTTATGATGCAATAATATTGTTTCTTTTTTTTCAACCATTCCCCACCTGAAGGACACATCTTTACTTTCCAGTTTTTTACTCCAACAAAAAGAGGAGCTATAAATATGTTTTTATACATATGGGTCATTCTCCTCTTCCTTTGAACTCTTTGAGGTATGTTTAGAAATCCTATCACTGAGTCAGAGAAATAACTTAGTGACTCTGGGGAACTAGCTCCAAATTGCTTTCCAGAGTGCTAGACCAATTCACAGTTCTGCCAAGAGTGCATCAATGTGTGTGTCCTCCACAAACCCCCCAAAATGAAAATTTTGCCAACTTTTCAGAACTACTGCATTAGATAGAGTAGGCTGGGAGATAGAAGTGATATTTAAAGTCATGTAGAGGACAAGGACTGTCACTTTAATGGGATGATTTCTATGATTTGAACATATTTTATAAATATTTCTGGAAGAAAACTAGAGCAATTTAGCAATTAATATATTTGTAAATAAGTTTTTGATGGTTCTCAATGTTTGTTACTATGTTGAGAATGAAAAGTAAATGTTTTCCAATCTATACCTTTTTTTTTTACTGTTTTATGAACAATATTTTATTTTAAATAAATTCAGATCAACTTCATTGATGGAGTCAAATCTGTCAATATTTATAGATTTAACCAGAATTTGTTATTTGCCATAATAACTTTTTTTTAATATTAAGGCTACATTTAATTTAGTTTTTAAAATATGTAACAAAAACAGTACTCTTTAAAAATAATACTGTTTAACTGTAGTTTGGGAAAACTCAATCTGTTTTCAAGGGTTAGAAATGTAATGATGAGCTAAAGACATTCAATCAGACATTACAGAAGAATAATTTGCTGATATCTAATTGTGAAACAGAAAATATAAAAAAAAAGATAACACTAGGACAGCATTAATTACTCAAATAAGTAATATTAAAAAACACTGTTGTTCTTAGCTATCAGAGATATTTTACATTTTGTGTATAATCCAAAGACTTTAGCATTCTGTCAGCTTAAATATTGTCTGTGAATTTTAAATAGTTGGTTTTCATTAAATAGTTCATTTTACCTAAGTTATATGCAGCATTTGTCATTTATTTTTCTCATACTCTTATTAGCAACTGTGAACTGCTTTGCTTTCTTAGGAAACTATATTCTGGAGTGTTAAGAAATAAATACTCATTGCTTTTTATGAAAAATTCTAATCAAGCTACACTAATTTGTCATAAGACTGTATTTCATATATTATATGTTGATTTAGAATTAATGAGGCATTGAAAAACCATTAGCCTCTAACCCAGAGATCTCCTTATGAGGCACTATATCCCATACACCAAAGTATTCATAGCAGCATTTCTAGTATAAAATAAATGCACATTAAGGAAGGCTCAGTAAGTTGTGGTACATGGATGGAATGTTACTGTGCTGTGAAAACCGATAAATGTGATGGACACATGGAAGCCTGGGAAGACTTGTATGAACTGAGGCAAAGCAAAATGAACAGAACCAGGAAAGCAATACACAGATTGGCTACAATGATGTAAATGTCAGGAGCAGAGACAACAACATAAATGAAGCTGAATGTTGTGAAGTTATAATGACCCAGCTTGGGGCTAAGAAGAGATTGGAGAATGCACCACTCTCCTTTTGCAGGTGCAGGTGTGGGCGTGGGCCTACGGTGTCATGTGTGGTTAATGTTTGGTCAGTTTGGCTGAATGTTTATGTTCTCTCTGTTTTATTCCTTATTAGGAGGGACGGCATTTTGGGAAGGGAGAGAGAAAGGTTATATTGGAAAAGAGAGGTGAGGTAAAAATAAAAAAAAATCTCAATACATAGTTTTTAAAAGAATGAGTCATGTCCATCAACAAGCATTTATGTTCCAGGCTGGGGATACAGAGATAAAAGCAAAACATTCCCTGCCCTCTAGGAACTTACATTTACTTGGGGGATAGGGGTAGGATAGTTAAGTAGGAAGAGGAGCATATGAGGGAGAATACGTCCACTAAGTGGGGGGGAAGGGGTGCAGACAGTATTTGCAAAGGCACAAAATGTCATAGATGGGGCACAGTAAGGAAGCCACTTTGACTAGACTGTAAAGTGTGTGAAGGCAAGTCATGTACAGTATGCTTGACAGTGTAGGCTAGAGGAAGGCCCTGAAGGGCTTTAACTCTCATCTCTCAAAAGTAATCCGCAGTCAAGTCTTGTGGATTTTTATCTTCATGACATCTCTCAAATAATCCCCTTTCTCTTCTCTGATGCTGCTATCACCTTAGCATAGGCCTTTGTTACCTCATGCCTAGACTATTACAATAGCCTGCTGCTTGGTGTCCCTGCTTCAAGTCTGTCCCCACTCCAGTCCCTCCTCCACTCGGCTGTGGCAGGGATCTTCCTAAAACAGGTCAAACCATGTCCACCCCTCCCTCCACTCGTTAAACCCCAGTAACTCCCTGTGACCTCCAGGATCAAATATAAGATACTATGTCTGGCTTGTAAAGCCTTTCATAACCTGACCCTCCTATATTTCCAGGCTTTTTCTATCTTGCCCTTTTCCAGATACCCCACACTCCAGTGGCATTGGCTTCCCTGGCTTCTTTCCAATCTCAATTCAAATCCTCCCTTTTTCATGGGGCCTTTCCTGGTTCCCTTTAATGCTAGTCCCTCACTGAGGAGATTATATGTATGCATGTACATGTGTGCATGCATGTACATGTATATGTGTACACATGCATGTGTGCACGCAGATTTTGTGTGTACATATTGACATAAAAGAACAGTGTATGTGTGTGTGTATGTATGTATACCTTGTAAGTCAATAGTTTTGTTGTTTCCCTCATTCATCAGAAACTCCTGGAGAGCAGGGATTGTTTTCGACTTTCTTTGTATCTCTCCAGCACTTAGCACTGTGATTGATTAAACACTATGTGATTGATTAAGTATCTGTTTAGTTACTTGACTAAGCATGAATCAAAGGAATTTGCTTTTTACCTGACGGGATATAGGGAGCCTTGGGATCTTTTGGAGCAGAGTCAGTCAGTCAGCCAGTCAGTAAGTATTTTTTAAGCACTTACTAGGTGCTAAACACTGTACTAATCACTAGAAGTTCAGAGAAAGCTAAAACTGGTCCCTGCCTTCAAGAAACTTAATTTTAATGGGAGGCAACATGTAAATAACTAGGTACCTACAAGATATGTAGATATAGATGGATGGATGGATGGATGGATGGATAGGTAGATGGTGAGATAGATAGATAGATAGGTAGATAGATAGATAGATAGAAAGAAAGAAAATGGTTAGATGGATAGATGGAGTAGAAAGCAGAAGACAATAGCAACTAAGGGGGACTCCTCTCTCGAAGATAAGATTTGAGCTGAATCTAAGAGGCAGAGGTGAGAGGACAGAACCTTCTGGGCACAGAGTTCAGAGAACAACAAACAGGCTGCTGTTGCTAGATTGTAGGCTTCTTGGGGTAGGAATGGGGTAGGAGAGTAAGAAGAGACAGAGCTTTAAATGCTGAACAGAGGACTTTATATTTTGTCATGGAGACAGTAGGGAGCTATTGAAGTTCATTGAGCATGGGTGTGATGTTGTCAGACCTACACTTTACGAAAATCATGTTGACAGCCATGTGGAAGATGGATCAGAATAGGGAGAGACAAGCAGGGAGACCAGACTGTTACAGTCCAGGGATGAGATGATGAGGATCTGAACTACCTTCATGGCTGTGTGAGTGCAGAGGAGAGCTATGTAAGGCATGTGAAAATAAAAGGGATGGGGAAAAGAAGTGAACAAACATTTCCTAAATGCCTGCTATATGCCTGGCACTCTGCTAAATGATTTATAAATAATGGCAATTGATTGCATATGTGGGGTAGATGAAAATGAGGCAACCAGGATAATGCAGAGGCTGAGTCCCAGTGCCTAAGAGGAGGACGGTACTCTTGGAATTAATAGAGTAGTTCATAAAATGAGATATTTTGTAGAAAGAAAATAGATTCTGTTTTGGACATGTTGAGTGGAGAGTCCTTGGAGAGGCTTGACATTGTCAGACATATGCTTTAAAAATGTCATTTGAGCAGCTGTGATTGAAGACTGGGACAAGGAAGAAAAGTTATGGGGACTTGAACTAAAGTGGTGACTGTGTGATGGAAGACAAATGTGAAAGATGTCATGAGGTATAACCAGTAAGATTGGCAACTAATTGGTTATAGAGAAATGAGGAAGAGTGCATATTCAGTTATGAACTTGGATGTATGGAAGAATATTGGAACCCTTAACAAAGCTAGCAAAGTTTTAATAGGAAAAGGGCTAACAAGAGATGGTGATTTACATTTTGAATATGTTGAGTATCAGGTACTTTGGCACATCCAGTTGGAAATGTCCACACTTGATCGTATAGGGCAAAAGCCCAAGAGAGAGTGACTGGCTGACTAATTGAGTCCTCTCCAAAAGATCCCATGGCTCCCTACAGTCCTTATATAGATAAGGAAGGCATCCACATAGACATAATAATTGAACCCATGAGATTGTTCTGAGAGGTTGGAGAGCCAGAGGAGAAGAAGGTGCAGACAGAATGCTGAGATATGGATAAGGATCCAGCAAAAAAGGCTAAGAAGGAGCATACAAACAAACAGATAGGGAAAGAACCAGTGAAAAATAGTGTCACAAAAACCCAGAAGGCAGAAAGAATCCAAGAGGAGAGGGTAGTCAGTAGGCAGTGATATCGGATGCTGCAGAGAGGTCAAGACGGATGGAAATGGAAAAGGCCATTGAGTTTTTCCAGGGGGGAGGGAGAGAGAGAGAGAGAAAGAGAGAAGAGGGAGAATGAATAATTTCTAGTATAATTTGAGATCTGATATAATGTTAACTTCTTTCTCCTTTACCCCTCCTAATTTCTTTTCATATTCGTAAGGTCATATGTTCTTCCATATAAATGTTAACTTATCTTATGATGCTTCTTTTTGATGTTTTAATGACATTACATTAAATCTGCAGATTAAATTGAATAATAGTGTCAGCTTTTGTAGGTTGAGTTTGACCTGGCCATCTAGATTTCGTGAAATATAGAGCACATCACTAATGCATCCAAATAAGAATTAGGGAAATAGTTATAAAAGATTCAGGCCTATATGGAGACTAAGAAATTTTCTGATTGCTTAATTCCTAAGTTAAAGAACAAAATGTAGAAATAATGACATTATAAAAGCTATTGAATATATAAATAGGATACATTGAAATTTATAACCAAGTAGCCAAAATACTAGTCTATGAAAGTAAAGGAAGAAAGTGAGAAAAGAATGAAATAGTTATTCCCAGATTGTAAATTGATTTCTTCCATTTGGTAATGCACTGTACACAGGCATAGGTTTTGCTAAATATTTTAAAATTTTTATCAAAGGAAAAATCTTACATAAAAAGTACTATCTACCACTTTACAAAGAGAATGATAAATTGAAATGTTTTTAATCAAACGGTACAGTGTTAAGAGATCACTTCAAATCTGTAAACATTTAGTAATATTTAGTAAACATTTAGAAATATTTACCATTTAAATTCAGTTAATACACTATACAGCATCCCTAGAGTCATTCAAGTAGATTTGTGACCTACTCCTTTGGCCACACACCTGAAAATTGATTTTATTTATAAAGAGTGTTTCAAGTTGGAGAACTGTTTCCTTGTTTTTAACCACATAGGAGTGAACATATCATAGCTGATAGACATGCTTTTTTCAAAAGAGGTATATTCTCTCCTCATTCAGGAAGCTCGTGGGTTTTCAGCATACAAATGTTGGCCTCATTATCTTCCTTCTTTTTACCTTACTGCTAGATTTTTTTTCTCTTCTTTTTCATCTTTTGCAGATGTCAAAGGTTCTCAGCAAGTCCCAGGACCTTAAATTGTCTGACACACATTTAGATTCACCTGCAATACAGTAAGTGCCAGATCCTCCTAAGCTAGTTCTGCATTTGTTCAACAATTGTCTTTTTAAAATTATGATTTCTTAGTTTCTGGGATTTTTCAAAATAAGACATTAAAAATAAATTACATTTAAGGTAATTTAATTGTGGACAAATTTAATGCTATTCCACCTAAAATAAGTTAGTTGTCCTATGAAGACAGGTGTATTACGTCAAATTATGAAATGACCTCCTTTGCCTTCCTAATACTGAGCTCATCCTACCCTATGATCTTTCCCTTACACACTCTACAATGATTCTGGGTTATCCTCTTCCCATTCCCAGTGACCAGCTCACAACTGTCAGTGATTCCCCACTGCCTCTGTGATAGAAATGCAAGTTCTGTAGCTTGGCATTTAAAGCACTGGGCCATTGGTTCCAGCCTACCTTTCTAGCTTTATTTCTTTCCCTGTCTTCCACAGCTGAAGGTATCCTCTCCTCAAACAGAACTAGAGCATTTTGTTTGGATTTCTCTTTAGTCTCTGTTATTCCCCATTTTTTCTCTTCCATCCCTCAGTAAAAAACTAGAGGGATGGGTTTTTTTTTTAATTCTATCAAATTTGTTACCTTACCTGTAGTAGGCACTTAATAATCATAAATGTTATGATAGTACAGTATTATAGAATGGAATAGTATAGAGAATTCATGTGCCAGTCTGTATTAGTAGAGCTAGTTTTCTCATTGGTAGTTCCCTATACCAGTGAAATCAGGGATAAAATGAGGAGGAAAGAGGAAGACAGAGAGGTAGGGAAAGGGTGAGGGAGAGAGGAAGGAGCTCTAATATAAAATAATATTTGAGATATTATAACAGGTAGGACACTTAGGTGGTCTTTTGAATTCATCATTGAGTAATATGTGATGATGATGGTGATGATGATGCTATCACGGTAAAGCCCTGCCTTGATGAGGTAACCAGAGGCTCCTGATGGCTGTGTCTGTGGAGCACCAGCCTCTGGAAAGTCTTGCTAGTCTTGAGCTTTGTCCTCATGGGACAAGCCCAGCTAAGTTTGAAGAGACTCCTCACCAGGTTTGCGGAAGGTTGGTGAGTTTTCGGCCATAGCGGTTCAGGAAGCTTGTATCCTGAGAGAGCAGGTCTGCTTTGCCTCAATGTAGGGAATATGCGCACTGATGATATCACTGATCACTTTCAGTTTTGTAAAGGGCATGTCTCATAATACCCCTCTAAGTTAGGCAGCACAAGTCTTATTATCCCCATTGTGTGGGTGTGGGGGGTGTTCAGGACTAGCACCTCTGCTATGAGGATTCACCAAGCAATTTTCAGGGCTGCTCATCCAACATTAGCTGAGAGGTTAAGTTGCTCAAGGTGACACAGCCAATATGCATCAGAGGAGGATTTTACTGGTCACCCCCTGAACCAGTTCTTCATCCACTGCATCATACTCTCATATTCATATAACTTCAGGATATCCAGCCCAAATCTCTCTCCTGAACTCCAGTCCCATACTATCTACTACTTCCTACATTGCTACCCAGATATCCAAAACTGAGTATAGTCCTTAAAAACTTGTCCTTCTTGAAAAGTTGACTGTTCCTTTTTAAGAGTCCCATAGCCCTTCTAAAGACTAAAGTTCATAAGCTTGGGGTCATCCTTCCCCCTCAATCCCTATAGTCAGTTAGTGATTCCATCTATTCTGCCTCCATAGAATGTCTTGCACCAGTTTCCTTCCCTCTTCTCATATAACCTCCTTCTAGTCACCTAGATTCATGATCTTGGTGTCATCTCTGACTCTTCCCCCCTTTTCCCCTCAGATATACAGTCAGTTTCCAAGCCTTTTCCATTCTATTCTCTTCTATCTACATAATCTCTAACTAAATTCAGTCCTTCATTAGCTTTTTCATAGATGATTCCAGTCATATCCTAATTGGTCTTCCTCCAGTCTCCCAACTGCAATAACATCCTCCAGGTGGCTGTCAAATTGATTGACCTAAAATACAGCTCTGATGAGATGAAGCTCTACTACTTCCAAATCCTCAGTAGTTTTGAGTTATGTTAAAATAAAATTCAAAATCCTTAGCCTTACTTATATTTGTACACCTGATATCCCCCAGTAAGCTCTTTGGAGTCAAGGACTATATGATTTTTGACTTCATGTCTTCCCAATACTTAGCACAGTGTCTTGCACGTAGTAGGCACTTAATAAATGTTTGTTGACTTTAATTGAATTATAGTGTCCCAGAGAAGTCAAGCGACTTTCCTTGGTTTCCAGTAAGTTTCGGAGCCAGGATTTAAACTTGGGTTTTATGTCAAATCCAGTCCTCTTTATATAGCCTTATATCCTTATAACAATTCAGTAAAACTTCAGCTGCCTTGAACACTTAGGGAATGAGCCAATCTGAATAGCTGAGAGTTTACCTCTCTCTAATCATCAGAACTTGACCTTAACAATTTCCAATAGAAAACTTTGCAGAACATGTTGCCTACTTCTCTAAGAGCTTAAGACTTGTTATTCATTACACAAACCTTAAAAAAAAAAGCCTGTATGATAATACAGTGATGCCTTTAGGATCTATTCATGAGTATAAGCCTGTTCACCCATACACTCAATTGCCTCATATTGTTATGCTTTTTGAGTTCTCATGTCTGCTTTTCTAATCATTTCTTTTTATATGAAATTAAATGGAAGTACATAATGATATGGTCAAAATAAAATCACGAAGTCCCTGCATTGTTGCAGTAAGGGGAAAAATCAAATTCTTTATTGAAAACTTTCCAGAATATTTATAACATATTTTCTGTTTAACATAATTGACACTTATTCTGAAGTACTTAACATGAGTACTATAGAAGACCTCTTGGGGAGTTTTCATGTGTTTTCCCCTGTATTGTTAATAAATACATAAATGCAAGATTCTCTTCTAACTCATAAAATTTTACGTTTCCTTCCATTTTTCTGTGCTCTTCAGTTCAATGTACACTCTTCAGTTTTAATCATTTTCAGATTCCATTTTGCACTTATATACATATATATATAAAATAATTTGTGAAATTGCAAAAGTTTTCTTAGCACAGACTATCCAACCACTAGCAAAATAATAATAACAATAAAGTTCCATAGACTGTTCAGGTTGGAAAAGACTTCGAGATCCTCTACTCCACATTTCCCATGTTAGAGATGAAAAAACAGAGTCCTAGAGAGACCCTGACCTAAGCTCAGTGAAATTGACACCATCAGCCTTGAAAAGACTTTGGATAGTGAGTTTATGTGAGGACTTTAAAAGTCCTTAGCTACAGCTGATGAAAAGGTAGTCCTCAAAATAAGACAGTTGCAAATATTTCTTAAATTTTGAGTAAAACAGCTGTTTAAAAAATCAGTTATGTCTTTCAGCAGGGAAAAGAATGATTCTGAATGTTAAGTTATGAGGAAAGGACTGCATATACCTATGAATGAGATATTTTACCATTTTAGGGAAAATAGCATATATGACAATTTTGTTTAATAAGTAAGGGCATGTCATGACTGGGAAACGGAGAATAGTTTCCATAAGCCACACAAAGACCAAATAAAAATCATGTCTTCCATTGAAAAACTGCTCTGTGCTTAGAACTGACTTATAGGAAGCGAAAGGAGCACAACAACATGGAATCCAACTGGAATTTATAACCTCCTTTGGGAGAGAAGATGAACACACCTTGAATAATTAGCAAGCAAAAATGGTGGGGTTAGATTGGATTAGCCCCAGATCTTTGATATTGATTACTGGCTGCATATGGTCAAGTCAATGAATCTCTGGGAGATTTCATTCTAATAGATGAGAGATCATAGACCAAACATTTCATGGGTTCCAGAGAGTGTCAAAGTCCCTACTGTGCCATCTTTGTTTCAATTTTAACGGTTTTCTTAATAAAAAATTAGATATGATAGTTATGTATGTATAAACTTTGTTTCTCAAAAGACAGCATCATTATTGTTAATCTCCTCAAGGGCAGGAATTATTTGATTGTCAGCCAGTGTCCTACACATTTCATTTTTCCATCATATCCAACTCTTTATGACCCCATTTGGGATTTTCTTGGCAAACATATGGGAGTGGTTTGCTATTTCCTTCTCCAGCTCATTTTACAGATGGAGAAACTGAGGCAAACAGGGTTAAGTGGCTTGGCCAGAGTCACGCAGCTAGTAAGTGTCTGAGGTCAGATATGAATGCAGGAAGATGGGTCCTTCTGACCACCTCCCAGCTCTGTTCACTGTGCCATCTAGCTGTCCCAGTGTCCTACACATAGTAGAAGGCACTGTATAAGCATTTGTTGAATTGAATCATTGTCATCATCATGTATTAAGTTCAGCACCCTGGGGAGTCTAGTATTATAAGGAATGTAGAAAATAGTCATAACACTTAGCTAGCATAGAGTGCTTCGTTTACAGATAACTTTACATATATATTATTGATCTAATTATTCCAGTGATTCCATAAAGTATGTTATTCTTATCCCCATTTTACAGATGGTAAAATTCAGCCTGGAACAGATTAAATAATGACTTGCCCAGAGTCACAGAGGTAGAAGTGACTGAGAATTTGAACTCAGGTCTTCTGACTCCAAGTCCAGTCGTCTGTCTGCTATATCACTGAGCCAAGAAAATATATCCTCAAGGAGCTTTATCTAAGGAGAAGGGATATACATTTTTAAAATAATGATAACTTCAAAAATAAAAACAAACTCTAAGAAGAAAAGAAAATAGAATATGTCAAAAATCAGGATAGTATTGTTTCTGACTTTTTTTTTTTTACTATTGTTCCTCCACTGAGATTATAACTACCCACATTACTTCCCTACTTGGAATTCAAAGCCACCCCATGACCCTCAGATAATTTCCCCAATTGACTGAGTTATTTTCGGACAGGGGTTCTTAACCTTTCTTGTGTCATAGATCACTTTGTCAGATGGATGAAACCTGTGAACTGTTTCTCAGAATCATTTTTAAGTGCAAAAAATAAAATGTCAGATTACAAAGGAAAATAATTATATTGAAATACAAGTATCAGAACTTATTTTTTAAGTTCACAGACCAGATTGAAAATTCTTGCTTAAGCTGAAACAATTCTGAAACACTCCTTCACACCTATCAGATTGGCTAACATGACAGAAAAGGAAAATGATAGATGCTGAAGGATATGTGGAAAAATAGAGACACTAATGCATTTTTGGTAGAGCTGTGAACTGGTCCAGCCATTCTAGAGAACAATTTGGAACTATGTGCAAATAGCTATAAAACTGTGCATACTCTTTGACTCAGCAATGCCACTGCTAGGTCTTTACCCTACAGAGAGCAAAAGAAAGGGGGAAAGGACCTATTTGTACAAAAATATTTATAGTAGCTTTTTTGTGGTGGTAAAGAATTAGAAATTAAGGGGATGCCCATAAATTGGGGAATGACCGAACAAGATCCACCATATGATTATTATGGAATATTATTGTGCTTATAAGAAATGATGACAGGTGAGTTTCAGAAAAACCTGGGAAGTCTTATGTGAATTGATACAACAGTGAGCAGAACCAGAACATTGTACACAGCTGCAGCAGTATTGTAATGATCAACTGTGAAAGACTTAGCTATTCTGGTCAAGAAGTGATCTAAGACAAATTTGTAAAAGTGTAATTGAGAAATATTTAATAAAATAAATAAAAATATATTTAAAATAAAAGAAGCAGAGGAAAGACTAGAAAAGAATTAGCACAATAGCTTTTTGTAAGAGAAGTGAGTTAGAGTTGGAAGGTCTGGGTTCAAATCCTGATCCACTATTTACTGCCTATGCAACCTTTTAAGCAAGTGACTGTGGGTCTCCTTTTTCCCTTTTGTAAAATTGGAGCATGAGCTAGGTGATGACTCAAGATCATTTTAATTAAATTCTATGATCCTTTGCCTGAATAACGTTCATTCCTATTGGCTCTACTAAGAGCTCTGAGCAAGTTTTGAATGTGCCAAACAAATAAGTAATTTACATTTATATAGTTCTTTAAGGTTCACAATATACTTTTTTCACGAAACATACATAAGAGCTCAAGTTTGCCTACACCCTTAGGCTTTGTTCATGCCCTGCATTCATATTTTAAGGTTTACAAAGTATTTTTCTCCCAGCAGTCTTCTGAGATACATGTTTAATTAAAATTATTAGATTGGCCTAAATTGAATACCATAGCCCTCATTTTACAGTTTAGGAAATGGGCCCAGAGAGGTTAAGTTCTTATATCCACCTAGCCAGGAAACGTTCAAGCAGAGCCTCAAACCCAGGGCTTTTGCCATTGATCTTTTCTTGCTGTCTGTCTTAGAAGCAGTGATATTAATCTGCAGGCATTGCTGTTGGCCTGGAAGCTGATGGCAGAGTAAACGCACTTATTTCAGAACCCAAGACAGTGACCGAACTGGACCTGCAGGGGTGTCAGCGGGTCGCTTGTTTAACCAGTTTGGTCATTTGCTGCCATCTAGATCAACAATAGTGAGAGCTGTTCTTCTCACTTAGAAGTGAGAGCATTGCCTTAAGATTGGGATATTTTCTTGTTGATTGCTTGACTGTCTGTTAGTAGCTTTTATAAGCACTTCCTTGATGCTGCTTTCTACCTTAATGTCATCACTAATTCCATTTGTTTATTTTCAGGAGAGTGATCACTTTTTTACTACAGAGCTTTGCATGTTCCAGTAGTTTTTACTGAAATGCCTTAATTTTTATAATATCAAGAAAATACTAAGCTTGACCATAGGCATGCATGGATCCTGGTCAAGATAAGTTGTTATGACCCTTCCACTGACAGAAAATTCTTCTAATTTGAGTAGATACAGCCCATTTCAGTCTGATAAGCATTTAATAACTTCTGTAGGTTCCATGAGGGATATAGATAAAATATAAGATATGTTTCTACCCTCTTGGAGATTAATATCCAGTTGGGAAGACAGAACTAAAACAGAGAATAATAGGAGTATATAGTTCAATACTAAATAGTGGTGGGATGTAGTTTATAAAATACAATAGGTGTTCAGAGCAGGAGAATCCTTGGACACCTGAGTAACAGGAGAAGGATTCAAGGAAATAAACTTTATCTGTTTACATGTTGTAAGGCAGCTAGGTGGTGCAGTGGATAAAACACTAGGCCTGGAGTGAGGAAGATTTGAATACAAATCCAGCCTCAGACAACTTACTAGCTGTGTGACCCTGGGCAAGTCGCTTACCCCTATTTGCCTCAGTCTCCTCATCTGTAAAATGAGCTGGAGAAGGAAATGGCAAACCACTCCAGTACCTCTGCCAAGAAAACCCCAAATGGGGCCATGAAGAGTCAGACACAACTGAAATGATGCAACAACAGGCAGCAAAGAAACCAGGAAGGAAGAAAACGGTAGCTGACTAAAAGAACAGAATGCAAAAGCAAAGAGAAAAGTGGATGAATTGATGACAAATACAGCAGAAAAAAAGGGGTCTATAGTGACATAGTTGATAATTTCATAGACTGTGGGAAGATCATTGACAAATTCTTTGTGATTTTCTGCTTTTGCAGTTTCCCAGAAAGTTTTTGTCTTTGCTTAAAATGCTTTTCATGTAATGCCTTTCATTTCATCCAGCTGTTCATCAAAATATTCTTCTTCCAGCACTTCCCTTATCTGAGGATCCACAAAAATCCCCTCTGTGACTTTAACCTCTCTAATTCTTAGAAATTAATTTTTCAGATGAAGAAAATCTGTGGTTTCGTTCCATTCCCTTGACCTCTTCTAGGTCTGAAACTTCCTTTGAAAAATTTTTGTTCATATCCTTTGATTATTTATCTACTGGGGACCTTTTTTTTGTATCTTATTTCAACTTTGACTCCTCTCACGTAATAATATTCTCCATTTTGCTTCTCAGTTGATTTTTATAGTTTTCCCTTAATATATTTTGAATTTTTACTTCTCTGTGTCTTTTTCATGCTATTTTTCTATATCTGCTACCACTTTCCAATAAGTTAGATATAAGAAAAAACACCCTCATAGTACCCATCTACTCATCTTTTAATATCTCCTTTGACACCAAGTTCACTCACATACTTTTCTATACAATGTTTTCCCAAGATTATTTGTGGCTTTTTATCAGTGAGTAGTCTGAAAAACTTATATTTCAAGTCAATTTTTCCCTCTATTCAGGTTTTTATAGGTAGATACCAAAATATTGGTATAATATGTCCCTTTCTCATTTCTTTCTGACCTGTTCCAAAGATTTGAATGAAGCTTACCTCTCTACTATTTCTTACCTATATGTTTTTCTAAGGTATAGCCACTTAGTTTTTCTTTTCCTTTTCTTGTGGGGAATGTGAGGGAGGGAGAATATATGTCAATAAGTCCAATTTTTTCCACCACTCCATTTCATATCCACTGTCATGTCACTCCACCTAGTTCTCTTTATAATTTATGAGTCTTGAATAAAGCCACCCTTGGGATTGTGTGTGTGTGAGTCTGTGCCCCAGTTAACAAACAGAAGTTAGAGAGTTTTATCACACTAAAAATTCCTTTCTTCAGTTTATAAGATACCATCCCATCATTTTCTTCCTCTATCAGTGTTCCCTGGCCTCATCTCACCTCTTATGGGAGCCTGTGGTTATTAGGATTAAATATGCCTGTCTTCCAGTTATGCATTTCTTATACTGATGAATGAAAGTAATGAGGTTTGCAAGGGCTCACTCTGGCTCACATTCCTCTCCCCTTTTAGTTCTTGTTGTGATTCCTTAGAAGATCATGATCTCTATTGGGTTCCTTCCTCTTCTGGGTCTGAATCATTTCCCTTAAAGTTCTTATCTTCACTACTCTGCTTAGGATTTTGATTATTCCTTAGGCTCCCTCTGCTAAGATTGTTTTTTTGGCCTCTCCCTCCACCTCCTCCCATCACCATGTAATTCTCCCCCTGATTAGTTTAACTTGTCATATATCTTTGGCAGGTACAGGATTCATCTCCTTTATTTCTAGCCACTTTCTCTCCTTCCTTTTTCTGTTTTTCTTTTCCCTTTTTTGACCTACCACCACCTTAATCTTTTCCTTGTCTTGTTCTGCCTTCTTCCTCCAAGATCCTTCTTACCTCCACTTTCCTTTAAAAAGATTGGTAGAATTCTCTTTGGAATAGTAGAACATGAGAATTGGAAGGGACCTTAGAGACCGGTTATCTAGTCTACCCCTCCTTGCATCAGGGTGAAGAAGTGTGGCATAGGTGGCCTACATAGAGCAAGTTTCTTCAGGTGCCTAGCTGAATTGAGGCCAGAATCTCTGCTCAGTCTCTACTGCCTCCTTCCTTTTTCCTTCTTTAAAATATTCCTGCACTTTGGGCTCCTTTGACAATAATAGTAGTAGTTGGCATTTAGGTAGAGTGTTAAGGTTTACAAAATGCTTTATATCTATTATCTCATTTGAGCCCCACAATCCCTATTAAATAGTAGTTGTGGTCACTAATTTCCAACATTCTTTGAGTTCAGTTTTTTTAATATTCCCATATGTTACTTGCCAATTTTTAATTTAAGCATTCCGCCTTTATCTTATATTTCATCAAGATCATGAGGTTACTAAGTTTGAGTGAAGTAGATACTACAGGTATTATTGTCCTAATTATACAGATGAGAAAGCCAGGAATTAGGTTTGTAAGCCCCTAAAATCACAGATTTGGAACCATCTAGTCCAGCTCCCTCATTTTACAGATGAGGAAACTGAGACCCAGGGAAGTTAAGTGACTTGCCCATGGTTATAAAGCTAGCAAGTATAATCAGAGGAAGGATTTGAACTCCAAATCCAGAATCCCATGGACTCTGCCTATATATTGCCCTGCTTCCCTAAACCTGTCTTCATACTTACCTATTTATTTTGTCTTATCTTAGACATAAATCCCCTTCCTAATAGTTAAGCATTAACTGAATGAACTGAATTAACCATGAATGAATGGAAAATATGTTTAAGCCCCTTACAACATGCTTCCTGAATACCATTTCCCCTACTTTCCACAACTCTAGCATTTCACTGGGTACTTGCCCGTCAGAAACGCTTTCATGAGCCATCCTTGAAATGTGTCATGAAGCATTTTGATGGCTCTTCATACCAGCTCAAACTTATGTGTACAAGTGTAGAAGGCACTTTGTAAGGGGTTATTTCCTAGTTCCCCATGTTACAATTTTATTGACATGTCTAATTTCCTATTTTCAGTACATCCCAAAGCTGCCCATTACTTTCTCTAGATATGTCAACATAGTCAAGTGTCAGTTCCACCATATTCCTCTCCCTCAGACCTGCAGGCTGCTTGCGGCCCGCCAAAGGACCCATGAAAGGACCCGCCCAGTGACCCATGAAAAATGTAGGGTTGCCTGTTTGTCATGTGACCCATGGCAACCAACCATCTTCAGTGTCTCTCTAGTCTAATGTATTTTTTGCCCAAAGAAGTTTAGCCTGTTTGAATTTTGGCCCCAAGGTCAGCCAATGGTCTCAACCTGCTGCCGCCACTCTTTGTTTTGTTAGTGTTCTTTAGTCCTTTTGAGTCACGTCTGACTCTTTGTGACCCCACTGGATGACAATTGGCAAAGATACTGGAGTGGTTTTTAATTTCCTTCTCCAGCTCATTTTACAGATGAGGACACTGAGGCAAAGAGGGTGAAGTGACTTACTTGCTTAGGATCACACAGCTAACAAGGGTCTGAGGCTGCATATGAATTCAGGTCTTCCAGATGCTAGGCCCAGGACTTTATCCATTGTTCTACCTAGATGCCCAACGTGTTGCAAATTTATCAGCCTTCCCCTGCTTGAAAGAATCAAAACCAAGTATTTCTGGTCATACCCTTATTCCTCTTTTCGAGAGTGTTTCAGAAGTGAATTATCCATCTAATTCTTTGAAACTCAGTTCTTTAGTAGGATAATATTCAGCACTTTCAAACTCACATATGTTATGTCATTTGATCAACACAACGACCCTATGAGGTAGATGCTGTTTATTTATCATCCTCCATTTTACAAATGGTAAAACCAAAGATGGGAGGAATTAAGTGACTTATCCAGGATCACACACCTAGAGCCTGAGGCAGGATTTGAACTCAGGTCTTGATCAATTCAAGTCCAACACTCTGCTGCAAACTCAGCGTTACTTCTTCTTTGGTTATCTCAAATAACAGTCTCCGGGGAAGCAGCAGTGCTTGATTTTCTGGTCTAAATGATTCATTTTATAATCTGAGTTGTGTTTAGATGTCCCAGAAGTTCAACCATCACAGCAGCTGTCAGCAAAAAATAAATCAAAAAAATTTTTTTGACTTGACATTCATTATAGTCAAACCAGTTGTACACAATCAAAGACTAGGGAAATTCTTGCACAACAGAAGGCCTTAAAAGGAAGGATTCAAAGAATATATAAGGTGGTTTATATGGCTTCCACAAAAATTCTGAAAAATCACATTTGGTACAAGTACACTCCACCCCAATTTCCCCCCAGGTAATGAAGCATTAAATAAGCTAAGAATGGATGCCTTGAATTCTTAGAATAGGTCCAAGACACCTGCCATCTGTAATGCCTGTGTTTATTCCTTTGTGTTTGCAGGAGCTGAACCAAAACAGCTGCTTGTTCTTTTAAAAACTAAGTTAATATAGCCAGCATTAATTAGGCACCTACTATGCACAAAGTATATTGGAAGCAATACAAAACACATAAACCAGTGCTGTGAAAGGATGTTAGAAAATTAGTCTAGCAGATTCCATTGACAGGTGTTTTCCTATTTGCCCAACTTCCTTGGGTCCCATAGGGAGTGGTTTCCAGTTCTCTTACCATCTCACACAGCTGTTATCTGAGGAAACAAAGCCCTAGCTTTATGATACTTGGGAAGACAAGCTCCAAGGATCTGTTAATTTTATGTCTCTTTCTCTTTAATAGAGAAGTAAAAAAGAAGAAAAGGCTTCAGAAGAATGAGATGACAGGATCCAAACTAAATGAAATGGCTCTCCATCCTTCAGAAATTCTAGATGTGAATGCTCAGGTCGAAGGTGAATCCAGACTTGTTCTTAGAGCAGAAGCAAAGAAGAGCCCTAAAAGAACTTTAAGCCCCTCAAAGATGTCCAAGGAAATGAATGGAGCCTTGGAGTCTAACGGTTTGAAGCCTGTGTAACAATAGTAGTCCAACTCTTGGTATTCATTAGTGATTGCGTCAGGATTGCTCCTGTTGGCAAATCAATAAAGATTATCACTGCTATTTGCCAGACACAAAGGGAAAAAACAATTTATATTGATAGGGGTAAATATTACTTAACAATTCTATAGATTTGCACATGGGCAATATGCCAATTTCACCAAAGACTGTGATGAGTCCACTTTTGGAATTTAACATTTTTTTTACAAATATGTAATATTATAGAACTGTGTATTTGGAATTCCTAAGGAATTATCACATCTTAAAGCAAGAAAACTATGTAAAGGAAATGTGCACTTTTGAATGTTACTTTTTTACATTTGTTTTAAATGAAGATATGTTTACTTTGTAAACACAGACTAAAAATTATGACATTCATTTGTTTTGGCTGACTTTGCAGTAATGTTCTAGACCAGTTGAAAATATTTCATATTCAAGTGTATGAAGGCTATGTAGACATATGTTGAATGATATTAATTTTAATCTCAATATTTATTTTCATCATTTTATTGCATTATTACTTATAAGAATAATGGTTTTAGTAATATATCATTAAATGTTTAATTTTGATATTAATTAGTTAAATCATTTTTCTCTTGATTGTTTTTACCAGACTCTTTTTTTCTTTAGAAAATGAGTCAGCCAGGAAAAATTTTAACCCCAGTTCTCCTCCCAAAAGTACAAATATATATATAAAATTAGAAGAATTTATTTGGTAGACCAGACAATTGATTCCATGAAACAAAGAAGTGAGAAAAACAGTTCTGGGCATTGAGGTGTAAAATCTGCCCAGACGTAAACCACTACATACAATATAATCTAGTAAACACATTCAGCTCTCAGATCCCTGCACATGTTTGGAAAGCATGAAAGTGGGTAAACATGTCTCTGCTCTGCAGAACTCTTTAAAAACAAAGCCATTTTTCTTTAATGCTGAGTGGCTCTGACTACTCCTAAGCCCCTTGGCTGTCAGAGTTGAAGCCTGTTCTGGTTTATGCAAAGATTGGGTTGTTCTTATTGTTACATATGCACATTTCAAGAGGACCTAGATCCATCCAGGCCCAAAGGCCTCTGATGTTAATGCTTTCTCTTACATTTATCCTATAAACACACTAGAAATTTTACATTTTACATCCTGAAATTTCAGGGCAGTTCATAAAAAGACTGGCCATTGTGGCTTTGCTGATTTTTTTTTTAATTAACATCAGCTCTTGACTATTTAACAAGTTTAAAAATGAGACAAGTGACATCAGCCTCTCCACTGACAGAGCCCTGAGCATTTGCCAAGCTCTCAGGACTTTATGTACTGTACTCCTGCCGAAAAGTACTGTAAAATGGCATTTTGTATTATGGCTACAGAAGACAAATAGCACTTGAGTTAAACGCCGTAGAGTTGGTCCTAATCAAAGGCACAACTCCCCTTTTCATGCTAACAGACGCAGGCTCCAATTATGTTCAAGGCTCTGAAGCTGAATTAAACAGCTTTGCCACACTTTCCAGAAAATGGAATAGCAGTAACTAGGCCTTCTAAGGCACAAATCCAAAGGATAATTAAGGGGAGAAATAAGATAAGAGAGTGCATTTGAAGTGCAGTAAATATGGTACCACAGGTATTCTTAGCAACAAGCATTTTATATTTGTTTTATCTTCATACTTTTATAATGTCGTTTGTTGGTTTGTTTGCTCTCTGTTTAGAAGGTAGGCTTTGGCACCATTCTATCCTGTCTCCTCCTAACAATGGCTCCTCAATCATTTGGTCCACAGTTGTTAAGCCTTCTGATAAAGAATAAGATGTCTTCAACATTAGAGTCTCAGGACCTGACCCTGCTATCCTGTGCTGTGTCTGATCCTGCCTACACCTCCATTTTCTAATCTGTAAAATGACGTTGGACTAAATTTCCTCCATGATTCTATGGAGTTGTATTGAATCGTTTTTTTCCCCTAAGATTCTTGTTAGACTAAAGAATAAAATCATTTTAAAAATTATTGAAAATATGGAATATCCCATAAGATTAAAGACTTTTATTCACAGGAATAAACATTGAGAACTCACAATGTGAAATTCATTTTTTAAAAATAACACTAATATGATAGACTTTAGAAATCCTGTGTATTGACCCTTTCTATCATTATGGCCATTATTAGCCATTTCCTTCATCTTCCATAATTATTTAATTAATAATTAGATCAAGAACTTTTCTTTTATTTTTCAGTAATCTTAGAAAAAAATTAAATACAGATAGCCCACATTCCTAGGAAGTCAATCATGATTGTATTGTACAAACAAATTTTATCAGTATATGGCCCCATTTGAAATTTAAGGGATATTGGAATATTAATTTATTAATTGAGTGCTCAAAAAGTAATTGAAAGGATTGGGAAGGAAGGAAATTAAGGAATCCTCTAGCAAGATTCTGTGGCCTATAACAGTATGTGTACACTGATGATGTTTGATCTGATAAGCTATTTTTTAATTCATGGGAAAATTTTTAAACTCTCTCAGTTTGGGGAGCCACATCTTTGCTGATGATATCTGCCTAGTTGGCTTTTAATGAAATGAAACCTTCCCTCCACATCTAAAACTGGGTTCTTTTATCTTCTTAAGTGTTTATGCTCTGGTGTAATAAAAATTTTTAGTGAATACATTTCTTAGTGAAAAGCTAACTCTAAAGCATATTTCCTTTTTTTCCCTCCACCTTTTTAATGCATACTTCTTCCTTTCTGAAAAACACAAACTAATAGCTCCCTGACTTCCAAGTTCACCTGCTGCAGAGAGTAGGCACTGTACCTGAGCAGCCTTGAAGATCACAGACATTTTATACTTGTTATCGTTGATGCTAATGGAAACAGTGACAGCCAAAGTAACGTTTCAAGTGACATAGTGATGCTTGCTTTTGACAAAACCAGGAGAGTGGAAATACATGTATATGGGAAAGACTATTTAGGGCACTTTGACCTTTAAGCAGTATTTCAAAAAAAGGTCTTAACTGTTTGTGGAAGAAGGCTGGACACAGTTGTAAATTTCCTGCACAACTATTTTTGATACATCTTAAGTCCCTTCCTTTATTTTTTCTGACTATATTAACTTCAGAGAATGTTATTGTCCTTGTTTGAGGTTCTGTGGAGTTGTAGAAAACTATCTAAAATAGAAGGGAGAGAAGCCTATCTTTCTTCATTCTTCTATAATTATCCTGTATCTTTTGCCCCTCGTGTTACTTTAAAGTACATCTAGGACATTAGTAATAATGTTTGGTTCAAGAGGCAAAAGCAGACTAATCACAGTCAAATAAAGGATAATGGAAACACAAGGGCAAATGACAACCAGAAGCCTCTGTTGGCTAGTGAACTAACTCTACCGATAGACCCAATTGTCTCTTGGAGAATTGAATGTCAGCATCATTTAAGGTTCACAATGGGCCGCCCCTGCAAGAGCAGACAGCCCTGAGAAATCGCCAGCCAGAGAACCATTCTTCAGGGACCCTGGATGCAAACTTGATAATGAGGCACTTCATTCATCACATCTTTCTGCTCTAATTACTCAGGTGAATAGCAAATACTTAATGGAAGGGGGGAAATGGGCCAAAGCAAAAACACTTGTTTTGTAAACACAAAGAATACTTTTATTCTAATGATTCTTTTCTGGCCTACTGCAAACATATATGTCATAAACTGCATTTTCAAAATTTTCTTCTCTTAATTTATGCTAAAAAACTCTTAATAATTGAGGCTTTAAATACTGTAGATATATTTTTTTCATTATCTTAAAACAGTTGGAGAATATGATTTTGCTTCAAAATTTCATAGTTTTCAATCCCAGCTTTGAGCTTCAATAAAAATGAAAAATTACCATTCTTTGTATAGTACATGTTATCTATCAGCTATGCAGCACCAATATAATTATGTGTATAATTAGCTTCCTGCTGGCATCAAACTGATTTTTGGTTTTGTTTTTGCTAGCCCTCATTATTTATTTCTAACATAATTAAAGTATGGTGTAGTAAGATAATTTTGAATTTTGGAATGAGAGAATTCTATTCAAATTCCTACTTTGATACTGCTATGTGGCCTTGGGTAAGTCACTTAACCTCATTGGACTTCAGTTACACCCTTCATAAAATAAGGGGATTGAATTAGAGGATCCTCTGACTATGGTATTGAAATATTATTTTTCCAAAATCAGCAATCTTTTCAGTAGCCAACACATGGAGGACCCTGAACTCATTCACTGGAAATTGAATCAGGGAAGTGTCACTTAAATATTTCAGGGCAAGTAAGAATTAATTTATACATTTGTTTAATCACCATTTAATACTTACTAAAAGCTATGAAAGTTCTCTTGGACAGGTTGTGTGTGTAATATGTGTGTTCAGGAATGGTTAACAACATGGGTAGAAACACAATACTAACTATAAAGGTCTATTTCTTAAAATTATGTCATTCAATTATGTTTAACTAATTTTAATTAATTCAAAATTATGTTGTTTAAAATTGGCATGATTTAAAATAAGCATGATTCCAAAATATAGTCAAAGATTAAGGAAAAGAAAGCAAGAAGTTGAAGAAAATATTAATTTTATCAGAACTAAAATGAGTAACCGAAGCTTGTGAAAAGTGGTTACAAGACAAAAGGAAGAAGGTTCCCTGGAGAAAAGTCTGAGAGCTTCAGTTCAGTTTTTCAGTATTTTGAGACCAAATTCAGTAGGCTGGGTGTTGTTTTTTTTTTTTTTCATTTTCCATATTCACTAGCTTTGTGATCTTGGTGATTTCATATCTAATTGCTTCACATAACCTACTTTTTAAAAATTTACCATTTTTTTCATTTTAATTCAAATGTATGCTGCTCAACCACAAGTATATATACATATGTATGTATATATATACATATATATATATATATATATATATATAATTTTTTTGCCATTCCTGTTCATTCTACAGAATGTAGAAAGTATTCAGTGGTATCTGCAGATGGAAGCTTGAGCAGCTCAAGAATTCCAAAGTGGTAAAGAAAATATCAGTAAAATCTATGCAAGAAAGAACATCAAATTCTTATTACACTTATCACATGTGCAGGCAGAGAGTATAATAAACTAGTCTGTAGCAGCTGTAAATTTCTGAGGATTTATCTAACCACAAATACATTGAAATGGGGAAATGGGGCTATATTAAACTGCAAGATGCTACTGGAGCTTTGCCATTCTTGCAACATCCTGTCATTAATTTATGGTGACAGGTCTGACAAACTGAAACCCCCAATACACTTGCAACAGACTGTTATGCTTGTAGCTACTGTCGAGCTCTGCTGTCCCACAGAATTCAGGGAGATTTTTCCTCATGTGAGGATTTGGTTTTTAAGTTAAGGTGCAAGACAACTAATGACCCATCATCTCATGCTCCCACTCATAAATAGCAAAGTCCAAGATGTGGACAAGATAGTAAACTAAGGCACTGAAGTATCCCCTTCCTCTTGGAGAGACACTTGGATAGATCATAATCCTGAAATTGGAGAATCCTGAATCAGTTAGTAATGCAGCCCTGTAACACGTTTGCAAAAGGTCCCAGCTCCCTAAACCTGCCCCTCCCCTCCTTTTTTTTTCTTGCTTAATATACTGAATTTCTCTGTTGGAAAGTTTTAAAACAGATTACCATTTGACCAGATATATAAATAAGTCCTTCCTCATCAATGTGCCTTGATCATTTGAAAATTAGGATTCTATATGAAATGTCCATTACATGCAGTGAGAATCAGCATGACATTATAGATAGAATGATGGACTTGTTAGCAAGAAAGACCTGAGTTCACATTCTACCTTGGACACTAACTATTCAGCCATAGGTAAGTCATATGACCTGTCTGAGTCTTAGGCAGCTCTTTAAGTTAGTCATGGGTTGCTACCTATATTGGTAAAGGAATTTCACATACCGGTGAAATCACGAATCTTTGATGTACTAGTAATATAATTTACTACTGTAGTACATATTAGGGAAATACAGAGAAATCAGAGAGAAGAAACTAAGTTTATTGGGGGGGAGGGCAGGTAATAAGACATCTCCTACAACTTAGAACAGAAATATCTATGAGATTAAGGCACTTTGATATCAGATAATGAAGAGGTTACTTCTAGCTTGTAGGAAGTAGCATTATCTGGGCCCTGAAGGATTGGTAGGATAATAGGAGATGAGAGGGCATCCTTAGGCAAAAAGAGCAGCATACAGAAAATATTCAGTACAACAATCTAGTGGGCTCATAAAGTATAAAAGGGAGTATAGTATGAGACAGAATGTAAGCTAGAGCCAGAATGTCAATTGCCTTCAGTGCCAATGTTAAGCAAAAATATGAATGAATGCAACCACAAGAGGTATACAAGGCCCAAGATCAGAGTTTCATAGAATGGTTAATGTTAAAAAGGTAAGAGAAGCAAAAGATCCTAGGATCATTAATAAATTACTCTGGTGGGGGTAGAGCCAAGATGGCGGAGTAGAAAGACAGACCTGTAGAAGCTCCCCACCATAGCCCATAAAATATTTGTAAAAAATTACTCTAAACAAATCCTAGAGCAACAGAAGCCACAAAACGACAGAATGAAAGAGATTTCCAGCCCAAGGCAGCCTGGAAGGCCAACAAGAAAGGTCTGTTGCACTGGTCCTGGGGAAGAGTGCAGGCCTTGGAGTGCAGCCCAGCCTTGGTCACACAGCACCAGTAGGAACAGGAGTAGAGCAGGCCTTGGGATGGGATCCCTGGCAATAGCTGTGGTTCCCAGATTGCTCAACCCACAAAGGCCAAAGACAGTTTGAAAGGTCAGTGAGAAATCACTTTCACCTGAGTGAGAAGGGAATGTGGTCTGGCCCCACCAGCAGCAGCCACTGCAGCAGTAGCATCTATTTTTGGAGCCCTCAGCCTAAAGACCCTTGGGGAATTGAACCATTGATCTAGATCTCAGCCCTGAGTGGTGGCCCTGGGGTGAGGAGGAGCATTGGCAGTGGAGCTGGTAGAGGCTCTGGAGAGGGAACCCTACTGGCAGATCCTGAGCAGAACAGAGTGCTTGTGGTTGCTCACAGAAAGAGTACAGGCCAGGAGAGGAGTAAACTCCTCTCCCTTGATTGTACCACCTTGGAACAACTGAGAACTTACAGGTCCCCAGAGTATACTCCCCCTTGACAAAGGACTCAAAAGTCAAGTAACTCACTGGGAAAATGCCCCCCCCCCCCAAAAAAAAAGAAAAAAAATAAGACTATAGAAGGCTCCTTTCTTAGTGAACAAGTATTTTCTGCCATCCTTTCAGATGAAGAAGAACATTGCATACTATCAGAGGAAGACATAAAAATCAAGGCTTCTACATCCAAATGCAATGGTCTCAGGCCATGGAAGAGCTCAAAAAGGATTTTGAAAGTCAAGTAAGAGAGGTGGAGAAAAAATTGGGAAGAGAAATGAGAGCAATGCAAGAAAACCATGAAAAGTGAATCAATAGCTTGCTAAAGGAGACCCAAAAAAATGCTGAAGAAAATGACACCTTTAAAAATAGGCTAAACTCAATTGGCAAAAGAGGTTCAAAAAGCCAATGAGGAGAAAAATGCTTTATAAAGCAGAATTAGCCAAATGGAAAAGGAGTTTCAAAAGCTCACTGAAGAAAATAGCTCTTTAAAAATTAAAATGGAGCAGATGGAAGCTAATGACTCTATAAAACAAAACAAAACCTAAAGAATGAAAAAATTGAAGATAATGTGAAATATCTCATTGCAAAAACAATCGACCTAGAAAATCAATCCAGGAGAGACAATTTAAAAATTATGGGACTACCTGAAAACCATGATCAAAAAAAAAGAGAGACTAGACATCATCTTTCATGAAATTATCAAGGAAAACTGCCCTGATATTCTAGAACCAGAGGGTAAAATAAATATTGAAAGAATACACAGATTGCCTCCTGAAAGAGATATGAAAAAAGAAACTCCTAGGAATGTTGTAGCCAAATTCCAGAGTTCCCAGGTCAAGAAGAATATATTGCAAGCAGCCAGAAAGTAACAATTCGAGTATTGTAGAAATACAATCAGGATAACACAAGATCTTGCAGCTTCTACATTAAGGGATTGAAGGGCTTGGAATATGATATTCCAGAAGTCAAAGGAACTAGAATTAAAACCAAGAATCATCTACCCAGCAAAACTAAGTATAATATTTCAGGGGGGAAAAATGGTCATTCAATGAAACAGAGGACTTTCAAATATTCTTGATGAAAAGACCAGAGCTGAACAGAAAATTTGATTTTTAAACACAAGAATCAAGAGAAGCATGAAAAGGTAAATGGGAAACAGAAATCATAAGGGACTTACTAAAGGTGAACTGTTTACATTCTTACATGGAAAGATAATCTGTGTAAGTTTTGAAACCTTTCTCAGTATTTGGGTACTTGGAGGGATTACATATACACATACACACACACACACACACACACACACATATAGACAGAGCACAGGGTGAGTTCAACAGGAAAAAATATTTTAAAAAATGAAATTAAGGGGTGAGAGAGGAATATATTGGGAGGACAAGGGAGAAGTGGAACAGGGCAGATTATCTCTCATAAAAGAAGCAAGAAAAAGCTTTTTCAATGGAGGGGAAAAGAGGGAGTGTGAGAGAGAAAAAGTGAAGCTTACTCTTATCACATTTGGCTTAAGGAGGGAATAACATGCACACTGAATTTGGTATGAAAAACTATCTTCCACTACAGGAAAGTAGCCTATATTGAATTGTTTGCCTTCTCATTGGGATGGGTCAGGAGGGAGGAAGGGAGAGAAGTTGGAACTCAAAGTTTTAGGAATGAATATTGAGAATTGCTTTTGCATACAACTGGGAAATAAGAAATACAGGTAATGGAGTATAGAAATCTATCTTGCTCTACAAGATGAGAGAAGATGGGGATAAAGGAAGGGAGGAGTGTGATAGAAGGGAGGGCAGATTGGGGGAAGAGGGTAATCAGAATGCACAGTGTTTTGGGGTAGGGAGAGGGGAAAGATGGGGAGAAAATTTGGAATTCAAAATTTTGTGGAAATAAATGTTGAAAACTAAAAATAAATAAACATAAAAATAAAACAATACAGTAACAATATTGTTACTGTAACAATAAATAAATAGATGAATAAATAAATAAATTGCTCTGGTGAGGTTGAAGTACTATGATGCCATGAACCAAAAATGATAGCAGCATGGTAAAAACAGCAGAGACAGGGAGCATTCCAGTCAAGCCCTACTGCAACCCAGGTGGTGCAGTGGATAGAGCACCAGTGCAGGAGTCAAGAGGCCCTGAGCTCAAATCTCACCTCAGACTAAATCCAAACTATACTGAACAAATCTCCCTTAATAAAACGATTTGTGCTGTAAAATTTGGACTCAAGTCAAAAGGCCACACCCAAGGACTTAGGTCACATCTCTCTAGGCCTCAGTTTCCTCAATGGTAAAATGAAGGGTTTTGAACTCAGCTATTTCTAAAGTCACTTTTGACCCTAGGTCAATGGTGCTATGAATTGTTTTGCCAAGTGATCCCAAGCCTTAGCAAATGAGAGGTATGTATTTGACATTTCCATTTCAATTAGGTCATCTATAATGGTGACAATGATGGCCCTACTTTTTGTTGTTGTTTCCTCCAATGGAAAAGTTTATGGCATCAGAACATGAGTCATTTCATTCTGCAGCATGCATATGATAGATAATTTAATTGGACTATTATGTTGACAAAGGCAAAATATTTTAGGTTAAAAAATTAGAGGCAATGTGGTGCAATAGAAGGAGCCCTGGCTGTGCAGTCAAAGGTTGTTAGTGTGGAACAACTCTTTGTGACCCCATTTGGAGTTTTCTTGGCAAAGATACTTGAAGTGGTTTTGCTGTTTCCTTATCCAGCTCATTTTGATGAAGAACGAAGACAAATGGGGTTAAGTGACTTTTCCAGGGTCACACAGCTACTAAATGACTGGCGACAAATTTGAACTCAGGTCCAGGGATAGTATCCACCTACCTGCAGTCAAAGGAGCCTTGTTCAATCTTCCTTCTGACAGTCCCAGCATAACTGGGCAAGTTGTTTAATGACTTCCAGACTCCCTTCTGTAAAATGAGAGTTTAACTAGATGCCCCCGGAGGGCCCTTTCAGCTCTGGATCTACAAACCCACTTGTTTTAACACAGTAATACCTTATATTTCTATAATGCTTTTTGGAGCACTTTTTTGAAAGCACTTCCACATGAAATACCACATTTGATCCTCACTGAATTGGCAGAAGTCAAAAATATCTTAATTGTGTTGACATCAAGCAATCAACAAGTGTTTATTGAGTGCCTGCTATGTTTCAGACAATGTGCTGTACACTGAAGATACAAATTCCAAAATGAAATAGGCTCTGCACTCAAGGAGCTTATATTCTACAAGGGGTATCTAGCATATTCATAAAAGAATAAATACAAGTTATATACAGAAAAATATACAGTGATAGGCAACAGGATAGGGAGGGGATTGTGGTGACAACCAAATCAGAAGAGGGATGTTCAAGAAGGTGGGACCTGAGCTGTACCTTGAAGGGCATTAGGGGTTCTAGGATACAGAGGTAAAGAGGGTCAGAATTCCAGGCACAGGAGATAGGAGGGAGATGAGAATGCTTTGTATGGGCAACAGCAAATATTCCATTTTCAGTACATGAAGAGGAATCATAGTCTGGAGCTAGACTGTGAAGGGTTTGTATTTGGTCCAAAAATCAATGGAGAACCACTTGAAACTTTTCAAGCAGGAACTCAGTGCAGTAGGAATATTAAATTGGTAGCTGTGTGAAAAACAGGCAGGCCAAGGGAGAGCCTGGATTCAGGGAGAACAATTAGGAGACTATCCCAATAAATCGAGAGAGTTCATGAAATTTTGGACTACATTAGTGGCCTGGTGAGTGTAGTGAAGGGAACAGATGTCAAAATGGTTAGGAGGTGGTCAAGACTTTCACAGACAAGGACAATGAAGTTCATAGAGGTTAATGGTCAATGTCACCCTATTAAGTAAGGCAAAGCTGGTACAAGAATTCTGGTTCATCTGCCAATCCAACACTTTTTCTGAGATTCACAAATGGCATAATAAAAACTAAAATATCCAGCTTATGTGTAAGGGATGCCAAAAAATGAGAGATCAGGTACTTATCCTCTTTACAATTATACTTCAGAGCCATCTATTAAAAAGATGCCCATATATTTATTGCAGATCAATATTTGAATTTATAATAAAATGAGATGTGATAGTTTTCAATACAGGATCTTAATATTTACTTATGGGTTAAATATTTATTTTGAATAATAATTTGGCTTTGGGTCAAAATTAAGACTATGTACAAATCTAAAATCAGTATGGTTTAAAGAGCCTCCCAAAGGGGATTTTTCCCAAGTCATAGTGAGAGTCAATAGAGTCACAATTGGGAAATGCTTCTCACATGTAGGGAAAGCATTTCTAAAGCTGCCTACATATTGTTCAAATAATCAGATATAGTCTTTTACTGGTAGGCGGCTAATTCTCATTTGGTGGAAATCTTCCATTTCCTAGCTTAGCCACTCAGCCCTGAAGCATGAGTGTCCATTTTGTGAATATGAACTTCCCTTAACAAATCAGAAATAATAAAAGTCTGCATGAGGCCTAAAATGAAGGGGAATTCTTGTGACACTACTATTCTGCTGAGTCCATCAGTCATTCAGAGAGTATTTATTGAGTTCTCCTGAATGTGATTAGAAGGATTCCTCTCAAGCAAGTAGAATATAAGCTCCCTAAAGTCAGGGCTGCCTTTTTGTTTTGTTTTGTTTTTCATTTTGTCTTTGTAACCCTTTCAGCTAACACAGTGTCTTACACAGTTTGTGGTTTGTCTTTCATTCTCAAAGAGGACCATGACGTCAGGAAGGTGATGCCATGACTTGCAAGTGAATTGGATTTAAGTGAGGGAGGGCTGTGCCAAGTCACCAACCTAACTTTCTCCTCCAGAGCCAAATGGGTTCAGTGGCAAGATACAGATCTGGGCAACTGGAGTTGGTTCAGCTACACAGTGCCTAATATATAGTACAGACCCAATAATGTTAGTTGAACTTATTTCTTGAATTTTCACACAGTTGGCTCCTTTACCTTGTAAGAACGTGGGGAATCTTCAACAGGAATTATATTATGTCAGAGGCCACAGATGCCCCTTATAGACAGGCAACCTCTGAGAGTACTACTGCTCTCTTTATGTTACTTTACCATTTATTACCACATGCCCCTTTTTTCTTCTCTTTTTTACATTCTCTCCTTTTTCTCCTACTTTGCTCTTTTACCCATTTTTTAATTTATTGTTAATTTCCAATTTGTTGTTAGCTTCTAGTGTCATCCAGTGTTGAAGACGTTACTGACCAAAGTTGTCCGAAAGTTTATTTCTCTTACACGTCTCTGATCCCAGCAGAAGAATCTCCTGTGTAGACCAAATCAAGAAGTGGTTTATTGGTGTGATTTATGAACACACCTCACTAGTTCCCTTAAAACATTCTAAATACTGTATTATTTATCCAGTACTAAAAGGTAGGGGCCATTATCTTTGATTGCCTTCAATTTTGTTATTTAAGAGGCAAATCCTCTACCAGATTAAAACAGATTTGCATAACATTTTGCATGTCCATTGATCTGAGGATAAACTCCCTGAAAAGCCTTCCAAATGTCTGTATATCTGAACATCAAGTTAAACTGTAAATCTGATATGCTGATCATTATTTTCCTTTTCAGTTTTCATCGTTTTCCAAAGAGATGGCAAGAGTTGAAATAACATCTCAAAAGTCCCTTGATTCCCAAACAAAAAACTATCCTAGCCCAGTTGTTAAAGTATGGGGGCATCCCATTTTAAAGATTGAGGAGGCTTTATGTCATATATTTTCATGCCATTAAATGGTTCCAGTCATTTTCATCACCTGCTATCTTTATCATCTAAAAATACCCTAAAAAGGTTTTGTCAGCTTCAAACAACTCTTTGTTCAACAAGCAAAATACAGCATACAGCCTGAGCAGTGTTTATGTGAAGTGTCTCAGAAACACCGGAAACCTCCAGGCCAGGAGTGTACCAAGCCATTGGCAGAAGTGAATGACTTGAGTTGAGAGATGCAGCTCTGTTTCATTTGACAGGGGCTCAGCTCAGGAAAATTACCTTCGTTTTCTTGACATTTTGACTACACTTAGATCTTTATGTGGAGCTGGGAAGAGGCTTTACTTGAACATTTTTAATCTTTTTTTTTTTCTTGATTTACTTTCAAGTTTTTTCCTCATAATTCTCCTTGGGGATTAGAGTGAAGTCTCAAGGATGGTGGAAATGTACTCTCAGTCCACTGACTTCTTTTGAACTAAAGGCATCATAGGAGGTAACCTCAGTGTGATCCTGGGTGTATCTAAGTAGCGTAAGTTGAATTGGAGTTTGGGCAATGATCCAGTTATTTCAGTCACTATATACAGAAAAGCCATTTCATCCAGGTCAATAAGTAAATCCATTTAGTCACCTGCTCCTGCCATCTACATTGCTTATACTATTCAAGAAGGTCCCAGATCCCTGCTTTCTTTTGTGCTCTGTAGACACAATCATAACAAGCTATTTCTCCTAAATGACATTCTATCTTCCCTCCTAAGAGGCTGCAGGGTGGAGTGGATAGGGCATTGGACTTGCAGTCAAGATTTCCTGAATTCAGATTCCCAATCAGAGCTTACTAAATGACTCTTGGGAATTCACTTAACCCCTACGCTTCAATTTCTTCATCCGTAAAAGAAGGGGGTTAGACTCCTTGGCTTCCAAGATCCCCTTCTAGGGTGAAATACATGGTCCTATGTCCCTCCATAGCTTTGCCCATGCAATACCCCCATCCTTGGAATGCTCTCTCTCCTTAGAACATCCAGCCTCCTTCAGAGCTCCAGCCAAGTGCTGTGTCCTGTGAGGTCTTTCCTGATTCCCTCAGTTGTTACTTGTCCCCATCCCTAACCCCTCCCCCCACAATAACACTGTACTTATGTTGCATATATTTTGTATTTGTTTATATTCATATATGTTGTTGCCTAGAATGCAAGCTCTTGGAGAGAAGGAATTGTTTTTTGGTTTTTTTTTATCCCAATAAAAAGTAGCACTGAATAGCACAGTACTGTTCACTAAAGGTCTTCAGAAAGTAACCCTACTGAAATATGAATTAGAATAAAAGGCCTCGGAGGTCTCTTCCAATTATTGAGATTCTATGATAAAAGTGATGAGGTCAAAGAACTAGAGGTGAAGAAGGTGCCCATCGATGAGGAATGGTTAAACCAATTGTGGTATATGATTATAACAGAATACCATTGTGCCATAAGAAATGATGAAATGGATAGTTTCAGAGAAGCCTGGGAAGACTTATATAGCAGAACCAGGAGAACCATTTATATAATAACGAAAACATTATGAAAAGGAGCAATTTTGCAGGACTCAAGAACTCAGGTCAACGCAATGATCAAGCATGATTCTAGATGACTGATGATATGACCTGCCTACTGAGAGAGGTGAACGATCCAAAATGCAAGGTAAGATTTTGATACAGCTATGGTAGAAATGGGTTTTGCTTGACAGTACGTGCTTGTTACAAGGACTTAGTTTTTCTTTTTTACTTTTCTTTTTTCCACTGGGGTTAGGGTAGAGGGAGAGAGCATAGACATAGGGTAACAAAAGAAGAAAGCATATCTTTTGAAATGCATAGAAGAGAAAAAAAGGAAGGCCCAGAAGAATGACAGACAAGGACAGCTTTAAAAGTTACGTTAAATATACTATATTTAAATAAAAACCAAATTGTACAGAATAGAAATATACAATATACAATCCTCTTATATATGTATGTATATGTTTATATACATATGTGTACATGTGATGTATATGTAGATGTGTACTGTTGAGGGCCAGGATGGAGTGCAGTTGACAAGTTCAGGATAGACCTTTGGGGAAACTGTTCTTTAAGACTGTGCTCATTGTCATCCAGAATGGCTCTCCATGCCCCCCAGATGTTGCTGTCTGTGAGATAGAAAAGAAGACCACAGAATACAAGGGATATGTAACATAGATGCCCTCTAGGCTATCAGTCTTTAAAGACAATAAGACTGGTCAAATCACTAGGACAGGAGATGAATAGAATGTCACATAGGCTTGCAGTTTCTGTCTATACATACCCTGACCCTCGGATCAATAAATGGAGTTGGCCTATCTACTACTCCCACCTGCCCGTGTATCTTTCTTCTTCACCACAGTCACCAAGTCACGTGGGGACGCAGGCCGCCCACCACAGTGTATATGTGTGTATATACATGTACACACATATATACATATATACTTACGTACATATACACACACAGAAATGCCTAACTTGGGATTTGTTAAGTTCAAAATAAAAAAAGGAAGCAAAGAGAAGAAAGTAAGGAAGCAGCAGTGATGACAGAGGGCTAAGGAGTTTAGACTTTGTTCAATAGGTAGTAGGAAACCTTGATAAATTTTGAGCAGAAAAGTAACCTGTTCAGATACATGTATAAAGAAGCTTAATATAATAGTTGTGTAAAAGTCTGATTGGATAAAGGAGAGGAAAACCAATTATAATAGAATAAGCAGTTTGCAACAAAGACATATGCCGTGGTGATTGCAGTGGGAGTGGAAAAAAGGAGACATATGTAAGAGCAACCATGAAAATAATATTAACAAGATTTGGTAACTGAATATGAGAGACAAACGATGATAGATTCAAAGATTGAGATTTTTAGTAATATGTGACTAAGGACAGGGTGGTTCAAATGATAAAAGTAGTTAAGTTAGAAAATGTCATTTGGGGAAGAAAGATGACAAATCCAGAGTTCAGTTGGGTCATGAACGTGAAGATAGTTAGTAGGCAGTTGGAAGGGGAAGGTGTTATGGGTATGATGGAGAGACTACTGGGTTTGAGGATCAGAGGATCCATGTTTAGATCCCAATTCTGCTGCTTAAGCATTTGTGTGACTTTGGGTAAGTTATTTCACTTCTAGGGCTTATGTCCTAAGTTCCAGGAGTGAGGTGACTCAGGGGATAGAGCACCAGGTCTAGGCTCAGAAAGAGCTGCATTCAAATCCAGCCTCAGATACTTTTTCTAGCTATGTGACCCTCAGCAATTCCTTTTTTGCCTCAGTTTCCTCAACTGTAAAAATAGAGGGATAGTAATAATAGTACCTATCTCACAGGGCTGTTGTGAGGATTAAATTAGATAATAACATTCATGAAGCACTTAATACTGTGCCTGGCATATAGGAGGTGCTTAATACATTCCTGTTGGGGCAACTAGGTGGTGCAGTAGATAGAGCTCCAGTGCAGGAGTCAGGAGGACCTGAGTTCAAATCTCACCTCAGACACTCACTAGCTATGTGACCTTGGGTAAGTCACTTAACCCCAATTGCCTCATCCTGAGTCATCTCCAGTCATCCTGATGAATATCTGGTCACTGGATTCAGATGACTCTGGAGGAGAAGTGAGGCTGGTGACCGGCACAGCCCTCCCTCACTCAAAACAAAGTCAAGTGCAAGTCATGTCATCATTTCTGATGGCATGGTCTTCTTCAGCAAGGAAGGACGAACACAAAGAACGTATTCTTGTACCACCCCTCTCACCCTCAGCATGGTATAACAGAATGTTGGATTTTGAATGAGAATCCCTAAGTTCAAATCCTTGTTCTGCCACATGTATAACCTTGGTCTTTCCACCACCATTTTTATTGTTTCATTTTATCAGTCATGTCCAATTTTTCATCTTCCCATTTGAGGTTTTCTTGGCAAAGATATTAGAGTAGTTTACCATTGCCTTCTCCAGCTCATTTACAGATGAGAAAACTGAGGAAAACAGGGTTAAGTGACTTGTCCTAGGTCACACAGCTAGTAACTGTCTGAGACAGATTTGAACTCAGGAAAATGAATCTTCCTGATTCCAGGTCTGGCACACTATCCACAGTGCCACCTAGCTGCCCCCATTTTAAAACTGAGGAAACTGAAGCTGTTAGAGGTTAAATGACTTTGCCAAGATCACAGAGTCACACAGTCACACTTTGTACTCTGTTCTCTGTACCCCAGGCACCAAATCCACTGTTCTTTCCAAAACTGACCATCCTTAGTTCAGAATAAAGGGTAGGGCAGTAGTCAGAGGTTTGGGAGTCTTGATTAAAGACAATAGTGAAAACCTACTTCCTGGGTATCACTGAGCTGGCTGTCAGGTGTAAAGTATTTCTGTATGGATACAAATCTAGTGTCAGTCTTATTCTCTGGGAGTATGGGGAGTGGGGTTTGTTTGTTTTTTGGGATTTGTTTTTTGGTTTATTTTTAATACACAAGCAACACAAACTTTTCTCTCTTTGTTGCATTCTCCAGCAAAGCTCAACACTTTGCTCAGCACTCTCCAGCTGTCTAAATCTCTGGACAACACTATCTAGACTTAACCTTGCCTTAGGGTTCCTGATGGCTCAATGACATGGGACCTCCTCAGCTTCCGACAAAGAACATGACAGATAAAGTGACATCTGTACCTTTAAAACTTCTCCAATCCAGGTGGTTCAGAGGACTCCCTGGGGCTCCTAAGATTCAGGTGGGGCTCTGGAGAGTGTTTCAAGTTAAGCCGCCTTGTAATTCCCCTTCCCTCTTCCCTGCCCCCGCACTGGGGACCAGACTGCATGGATCTGGTTGGGAACCTGGGATCGGGTGTCGGCACTTCGGTGTGATCATTCAAGTGTGCGCTAACGCCCAGAATGCTTTGGCAGCTCCGTCCTCCTCTGCGGCAGGTGGAACCCAACTCAAGGTGCAAGGAGATACTGACTACCTCGCCGTGTTCTTTTCATAAAGACCACTTCCCCTGTCTCCAGCAGGGTAGGAAATGAGAGTTCCAAAGTTCTCTCCTGACCCGCATAAACATATTAATAAATGCTGCATAAAGCTCAGGGGCTACTTCCCTGGAATTCAACCCGCTTAGCCAAGACTCCCAGCCCACTGACTCATTAAGTCTTTTTGAAGGGCAAAGTGGTTGGCTTCCTAAGTCGGCTCTGATTCTGCTTCTCCTATGTACTACGTCAAAGTGAGGCCAAGGGAATGAGTTCCCTTCTATCTCAAGGTGTGTAAACATTTCCATTACAAGGATTTTTTTTTCCTTTTAGTAAGTGATTCATAAGGGTTAGCACAGGAATCATCTGGTTCTCATCCAGGCCAGGAAGGGGAAAAAAAGTAATAGAATTGACAGGTAAATAATGAATAGGAGGGGCCGACTAGCAGATAATTATTTTCTGATTTGGAGACCCAAATGTGCTTCAGGGACTTTTCTAGTTCTCACTTTCTGATCCCTTAACTTATGAACCTCTGTAAATAAGAAGTGTAAATGCACCAAAGAGTGGGGTGAGGTAAAAAACAATGGACTTTCTTTAAGCCTAAAGACAGAGTCCTCTTGTGTTTTTTTACAAGGTCTTTTCTTCCAAGCAATTCCCAGCACTTCCTAAGCTTATAAGGAGTTTACAGAACACTTTCCAATTTCCAAATCCTTCCATCACCCCTGTATTCCAGATTCGTTTCTTGTTTTGTTTTTTACTATTTGGGAATCTAAATAACTAACTGGAGTATTTCCTTTTGGCTTAGATGATAAATGAGGGGTGTGCTGGAACTGCTATTGGGAGGATGACTGATCCTGGGATTTCATGAGCATAGGGAATTCCTGGATGAAAAAATCTCTCTTTACTGATGCAGGTTGGCACCTTCTCTGCAATTTAGTCTGGTGGTGACAGCTGACTCGTGAAGGACTCTCATGAGCTAAAAGTGTTAATTGCTAATCCTTGTAGCTTTCACGAAAATGCCTTAAAAGATTTATGCAAAACTTTTAAGAAAGCCCTTCCCTTAGCCATCCCACTCCCATACCCACGCCACCCTCCTTACTGCCTCCCTCCCAATAATACCAGTGTTAGTTTTCCTGAACATAATTGTGCTTTTGTCTTGGAACTGGCTCACCCCTGTTACACTATAGTCTAAGAACTTCTGGCCCAGAGCCCAGGGTGGGGCCTCCCCCCCCCCCACCTCCAGGACTGTAAATAATGGTAATTACCTTTTAAAAAAAAAAAAACTTTAAAAAAAATTCCCATGGCTAAGAAAACCCCAAGTCCAGTGCCACAGCTTCCGTTGCAGAAGGATCTCTTTGGAAAGTAACAGGTGACAGAGATTTCTCCCCATGGAATGATAAGTCATGGACCCAAAAGGAAAAGAATATTCTCTCTGTTTCTCTTGGAAATGTATGGGACTGGAACCTGGCCTTTTTAGATCACATGGCACAGACCCTGGTGCTAAATATTTCTGCACTTTCAATACCCACTGGTGGGAAAACCTGGTCACAATCTAGGCATAAGTACTGTAATTGAAAAGAATCACAAATTGAAACTGACTCTCCTGCAAAGTAATCCTTGTGAGAGGAATTTAACCAGGAAATGATCCTACTTAAATTCCTTTTCTAGAGCTTAGGTTTGTACTGCTGCCTCTGTGCAGAAATATTTCTCAGGCATGCCTACTTCCAGTAACTCCATCATGTTGACAAGCCCTATTGTTCCAATAAGGTGACAGACAGCTATACTTTTGCATCATTCGATTATTGCCAGGGTGCTGGGGCTAAAGTTCTTACCTAATCTTGGTGTTTTGTTATGTATATAGTCACTGGTGACTATTATCCATGGCAGTGATCAAGATGATAAATGAGAATTCTTTTTTTTTTTAGTTCAGTAGATACACTCATATGCATGTACACATATTCACACAAAGAATGATTTAATTTATGAATACAATAGAATTGTTTCCAGGCCAAAAGTTCCTTTACTCTTAAATTTCATATTAACCAGTAAGAAACTAGATCTAGTGACATCTGGACAGATAACAGAAGCTCAGGTTTCAATGTGTTCTATAACAGGAAGCAGAATGCTTTATAAAAATCATCTCATTCGATGTCTTCCACCAAAGATTGTGTCAGGTCCAAGGATGTTGGATGATAAAGTCCCTTTGCTGAGAATGATCATTAAAAATGTATTTTAGAAGTATTAAAAATGTGTCAAGAAAAAGTATCAGTCTAAATCCATTATGCCAACACAAGGGGAGTTATCAGGGTCCCTGAGTTAACCTGTTTTAGCCATCTAAACCATCTCTTTAAGGTTTCATGAGCCAAAGGGAAAAAGACAGAGAAGGAAACAAGAATGAAAATTATTTCTAAGGAATTTTCATCTAACACCAGTGCCATCTCATCAGTCAATGATCTCTCAAAGTCCAAGAATCCTCTGAACAGGGCTTAGAAGTCACCGTTTCCTCTAGTTTAAGAGTCATATACACTATAACCACACTCTTCTTCTTCTTACCTAAAGTGTCCTGAGTGGCACTGATCAACAGTAACATGGTGCCTTATCTTATTAGAAAGTGGGATAGAGTCTTTACTGAGAAGGCCAGGTCCAGTTTCCCCTTGGACTTAGAGAGTCAATCGTCTCTTCTCGCTGCCCTTCTGAACTGTGAGGGTGAAGCCCCTAGAGGGTAGGGGTGAGATGAGGTGACTCCATAAGAATATCCATATTAACACCAAGAAGAAGAAAGACCGATGGTTCCCAATCTGTGATCTTTGGACCCTTTGGGGCTTCAAAGTTACCACAAGGATTCTATATCGTTAAATGACTTAGTATAATAAATTAGCAAACATACTATAACTCCTATAGAATGAATAAGATATTTTACACATATTTATTGTTATTTTAAGGTGTGTAGAGACTGTCGTGATTAAGCAAGGTGTCACAGTAGTGATTTAGTACTGGGTTGGTGTTAGGATGACCTGAGTTCAAATCCTGCCCCAGACTAACCGTGTGATATTGGACATCACATTCTCTCTGGAACTGTTTCCTCATCTACAAAGTGAGGGGATTTCGCCTCTAAGGCTCTTCCCAACTCTAGATCCATGGGAGAAAAAATGATCAAAGATTCATTAATGGTCCATATCAATAGAACATAAAGTCTTCCTCCTATAAAATATATCAGAGCTGGAAAGACCCTTAGTGATCATGTAGACCAACCTCCTCATTTGAATGATGACAAAGGCTTAGGGAGATAAAGTGACTTGCCCAAGGTCACATAACTTAGTAACTTAATTGGCAAAAACCTCCTCTTCAGCAAAATAAAATAATTTGAGTTTATTTTTATAATGGGAAAAGGTAATGTCAAATATGATTCAAATCAGTTCTTGGTTGTTCTGATATGTATTGATTACCCATGGTGTACTAAGCAATATATTCACTAACATAGCCTACTGTAGGAGTTTATATTCTAAGGTTGTTGTACATAGATACAGATTAAAACATGTGGCCTTGCTGTGCAGAAGAGGGTACCATCCTGTTTACAGTTTTATCAATAGTCTTTTGACAAAACACATGGAGACCTGTTAACCATTTTCCAGAAATTCTGCTCGAAATGGCCTCTTTTGTTCCTTGATGGCCAATTATACTTCGTCTAAGTACCATGATTCCAGTTAGGGTTTTCTCTTATTTTTTAGGCCATTAGGAGGTGGCAGATTTCCAGCAAGGGATGGGAGGTGGGGGTGAGGGGTGGAAGAGAAGGGATGTTATCAACAATAACCAACTCTGTAGTTCATCTTGGGCAACAAAGAGTTAAGCTGCCTGGGCAAAACCTTGTCAATCACTAGAGACTATAGCAGAGATGAAAAACAAGACTGCACCTGTAAGTAGGCTGGCAATTTAAGAGACTCTGGTCAGCTATTTTTCTCTAATGCTTTGTTCTCCCAGCTGCCTCTATGCTTTGGATGCAGGTGGAAGGATGGACTTTGCTATCTATAAAAAAATTTAATGGTAAAGATCAACTTCCGCTTCACCTCCCCAGGGGATCAAAGTTTTTTGAATGACTACAGAATATGGCAAAGTCCCAATGGGGCAGTGGTTTGGGATGCCAATTATCCCCTAGAAGAAAAAAATAAGATTTCTGGTTGGGGTGCGTTTTAGCTTTCTTTCCATTTGTTTTGAGAGCCTTTATTTTTTCCATTTTGAAAGAAATAATGGCTACATGGAAAGACATGCCTTTACAGAGACAGGTCAAGCATTTGCTGAAATTAATGTTGCAGAATGACTGATGGGCATCCTTGTTGATGCTGTTGTGTAGAAGGTCATGCCAATGTTCAATCAAGGAACCGAGATAATAGCAACTTTATTGACTTTCTCCATTGTGATTAGAGATATGCATTCACTCTATATCACGGTGTACCTGGGGGCCATAATCAGTCCGTACTGGCTATTCTAGATGGCCTGTAAGATCCCTTGGTTTCAGAGAATTTGTGATTCTTAGAATTTCCTTTGTAAGATGCCTACCAAGAGATCATCTAGCCTTGCTTCCTGGACCCAGCATCCCCATCCTCTACCACATGCACACTCCTACTCGGGAAAGAGAACCTACTAGCTCCCAAAGTAATCCATTCAATTTTGAAATAACTCTCATTTTTGATGAATTTTCTGTTGCTTAAATCTAAACATGCCTCTTTGCAACTTTTATCCATTGACCATGAGCAAGTCACTCAAATTTTCTGAATCCACCTCCAGTGGATTATAGAACACACCATGCCTCCTTTTGTGTAATTGTGAAATCCAAGAAGTGAGGGACCAGTTTCTGAGTGGTCAGTTATCCACTAACACTTGAGCTTAATTTGGGCATTATGCTTGGAGTCAGAAAGATCTGGTATCCACAAGGCCCCAGAGCTGGAGATATAGCCCAGCCAGCCTGGAAACAAAAATGAAAGAGGCCAGGCTTGCGTGTTTTCAGTTTTACCAAGTAGAATCCACAAGGAAGGTCATAAGACTAGTGGCTCATAGATTGAGTTCTGGAAGAGACTTCTAACACCAACTAGTTAAACCCTCTCATTTTATGATATATAAACTGAGGTCTAAGAAGGTTAGGTGAATTGCCCAAAGCAGCACAAGTTTAATTTTACATTCAAGAAATAGGTACCAGCCAATAAGGGCCCAGTCTTTAGTGCACGCACAATGTACTCTGCCTGATACCAACCCATACAGCATCTTAATGAACTTGCTTCTAGAAACGCATTACAGTGTGTAATGGAAGGGCCCTTTCTCTCACCATAATGCATAGGTTTCCTACAACTGTTTCCTGTCAGTTTACTATTTAGTGATGTAAAGCCTTCTAATTGGACAATGAATCAGAACTGAATTTACATGCCAAAAGTTTGAAGAAATGGCAAAAGTGAAGAATAATCTCTTTTCTGGTGGCTAGTGAGGCAATAATCACTGGAAGCCTCCAGGTGGGGAGACAAATAGCAAATGCTGCCATCAGTAAGGTCTTTTTCAACCCTAGATCTATGAACCAAAGAAGGTCTGTGATCTTACTCATAGATTCCACCTGGCAAACCGTTCATACAAAGTCTGGTCTACAAACAAGCATAGCAAGTGGGATTTGAACCCAGTTCTTTGCCTCCAGAGTCAGTGCTCATTCCATTACGCCTGCATATAATGGACTTCTCTTATACTTTGCACCCTCTAATTCCTTACCCTTGTAAAATGAATTTTTCATGCTAAATTAGTAAGGGCCCTTCCAAATGGGTACATCCATGACTTGAAGGTTACTGATTCAGCATAGGTTGTGCCTGTTCCTCTCTGTGAAATAAGTTCAGGACAGGTTGACGTCAAAGAAAGTCTTCATCTTTTCATTGGAAGGAACAGCATTGACCAGAGAAGAATGTAGGGAGGGTCCCTTTACTTTAGCTGCAATTCAGTTCAATTCAATTCAGTTTCACTAAGTTCAGGCCCAGTCAACTAAACAAACATATGTTTCTAGTATGTATAAGACATGGTGCTGAGTCATGGAGATTATACAGATGTAAAATGAGCCAGTCTCTGCCCTTAAGGAGACTTACAATCCAGTGTAGGATGAGGCATGCATACAAATTGCTATAATACAATTTAGAAAATGATTTCAATGCATAGGACAGTTCAACACAGAGAAAATTATAGAGGGAGAAGCCCCACCAGGATTTCTGTGAGAGCTCAAGAGTTTTGTATCTTCTGAGAAATTTTGTCATATTTGATTACCTCGCCCAGACAGAATGTAAGCTTCTTGAAGACAGAACTTTTTTTCTTGGTGTCATGGACCCAGGGTTGTATTGGAACCAGTTCTAATCAGCTGACACTAGCCAACAATTTATTGTTAAATTTTCAATGTGAATATTTGCACATTGGACATTGGTAAACACTACCTATCAGGGCTTGATTTATTTTGTTGTTGTCATTGCTAAGCTAGACTTAAGAAAGTGACAGAGAAAAACGTTAATAATGCAGATTCAATTTTAATTTACCCAGTTACTCTGTAATTTAGGATGAAAATCCATTTTACAAAGAATAAGGAATTAGAGGGTGCAAAGTATAAGAGAGGTCAGTTATAGGCAGATAAAATGGAATCAACACTGACTCTGGAGGCAAAGACCTGAGTTCAAATCTCACTTGGGAGATTTGTTTGTAGGCCGGGCTTTTGTATGTACAGGTCGGCCAGGTAGAATCTGTGCATAAGATCACTGCACATCCTACATGTACCCCTTTGTCAATCTAGGGAAGTCTATGAACCTCTTCTCAGAATAATGTTCTAAAATGAATTTTATATATATATATAAGAATATATGTGAGATATATACACATTTATATTTACATGTGTATTTACATGTACATTTACATATACACATACATATATGCATATTTGTGTGTATGTGTATATGTGTGTGTTTCTGTCTACACACATACACACAGACACGCACGCACACATGCACACACACACAAATATAGTAGTGGGCAATGGATAGAGTACAAGGCCTGGAGTCGGGAAGACTCCTTCTGAGTTCAAATCTGGCCTCACTTACCAGCTGTGTGACCCTGGGCAAGTCAATTAACCCAGTTTACCTCAGTTTCCTTTTTTTGGAAAATGATCTGGAGAAGGAAATGGCAAACTACTTTGGTATCTTTGCCAAGAAAACCCCAAATGGAGTCACAAAGAGTCAGACATGACTGAAACATAACAGATGTATAGATATATATTTAGAGATGTATAAGCTTACCAAGGAAGCCAATTATATTAAAATACATGCACCCCAAGTCAAGAATCCCTGAATTAGAGATGGCTCCTTGTACTTCCTTTGCAAAGGGACCCATTCATTGCCTCTTGCTGTTAGTAGCCCAAATCTAATGTTTCCAGGGGGAAGTAAACATGCATACACAGTCAAGTAGGCGTTCAGATTGGGGCCTTTTGATTAATCTCACATATTAGAAGGTTAAATATTTCACCCAATCAAATGACGTGCCAAGTTGCTATTTTAAGTGACTTTAACCTGTTGAACTCCAGTGAACAACTTGTGTATTTTTATCTCATGCTGTGCTTCCTTTGAAGCAGTAGGAAGATTTTCAGCAGTGAGGTAAAGAAAAAAATAACCAACACCTTCAAGAAAAGAGTCTAAAATAAGCCTCTGTTGTGATTATAAAAATACACAGATTTCCTTTGCTTCTTTGCTGGTGATTTTGAAGCCCACACATTAAGATGCTTCTGCATGTGATATGCATTTATTTAGTTCTTTTCCATTTAACCTTTTAGGTCAGATCAGTGAGATTTCTTCCCTCACCCACTAGAAGATTATGTTAGGAATTTCTTGCTCACTCCCTTATGGTGATGGGTTTGAATCTAAGTATAAGTTGGCAGCTTGCTCTCCACCAGGAAAGCATGAAATTTACCCAGTTTTTTTTCAGAAATTAGGGCAATCATCTGATTTGGGGACCTCTTTCTGATCAAAGTGGATAATTTGATTGTGTTGGGTCTATGGGGTATTCAAGGAGGAGTATCACTTCTGGTGTAAGGGCTTGCCAAGTTGATTTCAGAGTTGCTCATCCAACTCTGGTGTCAACCTGGCAGTCAGCTCTCGTCCTTGACCTCAGGAGGCTGTAGCTTGTGCAGTGGCCATACCCCAGTAAACCATCTGTGCAGTGGGCTAAACCAGGTTGAGGGTAACTAGAGGGACTTGAACCCATCAGTGAGTTAGAGGGGCATCTACCCCAATCTTGCAAAGACTTCCCCTGGCAGAATGGGTGAATGAAAATGATTTGTTCCAAAGCCCATGAAGGTGGCTGAAGAAGACACTGTGAAGCACTTAAAACTTGGTCAGACATAAAAGACACTAAGGTCATCCAATGCATCCCAGGTCATTTCCTACCATCTTGACTTTTGTCTTGCCATTGGACTTTAGCCACTCTGGAAGAAACAATGAGGTAGATGACTTGGGGCAATTCTGCCTCACTTAAATTCAACTCACATAGAAGTCAAGACATTACCCGATAATATCATTGGTTCTTTTTGAAAACAAAGGACAAAAAAACAACAGATTTGTTTGTGGGAGAAAACTGAAATGAAAGATCCAGGAAGAAAGGATTTGGCCTGAGGATGGTGAATGGGGCCTTACCCTCACTTTAGAGTTCAGGTCAATAATCTTGGGGGCACTATGAGAAGTGTCCCCACCGCCTGTGTCAGCATCTTGGGGTAGAGTCCCATTTGCTTCATCCTAGTTAGAAACTTCAGCCAATCCTTTGAGCCAGTCTCCCCTTTGGAATGTCTTCACTTGTATCTCTTCTATGAACATCATAGTCTAATTCATTTATATTAGTCCCCCAACTAGATTTTTAGGTCTTCAAACATATAGACTTGTGCCTTTTCTTATTTTTATATTCTATTTTCATAACATAGGACCATAAATTTAGAACTAGATGAGACATCAGGGGTAATCTAACCTAACCATGTCTTTTATAGATGAGGAAATTGAGAGCCAAAAATAATAAGTGACTTACCAAAGGTCTTACAGTTAAGTAAGTAAAAGAGTTGAGATTCCAAACCAGATCTTCTGACACTTAAAAGCAATAGATGCTTAATAAATATTTGCTATTCGAATTTGTTGAGAAAAAAATGTAGATGCAATAAGGAACTAAGAATAAATTAATTATTCTACAAGAATTTATTGAACCACTACTGTGCACCAAGCACTATGCTAAGGACTACAAATACAGAGAAAGGCAAAAGCATTTGGAAACATAAGCCCTACCTTAAGAAATTAACAGTCCAGTATTCTCAAAGGAAAGGGTCGGCAGGGAGATGGGGCTAGAGGAATGTCCAGGGAAAGATCTTTTGCAAAGGTGAAGTTTAAGTTGAGTCTTGAAGGAAGCCAGGAAAACTAGGAGCCAACAGTGAGAAGGGGAGAATTCCAAGACAGGCAGTGCAAAAGGCACAAAGGAGGAATAACCCAATAATTCATCGTTGTAGATTCCCCAACTGGCTGATTTTGAAGTCCAACCTGGTTAGTGAAAAATCCAATCAGAGTCAATAAACATTTATTAAGTACGTATTATGTGCCAGGCAGGGCAGCTAGGTGGTATAATGGATAGAGTACCCCTCAAATAGGATCATGAAACATTGGGTATGACTAAAAAAAGAAACCAACTGAACAACATTTGTCAGGCACTATGCTAAATTCTGGGGATACAAATGAAAAAATGACAATCCCTGCCTTTAAAGAGCTTACAAGCTAATGAGGGAGGGTAATACACAAAAGAAAGCTGAAAAGGCACATATGGCTTGGTGTAGAAGTGAAAAAAGAATCCCAAATGAGTACAGTCAGATGGGAAGTGAAGAGATGATCTGTTCTGTCTCCTCTCTTTAAATAGAGAATGAGGAATTCATGGCTCTCTATTCAGTCAGAAGGATAGAGGGTACAAATGAGATGTGAATACAAAAGCTAATTGAATCTTGCAGGATAATGAGAATTCCCAGGGATGAGTTTACTGTGGGGGATGAGAGAGAAGCCAAAGAAATTTAAAATGAGTTAAAAATGAGGTGCTTCAGTACTTTCCTTCTTTCTATAGCTTAAGAACATTTATAATAGGAAGAGGCAACTACTATCAAATCTCCTCTCCCAAAGATTTGCTGATTTAAGACCTCCTTCAAGCATGCCAACTCTTCTGCCCCCATAGTGCTCTTCAAACTTGGGGAGCTTGAAAAGTTAGCTTTTTTTGGAAAAGGTTGGAGAAACCCATCATTATTATTACATTATAATTAATCAGAATTAACTAGTTCCTATAAGGAGTCCTGAGACAATAGGAAAAAGGACTAATACATTTTGAAAGAGGTGATAAGGAAAAACCTGAAACTGCTGGAGAGGATGGGGAGGAAGGGATGATGGGATACCCTTGGCATCCAGGAATCAGAATTAAGAAACAGAGTGATAGGAAACTTGCAGAGAAGCTGTTGAAAAAAACCTTGCTGTTGTTGTTGTCTATCTGATTCTAAGTGACCCCATGGACATGAGGTTTCTTGGCAAAGATATTGGAACAATTTGCCATTTCCTTCTGCAGTGTGCCCCCACTTTACAGATGAGGAACTGAGGCAAACAGGGTTAAATGATTTGCCCAGGGTCACACAGCTAGTAAGTGCCTGAGGCCAGACTTGAACTCAGATCTGCCTGATTCCCACTGTGATGCTCTATTCAGTCTACCATCCATCCAGCTGCCTCTGAAAAAGAGTTTAACCTATTTCAGAATTTTGCCAGGAATTGTCTCTACCTCTTACTTATACATAAATTCATTGATTTTCATAAATTCATAAATTTCATTTCTGGACTCACTGAAAGTACAAATTAAGTAACCCTTAGATTATCCTTTCTTGCTTTTTTCTACTTTTGTCTAAAAGGTTGTTTTGTTTTTACCATTTATTGTCTCATTCTGGTGGTTTTCCACCTTCCTAATTGACTTTTTGTGGTTCCATCACCTTGCCAACAAAGATCTGTATAGTCGAAGCTATGATGTATGACTATGGGAGTTGGACTATAAGGAAAACTGAGTGCTGCAGAATCATTGCTTTTAAATTGTGGTGCTGGAGAAGACTTTAGAGAGTCCCTTGAATGGCAAGAGATCAAATCAGTCAGCACTTAAAGAAATAAATTCAAGCTATTCACTGAAAGGTCAAATACTAAAACTGAAGTTTAAATACTTTGGCCACATAATGAGAAGATAGGACCCACTGGAAAAGAAGTTGGGAAAGATTAAAGGAAAAAGGAAAAGGGGATGGCAGAGGATGAGATGAATCAATAGCATGGAAACATGAACACGAACTAGGATAGACTTTGAGAAAGAGTGGAGGATAAAAGAGTCTGGTGTGCCATGGTCCATGGGGTCATGAAAGGTTGGATACCATTGAACAACTCAACAACAAAGGATCCTATAAATCTGACAGCCCATTAATTTCATCTTTGTGAGGCAAGATAAATGGCCTTCCAGACACCTGTCACCCCTCACCTACTGGAATGCTCTTCATTTGTCATGAGATCAAGCAGGATGATTCTGCATCAAAGGGGTCATAGACCAAAGAGAAGTAAGGGACTTTTGAGATCATTTCTTCCAACCTTCTCATTTTACAGAAGAAACTGAAGCCCAGAGAGGTCAGAGTTCATTCTACTCTATGGAATATGAAGGCATAAAAGGACTCCTAAAGTCCTAATAAGGTGTCAGTGATCAGAAGCTTCAGAACTTTATTACAGGCCAGCATTCATATCTGTATTTGGACTGTAGAACTGAGCTTTGCTGGCCTAACCTTCATGATCCTTCTTGACAGAGCTCAATAAGCTCTTAAAAAAACAAAGAAACAAAAAAAACCCAACTTTCTAAGGCACTTGTCATAAAATACTACAAATTGTATCTATTTGTGTATTATTCCCTCCCTGAACTAGAAGGTCATTGAGAACATGGATTGTTTCTTCCTCAGCACCAAAAGCACAGTAGGTGCTTCTTGAATGAATGGACAGATAACTCATATGGCATATTATAGAAATGTTGAATGCTGAAATTAATCTTTTTTTTATTACTTGTCCTTCTCTACCCAAGTTGTCATTCTGCCAATCAGTAGCCAAAACAGACATATTTTAATACCTCCTAAGTCTCTAGAATAGTTCTGTGCATCATACCCTACAGACAATGTTCATGGCACATCCACTTGGTTTTCAATCAAGTTTTGTTTCTAGACTGAATAATCTAGATTCCATCTCTATAGCTATTGTGGATTTCCTGGAACTTTGAGATGACACGCACAAAGAAAGTGTAATTGTGTGTGAAAGGCAAACGTGTGGAATGTTTATTGCCCATCATAGTTCTACTTTTCCAATCAAGATGCCACAGAAAACACTTCAGAAGTAGACACAAATAGCTTTTGGATCCTTCTGTCTCCTGGCCTAACTTTCGTGGAAGTTGACCCAGACCAATCCTAAGAACAACTTGAAATCAGTGCTGAAAGAGTATGAACAAACAGCACTTGTTAAATATGAGTATTCCAAATCCGTAATGATAGGCAAAATTAAATTCCAAATACCTCACATCTGGAAAATTGGCAAAGATAAAAAAATTGGAAATAATCAATGTTAATGGGGATTATGGAAAGAAAGGCACACTAATACATTGTTGGAAGAGCTGGTACAACCATTCTGGAAAGCCATTTGGGGTTATTCAAACAAAGTGACTAAATTGTTCATACCCTCTGACTCAGCATTTCCACTGGTAGGCATAAACCCCAAGGAGGCCACTGACAAAAAAAAATGCTTCCTATACACCAAAATATTTATAGTACCATTTTTTTGGTGGAGCATAGAGTTGAAAACAAATCAGATGCCCATTGACTGGGAATGACTAGACAAATTGTTGTATGTGAATGTAATGGAATATTACTGTGCTATAAGAAATAACATAGCATTTATATAATGGTTTGTTTGTTTGTTTTTCGAGGCAATCAGGGTGAAGTGACCTGCCCAGGATCACATAGTTAGAAAGTGTCTGAGATCAGATGTGAGCTCAGGCCTTCCTGACTCCAGTTAGCTTACCTGCAATATATCCATGCCCAATGATTCTCCTTCTCTCTACAGAGACAGACCTAATTACAGAGATATCTCTTTGAGCCTTGTCTATACACTTAAATAATCCATGTGGACATGGCCACACATTGTCCACGAGCATGTATTACCCTGTATTAAAATTATCCATTATAAAGGATGACTAGGTATGGGGTTGGAGATACAAAGGGAAATACAGGTGGTGTAAAAACAAAAGATCAATAAAAATATTTAAAGGATAACATGAATTTCATTTTTAGATTTTGTTATGATTTCCTCAAGAATGTGAACATACTGGATTTCTTCCATCAGTTGTACTTCATGTACCTCACACAGAAGTACATTTGTCAAACTAAGATTGGCAGGTACCCCAGAGTGAATGGGGTGATCCTTTCAGACTGAGCACAGGTGAAAAAGAATTCTTCTAGGCTGTGGGTTCACCAGCTAGTCCACAAAAGAACTGAGACTCTTTTACATGAGTGCATATGTAAATCCAATACAATTCAACCACTATTCCAGGCCATTTCCAGACTCCCTCCACTCTAGCCATCTTTCTCAAACTCTTCTCTATAGAACCACCGATTTCCAGGTTTGCTTCTGGTCCTGGGCTTTGATAGGAGAATTTTCATCATATCTTGCTTGAAACCAGGCTTTTATGTCATTTCTTGGCCATTACCAGATAATACGACCTCCATTCTTCCCATCCTACCCCGCCCCTCTACCACACTTAATTCTGATAGATGAGCTTTCTCCCTATCTTAGCAGGACCCATGCTGTCACCTGCATATGCCACTGCTCTTTCTATCTCACTTTATGCATTGTCTTTCCCTATTAGAAAGGTAAGTTCTTTGAAGGAATATACTCTTGCTTACTTATATTTTTACCTCTAGCAATTACCACATTTAACACATAGTATTCACTTAATAAGTCCTTTCCTTCAAGCACCTACTGAACTCAAGGCACTGACTCTGCTAAGTACTGGAAATGCAAAGACAAAAAAATAGATCATACCCTCCTGGAGCTTACATTCTGAGTGGGCACACGGGGGATACTACACACACACACTACACACACACACACACACACACAGATAAGTAAAAACAAAAAAATTCAAAGGAGATAGCCTTAAGAATTGGAGGGAGGGAAAATAAGAGGAAAGGCTTCCAAGGTGTACTTTGAAGAAAGATAAAGTTTCTTGGAAATAGCCATAAGGAAAATGTACATCATGGACATAGGAGATCACTTGTCCAAAAGAATGAAGATGAGAGAGAATGTCCTGAAGTAGAACATACATAGCTCATAGATCAGATAGGACAGCATGTTTTAATGAAAGCAATATAAAGACAGGAAATACATATATACATACATACATACATATATATACACACACACATATACATCATCAATCAGCCCATAAATCTCCTTATCAGCACCAAAGCAAATAGGGCAGTACTTCCTCAACCCTCCCCCATATTTTCCCCACTTCTTTTCCATTTTAACCTCACTTCATCTGCATAAAAATTTGGGAGGAGATTGGGGGTGATGAAAGGGGACCATGGCAGGAAGGAAACATTTACATCATATGAGTTGCCAGTGGCACTGAGGATTGTGCTTGTGTTGAAAAACAGTAAGAATCTCTAAATAATTTCTCTCTGGCACACTTAGTTTTGACTTATCAAGACTTAGCAAAATGGAAGACAATTATTTACTTCTAGTGACAAATGATCATGCCAGAAGACACCTAAAAAGCATGTCCAATGACTATGAAGCCTGGGTCAAGAAGCTGAAGACCATGGGGCACAGATTAATTTTCCTCCTCATTGCTCATTGAAGACAAAAAATGCAAAACAGGAAAAAAAAAATAATTGGTGAAGTAAACATCTGGCTAAGGAGGTGTTGTCTGAGGATAGAATTGGAACTTCTGAACCATGGCTTAAAATATAGGAATGACAAATTCATGGCCATAGGTGCAATACACTTAGCAAATGTTTATGAATGTATTTCATGGGTGTTTTGCAATTCATTAAATTAAATTAAAACATAATGACAGAGGGAGACTATGTATATGTTCAGCTTAGAGATCGTGGTTGCTTAGTTGTTGTCCTTTGTATTTGAAGAGGACCAAAATGACATCAATGTACAGTGTGTTCAACTGTGACTGATCAGACCAACACAAGCTCAGAAGGCTCCACAAGTTGGGCACAAATAGTCCATGTGAATATTTGGAGTGGAGATGTCTCTAAATTTGTGCATCTCACGCTTCTTTTGAGCTACTGCAATTCTGCTTTACTCATGGAGCACAGCAACATCTTTGATGTAGGCATGCCATGCTGGACAATCCAGTGCCTTACAACCAATTCCAAAGTTCTTCAGAGATCCTTGTGTCACTTCGGAATTCTATGTGAGTACTTACCTTGTGGAAGTTCTCCTTAAAATGGACTTTTAGGCAAACATAAGTCTGGCATTGTAATAACATGGCCAGCCCATAGAAATGGACTCTCCACAGTAGAGTCTGAATGTGTGGCAGTTTATCTCAAGAAAGGACCTCAGTGATTGGTAACCTATCTTTCCAGGTGATCTTTAGAATCTTTCAAAAACAATTCAAATGGAAGTGATTCAGTTTCCTGACATGGCATTTGTATACTGTCCAGTTTTCACGGGCATATGACAATGAGGTCATCACAACAGCTCTGTAGACCTTCAGTTTAGTAGGCAGCCTAATACCTCTTCTCTCCCAAACTTTCCTTTGGCGTGTCCAAACACTGAGCCAGTTCTGGTGATCGGGCTTATCATCCCTGGAAAGTATACTGCCAAGATAAGTGAACTTATTCACAGCATTTAAAATTCCTCCATTTGCTGTAACTGATGCTTTCTTGTATGGATGATATGGTGCTGGCTGGTGGAGAATCTCTATTCTCCTGGTGTTAATCATCAGATGCCACTGCACCTCAGTTTACGTACAAAAATGTTCACAACCTTGCTTGCATCACCCACAGATATTCCACTTGCATGATCAAGAACTAACCCTAATTCCATTGTCCAATCATTCCATCTCTTCCCCTGCTCACTTCCTTCAAACCTTCCCCATCTTCACTGTGACCTGAAATCCCTCTATGTCATTTTGCTTTTCTGCAATTTCCTCCCTTTTCAGTATCAGTTCTCTAATAAACCAAATGTTTAACACCTGACTTTCTAGGATAAAATTTTCACAGGCACGCTTTTAGGCTTAATCTGCATCAGTAACATTCTCTTGATCACCTTCTTAAAACTAGACGATCAACAATATAATAGATCAAGCCCCGATGTGTAGCCTTACTCCTTTATGCCCATCCTTTGCTCCTATTCACATGATGCTGAATGGAGCTAAAGAAAGAAAGTCTCCTGACCATGCTAATCTACTACAATTTTATGTTATTTAATGTCAACTGGACTGGAAAAGGAAATGGCAAAACATTCTAGTGACTTTGCCAAGAAAAGTCCACTGGATCAGGAAGAATCGGATATGACTGACTGAACAACGATGTCAATTGGGTCTTGGATGCAACAGGGCAATCCTTTTACTTCTCCCTAACTGATTCACTCTTCCATCCTACACAATAACTGTTCCAAATGTCTTCCTTCTTCAAGCCTCCCAGCAGTCCCCCACCGCTACACTTTCAGCTAATGCCTTCACCTCCTTTTTTTATTGTAAAATGCAAGACTCTCTGCTAAAAACTCCCACTTATTCTCCTAATGTCATACTCCATATTTTCCTTGCATATTTTAGTTCTTTATAAAAAAAGTGGGGGGGAGGAGCCAAGATGGCAGAGTAGAAAGATTCACATATGCTAGCTCCAAACACACAGCCCATAAATTACCTATAAAAAGAACTCCCAACAAGTTCTGGAGCAGCGGAAGCCACACAACAATGGAGTGGAGGAGATTTCTGTTCCAGAGAGCCCTGAAAAACCAATGCCAAAGGTCCATCACGCACTGGACCCAGAGCAGAGCCCAGCCCTGCCTTGGCCGCACGGCACTGAGAGGAGCAGATCTGAGCAGGCTTCAGGATGGAATCTCCGGCAGCCACGAAGTTTCCTCAACCCACAGGCGCTACAGGTCAGTGAGAGACTCTATCTGGCCGGCTGAGAGGGGAGCAGGGTGTCTCCGTAACTCAGGCCCCCTTGGGAGGAAGCATCAGGGGAAGCAGCAGACAGGAGCTCCCAAAGCAGGCAGGAGCTCAGACCCAGTGCTGAAGGTCTCCACATAAACCCCCTGAGGGAACTGAGCCTGGGAGGCGGCCCTGCTCCCACCTGAGAACCTGAACTTAATCCCACTGAATAGCAGCCCTGTGCCCTCCCCTCCCCCCTCCCCCCCTCCCCCCGCTGAAAGCCCTGAGGCTGGGAAGCAGCATTTGAATCTCAGACACCAAGCACTAGCTGGGCAGATCTAGGCGGGGGTGCAGAGGAATCTCAGAAGTCAAGTAACTGGCTGGGAAAATGCCCAGAAAAAGGAAGCAAAATAAGACCTTCTATGGAAGGTTACTTTCTTGGTGAACAGATATTTCCTCCTTTCCTTTTGGATGGGAAGAAGGAAGAACAATGCTTACCATCAGGTAAAGACATAGAAGTCAAGGCCTCTGTTTCCCAAACATCCGAAATAGATGTTCAATGGGCTCAGGCTGTGGAAGAGCTCAAAAAGGATTTTGAAAATCAAGTTAGACAGGTGGAGGAAAAACTGGGAAGAGAAATGAGAGAGATGCAAGAAAAGCATGAAAAGCAGGTCAATACCTTGCTAAAGGAGAACAAAAAAAAATGCTGAGGAAAATAACACCTTGAAAAGTAGGCTCACTCATTTGGCAAAAGTGGTTCAAAAAGCCAATGAGGAGAAGAATGCTTTCAAAAGCAGAATTAGCCAAATGGAAAAAGAGATTCAAAAGCTCACTGAAGAAAATAGTTCTCTCAAAATTAGAATGGAACAGATGGAGGCTAACGACTTTAGGACAAACCAAGAAATCACAAAACAAAACCAAAAGAATGAAAAAATGGAAGACAATGTGAGATATCTCATTGGAAAAACAACTGACCTGGAAAATAGATCCAGGAGAGATAATTTAAAAATTATGGGACTACCTGAAAGCCATGATCAAAAAAAGAGCCTAAACATCATCATCCATGAAATTATCAAGGAAAACTGCCCTGATATTCTAGAACAAGAGGGTAAGATAAGCATTCAAGGAATCCACGAATCACCGCCTGAAAGAGATCCAAAAAGAGAAACTCCTAGGAACATTGTGGCCAAATTCCAGAATTCCCAGGTCAAGGAGAAAATATTGCAAGTAGCTAGAAAGAAACAATTCAAGTATTGTGGAAATACAATCAGGATAACACAAGATCTAGCAGCTTCTACATTAAGGGATTGAAGAGCATGGAATAGGATATACCAGAAGTCAAAGGAACTAGGACTCAAACCAAGAATCACCTACCCAGCAAAACTGAGTATAATACTTCAGGGGAAAAAAAATTGTCTTTCAATGAAATAGAGGACTTTCAATTATTCTTGATGAAAAGACCAGAGCTGAAAAGAAAATTTGACTTTCAAACACAAGAATGAGAAGAAGCATGAAAAAGTAAACAGCAAAGAGAAGTCATAAGGGACTTACTAAGTTGAACTGTTTACATTCCTACATGGAAAGACAATATTTGTAACTCTTGAAACTTTTATCTGAGTAGATGGTGGGATTACACACACACGCACACACACGTGCGCATACACACATACACACATGCGCGCACACACAAAGACAGAGAGCACAGAGTGAATTGAATAGGATGGGATCATATCTTAAAAAATTAAGGTAAACGGTGAGAGAGAAATATATTGGGAGGAGAGAGGGTGAAATGGAATGGGGCAAATTATCTCTCATAGAAGAGGCAAGCAAGAGACTTTTTAGTGGAGGGAAAAAGAGGGGAATTGAGAGAAAAACATGAAGTTTACTCTCATCACATTCGACTAAAGGAAGGAATAAAATGCACACTTATTTTGGTATGAAAACTTATCTTACAATACAGGAAAGTGGAGGTGAAGGAGATAAGCAGGGTGGGGGTATGATGGAAGGGAGGGTAATGGGAGGAGGGAGCAAGTTGAAGTCAACACTTGGGGAGGGACAGGATCCAAAGAGAGAATAGAAACAATGCGGGGCAGGATAGGATGGAGGGAAATATAGTTAGTCTTACACAACACGACTATTATCAAAGTCATTTCCAAAACTACACAGATATGGCCTATATGAATTACCTGCCTTCCTGAAGGGAATAGGTGGGGAGGGAGGGATGGGAAGAAGTTGGAACTCAAAGTTTTAGGAACAACTGTTGAGTATTGTTCTTGCTACTAGGAAATAAGAAATACAGGTAATGGGGAATAGAATGTTATCTGGCCCTACAGGACAAAAGAGAAGATGGGGTCAAGGGAAGGGAGGGATGATAGAAGAGAGGGCAGATTGGTGACAGGGGAAATTAGAATGCTCGGTGTATTGGGGTGGGGGGAGGGAACAAATGGGGAGAAAATTTGGAACCCAAAATTTTGTGAAAATGAATGTAAAAAGTTTAATAAATAAATTTATTTTAATAAATAAATAAATAAAAAGTAGTCAGGGAATGGCCCTTTTTAATGAGCAAAAGAAAAAAAAACTACATCAACAGAAACTGTTACTGGTTTCACTGTAAGGGAGGGGGAGAGGGGAGGGGGAAGAGAAGAGGAGAGGAAGGTCATCTAGCCAGTAAGCCCCAAAGGAAGGAAAGAAGGATACAGAAAGGAGAGGATGAGCTGGGTTCCATAGCTAGCTGGGTCCCCACTCAGGAAGCTCAGTCTACTCACTGTCTGTGTTCATCCTTTGTTTTCAAAGAAGACCATGACATTAAAGAAATAATGACATGGAAAAAAAAAGTGGCCCTTGTCCTCAGCAAAGTCAAACCCTCTATCTACACACTTAACGCTATCCTCTTCTCTAGCAAATAGCTCCCACCATCATCTCGTTCCATTCTAATCTCCAATCTTTTCCCTTCTCCTAGTTCCTTCCCTGCTACCTACAAATATACCTGTCTCCCTCTCTTCAAAAAAGCCTTCACCAAATCCTATTGAACCTGCTATAATTCTATACCTCTCCTTATTTCCTTAACAAAAAACTTGAAAATGCTGCCAATACTCACTACCTCCTCTCTCTTTTCATTTTCTTATTTACCTCCACCATATGGCTTCTGAACTCATCACTCAATTAAACTGTTCTCTCTGAAATTACCACTGATATCCTAATGACTAAATCTAATGAGCTGATGCATAGTGAAGTCAGCAGAACCAGAAGAATAATTTATACTGTAAGAAAAATATGGACTTTTATAAGCTAATAATGAACAAAATAAGCAGAACTAGAAGAACGATTTATATAATAGCAACATTATAAAAAAGATGACTAGGATAAACATTTATTAGGTACCTAAAATGAAGCAAGTACCATGCTAAGCACTTAACAAATATTATCTCATTTAATCATCATAACCCCAGGCATTAACTGCTATTACAATCCTCATTTTACAGTTCAGGGAAACTGAGTCAGACAATGGTGAAGTAACTTGCTCAAGGGCACACAGCTAGTCAGTGGCTGAGCCCAAATTTGAACTCAGGTCTTCCTGAGTCTGGGCCCAATACTCTATGCAAAGTACCACGTAGCTGCCTAAAACAAGCTCTGAGAGCTGTAAGAGCTATGATCAATAACTATTCATAATTCTAGAAAACACATAATGAAACATGCTTATCTTGGTGAAGAGATGATGGATTCACTGAATCAAGAAGCAGAATGAGATATACGTTTGGTTTTTTAATAGTCACTAAGAATTAGCTTTATTTGTCTATGCATTTATAAGAAATTTCTTTTTCTTTTTTTTTCCAATGGAGCAAGAAGGAGGGAATATAAATTTATGTTAATTTTTAAACAGGTAGGAGCTGCTACTGATGTGAAATGTTGCATGCATTTTCAAATAGGGTAACTATATTATTAGTTATTCTTTATTGTTTTATCTTGTTACAAGAGCCCTCTCATGAAGTAGGAATAATCTGCAAATATTTGTCATGTAAAAGCAAAGCTCATCCATAAAACTAAAAATAAAAATCTACTAGGCTCTTCTCAATCCTCATTCTCCTTAGCGTCTTTATTGTATTTGACGCTGTTGACTACTTTCTCATTTTGAATATTCCCTCCTCTTTGAGTACTGAAAACTGCTCTTTCCTTGTTCTTCTGTCCAACTATTTCTTCTCAGTCTTCTTTGCTTATTAATAATCCAGAAAACACAAACTGTGGGTGCCTCTTCAACTCTCTCCTAAGCCCTCTTATCTTTTCTCTCTCTACTCTCTCTCTCAGTGACCTCATCAACCCCCATAGATTCAATTACCATCTCTGTGTGGTTTCCTCAGACTACTTTCATATTTATTTCCAGTTTTAATCTTTCTCCTGAGCTCCAGTCACTGATCACCAACTGCCTATTGGTCATTTCACACTGGCTGTCCCATAGGTGTCATCCTCTCCCAAGCTCATCCTTCTTCCAAGTTTGCCTAGATCCACAACTTATGGTCATCCTCACACTCTTATTTACCCCACATGGCCAACAGTTGCCCATTCTTGTCATTTCTATTTCCATAATATCTCTCACATATGTCTCCTTTTCACTCACATAGTCACCACACTAGTTCAGATTCTCATCACTTATTCCCTGGACTACTTCAGTGACCTCTTCTTTGTTTTGGGCTTCCTGCCTCAAAATTCTCCCCTCTCTAATCCATCTTCTCCAGAGCTGCAAAGTGATTTTCCTAAAGGCAGGCTATGATCATGTCACTCAACAAACTTTCCCTACTGCTGTTTGACATTTCAAGTTCTTCACAGTCTGGATCCTTTTTGCCTTTCCAGTCTTATTACACTTTACTCCTCTTGTTACTTTCTTCATTCCACCCCAATTGGCCTATTGACTGTTTTGATCCACAGAATGTACTCATGGACCTAACCTCTGCCACTAAAGAGTAAAGAATTGGATACTGTATTTATAGAAGTCTGTGCTGAAGGCCATACAATTGTGGGAGCATTGTCTGAAGGAAAGAAAAATATCAAAGATGTAGAGAAAATCTCAAACTTTAATAGCAAAAAAAAATTAATTGAAAGAATATTAATAACTACTGTCTTATCTGCCAACTCTAGTATCTATACAAAATATTTATGGGGATAATATATACATAAATTGAGGGAATCTTAGTGATATGTGTGTGTTCGTCCTTCATTTCCAAAGACCATGCCATCAGAGAAATGATGACATGACTTGCACTTGAATTTGTTTTGAGTGAGGGAAGCCTGTGTAGGTCACCAGTTTCACTTCTCCTCCAGAGCCATTTGAATCCAGTGACCAGATATTCATCAGGATGACTGAAGATGACCCAGGATGAGGCAATTGGGGTTAAGTGACTTGCCCAAGGTCACACAGCTAGTGAGTGTCAAGTGTCTGAAGTGAGATTTGAACTCAGGTCCTTCTGACTCTTACACTGGTGCTCTATCCACTGCACCACCTGCCTATCCCCTCAGTGATGATATTAGTAGGGAATAAGTAGGATTTAGCAAGTGATATTCAACAATAGATCACATCTTGCTATCTCAAAAGTGACTTTATAAGATTCTATTATGCTTATTGTTTATTAATTATAGAAAACATTTGACTCATTAGGCTCTTATATAATGTGTCTCTCATTTACATATCAATTATGATTCATTATTTCTTGAAATTCACACAAATAATTCCATGGAATAACCTTCTGATAATAAATATCCCATCCTCATCCCTACTTCTTAAATCTTCAAAAATGATAAAATATTTATTAATCACTTAACATTTGTCTATTTGAGGGTAGACAACTATTTGGGAGGGTTAGCTGCAGGATGGTTGACAAATGCCCAGATGTTTGAAGGGCATCCATAGGAGGGTATATAGGTTCAGTGATCCTTCATCTTACCGGGAGAAAAGATATCTTTCAAAGGAAAGATAACTCAGTAACTCAAGGTCGAAAAAAAATGATATATCCTTCAGTCAGAAGAGAGAAAGAATAATAATAGAACTGATTCAAGACTATATTTTATCTTTCTTACTGCACTTCGAAAATCATGGAACCTTTCTTGATATTCAGTGACTTGATCAGCATGCACCTATGATGTCCAAGCCCTGTGCTAGGTAGGCAGTTGGAATGCAAAGACACTAGCAATATATCCTCTACTCATCTTCGTGGTGTGAGTAGCTAGATCCATCACATTGCCGGGGGTGGGTGGGTGGGGTGGAGGGGTGGGAGTGGTATGGGCCCACAATCTTTGGGAAGTAAAGAGTAGTTGTGAAGTTTCCACTGAAACACAGTCTCTGACTTCCTTTCAGGAGGTCAAATGGGTGATTAAAGCATGGGATATAAACACTGATAGGAAGAAAAGATACCAGTGGAATCTGTAAGGGTATGGCTATAACGCCATATTTTGGTCCTCTCCAGACACTCTGGAGCCCAATGAGATTCAAGGCTCAACTCAGTTACCAACTCTTCTATGAAACCTTTCCTGATTCAACCCCACCCAACCCTTCTTAGTTTAAAATAGTCACCCTCTCCTCAAATTTTCCCAGATCAAAATGGGAATCTATTTGCCCTATCATAATATTGCTTGTATTTTGCTTATGTATTTATATACAGCATCCTTCAAGTAGACTAAAAACTCATTAAGGGCTAGAACCATGTTGTTATTCCACTTTGTATTTTCAGTGCCTAACACAATGCCTTACACATAGTAAGTGCTTAATAGATACTAATTGAATCATTGAATGTCAGGAATAAATGAATGATTTCCATGGTTATCAAGGAAAAAGATAGCTTTGGATTATTTCTATTACTGTTCTTTCTCTTTTCCTTTTAAAAGTTCCATTTTTTAATGACTACAAGTTACTTATATTTTATCTTTCCTTTGAAGATTTTCTGCTTTGCCCCTCCCTAACCACTTTTCCCCCCTGCTGATTACCATCACACCTGGAAGGGTATGTGCTTTCTTAAGAATGTTGAGTTTGGATAAAATTAACTGACATTTTGGCAAACTAGCCTCAGATTTCTGTTCCCTTTTACAATCTTTTCTTTAAGGTAATACAAAGAGCCTTCCCTTCTTGTCTAAATACAGTTATATCTCACTTTCTCCTTGGTCTTAAAGGCAAAAATTCCTAAAAAAACTGTAAAATGAATTTCTATCAATAGCTATTTTGAGGGAAAGGCTCAAGAAGTTCATGAGAGCAGGAAAAACTTTGTGTATTGGATAGTTCCTGAGTCTTGCCTTACAGGAAACTAAGGATTCTAAGAGATTTAGGTGAGGAGGGAATCTATTCTGGGTATGGCAAGAGATTAAGTATCATGTATGAGGAGAAGTGAAAAGATCAATGTGGCTGCATAGTAGTATGAATAGAAAGCAGTTATGTGTAATACGGCAAAAAAAGTATGTTGGAGTCAGGTTGTGAAGGGTTTCAATTGCCAAGTCAAGCTTATTTGATCTGAGGGTAATAGGGAGCCACTGACATTTACTGAGTAGAAGAGGATGACATAGTTAGACTTAAGTTTAAGGGAAATTACTTTGGCAGCTGTGTGGAATCATGTTTAGTGAATTTTTAGATGCCATTGTAAGGTGGTAGTGGTGGTGGCAGTTATGTACATGTGTATATGTGTGTGCACATATATATGAGTGTGTGTGTGTGTAAATTGTACATGTAGGTTATGTGCACCCATATGGAGCTGTCTAGATGTGACTCACAAGGAGGAATGAAGATAGATCTCCAGTTTCCTCCACTTGTTCTTTACCAAAGGAGACTTTAATACCTTCCAGGGGAAAGACCATAAATGTATTCAATCCACTCTACTCAGAAAGGAGGTACTGGGGTAAAATTATCTATTTCCCATCCCTACATATGGTTAGTCTGGGGAAATAATTTTAGGTTCAAACCACTCTTCTGTTTGCTGTACCTTAACGGGAAAGGGTGCCCCAAACTATATAGCAAAGGATTTAACTCCCCATCAAATGCCATTTACAAAAGACTAAGCATAGTAACTAATGAATAAACCCATTTATCCAAGCTGATAGCAAACAGAATAATAGAGAAGGTATACATATGTGAATATACTAGAAAAAAAAAGAGTGAATGAGCTATCCTCTTAGAAGTGACATATTTCAGTTCAAGCAAAGGAGAATCCCAGATCTCACCCAAGAGGAAATTTCCAGAAGTGTCTAGCATGGTATACTGGGAATATGGATATGATTGAGGTGCTAGTTCCTCTACATGTTGACTTCTTCCCAGACTCTTTCTCTTGAAGATGGAAGTCAAAAGAATAAGAGCTATTAGTTTCTTTCAGGTCCTGACTAACTCTGCCCCACATGCAGGCTCAAAGTATTGAGTAATCAGTCTCTAATAATTCGAAAGTCTTTCGCAATTGGACTTTGAACCTTGATAACAAAATGAAACTAGGAGGGAAAGTTAGCACATTCATAGTGTGTTATAGTCATTGTCAAGATCTTAACAGGTTGGAACAATAGGTCAGTTGAAATTTAATAGAGATAAATGTAAATGTCTTTAATTGTGTCTAAAATTCAGTTGTACAAATAAAATAGAGGTTTATGACTAGAAAATGATTTGTGCAGGAAAAAAAATTGGGATATTTTGTTTAGCATGCTGCAAGCTTACTAGAAGGCAAAAGTGTAGTATTATAGCCCTTCCACCCCAAAGGCAGTTCAATTTTAAGTTGCATTCCAAGACTTAGTGTCCAAAGGGAGGAAGAGGATAATCTGGTGAGATCCAATCTGCAGCTTTGAGTGCTCTGGGTGCCACATTTTTAGGAAGCACACTGCCAAGCCTTAGAGTATTCAGAGGAAGATGATTTTACCAATTATAATTATTGGCAAGGAAACTGCCACCTTATTGGTACAATGAACTGGGTAAATTTAGCCTGGAGAAGGCTTACTAGGGGATATAACTGTGTTCAAGCAATCGAAATGTTGCCATATAGGTTAAGGAGCAATGGATGAAAATTCATGATGCAGCCAAAAAAGCACTGGAGTCAGGGAACCTGGGTTCAAGTGCAGATTCAAATCTGGCTAGAACATAACTTTTCAAGTCCTCAGTTCTCTTATCTGTAAACATGAGGAGATGGAGTTGAAATAATTGATTTTAGGGGCACTTTCTACCTCTAAATCTAAGACTCAAGTTGTTTCATAGGAAGATTTCCCTAACAATTTGAATTATCATAAAGTAGAATGGCCTCCTTCAAGAAATAGTAAATTCCCTCTTACTAGAGGCCTTCAAGCAAGGGCTAGATTATGTCTCTATAAAGACATTAGAAAGGGACTTTCTGTAAAGTTATAGTACTCTATAGTATAGAACTAAGTACTCCCTGAGGTTTCTTCTAACTGAAATTTTATGATTCCTCTCTAGTAAATGCTATAGTTAAGTATCTCTAGTAAATGCTATAGTTAAGTATCAATTAACAGATACTTAAATGCAATAGAGATAACTCTTGTTTGAAAGGAATTTGGGGGTAAATCTTTTTTATGGAGAGAAGAATCCTATTGTAGCATCTCTGAAATCTGAACCTAATCATCAATGAAAAAGAAAGATTTAACAAAAGGAGGCATTAGAACATTCCTGGAAAATTAATTGTAATACCAACCAGACATAAGAAGGATATTCAACTTGCAAAAACCCTAAACAACCGAAACACAAGAAGGTTCAATAAATATAACTAAAAAGGAAAGACTGTCCTGGAAAAATTACTCCATATCTAGAAACAATGTTTTTAAAAAATACATGTAAAAGGAAATTCTGACCAATTTCATCAAGGGAGAAAAACAGAAGTAAGAGATTTTTTTTTCAAGTACAAAAGGAGACAAAATTAAAGTAGATTTCAAAGAAAGATGAGAAGTATAATGGAGGAACAGGCCTAAAACACCATGGACAAAACTCTTTAATTGCCTTTACAAATGAATCAACATGTTTTAATGTGACTAAATTCTAGAATCGAGTCATGCATAAATGAAGATATTGGAAGTGGGAGGCAGAAGGGAAATAAAACAAAATGGTGACTCTTACTCTCAGCAAAAAGAGAGGCTGATGAAGAATGGGAGAGGCGGTAGAGGAAATGACTAAAAAAGGGGGGATGGAAGCAATAGAGTTTTACCCAACAGGAACTGGGGATCTCACTGATGAGCAATCCTATGGAAGGAACAGGGATATGTCTATAATGGAAGGTGAGAAAATTATCATGGGTAATTAGTGCAAAGGGGGATCTTTTTCTCTGAAAGTGCTGTTAATCCATGACTCATCTTGACTCAGGAGAAGGAAAATTGGAGCTCCTCTGGGTAACTAGCATCTTGAATGGTGGAAGAACATTCACCAAAAGACAAGACTGCCTGCCAATAGGAAGGAGAATGATCATGAGAAGGGTAGGGTTAGAACTGTATCACATGATTTGAGATGCAGAGTAATTTCTGTCCTAAGATTATGCATCTCTCTTCACTACTTTCCACATTAACTGATAATTCTGAGAGGTACAACAAAAAAAGAGGGATATGGAGGGATAGCAAGAGAGCTTGTGTGAATAGGGTTGGATCAAGTATGTTAAGAAAAATGGATCATAGGGACAAAGTACTAGCTTAAAAGAGGAAGGGGAACACGAAAAATCCTAATTTTTTTAAATGACACAAATGAAGGAAAGAATAAACCTGTAATAATTTAAATGTAGATAAGTTAAATAATCCAACAAGATGAAATAAAATGCCAAATTGAATAAGAAAACAAATATCCACAATTTGTTGCTTATAAGGAACACATCTTAAAGCAAAGACATGTGTAAAATAAAAATGAGATGCTGGAACAAAATTTACTAGGCATCAAGTGAATTTTTTAAAATGTAAAAACAGCAATCAGATTATAAAACAAAGTAAAAATAAAATATAATGTGAAGAGAGGTAATCAAGAAAGTTATATTCTGCCCAAGGAACCACAGACAATGAGATAATATCAAACTTCTGTTTTTCAAAGGGTATAGCATCTAAATTCATAAAGGAAAATTACAAAATTGTAAAAAGCTATAGATGGTAATATAATAATAGTAGGAGACTTTAATGTTCCTCTTTCAGAGCTGGACAAAGCTAATAGGAAATTAAATAAAAAAGAAAATAGAGAATTCAACACATTTTTGGATAAATTCAAGCCCAAAATGCATAGAACCTTCAAAATGAAGTGACATACATATTTCTTAACACCATGTGGAAATTTTACAATAATAAATCATGGATGAGGGCACAGAATAATTGTAAATGTAAAATAAATGTAAAATGTAAAAATAAACGGAAACACTAAATATGCCCTTACGTATTATAGCATAATAAAAAAAATTAATTAATTCAGAGAGCATAAAGAAAAGATACAGACTTAAATAATCACTTAATACAATCCTAAGTAATATGTGGTTCAAATAACTGAAATAATAACTATATCATAATGAGACTATGCTAAAATTTCTGTGGTATAGATGAAACAGTTCTCATAGGGAAAACTATATCACTAGCAAACATAGATTAGCGAAATAAAAAAGGAAGGCATAATAAACTGAATATATATATATATATATATATTTTAAAAGAAAGCTAACAAACTCCAAATAGAAAAGAGAAAATATTCTAAATTAGAAGTGAGATAATTTAGAAAACAAGATTGTTATAGAACCAGTGAATAAAACCAAAAACTATGTCTTCAGAAAGGTTAAAACAATTGATCAGCATTTATTCACTCTGACTTGAAAAGGGGAGGCAGAAATTAAAATCAACAAAATAAAAACAATTATCATGGTGAAATTATCACAGAACCAGAGAAATAAAAAGAATCACCAAAATCTACTATATCCACTTATATATATCAACATATGAGAATACAAAAGAAATATATTACCTTCAAAAAAGTAAAATACTCAGACTAACAGAACACCAAATAAAGAGTTGGATTATTTAAATCCAATCTTAGTAAAAGAAATAGAACAGCTGTAAAGATGTTTCCAAAGGAAAGATTTTTTGATCTTCATGTATTTATAGAATTCTATCAAGCATTTTAAGAGCAGCTAACATGCAAATTATTTTTAAGAGAGAAATAAATTACTCTGCCAAACTCTTTTCATGAGACAAATATATCCCTAACCAGAGAAAGACAAACCAAAGAACAAGCACAATATCCAGTTTCACCAATGTATACCTGTTAAAATAGTCTAAATAAAATTATATCACAAAATCTATGGCAATATGTTCAAGAAATAGTTCATTATGGCCAAGTTGAAATTATACTAGGAATTCAGGGATGAGTCAATATTAATAAAATAGTTATCAGGACCATATTTAAAACAAAAATCATGTATTATCTCAATAGATGAAGAAAAAGCCAGCAACAAAGTACAATATTCATTGTAATAAAAATATTACAAAGTACAAATATAGAGGATTTTTTAATTGTAAAAAATCTATCTAAAACCAAAAATAAGCATTATAAGCAATGAAAACAGAGAATTTTTTCCAGAAAATACAAGAACAAGCAAGCCTGACCCCCATTCTCTGTTTTTATTTAATACAATTCTAGAAATGTTAGCAAGACAAGACAAATAAATTAAAGGCATAAAGAGAGGGAAAAAAACCAAAACCATACCTATTTGCTGATGACATAATGGTTGACACAGAAAATCTTAGGGAATCGGCATAGGTAATGATGATAATAATGAAACAAGGAATGACAATAATAATGGAGCAAATGAACACAAACGAATAGCAATAATAAGCTGATAAGGACTTGGAATACGTAATAACGAATAGCAAAGTTATGAGCCACAAAGTAAATCAAAAAAATAAAAACAAAATCTAAGAAACAGTTATAGAAAGGAAAGTCACATTTTATTTTATTTTCATTTATTTATTATTGTTCTCATAATTCACATTTAAAATGACCACAAAATGCATAAAATGTTTGGAGAGCTACTCAAAAACTTGAAAGTCTCAATAATTAATCCTAAATAATGATTTAAAGAACAAATCAGAGAAATAATAATTTCATTAACCATCATGACAATAAATAGATAACATGCCAAAATTTTTGAGATTCAGCCAAAACAGCCCTTAGGAGAAAGCGTTTATCTCTAAACACTTGCATCAACAATAACAAAAAAGTGGTATTCAACTTTAAAAAAAAAACCTAAAAAACAAACAATTTAAAATTCTGAATTATACACCAAATAGAAATCCTGAAAATCAAAAAAGAGATAAATAAAACTGAAAGCCAAAACCAAACTGAATTAAAAAGTAAAATTGAGTTTTCAAAATAGATAAGCAATTAGCTAACTTAATTTAATAAAGAGAAAAAAGAAAGCCAAATTACCAATATGGAAGATGAAAAATGTAAATTCATGATGCATAAATAAAAGAAATTATTAGAAACTTTTGCCCAATTATGTCAATAAACTGACAATATAAACAAAATATATGAATGCTTATAGAATATAAAATGTCCAGATTAACAGAATTATAGAGAGTACATAAATAGCCCAATACAAAAAAGGGGGAAAAAATGAATGCCATAAATGAACTCCCAAAAGAAAAAAAAATGAATTCTATCAAACATTTATAGAGCAATTTCAAAATCTTTGAAAGAATAGTGAAAGATGGGGTTCTATCAAGTTCCTTCTATCACACCAATATTGTTTTGTACATCAACTAGGAAGGTCAAAACAGAGAAATGAAATTATAGACCAATATCCCTAATAAATATTGATGCAAAAATTTCAAATAAAATGTTAACAAGGAGAATTCAGTGATGTATCACAAAGATTTTATAGTATGACAAGGTTGGATATGTGCCAAGAATGCAGGGCTAGTTTAATAACAGAACATAATTAGCCACATTAGTAGCAAAAAAATAAGAATCGTATGATTATAGTAACAAATGCAAAAAAGCTTTTAACAAGATACAAAACGCATTCCTATTAAAAAGATTAGAAAGTATAGAAATAAATAGATCTTCATTTAATATAATAAGTATAATTTAATACAATAAGTATCACCTATCTAAAACCAAGAGTCAGCATTATCTGTGATGGGGATTATACTAGAAACTTTTCCACGAAGATCAGAGGTGAAGCAAGGATGTCCATTATCATCATTACTATTCAATATCATGCTAAAAAATTCTAGCTATAGCAATAAAAAGAAGAAATTGAAAGAATAAGCATAGACAAAGAGGAAAAAACATATCCCTTTTTGAAGATGATGTGATGACTGGCTTTTTTAGAGACCCCAGGAAGTCAATTAAAGTACTAATTTAAACAGTTAACAACTTCAGTAAAATGACAAAATGTAAAGTAAATCTACATGTCATCAGAATTTCTGTAAATCACCAAAATCTTGCAGATAGAAAGAGAAATTCCATTTAAAATAATTACAGATATATGCTAGTTAGGAATCTGGCAAGTAACATATGAGAACCATATAGATAAAACTACAAAACACTGTTCATACAATGTTAATTGATACAGAAATAAATGCTTATCTAAATAATTGAAGAAATGTTCATTTCTCTTGGGTAGGCTGAGTTAGTATAATAAAAATGACAATACTACTTTAATTTATTTACTGTGTCATAGCAAACTTGCAAAGTATTAATTTATGGTGTTATAAAAATAACAAAATTCATCTGGAAGAAGAAAAATTCAAGAATCTCAAGAGAAATAACTTTTCAAAAGTAGAAAGGAAAGGGGCTTAGCAGTACCAGATCTCAGACTATTCTTGAGAGCATTAATCATCAAAACAATCTGGTACTAGTTAAATAGAGATCAATGAAATTGATAATGTGTGCATAAGCCAAAAGATCCACACTACAGAGATAAGAACTCACTATTCACCAAAAGCTGTTGGAAAAACTGCAGAAAGTAGGTAAAGACCTACATCCCATATTATATACCTTCAAATGAGTATATTATTAGGACAAGGAAGAAATTATCTGCAATCTTCAGATGAAGGAAGAGTTCATGATCAAACAAAATAGAGATAGTCACAGAAGTAAAATGGACAATTTAATACATAAATATTAAGTGGTCCTGCATAAACAAAACCATGAGATGAGATTAGAAGAGAATTATGTAAAAGGTGGAAAAATTTTTGCAGGAAATTTCTCTGATATAGGTATCATTTCTAAGATATTAGGGAATAGATTCAAATTTATAGGAGTAAGAGCCATTCCCCAAATGACAAATGATTAAAGGATATGAACAGGCAGTTTCCAAAGGGAGAAATCCCAGTTATCACCAGATATATGTGTGTGTGTGTGTGTATGCATATGTGTGTATGCCAATAAGTAGAGAAATGCAAATTAAATGACTCTGAGGTTCTACTTCACATCCCATAGATTTTCAGAGTTGACGGTGTCCCTCACCCCACGATAAATGCTGAAAGGGCTATAGAAAAAACAGGTATTTTAATACACTAATAGTGGAACTGTGAATTAGTGTAACCATTTTGGAAAACAATTTGGAACTATACGCAAAAAGCTATTAAGCTGTTCATACTCTATAACCCACTAATATAACTACTAAATGTATAGTCCAAATAGAAAAAAGGAGAAATAGGACCCCAAAGTACAAAAATATTTCTTGGACCTCTTTGTCGTGAAAAAATTAGAAACTGAAGGGGCACCCGTAAATTGGGGAATGGCTGAACAAATTATGCCATATTGATGTAATGAAATACTACTGTGCTAAAAGAAATAATGAGGGGACAACATCAAAGAGTCTGGAAAGACATATATGAACTAAAGGGAAATGAAGTGAGCAGGACCCAAACAATTTATACAAAAACAACAGTATTGTAAAGACAAACAACTTTGATTTAGGAGCTCTGATAAACATAGGGACCAACCATGATTCCAGAACACACATGATGAAACATGTTACCCATCTCCTGCCAGAGAAGTAGTGGACTCAAAGTACAGCTGGAAACTTTTTTTGGACACAGCAAATGCCAGCATTTGTTTTGGATGACCATACATGGTTGTAACGGGGTTTTGGTTTTTTTGGTTTCTATAAGGGAATAAAGGAAGTAAAGTAAAGAGAGGACAGACTTTCATTGATTAAAAAAATAAAGCTTAAAATTTAAAAACTAAAAAAAAGATAGGTTTTGCAGAATGATAGTCAATATTTTTTGATCATTGTCCCCTATCTAATGACATCTAATATACACATAGAAAACTATTTTAGGAATCATTTCTTTCTTTCAAAGAAAATGAAACTTTTTTTTTTTTACTGAAAGCTATTATATCTAACAAGATGAATCATCTATAATTTTTTTCCAAACAAATGTGCATACTACCAGGAAAGGCAATATGCAAACAATTTACTCTATTTTCATATCTTGACTATATCTACTTAGAACCTATGACAAACATGCCCCTAGCCATCCTATGCATGGTGTTTGCATGTCTTCTATAGAATTAGCCTCTTTAAAAACAGCCTTCTCATCTGTCTTTTGAGATCAGAATAAATTTAGTTGAGTTAGCATTTATTAGGGAAGGTGACTAGAATAAAGATGCAGACTTGTATTCATTGGTAGACTACCTCTGTTAATGATAATCAACAATTTCCTCACAAATTAAAGCTTTTTGGATCTTTGGGTGGAGGGGCACCATAAGGTTTAGTGCTTTGCCAAGAGTCACACAGTCCTACACAGATGTAGGATTTGAACTTGGATCTTTTTGACTCCTAGACTAGTTCTTTATCCAACACACCACTCTGCCTTATATGTTCCAGACCAGAAAGAGTATGTATTAGGTGCCTACTATATTCCAGACAAGCTGGAGATAAGAACATAAAGAAAAAGGATTCCTATTTCCATTAGCCCTTACACAGAATAGGCATTTAATAAATATTGGTTGACATCTATACTTGTTGATTAGGCATCAATAGGAAATATTGCATCTTTGGGGTCAAAATCACTGTTAGCTCAAGACATTCAGGCTAGATAATCCCATAAATCACTCTTACCAATTACAGACAGCCTAAAATGACAATGATACCAGTCTGCCAAATCCAAGGTTTCACATTAGGATTCCCCTGTTGGTGGCAATCCAGGGACAGTGCCTTCCCCTACAGAGCTAGAGCAAACAGAGACAGCTGGGGCTGTTCCACAATGAGAGACATTGTTAGGTCAGCTCTTTACTAAGTCCTTGATGCTAATGTGATTATGCAAATTCTGCCCTCACCCCTCACAGCTCCAGGATCTCCCTCACAAATGAAGAGGTCATCCTACTTCCTTCTATATGGGCCAGCCAGGCCTGTTTACTAGGAGGTATCACTCTAACACATGAGGAAAATGGACCACAAAAAGTCATTCACTATTGATACTTTACTGCGCCCAGGCATCACTAGATCAAATCTAACCCATTAAAACTCATAAGGTGACCAACTGCCATTTTACAACTTACACATGGCCTCAACTAAAGGCAAAATAGTGGAAAAACACTTTCCTAACACAGAGTTTCCTCATCGCTATTTCAGGTCACACTTAATGCATTGTGGTGAATTCAGTGTTGTCTCATGGAAAACCAGGATTCCATGAACATGACTTATCTACTTTACCCTTCCAGTTTTCTTTCATATTCTTCTTCTGCATGCCTTCTCTAGTCATAAGATCGCATAGGATCAGGGATCAACAGCTGGAAGGGATCTTATAGGATGCTGAGTCCAACCCCTTCTCATTTTCCAGATGAGGAAGTTAAAGAATACAGAGATTAAGAAACTTGCCAAGGTCAAAGAGGTAGAAAATTTCCAAAGCAAGATTCCCCTCAAACTGGTCTGCAGACCATTCCTCATGAAGGATATCCTATGCCTCAATCCCTTGAGCAAGCTGAACTCCCACACCTCCCCCATATCCCTTGAAACCTCCCTCCTCATCTTCATCTCTGGGAGTCCTCAAAGGTTTATTGGAATGAATTTAAATGAAAATTATATTGGAGAATTACATTGGAATTCTCAGTCTTTGTCTGTAGACATTTGTATCCTGTGTAATAGAATCTGGTTACTCTTTGAAGTCTTTAATAGGTTGTAGCAACAATGCAATATTCATAACACCTGCAGTGGCCATGAATTCGCCAGTGCAATTCTGAATCATGAAATACAACAGACTCTCCACATGGAAGACAGAACCAAAACATTTATTCAGACATCAGAAAGCCATATCCATCATAATAACAAAGACATCTATATACAACAACAATGGGGAAGACAACACCATCCCCAAGTCTTCCCCCTGCGAGGCTTCCCACAAACCAGCTCCATTAAACAAAGCACAAGCAGGCTCCCTTAAACAAAATCATAAACAAGCTCTTTCACTCATGCTAACCAGCTCCCTGCTGGCCTGTACCCCTCCTGGGTCTGACTGCTCTCTTGACTAACTTCCTTTCAGCTTTGCTCTAGCTCTGCCTCTTCCTATTCCACCCTTCCTTTTCCACCCATTCAGCAAATTCCTCCCACCATAGACTCCATGTCACTCAGATGTCTACATGACCTAGGTAGGTCACATGGGCCTATTAATGAATGCGAAAAATCTTCTCATTTAAATTACCATTACATGTGGCCCCAAGATCTTTCATATTCATTACATAGGTTGGTGGAACAGCAGAACTTTAACAGGCATAACAGAAGATAAGCATATAAAACAATATCTTAGGCAACTAGTGTGAACAGAACCACAACAATGTAACAGGGATCACACAAAACAAGCACATAAAACAATATCTTAAGGTGGGGCTTGAGCACAAATACCCTATCATTTCCCCCTTGAACAAATGGGACCCAAAATCTTGGGTTAAGGGGCAAAGGTCCCTTCTTCCCGCTATGAGATTAGACATAGAGCTGTCCTTGCTCCAAGAGGTCCCATTCAAGGGGTCAGTTCTTTAGCTGGCATCCAGAGCTTGGTTGACACCAGATCCAGAGATGACACAGCACATCAGATGGGGTAACATCCAGCTTAAGCCATCAGGCATCTGCAAGTGGAGGGTACCAAGTCTGCAGAAAACAAATCTGACAAACAAGGCAAACAGACAAAAAGCTAAAAAGAAACAAGGAGACAATAACCAGAAACAGGGTAGATAAGGTCAGTCATGCTTCTGGAGTCCATAAACCCACAATCACAACCTCATTCACTATTGCTCACTGTTTTCCAACTTGAAGTCCTGAGGTCATCATTCTGGCTAGAGGTACACCCTCTTTAATCTGAGCTGGGACCTAGCCAACCCCCATTCTCCCTGTAGGTGGGATGAACCTGGATACAATGCTTTAGGAGGATCTGTGGGGCAACTTTCACTTCCCTGCTCAGTTGAATATCAAACCTTTTTCTTCGATACATTTTATATAGTTCATTAGTTGGAATGCCATCTATTCTTCCAAAATCTACCTCTGCTCTCAATAGAGCAGTAAACATGCTTAAACATGCTTCTTGTCAATCTATTTTGACTTTGAATCCACTGACTATTTACTCCTCTCTTGAGGAAATTTATTATCCAAGACACCAACGATTCTCCCATTGTCTGGGTGAACTAACTGAAAATATCTGTGACCTCCTGCTGAGCAAAATCGTCAATTACCTCCCCAAACACTGTGGGGCCTCCCTGATTGTGGCAAGTGTTTGGGCCCCAATCAAGCTCAGCCTGTGCAAGGGCTGCATTCAATTTCCCCTTGTTACTTTTTTGCTTCTTTTTGGGAGCTAAACTAACAATAGCTTTTTCTTCTACCACTTGAGACTTTCTAGCTTTCTCTTCTAAAGGAGAATTCGAATGCTGCAGCATAAAAAGCTTGTCATACAAACTAGCCAACTCCCTTTCCATCTGAGCTTTCTCTTCCAACAGCTTGTCTCTGCTTTTACATATAAATCAATAGCTTGTTAACAATGCCCATCCTCTTCTACGTACCCCTGCCATTTCTTTTCCTGGTTCTATTGGTATTCCTTGCAAACATCTTTTTAAGTCTCTGGGTTCTCCCCTCTGTAGCCTTGGTTCTCAGTTTTCACAGAGTGCTGCAGCTTTTTTAGCCCATTCCCTTGCTAGGGAGGAATAAGGTAAATCCTCCCACTGGGAATCCATTTCTTCCTCTAAAACCTTTCTGTCTCCAAATAGAGGTCTGATATCTCACAATCCCATCCTCATCACCATTTTTAGTGTGCCAATCAATATTCACAGTGCCTATGGTGGCCATGAAGCGCAATTCTGAATCACAAAATACAACAAACCCTCCACATGGGAGATAGAACAAAAAACATTTATTCAGTCATCAGAAAGCCAAATCCATCACAATAACAAAGATACCTATACACAGTAACAATGCAGAGGGCAACACCATCCACAAGCCTTCCCCCTGCTAGACTTCCCACAAACCAGCCTCATTAAATAAATCACAAACAGGTCTCCTTAAAATCACAAACAAGCTCTTTCACTCTTGTACTCTGCCTACTTGCCTGCATCCTTCCTAGCCCTGACTGCTCTCTTGACTAACATCTCATTTCTGATCTAGCCCCATCTCTTTCTGTTCTACTCTTCCTGCTCTACCCATTTAGCAAACTCCTTTCACCACAGGCTCCATGTAACTTAGACTTCCATGTGACCCAGGGAAGTCTCATGGGCCTATTAATGAGTGGGAAAGTGGGAAATAATGTATGTATGCTACCTTTCAGCCAAACTAGAATAATCTTTTTCACTTCTACATCCTGAGTTTTCCTGTCTTGGTGACTTTCCTCATGCCTTTCCCTATACCTAAAATATCCTGCTGCCATCCTTCCTTGTCAGTAATGTAGTCATCTTTCAAGAGCTAATAAAATGTTACATACTTTATGAAGCAAAAAAAAAAAAAATCTAGTTTTCCTTGTATCCTGTAAGTCGTTGTGTCTCAAATATGGATTCATCATTTTTTACACTGGATTATGTTGTATATGTGCCTAATTTATCTTTCTTTTTCTCCTTGCACCTAGCATGATACTCTATATAGAGTAGGTACTTTGTCAATATTTGGTTGATAAATCCCTGATAGTCAAAATCATTATTTGTTTTAAATGTTTAGGATTAAACAGAAACAAAGGTCCCCTCCTCCTATGCGGTCACCCAATCATATTCCTGATATATTTTTTGTTTTGTGGTTCAGTCATTTCTTTTGTGTCTGACTCTTCGGGACCTCATTTGGGGTTTTCTTGGCAAAGACAGTGGAGTAGTTGGCTATTTCCTTCTAAAGCTCATTTTATGTATGAAGAAATGAGGCGAATAATTAAGCCACTTGCCCAGGGCCAGCTAGCTACTAAGTGTCTGAGGCCAGATTTCCTTTACATATATCAAACTTGGTTTGTGAATGAAAACACGTTTCCTACTATCCCTGCCCCAAGGTTCTAATGATTCTATGACAACTCTTTTGGTGTTTTTTTTTTAAACTAGGGAACTCAATGTCTTTTTCTCAAGTTACTTAACTCCAGACAGTTCTCACTTTACAAGAATTTTGAAAGAAACATGAATTCGAAAAAGCCCTCCTATGTTGTTCAGTACACTCTCTCTGCTTCTGCCCCTCAGCTAGGTACTGTGGCCTCCCACTCTATCCCTCTCTACACAAAAAACAAAAAGATAAAAAAGTGAAAGTCGAAAAACATCATGAAGAGACCATCATTGCTGTATGGAAGCTCAGCTTGAGAGCTCCAGCACCAAGAGAGGAGACTTTGCCCTGCTTTGCCTACCGGTCCATGTGTCCTTCCCATCTTTGTCTTCCATCTTTCAGTGCTTGAGTATCACATTTCTCTCCCCACCCTAAGTGTCACCCATCTCTCCTGTCTGTGTCTGTGTCTGACTCCCACATATCTGCCTCCTGTGTGTCCTTCGTCTCAGTTTTGGCCAGGTGCCTATGTGGCTTGCCATGAACTTCATGTGTTCCTCCTTTTGCTCTTACTTCTCTGTCCCCAGCCCTACATGTCCTTGAACTCTGTGCTAGTATGGCATCCTTCATGCCTCCCTCCCTCCCTTCCCCACATCTGGGGGCAAATGAGCATTACATTAAAATCACTTTAAATAGAGCTTTGCAGAATAGTTCACTTGTATAAAACAATAATTTTCTCTTATCCTGAGAGCATCTGCCTAAAGTCAATGATCATGATCCCTTTTAAGAGCAAATATGATATAGGATATACCATTAACTGATTAATTGAGATTAGGATATGTATTATTGTAATGGCAATCAAATTAGGATCTTTTGCTGTTTTTGTTTTACTAAATAGTGCCTCTGATTGAATAATGTGATTAAGGAGGATCTTTCCCACCCATTGAAGGGCCTGCCTGCCCATTGTGGGAAGCTTGAATAGGGAAATTGTTTTGAAGCACTGGATCCAAGGCTTATGCCTTCTGGCTCTAAAGAATGTATAAATACTCTGAGCGTGAGGTTTTACTTTGGGGGCTTACTGACTGCAAGTGTTTTTTTGGCCAGGGAGACTCCAGGAAGCCACTAAGAAGCTATTCCCCCTCTTCCTCCCCAGGTAAAACCCAGAAGTTGATGCTTCCCTCTCTGGTAACTGTGTATGTATGTAATGGTCAGACATTTTGGAAGCGACTGTTGACTTGATTTCTCTGTATTTTCTCTGAAATTTTGACTTTGATTTTCTCTGATATCTGTGCTTGATTAAAGTGATTGCTAACCCCTTGAAAGTTGCTTTCCTTTTATGAATGCAGATCTAAGAACCTGTGGTAGCAGGTCCCCTGTGTGTGTTGGGGTGCTTACTGAGACACTGTGTATAAATCTGCTTGAGGTTAACAATCCTGCGTCAAACAGTTAATAGTCTCTACCACCTCTGATTTTTGCCCACCTCATTATCTCAACACTGATTACTTTTTTCTGTTTATTTGATAAGGACCAGATCTTTGTGCAAATGTTGACTGATTGATATCTAGTTCTGAAATTAAATTAGCTTTTGTGTACTCTTCAGTTAACTTGGAGTTATTCTAGTAGATGCTAGTTTTGCCTGATAGCAATTTTGAAATCTGGCCTCAGACACTTAGTAGCTAGCTGGCCCTGGGCAAGTGGCTTAATTATTCACCTCATTTCTTCATACATAAAATGAGCTTTAGAAGGAAATAGCCAACTACTCCACTGTCTTTGCCAAGAAAACCCCAAATGAGGTCCCGAAGAGTCAGACACAAAAGAAATGACTGAACCACAAAACAAAAAATATATCAGGAATATGATTGGGTGACCGCATAGGAGGAGGGGACCTTTGTTTCTGTTTAATCCTAAACATTTAAAACAAATAATGATTTTGACTATCAGGGATTTATCAACCAAATATTGACAAAGTACCTACTCTATATAGAGTATCATGCTAGGTGCAAGGAGAAAAAGAAAGATAAATTAGGCACATATACAACATAATCCAGTGTAAAAAATGATGAATCCATATTTGAGACACAACGACTTACAGGGTACAAGGAAAACTAGATTTTTTTTTTTTGCTTCATAAAGTATGTAACATTTTATTAGCTCTTGAAAGATGACTACATTACTGACAAGGAAGGATGGCAGCAGGGTATTTTAGGTATAGGGAAAGGCATGAGGAAAGTCACCAAGACAGGAAAACTCAGGATGTAGAAGTGAAAAAGATTATTCTAGTTTGGCTGAAAAGTAGCATACATTATATTTTGGCATAAGGATGGAAAGATAAGGTGATTCCCAGTTGTGAAGGAGATTGAATGCCAAGCAAAAGAGTGTAGACTTTATTTGAACTATGTGTAAGCCTTATGAATACTAAAGGGAGGATCTTCTGTGTTAACATCTAAAAAGGTAATTTAAAAGGAAAGTTAAAAAACAGCAGTAACAATTGTAAGCTAAACTGATATTTTTCTAGAGGAAAACTAAATGTCAAAATTAATGTTTAAATCAGAATCATAAATCACTATATGAATCTAACACAAATCTAATGCCATGGTATTTATATCTCTACTAATATTTGAAGTATTCTAAACATGTAACCAAGCAGTAAGCATTTATTAAGTATTTGCTATGTGTAAGGCACTATGCTAGGTACCTGGTACACGAAGATGGAAATAAAATAGTTCTTATACCCAAGGAGTTTATAGTCTATTGAGGGAAACAATAAATGTATACACACACACATAGACATACACACATATGTATACACAAGATAATTCAGGTAAGACATAGGCCTTAGCAACTGGAAGGATCAAGAAAGGTCTCATGTAGAAGGCTGGTCTGGGTTCAAATCATTTTTAAAATCATTTTTCCATCTCTATGATATTGGACAAATAAATCACTTTCTCATATTGTACCTCTGGTTCTTCATCACTTGCAATTTTTAAAAAAATTAGAACATAAGATTTCTAAGTCCACAGATCCAGAGCTGTAAGGAACCTCAGAGGTTATTTAGGTGAACTGCATCATTTTATAGGTGAGGACACTGGGGTCCAGGGAAGATAGATGACTTTGCTAAAGTGTACAAGTAGTGTCAGGGAATAGAATTTGAACTTAGATCCTTTGCCTCAGACAGAGCTCTTCAGGGTAGGGGGAGAGAAGGGAGAGGTCAGAGCAGAATAGAGTGCTAACTCAGTAGAAAATCTAAAAACCCTAAGAGAAGATTTGGACTAGGCTAAGAGGATGTGGGACTGGGGGTGGGGGTAGGAAAATGGAATCCAAGGAAATGGGGAAAGAGGCGTGAGAATAAGTTGTTGTTTTTAAGTCTTTTGTGTTTTCCTACAGTTCAAAACCAACTCAGTTTAAAAAAAAAAAGGATCCAGACTCTGGTCATTTGCATGTGGTTTTACATAACCTTTCACATCAAATTCAGGGAGACCTATTTTCATGTATATGGAATAAAATGAACGTATTAGTGTAACGTACTACAATTGTTGTCTAAATTAATGTTCAGGACGTTCCAGAAACATAAAACATATTTTCAAATCAGTCAAATTAATCACATTCCACATTAGGAGAGAAGCAAAGGCTGATGCACAATATGGGGAAACCACAATGTAAGATCGTCATTCTTTCCACTCTAACACCATCCCAATAGTCACATAAGTTTATAGATACACCCAGAGCCGGGAGGAAGTTTAGACATCATCTAATGCATCCCAATCATTTTTTACAGATGTGGAACCTGAGCCTCAAGAGGAATTTAGTGGTTTACCCAGTCATGTTCCTAGTAATCCTTGGAGGTAGAATTTGAACCAAGGTCTTCTGACTCCAGCATCAATTTTTTTTCCCCTATTGCACTATACTGCCTCCCATCCTCAGGATCTACATGAAAAGCTCCAAACACAGATACTTTAAAGTCAAGAATATCAGCATGTGAACTTTCAAAGGTGCTAAGGACCTTTGAGAAAAAGGTTATTTGCTTTTGCTAAAGGAAGGCTTGGAGCACCCTTGATTTTTCCCTTCACTTATAGAGAATAATAAGACTTTCAATTTTCCAAAGCTTTCTTTGCATTATCTCATGTGAGTCTCACAACAAGGTAGGTCCTTATGCTGCAGCTGGGGAAACTGAGAATCAGAGAGGTAAAAAGTCTTCCCCAGGGTCCCACAGAGTCAGGATTTGAACGTGAATATTACTTACTGGAGGTCCAGAATTCCACAATAAACTGTTTCTCAGAATGTCAATTTCAATTTGCAGCTCCTAGAACTTTGACCTTTTCTTGCTTTGAAGAGTCCTAGGAAGGTGGCATTCTAAATACTTAACATTACAAAAACATTTCCACAGACTGAAGGGATTTATTTTTAGAGCCTTTTCCAATATATAGCATTGCATGTATCAGAAGCTTAAAAAACAGTTGTCAAATGAATTTATTTTCTTTAATGTTACCATTCAACTTAAAGATTTCAAACTTCCATCATTTGTTTTTTGGCAGTGTTTAGTGAGATGAAAATGTCATTAAGCAAAGATAATTAAGTGAATAGCAATGAAAATTTCAGGATTAAGAGATGGCATGTGATGCAGGTGAGGAAATGTTTTCAAAATACTCTACATACAGAAATATAATTTTGTATCTTGTTGACGAGACCCTTTTACCTAATTGTGTGTATAGGGGTTAAGATAATTCATAAATTCTATATTATATTGACACAGCAAAGTTTTGTTCCCTGTTCCAGTTGGCTGTGCTTACCAGGTTCATTTAATGGCAAAATATCCTTTCCTAAGAAACAAATCAAATTTTCTTGAAAACAATGTAGAACAGCAAACATACCTATTTTCTTGCGTAAGTGTTTGTACTACATAAGACCTAGAAAACATTACAAAATAGTTTTTATAATTAATTATAGAAAGCTTCATGTTGCTTCAAAATTTTGCTAATTATTTTCTGCTACTTCTCCTTACTTTCCTTTCCTCAGAGCACAGATTTAGAAGAGGAAAGGACATTTGAGGTCACAGAATTCAACCCCTTTATTTTTCACATGTATAAACTGACACCCAAAAATGTTATGTTACTGGCCCAGGGAAGAACAGATAGTAAGTATCTGAGATGACATATTATCCTAGGCTTCAGGTTCATAGTTCTAGAGTCATCAGGGGTATCAAAGACCATCTAGTCTAAAATCTCTCATTTTGCAGATGAGGAAAATGAGGTCAATGGAAGTTAAGGGACTTGGCCAAGCTCACACAAGCAACCTTCAGATATGCGATTTAAACCCTCATTTTTGCCTTAAGAGATTTTATTTTTTCCACTACACCACAGTACATTTCCATTTACCTTTTCCTACAAGGAAAAAAACCACTTACGCACTAAAGTCTTCAGTGACTTTGCCAAACAGGCTGGGTTGCCAGAACTAGACCTGTGTCACCCTCAGTTTTAGCCTCCCAGTGTTGGGTTGCTTGCATCTATCAAAATCTACAAACCTCATATCAATGTGAAAAAGGATTTTTATTTTTATCTTCTCCCTTTCTTTCTTTCTTTCTTTCTTTCTTTCTTTCTTTCTTTCTTTCTTTCTTTCTTTCTTTCTTTCTTTCTTTCTTTTTTAAGGAAAAGGAGGAAAGATGCTTTATTTAAAGGTTTCAATAGCCAGGCAGCAGGGACAGTTTTGTAACTAAAGTAGGAGACAGGAAATAGAAATCCTTTCAACCAGCTGCACCATGAACTGAGATATAAAGGAAACAGGTACTTGTATCTGTTTGACAGTGAAGGAGGCAAACCCAGGTATCACTGAGAGCCTGACATTCCTACTACCCCAAACTGTCAACTCCAAAGCCCTGTTCTTCCCTTGATCTCACGCCAGAGTGGTGGTTGCTCATGTTGTTAGAAGGTTTTTGTTGGATGCCAGGCTGACAAGCAATGCAGTCTGAAATTGACAATGGAACAATAGAAAAATTCCCACATGTTATTTTTAATCATTAAAAAAGGAAGGCTGTTTGCTGGTGCCTGGAGTGAGAAGTTTCAGCAGGTGAGTCATTCTCTCTTATTCCCTCATCATCCATCTACAGAATCTAAACCTTGCTAGGAGAAAGACAGACAAACAAAGACAGAGAGACATACACTAAGAGAAACAGACAGAGAAGAGAGACAAAAAGAGAACGAGGAAGAAGAAAGAGAAAGAGAGAGAGAAGAAGGAGAAGAAGAAGAAGAAGATAGAGACATGCCCTATCAAAGAAGAGAGAAGAGAACTGGAACGTGGATGCATGGAAACAAAAAAAAGTATAATGGGGGTGGTTTGTATTATCAGATTACAGCTTAATATGGCAACATATAAAATCAGTCAATCTATCAACAAGAATTTATTAAGCACCTACCATGTACCAGGCAAGAAGCAGCATGTTGTAGTGGATAATGAGACTATCTTCTAACTAAGAAGACGGATTCAACTCATACCTCTTTCCTATAGTAGCTGTGTGACCCTGGGCAAACCACTTAAACCTTTGGTGCTCCAGGCAACTCTCAAAGTTGCGTTGAAGATGGGTCCATTCATTACGAGATGATGTTTCCCTGTTTGAGAGTTTCTTGCGCCAGTGAAATCATAGGTTGAGTCCCTATGCCTAATTATTGGGAAATACAAAGGTAAAAATTAAATAGTTGTTACTATCAGAAAGCTTCTATTAGAAAAGACAAGGCATATATTTTCAAAGTAGACATTATCGAGGGCCACTCCTTATAAAATAATATATTCTTTGTTAATCAGCTAGTTGTTTATCACTCAAGATATTTCAATTCCCATCTCTACGCCTTTGAATTTATTGTTCCCCTATCATTGAATTGCTCCCCATATCTTATTAGAATCCCTAGTTACCTTCAATCTCAGCTCAAAGCACCACTTACTTTGAAGATGTATGCCTGGTTGGTTTAGATTACATGGATTATTACATTTCTGTATATCATCAATGACAATTATATTATATCCTGATATAGTGGATGACTAGACAATGAGGGCTTAGTCCTATGAGCATGTTTGGGGACCCAAGCAGATATTTAGTGAACCTGCATCTGGAAGTTCCTGATGATATGGAATATAAGAACTTGGCTCTTCACTTCAGAACCTGCAGATATTTTATAACTATTTCCTATCTTTTTAATGTGTGGTAAAGAAAAAGGTTTTAAGCGGCAGCTGAGCTGTAACTGAGAGTATATACAAAAGACATTAACTGGCCAAATCTCCTACATCTTCCTAATGGTGGTGAAAACATTCTATGACAGAGGTAATACCAGTGGTCTATTTTCACCACTAGCACCAAAATATGGCCCACACACAGCCCAGATTTGCTCCATTTTCATTTTAACTTTTCTTTCCTGCTCATGCTTGGAATATTAGAGATAACTCTGACTTTGTGAATTTTGAAAGTTCAGGAGAGTCACCAGAGGCACAGGAATTGGAATCTACACCAGACTTTGCTATGAATCCAGTCCATTGAGGCAGAAATGAAGGCCCAAGGAGGGATTCATCAGTGAATCATTCCTGCAGCCAAAGATACTACTTCTTGCAAGCAGGAGAGTGATTCTTCTATTGACTGAGTCATACTCAAAAGTGAACTTGGTGTGGTAAATGCCTTGTAGGAACTCTTTAAGTTGGACCTATTCAGCCCAGGGACCAATGTGGTAAAGAAATGAGTGTGCCCTCAGTTTGGGTGTCTATTTTTTGTACTTCTCTTTTTGCTATATCCACTCAGTAAATATCCCTTTTTAAAAGCTAATTAATGTTAATTTATTATGAATTTTAAGGAGATAACCTAGCTAAGTTGATAGGGAGGCACTAATCACTGTGTCAGGCAATGAAAAAAGATGTTAACTGGCATTGTTGATTAATATAGGTGGAAACACACCAGAGTAGGAGTTTGAGCCAATAGCATAGGAGAAGTACTCCACTAACCCTTCAGAACTCTGAGAGAGAGATGCTATCTGTACTCTGACTTTCCAGTCTGCTAGTATGTGTGAGGATTAGGGAGATTTAGGTTCAGAACAATGGAACACCATATGTGAATGGGCAAAGAAGATATTACTCAGGTCTGGAGTATCTGCTTAGAACCTTTATATACATTAAAGAAACTCTAAGAATCTAAAATTTTCTCACTATGCCTGCTCCAACCAGAATATGTGGCCAGCTTCAGCTTGCTTAACCCTTTGAAGAATTATTAATTAGAGTAAGTTCTTAAACATATATTAAATAATATATGGAAAGTAGTTTACAGACTTTAAAATGATATATAAATATCAGCACATACACCCATCCCCCACACTCAATTCTGGAAGTCAGAAATAGAACCAAAGATTAGAAACTTTAGGGAAGATAATTTTGACTTAATAAAAGAAGATGTAATCAGACTTGTCTCAAAATGCAAAGCACTGGCTCAGGGGGAATGAACTACTTATCACAAAAGGTCATAGTGGGAGAGTGGGAAGGGATCTTAGAGATCAACCCCTTCATTTTACAGATAGGAAACTGAGATCCAAAGAGGTTAAGTGATTCAACACTTTCCCTCCTGTACTACATATTCAAGCAAAAACTGAAGGCCCCTTCAGGGAGATGTTTTTAAGAGTGATTAGGTATAGGTACAGTTAAGAGTTGATGAATCTGTATCAGGGGATAGCTGTCATATTAATGATGACATACTCTCATTTAATATTAGGAAAACTATAAGCATAAATGACTATGTTAATAAGAAAAACAAAAATGTGATTATATCAATAAATGCAGAAAAAGGTTTGAGAAAATACAATATTCAATTCTTTTAAAAATACTAGAAAGCATAGGAATAAATGGAGCCTTTCCTTAAAATGATAAGTAGGGTCTATCTAAAACCAAGAGCAAGCATTATTTGTAATGAAAAAAAGCTAAAAATGTTCCCAATAAGATCAGGAGTAAAGTAAGGATGCTTATTATCACCATTATTATTCAATAATGTATTAGAAATGCTAGCTCCAGCAATAAGACCAGAAAAAGAAGTTGAAGGAATAAAAACAGGCAATGAAAAAACAAAATTCTCTCTTTACAAATGATGCATGTATACGGAGAGAACCCTAGTAATCAACTAAAAAGATCTAGTTGAAACAATTAACAACTTCAGCAAAGTTTCAGGATTTAAAATAAACCTATATAAGTCATACATGTATTACCCACAGAATCCAGCAGAGATAGAAAGAAAAATTCCATTTAATATAACTGTAGATATTATAAAATATTTAGGAGCCTACCTGCCAAGACAAATTCAGGGACTATATCAAAATAACTACAAAACACTTTTCATACAAATACAGATCTCAACAAATGGAGAATATTAAATGATCATGGGTAGACCAATAAGAAAAAAAATGACAATTCTGCCTAAGTTAATTTACTTATTCAGTATGATACCAATCAAACCACTAAAGAATTATTATATAGAGTTAGACAAATTAATAACCAAATTCATCTGAAAGAACAGAAGATGAAAAATATCAGAGGAATTGATTTTTACAGAAGGTGACAGAAGGATGCCTAGTAGTACCAGATATCAAATTATATTACAAAGAAGTACTGAAAATACTGTCTGGTATATAAGAAATAGAGTGAAGGATTAGTGTAATATCATAAATGTAATAAATGACCATAGTAGTCTACTATTTGATAAACCCCAAAACCCAATCTTTTGGGGCAAGAGCTCACCATTTGACAAAAACTGCTGGGAAAACTAGAAAGTAGTTTGGCAGAAACCAGGCATAGACCAACATCCCATGTGGTCCAACAAAATAAAGACAAAATGAGTAAATTGTTTATTTTTTTTTGTTTTGTTTTGTTTTTTTTCATTTATTTATTTATTTTTAGTTTTCCACAAGATTTTTGAGTTCCAAATTTTCTCCCCATCTCTCACCTCCTCCACCCCAAGACCCCATGCATTCTGATTACCCCTTCCCACAATCTGCCCTCCTTCTTTCATACCCTTTTCTTCCCTTATCCCCATCTTCTCTCTTTTCTTGTAGGGCAAGATAAATTTTTATACCTCATTACCTGTATTTCTTATTTCCCAGTTGCATGCAAAAACAATTCTCAACATTCATTCCTAAAACTTTGAGTTCCAACTTTTTTTCCTTCTTTCCTCCCCACCCATCCTCACTGAGAGGGTAAGATATTCAATATAGGCTATTCATGTGTAGCTGGAAAGACTTTCAAAATAGTCATGTTGTGGTAGACTAACTATATGTCCCTCCATCCCATCCTGCCACCCATTTATTCTATTCTCTCTTTTGACTTCATCCCTCCCCAAAAGTGTTTACTTCTAATTACTCCCTCCTCCCATTTTCCCTCCCTTCTATCATTTCCCCACATTCTACTTATCTCTTTCTCCCCTACTTTCCTGTAGTGTAAGACAGATTTTCATACCAAATTGAGTGTGCATTTTATTCTCTTGAGTCAAATATGATCAGAGCAAGCTTCCCTTTTTCCCTCTAAGCTCCCCCTTTTCCCCCTTCCATTGAAAAAGCTTTTTCTTGTCTCTTTTGTGAGAGATAATTTGCCCCATTCCATTTCTCCCTTTCTTCTCTCAATATATTCCTCTCTTACCCCTTAATTTTGATTTTCTAGATATTACCCCTTTCTATTCAACTCACCCTGTACCCTCTGTCTATATGTATATATTCCCTCCAACTACCCAAATACTGAGAAAAGTCTTGTTACAAATATCATCTTTCCGTGTAGGAATGTAAACAGTTCAACATTGGTAAGTCCCTTATGATTTCTCTTTTCTGTTTACTTTTTCATGTTTTCTTGATTCTTGTGTTTGAAAGTCAGATTTTCTGTTCAGCTCTGGTCTTTTCATCCAGAATGTTTGAAAGTCCTCTATTTCATTGAATTACTATTTTTTCCCCCTGAAGTAGTATACTCAGTTTTTCTGGGTAGGTGATTCTTGGTTTTAATCCTACTTCTTTTGACTTCTGGGATATCATAGTCCAAGCCTTTTGATCCCTTAATGTAGAAGCTGCTAGATCTTGTGTTATCCTGATTGCATTTCTACAATACATGAATTGTTTATTTCTGGCTGCTTGCTATATTTTCTCCTTGACCTGGGAACTCTGGAATTTGGCTACAATATTACTAGTTTCTCTTTTCAGATCTCTTTCAGGAGGTGATAAGTGAATTCTTTCCATTTCTATTTTATCCTCTGGTTCTAGAATATCAGGGCATTTTCCCTGATAATTTCTTGGAAGATGATGTTTAGGCTCTTTTTTTTTTTATCATGATTTTCAGGTAGACCAATAATTTTTAAATTATCTCCCCTGGATTGATTTTCTAGGTCAGTTGTTTTTCCAATGAGATATTTCACATTGTCTTCTATTTATTTCATCCTTTTGGTTTTGTTTTGTAATTTCTTGGTTTCTCATAAAGTCATTAGCTTCCATCTGCTCTGTTCTAATTTTTAAAGGACTATTTTCTTCAGTGAGCTTTTGAACTTCCTTTTCCATTTGATTAATTCTGCTTTTTAAAGCATTTTTCTCCTCATTGGCTTTTTGGATCTCTTTTGCCAATTGGGTTAGTCTATTTTTAAAGTTGTTATTTTCTTCAGCAATTTTACTTTTCATGTTTTTCTTGCATCACTCTCATTTCTCTTCCCAATTTTTCCTCCACTCTTACTTAATTTTCAAAATCCTTTTTGAGCTCTTCCATGGCCTGAGACCATTGCATATTTATTTTGGAGGTTTTGGATGTAGAAGCCTTGACTTTTATGTCTTCCTCTGATGGTATGCATTGTTCTTCCTCATCTGAAAGGATGGAAGAATATACCTGTTCACGAAGAAAGTAACCTTCTATAGTCTGATTTTTTCCCCTTTTTTGGGCATTTTCTCAGCCTGTTACTTGGCTTTTGAGTCCTTTGTCAGGTAGAGGGTATACTCTAGGGACCTCTAAGTTCTCAGTTCCTCCAAGGTGGCATAATCAAGAGAGAGGTTTTTACTCCTTTCCTGGCCTGTGCTCTGGTCTGGGAGCTACCGCAAGCTTTTCTGCCCCAGATCTGCAAGTAGAATTGCCTCTCCACAACTGCCTCCAACAGTTCCACCATGCCAGTGCTCCTCCAGAATCAACACTCAGGGCTGAGATCCAGATCAGCAGCTCAATTCCCCCAGCGTCTTTTGGCCAAGGTCTCCGAAAATGAATGATATGCCATAGTGACTGGCGCCACTGTGGGGCCACTGGGGCCAGACCATGTTCCCTTCTCACCCAGGTGAAAGTGCTTTCTCACTGACCTTTGAAGCTACCTTTGGCTTTTGTGGATCGAGTAACCTGGGAACAGCAGCTGCTGCCTGGGATTCTGGGCCCTCAGGCCTGCTCTGGTCCTGTCCCTGAAAGGTGGTGTGGCCAAGGCTGGACTGCATTTCAAGGGCTGTGCTGGGCTCTGCTTGGAGCCCAGTGCAGTAGACCTTTCCTGTTGGCCTCCCAGGCTGTCTTGCCCTGGAAATCTCTTTCATTCTGTCATTTTGTGGCTTCTGTTTTGTTTTTGTATTTCTACAATACTTGAATTGTTTCTTTCTGGCTGCTTGCTATATTTTCTCCTTGAGCTGGAACTCTGGAATTTGGCTACAATATTTCTAGAAGTTTTTACTTTCAGATCTCATTTGTTTAGGGTCATTTTTTACAGATATTTTATGGGATATGAGGGGAGAGTTAGAGTAGGTGTGTCTTTCTGGGTAAATTGTTTAGAGATAAAGTGATATCATAAGTAAATTAAGAGAGCATGCAAAAATTTATCTGTCAGATCTATGGACAAAAGAAGAGTTTATGACCAAAAAAGAGATAGAAAGGATCATAGAAAGTAAGATTTGTAATTTTGATTATATTTAATTTAGAAAGATTTACACAAACAAAACTAATGCAGGCAAAATAAGAAGAAAAACAGGGAACTGCGGGGAAAATTTACAGCAAGTCTTTCTGATAAAGGCCTCATTTTTCAAATATATAGGGAACTGAGCCAAGTTTATATAATAAGAGATACACCCCAATTGATAAATTGTCAAAGGTTGGAAACAGACTTTTTTCAAAAAAAAATCAAAGCTATCAATAGTTGTGTGAAAAAATATTCTAAACCACTATTGATTAGAGAAATGAAAATTAAAACAGCTCTGAGGTACTACCTCACACATATCAGATTGACTAACATGACAGAGGAGATGTGGAAAAAGAAGGACACTAATGCATAGTATTATGAACTGGTCCAGCCATGCTAGAGAACACTTTGGAACTATGCCCAAAGAGTAATGAAACTATGCTTACTTTTTACTCAGAATAGCAATATTAGGTCTACGCCTCACAGACAAGGGAAGGCTTATTTGTGCAAAAATATAGATAGCAGCTCTTTTTATGGTAGCAAAGAAATGGAAATTGAGAGGATGCCCCTCATTTGAGGAATGGCAGAATAAGCTGTGATTGTGATGGAATACCATTGTGCTAAAAGAGGTGAACCTGGAAGACTTACATGAACTGATGCAAAGTGAAGTGAGAAGAACCAAGAGAACATTGTACACAGTAACAGTAATACTGTAACAATAATCAACTATGAAAGACAGCTATTCTGACAAAGACAATGATCCACGACTGTTCCAGAGGACCCATAATGATAAATGCTTTCCACCTCCAGAGAAAGAATTGATGAACTCTGAGTGCAGATTAAAGCATACTTTCTTAACTTCCTTTGTATTTCTTGTGTTTTTGCAACACAGCTAATATAGAAATATGTTTTACATGATTTTACATACATAATTGATATGATGTTGCTTGCTTTCTTAAGGAGAGGGGGAGGAGTGGGAGGAAAGGATTTGAAACTTAATTTTTAAAAAATTAATGTTAAAAATAATAAGTAATCAATCTTTTAAAAAATGATGACATACTGTCCTGCAGAATTAGATTGCATTGATTTTGAAATGGCATGTACAACTACCTTGAACATGTTGGCAAATAATGACTGGGCTACTTTTCTAGGTAATTTAACTTTTTTAGAGTATATAGGAGAAAGTAAATGTAATCTGTTCTCCTACATGTTCATGGATTCCTAAAAATAAAGGTGAAAAGTCTGAGTGACAGTTTGTGAAAACCTCTGCAGCACATTATTTTTGGATTTCAGTTATAAACTATGAGCATCCATAATTCCCTGGTTTTTCCACCTTGGCTCATTTTGTAATATTGTCATCACTCTTTTATCTCTGCTTATTAGGTTTAAGTCCTTTGCTTTGAAATAACCTCCAGGTACAAGTACAAATAAAACTCATGGAAAAAAATAAAATGAAACAATACTGTGTTTTATTCCAAAATACATTAGTGATATGGTGGAGTTTTTAACTCTTCCATGTCCCATACATAAATAGATCACATGACATCAGTCACCTAGTAGTAATAGCAGTAGTAGTAGCAGCAGCAGAGGCAGTAGTAGCAGTGCCAGCAGTACCAGTAGCAATAGTAGCAGAAGCAGTAGCAGGACCAGCAGGACCACCAGCAGCAGCTGTAGTAGCAGTAACAGCAGCAGCAGCAGTAACAGCAGCAGCAGCAGCAGCAGCAGCAGTGGTAGCAGCAGCAGCAGTAGTAGCAACTGTGGTAGTAGCAACAGAAGTAGCAGCAGTACTAGCAGTAGTAGCTGCAGCAGCAGTAGCCATGGTAGCAGTACCAGCAGCGGTACCAGTAGTAGTAGCTGCAGCAGTAGCAGTAATAGTAGCCCGCTCCCCCCAATCCTACCTCACCTATCCAATCAGATGCTCCTAGTGCCTTCCTTCTCTGAAATACCTTGTTTTCATTTTTTATATATTCTGTTTTTATTTGTGTACATATTGCCTCCAGAATATGAATATAAATTCCTTGAGAGCAGAAACTGTTTTATTTTGGCATCCTCAGTTCTTAACACAGTGTCTGGGACATAGAAGGTACTTAATAAATGTTTATTGGTTAACTGATTAGAATAAGGAGAGATCTCAGTTTGCATCTTGCCCCTTACTGACTTTGGCAAATTACTGGCTTTTGAATGGCAAAGTCATCATTTCTCTGAGCCTCATTTTTTTCATCTATAAAAGGGAATGGAAGGAGAAGGGAAGGGAATCCGCATTTATATAGTGTCTGCTATGTGCCAAGCATGGTGCTGAGAGCTGCACAAATATCATCTCATTTGATCCTGACAACAACTCTACAAGGTAAAGGGATGGTAATAATCATAGTCACCCATATCACAACATTCCTGTGAGTTGAATATAACCTAAGACTGAGCTCAAGATCCCAAGAAACAACAACACCTCTCAAACAACAAGCCCTGCTTTCAAGCTGGCCCCCTGAAAGCATCATTGAGAGGAGCAACTCTTATGAAGAAGGGACCCATCATCCCCACTACCACCAATACCATCAACCAACTCCTACTAAAAGGCAGGTAAGCCCCAAACATACTACAACATACTACAAACACCTGCTCTGCTTCTAACTCTACCCCACCAAGCCATGTCTGTTGACTCTGTTGACTCTGTCCAGTAACTTTCACTACAGGTGCTATAAGCCCCTACCTCCTCAGAGGTCACAGCTACTGAAAACCTAGAAAAGAAAGTGCTCACCACCACAATCCATCAGGTGCTATCACTGGCTGTCAAATGGTTCAGCAGCAGAAGTGGACATCAGTGGAAGTGACATTAATGAAGATGCACTACTGTCTTATCTCTACAACTGGAAGACCACTGGGACTTTCCCATATTCCTGGAAGCTCAACATTCCCCTATGTATTCTCTCCTGCGTTATGAAAGAAAATATAAGATCCTTAACAGCTGGGGCTACCTCACTTTTCTATTTGTATTGAACACAGTGCTTGGCATACAGTATGCATTTCATCCATCCCTTTTCATTCATTTTTTTAAATCTATTCAATAGGATCACAGATAAAAATATGGATATCAATATAGATACACATGTATAATGCTTTAAAGTATAGTCAACTATTGGTATTATTCAGTAAAATAATTAACATGTATACAGCATCTTAAGCTTTGCAAAATACCATCTTTAAAATACCCTGGAGTACATCTGCCTTTCGTAGTGACAGAGTACTGCTATCTATTAGGAACAAACATTGGAATTCCCCAATGTCTCTTATCTATAGCTATTGGTTAAATAGCTGAATTAGGGTCATTCCTTAAGATCTGAGTATAGTAATTGCCCCTGGATGGCTGGTTATGTACTTAATATATCCATGTAAATTACCATGTTATCTTTTATGGAAGGCATTATGGCGTGACAGAAAAATACATGAGGAATACATGAGTTCAAGTGCTACTTCTGATAAGGGACCAGACACTCAGGTCTTTACTAGAACTAAACTGCCAAGCATTCAAACTCTGCTTCAGAGAGCACAACTCTGATGGGCTGGTCATGTTGTTCAAATGTAAAATGTACACTTGCCAAAAAGACTATTTTGTAGAGAACTTATATAGGGCAGGCGATCACATGGTGGTCAGAAGAAGTGATACAAGGACACTCTCAAAGTCTGTCTCAAGAATTTTGGATTTGATTGTGCAACATGGGAGACATTGGCACAGGACTGCTCAGCATGGCATGCCCAGATCAAAAAGGGTGCTGTCCTCTGTGAGCAAAGCAGAATTGAAACAGCTCAAAGCAAAAGCAGGATGCACAAAGTTAGAGAATCCACCCCAAATGTTCACAAGGATTATTTGTGCCTGACCTGTGGTAGAGCATTTTGAATTCATATTGGTCTGATCAGTCACAGTCAGGCACATTAAAACTTGACTCTAGTATAGTGATATCATTTTGATCCTTTTCAGAAATGCAGGACCACAAACAAGCCTCTAGGCAGCTCTCTATGACTATACTTTGCAGAGGAGGTACAGATGCCCACTAATACACCCCTGGAGTTCCAAATCAGTCAATAGAGCATTGATTAAGAGCTTGTTGCCTAAACCAACTAAATCCATGAACCTGTTTTATATTGCCCCCTCCCCTCACTCCATTACCCAGACTCACCTCCCTGAGTTCAAATCTGGCCTCAGATACTTACTTACTATCTGTGTGGCCCTGGGCAAGTCACTTAACCCTGTTTGTTTCAGTTTCCTCATCTGTAGATTGAGCAAGAAAAAGAAATGGAAGATCAGATCAGTATCTCTGCTAAGAAAACCCACCAAAGGGATCACAAAGAGTTAGACATGAATCAAACACTTGAACAACAATAACCAAAGAGACAGCAAAATATGACATGCTATATATGTGGATATTTTTAAATTAACAAAATATTCTGTATCTTCATTATGGCATTACATTCATGAAGGCCTTTCCTATCTGTACTCCTACCCCTTGGGCTTTCACTGTTAATGGACCATCGGGTATAAGCTCCGAGCTTCTGGAGTTCATTTTCACTAGCGTCAGACACAGCAGGCAGATGAGTCAGAGGAAGGACCAACACTCAGACTTATGCTGTGCAGGGAAAGGATGGTCAGGTCCCTGGGCCCCAGAGCCTGCCCTCAAAACTACTGAGGATCTGAAAGTTGGCTTCAAAGGAGGGAGCGGAACAGAAGCAAAAACTGCACCCAGTTTCACAATGACTTGTGTCATCTGAACCAAGGCATTGCCCATCTGTCAGCCTGCCCACTGAGAGGGAAACTTACTCAGGAGGCAGGCATCCACTCTGCTTCTCAGAGAGATGCCCAACATCCTCCTCACTTGACCCAACCCCCACCCAGGTTTATGTTTGTCAGCTCTGCCTTCCCAGTGTGCAGTGACAAAGAGGCATGTACCAGGGAGAACAAATAGAGAAGTGACAGAATCCTGTCCCTCCTTTCCTTGAAATGGAAAGCTTAGCTGCTAAAGCAATAGCCCCAAGGGAACATGTGGGAAGTCTTCTGTTTAGAGTTAGGTTTGTGAAAGGCATTAGCATAATGGGAACTAAACTTTCAGAAATGGTCAAGAGTGCAGGAGGGTACCTGGGCTCTCCGGATGTGCAAAGGGATGAGGTGTGAGTATAGTGGGTAAATGTGGGTAAATAGCTCCTCACTGGGGGCCAAGGAGAGGCAGGGGAGTCTGGCTCTTCTCAGATGTCCCAGAAGAAGAACAAAGAACCTTGATGGAAAAACAAAAACCGTGATTAAGGGAGAAGAAAGAGGAAAAAAGTTTGTCTGAGGTGTGACTTCATGTGACTGATGCAATGTGTTGCCTCAGTGACAGCAATAGCCCCTGAATTTGAGAAACCTGTGAGACTGAGGGAAAGGGCCAGCTGCATCATGAGGGAGGGGAGGTCCTAAGCACTTTAATTGATTATTGGTCAATAATTCTGTTCTACATTCGTTTTGGTCATGCCCAACTCTTCATGACCCCATTTAGGGTTTTCTTGGCCAAGGTACAAGAGTGGTTTGCCATTTCCTTCTCCAGCTCATTTTACAGATGACAAACCTGAGATAAACAGGGATTAACTGACTTGCCCAGGGTCACACAGATAGTGTCTGGGACCAGATTTGAACTCAGAAAGATGAATTGTCGTAACTCCAGGCCTGGAAGCTTTCACATTTTTGTATGTACTTTATACTTGTATATATATATATATATATATATATATATATATATATATATATATTTGTATATATACTTTATATTTGTATGTACTTTACTTTTGTTTTATTACCTTTGAGCCTCAGAGTAGTGGAGGCAGAAAAACATTCTAGGAGATAGTGTGGTGCACAGGAAAGTGCACTGGTTCTGAGACAGAGGACAGGGGTATGAATCCTGGCTAAACTTACTACCCATATGACCTTGGGCAAGTCACATTACCTGTAGCTTCACTTTCTTCCTCTATAAAAAGATAATTTGGAGTAGATGATCAGTGAGGGCCCTTCTCACCCTCAATTCTCACACTGTCTTAGAAGCACCAAAAACCCAAGTACTCCAAGAATTAACTCTGAAAGCAGCAGCGCAACAAACCTGAAGCTTGGGACAGGGCCCCCTCAGTCCCAGGAGCAGTGCCCAACTTTAACATCAAGTTGAAAGTCAAGAAATAGGCTGGAAAAAACAAGAAATAACAACAGCTACAAAAAGAACCTGATCATGAAAAGCTACTATGGGAAGATCAAGATACAAACTCAGAAGAAAATATGGATGTCAAAAGAGCTACAAGCAAGTCCTCAAGTAAATGTGAATTAGGATATGTCAAATAGGAATTTATGGAAGAGTTCAGAAGAGATTTTAAAAATCAAACAAGAGAAGTAGAGGAAAACTGGGAAAAGAAATAAAACTGATACAAGAAAATTATGAAAAGAGAGTCAATAGCTTGGTAAAAGAGGCACACGCAAAAAAATACTGAAGAAAATGACACCTGAAAAAATAAAATTGACCAAATGGTAAAAGAGGTATAAAAATTCACTGAAGAAAATAATTCCTTAAAAATTAGAATTGAGAAACTGGAAGATCATGACTATATGAGATAAGTAAAAACAATAAAGTAAAGCCAAAAGCATGAAAACATACAAGAAAATGTGCATCTCATTAGAAAAACATCTGACCTGGAAAATAAATCAAGGAGAGATAAGTTATGGACTACTTACTTGAAAGTTATGATCAAAAAAAGAGCCTAGATATTATATTTCAAGAAACTATCAGGGAAGACTGCCCTAATATTCTAGAACCAGAGGGTAAAATAGAAATTGAAAGAATCCATCAACAATCTATTAAGAGATCTCAAAATGAAAACTGTAATATCATAGCCAAATTCCAGAGCTCCTAGATAAAGGAGAAAATATTACAAATAGCCAGACATAACAATTCAATTCAAACATCATGCAGACATAGTCAAGAGCACACAAGATTTACCAGCTTCCACATTAAAGGGACAAAGGGCTTATAATATGATATTCTGGAAGGCAAAGGAGCTGGGATAACAACCAAGAATAATCTATATAGCAAAACTGAGGATGATCCTTCAGGGGGAAAAAGTGAATACTTAATGAAATAGAGAATTTTCTAGCATTCCTGATGAAAAGAGCAGAGCTGAATAGAAAATCTGACTTTCAAATATAATACTCAAGAGAATCACAGGAAGGTAAACATGAAAGAGAAGTCAATAAGATTAAATTGTTTACATTCTTATATGTGAAGATGATACTTGTAACCTCTAAGAACTTTATCATTATTAGAGCAGTTAGAAGGAATATACGCAGACAGAATATACACACACATGGGTGTGAGTTGACTATGATGGAAAGATCTCTCTCTCATATATATGTGTATATGTACTAATGGTACAGCATCCAAATTCTTAAAGGAAAGGTTAAGTGATTTGCTGGAAGAAATAAAAAGTAACCTCAATTTTCCTCTCTCAGAAGTAGATAAATCTAACCAAAAAAATAAACAAGAAAGAAGTTAAAGAGATGAAGAGCATTTTAGAAAAGTTACATATGATAGACCTTTGGAGAAAATTGAATGGAAATAGAAAGGAGTATACCTTTTTCCTGAGGTATATATGACATTTTTACAAAAAAGATTATATATTAGGACATAAAAACCTGGCAATCAAATGCAGAAAAGCAGAAATATCAAATTCACCTTTTCAGTCACAATGAAATAAAAATTATATTTAATAAAAGGCTATAGAAATATAGATTAAAAATTAATGGAAAGCTAAACAGTCTGATCCTAAAGAGTGGGTCAGAGAACAAATCATAGAAACAATCAAAAAATTTCATTAAAGAGAATGACAACAATGAGAAAACATTTCAAAATTTTTGGAATACAATCAAAGCAATACTTGAGGGGAAATTATATCTCAAAGCATATAATCAACAAAAAAGAGACGGAGCAGATCAATGGATCAGGCATGCAACTAAAAAAAGTCTAGAAATAAATAAAAAAATACAAATCCTGGAAATCAAAGGAGACAACAAAATTGAAAGTTAAAAAAACTATTACATCAATAAACAAAATGTGAAGGAGTTTTGTGAAAAAATAAACAATGAAATATATAAACCATTGGTTAGTTTGATTTTTTAAAAAAGAAGAAAACCAAATTACTAGTATTAAAATTGAAAAAAGTGACTATGCCACCAACAAAAATGAAATGAAAGCAATTATTAGGACCTTTTTTGCCCAGTTATATGTCAATAAATCTGACAATCTAAGGGAAATGAATGAATGTTTACAAAAATATAAACTCCTCAAATTAAAAGAAGAAATAGAATGTTTAAATAGTCTTATCAAAAAAAAAAAAAAAGAAATTGAACAATGCATCAATAAGCTCCCTAAGAAAAATTCCCAAGAACCAAATAGAGTCACAAGGGCACCAAACGTTTAAAGAATAATTAATTTTCATACTACATAAACTATCTGGATAAATAGATATTGAAGAATTCCTACCAAATTCTATATATGACACAAATGTAGTGCTGGTAGATAAACCATGGAGAATAAAAACAGAGGAAGAAAATTATAGACCAATTTCCCTAAAGAATATTGATGCAAACATGTTAAATAAAATGCTAGCAAAGAGATTACAGCAAAATGTCATAAAAACCACACACTATTGAATAATAGTGCTGATACTGACTATTCAGAGCTTTGATTTCTTCTTCTGAGAACTGCCTGTTCATAGCCTTTGATCATTTATCTATTGGGAAATTATTTATATTCTTATAAATTTAAATAAGTCCTCTATATATTTGAGAAATGAGGACTTGCCATAATTCCTCCTCGCCCCCCCCCCCCCCCCATCGCAGGGAAGAGGTTATAAATCTGAGACTGGGAGAATGATGGTACCCTCTACAGAAATTAGGAAGCTTAGTAGAGGAGAATGTTTGTGCAGAAGAATAAGTTCTCTTTTGAACATATTGAGGTTGATATGTCTTTGGAATATCTAATTCAAGATGTTCAATAGGTAGTTGGTAATATGAAATTGGAATTCAAGAGGGAAATGGGTCTTAATAGATCTGTGAGTCATGGGCATAAAGATGATACTTATATTCATGGCCACTGATGAGGTCACCAAGAGAGATTGTAGAAAGTGAGGAAGGCCCACAACAGAACCCTGTAGTACAATCACAGTTAGGTGGCATGATATTCATGATAATCTAGCCAAGGAAACAAAGAAAACTAAAAAAATGAGAAATTTTCAGACAAGTAGGTGGAGAACCAAGAAAAAGCTGGGCCATCATCACTCAGAGAGAGGAAAGTATCCAGGAGAAGAGGTTGGTTATCAGTATCAAATAAGGCACAGAGATACAGAAGGATGAAGACCAAGAAAATGTCATCAGATGTGGCAATTAGTAGAGCATTGGTAATGTTAAAGGGAGCAGTTTCAGTTGAATGATGAGATGGGAAGCCAGATTTCAAGGGGTTAGGAAGAGGGTCAGAATAGAGATAAGGGAAGCACTGATCTTAAACAACTTTTTCTAGGAGTTTTCCAAAAAGGGGGATGAAAGATGTAGGGCAGTAGTTTGAGAGGATAGTAAGGTCTAGTGAAGATTTTTTAAAGTTACAGACAAAGCTAAGTAGGAAAGAAGGTATTTATAGAGATTGCAGGAAAAGCTTAATAAAAGGCAGAGGCAAGAAACTGCAAACAAAGTTTAGGATACAAATCAAGTGGATGGAAAAGACAGTTTTATTTTTACCTTAAATTTTTTTATTTGACAAAAATTTATTTTCTCTCCTCACCTCCCCCTACTACTGGGGGAAAAAAAGAAAAACAAAGCTCTTATAATATATGTGCATAGTCAAGTAAAATGAGTCTCAGCCATGTCCAAAAAACATCTCATTCTGTGTCCTGTGTTCTTCACTTTTCTGTCAGGAGGTAGGTAGTATGCTTTTAATGAATCTTTTTAGAATCATGGTTGGTAATTGTATTGATCAGAAGTCTTAAGGGTTTGAAAGTGTGGTGTGTTTTTCTTTTCTCTCTCTTTCTCCCTCCTTTTTTTTTTTTTAGAATTTTGTTGCTATTGCATAAGTGAAACAGAATTTCTATGATCAGTAGTTCAGGAGAGAAGGTTGAAAGCATAGTTTGAGTATCAGATACCCTTCACTTCGAACCTTAATTTGGAGGCAAGGGGAAACAATTAAGGGGTTTAACTGTTTATTTTCTTACAATAGAGCATGTATGGGCATAGGGAGTGCTTATGGGTATAGTTTTGGGCTACACTGGGAAATTATTATGGTGTAAAAACAGAAAACATCGTTTTTTTAAAATTCTGTACTTAGTATTAGCAGAAATCTGAATTCAAATCCACACAGTTACTAGATGTGTGGTCATAGAAAAGTCACTCATCTCTTGGTGCCTTACTTAGTTTCCACATCTGTCAAATAGGGATATTAATATCTGTAGGACCTACCTTATAGGGATGCTGTGCAATCAATATGTGTAAAGCAAAATATTGTACAGTGTGTCCCAAGCTTAAAGATAATTAAGCTTTATATAAATGTCAGATGTTATCAATGACTGAAAAGTTTCTAATGTAGCTCATAGGGCAAGTGGTGGCACTGAGAGCATAAATTCAGAAACAGGGGTGATGAATGGTTTCTGTTTCGGGCATTTTGACTTTGGAAGGATCATAGGACACCCCAGTGGATTTATCCAAAAGATAGTTGAAAATACAGGACTGGAGTTCAGAAGAGAGATCAGGTCTAAAGACAAAGATCTGTAAATGAGAATCAAAACTCTGAGCATGGAAGAAATCTCAATTTCACAAAGGCAGATCTTCAAAGAAGTCTTATATCTTTCCTCTATGGTGTAGGATGACTTATTAGTAACTTATAAAGCTTTTAGTTAAGAATTTATTTCACAGAGTGGAGCCAAGATGGTGGAGTAGAAAGATGGATCTGTAGAAGCTTCCCCACATAGACCATTTAATACAGAATAACACAAGATCTAGCAGCTTCTACATTAAGGGACTGAAAGACTTGGAATATGATATTCCAGAAGTTAAAGGAGCTAGGATTAAAACCAAGAATCACCTACCCAGCAAAACTGAGTATAATGCTTCATGGGAAAAAAATGGTCATTCAATGAAATAGAGGACTTTCAAACATTCTTGATGAAAAGACCAGAACTGAATAGAAAATTTGGCTTTCAAACACAAGAATCAAGAGAAGCATGAAAAGGTAAACAGGGAAAAGAAGTCATAAGAGATTTTCTAAAGTTGAACTATTTATATTCCTACATGAAAAGATAATATTTGTAACTCTTGAGACTTTTCTCAGTATTTGGGTAGTTGGGGGGATTACACACACACACACCACACACACACACACATGCATAAATATATAGAAAGGGAGAAATGGAATGGGGCAAATTATCTCTCTTGAGAGAGGCAAGAAAAAGCTTTTTCAATGGAGTAGTAAAGGAAGGAGGTGAGAGGGAAAAAGTGAAGCTTACTCTTATCACATTTGACTTGAGGAGGGAATAACATGCACACTCAGTTTGGTATGAAAAATCTATCTTACACTATAGGAAAGTAGAGGAGAATGGGACAAGTGGGGTAGGGGTGATGACAGAAGGGAGGGCAAATGGGAGGAGGGAGTAATTAGAAGTAAACACTTTAAGGCAGGGACAAAGTCAAAAGAGAGAATAGAAGAAATGGGGGGCAAAATAGGATGGAGGGAAATATAGTTAGTCTTACACAACATGACTATTATGGAAGTCTTTTGCAAAATGACACATATATATAGCCCATATTGAATTCTTGCCTTCTCAGGGGGGATGGGTGGGGAGGGAGGAAGGGAGAGAAGTTGGAATTCAAAGTATTAGAAACAAATGTTGAGAATTATTATTGCATATAACTGGAAAATAAGAAGTACAGGTAATGGGGTATAGAAATCTATCTTGCCCTACAAGAAAAGAGAGAAGATGTGGATAAGGGAAGGGAGGGTTGTGACAGAAGGGAGGGCATATTGAGGGAAGGGGTAATCAGAATGCAAGGTGTTAGGGGGTGGGGGCAAGGGAGAGATGGGGAGAAAATTTGGAACTCAAAATTTTGTGGAAATGAATGTTGAAAACTAAAAATAAATAAACATTTTTTTAAAAAGAATTTATTTGACATTGGAGGATTATGGGAAAGATGATCAGGAACCTTACCAAAAACCTCTACTGTCCCCTGAGTATTCATATCAACAACTCAATCTGCCCCAAAGGGGAACTATTATGTAGTCTTGTTTCCTCTTTCTTTAAAATATCTAAATATCTTAGGTGCTAGTTAGAGCAAAGCTCTGAGCTGACTACGCTCTACACTACACTGATTACTAGCTCCAAACTCCACATCTCCTTGAGATGTTCATAACTCCAAGCATTCGTTCCCTTCATGTCATTCTCTTCTCTGCAACAGGAGTCCAATACAAAAGTATTTTTTACTGCGTTTGTGATAGAAAAGAGAAAATTTAGATACAATGAAAAAAAAAACCATGTACAAATACAAGAGAAATATGTACAAATAATCACAGATTCCAAATCACAAAAATTCAGAGATGAAAGGGACTTGGGAAGCAACCTCATCCAATCTATACCTGATAGCTAGGAGGTGCAGTGGATAGGACACTGTTTCTGGAGTAAGAAAGATCTGACTTGAAATCTAGCCTTGGAAACTTACTAGCAAAAAAACCTACGTATAATATGTCTCCTTTCTCAGCCTCAAAATAGTGTCTACATTCTAGGGTTGTTTTCAAAATTGAATGAGACATTATTTGTAAAGGACTGTGAAAACCTTGAAGTGCTATATGAATAACATTTATTATCATTCATATTATCATAATATCATTATTTGAAGCTGTAAGGTATCTCAGAAGGCACTTAATCCAACCTTTCTTTTTTATATATAAGGAAACTGAGGCCCAAGGAGGTTGAAGAACCAAGGTCTTAATATCTAGGTAATAATACCTAGCTCTTATATATCACTTTAAACTTTGCAAAACACTTTTTGTATGTTCTCATTTTTATCCCTTGATTCTGAATCAGGACTATTTATAGATCTAAAAATTTTAATTTATATGAAAGTATTTTGCAAGTTCTGAACCAAGATATGATTACAATTTATCAGTTATTGAATTCATAATAAGGCTATATCTACACAGGCAAAATTGTATAATTAATTCTTGCTTTTGAAATATTAAAAGAAAACCCAAAGAAGTTCACTGAATATTACTGTTTAAAAATAACAGAATCACAGACTCTCTGAGCTGAAAGAGATATTATACATCATCTAGTTCAATTCAGCTCTAAAACATGAATTCTCTTTACATCATTCCTGACAACTAGTTGTCTAATTTCTGCTTAAAGAATTCTAGTGATGGACAAATCATCCCCCAAGGTAGCCTATTCCACATTTGTACAGTCCCAATTATTAGGAAGTTCTTCCTAATATTGAGCAAAAATCTTTCTCCCTGTAACTCTCAACCATTAGTTCTATGATGGTCCTTTAGCAATATGAAGTCTAAATTTTCTAGACTTAATGTGATTAAGAATTTGAAGAATGAAGACTTAAGTTGAATAAAAAGGAGAAAGGAATTTTGAAAATAATTTTGGAGTTTGACTATGAAGAATGCTAGAAATTGAACCTGAAGAGTAAAATTTTAGATACTGTGAGAGAAATTGAGGAAAATTTGAAGAGTAATTTACTTTTTCAAGTTCTACTTCTGACTTCTGTGAAAGAAGATTTCAGAAATTGGATTAAGAACCCAAAAAGAAAGAACAAAGGAGAAAGAAAAGTATAAGATATGTGGCAAGGCAAAGTTAGACTGAAAAAGTAGGATAATAAACTGGTAAATAAAATTAGCAAGCAAAACCTTTGTTAAAGGATTAGGAGGTTGATTTTTAAAAAGGGAAATGTCAGGTATGGCTGTGAAATTGCTTAAAAAGTAATAGTAAAAAGCTACAAAAGTTATTTCAGGAGGTAAGGGGCAAGCACCCCCAAGCATTTTTTTAAGACTGAGCTTCTCAATCAGTATGGAGAGAGGATAAATTTTTTAAAAACTTGAGTGTTCTATGTTTGTATTTCTACCACAACTGAATGATTGCTGTCTTCCCACTGTAGGCCCATCCTCCTCACCCTCCCCTCACCAACCAGAAGAAAAACGGAAAGAACTCAAGAAATACATCTCTATACCCCAAGTTATCAGGGATAACTAAATATTTCTAATAAAAATATTTCTCTATACCCCAAGTTATCAGGGATAACTAAATATTTCTAATAAAAATAACAACAAAACATAGTGAGTTTTAATGAGAGTGAGTTTTAATGAGAGAACAAAAAGGATATTGAGTGACAGAAGAGAGCAAGTCTCTTATCAGGACATTGGAGAACAAAAGGATGTCATAAAGAAGAGGAAGGGAAAGATGAGAATAACTACACACTTGGAGATAAATATTAAATCTGAGACTCTTCCTGAGAAGAAGAGAGCTGAATGTTTGGGAAAAGCACTTGCTTGTCCTCCAATGATAAAGAACAACCATTTGAAATTGACCATTATAGGTTAAAGGGTTAAGAGAAGAGTGGGGCACTAGTGACTCCTTTTCAGTATATTGAATCATCTCTATGTCAATCTGATAACAATAAACAGGTCCATTTTCTTCTTGGGGCATTTATCCAAGGTATACCAGAAGAACTTCTGAACGACTCATCAAAATTTATGATTACTATCCACTTAGGGGACACAACAGGACTGCCAGAAGGAACCTAAATAGTATTATTAAAGATTATGGCGTCTTGTCCAGAAACTGAATACCACAGTTTGTATTTTTCACAAATACATTGAAATCACTGGATACAGAAGAGAAAAATTGATTTGATAAAAAAAAATAGTTTGGCTAATAAGGTGCTGATTTTGATTTAGTAAGTAAACAGCTGGCAAATAAGATGGTGACTGAGATGGGATTTTGAACTTTGGAATTCAACTTAAAATACAGGGATGATGAACTCCTGGTAATGGAGTAAGCTATATGGTGAGTGGTAAGAATTTATTTGCCTGATCTTACAAATATAATTAAAATGGCCTTACCACAGTGCTTGGCACATAGTTTATATATCAACATGTGCTGGCTGATTGGTTGACTGATTTATTTATTCAAAAGTTTCAGGAAAAGGATTGGTAGGATTCCATTGATTAAAATTACAGGGAAAATCACTCCAAGAACAATGGGAAATTCTGAAGAATAAGATTCTAAAGACAAAGATGAAAAGAATCTCAATAAGGAGGAAAGTGGTATATATGCTGAAACTCACATGAATTTATAGGAAATAAGTAACTTAGAATTTCAAAAGATACGTACAGAAAATGGAAAGGGGGGGCAAGTAACAGAGGATGAATATAAGAGCAATGGCACTCTTCTCTAAAATAATGTCAGGATTGCTAAAGATGAGAAGGCATTAAAATTGGTAAGGAAAACTAAGGACAAGAAAAGGGGGTGGGTTTTTTGGTTTTGTTTTTAAACTAAATTGGGGGAAAGGGGAAAATTAAGCAAGAGATCAAATACCTCTCCTTTCCCCCACCACTCCACTACTTGGGGGTAAAGTGGGGCAATCATAATTGACAACAAAGTCTACTAGGGCTATTCAATTCTCATTTGTTTTCTGTTTTCTCTGCCAAGGATGATGACTTTGGGACTGGAAATAAGAGCATGAAAATAGCTAACAGGAAATTGACACTCAAGAAAAATAAGGATATATGGAAGCATCAATCTTGATGAATTTAAGCCACATGGCCCAGATGAACTACATTTTCAGTTACCAAAAGAACTGGCAGCTGTGATTGTTGAGCCACTATTAGTGATATCTGAAAGATCAATAAAAATGAGAGAAAAAACTACAGGAGTGAGAGATAACATAATTCAGTGAAAAAGCTTCTGGATTTTAAGCAGAGGACCTGGCTCTGCTACTCATAATGCATTAACCTTTGGCAAATCACTTACTTTCTGTGATGCTTAATTTTCTCGTCATTGAAATGAGAGGGTTCAGTTAGAGAGCCTCTGAGGCTCCTTCCAGTTCTAAATCTTTGTTCTTTTGGACTTCACATCCTATAGCCAATGTTTGAATTTTTGGGGGGGAAAGAAAAGAAAATGGGAATAGGGTATAAAAGTATAAACAAGTGATCTTCATTCCACTTCCTACGAAAATTCTGGAAGAGATAGTGAGCATTGAGAAAAAGAAGCAGTCATTACAGAAAGCCATCATGGCTTTAGGATATACACTTATATCCTTTTCTCTTAAATTATTCAGAGCTCTCTCTTTACTTTTTTTTCCTTATGCCTCTTTCTGGAATGCAGTGAGAGGAAGGAGGGGTTTTCTCTTTTCCTCCATTTTCACCATGAGTAATTGACATGACTTGTGTGAGAATCTCATTGTGAAGATAAGACATGTGCTGGCACTCAGACTAAGAAACTTATGACCATGTGGTTTCTTTCTCCAAGTAGCAGGTAATATGGACTTTTGGCAAAAACACATGGCAATCTGTATGTAATTCCCCAGGAGACCTGAAAGGGGAGTTTCTAAACTTCAAGTTTCATGCCATCTTTTGCTTTTCTGTTTCCAATTCTGAGCACAAGTAGGAAATTAGAAATCTGAAGGGGGAATTTTCCTAGATGAAAAGCTGGTAGGAACTAGGGTACTGAGAGGTTTCTTACAAAGTCACATAGCAAAAGCAGACATTTCTGTACTGGGCTTGAGAAGGGAGTTCCAGCTTCAGGAGTGACCTTGGGGGTAATCCCAGATTTGAGAATGCTTGAATTCAAAGGTTTGGACACTGGAGAAAGAAGGTTCTTTCCTCATGCAATGTGCACCGCTGAGAAAGAACTGTGTCTTCTACTAGGAGAACAAAGCCAGTGAACAAACTGGATAAAAAGAAAACTAACTATAGCAGGGATTTAGTAAAACAAAAAATAAATAACCTCCTCCCCTAAATTTCATGGTATGTCTTAGTAGTACAGCAAGCCTCGAACAACGGCATCATGGAACTTTGAAGTATTCAAGTATAATCACAAGTAAGATTGATTAACCCTTAGCATTAATGTTTCTTTATTGATTGCTTTTTGTAGCTATGAAAGAACTGAAGAAATTAAACTGAGTATGTATCATTGTATAATTGATTCTACTCCGTAACTGATCCTAATCTGTATTACTGCCTCATTTGGTATCTTTGCTTAGGCCACATTTCTTTTTCTCTTTGACTATGAGCTAAATTTAGAAATTCAGTTCTCCTGCTAATCACTGTTCTATTCTTGCTTTAAAAAAAAAATCTGTCATCCCAGCAGGTGGACACCGGAGAATCTGTTCTAATATCTTTATACCACCAAGCCATCCTTCAAGGATATCTGGTTTATTTTCCAAAGAAGTATGGCTTACTATCTCTAGCTTTGTAGGTGGACTCAAACAATGAACATATCTTAATCACAGGAGGGAAGAGGGAGTTGTTGCTAGCCCTGCATTCCCAATTTCCAAACAATTGTATTGTTTTCACCCCCATGATGCTGCCAGTCCTCGAACCAAGTGCATCATTTTCCTAATCCACCCAATTCTACTCTTAGTTCTATGCTTATAAAAAGGAGTTGTGTTTCCTCTCCTGGGTCATTGGCCTAACCGAGGCAGCCATTTGACCCACTTTATTAACAGGTTTGCACCCTGCTAATAAACTGATAAAGCTCAGAATACTGCACCTCAGTTTACCTTTATTAAATTCTATCGAGACAGAATATAGAAAGTCTAGATGACATTGGGACCTGAGAGCCTGCCTTACCATTAGCAAGACCTAGGTTCCACCCCTACATATAAGGCCAGGTTGTTTCATCCTGAGCAAGTCTCTTAAAAAGGAAAAGGAAAATTGCAGATAAAATGTCCCTCTGAACTAATAGAAGGAATTCCTCCACTGAGGATCTCTTCTACTGATGAACTCAGAGATCTGATAAAAATACACACACACACATACTCATATACAATTTTAAAAATGCATATCTGCCTCTGTTAAATGAATTGTATATGTTATTTTGTATCAGTTTTTATTATATCAGGGTTTGAAACGAGGCAGGGAAAAGATCCTATATGCTACAGAAGTCAACAAGCATTATTAAGTACCTGGAATACTCCAGATCCTGTACCAAGTGCTGGGAATACAATGACAGGCAAATGGAGAGTTCTTGTCTTCCTGGGTCTCACTTCTAATGGGAGAGACAGCAATCAATAATTATATTTTATGTTCTGAATCAGGGGTATTAGATTCTGAATCAATCACTATTCCAGCAATCAACCTTAGCACAGACTTCCCTGCGGAATGTCAGGGCTACTCAAGAGTACTGAGGTTCAAAAAAAAAAAAAAACCACAACCAAAACCAAACCAAGCCTATACCACCATCACCAACCCAATGCCAGACTAAGGTTAAACTGAGATAATGATGAGGATGATGATGATTACAATTCCTATATATAGGGTTAGATCTTTCAAGGTTTATGAAGTGCTTAGGGTTTTGTGGTTGTTACCTGCTTTTTTCTCTTTTGCCAATTGTTTTCTTCACTAAAACCTACATAATTAAAGGGTATATTTTCTTTGCAAGAGGACTATTGAATTCCTTCATAAATATTCCAGTATTTTAAAGATACTAATGCTTCCCATTCAAATTAGTTTGATGGAAGTGATACACCTATTTTATAGTGAGAAAGAAAAAAAATTACAAAATTTAAAGCCCAGTTGACTACAGTAAGCCAAAATGTATAATAATTTGGTCCAACTGAGTAGAAGTTAAATTTTACACCATAACCAGGTAAGAGGATTTGCTAAGCAAATTAATAGTATCAACAAGAGAAATATTTTGCCTATTTAAGAATAAAGATAGGCAAATACTTTCAAATACTTCCTTAACATTTGCATTTAAACAATACTGTGAGTTCCTTAGAAATGATTCTTATTACTTGGAAATAAAACATTTGACAAGATTTTGTAAATTATGCAGTATATGGTTTGCCTCTCACTTTTCTTCCTTTTCAGCACTGCTATTTGCACCAGTAAAAAAAAAAATTAGACTTCCTTCCTTTAATTCATTAGTTTTCTAAATGAATTAACTCTCTAATCCAATAAACTGACTCCCCCAATCTGCTTCTCCAAAGAAGGTAAATTAGTGGACTCTGATTGTATGGAAACAAAGATTAAAAGGTGAATAATAAATACAGTACGAACTCGAGGCACAGGAACTGTGATTGACAGATGTGCAAAGAGGTATGCAAATCACATTAAATCTACTGGGTACTTTGCTTTTTTAAATTGAGGACTGAAAAGGAAAAAAAATGTATCTTTCCTGTTTTACATAGCTGTTTCCTGAAGAACAATACTTTTTGGAAGTATTATTTGGGGAAGGTCAAATTCTAATTAAGCTTAATTTAGTTCTTTTTGCTAATGTATGTGCATGCTATAGTGATTTGGTGAATTTGTGATTTCATTCATGAATCTCTCCTTTACTAAAGATATCACAAATCTTCTACATTATCTCATTCTGAGTTTCTTGTCAGGGTCATTCCATAAACCCTCCATGGGGTAGCTATCTATACGAGGCTCTGGAAACTTTCTTTTGATTCTTAGTAAATGTTGATGATTCCCAATGACATTTGCTTCTATATTGCTACAAAAGGGGCTTCTCCCTCCCCACCTTCCACTTATATATATTGGCCACATTTTATAGAAATATAGGTTCACATGGTCAATGGAAATGATAATAGAATTTTAATTTTTTTTTAATTTTGGCATTTTATTGTGTGACTTTAACAAACACCAAATAAAATGGACTTTCCATATACCTAGTAGAACAGAAAAAGAGAATTATACAGGAAACTAAGCATCTCTATTATGTCCAATAAGCTTTTCTTTTAAAACATTGCATCAATTCAATATGTAACTTTCATAGCTGCCCTGGTTGTCTACTATTCCTTCTGATCTTTCTTCTGTTATCTTTGGTATTTTTTAAAATGCTTAAATAATTCTCTTTTCATTTTCTTTTTTGTCTGCTATATCCCTGTTCTTCCCCCCACTCCAGCTTTGGAAATAAAAAGGGGAAGGGTAAACCCCTTGTAATAAAAATGTATAATCAAGGAAACCAAATTCCTATATTGGCCATGTCCCAAACAGCCAATGTTTCAGTTTATACCTTGAGTTCATCACCTCTCTCTCAGAAGGTAAGTAATATGATTCATTATTTGTCTTCTGTAATTGTGGTCAGTTGTTTCATTGATATTTTCAAGGTTGTTTTTACGATGTCATTGTAGAAGTTGTTCTTCTGGTTCTGCTCAATCCATACATCAATTCATACAAGTCTTCTTAGGTTTCTCCAAAGCTGTTCCTTTTGTTATTTCTTATAGTATAATAATATTCTACTAAATTCATACTCTAATTTGTTCAACCATTTCCCAACTGATGATTACTTCCATAGTTTTTGTTCTTTGCCATAACCAAAACAGATTTACACAAGTCTTTCCTCTTCCTTTCATTTCAAGTAGTATTATCACTGAGTCAACTGGTGTTCATAGTTTACTTGATTTGAAGACATAATTCCAAATTTCTTTCCAGAATGGTAGGATCAATTGATAGGTCTTCCAATAGTACATTTGTGTCATTGCTTTTCCTGCATTACTCTCCCACATTTGTCAATTATATTTTTTGTCATCTTTATTTTATTACTCTAATGGCTATGCAGCAAAACTTCAAAGTTGTTTCGATTTAAATTTGTCTAATTATTAATGATTTGAAGCATTTTTCATATTATTAGTGAGCTTGGATTTCTTCCTTTGAAAACTATCAAAATACTATTATCCTTTGATCATTTATCTATTGGGAACAGGTTTTGTTCTTCAGAATTTCAATTGGTTCCTTAGCTATCTTGGATATGAAACCTTCATCAGAGAAACTTGCTGTAAAAGAATTTGATGGTTTAACTATTCTTCTAATTTTAACTGCATTGTTTTTTGTTTGTGAAAAACTCCATCTTGGATCTTTGAATGGTGTTTGTTAATGAAGCTTAAGTCTTCTACTTGCTTTGATAAAAATTGAGTTCAAGTTCCATGTCCTAGTGCTTATCTTTCATCCAATCAAAGTTATTAATCAGTAGAACAGAATGGAATAGTTGGACATGTGGCTATAATAGAAAAAGACCTGAAATAGAAGCCAGGAATTATGAATGTCATTAGTTCAGAGACATTGAGTGACAACATCTCTGGAGTTTAATTTACTTACCTTTAAAATGACAGAATTGTACTAGGTCTCTAACACATCCTTCCAGTGCAAAAACTGTATAATTTCCAAGGAAATTATGAAACCTCTTTCTAGGAGGTCTTCTAAAATAGTGTACATATTTATCTTGGAGAAGGAAATGGGCAACTATTCTAGTACCTTTGCCAACAAAACTCCAAATGGAGTCATGAAGTGTCAGATACAACTGAAAAATGACTGAATAACAATATATTTATCTATCCTGTGTATATTTTAGTGTAGTCTAAATTAACTAGAAGCATGGAAATAAATTATAGTTCTATCAGTATCTCACATTCCTATGATTCACCCTATGTTCATGAGTCTTGCAGATAACCCATTTGGAGAAGTTAACCATCTGTGACTAGTGAACAATTTTGATTTTACTAATCTTGCTACATATGTGCCCATTTTAGAGGTATTTAGTTGAATAAAAAAGATATTAAGTGTAATTTTCATATGCATTTGCTAGATAGATACTCAATAGATACTCAATATTTATATATTTGCTAGATAGATACTCAATTATTTCCTCCATGTGTACATCATATAAGTTTAAATCTATACGTTGTGTTTTCATGTGAAATGACAACTTATACTTCTATTGAGTAATTTAGGTATTTGTAATAAAGAGACAATTTGATTTCAAGTACACTGAGCAAGGATAATTTTATTTCTGTTCTGCATAGCATCAAGTACCAATGTAGTTGGTATTTTAATTTTAATATTTACCTTATTTATTCATATTTATTGTTTATTCATTTTAATAATTGTTATATGATGTCTAATTTTATCTCCATATTATTTGACCAATGTGTAACATTGTATGAACTACTTAATTCTAGGAAGTGGAGGAACTAAAATGGAATTTTAAGTATGTATTCTCAATGCAAAAATATTTTAAAATACTATTAGTAGGATAGTTTATTAGTATTACACCTGATAGAATAATTGAAGTATGTTAAATAATATCAGTGCATAGTAACTAACTGTGATACATGCCCTAAATGTAGAAACATTGTCATTCATTGTGAGACTCGTAATTTAAAATGAGATATGTGAGTTTTACATTAAGCTTGAATGATTGATGAGAATATTGAGAATTTTAGTCTAGGAAGTGTGTTGTAATGAAAAAGGTTTGGCAGTGGGCAGATGTGATTACTTGTCTGGCTATATTATTAGCTCTCCATGACCTAGGTCAAGTCATCTTATCTATGCCCCAGTTTCTTCCATCACAAAATGAGAGGGTTGGGTCAAATGATCCCCAATGTCCTTTCCAGTTCTAATAGTCCATGATTTTTCCCATTCTTATTTTTTGAACTATTATTTAACTTCTTTATGCCTTGGTGCCTCATTCTCTAAAATGAGGATGAGACTTGAGGTCCACATAACTCACTCAAGTGTTATACAGATTATCAGCTGTTTAGAAAGTATTTTGAGTTCCTTGACTATAAAAAAGGAAATACCAAAGAGAAATTCCGTTCTTTTATACTATATATTATCTAAGGAAAAAATTGAGAGAAAAATCAAAGGTAAGTAAAATAGGGACACAACTTTATTTTTCTACAAGGCAGTTAAGTACATTGTCATATCAAAAGTTAAGTGCAGATCAGCCTGCACCAATGTTATTAAGGCAGCAAAGTCAGGTTTAGCTATCAGTACCAGTGTTCTACCTCTATAGCTGCAGATCCGTGAAGGCTAAGTATGGCAGTATTCAGAACCATACATTGTGAAACAATGGGGTCACCAATCAGAAATGTAAAATTAGAATTAAAGGTCAGGCTGAACACAGAAAAGAGAAGCCTCTTCCCACCCCCCTTAATTCTAGTGCCTTCCCTCAGATGATTATCTCCAATTTAATGCTGTCTCTGTCTTGTTTGTACATAAGTCATTTGCACATTGTCTTCCCCATTAGAATGTGAGCTCCTTGAGGACAGGACCTGGGAGTTTATAGTTTGGTTTTCTTTTTATTGCCTTTCTTTGTATCCCCAGCGATTAGCACAGTGCCTGGCACATAGCAGGTGCATGATATCAATTCTTGTTGATTGACTTACTGACTGAAACAGAACAGACAACATGAACAACACAGAGATCTCCCAAAAATAAAAGAAGGTGCAACACATGCTTTTTAAACCAACAAAAAACCAAACAAACATAGAATCTCCCAGAAAAAAAAAACTCCCAATGCATTACAAAAGGAAAATAAGTAAGTATATATAAAAAAAATAAAAATAAAAAGTCAGAAATACTAAGGCAAGGTCAATTAGCTAAAAACAAAGTTTGTTTTTTTTTTTTTTTTGTATTAAGCTCTACTGCCTCCTTTACACTAGCAGCATGTCTATATGCTAAAAATCCATAGCAGCAAAACACATTATCCATTTGGCATTTACAAAATTAAATTACTGAATAAAAATATAATTTGTTCTCATAAAACTATGTTTCATACAGTAATAATTTTTAAAGCAAGCTAACCAAAAACAAAACACACAAAACAAGGTTTAGTACAGTAACAAAATCAGAGTACTTCAAACTTTGTCACCATGAGCACTTACAGTTTTGACTAGTTTTCCCTTGGTATTAAACTAACATTAATAGTAATGCTTTTATTGATTTGCCTCATATCAATGCCTTATGTTTAGTGATTTAGAAAAAAGAAATATTTGAGTACCTCTTCTTTATACAAAATTCCAAAGCAAGTCATCACAGGAAAACAATACTGTTCTGCTGGATCTTCAAAAATACAGAAGGGTAAAATCATTTAATTTTTTTAAAAAAATTCTGCATTAAGATATTTAATAACTGATTATAATTTATTACCTAATAATTTAGGTAAAACTGTTATTTATATAAAAATTATTTTAGTTGGGTGAAATCCAACAAGAATATGCTCAGTGACCAAAGATGCACTTGGTGCTGCTCCCAACTGTTGTACCACAACAAAAATAGGTCCTTCTCCCATTCATGAAGAGTTTCATGTAGAGGAATGGTAAATCTCAAGTCATTCTGAAGTGTTCTGAAAATCATAATGCTTGTCTGAAAGAGTCTCACATGACCAGAGTCCTGGCGGAGAATGCATTTATATACTTCCGTCCCTGATCAGAGGTCATCATCTGATCTTCTGTCTTCCCACAGGACACAGATTCCCAGGCATTACTAAGATGCTGCATGAAAAAGATCACAAAGTTTTACCTTTCCTTTCTTCGAGGTCACCAATCAAGTATTTTAAAGGGAAAATGGCTTACTGATGATTTAGTATGCATTATTTAGATACATTGTCATTTTGGTTACATCTCTATAACAAAAGGTACAACTCAGCATTCTTAACCATTTTAAATATCAGAGAAATATGAAGATTGTGATGCATATTATACACACGTGTGTGTATACATTTGCATAATGTTGTTTGGTCATTTTTCAGTCACTTCCAACTCTTTGTGACCTATTAGGGTTTTCTTGGCAAAGATACTGGAGTGATTTGCCATTTCCTTCTCCAGCTCATTTGACATATGAGGAAACTGAGACAAACAGGGTTAAGTGACTTATTCAAGGTCACACAGTTAGTAAGTGTCTGAGGCCAAATTTGAGCTCAGGAAGATAAGTCTTCCTGACTCTAAGTCTGAATCTCTATCCACTGTGGCACCTAGCTGCCCAGATATGTTCATATACATTAAAAATATGTGTATATATACACATGTACACATATGTAGATATGTATGTAGAGCATGTGTATACAAGCATGCACACACACAAACATATATGTACATATATGCACATGCATATATGTGTATATAAGTATATACATATATGCACATGTGTGTATATAACAGATTTCTTTCTGAAGGGGTAGAGAACCACACCATAATTTATCTGAAATAAATCAAGTCTTTATTCAAAATTTTTGATGGTTTTTTTTGTTGTTCTAAATCATATAATTCAATGGGAGGTAGAAATCAGGTGATAGTCCAGACAGGTGATATTAAGGGTGCACATGTAATTTACTCACTAGGCAAATTTATCATTGCCTTGAGCTGTGTGAAGTGTAAAATTTGCAGTCATGCTGGAACTTAGTAACACCTTCTAAATACATTATATCTGTTCTTTCAGTTAATATAGACTTCATTTTTACTGCTATAGTTTGTTATCTAATTGCACAGCTATTACTATTTATTATGTAGCAGAAGTCACAACTTGTTTCGCATCAGCAGCGTTACTTAGCATCAACGAATATAAATTCTCACTCTCCATAGTAAGTAGGATAGTAGAATTTAGAGTGAGAAAAAAAAAGCACCTTGGAAATCATCTAGGTACAATCTCTGTTTTACAGATGAAAAAAATTGTGGCCCACAGAAGGGGAATTACATTTGCCCAAGATCACACAAGTATTTGGAGATTATCATCAGTCACTTGAAAATGCTAATTTTAGCAAGCCAATTGAGAGCAATGTAAGAGAAACCTAACTATCAATTAAGGTTTATTGAGCACCTATAGATGTGTGCTAGCACTGTGCTAGGCATTACAGGAGATTAAAAAGAAAACTCCAAAACATCTCTGACCCTGAAGAGGCAATGTTGTACAGTGGAATGACGAACCAACTTTGGAACTGAAAGACTTAGTTCAAATTCTCTCTCCTAATGCTTTCTGCATATGTGCCCTTGGGTAAATCACTTAACTTCCTTGGGCCCTAGTTTCTTCATCTGAAGATGAGGGGTTCAGATTAGGTAGTCTCTGAAGTCCCAATAAAGTACAGAACTATGATCCTATGACTTTAAAATCTGATAACAGAAATAGGAAGAATAATAGCCACCATTTATGTAATGCCTTAAGTTTGCCAAGTGGTTCAATGACTATCTCATTTTATCTTCACAACAATCCTGGGAAGTAGGTGCCATTAGCCTTATTTTACCAATGAGTAAACTGAAACAGCCAGAAATTGTGACTTCCCCTGAGTCATGTAGATAAGTATCTGTGGCTACATTTGAACTCAGGTCTTCTGACTCCAGGTCCAGTGCTCTGCTCCATCACATAAAACAACTGAGTACTAAACAACACCTTAATACATAACACAAAGAGGGCAGGAATTTTAAAGAAAGGAGAGATCACTAGGGATAGGAATATTTAGGAAAAGTCTTCAGGAGGAGGTAGAGCTTGAATTGGGCAGCCACAGAGAATGGGTTTCTAGACCAGGAAAGAGAAGTACAAGTACAGGCGTAAATATGGGAATAAGCATGGCAACAGGTTTGGTTCAGACTGGAGCAAAAAGTTAATGTTGTGTAGTACTGGCAGATAGAAATCATAGATGGGATGGGACAGGTAAAGGAAGGGAGACAAAGAATAAGAATTTAGAGTAAATATAATTAGAAATGGGGAACCATAACATAATGGCAGCAAAATTGGAGAAAGACTGGTCTGGCAACAATATTTCCTAATTAGCTGCTGAAACGTGGGCTGGAAGATGACCAAGGTTTGGCAGCTTTGAGCTTCTGACTTTTTACAAAGCTCAATGAATAAAAAAAAAATTTAATTGCACTCCTCATTTAATTTTCATCCTGACCTGATCCATGGTCTCATCTCAAGTGTAAATAACATGGTTTGAAATAGGTATGCTTTATTTTGGAAGCACAGAATCAAATAAATAATTTGCAATGCTACAGCAAGGCAGATTATCTTGATATTTTCTGGAGCACCATATATCTTGAAAAGGCTAAAGATGACAGAGTTCTCTGCTGAATTCAGTGCCAAGTCATTTGCTGTTCTCCTAAAAAAATTACCAGGATAGTTACAACTGCCTTTGCAGTGGCTTGACACAAGAATCATATCCCCCTCTCCCACCTGCTTAGTTGAAAGAGGGCATGTACATGTGCACATACACACACAGAGGGAGAGAGACAGACAGACAGGCAGACAGACAGAGAGAGACAGAGACAAAAAGAGACAGAGAGAGAGACAGAGAGAGAGAGACAGAGACAAAAAGAGACAGAGAGACAGAGACAGAAACAGAGAGAGAGAGACAGAGACAGAGACAGAGAGAGAGACAGAGAGAGAGAGAGAGAGAGAGAGAGAGAGAGAGAGAGAGCCACACCAGCTGGATGTTACAATACTTTGGAATCTTTTGAATTTTTTTTTAAAGAACTTCCAGTGAGCAGAACCTGAAGAACTGTGTGAATAGTAATAGCAATATTGTATGATAATCAACTGTGAATGAGTTAGCCACTCTCAGCAATACGATGATCCAAAACAATTCTAAAGGGCTCATGATGAAAAATGCTGTCCGCATATAGAGAAAGAACTGCTAGAATCTGAATATAGATCAAAACATACTATTTGTCACTTTTTTGGTTTGGTCCGTTTCTTTGTTCACAACATGACTAATATGGAAATATGTTTTACGTGATTGTACACATATAACCCATATCAAATTGCTTATTGTCTTAAGGAGGTGGGGGCAGGGGTGAGGAGGGCAAGAGGGAAAAAATTTGGAACTCAAATTTTAAAAAAGGTTAAAAATTGTCTTTACATATAATTGGGAAAAAGAAAATATTATCCAATTTCCTCCTTTTCTAGAGAAGAAAAGTAAGACCTTGAGAGGTAATGGGATCTAAATTGTACTATATGAATAAACAATTTTCTGTTAGTTTTTTTTTTTCCTGAATTGAGCAGGGGAAGGGAATAACATTTAGATAGTGGCTACTATGTGCCAGGTACTGTGTTAAGTGCTTTATAAATATTATCTCATTTGGTCCTCACAACAACCCTCTAAGATAGGTAGTGTTATTTTCCTATTTTACAAATAAGGAAACAGGCAAATAGAGGTTAAGTGACTTGCCAAAAGTCACATGTCTAGTAAGTCTCAGAAGCTGGATTTGAACTCAGGTCTTCCTGACTGTAGACCCAGAGATCTATCATTCAGTCAATCAATCAATCAAACATTTATTTAGCACCTATATGTGACAGGCACTGTGCTTAGTGCTACCTAATGTTCCATTTAGTTCCTTGAATGGCAGTGTATCTAAGGAAGCTATTCCATAAAGCTGGGTTTTCCTCTTCTCTTAGACTTTAAACTCTTTCTGAATAGAAATTATTTCATTCATTGTACTGGTTTCCCCAGCCCCTAGAAAAGTGTCTGGGAAAAAAAAAACCAATTTTTTTTCGTACAGGGGATTTTCATGCTAATGTTGGGTCCACTAGGACATATATAAATACATAGAGAATAAATATAAAGAGAATAATACAAAGTAATTAAATACAAGATAATTTGAAAGCAGTTGAGTTCCACATAAGCTCATATAGAAAAAAAATATCAAACATTCACAGGCCCCATGAGATCCACAACACTCCTGAGAGCTACTTGAACCAAATTAAAATTCAAATAGGAAATATTTAACAAAAGAAATAAAATAGAATAAAACAAAAATAACATTACACTTGAAAACTAAGTCAATATGCTCCCGCAGGGATCCTTATGTATAGATTAGTGGTCCTAGTTCCTTTTCTGAGTTTGACATCACTGATCTACAAGGTAACACAATAAATATTGATGGATTGATAATACTTCAAGGAAAATTTCTCAAGTCAAATCAACAAGAATTTATTAAGTGATTATTATGTACCAAGCACTATGCCAAGGTTGAGGATTCAAAGAAAAGCAAAAAACAGAACAAAAATAAATAAATAAAAACCCCCAAATGTCCCATGCCCACAGGGAGCTCCCAGTCTAACTGTTCTGAAAACAATTATCTTTGGACTAACTCATTCTGGCCTTCACCTCCTTGATGAAGAGAAAGTGATAATCATGTAGAAAATAACACTGCCTAGAGTATCATAGTTCATAAGATCTCTTCAGGAGGATCACAGTATCAAAATGACAGAATTTCAGAGTTAAAAGGGCTCTAAAAATCTATCTCCAACAACTACTTCACAAAAGGAATTCCTTACCATAATATACCAAACAAGCAGGCATCCAGTCTCCGGAAGAAGACCTCCAATGAAGCAGAATTCACTGTAGTTTATTGAGTAATAGTATGAGCCTCCCAGGGCTCATAGGTTCTGCCCCCAAAGGCAAATCCCTCTTCCACATGAGAAACCTTTAAATATATTAAAATAGCTATTGTGTGTCCTGTGAATCTTCTCCTGACTAAACAGCAACCATTTCTTCAAGGGATCCTTATTTAGCATTGGATCAAAGCCCTTCACTATCTAGATTGCATTCCTCTGGATGGTCTCCAGTTGAGCAATATTTTTTTTCTCACCTCTGGAACTCAGAACTGAACACAATATTTCAAATGAAATATGACCAGGGCAGAATAGTGACTGTCACCTTCTTGTTCCTGAAAGGTATGGCTCTCTTCATGTGCCTAAGAGCCAATTAGTTTATTTGGATGCAATATCATCCTGCTAAATCATATGGAATTTACTATCCACTAAAACCCACAGATCTATTTCAGAGAAACTTCCATGCAACCAAACTTCTCCCATCTTGGACTCATAAACGCTGGTTCTCTGAAACTACCTAAGCACAATTCTAATGACAATGCAGATCTCAGAATTATTAGCATCATTAATGTTTATATGAAATTACTTTTAATATTAAAATACTGCTTCTACCCTGTATATCTCTCAGTGCCACTCATGCCTAAATAACCATCATTCAAAAATATTTAATGATTCCTTTAGGACAATATGTTTCCCCCCCATAAGAATATGATTGAGGAACCAAATATAAACAGAAGCATATGTGTACATATACATCATATACATGTTTGTATAGAGTCTTTTACTATTCAATAATCAATTTATTCCAGGCTGAACATAACCCTAATTATCTAAAATATCAGAGCTTCCAACAAAAGGCAATGTCCTATAAGCTCTGAAACTCAGAGAGTTCATGAGATCAATCTAAAAAAAAGGTCTACTTCAGCCTTAGGATAACTTGCTAAGTCTCCCTATATTGGCATAACACTAGGGCACATGCTCATTGAAGCAATGTTGTGAAGGAACAAAGGTACAGAGGATGTGAGGAAGAGTTATTCTTGTAGGGGGGAGGGAAGGGAGTGCAGTGATAGAATACCAATGTAGTTTCTTTTGACAATATGGTAACATTGAGTGATGAAGATTAGCAGAGCAACACACACATAAGGATATTGCCTTTCCAAATAATAAGAGGCACTAAAGAAAGAGCCGAAGCTTAAATATCTAGCTACAGAAGAAGAAATCCATATTCCAACAACTGAAATGGCACTGTGGCAGACGCTGCCTTGTTTTCCTCTTTCAGATCTCATTTTTAACCTGAAGCCCTAGGGGCCCAATATTGCATTTCAAGAAGTCAGTGGGAGTTCTGACAGACTAAGGATGATTGTAGGCAGGGAGTCTTTCTGTGTAAAGGATATTTTTCAATATCATCCCATATGTGTTTATACACTTTCATTATTCCTTTTTTGTTGATAAATTGTCAATTCATTTACTCTACAGTTATTCATCAGAAGTCTGAATATGAATACCACTCTAACTACTGACCCACAGTACAATTTCCAGGTTGTCACTCTTCTAAGTTCATTTTTACATTAATAATCTGACTAGCAGATCCTTCTCCTGGCAGCCAAATCATCCTGCTTACCCTGTAATGTGTCTTTAGCTGCCCCTGGGCAGGAGAGAAATGTAAACAATCTGTCAAAGCTTTAACTGGGATATCCTGGTAAAGTATATTGAATAAATACTTGAACCCCATGTAGAAGCCAGAACAGTAAGACAAGAGAAGATTATGTCTAAAGGTGGTTTTCTGCCAGAACTAGTTTTTTCTTCACATTCCTATCCAGAATATGAATTGTTCTTATTGCCTTATATTTATACTGTCGTTGTTTTATTGTTATCATATCTACACAGCTGTCCTATACAATGACAGCTGAGAATTTGGATTAGCAATAACCTAATTACATCCTCCATATCTTGAAGTCCTACTGGATTGTGATGACTATAAAGAAATGATACATACGCAGACATGAATATGCATAGGCCAGGTAGGAGCAAAACCTAAGATTTCATCGGGATTGGGAACTTCTTAAGCAAGGAAACTCACTCTACCGATCTACCAATGCAGGTTGACACTTTGTCTGTGATTTTTAGCCTTTGAGAGTTACCAGAAAACCCTGAGTGGCTAAGAAAGTTTACCAGAGAGTCAGTGTCAGAAGTGGGATTTGCTCCTGGATCTTCCTGGCTTCACGGCCAGCTCTCCATCTATTCTACTATATCACTCATGCATATGAACATATGAAATGAACATGAAATGAAATGAAATATGAAATTTTACCATTTTCTGGAAACCCAAACTACTCTTAAGCAATAATGTTAATCCAAAAGAAAAAAGTAGCAGTTATTTTAGAGGAAAGAAGGAGCAATGTAAATTATTTGTTCTACTTGATTCATCTAAAAATAATAACTTTGAAAATTAAGATTTGGGATATCAGAGTTATTTCCAAAAGATATATAGGTTATTAGTGAATAGGTGATGCTAAAGAAATCCTAATCATTGAGGAAAATATCTTCTTGATAAGTTAAATAGTTCCCTAATTATTCCCATGTATCTATAATACATTCCCCTTAACTGCCCCACATAACTCCATTGAAACTCCCTCCCTCCATTGCCAAACCTAGAGCAGCCAATTGCTGTGTTGCTCATAAAAAAAAAAAAAAAAAAAAAAGGCATTACGATTTTTGGTTGTTGATTTGTGGAAAGTTTTTTGGTCCCGAGGGGAAGTAGTGGTACAAAGAAGTGCAGATGGGTCGATAAATTCATTTCCTTTTGATTCAATCCTATTTTAATAATCACTGGTTAAGCTAAATCCTTCCTGGATAGAGTGCCTTAGATGTCTTCTGGAAGCAACAGCTTCTATTCTTTTAGTTCTAAAAATGTGATCACCACCTAGACTACCACACCTCTCTGATCTCTTGTGTCATCATTATTCAGAAAGACAGCAAGTTCTTTCACCAGTCACTTTGTTGGTTACAGCTTAATAAACAAAAATGAATACAAGGTCCAAGTTGCTCTAAATCAATTCTACCTTGCCAGGTCTGGGGAATAATCAGCCCCAGAAATGTTTATTTGCCCCAGGTATCATTAAATAATAACCAAGTCATCATGTCTTGTTAAGATTGCCTGGAGCAGGGTGTCCTGACTTAGTTCTAACCCCTTTCCTCCCTTAGTCATTCTTAATTAAACTCAAAAGGCACAGTGTGCTTGCTTACTATAGAAGATATATTGGTATAGGTCACTGAAATATTAATGATGCCAAAGTGAATTTTTCTCAGGTGAAGGGGGAATAGATGACCAATACTGAGAACCTCCTGAATGCAGAGAAAAGGGAAATTAAAAGCACCTGAATGATGTAAAAACGTCTCAGGTAGACTATCTTTATACAACACAAAAGTGGGAAGATGGAAAAATCAACCAACCAACATGATGTCAAATGGGCTTAACTGATTTTATCCACTAAGTTGACTAAATCAATCATATTTTAGCATCTTTGGGCTCTTCTTTGAGGATAATTATATGTGCTACAGGAAAGGAACATCATAATACTTAAGCGGGGTCGGGGGTGGGGGAGGTGGGGAGAGGAAACGAATGCATGATGAGAACTCTGAAAAAGTCATTTCCTCACTGAGAAGTTTTCTCATTTGTAAATTGAGGGGGTCAGACTAGATAATATCTGAGGTCTCTTCCAGATCTAAATCTCATGATACTATAAAAGCTACTAAGTCATTGGTGAAGCTCCAATGTAGGGGAAAGAATGCTGAACTCACACATTCCCTGCTTTGCTACTTAATACTCTTGTGAGCTTAGGCAAGACGTTTTATCCAGGCCACAGTTTCTTTTACTGTAAAATGAAGATTTGGACCAAATAACTTTTAAGGTCTGTCTGAGCTCTAAATCTATGACCTTCTTTCTTGTGTTCTAGGAAGCAAACAGTTTCTCAGCCCTATTTACCTATGAACAATTTTGTGGTAAGCTACCAAAGGTGCTACACTAGTTTTGGCTATAATGTTGTGAATATTTAAATGGCTATTAAACCATTTAAAAATGTGTAAACTATCAGAAACATAAGTAATATAAATGCATAAAGATGAATGGCTCAGAATATATTAAAAAATTAGGAAAATGTAAAGCAGGGTTGTTGCGGCCATCAGTAGTACTCCAAAACTCTTGGGTGAAATATTTATATAAAAATAGCTGGGAAATTTGCTTAAATTAAACTTGCTGTTTAAAAAAAGTTAAGATTGTGACAAACCAACAGGTCAGGAAATTCAAATTTAAGGCTGTCATTCTGTGGTTACAAAAAAAGAGGAAAGTGAGTGAGTTAAATGTATATGAATACATCTTTCAAACTAAAGTTTTAAATAGTAAATAAAAGAAAAGTATAAAATAAGAGGAAAAATGTAGTTCAGAAGGTTTGTAACTTAAGTATGGTTCAATTCCAGAGTTTTTATTTAATTAATAATTATAGTTCAGGAACACAATTTATTTCTAAGTTTTAAATGATATATTTGTGTTAACAGAAATATTTTTCTCTATGAAAGGAAAACACTGAAAAAATTCAGTTCTATTTTCCTCTTTTACTAAGGATGGCATTAGTTCAATGTCCTCCTCACTGGAAAAGAGATGAGTTACCCTGAGAATCCCAGATGCCCTCTCACAGGAACCTTGCATGGAGGAAGGAAAGTACAGACACAAAGGCATCAGATTACAGGAATGTCCTGCCTTAGTATCATCTTTTTCTTAAGTGAAGCAAAGTCATGGTATAATTAGGATCATGGGATTTTAAAATGTAAGAAGAGTGGAAGCTAATGTTTTTCTAGTGTTTTAAAGTTTACACAGCGCTTTACATTTGTTCTCTCTTTTGACCGTCACAACAATCCAGAGATGTGGGTAAGATTAGAATCCCCATTTTTCAGATTAGGAAACCAAGTCTGAGAGATGTTAAGTGACTTGCCCATGGCTACACAGATGGCAATTATCTAAGGTAGAATTTGAACCCAGGTCTTCCTGCTTCTAAATATAAGTTGTCTAGATAAGGAAACTGAGACCCAGGAAAGTTAAGTGACTTGCCCAAGTTTACACAATTAAATGGCAGACCTGAGATTCAAACTCACATTTCTCTGACTCCAAATCCACTGCTTTTCCCATTGCATCATAGAGAGTTTTATCAGTTTTTCTACAGTGGCTCTGTCCCAATCATACCCTCTTTCTACCTCCATACTCAAGACATTCTGACACGATTTTATGATAGTGTACTCCTTTTTCCAATTCAAATACAGGGGGGACCCCAAGGCTGAATGCATAATTTGTAGCATGATGCATGCACCTCATATGCCTGAAGATAAAAACTCAAATCTAAGAAATTTCTCATAATATTTTTATTATGAAAGTACCCAGGTTAACTTTAACAGTTTGAGATTATAGCAAATAATTTTTTAAAGCCCAACCTTATTTTATGCATTAATCATTTGAAAAAAGCTATTCTTTTAAGCAGAATTACTTATGACTTAAGATGGTTGGGGAGTTTCATCAAAATCCATTCTTTCTTATAGATCCAATTTTTAAGAAGAAAAATCAATTAATTCTATGAATATGTTTGTGTACATGTATATGCCAAAGTTACCACACATACATGCATCTAAAATAAATACATACATATATATGTACAGACAGACAGACACATACACACACTGCAAAGCAATCTTTTGGCTTACTCTTTCAGTTCTTAAATGGATATTTTGCCTTGTTTTTAAAATGGCAACTTTGCCTAAAAGGTTGATATGTGGCTAAACCAGGCAAAATTGGAACAGACACTATGTAATCATATAACTAGTCAAGACAGATGTACTTTCAATTTATGACAACCTCAACCATTTAATTGTGAAAGTATTTGCTTTATTTGCATTATTTACACTTTATGCAACTTATATGCGTAAAACTTGACAAAAATATGTACAACAGTGGAGTTTTTTAGGTATTTAGTGTAATTTTTGTAAGTATGCTATAGGTTTGACAATTAAGTATAATATCATAATGGTGATTCATATCTTAATTAAATTTACTTCAAAAAGTATTTGTTGGTTTTAAGAAATTATAACATTTCTTTTCAAGAAATCTCAAAATATCTTTGGGAATTATATTTAGTTGGTTCCAATGAAAATTCTTTGTCAGCCACTCAGTCAACAAGCACTTATTAAGCACCTAGTATATGCACAGTGGTATGCCCTGTTCTATGTAATAACTCTTTGAGACCATATTGACATCTCTTATTTTAAATACAAATTTCTTACAAGTTGTATGGTTATATGCAAGACACAATCTCAAGTTAAATAGACGAATTCTGTTCTCCTGACAAAATGCTGTTATAAGTGAGTGTGATAGAAGACATACCTGTAAAGTTTAGGAAATGAATAGATTCTAACTGCCAATTAGGATTTTTTTGCACTAGATTTATGTCTAAAGCAAAATGTTGTATTAAGTTATTATAGGTAGGTTTATATAAGCTTGGAAGACTTCTAAAATTAAATGTTATCACAAAATTTACCTGAAACAATTTCCAATGTTTAACACACAAGAATTTGGGATTGATTTAGCAAATCACATTTCCAGACTAAGGCAACATGCAAAAATTGAAGTAAAGTTTTGACAGATACCCAGTTTAATCAGCATAGGGATGAAATTATATAATTCAGGCCAGATGAAATGAGACAACTCAAGCCTTAAAACGTATTGACTTTTGTTTTTGATTAGGCAGGATTTGAATTACCCAGTAGGATGGTCTACATTGATTAAATAACCTGGTATATCATGAAACTTTTTCGCATTGAACTTTGTATACATGACCTAATTGATTCTAGTTTACTAAATCAAATCCTAGGTATAATATTTTGGATGTGAATAATCAATGGATTTGATCAAATAAAATAATGATTTAAAATAATTGGAATTTCTATTAGTTAAAATTTAAGAATATATTGAAAAGATTTCTATACCATGAAAAACCTATGATCATTTTTAACATTAAACTAATTGTAATCCATGGATGCTTTGCTGCTTTTCTATAAATATTGAAAATATGGTCAAATCTTATACAATAACTTTTAAAAGTAATAGCTCACATAAGTAATGATGAGCATGATGGTTTCAGAAAAACCCGAGAAGTCTTATATGAACTGATGCAAAGTAAAGTGAGAGGAACCAGGAGAACATTGTACACAGTAACAGCAACATTGTAATGATGATCAACTGGGAACGACTTGGTTACTCTGATCAAAAGAATAATCTAAGGCCCATAATGAAAAATGCTGTCCATCTCCAGAGAGACAACTGATGGGGTCTGAATGCAGATCAAAGCATATGTTTTTCACTTTATTTTTCCTAGTTTTTAAAATGTATTTTCTTTTGCAGCATAGCTAATATTGAAATATGCTTTACATGACTTCAAACGTATAATCAATATCATTTGCTTGCCTTTTTAAAGGGTAGGGAAGGGGCAGAAGAAAGATAGAGAATTTAAAAACTCAAAATTTTTAAAAATGACCATTAAAGTTTTTTAAAAATGTAATTGGAAAAATACATAATGAAATAAATAAAAATACATTTTAAAAAATAATAGCTCAATTTTCTGTGATAATTGAAGGAAGCAATGGCAATAACACCTCTTCCCCAAAATGGGTAACCTAATAGCTATTTACACTTGAATTTGGATATATTATGGAGTCCTCCACTTGCAAATAAATAAAAAATTCATTGACCTTGAAATTCCTATTTCCCATAGAAACAATGATATAAATGTTGGTCAGGTTCCCAAGCTAGCCCATTAAAGCCTATTTAACCTATAATGTAGATAGACTACAATAGTATTAGCCTATATTCTACATCCTAGGAACAGAGAGCCATGCAATGTAGGAGGAAAAGTAGAAAGAAGGGAAATTTTTCCTCTTCCTTTTCTGGATGAATGGACAATCTTTAGCATAATTATGAAACAGAAAAAGTTTATCATTGGCATCCTTGAAGTTCTTAATGACACTTTCTGCAAGGTAGTGGAAGCCTAGTACTTTCATTCTGTTCTAAGTCTCAAATGTTAACAATATATTCAGAGCTGTCCTATTCTGCTTCCTAAACATATTCCATGCTCTAAAGTTTGCTAGCTCTGCCTTTGATCAAAACTCCCCTTCTCTTGGTGCTGCTAAATTTGTTAGTGTCAGGAGAAAAGCAAACTGACACAACTAATTTGTACTAATATATGAATGACTTAATTCCCCCTGTTCATATTTTTAAAGGAGTATTATTTTTAATAATCTATGTGAATTTCTAATTGGCATAATTTCAAGCAATACTGTCCATAATGAAAAATAGGCAATGAAGGTAAGATATTTTGGAATTGGCAAATGGGGAAAGATTGTGAAGAGGACCAGAAAATAGTCTGCCACTTCTGGCTGAGAGTTTAGAAGAGTTTTTTTCTTTTTCACGTTCTACCACCAAACAAGACATTAGATTCTATAACGTTTAGATTTCAAATAGAGTTTGAAATTATTCAATTGGAAAATAATTGCAATATACCTAGATTGACTCCCCTAAACCTTCCTTGTTTTTCAGACCCTCTGCTCTTCCTCTATTTCCAAGCCCACTGAGTCTTTAAAAGTACAATTTTTTAAAAACAGGTCCTAGGGTAAGAGAAGTTATGCCACTGTGCAGGTGAGGTCAGAGTCATTTATTTGTATAGTTTTTAAAAAAACAACTGAGATTATCTGTATTTTTTTTTTTTTTGCAGATTAGCTTTCCTAATCATTTCTTTCTTAGACTATTAGAGTAATTGGCATTTCCATTGCATATACTGGTTGGTCACTGGAGGAGAGAACAGGATCAAGGTTTGCAGGCTTAAAGGGGAAAGCCTATCTAGAATTAAAATTTGCCAACAGTGGCTGCCATACAAATCATCACTGAGAACTGACTCTTTTCTTTTTCCTTGGGAGTCAGAGATAATGGAATTATTTTCCATTTGGTTAATTTCAAACTCTGTTTGGAATCTGAACTTTACAGTGTCTGAACTCTCTATGAAAAAGAGCAAGCTTCAAAAGAACTGTCAAAGAGGAATCTATACAGGCCAATTCGTTTCTATAATGTCAAAAAATTTAGGAAGCAAACATTGATAACAACATATAAAACATGATCTTATTCTCAGGTCAACACCAGAGCTATGCCAATTCCTTCTCCTACTGGGACTCACTTGGGTGGCTATGAGTTCTCCATGGTTACTCAGCTTTATCTTATACAAATATCAATGAGGCTTGGATTTTGTATTCTTTTGTTTTTTTACTGTGTCTGAAACAAGGCAAAAAATGCTGGCCAGCAAGTTTTTTTTCAGTAAAAATATAAAAAGATACTAATGCTAGAATAGAAATTACCTGTAAAGGGCTAGCCAAGGATCTATTTCTAGGTACTGTAAACGTTTTGAGGACTTCATCTTCTGACACTGGCATCATTAAAACAGAACTTGTAAGAAGATTCTAAAAAGAAGAAGAAAAATTGGATGTTTTCAAGATTAGATAATATGCAATGAAATCAGAATATAAAACAAGATTATAGCATTTTTAGAGAGTGTCCCACTATGGATTCCTCTGGAAAAGGCATATGTTTGCAACAAATTCTCTTCCTAATGAGCTAAATGGAGATTTGAACTAGCTGACATTTCTATAATGTCTATTTCAGTTCTAAATCTTCTCACATTATGATTTACAAGTATAGGAAATATCTCAGTATTACAGTTCCAATAGAATTTCTTTAATAGTTTCTAAGCTATGGTAAATGGCACATTCGTTTCTTGCCATGTAATTCTTACCAGTGGTGTGCTGGAGCCAGCTTGTTCTGGCTCATGAGAGCTGATTCTTAAAATTTCAGTGTGAACATTTACACCTCCAAAATTAGCAAATGCTACAAATCAGGGTTTGACTTATTGTTTTGTTGAGTGTTTAAATTTAGGAAAGTGATAAAAGAAAATGTTTTAAAATGTAGATTAAACTTAAAAGTATGTTGTACATACAATCCCTTCCCTCAACCAGTTGTTAACAACCAGCTGTTATTCACACATCCCTGGATATACCGTATCAAGTACTGAATGATAATAGGATCTGATTTCTCTCTGTGTGTAATTTTATGCACTTTGGAGAGGGAAGAGAACCCTCTCCACAAATTATACTTTTGTTGATGCTAGGAGGGAGATGAATACCAAATGTAAATAATTGCAGCAACCAAATCAATCAACAGATATTTTAATTGTGTATCTATCCATTGCAAGGCACACCATAAGATCAAAGAAAAGAAATGTCAATGAAAAGAAAACAGGAAAACCTTAGGTAAAAATTATTAATCCTAATCCGTATTTCTTACTATTCTTATTTTCTGGAAGTAAATAAAAACTGAAGAACCAAAAAAAGAGCCACAGTGACTACTGAAAGATAACAAAACAATAGAAAATGAAAATTTCTGAATTTGAACAGGATTAGTTTCTGTTATATAAACATGTCAACCACAGATGTAGTCCATTAATAATGGAATGAAAGCTAAGAACTAACCCAAAACAACTGCCTGACAGTGGGTACACAAAAAAGGATAAGTTTGGAAATGAAGTGCATGTTAGTAGGGACACAGTGAGACTGCTGTCACTAGTCTTAAGCTCACCAGTGGGAAATTTGAAAAGTTAAGATTTAATTGTATATACATACCGGTACATCTTCCATAGGAGATGCCTGTGTGAATAGCTGAGTGTTTAAATTCTCCCCTTCCCAATGATTGGAGCAGAAGAAGTTTCCTGCTTTAGTAGTTGGAGATTCTGCCTAGGAGTAAAAAAAAAAAAGAAACATTTTCTAAAGGCTTTTACTTGTTTAAACACAAGGAAACAACTGATTTCTGATCAAATTTTCAATCGGCATGAGTTCAGGTATGTATGTCCAGAAGCTCTAACGCTTCTATTCAGAAACATTCTCTTTACCATCCCAAATGTCTTGGCATTTGAAAGGTCAGGCTTATTAACATTTGCCTTTTGATGTTTAGCATATGGAAAACACTAATATTTTTATCTTTTTTATCTAAATCTCAATTTTCTGAATTTCCAGATATCTTTGGTGTCTTGGAATAAAAGAAAGAAAATCTCTTAGGACTGAATTGGAAGGTAGAGGAAATGGTTGGCAAAGCTAGTCTGGCTTCTCTTCCTTTCCCTTTTTTCTTTCTATATATCTATTAAAATCCCATGCTCTTGCCCAATTGCAGTGCAGAAACAACGTTGGGCTTTTTAAAATATACCACCAGCACATGAGCTCCAGCAGGTCCTACAAAACAAAAAGGGCTCTGAGTACTGACTGTATAGGTTGTCTAAGAATCAATAGAACAAAGGTCAAAGAGAATTTTGGCCAGTGTGGTGAGTGGTAAATTGTTGTGATCATGGAATAAGAGGGAGGAGAAAGAGAAGAAGAACAGAAGGAAGAGGAGGAGGGAAAAGGAGATGAAGAAGCATTCACATAATACTTTAAGGTTAACAAGGTATTTTACAATTATTTCATTCTCACAACAATCCTATGAGGTAGGTGCTATTATTATCATTCCCATTTTCCAAATGAGGAAAATGAGGCAGAAAGAAGTCAAGTGACTTGCCCAGAATCATACTGCTAATAAGTGTCTGAGACTGGATTTGAACTGAGGTCTTCCCGTCTCCAGGTCCACCATTCTACTCGCTGCACCACCTAACTGGAAACTCATGAAGACTCTACCAACCTATAAAAAGGATTGTAATCTATATCAGTGGAGGTAGTACTCATGCCAACAGAATCATGGATCCTTCATGTCCTAATGTGTTTTTTCTGACAAAATTATTTATTGGGTGACAGTAGGAAAATTAAGGAGATGCCTGAGGAACAAAGTATGAAATCAGCAGGGGCCATCAGCAGTTTATAAAGACCTGCATTATTCATGAGATATGCTGCATAGCCTAATATCATAGTACAACCAAGCATTTCTCTAAGAGAAAGAAGGTCAAAGAAACCAGGAGAAAAAATGATAGATGATGAGGTCAGTTGTCTCTCTCCAACGACTTTTCTGCTCACCTCTTGCTTGATCTTTTTTAACAAAGGTGGCCCATTTTCATGAAAACCTGACACAATTCCTGATTCATCAGATTCCTGTTTGATGACATCTTGCAGATCTTCTACAAGATGAGATGGTGTCTGAGGCTGAAAAAGGAGAATGATGTCAGAAGGTTCATTTTCTAAGGACAAATCCATTAACTGGAGCTATCTCCCCATACTTACTAGCATCTTCAAAGGACCATATTTTATTTCTTGTGCAGCAAGAGCATGTTTGAACGGAGTAGGAGTTCTTGGGGAGCTCTCTAATATTGACCTTTTGATTGCTGGAGTTCTGAAACTTTGAAAAAGAAAAAGGCAATGCTTTAGTGAAAAAGAATCCATATATTTATCATTAATATACCCATTAAATTGATTCATTTTTCTCTTAATGAGTTTTAGCATCTCTTTAGTGTGATCACTGAGAGGCAGTATGTTACAATGAAAACAACACTGGCTCTGTAGTAAGTTGACCTAGATTCAATCCTCACCTTTGATGAATCCTACCAATGTGATGTTGGGCAAGCCCCTTGAGCTCTCTGAGCCTGGATTTCCTTATGTGTAAAATGAAGAGATTGGAGTAGATAGACTCTGGGAGTCCCTTCTAGCTCTAGATTTCATCTCTTTTTTCTGATATAGTTGGAGAAAATTCTGGCTAAGAAAATATTCCAAAGAACTATCACATATGGATACCAATATTCAAAGAATTAGAATACAATATAATATCCTTAATGATAAAATTATACAAAAATAATTTTACCATCATGTTACAAATGCAGGATGATATTAATAGATTTAAAAGATGTACATTTTTGCAAATATATATTTTAGCAATCTGAGACTAATATCTTTTAAAATGAACCTTCTCTTATATTTATATAAGCAATGACTAATAGTGGGAGGAAGGGGGAGAAATGCAACATTTAGAAAAAAAAGAGATCATGACATCCATATGGTAAAATGTATTGAATAACTAAAAATCTATACTAATTCCACAATACCTGGGCTATGTAAAAAGGGCTTACTATGTGAATTAAGGTCACAAGCAGAGTGTATGTCTTCTTAAGAGGATAAACTTTTTTCAAGTTATTTATAAATACAGTATAAAAAGGAGTGTGATGCTTAGACTTGAACATTTTAAAACAATTTTTTATCTATTAATCTAAACAGGATCTCTGCCAGGAAATATTTTGCTAACTTAATTCTAGTGATAAGATGTACTTGGATTCAATCACTGCATGCTACTTTTTCTAAAATTCTCCCATCATTATTGAATTAGCAAGGTTTCTTGTATGTGAGTTGATGTTTTATCTACCTAGTCATGAAAAACTCACACAAATGCAAAAATAATATGTATTCATACACTGTGAAAGAAACAGGGAAAAGATTCTTAAATTTGAAACAGATAATCAGCCTCATGCTAAGTAACAAGGAACATTTGTACTTAATGAGGAAAGAAAGCCTTTGTTCCTACAAGAAAAATTGAAACTGATGTGTAAAATAACCTCTATTAACACAGGGCAATCAAATCTTAGAATGAGCATCAAGAGGCAACCTTGTCCACTTCTAGTTACTCATACATTTGTGATGATAATACCTGTTGATTTTAGACAGTGTAGCTCAAAAATCTTAGCATATTTTAAAGTTTGGGTATCTTTGGTATCCCATATAATACTTTAAAAGAAGTTTGCATTTTTTATTTGACTCCCACAGTAATCCTATAATAGAGCTATAAGTATTGATAACTTCATTTTACAAATGAGAATACTGAAGGTGAGATAAGTTAAGTGACTTACTTATGATCACACAGTAATTATCAAAAACAGGATTGAAAACAAGGGCGCTCCTGACTTCAAGAACTCTATGTCATCCTTGCTCTCCTATGATTATGAACCTCTAAATCCTGGAGAGTACTCAAGACATAACATATATGTTTTACCTGTGGATAACATGGTTCAAGAATTCTAGGGAATATGATCATATTCTATAAATGTTACAGAACTGAAAAATAAATTTCATTATTAAAGGACTTACATATTATTTTCCTTTTGAGGTTTAACAGTTTGGTCTCTATGAAATGGTGTTGTAACAGTCAACTTATGACCATTGAGTGGGGTGGAAGTTAAAGTAGGCATATCCATATCCATATTTTCAGGGTTATTGGGAGTGTTTAAGAACTGTAAATATGAAAAAAGAATCAAGCCTAGATTAAAATACTGTCTTTTAAATTCAGTCAAATCAAAAGAAATCCCATTTTGGCAACTATTAAGTAGATTTTACTGATATAAAATAATTACAGTGTTAACCATAACCGTATGTTCCATGATTAGAATATTGTTTCAGATGAGCATACTCAAGGTTCTGTGTATGTTCACCATGAATCAAATCAGGGTTTCTGGTGATAAAATTATGAATCCCAAAGAGACTATCCAAATAACAACTACTTGCCATCTTATGGAGTAAGAGGCATTCTTTTTCTTTAATTAAGGTCAATTAAGCAAATTATTTTAGAATTGAATCATTTTTTTCTTTCATACTAACTAAAACCACTTCTATAGCTTCTTATACTAGATAATTATTATTACCAAATAATTTAAAATACATGGAAGATTCTGGAATGAAACTGATTGGGTTTCAAGACAGTTTTGTTTCAGAGGCACTTTTCTGTAGTTAAAGATGTGCTTCAAAGAAATTACAAAGTAATTGTAAATTAAAATACACCAAATTATTAATTTATTTGGATTATTTTCCATAATTTATATTAATAGTGAATTTCTAATATGCATGTTTTAGTCTTCCATGATATATTTTCTTAAGTTTTAAAAATCACTAGAAAAACCCCCTAGTGAAACAAAGAAATTAACAGGCAAAAACTGTGTTTACATAATGTTATGGCTTATAGTAAAAAATAGCTAATGTTCAGAAATGAGTTGAAGATTTAACTTTTTCCTCTCCTATATAAGGACAGAGCTCCACCTTTGCTTTTTCTAGCTTTTAGTCACAACATCAATATCTAAATATTATCTAAACACAGTTTGCTTCTCCCACAGTTGTTCCTCCCTCCTCCCCCCATCAGTGAATAATATTACAAGTGGAAAAAGATGCAGAAAGTGTTCTTTTCTTTTAAAGGGGAAGAGAGTGAAAGATGGGAATGTTAAAATCTGGTGCTAAAGGAAATAAAAGCAAAGGCCATGCAAATAATAATCTTCCCCTTTCAAAACAAGCAAAAATAAGAGGCAATTAAAATAAAATCATCAGTTAGTTTGCAGGTAGCCTAATCTTTGCATAGCAAACTGACACAGCAGTGACTAGATTCAGATATGGAATATAATCAGTGAGTGCAACAGTAATTAGTCATTTGTTCTGAAGGATTAGTTTCTAAATTGTTAACACTCTTGAGACTGTTGAAAATTAGTAACATCTGTGTAGCATTTTGAACTACCTGAGAGGGAGAGAAGGGTAGACTTTTGATAGGGGAACGCTTGGGAGTGGAACTGCTGACGTCAGCAAATAGGAAGGAGCTATAGTCTCCAGTAGGTAGGGGGCTGGCATGCCCCCTTTTTTTTCGAAGGATGACGAGTGGAATTGTGCTGTGCCTTGCGGTAGTAGGTAGGGACTTGGATGAGTCAAGTAAACTCTGACTCGACATGCATTTGCTCAAGTTTGTGCTAATATATCCTTCAGGTCTATGAGTACTGCCCTCTCTTTGCTGAAGTTGTATGGCCTTGTTTGACTTATGTTGACTAGGTGAAATATCTGCTTCTTCAAAGAATTCAAAATTGCTGAGGTCACACCATGATGAAGAATCCTGAAACAATGTTGGAGGGATGGAACTATGAGATGATGGATGTCTGGTATGGGCTATCTTGTGAAATCACAACAGTAAAAAAGAGATGCCACATACAAATCAAACACCTGTCTACTTTGATTTGCACAGTTAACACCTTTCACAATTACTGAATTGTGCTATATTTGGTAATCATATCATGCTCCATCCAGAAACTATCATAGTATATTTTTGGCACATAGTAAGTACCTACTAAGCATTTGTTAAATGAAGGAATGAATGAGTAAATGAATGAGTGAAAGAAAATCCTACTGATTGAAAACTCTGAGTTTTTATCCTTGTACTACATTATTATCAAAAATTATATGTGCAAGATAAAACAAAGAGAGTACCTGCTCTAGAGAAGGAGGCATTTGGGCAAAACTCAGCCTTTATCTTAAGAAGTGCTCAATAATTACTTGTTGAACAACTAACTTTCCAGTTTAAGAGAAGGAATGAAAACTATGAATGCAAGAACAACTACTTGCTAAGAACTACATCTATACAAATCTGTCTCAAACATAATGCATTCAATCACCTAGAAGAACTGGTAAATAAAAATTGATGATTTATAGAAATAACCCCCCTTAGTATAATCAGTGAATGGATTCATGGCTTCAGTAAACATTCTGCAATCTCTTGATCTGCCTGGATAAAGCTCTTGAGGTTTTAATCCCAAAGTAAAACAGGATCCTAAAGAAGCATAAAATGGATAAATTACTCCCACCCTCAAAACAGCAAAATTGCTTATAATATTTAATATGATCATTTATTCAAAACATGGGTTATTAAAGGTCAATTGCTTAGAAAAAGCAAAACTAAATTTTACCTAAGTAGTCCAAGAAACCATCATACCCAGGACCTTCAAAATAATAGATGTAATGGTATGAAACTGAAATTCCTTTTAGTATTGCAGATGTCAGTAATAGTGTAACCACTGTAGAAAATGGAAATGATTGCAGTACAGATTTCCCAAACTCTATGGGAAAAACAGACAAACAACATTTTACCTTGACTTGTCCATTCTACTTACAGAATCTATAAACTGGAGTGTTTCTGCAAATTCTAAGAGGTTCTTAACATTATCCAGAATATTGCCTTGGTGAACGATCATGCACCTTGCTGGAGATGCACTCTCTTCAGGTAAACAACCATGGTCCACTGGTAAAGATGGAGTAGAGTGATGTTCTCCCAAACAGGAAACAGGTGCACTGTCACCATGAGGTCTGGTATGGTCGGCAATTGTTGTACTATGCCAGCCTGAGTAGCTGGATGTGTGGTTCTGTGTCTAAGGAAAGAGAAGGGGAAAAAGAAAGAAAGAATGGGGAGAAAAAAAGGAAGAAGAAACTTAGCAAAGAAATTGCACAAGGTGTCAGATGCTGTTGGAGGAAAGATAAATGTAGTTGCATCATCTTAGACTTACGCCTATGAAACAGTTGTCAAGATGTTTCCTTTTATCAATGCAAGACCCTGCTTTTAAACAGTGGTATATTTTGTCAGCTTTATAATTTACTTTTATGGGCATCTTTCAGTTAAAGAGCAAGTAATGGGGGCATAAATGTCTGTATGTATAGGTACAAAAGTATGTCTCTTGTATATAGGATATTTTTAAAATCTGCATTAGTGTACTGTCCCATGGACCTGTTAAGATTCCGCTGTGTGTTAAAAAAAAATTACTCAATTACCCTACAAAAGGCTAAGTATTTAAGAGTTAGAGTTGCTTTTGTTTGCATATATCTTTGTTTTTTTTCTATCCCTAGCTAAAGCTACAGCTTACACCAATGCAATGAAGAGGCTGTCAAATCAACGTGGTTAGGAAAGCAGAAGAGCAAATTAACAGAAGTTTCTTTCCAGTGGCATCATGCAACAGAAGAAATTGCAAAATATTAACTAAAGTTAAAAGTGGTCAAACTAACGTCATGCATATAATCATTTGATTATTAACCAAAAAAAATTTACTCATAAAAGTTTCTGCTGGCTATCACTTCTCTTCTTTATTTTTTTGTTGGTTTAACCATATTACAAAGGACAAACTGCATTGCTAATTTTGCTATCTAATCACTACAAAATATGTCAGAATTCAGTAATAGCCAGCACTGGTTTTATGCATGCAACTAAAAGGGCTAACATTATTCACAGAGAAGTAAAAAAATTATAATACATGTGTACTGTGTGTATAATATGTATGTTGGACATGCATCAAGTCATTGAAATTATGAAATATATAATATACAGGCAAAAGAGGGTCTGAAAAGAGAAGAAAAACAGTCTAACAAATAGGCACCACATTTTCATTATAAGAAATATTGTTTTTAAAAAAAACCTCTGATTTCAATCAGTGTTGTGGTTGCTAAGTTAGTTTTTTATTTTACTGGTTTCTTTACTACATTCATTCTTCACTGTTTGCAATAATTCCACAGAACAAATTGTTGCTAAGAATGTCCATTACTATCAATTTCTGGGGTCACTACTGCATTATGAAAGGGAAAAAATAACCCCAGTCTAATATTAGTTGCATTTTAGTGAGTGCAACATCCAATCCTTTTTAATGGAAACATAGAGCCTTGATTAGTGTCACAATTAGAAGGGAGAAGAAGGAAAAAAGAAAAGCACTGGGGTAAAGCTGCTATCCCTCCAGCCAAGCACACAGTGACATTCTTACTGGTAATGCCTGCTGCCCTTTCAGTTCATTCTCAGTCGACTTTAGTAGCAACTCTAATTCCTTTATTCGTTTTTCTTTCTCAGGGTCTTCATCATTATAGTGTCTCTGAAATTGAGAGTTGAGGGAAAAGAAAAGATAAAAGTCTGATTGGAACTGATTGTAACTAAAATGCCTGTGACTTTTTGTCATGTGGCACCACAGCCAAATTAGTCTCAGAGATGAAACAAACACCAACTGCACTTTTTCACTGTAAAAATCCTTGTTTTAATATCAGGAATGAAATTCAATATGCTATGGTGAAATGAAAGGTCCCCACAGCAGATGCTGACTAATGTGCTGTTTCAGTATCACCTCAGAAGAGCTAGCTACTTGCTTCCTCAGTCAGAACTCCCTCCCCATCCCTTTCTCTCTTTATATCATTCAACAGGATGGAAAAAAGTGTTCTGAGACAAATAAAAACGTTCATATTTTCAAATTCGTGCATTTGATGTTTAACTTAATGCCTTTCTGAAATGATCTTTAAATTATCTACCTGAATAGCTGCAGCAGCTGGCTGAGGGACATTGACAATATTTACATGCAATGCGACAGGATATGGAATCTGACCGGAAACCTAGACCAAAAAAGGTTTGTTTTTTTAAAATAAAAAAGTAATTCATGGTGATACATGCTTACATTACTTTCTAAGTTTTAGACAGTATACTTTGTGCAGATAAAAATGCACACACAAGTAAAAACTCATTTAATTAAAGCAAATTTTCAAAGGTAACTAGCTATTCAAATTTTCACAGCAAAAGAAATATGAAATGTTCATTAGCCCTGAATAAGAAAAGTTTACTTAGCAATTTAAAAGACTATAATGGATAATTTCCTGGAAAAAAAGAAACGTTGCTAAAGAGAAAAAAGTTATTTAATAGAAAGATTATAGTATCAATACATTGATAAATAAAATTGTTTTCATTTTTAACATTAGAATAATAGAAATTTAACTGAAAATATGAGGTTTTTCATTAGTGTTCTTTATTCAAAAATGATCTTTTTGGAGAGTCTGTATCATAATTATCTAACAGGTCAGGAAAGGAAGTTTTTTTTGCAGATAATTTTCATATTCCTTTAAAGGCTCTACTAACGAGGCTCTGGTAATTTTCAAGTTTAAAAAAAGTGTTACTTTTATATTTAAGATTGTCACCTCAATTGTTTGCTTTCAGCATTTCTTTTTCTACCCATTATCAATGACTTATTTCCCTAAAAATCAATATTCATCATAGGGGAGGGAGTTCCAAATCCTAGAGAGAAAAAAGTTGGAAGTTTTCAGACATTACTGTCCTACCATTAACAAAGAATGTCTAAAAGTATACTTTTCTTTTTTGGTGAACTTTCAAAAAGTCAAATGAGCATCCCTTAAGAAAATGTTACATTAATTCATCATTGATTTTCTTAATTAGTGTGTTTTATTTTAAATCAGACAGTTAACAGAAAGCTTAGTGTGGTGAGATGATTAGAATATAAGTCTGCAGGCATAGGCTCTTGGCAGCTCCTTTCATTGTTAGCAGTATGACCATGGGCAAAGTACTTAAATTCTTAGTTTCACATTTTTTAAAAGTGAGGATGATAATATTATTTGCTCTATCCACTAATTTCAAAAGATTCTCATGAAAATCAAATGAGACAGCATACATGCAAGTGCATTTAAAAAGTAAGGTGTGTTGGGTTTAAGAGAGAGAAAGAAATTAACGTCACATGAAAATAAAATGCCTCAATAAATGTTTTAAAATGAACTACATTATACAAATACAATAATATTCATTAGAGGTAAAATGGTTATTACTCTTATAAGCTAACTTTTCCCAATGCTTACATTTTGTGTTTCAGAGATATGATAATAGGAATAGTCGTTGCTAACTGGGGCCTGGGCAGTTGATGGGAGCTGTGCAGAAGGTGGCGTGTGGGCAAAACCCATTAAATGATTGTTCTTCTGAAAGCTTGCTGCTACTGCTGGTTGGTTGGCCTTGGGAGACTCCTGAAGATAACCTTCTTGTTCAACCTTTCGACGCATTGTAGAATTCCAGTGGTTCTTGATAGCATTATCAGTTCTGCACAGAAATATATGCATATAAATATTTTTACAAGGAAAAGTTTATATTCAGAATAAAACCAATTGACAGAAAACTGCAGAAAGCATTTCTTCTGGTTCATTCTTAATTTTATAACAAAATTGAAATCCTTTTCACTTCCTACCACCTGAATGTCCATATTTTCTAAGATGTTAACTACCACTAATTACTTCCAACAAATCATTAGGTATTTTATCTCCTCAAGAAAGGAACATTTTCATCAAATAAATTTGTGGTGCAATGGCATTGTTCTGAAAGTTTCTGCCATGGTAGAGAATTGATCACTCAAATTCCATTTTCTAGCATTCAGCACCTTTACACATAGCAGATCCTCAAGAAATATTTGTTGATGGTGATCACTGAGGATTCCTTAGCAACCTTAGGGAACCAACAGTCCTGGAAATGAGATTTGTAAAATTCATCTTTTTTAAAAGGAAAAACATTTGTTCTTCAATTGGATAGAAGGTTGCAAAGAAAGATAGAATCTGTCTCACTATATGGTTGATGCTTCACAATTTTCAGGCAATCATAGGTTCTGAATATATAAAGTAGTCTGAAGCCCTTCTTTATATTTGTCTTGGTAAAGGGGAGGGAAGATATTTTGAGGGGAAAGGGAACCCAATTGTCCCTTCATTTGTGATAATCAGTAACAAAGCCTACCTCCACACCCTGCTCAGGTCACAGAGAATAGATGGGTTTACCTTTCCCCTATGCCACCTGGATATTCTAAGGTCACCAAGTCTACATCTACCAGTAAAGAAGAGCCACATAGAAGTCATTAGAGCTACACAATTTCTTCTTTGACTCAAAGAATATTAGAGATGAAATGGAACTTTAGAGAAGATTAGGCTTTTCTGTTTCTTTTCCCTTCTCTAAGGACTACTTCTGGTTTATGCAGCTCAGGAAACATACAAGTTTCTACCTGATGATGAGAAACAATTCTATTGCACAAGGGTTTGGACATATTCACCACTAGTCCTTCCCTTACTCTGTTGTTTCTGTTAAATGTCTTTGAAAGATCATAGGAGAAAGAGCAAGGGATAAATGGAGAGAGCCTTGAATAGTGTGGGGTAGTGGAAAGAGTAATGAACTTGGGAGTCAGAAAGTCTGGGACAAAGTTCTGTACAACACTGAACCAGACATATGTGAGGCTCTATGAACCTCAATTTCCCTATCTGCAAAATGATCATTTCTACCTATATACTTCACAGGGTTATTATGAGGAAAAACCTTTGTACACCACAGGGTGCTATAGAAATTGGAGCTCTGGAAGAAATTTCAATGTGCTATATACTCCTAAGTCTTCCATCTTCACAGTTATTTTAATGTGTGGTAGAAATGTTATGTTCCAAATAATAGATCTGTTATAAATCCTTTTTTTCCTTGTAAAATTTGCTTCTGCCCTAGTGAAGAGTTAAATTTTTGCTTTTAGTTCTTTAAAATTTTATTTTGTTACTTGAATAACACTACGTAAGCAGTAATTCATAGAAATGCTACTATAGCTAAAAGAAAATACCTTGGAAGTATTTTAAGGTGAAAAGTTCTAGGCTTGTATTCAGGAGACCTGGGTTCAAATCTTGACTGTGCAAATAACTAGTTGTGTACTCTTGGGAAAATCACTTAATATGTCTGGGTCTCAGTTTCCTCATCTGTAAAAAGAGGATGTGGTACTAGATGATCTCTTAGGTCCCTTCCAGGTAAAGAAGTCTATGCTTCTGTTGTATGCTACGTAACACTTATGACTGGTGCTATGTAATTAAGCCATTTTTCAATATTTAAAACAGAATGCTCAACACCCATTCCTTTTCCTTTCCCATTTAATAAATAAATCTGATGATGTTACCGTCCAGGCAGTAGTTTTGCGATTTCTGCCCATCTGTTCCCCAGTCTCTTGTGTGCCTGGTATATTATTCTGTCTTCCTCTTCGGTCCAGGAGGTTTTCTTAACTTCTGGATTTAAATGGTTGTGCCACCTCTCCCTACATTGCTTTCCAATTCTTCCCTTCAAGTGCTTGGCAATAACAGACCAACGTTTCGGACCATATTTCTGTACAAGTTCTATCACCTTCAGATAAACATACAAAAATCACCTGATGTGTTAGTGCTATATAATAAATCAGGGCAATAATTCTGCAGTATTGAAATATCTTCAGTGAAATTTCTACAGAATTGTTTTGATTGACTGGAAATGTGGGTAAAGTACCCCATATTTTCTACTGCACATTTTACCTCAAGTTCTATAACTTATAGCAATGTACTGAAAAATGTTCTATATAACAGTTCAAACAGAAGAAAAGGATAAACTCACTCGCTGATCTTCTTCTTTTGTCCATGGTCCCTTGATTAGCTCAGGATTTAGTACTTTTTGCCATCGATGCTGGCACTGTACATCTGTTCGATTCTAGATAAAAAGGCAATAAAGATAAAGTATAATTTTAATATTACTTTGAAAGTACCTAAAGACAATTTTATATTCAATTTTATGTCTAATTATATTAGATGAAAAATCAACAGCATTTCTAGGCATAATTACATGACTGGAATTCTTTCTCTTTCTCATTAATTGTAGAAAACAACTAAAGAATAAATAAGAAAAACTAAAAGTAAGTTTAAAATGCAGATCCACAGTTACTAAATTGTTAAGAACCCTTTTATGGCCTAAGGAAACCCCCTCCCTTTACATCAATCAATATGATAACTGGATATTAAGTAACTAGTGGTTATATCAGTAGTGACACACCTGCAATGACTAACTAAACGTTAAAGAAATCAAAAGAAATATTTGTGGACAGTCATCATAATTAACTAAAATTAATTTCTCTTCTGAACTGAGAGATTTGTACTTCATTGTTAAATTAACTATCTATTATGCAACAAATCACCAATGTTATTTCACAATTCCCTCAAATTAAATAAAGATGACAAGTAGTCACCCAGATTCTGCTTGAAGACCTTCAATGAGGAAGTATGCTCCACCTCCAGGGGAAGCCCCATTCCACTTTGTGACAATGTATGTTATTAGGATGTGTCTTCCTTCTATCAAGCTTAAATCTAACTACTATTTCCACTCATTTCCCCTAGTGGTGTTTTTTAGAGCCAAGGAACTTCCTTCCAAACACAGTTGAAGATTTACCTCCAAAATAACTAAGGTTCTACTTAATTCTTGATCCCCTACCCCTAGATGTTGGTTGGTGCTTTCTACTTGAAATTACTATCTATGTATTTTGTTCACTGATCTGTATATAGGCTATACCACCTCCACTCTCCTTGAGGACAAAATCTGTTTCATTTTTGTATTTGTATCCCAAGCACATTAAGTTTCTTGCATGTTAGTAGATACTTAATAAATGTTCATTGTTTAATTGAATGATACATTTAAGTAAAATATTCTTACCATACTGATGGTAGTGTGATTATAAGATGACATAATAAGATTGTTCAAAATGGTACCCTTCAGAAAGCTAATAGTAAAATCTCATGTTACACCACACAAAAAAATGAGTTATGGATCAAAGTGTTTCTCCCAAATTGTTTACTTATTATGTGACTGAACACATTAGAATGTAATATACCCTATCAAAGAATCTTGCTTTGCTTTTAAAGAGTATAAGCAATTGATTACTCACAGGCAGAAAATTGGCAATAATTTTCCAGTCATCTGTTCCATTTTGTTCCACTAGCTTCTTTAGCTTTTCATCCTGGGACAATCAAAAGAAATAATGTTCATCAGGCAATTAGTTATACGGCTGTAATTAAGTTAAAGTGGAAAAAAATCAAAAATAAAAATTATTTTTAAATCTCTCAGACTCCTCAAATGTAACAAATCTTCCAAAATTACCAAAAAAAAAAATGACATTCAACAGTGAATTCAGTTTTAACTTTTTCTATGATTATAGATAGTATCTCAAATTATTAAATTATAAGCATTTTGAAGGCGGAGACTGTGCTCTTTTTCATCTTTTCCTAGCAGAATACCTTGTACACAGCAGGCACTTTTATAAAATGCTCATTGAATTGAGAGGGGAAAAAAAGTAAAAATGCTTAATTACTCAGTTGGATCTCTTTCATCTAAGGAGTGGAAGATTTTGTGTTTCTTAAACTTTATTATATTCTTGTAGTACAAGCATTGGATGCAATGGGGGGATTAATATACCTACAACTGAAACTAACCCACAAATACACAGGGCTTTGGTATTCATCCCTTTCTAAATCTGTACTTCTAACAGTGTGATAGCCTTTATACTTTTGCAAGTGTAACATAATATAACAAAATTTGCATTGGGTTAAAACATTAGCACAATACTGACCTAAACCTCTAGGAACAACTCTTAAATACAACATACAGATGTTTCCTAGGAGCAACCAAATGCAAGTGCATAATAGGTAAAGAAGATGAATTTCTGATTCTCTTCCCCTCCCCATTACACCCCTTCCCCCCAACATAGCTATGTATATCCTGGAGTCCCTATGTGAATTACTAGGTTAAATAAAGCAAAATGATGACAATTTACAGAAGTGCCTACATTCTGTAGTGCAGTGAAACCAAAGTGCTTCTAGTAATAAATTATGAATTTCTTATCCAAGGATACCAAACCTGGTCAATTTAAATACTATTATTATAATAATAGAAAAATCAAGTTTCCATTAAACTCTTTGAGTGTATGCAAGAAGCAACAGTGTGTCTCTCCTAGTTATTGCATGTTAAGAGGTATAGATGCTATTTCTCAGAGATTTTTGCATTGCTAAGGGTTTTGAATGGTTGACGGACATTATGGTAAGAGGTAGTCTATCTCTTTTTCTGGAGTCATTTCAGTACCTGTACTTTAATTCTATTTATGTTTTCTAATGACTCAATAAAGTCCAGCAGTTACCTCCTCTCGGGTCCACCTTGTTTTTCCTAAGTGACGTTTCCCAGTCTTGGGAAGTAATCCATCGTAGTCATGGTCATACATCTCAATATCTTCTTCATCCTCATCACTACTATATATGCTACAGAAATAAATGTAAGCAGATATATGATGGAACAAGAGGAATTAAATTACTGAATTTCAAAACACACAAAAACTTCTCAACAATCTTTTCAAAGGTTATAAAGATAAAACTTTGAAAACTTGCACAACGAGATTTTGTTCTGCATTCTGTTGTTCAAGTATTGTGAACTGGTTCTGCTGTTTTGGGTATCCACAGATACAGGGAAAGAACTGGCACCTTTCTTATTATTGTACGTGTTGAGACCTGTTGCTTCTGTTAGATCAGTGACAAATTACCCATTTGGCAACCTTTCAACCAATGGAAGTTTAAATTTAAAATAGTGCTTGGGACAATAAAGAGAACAAGAGCCCATGTCCTTTATATAAGTGCACATTCAATTCCTTTAGCCCTATATGCCACATCTCTTAAAGAATATTTTCTCAAACACAATAAACAAACCTATTACTTTATTCCAATGGAGATCCCATCTTACTGAAAGGGGGAAAAGGTTCAAGTAGTAACACTTTTCAATAATGTAATAATAGTCATACCTTTAGATTTGGAAGATTAGGAAACATCTGAGTGGATAGAATTTACAAAGCTAAGGAAAACACAGCCAACAAGCAATCTGCATTGTAAATAAACATTAATAACAAATCTGACCAGATCTGCTGGTCAGAAAAATCAAACTGTGAGGAAATTTATAACGTTGCTTCTATAGCAACCAAGTGATTTACTAAGCTACTTAGTATTTAGAATCTACTTACACTTTTCTGCTTCTAACCAATTACTACCTCAAATTGAGCTTTAGATATCCTATAACTCACCTAATTCATGACTAAGGGATTTCCCCCAGAGGCAATCTTTAAGTTTAAAAGGAACCTATAACTGCTTTCAAAAGAGCTCTCAACTTATCTAGTTAACCAAAATTAAAAATTTCTCATTTCTTTTGAAGTACACTATACTTAATGTTTATTTATGTGCTCAAATGATTGTAGTAATAGTTCACATTTATATAAAGCACTTTCCTCACAACAACCCTGTGAGGTGGTTATATTAATGTACATTAGCTAATATATGATTATATATCCATTGTACTGACTGTGAAACCAAGGCTCAGAGAGAGGTGAAGTGACTTGCCTATGGTGACACAGCAAATAAATTTTAAAGCCAAGATTCAAATCCAACTGAATTATTGACTCCAACTCAAATGGTCCTTTCACTACACCACATTGATCCTCTCTGTATTTTTGTCATTATATGATACTTTTTTTAATTTTCTAGCTAATATTTTTGTTTTAAAACCTTAAGGAGTTAGAAAGAATGCACTATTTCACGTATCTCACTAAACTGATAGTATTTATGGTACCAGGAAAGAGAAAAACATAAGCAACACTGCCAATTACAAAAATGGGACTTCATATCAACACAAATGTTTGTATTGTTAAGCAAAAACATGAATGAATATTGCCACTACAATTCAAGCTAATGTGTTTTCCAGGGGAAAAAAAATATGAATTTGAGGTTCTAATGTTCCCTTTTTCTGACAAAAAAACCTCAAGATCAGCATGCAAGGTGTCAGACAAGAAACATTATTTAACTTTAACTGCTACCACAAAACAAATTTAGAAAGAAGAAAAATGCCCTCTGAAATACAATTGACCAGACTCTTAATGCTGCCCTTCATATATTGTTGGAACTCATTAAATGTTGTCTAATTATAATTGAATTCTTTTCATATAAAACATAATAACTGATGTTCACTAAACAAAAAAAAATAATTAAATACTTGGTAGGATCCTGAACAAAGTGCTAAACTTGGAGTTACAGACCGAAATTCTTGCTCTATTATAGTATTATCTCGGTCCCTTAATCTCTGTGGGCTTCAATTTCCTCATCTGTAAAAAGTGGTGGTGGGGAATCCAAATAACTTCTCATGTCTCTTCCAGGTCCAAATCTATGATGCTATGGAAACTAAGGTTCAACATCAGGAATTCACAGGTCAAGATGGTGACCTCAAACTTTAATTCTTTGCTATCACTCACCATTCCTATCTAGTACCTGTGGCAAAATTTATTCATAATTAAAATGACCAAAGTAATCTGAAAGCATTACAATTTAAGCAACTTCATTTCTTAACTTTCCTCTCCAGTTTGTTTAGACTTAAGAACTCAGTCTTCAGAACTCAAGGCCTTGCTTGCCAAGCTAAGAAATGTGCATAAATACCTTTCTCCCTTGGAAATAAAAAGCACCCAGATAATAAGTAAATTCACCCTAAGCTGCCCAGTGGGGGCAACCATGAGGAGAGACAGAAAGGAGAGACAGTGCTGTGAAAAGAACAGTGGATTAAGAGCTAGTCACCTAAGTTATTCTGCCACTCAAAGGTTACATGGAAAGTCATGTTAGCATAGTGCCTCAGTTTCCTCATCTGTAAAATTGGTTTTCTTCTAAATAATCTCTAAGGTCCCATCCAACTCTAATATTCCTTAATTCTGTATACCGAATTCACTTGTAACAAATTGGAATTAGAAGTGACTGTGAAAACCAAGTTGGTATGCTGAGGTGGGAGGAAACTATAAGAAGAAATTCCTCTACTTGGTTGGGCTCTCTAGTGACAAACCTAGTAGGTCCTTGAGAGGCAGCATGATGGAGTAGAAATGATGCTGGATTTTTAAAAGAGAAGACCTGGGTTCAAATCCCCATTAGGTGTGAGAATTTGGGCAAATCATTTCTCCCCTTTGGGTTTTTGTCTCCTGATCTGTGAAATGGGTCGATTGGGCTAGATGATTTCTGAGCTCGGGGCCTTGACTGCCCTTAGAATCAGCTTCTTCAGAAAGACAGAAGCCCTAAAAGAAAGGAACAGTTTAAGAGGAACGGCTGTACTAAATTGACTTCTTGCAGTCATCTCCTTGCTCTGAGAGATGCTCCAGAGCACGCATCTGTAGCATGATTAATTTCTACTAAGAACCTGAAATAACTCCCCCCCTCCCCTTATCTACTTGACAAGATCTCAGAACCAACTGGCAGGCAGAAAGCACTTTCAAAGGCCGCCTGAAAGGGTTAATGCACAAAGTTCCCCACCTGCTAGCCCGAAGTGCGGTTAAAAGGCTATACAACTATGAATATGACATTCTGTCAAGGAAACAAACCGTGCAACCATACCATAAAAAGGGGAGTGGGGGTAGAGATAGAAAGAGGGAGGGGAACGGGAGGAAGTGACTTGCGGCCGCCACCGTGATTCTAGAAATGGGGTTCAGACTCCTTTGGCGGACCTGATGAATTACCAGTTCCCAAGTCCCTTCCGCAACCCGCCCGTTTTCTCCTCTCCACTCTCCTTAGTGGATTCCGCTTCGCGCTCCTCCCTGCCCCTCCCCCGGCTACCTCTCCTCCCCCTTAGCCCTCCCTCCGAGCTCTGCTACCTGGGGGACCTCAAAGGACCTGAGGCGGTGTCGCCACCCTCCAGGCGACCCGCGATCCAGGAGGGGTCAAGGAGACCTGGGCGCACTTGCTTCATTCACCCCACAATAGGGCATTCCTTGGAGCTGCCCTGGCCCCAACTGTCTCTTTCCCTCCCTCTTTCCTTTCCTCTCGGTGCCTATACTCCTCTTCGCAGCGTTCAGAAAAAAGGCGACTCCAGTTTGCCTTAAACTAAAACAAAACGAAATGGGAAGGGGCGGAGGGAGGGGGAGCAGGAAGGAGAGACCAGAAACCCTCTGAGTCCCAGTGCTCCCTCCCCTGCCTCTCGCTTCCCTCCCGTTTCTTCTCTCCACACTTCTTTCCCTGGACAGTTCTGGGCTCCAGTCTCGGCTCTAGCCCCAGGGAGAAACATGCCTGTGAGCAGAGGAGCAGGTTGCAATTCTTCCGGAGCCTCTCTCCGCCCCAGGGTCACTCTAAGTCCTCGCCTCGCTTCCCTTTCTCACCCCACCCCTGACCCAGGAACACTCTTGATAGGAACCGCTCTCAAGATTGAGTTCCTACACCCTCTCACTTTCCAACTTTGAAATACCTACAGTGACCTTTAAAAAAAAAAAAAAGGAAGGAAGAAGGAAAAAAGAAAGCATCCCTCCAAAAATAAATCCCAAAGGAAAAAGGAAAGGGGAGAGATTTCCCACCGCTTCAACGGGAGGTTTCTACACACTTTTACAATCGGACTTCTACACTTTGTCCCCAATCACAGCCCCAGAAAGCAGAAGGTTTCAGAAGCTGAGGAAGAGAGCCAAAGTAGAAGGGAGCCGGGAGCGCAGTCCACGTGTGTGAACTACAACCCCCCAGGATCCTTCAGGAAGGGAGGGTGGGTGAGTAGGATCCAGGACAGTATCTGTGTTCCATAGCAGCAGCAACCACGAGGCGTTTCCTCTCCTCTCCCTTTTTAGACTATTGACTGCATACTGCCTCCAAGAAAGACTTCATAAAAAAAAAAAAGGCTACAGCAAATTAGCTCGTCCTGAAGGTTAACAATAACTGAAGAAACGTCCACTCGCTCCTGGGCTTAAAGTCTGGGACACCTAGGTCCCCAGAGTTTGCAGAAACTGGGAAGCTTCAGGAAGGAAACAAGTGACAGTTCCTGACAAGTCCTCCATGCCTGTGATACTATGGCCCCTTCCCCAGTCTCAAAAGCTAAACAGTTTTCATCACATCATCCTTGGAAATGAGAGCCCTGAAGAGCCAGGGTTGTGATGTATGCAGAGTGCTGCTGGCTGGCTGTGTGTGTGTGTGCGCGCGTGTGTGTAGTTTGCATTAAAAATAAAAACCTTCCCAAGAATAGCGATTAAAGGGGGCATCAACACTAGGGGCTGAATGGAATCAAAAAGGAAAGATCTGAAAACCAAAAAGCCTCTTTTTCTTCTGCCCCTAAAATCGTCTTTTTTTTTCCTGCTGCCTGTCAGCTGACATTATCCTTCACCTCCACAAAGAATGAATGAAATTTAAATGAACTACCTGCAGCTACTAAACAAGTCCGACATTTTTTTATATCTGCCATATGCTCTACTGATCCAAGCCCAAACACATCATAATGCATCCAGCAATTATGTAGAGACTAACTCGCGGACAGCCGCTGAATCCAGTATATCATCTGGTAAAATCCTAGGAGTTGGTGTGCTAGATTGTGCCAGTGCTTGAAGATAATTGCTTGGTTTTGTTTTGTTTTTTTTTTTTTTCAAAGAAAAATTCCTCCCAGTGCAACTTGCCAAAGGGATCGCAAGGAGCCCTTCCCCACATCTTCATCCATGTCTCTTTTCCACACTCCATTCATCGGCTTTTCCAGCTTCTTTGCGGTGTCCGCGCTTCAGTTGCTTTGCACGGACTGACAGTCCCTGAGCGAAGCATCGAGTTCCCTGCTACTCCTGCAAGAACCTCACCCACAGGCTGTTAAGCACACACACTCGGCACACACAGCTCGCGCCCTCACGCTGCTCACTCGCGGACTTGGTCCAAGTTACCTGTGCCTGGGTCTCCTGGCCATCCTGCCGCTAGGCACTTAGCACCGGGAGCCGGGACTGGATGCGGAGGGGGGCTGCCCCTGCCTTCACCGGCTGCTTAACGGAGCTCCACACCGCCCGAATGAAGTTTCTCAGGAGAAGGAGGAGGAGGAGAAGGAGGAGGAGGAGGAGGAAACAGGTTGATATTAAAGAGTAAACTCTGTAAACAGAGATGCCATCAAACAAAGAGCCTTTGGACACTCCCCCTCCCGCCAAATCTGGCGCCCCTGCAGTGCGCACGCGTCCTGGCCCCCCCACCCCCCACCCCCGCCTCTGCCGCTTGCAGGTCTCGGTGCTTGCTACTGCCGCTGCTCCTGCTTCCATTCTGCCCCTCACGCTGGCGCTGGGGCTCCCTGCCCGCCGCGGCGGCCCCGGGAAGCGCGCAAAGGCGGGGAGCAAGAACTGGGAAGGGGCGGGGGAGCTGGCGGGGGAAGGAGGACAGGCGCCTTTTCCAGCACAAACCCCGCTCAAGGGCTGCTGCTACGCTTCTGCCCCGAGCAAGTCCCGCTGCTTCCTTCTCCTTTCTCGCCCTCATCTCCCTTACTGCTCCCAGTCACTGGGGACCAGAGCTTGCCCCGGGAGTCGGACTCTGAGTAGTGAGTGAGGAGAAAAAAGGTCTGGACTGGGGGGAAATAGCGGGGTAACTCCCTCCTTTGGAATTAGCTTTATAGGCATGTTTTAAGTCTTAGCTCCGTCTCTGAGGACAGAGGATTTTTGCCTGTTAGATTTCAGAGATGTTTCTAAGAGGTTTTCATAGTGTCCGTTTTTAAAAAGACTACTAGCTTATTCAAAGTGCCAGAGGCAAAGGCTCCCCTAAATAACGAGGTGGGGGGGGGGACTGCTCCCAGAATCACCCTTCCCTCACCCCTACGCACATCACAGTTCTCCAGTGCCCTCATTCACATGCATTGATCATGCAACCTGACACACCACACCACCCACACGTAGTCACATGTTATAATCCCAGCCAGTGTTCTGTACCCTTTACACTCATTCACACATACACCGCCCCATCCCAACCCTGCCAAGAAGGGCAGAATACATTCACACATCTAGGCACATTTCAGTAGCATGTAGCAGCGCATGTTTGCCACTGCACACCTGCAGAAATGCACACAATTGCAAATACATGACCCCACCGAACAGCATGCACGTGTGGAGCAGTCAGAAAGCACCGCATTTGCGCAGACCGCTTCTGAAAGGTCAAAGCATTTGGGTATGCCTTTGGACAAGCATTTCGTGACACTGAAGGGGGCAGCGGATGAAATCAGCCTCCTTTAAAAGACGAAAATCGAAACAATCATTCTTATCTAACAGGAGGCCGCCAAAGAAGCTGAGGAAAAGGATGAATTATTAATTTATAAGGATTGCTGATTGGGGGATTTCAGGGGAGTTTTGGTTTTACTTCCGTTTATAAGCTAGTCTCATTAGGGATTTTTTTTTCTTTCTCTCATACCCAAGTTTATTTTTCCTTTTATCTCATACGAGCCCGAGGCTGTTACTGACTGAGTTTGTGGGTGTCCGATCTGCTCCAGCAGTTCAAACTTAGCTCCGAAAACATTTTTGTTACTAAAATGAGTCATAATTTTGAAAAATGGTGAAACATGCAAAGTTTCTTACCTTTATCTGCAGTTTTAAACTTTGTTTCTTTAGCTTCGCTACATAGTTTTTAATCTTTCAACAAAGTCTAGCTCTAGCTGCTGGTAAAGTCTTTTAGCTCTTTCCTTTATTCTGACAATGAAACAAAGTTATCAGGAATGCTTTGTTTTACAAGCTCTCAAAAGTAAGTCACTCCCAAATATAATGTTTTAAAATTCAATATTTATTTCTACATTCTACAATAAAAAAGGAAATCCTTTCTTTTCCTTCACCCCAAACCAATCAAGACAAAGAACAAACATCTAAAATAAACATCTAGACAGCAGACCTAAAGGAATCACAATATTAGACTGAAGAATTCCTTTAGGAATCCAATTGGATGGCATGTCCCCCCAAACACTAAGCTTCTTTGGCACTGAATAAAACCAGGGCCCTGCTGGAATTGAATTCACAACCTATTTTCTAATATTCTTAGTGAAGTGGAACTGATGTACCACTCTTAAAACACTAATAGTAGAAAGATCGAATGTTTGCATGTTATTTCCTTAGTAAACTTATTCTTTCTGTACATTTTTTCCAAATTTATTTATTCCTTTGAGGGAAGGGAGGTGGACAGGGTAACACTTTTGGGTACATTATTTATGATTTTATCATAGGCAATATCTTCCATATAAAAGAAAAGGCCGTATAGTCACAAACCTGTATAATTAAAATTGAATTTTATGTACATTATTGTAAGGGACTTGGCTAGTTTTAGAGTCTTGAAGTTCAAGTACTTACTATATGACCCTGGGCAAGTCACTTAACTTGCAAGTTCAGAGTCTCTAAGACCAGTAATTGCAGAACAGATTCTGAATTAGAAGGAGTTTCCACATCTCGGATGTCCCTGTTGTCCAATCCTTATACTTTTGTATACAGCTATTTAGATTGGTGTGTTCATAAAAAAAATTTAGGGTAAATACACACACACACACACACACACACACACACACAAAATACTTCCTTTGTATAGGAGTCCAGAAGTCACTGCTAGGGAAACCTCAGCTGATGTAGATGTGTAGTTCACAGTCTCAGAATATGTCTTGGGTCACTGAGAAATAACCTACTTGCTTATGTTCACTCAGCTAGGATGTATCAGAGGCAGATTTTTAAATTCAGGCTTCCTGACTTCAGGGCAGGCCCCCCTGCTGTGATGCCTCTCATTCAAGTTCTTACTATTAGCATATTTAAATTACCTACACACATTTCTTTTAAGAGGAGAAAGACAAAAAAAAATTATTTCCTTGAATACCTACTTACTAATCCTAAATTTTGTTTTGCCTTAAGGGGGGAAAAACCTGTTATTTGCTTTATCCTTAATAGCACAGGAAAATAACTTGCTTAAAGGAGCAGGTGGCTGCTTGCCATTGGCTGGGTTGAAGGGATAACTAGCCCAGACTTCCCTTTTTATTTGTCTCCTTTTCACCTCCCCTAGACTGGATATTCAGGATCATTAGCTTTCCCAATTCACCTCCAAACCTATGGAGAGATTCTGCCAATGAGCTATGTGTTGGGAGTTTCTGGTTCTTTTTTTCCCCTTATAAACAAAATGTATACGGGCTCTAAACTTGAAAGAAATCATTCATAAATCACAGACCTTACAGGGACCATTCTCTCTCTCTCTCTCTCTCTCTCTCTCTCTCTCTCTCTCTCTCTCTCTCTCTCTCTCTCTCTCTCTCTCTCTCTCTCTCTCCTCCTTTTCTCCCTCTCTTCCTCTCTTTGATTCCATCTCTCTGTGTGCATGGAGGAGGTAAGACTGTTTCACTCTAATCATTCAGGATAGCTAGAAGAAAAGAAGATATATTGAATGTCTAAGTTCATAAAACTTTGCCACTGATTGTTTTGTAATTCTGTATGAGTCACTAACTAGAGCAAATGTGTGTGTTCATCCTTCATTGCTAAAGATCATGCCATCAGAGAAATGATGATATGACTTTTGCTTGACTTTGTTTTGAGTGAGGGAGGGCTATGCAGGTAACCAGCCTCACTTCTCCTCCAGAGACATCTGAATTCAGTGACCAGATATTCATCAGGCTGACTGGAGATAACCCAGGATGAGGCAATTGGGGGTAAGTGACTTGCCCAAGGTCACACAGCTAGTGAGTGTCAAATGTCTGAGGTGAGATTTGAACTCAGATCCTCCTGACTCCTGCACTAGTGCTCTATCCACTGCACCCACCTAGCTGCCCCAACTAGAGCAAATATATCAAAAGTGAACGAATGTTGCCAAAGATGGCATCTGTATGCTTATATAATTTCCTTCCTAGTTCTGTCACTTCCACTGCCACCCCATTTGAAAACAGGTAGAAGTGAAAACTGATTATGAGAACTAATAAATAGTGATTTTTTTATCATCTCTGAAAAAGGAGAATATATATGGTCTGTACAATTGAAATTCATAATCAACTCATGTTAGGGAATGACTTCAACCTTTTGTGCTAATCACTTTAACCCAGTAGGACTAATGCATCTAAGAGTGCCAATGATGGTGCTTCATGGAGCAATAGTTCTTACACATTTGGTCAACATATCCTATAACTCTTTCCCTTCAAATATCTCTCAGATTCAGTCCTTCTGTTTCCATAGTCACTTTCATAGCACTATAGAGAATCACAACTTCATACTTCTTCAATATATAACATCCTTCAGGATGTTTCCATGTCTCCAAGCTTTCCTCTCTCCAGTTCACCAGACCTTAACTTTTGAAAGCTCTATGTCCAGTATCTTAGCCTCATAAACAAGAATTTTCAGTAGCTCCTTATGCTCTTTGAGTTAAAATTGTACCACCTTGGTCCAGGGGTGGGAAGCCTTAGGCCTCAGGGCCACATGTGGCCCTTTAGGTCCTCAACTGCAACCCTTTGATTATGTGAAGTTAGAATTTGATCAAAGGGTCACATTTGAGGACCTAGAGGGTCACATGTGGCCCTGAGGCTGCAGGTTCCCCACCTCTGCCTTAATGTGATATTCAAGGCTCCACATAGATTCATCACTGAAAAGTCTTCCCTGGTCATTTTATTTGACATTTCCTCAGTCCTTGAGTGTATTTGCCAGTACTTTTTTTTCACTTACCCTGGTACCCAGACTTTTTGAATGTCTCTCCCTCACCCACCCTCAACTGAATTGTAGCAATTTGATAGCACTGAACTTGAAGCCAAGAAGACCTAAGTTTGAGGATTAAAATGAGATCACCTGAAAGGACTTTGTAAACCTTTTAAAAATGCTACATAAATGCTAACTGTTATTAATCTCATTATTATTTCCTGTATTTTGAATCCCCACAGAGTCTTTTGTTGGTGTTGTTGAGTCATATCAGTTGTGTCCAACCTCTTTGGGGTTTTCTTGGTAGAGATACTGGAGTGGTTTGCTATCTCCTTCTCCAGCTCATTTTATAAATGAGGAAACTAAGGCAGGGTTAAGTGACTTGTCCAAGGTCACAGCTAGAAAGTGTCTATGGCCAGATTTGAACTCAGGAAGATGAATCTTCCTGACTCCAGGCCTGGTACTTCATCCACTGTACCACCTACCTGCCCCATGGACCCTAGATAATTGCCATACATATGGCATGTGTTCAGTAAGCTCTTTCTGAATGGTAGTGGTATGGATGTTCCTTCACTTGTAAGCTGTCTGAGCCTTCTCATCCTTTGTAGTTCTTTTCCACTTCTCTTCACAGAGAATCCATCCAGCATACTGAAAGCCTTCTTGATCTTTTCATATTTGTTAGCTATCAGAACAATAATTCTGTCCATCTATTTATCCCTCATGTCTACCTCGTGACCAGCCCACCTCCCTTTCCAGTCATGCATGTCAGAAGAACATAAGACTTTTAATCCTAGGATCATGGGTTTGGGCTTTTCTCCACAACATCCTACCTACTCTGATGCCTCATCATAACATGGAGGTAACCCTTCATTTCTGAAGCCTATGTCATGAGAGTAAAAGGTATTCTACTAAGCTACAAAGTCTTTAACTATGGGCTTTGAAAAATAGACTGAATGCCTGTCATTCACCTTCTAGTTTAGTGACCAATTCTTTGGCATGGCAATCTCTGGATAATGATAATTCTTGTAGCATCTAAAGGCTTACAGAATGATTTTCTCCCAACAACCATGTGAGGTGGTGATAAAAATAGAGATAGAGACCATTTACCTGATATGTAGAGAAAGAAAAAAAAAGGTCTAAGACATGCATTTGGATAATTTTACCTTAACAAGACAGGAGAAAGAGAAAGAGATTATTAAGGATGCAGAGAAGAAACAAAGGTTATTATGGACCTGGCTAAAAGGTAAACATTTTTAAAAATAGGATAAAGGTCATAAATAGATGGACCTCAGAGGTCAATTAGTCTAATCCCTTTATTTTACAGATAAGGAAACAAAGGCCCAGGAAAGGAAAGTTAAGTGAGGTGTCTGAGGTCACACAAACCATAAACAGTAGAGGTGGGCTTAGACCTCCCAAGTCCTCTTACTCCAAAGTTAGCTTTTAATTAGATTGTAAGAAAAACCAGTTCTTCAAATTACTTTATAGTAAGTGAACAGTGGTAAATTGGTGTCCCTTTTTTAAAAGTTTGTTAAAAAGTGGTTACTAAGCAGGTATAATTATATATAGTGATCATTTTATACACACACATATTAATATATATATACATGTGTGTATTAGCCTTATAATAGTAAATTCATCTGCCAGAGTATCTCCTATTATAACCACGTTCAGCATCTCACTTCATAGGAGCGCATGTCTTCCTTCTTTGGAAGGAGGGTGGAGCAAAATTTATTCTATTAAGTTTCTAATATTCTATCTCTGCCTTATATCTTCAGAGAGTCCTTGGTAATGGTTAGTCTAAAATTTTGTCAAGACCTCTGAAATTCTCAAAGAAAAAGTATGCTTGAATAAAGGGGTCGTCTGAAACACCTTTCAGAATGTATTTATAGGATATTATATTAATAATAGCCTGGAACTTTTGAGAACCCCTATATGTGAGAATAGAAAAGAGACAATTTTTCATCATTTTAGAAAGTCATCCTAAAATAATAGTTCAAGAAGTTATTTTAAAATTATGTAACATGGCTTGGCAATGTAATATTACCTTTAAGTTATTAAATTGAATATTTCTAGGTGATTATGTTGTTTTAAATGTCCTGAACCCTTTTGATTTAATACCATTGTTATTGTTGAGTCATTTCAGTCATGTCCAACTCTGTGACCCCATTTGGGGTTTTCTTGGCAAAAGATACTGGAGTGGTTTGTCATTTCCTTCTGCAGCTCATTTTACAGATGAGGAACAGAGACAAACAAAGTTAAATTACTTCCCCAGGATTACACAGCTAATAAGTGTATGAGGGTGAATTTGAACTTAGGTCCTCTTGACTTGAAGCCTGGCACTCTATCCATTGTACCACCTAGCTGCCCCACTGATTTAATATTACACTTCTTCAAAATTAAAGCATGGAAAGAGAACTCATTGTTGTGAAGAATTAAATTATATGCATAGATATATAGATATATATACATACATATGATGAATCCTACCTGATTTTTCTCACTGTTCAGTTGAAATCACTTTCTCCAAGTTTACCATTGCTGTCTTAACTGATAAATCAATGACCTTGCCTCAGTCCTCATCTTATTTGACCTCTGCAGCTCTTGACATTGTGGGTTTTTCCATCTTCCTAGTTTCTCTTTCTGCTCTTGAGTTTTTTGGTGCAGTTTTCTCCTGGTGCTCCTACTGTCTGATGGCTCCTTCTCAGTTTCCTTTGCTGGTCTACCATAGGGTAAATGTAGGTGTCTCCCAAGGTTTTGTCCTGGTCCTTCTATGCTCTCTGGGATCGAATCTGCTTTCATGTGCTCAGTGATTTTCTCTACACATCTATATATGCAAACTTAATCTCTCTACTGAAAACTAATCATACATGACAAGCTGTCTGCTGGGCACATAGATCTAGACTCCATTAGTCTATCAAATTCAATAGGTTCAAAATGGAATAACCACCCCATTTCCTATTGAGAAAACTGACATCGTTCTAGTCACTTTGGTTGAAAACCTTTAAAAATAGTTTATTATTTTTGCTTTTTAAATTAGTAAGTTTCTTTTTTAAGTAATCTATCCCACTACCCCCACCTCTGGTCATTGAACAATTTTTTTTAAATCACCCCAAAATAAAGCTTTCAGTACCTCGCTGCATGGTCTGAAAACAAATTCCCACTTTAGCCATAACTGAAAATACATGTCTCTTTCTCCATTTTAAATTGATCCCTTCTCTGTCAGGAGATGAGCAGCATATTTCATCTCCATTCTTTTGGCCTTGCGGTTTATTATTGTGTTGATCACAATTTTAAAGTCTTTCAAAGGTGTCCATAATGTCATCATTTTATAAACTGTTTTTTTGTTTAATTCAGTTTGTGTAAGTTCATGGAGATCTTCCCAATTATATCTGAAATGGTCCATTTGACCATTTCTCATGGCACAGTAATATTTCATTACATTAATACACCACAATTTCTTTAGCCATTCCTCAGTAGGAGGGCATACCACCATGAAAAGAGCTGCTATAAATATTTTTGTATATCTAGATCCTTTGCTTCTTTATTTTCTTTCTTTTGGGGGTATAGACCTAGTAGTGCTTTATCTGGGTCAAAGGGAATACACAGTTTGATAACATTCTGGGCATACTTCTAAACTGCTTTCTGGAATGGCTGGATTAATTCATAGACATGCCAATAGTGCACTAGTATACCTGTTTTCCCACAGTCTTTCCAACATCTATGATTTTCTTCTTTTGTCATCTTTGCCAGCCTGATAGATGTGAAAAAAGACTTCAAGTTCTTTTAATATGAATTTATCTGATTATCAAGTATTTAGAACATTGTTTCATGTAGTTGTTGATAGCTTGGATTTCTTCATATAATAAAGAAATTTGAAAATTTGAAAATTACTAGTACATGTTCATTGACAGTTTATCTATTGGGAATGCCTCTTGGTCTTATAAGTTGAGATTAAGAAATTAGGATAAATCTATCATAAGTATACAACCGTTAGCAGAGAAACTTGTTGCAAAGTTTTTTCTAAGCTTACCTGTTCCCTTCTAAATTTTTATTTCAGTAGATTTGTGCAAAATCTTTTAAATCTTGTATCATGAATATTATCCATTTTATTTTTGTCTTTCTATCACTTTTAATGATGAAGTCTTTCCCTAGTCAAAGATATGAAAGATAATTCTTCCTTGATTTCTAATTTGTTTATGATGTGACTTTATCAAACATCCATTTGAAGCCTATGTTGATGTATGGTATAAGTTGTTAGTCTAAACCCAATTTCTCCCAACTTCTGTCTAGTTTTCCCTAAAGCTTTTGTCAAATAGTGAATCTTTCAATAACTATTATCTTTTAGTTAATCAAATAGTATGCTACTGTGTTTGGTCTTATATGTTGTTTACCTAATCTACTCCATTGATCTCTCTCTCTCTCACCAAATGGTTTTTAATGATTACTCCTTTGTGGTACAGTTTGAGATCTGATATTTATCAACTGCCTTTTTTACCATTTTTTTTCATTATTACCCTTGAGATTCTTGAGCTTTTGTTTCTCTATATGAATTCTTAAAATTATTTTTCTAGGTCTATAAACTGTTGTTTGGGGAATATGATTGTTGCAATCCTGAACAGGTACGTTAATTTAGATAGTCTAGGCCTGTATTTTACACAAAGAGTTATTTATAATTAATTTCATAAAGTTCCTGAATGAATATCCATAAAAATACTCCCAAATATTTCAAGACTTCTATTGTTATTTTTAATAGTATTTCCCTTTCTAGCTCTTCCTGCTTGGTTTTGGTGCTTATATATAGGAATTCTGGTGACTTATGTAGATTTATCTTATATTTTGTAACTTTGCTGAAGTTTTTAACTATTTCTATTAATTTTTTAGATGACTCTCTAGGGTTTTCTAAGTCAATCCTAATGTCCCCTGCAAAAAGCAATAATTTTGTTTCCACTTTCCCTTACTTATTTCTTCAGTTTCTTTTTTTTATCTTATTGTGATAGCTAGCATTTCTAGCAATATGTTAAACAGTTGTGGTGATATTATCATTGCAGTGGAGATGCTTACCTTACCAGTGATATTATTGGAAAGGCTTCTAACTTCTCTGAAATATGTAAAATGTTTGCTCTTGGATAGAGATAAAATTATACTAGCTATTTTTTCATATTGTTAATTTCCCCCCCAAAAAAACACTTCTAGTTTTATTTATCTGTTTAATCATTGTTTGATTTCAGTTTTGCTTATCTGTTCTTTAATTTTCATAATTTCTACTTTAGTTGGAGATTTTTGATTTGTTTTTTTTTTACAAAATTATATGCCCAATTCATTGACTCATAAATTTTTATTTATTAAAATATTTGAAGATATAAATTTTCCCCTCAAAGCTACTTTAGCTGCATGGCATAAGGTTTTATATATTATCTAAATCATTGCCATTTTCTTTTGTATTTGCTATTGTTTCTTTAATTTGTTCTTTTACACACCACTTCTTTAGAATAATATTATTTAACTAATTACAACAATAATTTTCATATTGTGATGATTAAGTGATGTGCTTAGTATTTCTCTTTTTTATATTTTGGGGGAGAACTCTATGAACTAGGTCATTTTCTGTTAAAGTGTCATATATATCTGTGTCATTTCCTTTCCCATTCAATAATGACCAGAGAGCTATACTCTCTAATTTTTAAAAGTTCTATTAATGAATTTAATTTCTGTCTTGTTGACCTTTTGCCTAAATTTGTCTAGGTCTGAAATGAGGTATATTAAATTCCTTCACTATTATAGTATTGCTATCTATTTTTCCCATTCAATTTGATTAATTTTTTCTTTACATATTTAGATGCTCTGCCATTAGGTGCATATATTAATCAAGTAATAAACATTTATTAAGTCCCTACTATGTGCTAAGCATGGTGCTGAGCACAGGGGATACAAAGGAGGCAAATGATAGTCCCTATCCTCATGGATCTAACAATGTAATCAAGGAGATACGTAAACAAATATAAATAAAGCAAGCTTTATTCAGAAGAAATAAGAAATAACAGAGAGAAAGACACTAGTATATATTATTTGTATTGACTCATTATCTATGATACCTTTAAGCTAAAGTTCAGCTAAAGCATAAACAGTTTTATTCTAGTCCTTTATTTTAGTTATACTTAAATCTATGTTTTTCTAGTGAGTTTCTGACAAACAACATAGTATCAGATTCTGCTGTTCTCTTCCATTTTATGGGTGAGTTCATTCAATTTATGTAATTGTGCCTTTCCCTTCATTTTGTCTTCCTGTGCCTCTCTTTCTACTCTGAGCTTCCTCTTTATAAATTGGAAGGTGGTAGAAGAGAGGAGGTTTGCCTAATATTTATGATCTTATAAGTAACATAGGCTGTTTCCTCTCCATTACAGCTCTTCTCTCACTATGCCCTTTATCCAAGAATTTTACTCTTTCTTTTAATTATCCCTTCATGTTCTTCTTATGAGCATTCAGGTTTTTTTGCCCAATGACTGATCCATTACCTATCTTTTCCTCCATCTTATACACCTCTCTATCCCTCCCTTGTCCCTATTACTTCCTAGTTTCCTTTTGAATTTAATATATTTTTATACTGAAAATTTCATGTGTGTGTGTGTGTGTGTGTATGTTTTTATGTGTATGTGTATAATCTTGTTCAATTATCCAACGATAATGAAAGTAAGATTTGTGGAATGCCAATCCCCACTCCTTTCTTTATTACCATATATTTAACTTGTGCATTTTTATTATATAATAGTGATTTCCATAACCTTCTTCCTTCTTTCCTCCCCCAGTATAGTACTTTCTCCTCATATTTTTTTCTTATAAGAACATTAAAATATAACAAACCCATCTATCAATGTTTCTGTCATTTTAACTTTTTTCAATGAACTTTAAAGATATTGAGGTTCTAAGAAGACATTTGCTTCTTATCCTCCTATTAACATATAAACAATTAATCCACAGATGTTCTTTTTCAATTAAACACATATGTGTACCTTTCTGTTTTCTCCTAGTACTTGCATTTCCATATCAAAATGTTTATTTAGTTCTGCCCTTTCCATAAGAAATACCTAGAAATCCTCTTTTCTATTGAATATCCATTTTTTTCCCCTTATATGATTATACTTAACTTTGCCAGATAGGTTTATGTCTTGCCTTTCAGGACACTGTATTCAGAGTTTTCTCTTTTATAATGGCAACTACTAAGTCTTAGGTGGTCCTTATTGTGACTCTTTGGTATAGCTTCTTATTTTTGGTTGTTTAAAGTATTTTTTTTCCTTTGACCTGCAAACTCTGGATTTAGTCTATGATATATCAGGGGGTTATCATTGTTGAGTTTCTTTCCTGAAGTGACTAGCGAATTCTTTCTATTTTCCTTTTGTTTTCTGATTCTAAGAGTTATAATTTCCTGTAACATGATATCCATACTTCTTTCTGATAGTTGCTTTCAGGTAGTTCAATGATCCTTAAATTTTCTATCCTTGTTTCTCTCTGTTTTCTATCCTTGACCTGTGAAGTGAGGTGTTTTATTTTATATTGTATTTATATTGTATTTCTTAGATTTTTATAATTTTTTTTCAATCTCTTGGTTTTGTTTTAATATTTCTTGTTGTCTTCTTGAATTACTGTTTTTTCTCTATCCTCTTTTGATTTTCAGGGCATTCAGTTCTTGAGAGAGGTTTTCCACCTGCTGTTCTAACAAGTTATTTTTCTTTGCTATTTTTCCTCTTCTGTTTTTCCATTCTCTATCTTCTGTTCCATTTTCTCCAGATATTCCTGTAGCCTCTGTGTCCAAGGCATTTTTTTTCCTCTGAAACTTTACCTGTATTTGTCATGGGGTCTCTATCTTCTTCAGGGATTTGTCCTCTGAGTATCTCTTAATTCACTGTATTTCCTTATTGTGTTCAGTTTTCCTTGGTTTTCTAACAGATGAGATTGAATCTGCCTCTACAACTGAATAGCATGATCAAAGCTTCTCTAGGTTTAAGGATAGTAAGGACTCAGGCTACTCCAATTCTGGGTTCTTTCTGGGAGCTCTATATTGTTACAATGTTTCAGGAAATCTCCCTGCTATATACTCAGGCTAGGGTCTTTCCCTCTATTGCTAGGATTAGAGATATTTATTCAGGGTTCCCTCCACAGGCTTCAGGGACTGTTTGGGCTAGATTTCACCTAGAGCCTTTCTCCTGCAACTGAGTTCAGGCTACAGGGGTCATACAGGATCCTATCCAGAATACTCCAAGGTGACTTTCTGTGCTAGGTTAGGACTGTTTGATTGCTGTTGCACTAGGCAAGTCTTAGGTTCATTTGACTCAGTTCAGATACACTGCCCTGGTCTGCCCTTTCCCTCCCAATTTAAAAGGCTGTTCTCTTTCTCTGTCTCTCTCTATCTCTGTCTCTCTGTCTGTCTCTTTTTCTCTCTCTGTCTCTCTCTCCACTCAGACAATAATCCATGTTTGGGGAAGGTTAAGTTCTGTTGCTATATGGGTCAGACAGGGAGTGCTTCACTAGACTGGCCCAGAATGCCCCCAAACCACTCTCTTATAGTTCCAGCCTTACATAAGGCTCTGGCTGGATTGGCACTGCATCCTACCAAGCTACACTCAGAGACCTAGAATTATCCCATGATTCTAAGGAATGGCTGGCTGACTGGTTGGGCTCTGCACTCTACCCTTTGCATTTTGCATTAGATCTGCCACAGTCAATCTATCCCAAGATCTCTCCAGCAGTCCAGGGATTCATCTGTGGATGTCTGGTTGGAGTAGGGGAGTCTAGAAGTGATTCTTTCTATCTCTTACCAGAGGGATGGGTCTGTAAACCCTGATGGAGTGTCTTTGGGAGATCTAGTATTCTCTGCATCCTGGAATGCTGTCATCTTCCCTCCGGGTTCACAACCTTAAAGTCACCTTTAAATCTTTCTTCTCCCTCATGGACCTCCTCAATATGTAATCAGTTTCCAAGTACTGTTGATTCTACCTGCACAATATCTCTTTTCTATCTACTTCTGTCTACTCGAATGGCCAAGATCCTAGTTCTGGGGTGGAGAACCTACAGCCTCGAGACCTCATGTAGTCCTCTAGGTCCTCAACTATGACCATTTGACTGAATCCAAACTTCACAGAACAAATACTTTTATTGGGTAGTTTGGATTCAGTCAAAGGGCCACACTTGAGGGCCTAGAGGGCCACATGTGGCCTCAAGGCCACAGAACTTCCACCCCTGTCCTAGTTCAAGCTCTTATCAATCTTTCAAGGATTACTGAAATTTCAACCAGTACACACTTATTAAACGATTACTATGTGCCAAACACTGTCCTAAGCAGAAGGGATTCAAATTAAAACTATTCCTGCCCTCAAGAAGCTCAAAACTACTTAGGACAGCTAGGTAGTGTAATGGGTAGAGTACAGGGCCTGGAAGTCCTGAGTTCAAATTCAGCTTTCAGACTGGTCAAGTCATTCAACTTCTGTATGCCTCAGTTTCCTCATCTGTAAAATGGTGGTGGTGGTATAGATAATAGCACCTTGTGACAGTCAAATAAGATAATATTTGTAAAGTGTTTAACATAGTACCTGGAACATAGTAGGTATTTAATAAATGTTTGTTCCCTTCTGCATTTTATATGCTAATTAGAGAAACAACATTATATATGTATATATATATATAGTGTGTTTGTATAAATATATATAATATATGTGTAAATACAAAATACATACAAATAATCTGAGAGATCTGACAGGGGAAGACCTCTTAAAGAAGGTGTAATTTGGTCAGAGTCTTGAAAGAAACCAGAGATATTAAAATGTTGGAGGTAAGGAGGTATGAAAACACAGAGACTAGAAATGAAGTGTTCTGTGATGAATAGGCCTGTATGCCTGGGTTGCAGAATAGACAGGGGTGAGTAACGAGAAGAGAAAGAGAAGACTGAAAGATAGGAAGCCTTGTGAAGAGTTTAAAATGCCAAACAGGGATATTAAATTGTAGAGGCAATATGGAACCACAAGAGTTCATTGAGGAGGGTGTAGTATGGTCAGAGCACATTTTAAGAAAATCACTTTGCCAGCTCTGTGAAGAAGGGATTTGAATGGGGATGGACTTAAGGCAAGAAGACCAAACAGAAAGATGTAATAATTCAGGGGAGAGGTGATGAGGTCCTGCAATAAGATGATGGTTATGTGAATGGAGAGAACAGGATCAATATGAGAGATGTCGCAATAGTAGAAATAGCAAGATTTGGCACCTGAATGGATACATGGGAAGAGGAAGAGCATGAAATAATGATACATTGGGTGAATCTGAGTGACTAGGAGCTTGTTGGCACCCATAGCAGTAGAACAGATATTCAGAATAGGAGTGACTTTCAGGGAAAAGCTGAGCTCTGATTTGGACATGTTGAGTTGAGGTACCCAGCTCAAAATATGTAATAGACAATTTGTGGTATGGCATTACAGCTCAGGAGAGAGACTATATATGAATCTGAGAGTCATCTGCATAGATGAAATAACTGAGCCCTTTGGGGCTAATGAAATCACCAAGTCAGAGAATATAGAGAGAAAAGAGGACCCAGGGACAGTCTTGAGGTTCATTCACGGTTAGTGAATGTGACAGATGAAAACCTAGCAAACGAAACTGAGAAGGAACAGTCAAAGAGTTAGGAGAGATCACTGAGAGAAAAGTGTCACAAAAACCTAGGAAGGAAAGAGCAACCAAGAAAAAATGATCAGTACAACAATATACTGCAAAAATTTCCTAAGTGGTCTCTGCTTTCAGTCTCTCATCTCTCCAGTTCATAATATACATGAGTTTTGGATCCCATTGCTAAACAGAACTGTGGTTTGGCCATACCACTTCTTGGCTCAAAAAAATAAACAAACAAAATAGCAAAACCAAAAACCTCAGTGACTCTATGTTGTTTTCTCAAATCAGCCTGGCATTTAAAGTTCTCCACAGAATGAATCCATCAACTTTCCCAGATTTATTTCATATCATTGCCCTTCAAGACTCTATAGTTGAAGCAATATAGCCTGTTAGCTACCCCACCATTTGACACTCTATCTTCTGTCTCTATACCTTGACACAGTTTGTCTCATGACTGGAATTCACTTCTTCCTTACCTCTCTACCTCATAGAATCCCTAGATCCTTTTGAGGAGAACTCATATGCCATCTTGTTTGAGAAATCTTTCCACATTCACCAGATATGAGTGCTCTCTCCCACCTCAAATTATCTTGTATTGACTTATCGATTTATATGTCATATTCCCTTAAAGTAAGCTTTGTAAGGGCAAGAGATCATTTTTTTTGCTTTTGTTTTTGTTTCACCAGCAGCTAGTGCTAGTGTTTAGTTGATGTTCAATAGTGTTTATTGAATTAAATTAAATACAACAGCTTGTTCAAAAGATTTTGTCACACAGACTTTGAACATAACAATTTATTCAAGTCTTAATTATTTAAGGGTTGTGAATCAGGCCTATTCCTGTTCCACCTCATTGCGTGGAGGTGATGTTGAGATCTCAAGGACAACGCCAATGAAATATAAGCTTTGGCAGGTAGTACCAAACAGGAAAGACTTTGACTATAATATCAGTAATGGACTAAATATTTCTCATCTCATCTTAGATTAGCTTGCTGAGATCCATCCATAAATTGATTAATTTTTCAGTTACAACTCTACCAAAACAATCTTCCTAAGTCAAAAACATATTGCCATCACAGTTAGTGGAAGGATGAAATTGTGGATCCTTGAAGTATCAAAGCATATCAATTTGTGGATTATCCAATCCCTTTGATTCCCTTCCTTTGTCCCTTGGCAGTGTGCCTGAAATAATTAGCACTGTCAATTGACCTTGGATAGGGCAGATAAACTAAAACAATGCAGTTAATATGACTCAGTCTTTGAAGTCCTAGAAAAAGCTTCCAGGGAGGCAGATTAAAACTGGCTAAACTGAAATTCTGAAATTTGGAGAATCAATTTGAATGTCCTTTTAATATTGCCCCATGTTACCATGAATAATTAATTTGGCTTTATGATGCTGAAACTTTCAGGATCAGATGTTTTAAACAAGATATCTTCAAAGCTGCTACTTTACTCAATTCTCTTCTCAAAGATCAGAATGTTTCAAGTAATTTGCAAGCTCTTTCCCAGTAAGGAATAACATACTTTATGTCAATTGGTTTTCACTAATCCTCACCTCAGCCCTCTTTATCCGTTCTCAGAATATGCTTTATCCCATTTAGCCATCCACCAGGACAAAAGGGCTTAACTAGTGTGGGCATTTTGTCACTTGTATTGTCATGACTCACCATCTAATTCTTACTCAGGGAATCATAATCTCCTGTCCTTTTACTCCATTTGTAAACCTTGTGAATGCAGTGTTCCAAAAATCATTTCCCCAGTTACCATTCACTGATAAGTTATTACCGCCCCCCCCCCCACCTCCACCCCAGTAGAATGGAAACTTCATGGCAAAGACTGCCTCATTTTTGTATTTTCAATCCTAGTACCTATCAAAAGGGGCTGGCACTTTTTCTTTTTTTTTCACAAGTCCATACCTGTGATTTCATTGGTGCAAAAAATTCCCAGTGAGGAAATACTTCCACTAGTGCAGATCAGCAATTGTTCTTCAACTCACAGTCCTAGAGAAGTATCTAGGGTTTGTCCAGAGTCACATATCTAGTATATGTTAGAGACAGACCTTAAAGCCAAGTCTTCTATTACTGAGATAGGCTTTCTATATATATTGCCATCTTGCCTTTCCTCCAATCAATGTTGTATTGGTTGATTGTTAGGTTAAGAATATTGGATTTTTTAAAGCTGAAACAAAATGTTAATTGGTGTTATATAGTAGAAAAGTGACTTGGCTTAAGACTTCAGTTGAAGATCTGGTTCTATCATGTAAAGCACATTTTGACAATAAACACTTCAATATTTCATTGGGTATATGAAAACAAAGCTGTGAGTAATCCCTTTCTTTGGTACATTTCACAACCCATTCTCACTTTCTCCTCCTGGGTGATTCTTATCCATGTCCCCACATAGATCCTCCATGAAGGATCAGCCCTGTGAACTAGAACTCTTCCTCTAGATCTTTTTAGTATTTTGTTAGAACCACTGACAAAACTAGGACAGACCATTAACTACCCTTAACTCTTTACACGAAAGGCTCACCTTCTTTTCGATCATACATTTCTTTGGTATCTTTTATATCACACTTTGTACCCATTACTTCAAAGGCAAAATGTTACAGCCTAGTTATACTCACCCATTACCCTTTGGTTCTCCTGAAATTTTGATTTCCAGGAGATTATGGCCATGACTTCCTATAATCTATATAGTCAGACAGCCTCACTGAAAGCATAATGGTATTAAAAAGAGAGGGTGTTGGGGCAGGGAGAAGCACAATTTCCCAAATTCTATCCTGTTCACTTCCTCTCTTATGCACTTCTGGTCCTAGTTACTTACCTGACATCCATAATGCCTTTCAAAAGTCTTCTAAATGGTTCCCTCCATTCAGTCTTTCTCTTTTCCAATCTATCCTCTATGCTTTTACAAAATCATATATATATATATAGATGTGCATATACATATATATGTATGTATTCCTAACGCACAGGTCTGACCATATCACCTTTTTGCTCAAGAATTATCAGTGTTTCTCTGCGACCTCTAGGATACAATAAAATTTCTCATTTAAAAGCCTTTCACAATGCCCAGCCAAATTTTTCAGACTCTTGCCATATATTATTCCCCTTCCCATACTCCACATTTCAGGTAAACTAGACTGACAGTCCACAGCTCACCTTCATGTCTTAGCCCAGGCCTGGTACATACCCCTTCCTCATCTCTGCTTTTTAGAGTCCCCAGATTTCTTCAAAACAAAACTGGCCTAAGGTCCTTATTAGCTACGTCACTCTGAGCAAGTCAGCTCAACCCTGTTTGCCTCCGTTTCCTCGTATGTCAAATGAGCTGGAAAAGGAAATGGCAAGTCATCCTAGTATCTTCCCTTTAGGAAGCCTTTCCTGATTCTCATAAGTACTGGTGCTTTTTCTCTTCAAACTAATTAGCTTACATGGATGAAGCAATCTTGTTTTTTCAACATAACTGTGCACCTCAGTAGAATATAAACTCCTTGAAAACTGGAGCTGTTTTATTTTCTATCCTCTCAAATCCCACTGTCAGCACCCTAGGCCACCTGCCTAGATTATTTCCATAGGGCTGCTAACAGGACTACACTGTCTCATACCTCCTATCAAGTGTTCAATCAGTCAGCCAACAAGCTTATATTTCTTTGTGTGGGAGGTACTGGGGGAACAAAGATAAAAATAAAAGTACTCTTGACCTCAAACAGCTTACAGTCAACAAGAGAAAACAACACACACACACACCCCTATAAAAAGATACAAAGTAACATAAATTAATTTCTGAACCGGTGAGAGTATTAACCTCTGGAGGCATCAGGGAAGGCCTCATGTAGCTTTTCACACTACTGCCAGACTATCTTTCTTATGCCCAGATCTGGTCATGTCATTCTTCTGCTCCAGGTTCCTCAATGAGTCCCTACAGTTCAGACTTCTGAGCCTGACATTTAAACCCTCCTTAATATATTGCCTACCTGGATTACCAGCTTCATTTCCCTTCATGTACTGTATGCTTCATCTGAACTAAGTTATCATGTACCCTTGTGTTACATACCACAAGTGTTCCACCTTCGTGCCTTTGTTCAACCGGTCCCTGAACCTAAAATATCCTACTTTCCATTCCATTCTGTCTATAGTATTTCTATCTTTCCTTTAAAGCCAAACTCAAATGCTATGCTCTCCAGAAAGAGTTCGCTCGATCCTACCCTTCTTTCCCCAGTCAAATCAGTCCTACAAGGGACCCGTATAATACTTTGCACCTATCTTGTGTACTTATCATGCAATATTATCAAAGTTATTTTTGGTATATGACATGTGTCCCTACTAGAAGAGAGCTTCTTCATCGCAGAGACTGAGTCATATTTAAACTTTTTATCTCTTCCAAGCCTAACACAGCGTTCCACAACTAATACTGTATATGTTTAATAAATTTGTCAAACTTGAATTTGTCAAAGTTGAATTTAAACACCTGAGTTTCTGTTTAACAAGAAATATCAAAACCTATGTATGATTATGGGGCAGCTAGATGGCACAGTGGAGAGAGTGTTAGGCCTGGAGTCAGGAAAACCTGAGTTCAAATCTGGCCTCAGATACTTACTAGCTGTGTGACCCTGGACAAGTCACTCAGCCTTATTTGCCTCAGTTTCATCATCAGTAAAATGAACTGGAAAAGAAAATAGCAAACCACACAGTACCTTTGCCAAGAAAACCTTAAATAAGGTGGCAAAGAGATACGGATAAAAATGACTGAACAACAAATGTATGATTATAAAGAAAAAACAAATTATATTTTACAGAGGAACATAATCTATGATAAGAAGTACTGTGATATAATTTAATAAGTGGGTAAACTCTTTGGGGTTATTCAAAAGGAGGAAGACAAAACATGAAGGGGAGCTGGAAAAGGGAAGATGGAAGTTTATCATCAAGTGGCACAGCGTAGAGATGTGTGGGAAGTGTTTAACAAGATAAGATGATTATAGCGGGAACTAGCTTAGAAGTAGAGGTCACAATTATGGGGGGCAGGAGAGGAAGATGGGGATGATAGCTGGAGTATGGGCAGCATGATGAGAAGATACCTTGGAAGTGGCAATGAAATTATTGCAAGGATATAGTTTCCCATATTAACATGATATTTTCCTTAAATATCCTAGAATATACTTTGATAATTCAAAAGGATGCTTTTGTTAGGATGATTTTCTTATGAGAAAATTATCTATGTTCTTCTCTACCTTCTATTCATTGCTGCTAGTTCTAACTTTGAGTCAAGCAAAGCAAATTTAATCATTCTTCCATACAAACCTTCAGATATTTGAAGACACTAAACTCTACTGTTCTAAATCCTAACTCTACTATTCTAAATCCTAACTCTACTATTCTAAATCCTAACTCTACTATTCTAAATCCTAACTCTACTATTCTAAATCTTAAACTCTACTATTCTCCCAGCTAAATGTCTCTAGCTTCTTCAATATATCTTCATATGGAATTGTTTCAAGCCTAAGCTTTCATGTTCTCTTGCCATCCTTGTCTCCCTGTTTGGGGCATAATTCAGTTGCCAAGCATCCTTCCAAAAATGTGATGCCTGAAACTAAGCGCTATGCTATATTTTAGATAGAATCAGAGGAGGGTAGAGTGAAGTAAAACTCGTTTCTATCAATGCAACCTAGAACTGCTCTAGCTCTTTTGGCTGCCATGGCACTCTGCTGACTCATACTAATCTGGCAGTGCTACCCCTACTAAGAAACAGGAAATGTTTTTCACATGCATTATTGTCTAGCCATGATTCTCCATCCTGTACTAGTACAGTTGATTGCTTTAAACCCAAGTTCTGAAGCATCTATCCCTGTTAAATTTAATCTTATTAGATTCAATTCATTATTCTAACCAATCTAGATATTTTGGAATAGCGATTCAACCATTTGAAATGTTTGCTAACTTTTCTAGCTTCAATGTCATATACAAATTTTACACACTCAAATGTTACATGGAATAGAGTGAAGGAAAGAGACCTGGGATGCTCCACTGGAAGGTGGAAAGAACTCTTGATTTGGGGTAGACGTATTTGAATTCAAATGCTGGCTTTACTGCTTCTTTCTTGTATGACCATAGTTAAAATCATTTAACCCCTCTGGGCCTTAGGTTTCTCAACTATAAAATATTATGTTTGGTTTATATTACCTCTAAGGTCCCTTCCAGATCTAAATCCTCTGGTCTCCATCCATGTTAATATTGATCCATTAATCAATATTTTTTGGGTCTAGTCATTCAACCAGTTCCAAATCCATCTAACTTTGCAAATCATTAGAGACAGCCTGGTGGTATGGAAGAAAAAATGTTAGATCTGAAGTCAGGAAGACCTGAATTCAGGTCCTTCTTCAGACCTTGTGTGACCAGAGTTAAAAGTCACCTAAACTCTCTAGGCCTCAGTTTCCTCATCTATAAAGTGAAGGGCTTGAACTTGATAAACCTCTTAGGACTCCAATAGTTCTAAATCTATAATACTATGATTAAATAATCAGCTCTCTTTGTCCATAAGGATAATTTGGAAGACTTTGCCACACACTTTACCATAATCCAGATATTTATGACCTTTTGGCATTCCCCTGTTCTTCTGGTCTAGGAATTCTATTGACAATCTCATTTGAGACTCTTGCTTTTTGGGGAAAGATGTCATTTGAAAATATGATCTTTGTGTAACACTCCCAAAGGGACCACTACACAATGAATCAGATGAAAGTGTGTCAGTTCAGTACATGATATATTAATAACAAACAGCTTAAAGACATGTTTTGTGCCAATGTGTGAAAATCCATTTGTGGGAAATAGTGATCAAAAAAGCTGTCCACTTACTTATGGGACAGGAGTAGGCAGTGGGGGATGGGATACAAGCAATGATATTCATGACTTTTTTTTTCAATTTAATGTTCAAATCCACACAGGATGTGAGAATATTTATCATCACTAGCTTCCCTTAATGCTTCTAGGGCCATTTTACATTTCCAATGACTGACAGCCACAGTGTTGCAAAATAATCTTTCCTGATTCAAATATAAATAGTTCTGACTATGATATACAGCTCTTGCTGACTGGGATTGATGTCTGAAGAACTGTCTTCTAAACTTCTAACTTAGGTAACATTAAAAGTTACAGCATCATAACTATCAAATGTGAATATTTTGTACATGTAAAACTTTAAAACTGCACTCAGTAATTTATTTCTGATTGTTCTCATTAAGTTCACAGAATTATTTTCTTTTAAAACTTAGGAACTTATTTAAAAGAATTAGACCTTTTAAGATATTGACATCAGATGTCGATTTAAGGTTGAAATTGATTGTGTGAGGTTTGGACCCAAGAACAAAGTTCAAAGAAAATTCTTCAGTTTTCCATTCTCTTAACATACACACTGAAGTAAAAAGAAACAGAATTCTAGTCACAAGCTTTTATTTTTTGCACTTGAAGAACTGAAAGCTTTCTCTGTTTGTTATTTTCTGAAGGAGGGGGGTTTCCTGTGTGTTGCCCTGGGGATCCCCTAGTCTTTTCAGTCCTATGTATCTTTTTCCTTATAACCATTACATAGTCAGCCAATCAAGGCTTCAGGGGCCACCTTTTGGCATCTCCCTAGCAAAGCAATTTCCTTTTTTACTTGACTAAGCACTGGCACTTTTATGAAAGAAGACAGGAAGTAGCCCTGAGTACTGCCTGCAGTCCTGGCCTTTGGAGATCAGATTCTATAATTCAGTGTTCACCTAGTCACTCCTTTGGGCATGAAAGGAGTTTCCTCTTCAAGATTCTCCTATGAACTTGCAAAGAGAGGTAACCTGGAAAATCACTAGTTTTCTTAAAGAAGTCTAGTTTTTTAAAAAAGCACCGTAGGGAATGGGATTGGCATCTGGGGGATTCTAGGACCCAAACAGAAGAGAAAAGCCTGAAAGGAGAGTCTAGGAGTGCCAAAACAAATATAAAGTTCCGGAGCTAGAAAGAGCTGGAATGGACTTTAGCAATCATCTAATCCAATTTCTTCCTTTTAAGATGAAAAAAAATATGAAGTGATTTGTCCAAGGTTACACAGCTAGTAAGTGAAAAAGCCTGGATTAGGACCTAGGTCCCCTGATTACTGATCCGGTGTTCCCTCTCTACTTTCCTGCTTTTCTTATATCACAATTTTTTCCTGGGGCTAGTCCAGAATGTTTCTTTTATCTAAATAAAAAAGTTCTGGGCCAGAGACTCTTGGAAATTTTTGATGACAATGCTATCAGGTACCATCAGGAAAATCAACTTACTTGTTATTTTTTTTTTTAACAAATATTTGTAATTAACATAACCACAAAATATGGATCTAGGGTTTCTTTGGCTATGATGAAGGGAAAACTTTAAAAACCATATATAGTGTTATGAATCAACACACAACATTCCTTATTGCAATTTAATAAAGAATTCTGTGTCTTCATTACATAGACTGATGACATCTCCAGACATATTTATAGTAATTACACCAGCTGATACACTTTAATTAATGATTTAAGGACATAATTACATGTTTCAGTGATCTTTCACATATTTACAAGAACAGCTCCAGCTAGCTTAATTAGAGCAATTATGTAAATACCTGATAATACACAACAAATTACTAAGAAAAATACCCTATACTTAAGTATATTTAGTTTCAGAATCAACTGGTACAAAGATCACACTTACATTTGTGGATAAATCTTCAAACTATCTGATCTCCAGACTTCATTCTTCCTAGAGAATAGAAGGGCCTTATGGTGAGTCAGGGTTTGTATCCTGTGTCATTCTGAGTATCACAGGATCAGATCTAGAAAGGACCTCAGAGATAATCTAATCCAAACCCCTTATTTTACAGAAGATATTAAGACTTAGACTGAATTGTTAAAGGTCAAACGCTTAGTAACAGCCAGTATTCAAATCTAGATCCATTAAATATGAAATCCAGCTCTGTCCTCCACTCTAGCTAATATGCTGCACATTACTCCTGATTATTTCAGTGAACTTCTCTGAACCTGTTTCTTCCATTGTAAATTGGTTCATTGGATAGAGTGCTGGGCCTGGAGTCAGAAAGACCTTAGTTCAAATCTGATCTCTGACACTTAGTAGCTTGTGTGACCCTGGGCAAGTCCCTGAGCTTCTATTTGCCTTAATCCACTGCAGAAGGAAATGCATGTAGTATTTTTGCCAAGAAACTTGCGTGGTTAGTATTTTTTTTTTGTAAGGACAGCTAAGTGGTACAGTGGATAGAGCAATGGGCCTGGAGTTAGGAAGACTTCATTTCAAATTCTGGTCTCAGACACTTACTGGCTATATGACCCTAGGCAAGTCACTTAACTCTGTTTGCCTCAGTTTCCTCACCTGTCAAATGATTCAGAGAAGGAAATGACAAACCAATCCAATATTTTTGCCAAGAAAATGCCAAATGGAGTTACAAAGAGTGAGGCATGATTGAATAATAACAGTAAAAGTGGGCATTATAATACTGGCATGACTTACCCTCCAAGAGTTGCTCTAAGGAAAGGGTTCAATACACCTTAAAGTGCGGTACAAACATAACTTGTTAGACCAGGCTGTTTAGGCTGTTGGATGTTTTTAATTGTTCATTTTTGCTTCCTTTTTGTCTTTTTGTCATGAACCAGCTCAAGTCCGTTGTTATTCTATGAAATTGCTCATGCAGCAATGATGTCGGCTCCAGTTTCATGATGAGTTTTGCTATTACTTTGGGGCTAAGTATGTTGCACTCACTGAGAACTGGAGTGCCTCCTTAGGAAAAAAAATAGCTGACAAACCTCACACCTAGAAGTGCCCTCTCTCATTTCCTTTCATGTTCTTTGTTTAACTGATACCTTCAATTTCCATCACAAAAGATGTTTCATTGCACTGGCCCTCCATTCTTCTTATGGTATGAAGGTGTACCTTTATGAGTCTGTGATCGATAGAAGGCCATAAAACCAGACAGAGGCTCCTAAGTCTTTATATCCCTGATCTGTGTTGCCTTCTACTTGTAGCTGTCCTCCTTCTAGATCCAAGTGGAAGGCAACCTCCTAAATCAGTAGTGAAGAAACATTCCCTCCTTAAACAGCTGGTTAATCTCAGCTGAGAGATATGAGATAGTCCCTTCTCCCTCAGTTTATGGGTATACTCCAGCTATTCATGTTCCATAGAATCATAGACTATTAGAACTGAAAGGAAACTTAGATAGCATTTAGTGTAACTTCTTCATTTTATATATGGGCTAAACATAGACTCAAAGGTTGCCCTAGGAACACAACTGGAAAACTACTTGGAACTAGAACCCAGTTCTTCTGACTCCTGGTCCAATGTCTTTCCTTGTGTGATCGTGCTTCCTCTAGTCTAGAAAATGCTAAAAAAAAAAAAAAAAGTTTCATATAGTACAAAAATAGGATTGTGTTAGGATTGTATGATGTGATACTAAGTTCAGTATTCTCCAAATAGCTCACATTTGTATAACACTTTAAGGTTTACTGTTTTACATAAATTATCTTATTTGATTCTTAGAACAACCATCATCATCATCATCATCATCATCATCATCATCATCATCATCATCATCGTCTCCATTTTACAGATGAAGAAACATGGTATGCCCAGGGTCTCACCACTAGTCAGTACCCAGGGTCACATAACTAGTTAGTGCCTGAGGTGAAATTTGGACCTCAGTCCTCCTGGCTTTATGACTAAAAGGTTATTTAGTGGGCTTCTATACCTACTGACTCTCTTGAACTTCATTTTACTTTAAATGGAGCAGTGGGGACTTTGGGTGTAGGAATGTTTCAGGAGGAATCAAAATAAGGGCAGAGGGGAGAGCAGAGAAGTATCAGCTACATAGCTTCCTTTCCCCAGACCACACCTAGTAGCTTGTCTTTCTTCTATGCTAGATATTTAATAAGCACTTAGCAAAGTCTTGTTGATTTTGTTTTACATTATTTCTATTTGTGTATTGTCTTATGCATTCTACTAAATTACAGGAGAAAAATCAGTGATAGCTAAAATAGTAAGGGAAAGCATGAGGGTGTAAATTTGAGTAGGATCTTGAGAGATGGACAGGATTTGGATAGTTGAGAAGGAAACTGAGGACAAAGAAGATTGAAACCACTGGGACAGAAATTAGTAGAGCATGTTTGCTGGACTGTGGGGGATGAAAGTTTTTGTTGAGGAAGGGTAATAGGATCAGAGATTCAGAGTTGCAAGAAACTTCACAGATCTTGAATTTCCTTTGAATCCAAATTTTCTACCTTTAATTCAGTGCTCTTTCCACTAGAGCTTGGAGACATAGACTAGGGCCAGATTAGGAAGGCACTTGAGAGCCAACAAAATGTTGAACAATGGGAAAAGCATTAAGAGATCACTGAAAGTTTTATTTTATTTTTTATAAAGATTAGTCTGAAGTAATGTGTGGGATGGATAGAAGAAAGGAAAAGCCAAAGCTGGGGTGGGGCAGGGTTGTATTATAATCCAGATGTCAGAGGATGGAGGTCCAGGTTTGAGGATAGCGTACCCCTCAAGGAGTCTTGCGGGATTTTAACATATTCATAGAAGACACATAGAGAATCTCCGAGTCAGAATTTTGTCCTATGCTTTTTTCTTCATTGCAAACAAGCAATGAGCATAGTTGGATCATGTATTCTTTTTACCTTTTCAATCAATTGTGTGACTATAAAGATCTACTACATTGTTTGTAAAAATCTACTTATTCCTTTCTCATGTTTTCATCAAGGCCCTTATAAATATTATTCGCCAAAGATTTTATTGGGATGGGAAATTAGATGTATAGTTATTAATACTTCTTTTAATCATAATGCTATAGATTTAGAGCCAAAAGGAACCTTGGAGATCTTTAAGTTCAATTCCCCATTTTTCAGATGTGGAAACTGAGAAAGGTTACTCATAAGTGTCTGACATGAAATTTAAGCCTAGGTCTTCCTGACTCTCTAACCATTATACCATATTGCCTCATTCAATCTGTGGTAATAACATGAAAGAAGGAATGATAGAATGAAAAAGTTTTTATTAAGCACTTACTATTTTTCAAAAATTGTGCCAAATGCTGGGGACACAAATAGAAAAATCAGGACAATCTTTGCCATCATGGAGACAAAACGTAGAATGTAATAATAGCCAGGAAAGGGTGTTTTGGTCTTCAAAGTCGTAGGGATGATGAGTGAAAACAATTGGATAGGCATTTCAGTTGCCTTAATATAGATTCCCAGAGAAAGAGGTGGAAAGGTGGCATATGAGAGGCAGTCAAGTGAAAAATGATAGAGACAAAGATGAAGAAGCAGATGCGCAGGGATTTCAGGACTGAATGGTTTGGCTCCTCCCAGCCATGATCTCTGGAGGTCTGGTTTGGACAGTTAAGCAATGGTAGTGGAGGAGAAGATGACCATCTATGATTATTTTTAAAGTGTTGGGAATCTTTCCCTCTTTCAGACAATCTTGATGATTGATCCCTCAATACCCTTAAAATTCTGTCAGCTCAGGCACAGCTCTCCATTTTGTATGCTTGAGAAAATAACAGGTTCAATAGTCTCTAGAGCAATTGATTCTACTAAATTCAGTATAATGTTATTAATAGTGCCAAGAGATTTAGGTCTGAATTCCAGCTCTGCCATTTACTATGTGACCCTTCTGGAAATCAAGAAATCTCTTAGACCCTCAGCTTTTCTGTGCAAAAATAAGGGGCATGGATTAGTAATCTCTTTGCTCCTTTATAGTGATAAATCTTATGAACATGATTAATAATAGTAATTAGTAAATAACTGTTAATAGTACTAACATTACTACTGGTTATTATTATTATTGACTGAAAAGTAACTAAAACAAGAGAAATGAATGGTTTGCTTAGCAAAAAACCAAACAACTTTAGATATCCTGTTTCCATAGATGAGAGATGCCATTTAAATACCAAACCATCAGCCTAAACTTCATATTAGCTTTGCACATATATATCTAGAGATTTTTTTTAAACTATAGGTAATAATGGGAAGAATGACTTAATAGATAGTTGCCTCCAAATCCAGGAAGAATTGGGTTCATATTTTACCTCAAATATGCCACCTATTTATTCCCTCCCTGGTCCCCTAGCCATGTAATCTATCAGTGTTCTAGACAGCTATAAAACTATGTTGCAATTTTCTAAGTTGTTTAGGAGTTAATGAACTGTATTCATAAAGGGAGTTTTCTTACCCAGGGAATCCTCAATACCAGGGAAATCACAAGTCCAATACCTTTCCCTAACAATAATAAATAGAGAGGCAACTTGGTATAGTAGATAGAGAGCTGGTTTCAGAGTCCGGGGGGATCTAGGTTCAAGAGTCAACTCTTCTGACACATAACATCTTACGACCCCTTAATAAGGTAACAATAGTTAAACCAGTAGGATCCCAGGCAAGTTTCTAAAACTGCAAATAGAAAAATAGTTATTGATCTGCAATGATAGAAGAAGTTTCCTCATCAGGAGTTCCCTATTCCAATGAAATCACATGTCCAAGACAAAACAAAACAAAACAAAACCTCTCAGATATAATTATGTAGTGTTTTAAGATCAAACAGATATAAAGGATAAGTAACTTATCTTTAGTCATACTGCAAATGACAAAATGGGCATTCTGCGAATCATAGATTTAGAGCTCAAAGGAAGCTTAGTAGCCATTAAGTCCAAGCTGCTCATTTTACAGATGAGTCTGAAGCACAGAGAGGTTAACCGACTTACCCAGAGTCACACAGCTAGTAAGGAACTAAAATGGGATCTGAAACCCAGGGTTCCTAACTTCAAGTCTAGTCCACTCTCTAGACTACTATGTTGTTCCAGGTTTTCTGTTTCCAAGGGGAAAGTGAACAGGATTAAAAGAGGTCATGAGACTAGGTCTCGGCTCTGTTATTTACTAACTTAAAGGCTTTTTGCACATTGTCTAATTTTTCCGGATCCCAGCTTCCTCATCTTTAAAATGGGGCTAATGAAACACACCCTATTTCATGGGGTTTTCAGAGGCATGAAATAAGCATTAACTTGTATAAAACATATTAGTATATGAAAGCACTGGGAAAACTGTTAAGGGTGACAGAAATATAAAAATTTTATTACTAAGTGTGTAAACATTTTTTACAATCTAGATTATGATATTCACTTTCTTAATAATCTTCTTAAAAATTCTCTCCTTTTTTTTTTACTGATCCTACTAATAAACTACAGTCCATAATCTGTATTGTGAAATGCACATTTCACTCTAAATGAACTCTGAATTGATGAGGTTTTTATTGTAGATTTTATTTCTTAGGATATTTTCATCCTCATGATCAAATAAAGTCTACAGTCAATTTTCCTAAAAACAGCCTGTTTTTAGCTTATCATTTTTGAAATTATCTTCTTACTACATTTCCAAAAAGAAAATGTAAATAAGAACATTAAATAATCAAGCAAGTATTCCTGGCATGAATCAAGGGGGTGTTGTGGAGTCTAGGAGTTGACAAAGTGAGATAATCTGGGGCAGGCTGGCAAACATGGTGAAGGCAGAATTGCTCATTTTTATTTTACATCCTTTCCCCATGATCAACTTCCCTATCACAATGAGCAATGCCAATCATATTCTGTGTCAAAGCCTTTCACAGAATAATCTCAGTGACCTCATTTCCCTTTCTCCCAAGTCAGTAGCCCTACTCCTGACTCAGGCACACTTGTTTGATGTCTCCATTATATGCCTGTCCCCCTCCTACCTTTGAATCTTTTTCAAATCAGAATCTATGCTTGTTTGCTTCTCCTTAGCCTCTCCCATAATAAAACTGCTTCTGGAATTCCGCCCTGTTCACAAAGTCTGGATCAAACAAAAAAAGGTTGAACAGCTTCCTTCTCCTGCATCTGTAGAAGATATAAAATTCCTTTGGCACCTCTTTTAAATGTCTTCTGAGTTGTGTTCCTACTCTGTTCCCCACCCCTAAAGTGCACTTACTCATGACTTGGATGCCCATATTTTATGAACCAAAATACAAAATGGGAAAATGAAGCCATTTATATTCCACTAAAAGAATGGGGAAAAACGCAAACTGGCAAGTAGGACCTTTCTACATGTAGTCTTGAGTGAATAAGAATTGTTATTCCTTTCAACTTCACCATCTCAACACCTAACAGATGGTGTGAGTAAAAGACAATGACTTTGAAGATGTTATCAGGAAAAATGGCAAGACTCAATCAAACATAGATGGAAGAAATCTATACTGGTAGTAACACAATTTTAAGGGAACTGAGGGAAAGATTTTTGAGCTATTTTACAAAGGAAAATTCTAAAAGAATGAAAAAAATCTTGAATAATGCTGGGTTTTTTAGTTTTATTTATTTATTTTTAGATTTCAACATTCATTGCCACAAAATTTTTAGTTCCAATTTTTCTCCCCATCTATCCCCTCCCCCACCCCATAATAATAATGCCGTCTGATTACCCCTTCCCTCAATGTGCCCTCCCTTCTATCATACCCCACCCTTCCTTTATCCCCATCTTCTCTTTTTTCTTGTAGGGCAAGATAGATTTCTATATCCCATTACCTGTATTTCTTATTTTCCAGTTATATGCAATAATAATTTTCAACATTTGTTTCTAATACTTTGAATTCCAACTTCTCTCCCTTCCTCCCTCCCCATCCACCCCCACTGAGAAGGCAAGCAATTCAATGCAGGCTACATATGTGTCATTTTGCAAAAGACTTCCATAATAGTCATGTTGTATAAGACGAACTATATTATACTCCATCCTACCCTGTCCCCCATGTATTCTATTTTCATTTGCCCTTGCCCCTTCCCAGAAGGGTTTATTTCTAATTATTCCCTTCTCCCATTTGCTCTCCCTTCTATCATCCCCCTCACCCCACTTGTCCCCTTCTCCCCTACTTTCCTGTAGTGTAAGATAGATCTTCATACCAAATTGAGTGAGCATATTATTCCCTCTTTAAGCCGTATGTGAAGAGGGTAAGCTTCACTTTTCCCCTCTCACCTCCTCCTTTTCTCTCCATTGAAAAAGATTTTTCTTATCTCTTTTATGAGTGAATAATTTACCCCATTTCATTTCTCCCTTTCTCCTCTGAATTTATTCCTCTCTCACCCCTTAATTTTATTTTTTATAGATATCATTCCTTCTGATTCAAGTCAACCTGTGCTCTCTGCCCGTGTGTGTGTGTGTGTGTGTGTGTGTGTGTGTGTGTGTGTGTAATCCCTCCACCTACCCAAATACTGAGAAAAGTCTCAAGAGTTACAAATATTATCTTTCCATGTAGGTATGTAAACAGTTCAGCTTTAGAAGGACCTTTATGATTTCTCTTTCCTGTTTACCTTTCCATGCTTCTCTTGATTCTTGCATTTGAAAGTCAAATTTTCTCTTCCCTTCTGGTCTTTTCATCAAGAATGCTTGAAAGTCCTCTATTTCATTGAATAACCATTTTTTAACCCTGAAGTATTATACTCAGTTTTTCTGGGTAGGTGATTCTTGGTTTTAATCCCAGTTCCTTTGACTTCTGGAATATCATATTCCAAGCCCTTCATTCCCTTAATGTAGAAGCTGCCAGATCATATGTTATCCTGATTGTTTTTTCACAATACTCATATTATTTCTTTCTAGCTACTTGCAATATTTTCTCCTTGACCTGGAAACTCTGAAATTTGGCTACAATATTCCTAGGAGTTTCTCTTTTCATATTTCTTTAAGGAGGTGATCTATGGATTCTTTCAATATTTATTTTATCCTCTGGTTCTAGAATATCAGGGCAGTTTTCCTTGATAATTTCATGAAAGATGATGTCTAGGCTCTTTTTTTGATCATAGCTTTCAGGTAGTCCCATAATTTTTAAATTGTCTCTCCTGGATCTGTTTTCCAGGTCAATTGTTTTTCCAATGAGATATTTCACATTATCTTCTATTTTTTCATTCTTTTGGTTTTATTTTGTAATTTCATGGTTTCTCATAAAGTCATTAGCTTCCATCTGCTCCATTTTAATTTTTAAAGAGCTATTTTCTTCATTGATCTTTTGAACTTCCTTTTCCATTTGGCTAATTCTGCTTTTTAAAGCCTTCTTCTCCTCATTGATGTTTTGGACCTCTTTTTCCAATTGAGTTAGCCTGTTTTTAAAATGTTATTTTCTTCATCATTTTTTCAGCTCTCCTTTAGCAGCCTGTTGATTCACTTTTCAAGCTCTTCTATGGCCTGAGACCATCGCATATTTATTTTGGAGGTACTGGATGCAGAAGCCTTGACTTCCTCTGACAGTATGCATTGTTCTTCCTCATCAGAAAGGATGGAAGGAAATACCTGTTCACCAAAAAACTAACTTTCTATGGTCTTATTTTTTTCCCCTTTTTTGGGAATTTTCCCAACTAGTTACTTGACTTCTGAATCCTTTGTCAAGAGGAGGATCTTAGTATTCTTCCTCATGCCAGGACTGTGCTCAGGGCTGAGATTCAGATCAGCTGCTCAATTCCCCCAGGGACATTAGTCAGAGTGCTTCACAAATAGACGTTGCAGCTGTCACCACCAGTGCTGTCACTGCTGCTGCTACCACCACTGCTGCCTGGGGCCAGTGCTGAGGGGAACCTCCTCCCCTCTCACCCAGTTAGGAAAGCCCTCTCACTGACCTTTGAAGCTTTCTTTGGCACTTGTGGGTTGAGGGAATCTAAGACCCTCCGTTGCTGCTTGGAATTCTGCCCATGAGATGTGTTCCAGTCCCTTTCCTCCTGGTGCTATGCAGCCAGGGCTGGGCTCCACCACTCTGCTCTGCATCCCATACAATAGACTTTTCCTGTCAGCCTTCCAGGTTACCTTTGGCTGGAAATTTCTTTCACTCTGTCATTCTGTGGCTTCTGCTCCTGTAGAATTTGTTGAGAGTCATTTCTTACAGGTATTTTATGGGTTGTGAGAGAAGAGCTAGAGTATGTGTATCTTTCTACTCTGCCCTCTTGGCTCCACCCCCTTGTTTGTTTTTAAAAAGGCAACCATAATGTGGTTTTACATCTATGTATGTATATATGTGTATTCATGTTTAATTGTAGCCTTTCCTAAAGGGGGTGGGAAAGGAGGAAGAAAAAAATAAAAAGTGCACAACAGAGAATAAAAGAAAACTTAGAAGGAAGCACAGAAAAGTTGGTTAGGTTCGAAAGCAAAGTGTAGTGTTTATTACATAATTTTTTTAAAAAGTAAACAGTCTGAAATGGAAATTGATTGTTTTATATTGAATCCTCTCTTTTTGTTCTGCTGTGTACATGGAAATGTTCTTTTCTTTTCCCTTTTTTTAATTTAAGTTTAAAACAAATAAAACATTTTTGAAAAGGGAAAAGAAAATTTAAAAAGGTAAACAAGGAGATATTAGTGACTATTAATCCATGTACTTAAATTGCTTCTTAACTTCGAAAAATCTTTATTTGTGCTATTGTACAGGCCTCCCTACCATTTTGCTGATATATACATTTGCTATCAATTTGTGTATTGGTTTGGGTTGCTTTTGTGCTTTTCCTTTGTTTATCTCATATCATCAGTTAGTCAACATATTTGCTGAATACTAAGCAAAAAGTGTGTTCTTTACCCTCCAGCGGCTTACATTTCAGTTGGGGACATAAGACACAATTGAGTGAAAAAATTAAACAGCATCTAGCAAATAGTACAATACTTGTCACTAGGAAGGATAAAGTTAGAAAGTTAATTTAGAAACATCTCAGTATTGTACATCTTAGTCTGAGAGTTCTTAGTTGGCGAAGACTATGTCTAGATATCATTCTGTGTGATGCCTAATAAATGTTTTTCCGTAGTAATGATGTTTTGTAATGCACATAAGGACAGGCTTGTGAAACTAACTTTGGACAAGTTCTAAAAAAGACAAATGCATATGGGCCATAATTAAAATTATTCAGTTAAATTAACTCAGTTATGGTAGAAGCCAGTATGTGGTTAATCCATAGCAGGTTGTAAATTGATCAATTAATATTTAAAAGATGGTTCTGACCTTACTGATGCCCTGTTGTTTCTACAAGCCAAAAGTCAATCTCTGCTATGAAAAGCAGGGGGAAAAAAATCTCTCCTTGGCAGGCAGAAAAGCTGGCTTTTGGATTCAGCCCACATGGCTCCTCAAAGACCTAGGGAACTCAAATTTTAAAACAAAAGGCTTTTGACAAACAGGTGAAAGGACAGGATTTGAGCTTCATCGTTGATTGTTCAGGATGACAGATTGAAGAAATGTTCCCCTCTCAGAAATACACATTTCAGCTGCTAATATAAGTCCCTCCCCACTTTTTTTCCCACCTCTTATTTGTTCATAGTATGGGAAGGTACAGGATGGAAAGCTGATGTGCTGATGCCTGGGGCCTCCTAACTGCCTAAACAGAAGACAAAGATGGTGAACACATTGTGTTTAAAGAAGCTGTTATTTCATCATGAGTTTTGTAACTTCTCAAAAGGTACTTGATGAAATTTATATCTTCGTATCCAGTCATGTATGTTTAATTTCTTCCACACGAGTTTGCAAAAGGGAAAGTTTCTCTCTCTCTCTCTCTCTCTCTCTCTCTCTCTCTCTCTCTCTCTCTCTCTCTCTCTCTCTCTCGTTCTCAATAGTACTAACTTGATGCTACAGCAGAAAAATATGATGCTCTTTGAAGCCATGCAAAATATCCCTCCCACATAATCTTATCACCCTGCAGACATTAAACTTCCTTTCTTTCATTAAAAATTCTGGCAATGTGTATTTCCAAAGCAATATCTGCTTTTTTTTTTTACCCTTGGGGGAAAAAAGACAATCAGCTAATGGGGAAAAAAGAAATGGAAGATGACTAATAATAGAGAATATAATGAATAAATTTCAATGCATACAGGCAATTCTTTACCCCCCTGAAAAGTGTTTCAAATAGAAACTAAAGGAGGTGATCTGAGAACTACATGAGGAAATCTGTACCTCTTAAAAGTAATAAAGCAGGGCCCATTATACAAAGCAGATCATTTGGTGCATTCTAAGACAGTATATTTAGTATCGTTTTCGTATTGGTGCCTTCCAGCAATAAGAGAGACACAGACAGAAACAGTCTTTTCTTTTTACATTCTTCTTTGAGTCAGCAAACTATTTTCCAAGATTTTTATGACCTCTGGGACTTATTTTCAAATCTGTATTGCTCCCTGCTATTCTTCTTCTACTACTACTCCAAATATTATAAATAATAATAATCATAGCTAGTATTTATATAGAGCTTTAAGATTTCCAAAGTATTTTACACATTATCTTATCTGATCCCCACAACAAGCCTGTGAGGCAGCTGCTATTGTTATCCCCCTTTTGGAAGACTGATGAGACTGAGATTTGCCTAGGGTCATAAAACTAGTTAATGTCTGAGGCAGGATTTGAGCTCATGTCTTCCAGATATTTTTTCAGGTATATTTGAAAAACTCTCAGGAGTCCTTTTAGTGAACCTCAACTTTTACTGGATTTATCTTCTTTGTTTCCCCCTTTTTCTTCTTTGGTAAAGGCCTGAGATAAGTAAGAGTAACTTCCTCCTTTTTTTTTCAATCAAATGAAATAATACTTGTAAAGCACTTAGCACAGTGCCGGCATAGGAGCTATTTAACAAAGTTTGTTCTCTTCTCCCCTCCCCTCTTCCACAATCAAGAGTAGGTTATTTCTGAATTCCTTTGCTTCTGCGATTCAGAGAGATTGGTAAATAGAAGCTAAACTCATACTTGACCACCAATCTCATTTTTCAGCTTTATTCTGAATTTACGTGCTACCCTACTTTTTTGCCCCACTTTCATGAGCTACTTGTCTCTTTCTCTCAGGGGGTGGAAATTGCTCAGTTGGTGACATAGTCTGGACTACTGAAAAGACTATAGAAGCCACCATTCATGGGACTACTGATTTAGATCTGAAAGGGATGATGGGGATTATCATATCCAAACCCATCATTTTAGAGATGGGGAAACTGAGACATAGAAAGGTTAAATGACTTGCTTGTGGTAGTGCGTGTCCGAGAAAGTTTGAACTCAGGTTTTTCTAATTCTGAATTCAGTGACCTCACTACAACATTATACTTTCTCAGGAAGAATGTTCTGTCTCTTCCAGAAGCAACCTGAAAATTCCATAATTTAGTGGAATTATTCTGCTTATTGTTATGATTTTGAGAATTTTAACCTACTTCAAAGGTTGAATGACCTTACATATGTAAAGCGCTTTAAAATATCTAAAATGCTATATAAATGTTAGTTATTATTACCATTTCAGTAGTTTCTCTTGATAGAATCTGTTTCATTACATGTTGGGCATTGGGCTGAACTTTGGGATAGCTCTCTTTCCTGTTTAAGTTTATTTGGGATAAAGAAAGAATTGTGTCCAAGTATTGAAATAACCTCAGGAGGGGGGAAAAAGTCAGTTATTCTCATTGTTTATTCTTCTCCTATAAAGTAGACACAAGATTATAAGGGAGGGGATAGCTAAAAGGTTAGAAAAGTGTTACATTCTGAGTAATGAACCTGATTCAGTCTCCTTAAAAATATAATTTTACTCATAAATGGATATACAGTGTTTCAGAATCTATCATAACATTTCTAAGTATTTGTATAAGCTGGCCAGTTGGGTCAGTTCTAGTTTCCTGCTTTCAACCTCCTACTGTGGGAAAAGTAATGACAGCAATAATGATATGGCTACTGAAAAAAAGATATAACAATCGTCTGTCCTGTGTCTCTGGTCCCTTTGAATTTCCAGACTCCAACTTCTTTCCCTGGCTATACCTCACTTACATGTTTTGTCTTTTCCTATTGGAATGTAAGTTCCTTAAGGTTTAGTATTTGTATGCCCAGTGACTGGCACAGAGCAGTAAATAGTTATTCATATGTCCATTCATTTATTTATCCATGCTTTCATTCATTTTCCAATGGCTCAGCCCCTTAGTAGACTCCATGTCAAGAGTCCAGAAGGACTGAGGCTAAGTGAGGACCTTGAGGCTGATTGAACCTCCTCTAGTTTGGGGTTCAGGGCAATGAAGATTAATAAAGAAATTCCCCTGTTGACAGTATTAAGCCATTCTGTGCTAATGAGTTAAGATCAAGAACAGGATAGACAAGTTATAAAGCTAAAAGAGCCAGAGGCCAGACATAGAGTCTTACACTGAAGCAGGGTCAAAACCAGAAATCATAATGAGGTCCAAGATAAAGGCTTCAGATAGTCAAGAATCAAGGTTTAGGGCTAAAACAAAATGGCAATTTGTTGCAATTGCAGGTCTTATAGAGGCTCATGCAAATAAAGTGGGATGTACAAGATTTCCTTTTCTCCTATTGGAAGCCCTTCTCCTTTACATGTTGATGTCTGTCGGTAGGAGCTGGTTCTGTCCCTCTCCTGTTGTTTTTAGAATTCTGAAAGCAGTCCATGTAATTTGCATAAACTAGTCTAGCTGCCTCGGGGGAGGATGGGGAGTTTAAAAAAAAAGCAAATTGAAAAGGAGCCCTAGGATTTTAATCCCCCCCCAAAAAAAGAAAGATTCAATAGTAGGCATTGATTGAGTTGAAAGTCTATCCTTTCATTGCAACATCAGGGAAAAATTACACTGATTCACTTACCAGTAAGAAATGGCAGCTAGTTAAGGTTGCTCCCATAAATGCCTGAGGAGGTCTTTTATGTGGAGATCAGGACTGTGGCTCAGATATAAAGAGCTGAAACTTTTAAATAACCCAAAGGCATTTTTGATTCCACTCCTGGAGATTATATAATGTGTAATCTTGTCACCATTGAGACAGGTGTAATCTGGGAAGGGACGAATTATCCAGAGAATTTAGAGGCACCCAAAGTATCCTTGAGCCCTAAATATAAGGAGGGATTCTCTGCCACAAGGTTTACACAAAACCATAACCTCCAGCATACCTTAATCCCTTTCATATAGAATAAATGCAGCTAGTTGGTACAGTGAATAGAAGACTTAGCATGAAGGTAGGAAGACCCGAGTTCAAATTTGACCTCAGATACTTTCTAGCTGTATGACCTTGGACTAGTGATTTAACTTCTGTTTGCCTCAATATTCGCAACTATAAGAAGCATACAATAATAATAATAGTGCCTGTCTTGCAGGGTTGTTGAGAGAATGAGATGAGATAATATTTGTAAAATGCTTATCATAGTATCTGCACATAGTAGGTACTATGATAATGCTAGTTATCAGAAAATGCTCATCTTATTATGACCGTCAGCACTAATTTCTTATGGAATCTTATGTCTATTATTATTCTGCCAAGATTGTGATACAGTAGAAAGAATTCTAGATTTACTATTTGAGGTTGTTCAGTTCTTTCAGTCATGTTCCACTCTTTGTGACCCCGTTTGGTGTTTTCTTGGTAAAGATACTAGAATGATTTGCCATTTTCTCCTCTAGCTCAGTTGACAGGTAAGGAAACTGAAGCAAACAGGGATAAATGACTTGCCCAGGATCACACAGCTAGTAGGTGTCTGAGGCTGAATTTGAACTCATGAAAATAAGCCTACCTGACTCCAGGCCCAGGGCTCTTTCTGTTGTACAACCTAGTTGCCCACAGTACATTCAAATGCTAGCTCTCCTACTTTTTACCAGTGTGACCTTAAGTGAGTCCCTCAATTCCATTAGACCTACATTTCTTCATCTATGAAATAATGGGCTTGGACAACAGCCAAGGTTCCTTCCAGTTTAGAGTGCCGTCACTGCTATTTTGGCTGCTGAATTCACATCTTTTCCTTTTGTGTTGCTTCCTTCATCCCCCATTTTTGCTCAATCTGAGATGAGTTTTAGGTGAGGGTCTGAAGAAAAATTTGCTTGTCTGCCATTAGAAGCAGAATAGTATAGTAGATAGAAGACTGAATCTGGATTCATGAAATTTGGATTTGAATTCTGCCTCAGATGCTTATTAGCTATACATTCATAAGCAAATCACTTAGCCTTTCAGGGACTTAGTTTTGTCATATGTAGAATAGGAATATGTCTATAAATCTCCTCATTAGATTGGTAAGAAGAAAACTTTTTTACAAGCTTTGAAGCTTGTGATTTATAATGTGATTATTAGAGAGAAAGTGGGCGTAATCTTACTATGATTGCAAAAATCGCAACTTTCAAGAATGCAATTAACATTTAAAAATTAAACTTAAATACAATGGAACTTTTCTTCCATACTATATATACTTCCATATACCTTCTGTATGCTTATATTACTTTCCCAACAAACTAGAGGTTCATCTTTCTAGCATTGTCCATTCTAAAACTAAGAGTTACATAATTAATTCTGGTGGACCATAAAACCATGGATCAGAATTGATTGCCTATTGGTCTTATCGCTCAGAGGTGCTCCTTTGAATGATTCTTAATTTCTTTTGATATTATAGGACCTTAGATTTGGTCAGGAATGCAGGACAAAGTTTAGAAGAGACCTGAGCTTGAGTTAGAACGGAGCCATAAAACAATAAAAATAATACTTAATATAAGTGTCAGTCGAGATACCAGTATTGAGTAGTGCCATCTCGTTAGAGCCTGCTTGTGTGTTCGTCCTTCATTGCTGAAGAAGACCATGCCATCAGAAAAATGATGACATGACTTGCACTTGACTTTGTTGGGTTTTTTTTTTGAGTGAGGGAGGATTGTGCAGGTCACCAACCTCACTTCTCTTCCAGAGCCATTTGAATCCAGGGACCAGATATTCCTCAGGATGACTGGAGATGATCCAGGATGAGGCAATTAGCATTAAGTGACTTGCCCAAGGTCACACAGCTACTGAGTGTCAAGTGTCTGAGGTGAGGTTTGAACTCAGGTCCTCCTGACTCCTACACTGGTGCTCTATCCACTGCACCACCTAGCTGCCCCAGAGTCTGAGAATGGAAGTTGTAACAATCAGTTTAGTTCTAGCTCATCCATTGAATGATTTGGAGCAAGTAACTTCATCTTAGTTCATCCAATAGCAGCATTGGACTATTAAATGTATTTATACACATAACCAAATTAAACAAAGATTCTGTTCATGATTATTGAGATCACCAATGACTTCCTCTTCCTGCTTGACCTTCTCTGTGTCATCAGACCCCATTGAACAACCTCTTATTGATACGATGTCCTCTCTTGGCATCTATGACCCTCAGTGACTTCTAAATTCTATCTCAGCACTAAATTTATCATAGAATAGAAATACTAAAGACTTTTTAGTCTTCTAGATATATTTTGCAGTGCTCCCACTCATATACATTATATCATAACCAAAGGGCTCTACTATGAGCATAGGATTTAGAGCTTGAAGGAAATTGAAAGATCATCAAGTCCAATGCCCTTATTTTACTGAAAACTGAGGCTCAGGGAGACTGCATGACTTACCCAAGGTTTTATGGTTCCTTCATCTCTTCTTGCCTACTTTAGCCATCATGAGTAACACTATATTTATTCTTTCCTTTTCAAGTTCCATGTTAAATATTATCTTCTCTGATCCCACCAGTTAAAAGTGAATCAATCCCCCACATCTTATATTCTTCTATTTGACCTCTCTTTTGCAATTACCTCATTCCAATTTGTTATGAGGCTTATGTTTTACCTCCCCTATTAAGTTATAAGGTTATTGAAAGCAGGTACGGTGTCATTTTTCATTTTTGTATTCCCAATGCCTAGTATAATACCTGGTACATATTAAATACTTAACAAATAATTTATTGAATTGATTCATGTGAAGAAAAATCTATTTTAAAAAAGATTTGATTTAATGGTTTGAAATTATGCTTTTGGGGAAACTAAAATGATTTTTATTTTAATCTTTGAACTCTATTATTAGCATACTGGACAAGTAGCATGGTTAGACTATTACAAATTAGAAGGCTGACTATATTTATACAAAGCCTAGAGACTTTGCAAATCCAACCTAGGTTTACTGTACTGCTGTTAACAGAACATCGAGTCTCTGTCACTGAAACTAGAAATGGAAATGAGGAAAGTGAAAATGAAAATAATGTGAAGAACAGATTATGCAATGGAAAATTCCTGGTCTTTCTGGTCCTTCCACTATCCAGTGAGACAGAAAGGCACACATACTCCTGATTTCCACATTAATACTTCCTGTCTGTAGAGGAATCTTCCTATTCCCACTTCCACCCCCAATAATACCAAAAAAAAAAAAAAAAATACAGAGAAACCAGTACAGCAAGAGGAATCTTTGGGACTTAACTTTTATGGTGTGCTAACTTCCCTGTTTGAACTTTCACTACTTTCATTATCACTCTAAAATGGCAGAGCAGAGTGTCTTAGACATATGTCTGCCCCTATTTAAGTACTAATTCTCCCATCATGTTCTAGGGAAGACTCTGTCTCCTTTTGTTCCTTACATTTTTAATTCCTTTTCCCTAGGAAATAATAAATTCCTGTTCTTCCATTAAGTGTCCATTGCTGAAACTGAGAGTTCCCTTCCTATGAGAGGCAGGCCATCTACTGTTACCTTTTGGTATGGCCTTTGAAACTGTAAGACTGGTATGTGTTTAATATACATATTAAAAAACACACCAAACATGGCATCTCACAAAACAAACAATTGCAAACAAGTTGTGTAACTTTTGCTTTACAGCCCCTATGCAAAAATATTCAAACTGACTCTCTTTCCCTTCCCCTGTAATTACAAAATAAATAGACTTGAAATGTAAGGGTTCTTAGGTGATGTTTATGCCAAGGGAAAGAGAAAAAGAAAATAGCTGGTAAGATTTATCTACTATATACTCTCTGCCTCTTTCACTTGCCTTTACTCAAAGGGTATGTTTTATCTTTCACCCCAAATCCTCCCTGTTTGCACAGAGCATTGAAGTCACCCTTGACCTTTGACTCTTCCTCATCACATATTTGTCAAGTCTTACACACTTTACATCCACCATGTTTCTGGCATCCATCCCTTTGTCTCTTCTCACAGAAACTGCTCTAATTCAGAACCTTGTCAGTTCTTTCCCCTGTCATATCTCAAAAGTATTCTAAAATTGGCTTCTTTGCTGAAATCTCTTCCTTCTCTAATCCATCTTTGACCTGGGCTCAAAATGATATTCCTCATTAAAAATTCCAGGGGCACCCCATTATCTGTAGTAGTCTATACAATTGTCTCATGTAAAGTCATTGATAACCTGACCCCAATCTACTTTTTCAACCTTTTCATATTAATCTCCTTCACATACTCCTCAGTCCAACCACACTATCCTAGAAATTCCTACCAGAAGACCCCTTCTTCCCTTGCTTCTGTAGTTTTGCATAGGCTCCATCTCATAGCTAGAATGCATTCTTCCTCACCTCCATTTTGTTCATCATAAATGCCAGCTCCTCAATGAAGCCTTTCCCAATATCTCCAGTTGCCATTACGTACTGTACTCCCAAATCATCTTGTATTTATTTTGCATACAATTTGTAAATAGTTGCTTTGTATAAACTCATATATGTCCTTTTTCGTATGTGTTAAGTATGTCCCTCCAGTGAAATGTAAACCTCTTGAAGTCAGGAACTGTTTCATTTTTCTCTTCATATTCCTACCACAAGGCCTGTCACATAGTAAGCAATTAATTAATATTAGCTGATTGATTTTCTTGTGTGGAACAAAGCATAGCTATTTGAAGTCTTCTGCTAAACAATGTGCTGAACACAGGGCTTTTATTGACTGGAGTTTAAGTTCTGTCAACAACTGACATGAATCCCTTGAGTAGTCAGACAGCTTGACAAAATTGTTTAACTTACTTTTTCTACCATAGAAACTCCTTTGAAAATCTGTCTCATAGTAAAGATCATACACTGACTTACTGAGTAGACCTTCTTTGAAAAGGAATCTGATCAAAAACCTCCAGAGGAAAAATGGGAATAAACAAATGGAAGTCATCAATATGACTGCCCAGAGCTCATCTATTCTACAGGAGAGGTTAGTGGATAACCAATTCTGTAAATTGCAAAAGTATAAATTTCTTTATATCTAACAGAGAGTAGTAAATATATAGAAAGAATACTAAGGAGCCCAGGAACCAGAGGTCCCAGTCCCCTTACCAGCCTTATGACTCACTTTACCCATCAGAATCTCAGTTTTCCCAACTATAAAATGGGGGTAATAGTAAACATGTGCTTTCTACCTTATAGGGTTATTGTGAAAAATAATTTAGTACCCTCTGGATACTCTCCAGCTTTTTAACGTCCTTTCAAAACTATAGCATCTCAAATGAACACAATCCTTCAGATATGGTCAGCCTAGGACTAAGTATACGCTATCATCTCCTTGTTTCTAGAACTTTAAAAAAAACTTTATTTTGTTTTCTCAATCACATGGAAACAAAAGTTTTTAACATTTTTTTTTAAATTTCAAGTTCAACTATGCCCAAAGGGTTATAAAAATGTGCATACATTTTGACTCAGCAATATTGCTTCTAGGGCTGTATCCTAAAGAGATCATAAAAATGGGAAAAGGTCCCACATATACAAAAATATTTATAGCAGATGTTTTTGTGGTGGCCATGAACTGGAAATCGAGGGAATACTCATCAGTTCGGGAATGACTGAACAAGTTGTGGTATATGAATGTAACGGAATACTATTGGGCCATAAGAAATGATGAACAGGCAGACTTCAGAAAAACCTGTAAAGACTTATATGAACTGATGTTGAGTGAAATGAGAAGAACCAAGAGAATATTCATTATACACAGTAACAACCACAGTGTGCAAGGACAGGTTATGATAGACTTAGCCCTTCACAGCAATGCAAGGAACTAAAACAATGCCAAAGGACTCTTGATGCAAAATGCCATCCACATCCAGAGAAAGAACCATGGAGTTGAAATGCAGAATGAAGCAGACAATTTTCTCTTGTGTTATGGTTTGTTTTTGGTTGGTTTTTCTCATGGCTTCTCCTATTTGTTTTCATTCTTCTATGCAACATAGCTAATGTGAAAATATTTTTAATAAGAATATATATGTAGAACCCATATAAGATTACATGCCATCTTGGAGAAGGAGGAAGAGAAATTTTGTGGAAGGGATGGTTGAAAACTGAAGACAAAAATTAATTTTAAAAATTTCAAGTTCAAAATTCTCTCCTTCTCTCTCGCTCATACTCCTCTTTGAGAAGGCAAGCAATATATTGCTTTATATATTATATAATTATACACATGCAGTGATGCAGAACATTTCCATGTTAGCCATTTTACAAAAGAAAATGCAGATCAAAACAAAAAAAGGAAGTAAAAAAACATCCTTCGGCGTGCATTTAGACTCCATCAATTCTTTCTCTGGTGATAGATAGCATTTTTCATAAGTCCTTTGGAATTGTCTCAGAACATTGTATTGCCGAGAATAATTGTCATTCACAGTTGATTGTCATACAATATTACTGTTTGTACAATTTTCTCCTAGTTTTGCTCATTTCACTTTGCATCAGTTTATTAAGTCCTTCCAGGCTCTTCTAAAACTATCTTGCTGGTCATTTCCTATAGCACAATAGAATTCCATCTCAGTCATATACCACAATTTTCTTAGCCCTTCTGCAATCGATGGACAATAGTGATTTAGAGCATTTTAAAAATATTACAATAGGTAGCTTTGATTTCTTTTTCTGAAAACTACCTGTTCATATTCTTTGACCATTTACCAGTTGGGGACTGACTCATATTATTATAAAATTGACTTAGTTCTCTACAGATTTGAGAAATATGACTTTTATTGATTAGAGAAATGCAACTCTGAGGTACTACCTCATACGTATCAGATTGGATAGATCACATTAGCCTTTTCATTTCTTTGTCTACCATGTCCTATTGTTGACCCAGTCAATTCACTAGAATCCACGGATTTAAAACAACTGCTGTTTCTGTCTCCCTTATATTTATGGAATTGATTTTTTTTTGTATGTAAGCTTAAGACTTACATTTATCCTCATTGAATTTCATCACATGAGATTCATTCCAGTGCTCCAGCCTGTGAAGATCCTTTTGAATAATGACTCTGTCATCAAGTATGTGACTTATTCCACCTACCTTGGTGTCTCCATAAATTTTTAAGTATATCATAAATGTCTTTGTCTGAGTCATTGTTAAAAATGTTAAATAGTACAGGGATAAGCAGGAATTTCTGTTGTTGTTACTAGTGAGGAGCTGGTCTGGACCCTTCTTGATCAATTAATTTTCTAGAACAATATTACACCAAAAAATCACTAAATCTCAGAGACTGAAAGAATTTCAGAAACCATCCAAGTCAACTTGTACCTAAATAAGAATTTCCCTACCACATAACTCCAAACAGGATCTTTCAACCTTTGCCTTATAGGGCAGAGCTGGCCCTAGGCAAAATTGTGAAGCGGTGGAAATTTGCCTTTGACCAAATGCTAACAAACTACAGTTTCTACTTCCTTTTAGTTTATCTGTTCCACTTCCTTATCTCGTCATTCCAAATCTTTCTAATCTCCGATAATCTCCCACTAATCTATCTCAGAAGAATGGTCCCTTGCAGTCCATCTCTTACCAAGGTGTTAGTAACTAGATACCTAACCCTTTTAGGAGTGTCTACATTCAAAAGGATCCTATCTAGAGAAGACAGTGCTCAACTGGGAGAAATAAATATCTCCCATTTAATTTTAGCCACTTCGGCACTTTATGAATAAGGTATTTTGGAACAAGGGTATTTTCCTAAATATCCCTCAAAGCACATCCTGTAGGTGACTACCTACTCAGCAGAAGCATGAGATAATTTCAGTCTGCTAAAGGAGCCCCAAATATACCTTCATTTTTATTTGTCAGTCATAACGCATCTATTAAGAACTTGCTGTCTCACAGGGACTGTACAGAGTACCGAAAATACAAAATCAAAAAGCAGAACCAGTCCTCAAGGAGCTTATATATTAATGTTCATCAGCCCTTTCTGAAGCCACACTGGCTCTCAGGTATATGCCCATCTTCCAGGTGAAGGATCAGTCTATTAAGGAGGACTCTAGCAAGAATTTTGCCAGCAATGACTAAGAGAGAGATCCCCCTGTGGTTGTCACAGGACAATCTATTCCCTTTACCCTTTTAGAGATGGACAATGGAGGCATCCTTGAACTCCTGGGGGATAACCTCCTCTTGCCACATAATGTGGAAAATTTCAGTCAGCTTTTGTATGAGCAATTGTCCCCCTACCTTGTAAATCTCAGCTGCAATAGAATCAGCACCAGGTGCTTTTTCGCATGAAAGGAGCCTAATGGCCCTCAAAGCCTCTTCTTCAGTTGGAAGTTCAGCTAAGGAAGGATTGACTTCAACCTGAGGTAAATGGTCAGCATTGCTTGAAGATGGTCTATTGAGAACACTATGGAAGTGTTCAGCCCATCTTTGTAGGATCATGTCTTTATCACTAATCAATGTGGCTCCATCAGCACCGAGTAGTTGTGATGTACCATAGGTTTTTGGTCCATAAATAGCTTTTAGGGAATCATAAAAGCACTTTGGATGGTTACTATCAGCATAAAACTGAATTTCATCTACCTTCTTACTGAGCCAGGAATCCTGCATCTCTAAGCTCCAAATTTGTGTATTCTATGTTTACTTTGTGCTGTCTCAATTCTGCTTTGCTTTTAAAGCACAGTGCCCTTTCTGATGTGGGTATGCCATGCTGAGCAGTCCTGAGCTAGTGCTTCTCATGTTGCACAGTCAAATCCAGAGTTCTTGAGAGAGACCTTGAGAATGTCCTTGTATTGCTTCTTCTGGCCACCATGTGAGTTATCCATAAAATAGTCTTTTTAGCAAGCGTGTAGTTTGCATTCAAACAATGTGGCCAACCCATTGGAGTTGCACTCTCTGAAGCATCATTTGAATACTTGGCAGTTCAGCTCAAGCAAGGACTTCAGTGTCTGGTCCCTTATCCTCCCAGGTGATCCTCAAAATCTTCCTAAGACAGTTCAAATGGAAGCAATGCAGTTTCCTGGCATGGCGCTGGTAGACTGTCCATGTTTCATAAGCATACAACAATGAGGTCAGCACAACAGCTCTATAAACCTTCAGTTTGGTAGTCAGTCTAATACCTCTTCTCTCCAGAACTTTTCTTCAGAGCCTCCCAAACACTGAACTAGCTCTGTCAATGAGTGCATCAACCTCACTGTCAATGAGGTCAAGGTACAGTGTGTCTGACTGTGGCTGATCAGACCCACATGAACTTGGAAGGCTTTACCACAGGTTGGGTACAAATAGTCCATATGAACATTTGGGATGGAGATATCTCTAATTTTCCACATCTTACATTTCTTTTGACCTACTGCAATTCTACTTTGCTCATAAAGCAAAGGGCCTTCTTACATGCTTCATAGTGGACAGTAGTATGCCAGTGTCTCCCATATTTCACCACTGATACTAAAATTCTTCAGAGAGACCTTCAGAGTGTCCTTGGACCACTCCTCACTTCTTTGCAAGTGCTTACCCTGTGCAAGTTCTCCATGAAATAGTCTTTTAGGTAAACAATGTAGCCCAGACCATTCAAGTTGCCACCTCTACAGCAGAGTTTGAATGCATGGCAGTTCAACTTGAGAGAGAACCTCAGTATCTGGTACCTTATCTTGCCAGATGATCTTTAGAATCTTGCTAAGATAATTCATATAAAAGATATACATAACAGATGAAGATAAACAGAGAGGGTATGGGAGGGAACCAGGAAAGATATTATGTAGAAGATGGGATTTGAGCTGAGCCTTGGAGATGGTTAGGAAAACGTAGTGACAGAAGTGAGGTGCAGAGAATTCTAGGCACAGAGGACAAGCAGTGTAAAGAAAGGGAGACGGGATATGGAATGTTCTGTTCAAGAAACTGCAATTCAACAATTCTAGCTTGACCTATAGAATGTGAAGGGGAATAAGATGTAAAGAAGGCAAAAAAGTACAAAGGGCCATGTTGTGAAGCATGACGAAGGATTTGCTGTTTGATCCTGGAGGTGATGGAGCCACTGAAATTCATTGAACTTGGGGCTTCTTAGTCAGACTTGACATTTAGAAAAATTATTTTGACAGAAAAGAGAGACATGACTTAAGGCAGGACCAGTTAGAAGGCTATTGAAATAGTTCAAGAGACCAGTTAAGGACCTGAACTTGGTCATTTAATCCACCATTTAGAAAAATGACAGCTAATACAATTTCCAGATCAACAATTTTCAAAATATTTTCATGGAATTCATTATATAAGTAGTATCGGAATCTCTTGTCCAGGCACAAGAGCCCACAGAGTTGAGAAGATTGACAAAAGATAAAGGTATTACTCCTAAAAGAGCAAAATCTAATAAATCTACAACGCAAGTTCTTCATCCTAATCTCATTGGCAGGTACCCTCTGTTTCAGACCTGGGGTCTCTTTGTTGGAGTAAAATGACTTTATTCAAATTTCTTATTAATGTTTCTCAGACTGACATTGGCTTAAATTTTTTTCTTGTGTTTTGTTGATGTCTTTGTGTTTACAATACCTTCATTTCCAAAGATGTCCCTCACCTTTCCAGAGAACTATCCTTTGTAATAAAAAAAAAGGAAAGTGGGGGAAACAGCAAACACAATCAACAGAACTGAGTTTCAGAGTTTCCACAGTATTCTATACCTATATTCCCCCACCTTTGCAAAGAGGAAGGGAGGTAGAGTTTTGTCTTTTTTTTTTCTGGGTCAAAATTGAACTGGCTTTAAAAAAACTATCTTATCTTATTGGAATCTCCTTATGAATGACTAGGATTGTTTTTATGGCTGAATACCTGTAGGTTTTTTTTACTTACTCAGAAACTATTATAGATTATGACAAGTAGAGGTTATAAAGCTATGTAATTGTACTGAGTATGGTTTACAGTTTACAGTATCATTAAGATCATAGAATATAGAATGAAGTCTTAAACTAGAAAGGACTATAGAGATTATCTAATCTAATTTTATTATTTTACACCAGGAAACTGAAACACAGAGAGGTAATGTGATTTATTGAATGTTTCACAGTTATGAAATGGAAAATTCTTGTTTAGAACCCATTTCTTGTGATTCCTAGCTTATTATCCCATTCATAACACTAGTTTCTTGACTAAGAGGCCAAGGATTATCTATGGTGGCCCCTTGAAGATACCCTTAGAAACCTTAAGAAGAGTTCATAGTTATGGTAGGACAGGGACAGGTCAAAGCAGGTTTAAGAGGTTATAAACTACACCCCTGGCATGTAGTTAAGAAAACAGAAAATAGCTTTGAGTATATGGTAGCCTGCAAGTAGCTGCAAATTTGGTTGTTTGGCAGATCAATTCAGTTCAATTCAGTAAGCATGTCCACTTATATAGGCAGGCCTTGGGATACAAAAAAAGTGAAATAAGCAAAGGCAAGCAAACCATATACACAAAGACTTCAAGAATGTCAATGGAAAAAACAACACTCACAAAAAAACCGAAAAAAAAGATTACAAAATTACAAAAGAGAAGAGTGGCCCTAAAGAATAGATATGAGAAGATGCCTGCCCAAACTCCTTGGTACAAATGAGAGGTTTATGGGACTAAAACATTACATTTATTTTCAGGCTTTTTTCTATGATAGGCTTTGTTGGTTTTTTCCTCTTCCTCTTTTATTAAAAAAAATTAACTGTTATAGAGGATGGCTTTCTGAGTGGAAGGAGTGGGAGAGATATAGGGGGAAATATGGGTGATGTCAAAACAAAAAGAGATCAACAAATATTTACTGAAAAGGAAAAAGACAAAAAGAAAGAAAGTCTCTTCCTTTAAGGAGCTTAATTCTACTCAGTATCATTGACCAGTTCTTTATTGATTCACAAGTACCTGAAAGTTCTTCTCTCTCCTTAGTGGTCGGAGGTAGGAAGGAGCAGCTTGCTGATTTATATTGAGAGACAGGACTTAACCAAAACACATACAAGTCCCCACTTTGGATGGATACTTCCTTTAGCAGAGGGTTGTCAGAGTATAACAATGAACACACAAGAAACATTACGTGGGGAAATCTGGTACCAATAGAATATAATCCGCTTGAAACCAAGAACTGTCTTCTTGCATTCTTTGTATCCATGCCTTGCTACAGGTAAGTATGTAGTCATTGTCATCATCACTAACATTTACACAGCATTTTAAGGTTTGCAAAGTGCTTTACATGTTATTTTATCTGATCTTCACAATAACCCTGTGAAGAATATGCTATTATTTTCTCCATTTTTTCAAATGAGGAAACTGTGGCTAAAAGGTTAAGTGATTTGCCTGGGGTCAAATAGCTAGTAACTGAGGCAGAATTCAAACTCAGGTCCTCCCCACCTCAACTACAGTACTCTACCCCTGTTGTTTTGTTTTGTTTTGTTTCTGAAAGAAGAAATAAAGACTTGACTTCCCTGGCTGTCTGGCTTGATATATTAGGAATACTTTCTACTCTATTCCTTGGTCCTACTTACTCATGTGCCCTATGCAAGCAGAATAATGTGTCAGTTTTGAAATTGACCAGCACCTCCTGCCCTTGGAATGTGGGCAAACTCCAGTCCTGCTATCCTGGTGACACAAACATGTTATCTGGCTTAGTGACTTGTCCCTGTGGGGTTGATCCTCATGTTTTCCCCACCACTGATGACAGTGTCCTCTTAGAACTTTTTTCCTTCCTATTTGGGAGTAGGGAGAAAAGGGGCATACAGCAGGCCCAAGGCCAGTCAACAGGCACAGAAGAAGACATACTGGGATATAAAGAAAGGTTAAAACAGTCATATGTGAGTCATTAGAGAACAGGTCAGTGATGACAAGTGGAATTAAGTTCCTTAAGGTAAGGGACTTCCTTTCTTTTTGTCTTTTTTTTTAGTAAATATTTATCGATTTGTTGGCATAAAAGCAAAGAGCTCACATTGAGCCCATTCTGTATGTTCCTGACAAAACAAAATGGAACATTATCACGTAAATTTTTTAAAGGTTTTTTAATTTTATTTTTAATACATAGAATAAAACAAGCATTTCCATAACATAGTATAATAAAAAGATGACTGCAAGTAAAACTCCAAATCTATTGTGTACAGCTTCCTATTCCTTTTAAATATATATTAAAAACAATTTTTATACTAAAATGTTTTTCCTTTTTTTCTTCCCTCCCCCAACCCCTCACCCCAGATGGCTACCATTAAATACAAATATGTGTGTGTGTGTATATATGAGTGTGCATGTATGTATGTGTACATATAGATACATATATGTGTAAAATCATTCTATACATACTTCTATTCATGATTTCTTTCTCTGGATGCAGATTGCATCTTCTTTTGTATGTCTTTTATAGTTAATTTGGGTATTTCTAGTAGTCAAAATGACAGTTGCTCAAAGTTGTTTTTTAAAACAATATTGCTGTTACTGTATACAACATTTTCTTATTTCTGCTTATTTAATTCTGTCTATCCATGTTTTTCTAAGATTATCAAGCTCATCATTTCTTATAGCACAGTAGTATTCCATCACAATCATATATCATAACTTCTTCAGTCATTCCCCAATTAATGGGCAATTTGTAATTTCTAGTTCTTTGCCACCACAAAAAGAATTGCTATAAATATTTTAGAACATATAGGTTCATTTTCTTTTTCTGTAATCATCTTCAGAAACAGACCAAGTAATGATATTGCTGGGTCAAATGGTAGAGGCAGTTTAATAACTCTGGGCATAATTCCAGATTGCTCTCCAAAATGGTTGGATCAGTTCACAATTCCACCAGCAATGTGTCCCAATTTTTCCACATCTCCCAACATTTGTTGCTTTACCTACATCAGATTAATTTGATCGATGAATTGGAGATAATCTTAAATGGAGAGGAACTTGAGGCAGGAAGACCAACCAAAAGGTTATTGCAATTGTTTAGGACTGTGGTTATTGAAAACCTGGTGGTGAAAGGTAGTGGCAGTGTCATAGGAGAGAAGGGGGTGAATATGAGAGATATTATGAAGATAAAATTCTTAAGACCTAGCAACAGATTGTGTGGATGAGAGGGAGAAGAGCAAAGGATAACACCTAGATTTTGAGTGTGTGGGAGGATCATGGTACCTTCAATAGTAGTGGGGAAGTTTGGATGGGGGAGTATTTAGGGGCAGCTAGGTAATGCAGAGATAGAGTGACAGACCTGGAGTCAGGAAAATCTGAATTCAAATCCAATCTCAGATACTTACTAGCCATGTGACCCTGGGCAAGTCACTTAACCCTGTTTGCCTCAGTTTCCCTTTCTGTCAAAAGAATTGGAGAAGAAAATGGCAAACCACTCCAGTATCTTTGCCAAGAAAACCCCCAGTGGGGTCACAATGAGTCAGATATGACTGAAACAACTGAATACTAAGTATTTAGGAGGAAAGATAATGAGTTTAGTTTTGGACATGTTGAGTTTAAGTTATGTGTGACATTTAGTTCAAGATCTTCAATAGGCAGTTGGAGATGTGAGTCTTGGGAGGAGAGATGTTAGAGTTAGATAAATAGACCTAAGAGGCACCAGCATAGAGATGATAATTGTATCCATCAAAGTTGATGAAGTCATCAAGTGAAATAGTGTAGAGGGAAAAGAGAACAAAGTTCTGAGGGACACTCATTATTCATGGAAATTACCTGAATGAAATTCTAGCAAAGACTGAGAAGGAGTGATCAGACAAGGAAGAGGAGAACCAGGATAGAGTAGTGTCACAGAAATCTGAAGAAAATGGAGAATCAAAGGGAAGAGGGTGATTGACCATCTGAAAACCTGCAAAGGAGTCAGGAAGGATGAGGATGGAGAAAAGGTCATTGCAATTAAGAGATCTTTGGCAAGTTTGGTGAAAGCATTGAATGATGAGGTCAGAAGTCGAATTGCAGAGTTCAAAAGAAAGTAAGAATCAAGGAAATGGAAACCTCAATTACAGATGTCCTTTTCAAGTTTAGCCACAAAAGGGAGGAGAGATTTAGTGGTATTGGTAGGCCAGAGGGATAGAGCTGTTAAGATAAATAGGCAGCATATTTCACTGGAGCCAGGTACCATCATCTCCTGCCCTCCCCAAATTATTTTACCCCATAGAAGGACCCTGGGGAATCAATCAGTCAGAGGCTGTGACCTCTGGAGAAGATATATTCTGGGAAAGGAGAAATAGCCTCAGAACATAGAATCAGCATCCAACAATTAGTTACCATTCAGCCCTTGCCTGGACAATTCTGGAACAATGTATACAGGTCAATGACTTACTCACGTGGACATGAAAAGACAAGAGGAAGCCAAGACATATAAAACAACTCACTGACATACTCTCTAACTAATAAGGGATGCATGAAAAAAGTCACCTGAGGAATCCCAGACTACAACTACCATCTGACTTGTACCCTAAGATAGCAGAATAATGGGGCTGATGGAAAATGACCAGCCACTCCTCACAGACTCTCCTTCCTTAGGTTTAGTGATTGCTTGAGCGTTGGTAGGGAAACACCGGTGAACTTTCAAGGGCTGCACTGCTCATTCTCCTGCCTACATGGGCCAACACTGGTTGCTTGCCTCACTATCGATGACTGTCAGATTGTTATTTGGGAGAGTAGGAGATCAGTCCAAGACAGTAAGGATGAGCTGACCTGGGAATCAATCAACCAACCCATAAAGAAGTATTTTATTAAATGCCTGTTATATGCCAAGCATTATGCTGAGTCTATGATTGCAGATTAAAAGAATAAAATGATATCTTCTCATATGGAGTTTACAATCTAACCAGAAAGGTAAGAGTTCCCCTCTCTTCTCCTCTGGATAAGGCAAAGGCTGCATGATCACTTGCCAACTGTGGTGCAGAAGGGATTCCTGCCCTGGTGCAGTTGGATCAGAAGATCTTGGAAGCCCCTTTCGACTCTAACTTTCTATGATTCTGTGTGACTCTAGGTTTCCTGATATCTAGGAATTATCACCAGAAAATGTAAACTGGTATCCAAATATAAAGTAGTACAAGATTAGCAAAAATGGAACACTGAGCTATTTTGCAATGTGTGTGGGGGGATATGGTGGGATGGGCTTCCAGATTAAAGGAATATGTTCTCTAACCACCTTCTTGATGCCTGAAATTCTTCAACTGCGATCAGATATCTTGTTAAGTGTGTGCATTAGGTCATATTATGGAGCAGGCAGATGCTTCAATATATGATAGACTGTAGATATAGATTAAAAAAGAGGAAATCTTCAGTTTTGAAGACTGTCAGAATTAACTTTCAGCCTTAAAGGTTTCTCTTTTTTTAAAATCTCTTCTGTTTCTAATGTGCAGATGCAAGTCATTTAAAAATGCCTTTTTATTCAGTAATTATTTGCTTAGAATTCTACCATGCATGGTTTGCTAACAATCATGGGTAGGATGGTCATTGTGGCTTGTATTTCTTGAAAGGTCTGAAGTTGTCAAAGCTGGTCTCACTTATCACTATTTCTTAAAAAAAAAAAATTTTTTTTTTACTTCTCATGGCTATTTGCAAAAGAAAAAAAAAAGAGCCTCTAAAGATTAAAGGTCATGAAAGTTCATATAAACACTCCTCACATGTCTTTTGAGTCGTATATACTATTTGACACTGCATAGACAAAAATGAGCTCTTGCAATTATAAGCAAGGCAGAACTAGTATATCTATGGGAAAATGAAATGGATATGATTCTACTTCATTGAGGACAGTACCCTATTTATCTTCCCATCTTCCCCAGGACCTAGCATGGTGCCTTATACATTTTTTTTTCATTAAACCTGTGATTTAATTGGTATTAGAAATTTCTGAAGAAGAAACTCTCTCTACCAATGTAGACAAGTGCTACTTCTGCAGACTAGAATTTCCTGATATAGAGAGTAACATGCTTTGGATCGCACAGCAAATTTGTGTCAGAGGCTAGGTTCTGAACTGTCAGTACCAGACTGACTGGTAGGTCATGACACCATGCTCTTTCTCTCTTTGTACATAGAGGTTACAACATTTTTGTTGTTGAATGAGTGGGCAGCAAGGCTCCCACTCATTGTTAAGATATTAGAAGAGGTGTTGTGATAGAAAAGAAAAGATAAAATACTATTTTGGGGAGATTGCATGAGAATTAATTTAAATAGCAGAATAACCCTTTAAATCTCTTATCGGTCATCAGCCTAGACCCTAGTGGATTTTAATTTATTTGTTTTCCCCTTAGATTGTGAACTCCTTGAGCCCCTGGACTGTTTTTACTTTGCTTTGTTTCTTAGCACTTTGCACAGGGTCCAGTGTGAAGCAGGTTTTTAATAAACACTTGCTGAGTGGACTTGTTTTCTGCTTTAGCATACCATTATTTCTCTTGAGACTGCACAGCAGAGGTGTCAAACTCCTAGCCTACCAAACTCCTCCTCTGAGCCAAATCAAAATGTAATTGTGAAGTGTTTGATAAAGTAAATATAAATACTATATATACATATGATATGCATATGTATGTTAATTTGTGGTTTTCTAACAGGGGCCTCTAGGGCTACATTTCTATTTGAGTTGGTTTATAAAATCCTCAAATATAAAATTCTTTAAAATTTCTCTTTTATTTATGATCTGCAAAGTAAAGTAACTTTTAAGCAAACTATCAATAGAATCGTTAAATATATGCATTTAGGAATTGTGGAGTAGTTATGCAACAACTGGAAAATGAGATTCCTTTATTGAAAAAGGAATCCTCAGTTCAAGCACATGATATAAGAACCTATAAAAGATTATATATAAGAAAATACAAGACTTAAGTCATCATATTCTGTCCTTAAGGCAAGATGATGCCATGAACCTTTTGTCAAGAAGGCAGACATGTTTTCCAAATAATAATAGCTATTATATATGTATATATTATGAAATGTTATACATAATATATAGCTATCCTCTATGTATTACACTAAAAGAATTAAGGCTTGCAAGACACATATTGTTTCATTTGATACCTACAACAACCCTGGGATTACACCTAATCTACAACATCTAATTTATAGTTGAGGAGGTTGAGGCTGCATTACTTTTGGAGCACCACAATGCCAAGAAGGGTTTTGAGACAAAATTCAAACTGAGAATTTCCTGAGTCGAAATCCGGTGCTCCCTCCACTTCACACCTAGCTTCCTAACATCCCCAGATTTTTTCAAGAATTCCATAAATATGCCACCACCATCTTGTATTTGAGAAGTTAACTTTTTTTGTACCAAAATATAAAAGTTTATATTTTTACCTATTTTATTTCATCTTGCTAATGTCAGTCCAGTGAAGACTGATGACAAATTATAATGAATCACTTGTACTTACATAGTATAACTTAAAGCAAAGATTTTCAAGATGACTGGCTATAATTATGGAATTTCAGCCTTTAGCAAGCTGGGCAGGGAAGACAGTCTTTTAGTCTGGAGGGGTTTCCCTCAGGTAGGCAGTTCCATCCCTATGTGGATTACACACGAAAAATGCATATGAGAGGAATGACTATGTTTCTTGGGGTATGAGTGGATAGAGTCAGAGGGGAGGAGTATTCAGGCAATTTTCTGGCCCTGCCAAAACCAGTCCAATGTAGATTTATATAGAGAAGCTCTAATCATCTGTAGGAGGAGGTCAAATAAAAACTCTTGGGAAACCTGTGAGAAATACATTTAGTGGTTTCAGTTCAATCCCTTATAAATCCATGTTTCACATCCAAGCTGATGCTAATTGTCCTTGCAGTGAACAGGCCAAAGCAACATAGTTCAGACATATATGGGAGCTTAGTAAAACCCCATTATACCCTCTGTTATTCCCTGGGAATAAGTAGGAGGCCCCCAGGCTATTAACTGTTTGCCTTTGCTTACTGAAGTAGCGAAAGAAATTCCCTATCCTTAACATGGACTCTGAAGGATAGCCTTTTATCAAGGCTCCAGGAGAAGCTATAATTAAAACAGGATTTTTCTATAGTGGTAGTATAAAAGCAAAAGCTCTCTTGTTATGTCATTTGGGTTCTAAGTCAATCTGGGTCTCTCAGGCTCGTAGTTCAGAGCTGAAGCCTTTGCTCTAGAAAATTACTGTAAAGGCAGACTGGCTTCATGGGGTCATGGAGAGGTTGGATGTGCAAATTTGGGCAGCTCATTCCAGGAGTGAGTGAAGATAGAGCTGTGCAGATGGAAACAAGTGCCAATTAGGCATGATTCACATGGAGATTCAAAAATAAGATATGCTAGCATTTTACTCTGTGACTTTGCCAATAGAGTTAAATAAATTAAAATGTTATGCAGTCAAGTTGAGACATTGGAAAGCCAGGTTAAGCCATGTTATACAAACATCATAAGCCAAAAGGGAAAGAAGAAGCCACAGGTAATGGATACTGACTCCCTGGGGAAATAGATTCCCTGAAATCAGGCTGTGGATGATTGTCTCTGCCTTGCATCCTTACAGACTGTCAGGGGAAATTATAATAAGATGAAAAATGTTTTCTCATAAAAAACAAACAAACAAATAAATTGCTTGCAATATAATTTGGGGGTTGGATGGGGCTGTATATTCAAGATTTAAAAGTTTATTATAATATTTTAAAACTATGTGTCTTTGTAAATTAATTTTCCTAATTTAATATGCAGGGTTCCCCACACTAAGATGTGTTTGTAGTACTGTTATTTCAAAGTTAGAATGGTGAAGACCAAACTCTTTGTGATATGGCTCTCACCTACTTTTCTAGTCTTATTTCATACTCTCGTCCTTGTTTCACTTAAACTTGTCTGTTTCCCATACATGGCATTCAGCCTTCTACCTCCATGACCTTGAACAAAAAACAAGTCTCTCATGTTGGGAGTACATGCCCTCTCCACCTCCTCCTTTTACTATCTCCTAGTACAATCTCTAGATTCCGTCAAGGCTCAGGTTCACCTCCTAAGTGAGACCTTTCTCAACCCTCTTTTCTCCTCCTACCTCAATTATTAGCACCCTCTCCATTTTGAAATTACTTTGTATTACTTGGCATATACTTGTAGAAACGCCATGAGCAATGTTGATGTTATATAAAGGATGCTGTAAAAGGAGTCATGGAACTTTACTTAGTTATCTAGGACTATCTTTGCAGTCTTCTCACGCTGTGAGATACCCACTCCTCTGACTGGGGAGCTCCACCTAGAACCTCTATACTGAGAAAGTGCCCAAGCCAGCCATGCTCCCTCCTTCACTCTTTTCCCAGCTCTACTCCGACTCTCCCAGATTCTTGGCTATACCATCTCTTCCTCCTTCCCATTTCAGCTCAGTTTTTGTGATATCTTCCCAAACTGGCATATAAGCTTTTCAAGGGAGCAGACCATCTTTCTTTTTGCTTGTATTTATACTCCCAGCACTTAGCACAGCACCTGGCACCTGGTAAGAATTTAATAAATTATTTTTATATCTTATCTATCTTACTCCTTGTGTTATTTTGGACAAGTCTCTTAATTTTTCTGGGCCTCAGTTTCTCCATAGATAAAATGGAGGCATCAGAATAGATGATCCCTATGGTACATTATATCTCTTTATATCTATGCTCCTATGATTTATATAGGTACATTTGTATTTCCCTAGTAGAATATTATCTTTTTGAAGGCAGACATGTTTCCTTTTTGTCTTGGTATCCCCACCACTTAGCACTGTGCCTTAAAGATGCATAGATTAATTGTACATGAATTGAATTGAAATTGCCTTTTGTGGATAGAGCCAGTAGAATACAGGTACTTCGGAAAGTTGAAACTCCAGGATATCTTTTACCTCTAATTATCTTTCTTGAATCTTAATTTCCATAAACTTTAGTTCTTCTGTCTACAAAATAATGCTCACTTTTTTTTTACCAGCTGTGAGCCTTAATTAATGAATTCTTACTCAAAACTTTTTTAGATTCCTCAGGGAGAGGTGCCATAAAAGTAGTTTAAAACCTTAAATGTTAGCTATGTAGGGAAGTGCCCATTTAGCCACATGGCCTCAGGCTTTGATCTCATCAGACCTCATAAAGTTAGTAATACACAGTACGTTGTATTTTTTTTTATAGTGCCTCTCTTCTTAAGGAACTCAAAGCCTGGTGCAGACATTATCTAATTCCACTTTACAACATGGCCTAAAGGGAAGGAGGGACAGATATTATTATTATTATTATTGCCCCCATTTGGTACTGGAAGAAGATGAAATAGAAGGAAAAGTGACTTTCCTAAGGTCACATTGTAGGGAGAAGAACAGACTCCAGCGTTCCAATGTTGGTTTGACCTATCCAGCTGGTAAGAGTTCAATTTTGACTCTTAGGTTGGGATTATTTTGAAAAACAAGCTTTTAAATAAGGGGAATATTTTTCAAATAAGGAAAAGCATAATACCAACCCCAAGCCAGGCTAAGTCAAGACCATCTTATACAAGTCTGCTTAAATCAGAGTAATAAATATATAGATATACAAATGTTTTATATATTTATATCTACTTATGTAAATATTTTATATATGTATATGTAGATAGATAGATTGATAGATATGTCAGATCTTGGTCATTTATCCCTACTGAGAGGTAGGTGAAGTATGTGTGTTTGTTCTTCATTGCCAAAGAAGACCATGCCATCAGAAAAAGGATGATATGACTTGCACTTGACTTTGTTTTGTGTGAGGGAGGGCTGTGCAGGTCACCAGTCTCACTTCTCCTCCAGAGCCATCTGAATCCAGTGACCAGATATTCACCAGGATGACAGGAGATGACCCAGGATGAGGAAGTTGGAGTTAAGTGACTTGCCCAAGGTCACACAGCTAGTGAGTGTCAAGTGATCTGAGGTGACATTTGAACTCAGGTCCTCCTAACTCCTGCACTGGTGCTCTATCCACTGTACCACCTAGCTGCCCCTGGTAGGTGAAGTATGGATGGATGGATAGATAGATAGATGATAAAAGATTGATAGATTCAAGTACTCTGGTAAGTGTGATACAAAATCAAAACACAACAAAACCAAAACAAGGCAATCCTTATTCTCAGGGAGTTTATATTCTAATAGAGGAAGCCACAACATGAAGGCATCCTGTAAGCAGGAGGAAGGAGGAGGCAATGGGGAGGGAAGTAAGGAAAGGTTGTCAATGTGAGATGGAGTAGAATAAACAGTGAACTGAAAGGGAAGTTAGCAATATGGCTAGGGACAGTTGGAACTTTTCCTTATCCTTAAAAACTTCCCTCTATTCAGCATGTTATATAACAGTGCCCAATTTTGTTTCAGTAGAGAATCATTCCTTTATTAAACATCATCCTCATTTAGAGATGTTACTAGTGCAGGGTAACCAGAGCTTTGTCACAGGATGGTGAAATTTTGAGAGTGCTGATAGCATTTGCACTCTTTTAGCATGTAGAAACAACTGAGTTCTCCATCTAGCTACCAAGTGCCAAGCACGAGGGATACAAAGTCAAAAGCAAAACATTGTCTGTCCTCAAGGGACTAACATTCCAAGGGATAGGGAGAAGAGACAACATATACATTTTATATATGGATATGACATATACATGTATATTATATATACATTTATATGGGGCAGCTAGGTGGTGCAGTGCATAGAGCACCAGTGCAGGAGTCAGGAGGACTCCTCAGACACTTGACACTCACTAGCTGTGTGACCTTGGGCAAATCACTTAACCCCAATTGCCTCATCCTGAGTCATCTCCAGTCATCCTGATGAACATCTGGTCACTGGATTCAGATGGCTCTGGAGGAGAAGTGAGGCTGGTGACCTGCACAGCCCTCCCTCACTCAAAACAAAGTCAAGTGCAAGTCATGTTATCATGTCTTTGATGGCATGGTCTTCTTCGGCAACAAAGGACACACACACACACGTATACATTTATAGATATGCATAAAACACATGCAAATCAGATTTTTGTGTCTTGAAATAATCTTGCAACCCTTCCAAGAGTAAAAACTCTTCATGAGATCAGTTTCCTCTAGGACTGGGCAATGTGGGAGATATGAGGGAGCACTGAATGTCCCTGGGTAGGAAGCTGGGAGGGAGATAAGAACTGCATTGACATTGCATAGTTTTCCCTGGGGCTAACCCTGCCTATGGTCATAAAAGAAAGAATCCTAAATTTGTGGAAGACATACTAAAATTTACTAACAAGAAGGAGCTTATGCTAGCTCTGAATGCATATTTATTAAGATCCTTTCAAATAAGATAGAATTAGCAAATACAGTAATTGGCAGGTCACTGAAGACAGGGACTTTCAAACAAAAGAAACAGATTTATTTTTAGTCATCCTCAAGAGAAAGTGTCCACTAGATAGAGCAAAAAGTGAAATAGACTGAGTTGATGAGGTCAAGTAGAATCAGATTTGCATATATAATTCTTGGAAGTTCATTGTAGGAGTTTAGACAGCATGTAGAATTCAGGAAGCTAGTGGTTCAGTGGATAGAGCACTGGACCTAGAGTCAGGAAGACATCCTCATGAGTTCAAATCTGGTCTCTGACACTTACTGGCTGTGTGATCCTGGTCAAGTCCTTTACTGCCTATTTGCCTCAGTTCTTCATTTGTAAAATGAGCTGCAGAAGGGAATGGCAAACCACTCCAGTATCTTTGCAAAAAAAAAAAATCAACTCATAAAGAATTGGACATGATTGAACCAACTTAACAACGAGCATTTACTCTTATTAGTTATGTGTTACATGCTGAGGATGCAAAGACAAAAATGAACCTGTCTCCTCCCTCAGGAATCTTACATTTATAGTGAGAGCAAGGACCTCTACTGATTTCTAAGACATTCCTAAGTATGGGCTCAAGTTAACTCAAAATGTTTTTGAAAAAGAGTTGATGTTACATGATGAAATATTCTAATATGCTTTACTACTCCAGAACAAAAGTATATATGTTGAAATATTAAGGGGGAGAAAGTTTGTTTAGGAGTTTAAATAAGAGTAGCTCTTGAGTTTGCATTTTTAAAATACACAATCAAATTTTCAAGTGTTAGATTGTACATTACATGGTTTTAATACAATAAGTATATAATATGTATATGGCAGTGCAAACATGTAGTGATAAGAAAACATTAAAATACACAAAGCTAATAAATATTTCAGTATTTTAAGACCAATTTCCCCTAAAATGTTCTTAAATGAATCACATTGAGTCTTGCAACATAATTCCATTTGTTTAATATGTTTTTCTCCATCTCATCTATGATCACTACATTTTTTTTTTATCTAGATTGGATTAAGCCTTCAGACACATGACAGGAGGGAAAGAGACTCACTGGTCTTGAGATTTTATAATTTTAAGAGTGTAGTTTACTGGGTCAATGGAGGCCAACTTCTTACCTAGATGGGTTAGGGTTAGAGGTAGAGTTAGAGGCACATTTATGTTTAGGGTTTGGGATGAATTAAGGTTAGAGTCTTGTGCACAAGTGGCTTGATAAATTTATACAAAACATTTACTACCACTCACATATTTTTTGCTTTTTTCTTCTCTCTTCTCCTCCTTCATCCCTTCCTCCCTTCTCTCCCCCTCCATATCTCCTACAAAGAGATATATTTAGGTATAGAGACACACAACATAAAATGGATTAAATAAGAATTATGTTCTACTCACCTAGTGGATATGGATCCAGAAAGGAGGACAAAGAATATTTAGAATTTGTTGCAGTTTCTCCCATGCCATCCCATCTGTTAAAATGGTTTCACTTTCTGTTTGATTTAAAGCATTCTCAAGATTTCTTTAAAAAAAAAAACCAACAACAACACTGTTTTGCTCCCTCTGATTTGCCTCCTTTCTGAGTGCAATTTTAGCACACTAAGTGTGATTTATGCCACCCAACAGAAGCCTAAAAAACACTTAAAGTTGCATGAATTGGATGTTCAACTTATTATCAACACTTAAAATTAGGTATGCAAGTGTGGTTCTAAGGCAGACTCTTCACCTGTGAGCTGCAGACCACTGGCTGCCCAAAAGTTACTGCAAGGTAGCTTTGATTCAATATGCAATTCCATAAATAAGTAAGTAGCCTTTCAGTAGACTGAAGAAATAATATTTCAAACATATATCTATATACACACACATAAAACTATTTTTCAGATTGTGGGTATTGTACTGATTAATAAGTGTATTCTAAAATAACAGCTATCAGTATGTATATTTTTAATCAATAACTATTAATAAGGAGACAGAATAAGCCAGTGGAAAGGATATCAAATTTGGAGTTAGAGGGTCTGGGTTCAAATCATAGCTTTGTCACTACCTGTGTGACCTCAGGCAAGTCACTTAACTTCTCTAGAGTCCAGCATCTCATCTGCAAAAAGGACTGGATGACTTCTCAAGGCCTCTATAGCTCTAAACTTATGATCCTATAGTAGCACTATTACTATCATATAGGCATCCATGGACATTGAACTCTGACCTTGAGAAACCTGGAGTCCATTGATCAAAAATGAGTTTTGAAATAAACCCTCTTGGAACTTTACCGTTACATTATATTCCATAAACCAGAATTTGGGATATAAGCAAAATATGTATAGTTTTTTTTAGCAGTAATATATTTGTCTTGATTCCCAAAAAAATCAGTTCAGTTATGGAGCTAAATGACTTCAGTACCTATAGCAAGGATACCAAGAATAATGTTTTTTACCAAATCTCTTGGGTATTCTTAACACAATAATTTCAAGGATAATTTTGCTGGAATACAGAGGTGGATGATTAAGCATTAGCTTTTTGGACCTTTAATTTTCAAGGAGCCAGAGACAACTGGAGGAAGGGATTGAATCTCTTTACCATCTCCTCCCCACCTCCAACTTTTCTAAAATTATATTTCTAGGACTGGATCAGTCATATATCTTGGACTTTATAATTTCACTGCATCCTGATTCAATTTTTCTGCTGTGTTGTTGTTCAAACAACTATCAACTAATAAGAATTTATACTTGTTGATAAATGCCTACTCTGTATGCCAGGTACTGTGTTCATCTTTTGCTGCCAAAGAAGACCATACCATCAGAGAAATAGTGACATGACTTACACTTGACTTTGTTTGGGTGAGGGAGGGCTGTGCAGGTCACCAGCCTCACTTCTCCTCCAGAGCCATCTGAATCCAGTGACCAGATATTCATCAGGGTGACTGGAGATGACCCAGGATGAGACAACTGGAGTTAAGTGACTTGCCCAAGATCACACAGCTAGTGAGTGTCAAGTGTCTGAGGGGAGATTTGAACTCAGGTTCTCCTGACTCCTGCACTGGTGCTCTATCCACTGCACTGAATGACCTAATCCCTACCAGTAAGGAGTTTCTTTCCGTTAATATTTCAACAAACATTCATTAAAGCATTTACTATGTGGCAGCCACTATGTACAAAGTGGGGAATATTAAGACAAAAACCAAATATCTGTTCTCTGAGAGGTTACATTATATTGCAGGAAATGTGTACATACAAAGTAAATAGAAGGCAATATTTTTTGAGGGGGGTGGAAAGCATTGACAATTCAGGGCATTTGTCAGAGAGCTCATAAGTAGGTCTTGGCTCCTAAAATTTTCACTCCAGTCTTCTGAACTAAGAAGTTTCAGATGACATTCTGAGTATCAGTGTTTTTCTTAATGGAAGCATTGGAGACTTCCTTGTACCCAGTAAAAATTTATATGCTGATTGTTATATAAGCAAATGGTAACATTGCTCACCATGATCTAATATTTAGAATGTGTACTTACCAATCTATTTACCTGAAGTGTTGTTAAGTGATCTTTCACTTATATTTCAGAAATGCAACACCACAGTCCTTGCCAAACCGTTATTTAATAGAGAGAAGAGTTTATCTTTTGGGCACACTCAAGCCTTCTATCAGATACATATCATATATGGAAAGGAAATGAGTTAAGGAAAAGGCAAAGAAGCATGTATGGTAAATGTACAAGTAGAGAATGTGAATAAAACAATTTTATAAAGACAATAAATCACAGAATAGTGCTGGAAGGTAGAGAAATTAGAGTGGGGGTAGTTGTCTCTCTGTTTGTCTCAATAAAACACAGTTAAATCAAGTTAAAACCTGAACCAGTGGGAAACCACCACGCTTTAGCAGTGTTATAATTTTCATTGTTTTTCAGATGGAAAAAAAAGGGAGTGTGTGTATGTGTGTGTGTGTGTGTGTGTGTAATTGTGTTATGTGTGTATTTTTTTAAGAGAAAAGTGTTCCAGCAAGTTTAGTAAGAGGAAGGTAACCCCATGCCAAGTTATCATTGGTGTACAAGTGTATATTTCCTGCCCACTCCTTTTTAAAGGTGGGAAATCCCCCCTTCCTTTTATTTTTCTTCTTTCCATTGGTAGCAATTTGCCCATAGGATCTTTTCTTAGTTCTTTCCCTTTCTTGTTGAAAGACAACCTAAACAAAAAGTTTGAAATTAATTTGGAGATTTTAATTCAACCGAAACTTTTCTCTCTCAGAATCTGTTTTCACCCTTACTGCTAATTTTTCACAGGCCAAGAAGAAAAAAAATAAAGATTTTCTCATGTGAATATTTCAGAGTTACCATAAATACATTCAGTTTTATTATCCTCTGATAGGAAAGACATAGTCCTCCTTATCAGATAGAAGTAACCACTTATATTATTATCATTATCAATAGTGGCATTAGGAACAATTGAGGCCATGAACCAGTGTTGAGTTTCTGTTCTTAGCTGTCTTACTTAATAAGCAAATATGTGGGCATTTCCAGTCAGCCATAATCACAACTTTAATTAACTCAGATGATATTTCATGATATTTCCATAACCAATACAAGGTTTTAATTTTTGAATTTAATTTGAACGCTTTTAAAAATCAAATGAAGTTTCAATTCTGAATGAAGAAAGTCATATAATCACACCTCTAGAGTGGGAATGGACCTCAGATCATCTAGTCAATCCTCTTGTTTTACAGAGGAGAAAACTAAGTCTCCAGGGAAGTGAAGGGACATACCCATGATCCCAAAGGTAATGAGTATACAAGGCTAGATTTAAACCTAGTTCCTCTGACTCTAGAGTCAATGCTGTTTTGGCTGTACCATAAGGCCTCTATAGTAAGCTTTATGTTTGTGAAATAGCTCAAGACCAAAAGTGTTTGGGCGCTGAGTATAGTTATTGAATTTAATCCTTGTTTCATACTCAAGTGTATACCCTGGTTGACAAAGTGACACTTAAAAATTTTCCAACTTGAGGTAATTTGAAAATAGTACAAAATGAACTTAACTATTTTCTATTGGTATTTATCTCTTTTTTTGTAGATTGCTACCCCCATCTAAACCGTTACCCTCCTAAGGATGAAAACTCTACTTTATACCTCTTTATATCCCCAGTGACTACTTCATAGATCTCTATGGTAAGTACAGATGGCAATTATAGTGACTATTATTGAAATATATATACATGACTGCATTCATTTTTATACCTTTTTTTAAAGCTGAGATGCTTCCAACATTTTTATAATCTGAGGGAGAGCTATCAACATAGATCCAAGAACAAAAGAGTGAAAGAACCCAAGATTATTTAATCTGAAAAAAGACAAGGCTGGTGTAAAAAAAATGACCAACGCAAGCAAGAGAGAGAAATATAGGAAGATATATCAACTTAAATAGAATTAAGTATGCAGAACCAGGAAAACAATAAACACAAGAACTACAGTCACATAAAAGAACGATAAAAGCAAAACCCAAAGATGCATAATCATATGAAACAGTCTTAGCTCTGATTGAAGAAATGAGCTTCCCTCCTTCCATTCTAATAGTTGAAGACTATGAAAACTGCAAGAGTTCAAATCACTGTGCTGGTGGATTATGTTTGTTTCTTGTGTTTTCTCTGTTGAAAGGGAAGGCTCACTGCAAGTGAGTAGGAAATGGTTGATATAAAAACAAAAAGTCTCAGTACAATTCAGTACAATTTTTGAGAGGAGGGGAAGGAGAGAAGAAGGAATGAAAGCAGGAAGGAAGGTAGAAAGGAAGGAAGGAAGGAAGGAGGGAGGAAGAAAAAACTGAATGATGACCTATTATCAGTCTGAAATACCTGACAGATTTTATAAAGGATGTTAACTGGTTAGTGGTCATCTCCTCTAAAACAAAATGGTTTTAAATAATTGCATGAGGTTAGGTGTTAGGAAGAAACTTCTGACCCAAAGGGTGGTAAGATACTAGGATGAGTCCCTGCAGAAGTTATATAACTTTCTACTATAGGGAATATCTACATGAGCAGGCCTAGCTTTAAAGATAAATCTTTAAAAAAAAAAAAAACCAAAGTGACTCAATTATATAATATTTCAATGAAGAATTATTAGGTGAAGTTACTCTAAATTCCTCTCTTATCAGAGTACCTTTGAGAAGAAATACTTTCTTCACCCCCCCCACTCCCTTATTTTTTGTAAATTTAAATACATCTCATAATTCTCAAGTAATTGTGTTAAAATCATATGTTTTAACTACAAAATGTAGAAACATAGATACCATGTTAAAAAGTCAAATTTCTCACTTTGAAAACACACAAAATATGCCCAGACATATGTTCTGTCCTCATTGGCTTCCAAGTTTGTTTTGTCCCTATTGACTTTTCTATTTTTTTACCTTTTGAACTTTAATTTTGCACAGGAAAGGAGAAGTCCAAGTCAGAGATAACTCTAGGGGTTTGAGTCAATTACGATTATAGGATTGGGATGGGAATGAGTGGCAGGTACTGTCCAGAGAGTGCTGGTCAGAATGGAGTTCCACTTGGGACAGCCAGATTTCTGGGCTTACATGCAAAAAATACCAGATACCTTAGAGAGTGGGGGGTAAGGATCACTGAAAGAGGGATGAGGGCAGGGAACGTATACTCCACTAATTTTACATCTTGCTTAGCTATAACCCTGATCAACTCATATTTTATGAAATTTCATCTAAAGAAATGTCCTACCCTTCTCCTTGCCTTCTTAAACATTTTCTTCCCTTCTAATGAGATCTTTGTTATTCTCCTATAAACACAGACCATTTGTATTCTTTGAAAGGAAGGGGTGGGAAGTCTGGGGCTGTGGCTCATTCTAACACCTCAGACGATGTAAATAACATGTCTTATTCACAAAGCAAACCACATGTTCTCATGAACAATCTCTCTCCCATCACATCTAGCCTGATATGAATCAGTCAGTCCCCCATTCCTACCAGTGTCCTAATCTGTCTGTTCAGAGCGTCAGATGTCCTTTCTCTTCCTGCTTCTTATTCAATACATTTTCAACACCCCAGACCCTGATTTGTAGTAGTTTATGTTGGTGGCTGAAATTTAGAAAGGAACCAATGAGGCATAAACATAAATTAATATGGAAAATTATTTCTTTTCCTTTTTAGTAAACTCATCCCTTTCCCCAAACAGTACAATATTGCTTTATTTATTGACAATATTTACTGTAGTCCTTGGTGTATTATTGTCTTTGTTGAAAGAAAAGAAGATGAAAAATTCTCGTGAGTACCGAAATTAACATACTTTGAAAGAGTTAATACATGATTTAAAAATTAAAATAAAATAGTATAGTATGCATCTGATAAGCAAGAATTGAATTGTTTTGTGTTCATTCAATGTAGGAAGTTTGATAATCTTTAACCTTCTCTGGTTAAGCTATTTTCCTAACCCTAACTCCTACTCAGGTAATTATGTTATTTTACTCAACTTCCATAATTGGTCACTGACCAACATGACAACAACATGGTTGTTGGCTGTGAAGATTCTAGTAGAAATGGAATATTTGTCTCAAATTACATTTGGAAGAAGTAATTTCTTTTCTAAGATGTGATTTTTTAAAAAAATATATTATTTTATTATTTTCAGTTTTCAACATTTGCTTCCACAAGAAGTTGAATTCCAAATTTTCTCCCCTTATCTCCCTGTCCCTCATCACAGGACAGCATGTACTCCATCCACCCTTCCTCCAGTCTATCCTCCCTTCTACAACCCCCCTTCTTCCATTCCCCTCCCCTCTATTTTTCTGCAGGGCAAAATAGATTTCTATACCCCATTATCTGTACATGATATGATTTTCAAAAAATTTAATTTGTGAAATGGCATTTTAAAAAGCATGTTCTAGAAATGTGGACTGTAAGCTCCATGAGGGAAGAGATTAGGACATCTCTAAATTCTGGAAATTAGAGCATTGTGCACTACAAATTAAAGTAGGTACTCTAATAAATGTTAGATGAGTTGATTCATTTAGTTGTTCGCACCATAGATGTACCAGAAACCCTCACTGGTTCGTTATTTGATAACTGGGAAAGGAACTTAATAAGAGGATTTGGTAAAGGAATAGAGAGCATTTGCTTGAGGGAAGAAGAAGTGGAAGGGTGATTTCTTTAGTGGAGATAATTCTAGTTTAGTATATGCTATTTACTGATGACTATTAACAACTTTTTTACAGCTTAGAATCTTTATTTCCCTGCATCCCACCACTTGCCCTGATCCCCAACTAACCCAACTGCAAAACAATCCATCTGGAACTAAAGTCCAAGTCCCCATCCTCTCTCCCCATCCTAAATATTAGTTGCCTCAGTTGCTCACTCTCTAGACCTGGGCTCTCAACATGCATAACACAATGTTTGGAACATAGTAAACCCTTAATAAATGCTTTTTTTTTTGTTCATTCATTTATTTCTAGAGGCAGCTAGATGGAACATAGCACCTGGAGCAAGGAAGTTTTGTTAAAATATGATTTTTCAGTCCCCTAGTAGGTGTGTGACCCTGGACAAGTCACTTTATCTCTGCCTCAATTTCCTTAACTGTAAAATAGGAATGATAATGCACCTACCTCCTATGTTTATTGTTAGACTCAAATCAGATAATATTTGTAAAGGACTTAGCATAGAGCCTGGAACATGGTAGGTGCTTAATGAATATTTCCTTTCCCCCTTCTTTCCTAGAAAGTTGCTTGGTACTGAGATGTTAAATAAATCGCCCACAGTCACAAACCTAGCATAGGTCAGATAGATGAGAGAAGAGAGAGAGACAGAGAGATAAAGAGAGAGAGAGAGAGGGGGGAGAGGGAGAGAGAGAGAGGGGAGAGGGGAGAGGGGAGAGGAGAGAGAGAGAGAGAGAGAGAGAGAGAGAGAGAGAGAGAGAGAGAGAGAGAGAGAGAGAGAGAGAGAGAGAGAGAGAGAGAGAGAGAGATTATAAGAATTAACATTTATATACTGCTTTCTATATACCAAGTGCTGGACTAAGGGCTTTACAACTATCATCTCACTGGATCCTCATAATAACCCTATGAATTAGATGCTATTATCCTAACTTTACAGTGGAGGAAATTGAAGAAAACAGGTTAGATGACTTGCTCAGGATCATAAGGCTAATAAATGTCTGAGGCTGGCTTTTAACTTGGATCTTCCTGACTTCAGTCTGGACTCTCTATTCACCATGCAATAAAAGAAAGAAGAAAGGAAAAGAAAAGAAAGTAGGAAGCAAAGAAAGGGAGGGAGGGAGGAAAGGAGAAATTGAGGGAGGGAGGAAAAGAAAGAACAACAGATATTGATTAAATGTTTAGTACTCTGTGTCTGGTACTCTACTAAGATGGGGCTTCTTGCCTGCAAGATAGGGTCTCTATCCTCTACCCTCCATAAGTCTCCTAGATATGTTTATCATTTGTGGGTGAGGCAGGGCATGGCAGCGCCCAGACTTGTGATTTCCTCAGTACAGGAAACTCTCAATGAGGAAATACCCTCAACTATGTAACCGCTTCTTAAAACTTAGTCTTAGAAAGTTTCCCGAGGACCCCAAGAGGTTAAGTGATATTCCCAGAGTCATATAACCAGTAGGTATTAGAGACATAACTTGCACCCAGGTCTTCTGGTCTTCTAGGAATATCAGACAAAATTATGACTAATTAAGGGAATATATCTTACAAGCAATTTAGAAGTATGTATTTACATACAGACAATTGACCTTCTAACTAAAATCATTCATATCTATTCATTAGAATCAGTCTCCAACGGCCTCTACCTTTCAATATTTTCTTTTAACTTAGTGGGAATCAGTCTATGAATTTTAAAGATAGAATTTTAATAAAACATTCTGTTCACATTTTATTCATTGAGACTGACTTCCCCCTAGCTTATTTGAATCACCAAGTATTTATTGCATGCCCAAGTGTCATTCTTCCTGCTAATATGATATAAGGCATTTATATTATTCTTCATATTTTAGAATGTTTAAGGTATTTATTATTTGTTTGTGTCTGAAAAAAGGTTTTTTGACTAATTATCTTTTCCATATTGCTTATATATGTAATATTTAAAGATGGATAGAGTACTCTGATACTATCTTGAGACTAGTTCACTGAACTATGAAACATCTTGAGAACTGAGTAGGCAGGTTAACATTAAACTGTTTTAGGCAGGATTTGAAAACAGGTCTTCTTAACTCTAAGTCCATATTCTATGCTTTATGTCCTCTAGATCTGATGATATAAAAGATAATTTCTGTACAACAAAAAACAGCGTATCTAGGATAGAAAGCAAAGGAACAAACTGTGAAATAATCTTTGCCTAAAATATTCTGACATACAAAATTATAACAAATTGACACAAATTTATAAAAGTAAGCTATTTCCTAAAGAGATTGATCAGTGGAATAGATTAGATATACAATATTCAGAAGTCATCTATTGTTTGATAAATCCAAAGATCCAAGCTTTGGGGTCAATTCAACAAAATTACTGGGAAAACTAGAAAGCAGTCTGGCAGAAGCTAGGAATAGACTAACATCTCACATTGTATAAGGTCAAAACAGGTACAGGATTTAGACATACAGGGGGATATCATAAGCAAACTTAGGGCAGCATGGGAAGAAATTTGCCTGTCAGATCTATGGAAAAGGGATGAATTTGTGACCAAACAAGAGAGAAAGATGATTATAAAAGATAAAATGGATGATTTAATTATATGAAATTAAAAATATTTTGTACAGTCAAAACAGCCAAAATTAGAAGGAAAACAGAAAGCTGGTACTGGGGGATAGGGTGTGGTAGAGTATGTGCATGTGTGTGTATGAGGGGCAGGGAGATTTACAATACTTTTCTCTTATAAAGGCCTCATTTCTTAAACATATAGGAACTGAGTCAAACTTATAATTTTATAATAAGAGCAATTCCTCAATTGATAAATGGTCCAAGTATATGAACAGATAGCTTTCACAAGAAAAATGCAAAGATATCAATAATCACATGAAAAAATACTCTCATTACTGAATAAATAAATGCTAATTAAAACAATTTTGTGTTACCACTTCACAGCTGAGATTAAATTGATTCAGCATCTTTTTTTATTTATATAGTTAATTGATCTGGTCCTGCAACTGCCTAAGTCATAGTTCTTTCTTCTCCAAATTTACTTCAGAAATTCAGTTAACTTATAATAATTTCACTGTTTTCTTCTTGCCCCAAGGAAATATGATATCCTTGGAGGAACGTAAGTAGAGAGTCTGTTTAGTTTGCACTACCAGTTGTCCTTCAAGGATATCTGGTTTGCCATCCAAAGAAGTCTGGCCCACTATCTCTAACCTTGCAGGTAGCCTCAAACAATGAACTTTTCTTAGTCACAGGAGGAAAGGAGGGAGTTGTTGCCAGCCCCTCATTTCCAGCTTCCAACCAGTCATAGTGTTCCTCATACCTGTTATGTATTGTCCCCAACCCCATGATACCACCAATTCTATAACCAAGTGTATTATTTCCTCACCTGTTCTTTGTTCTGTACTCCCCGAAAACTGTAAAAGGAGAACTGTCCTTTTGGTTGGGGTCTTTGGCTTAAACTGCGGTTGTCACTGACCCCTTTATTATCAAGTTTACTCAAAGAATATATGCCCTCAGTATACCTTTGTTGAATTTCACTTGTGATACACCTATCAGATTGGCTGACATGACAGAAAAGGAAAATGACAAATTCTGGAAGGGATGTGGAAAACGAAGTACACTAATACACTGTTGGTGGAGTTGTGAACTGGTTCAATCATTCTGGAAAACAACTTAGAATTCCATTCAAAGGATGTGCATACCCTTTGATCCAGAAATACCACTACTAAGCCTATATACCAAGGAGAATTTTTTTTTAAAAAAAAGAAAAAGATCCATATGTACAAAAATATTTATAGCAGCTCTTTTTGTGGTGGCAAAAAATTGGAAAATGAGGAGATGGCCATCAATTGAGGAATGGCTGAATAAATTGTACTATATGATTGTGATGTAATACTATTGTGTTGTAAGAAATGATGAAGGGTATGATGTCAGCAAAAAAACTTAAGAAGACTTATATGAAGTGGTGTGAAGTGAGCAGAACCTGAAGAACATTGTACATAGTAGTAGCAATATTATGACAATAATCAAAAAAGGCTCTGATTAATACAGTAATCCATGACAATCCCAAAGGATTCATAATAAAAAATGCTATTCACCTCTGGAGAAAGAAGTGATAGAGTCTGAGTGCACATTAAAGCATATTTTTTCACTTTATCATCTTGATTTTTTTTTGCAACATGACTAGTATGGAGATATGTTTTATATAACTTCCCAGATATAATGGGTCTCATATTTCTTGTTTTCTTAATGGGTGGGTGAGGGGCTATAGAGAGGGAGAGAATTTGGCATTTAAAACTAAAAAGGATAATTTTTTAAAAAATAACATCTATTTTCAATGAAGGTGCAGCCAAAGTATATGATTAGGAAAAATTTGAGGACTCTCAGTTCCAAATGTTGCTGACTTACATCAATGAAGAGAATGTCCATGCTAAGAATTTTCTACACTAAAGAAATAATAGGTTCAAATTCTGTCTTCCTAACAAACAAATATCATAGTAGAATAGGCAGACAGGTTCTATGATGACCTCAGTAAGACTCTTCAAAGTAAATCAATGTAGAATTTATAATTTAATGACTTCAGTGTACAAATAATCAAAGAGAATGGTGAAAAACCATATTGTAAAAAAAGTTCAAAAGTAAGATATCAGAGAGGAAAAGGTTTGTAGGCTATATAGAAGTTTCTGAAATACCATTAACACTTTCTTTGAGAAGAGAGGCAGCATTAAACTTGGTGCACACTACATATCAATCCAAAAAATTAAATACTTTACTTTGACATATAGGAAACAACTTCTTACTGATGTGAGAAGAATTTCCAGTGTCATCAGTTACCAATTATTTTTTTGAACTATCAAAAGCAGTACCAAGTTAGAAGAAAGACTAAAAAATGGGATGATGTAGTGTGCAATTTAAGTAATTACAACCCAACTTATTGAAGCAAAGTTTCAATGCTGAAAAAATGGGAAATAGATATTATACAGAGCATTGTCATTTCTTCTGGAAGTTTAACTGATTTAATCAGCTACTACAAAAAAAAATGAAGATAGAAACTGCTTTACATTAGAAATACTCAGTCTCCTTACCAAGGAACATCCAAGGACAATACCAGTTTAGAATATAAATTTGATCATAAAACCTTACAGGATGGTTACAGATAATGAAGAGTATCTACTCATAAAATAGAAAGAGTCAGTGAAGGGAAAAAAAAGTTGTGAGTTTTGAGAGATCTAATTAGATCATTCTGAAAGACGAGGACAATAAAAAGGCAAAAAGAGAAAGAAAAGATATGCAAAGATAAATTATTTTCTGCACTGATAAAACTAGCAGCACCACAGTTGGATTCTAACACCACAGCCCCTAATGTGCTACATGAGAAAAAATAGAAATTCACTTAATGTAAAAATAAGATTATCTGGACTAGATAAACCTAGAGAGAGAGGGTTCATACCGTAGCCGATGCAAGCTTGAGGGCATTGGTGGACTTTCTCAAAATATCTGAAAGAAAGATAACAAAAATGTGAAAGAAATCTTAGATTCGATCATTATCCACCTCGACCAAAATCAATATCAATAACTACTAACCTCTATGTCTACATTTCTATCTCAGCAAAATTTGTATGAGAATAATGTATACATGCATCAAACATCCTTGATAAAAACATGAAAAATAGGTAGGTTTCATAAACCATATCCTATAGCATAACATAAATTTTTAAAATTTCAATATTTTATTAAAAACTTCATTTTGAATATCAATATAACCAATTAAATTTCCTTAGTAATGATTTACATTTCAACCGATTAATTTGAATGGGTAAAATATCATCATGATTTTGAGTCACTCTCTCTGATTCACCATTAGGGTTCTTTGTTCATTTATTTGTATTCGTTTTTCCCCTTACATGGTCATTGCATGTCATCACTTCTTCTGAGTCTAAGTTTTTCATCTTGGATTATTTCACACAGGTTTTTCTAAATAGTATCATACTTCTCAGTCTTAATTATTTGCATTATATCAGTGTATCACAATTTATTTAGCTATAATCTACTGTCAGATATATAGGTTATTTCTATTTTTTTACATATAATTCTGCTATGAAAATCTATCTCTTTTGATTTTCTTATAACATTTTCAAGGTATATTCCCAACAATGGAATTACTGCATCAGACCATGTCTTTACTATCACATATTTGACTGAAAGGCATAGAGAATAAAAGATCCCATCTGCTTATTGTTAGTGGACCATAAAAAAGCATTTGATTTAGTAAAGCAAAATGCCACCTTACTAAAAAGTCTCCTTGAACAAGGTGTCTCCCATAAATATTTCACAAAAACTTTCAGGGTTCCTCAAAAGATGAAGCAGTAGAGAAAATTGTTTGATATCTTGAGGAAAGGGACTTTTGCAATAAGGGAAATAAAATAGGGATAAAGGTAAACTTCTATTTCATAATTTTATTTGGGCATGACCTTTATTAGAATAGGGCAGCTAGTTGGTGCAGTAGATAGAACACAAGGTCTAGAGTCAAGAAGGCCCGAGTTCAAATCTGACCTCAGTCACTTACTAAGTGTGTGTCTCTGGGAAGTCACTTGACCCTGTTTGCCTCCGTTTTCTCATTTGTAAAATGAACTGAGAAAGGAAATGGCAAATCATTGTAGTTTCTTTGCCAAGAAAACCCTAAATGGGGTTACAGGAAATCAAACATGACTGAAAAACAACAGACCAACAATACATACACAGCCATAATTCATCTAAACTTGGTCTCTTCCTTAATGCCTAGCACAGCGCTTTGCACACAACAAGCACTTACCAAATGTGTATTGTGTTTAAACTGGTGAAAGTATTAATTAGTACCAAATGTTTTGATTTGGTGACCCGAATTAGAGTCATTGGGAATCAAGCCATTTAATTAACCAATCATTAACTTACCTAACTCAAGAACTTAATAAAGAGGGACCAGGGTCAAACAAATGGTCCATCCTGCCCATCAGACAGATTCTTTGTTTCTAACAACTAGACTCAAAAAAATATGTACTAAGCACTGACTATGTACAAAATACTGTGCTAGGTGCTGGAAATATTAAAGAAATCAAAATGAAATAAATATTCTTTGATTTGAATTGAATTTGTCTCAATCTTCCTTTAATCTATTTCTGTTTTTAAGTCGTATCTCCTCTCAGAATCGGGAATGTGATGTGTTTGTTCCTTGTTAAAAATAAGTAATGCTTTTACTTGCCTAAAGTGACCTTATTTTGAAGATTGAAGTGAACCCCATCCCCCAGCACTTAATTTATATAATACTGCTATAGGTAAATCAATTTGTTTCTGATCATTGGAGATCAAACTGGTCATTGAAAAAGGTCGATGGTTCAGTTTACTACTAGCAAAACCCCTATTATAGTGTTGCCCCTATGGCATTATAGTGTTTTCTCACATTTATTTTGTGGTGGTTGCTTTCAGTCACTTTTCCATTTGACATGTAACTTGATATTGCTATAAAAATCAAGAAACAAAATATTCAAAACAAAGAAATCCACAAGAAAAAGATTTTGACTCATGAAAGGGGTACCCCTAACTTTCCTTGCTGGGTAAAATGAATCACTCCTGGGTGGCGACTTTAGGACAAACTGTTTAAAGCTAAACATAATATTTTCATTTTCCTTTTTCTTTGAATTTCACTCTTACGGATTTGTGGTTATAATGAAACATACTCATTTATTTCAGGGCTGCACTCTGAAACAGGGGCATCCCTGAGCCAAGTCAATCAATCTCAAAGATACAGAACTATAACGATTAGCAAAGTGATAGGACTGAATGACTTAATGGTTCCCATTTTCACCTTTCCCTTCAGTTCTAGTTGTGGAAAGTGGGTCTCTTCTACTTTAAATTTTTTGAAATTTATTAAATTTATTCTTAAATAATTCTTAATTTAAATTCTTAATTTAAAATAAATTTAAAATAAACTTCCTCTTCTAATCCTTTGGGTCCAAGAAGGCTAAAAAAGTTATGCATCTCTGCTAACAATCTTGATTGGATTATTATTTTGTTCGGTCAAGTTAAACGAGTTAGACTTTTTAAACCAAAGTAAGATCTTCACATCTAACTTCTGAATGAAAAGGAAAAAATATAGTCAATCTTCTTTTTTCTTCATGTCTGGAATGTACTCCCTCCTTAGCTCCATCTTCAAGAGTTCCTCTCTTCCTTTAACATGGCCACCAGATATCATTCATCTTCTATATGAAGCCTTTCCTGATACCTGCAATTGTTTTCATCCTCCCTTCTATGTGAATTTGTGTTTAACTACTTTGTGTATTTATATATACATGCATTTATTAACTTCAAATTCATGCTGTGTATATTTTTATTAATATAGTTGTTTTCTCCATTATAAAATAAACTTATTCTAACTTCCTTGTACCTGTATTTTTTGTACTTAGCCCACCTGGCACATAGGGGTATAATAAATACTTGTTGACTGATAAATATCCAAGACATCCAGTTTTGTTGTCCTTAGTCAAAACACTGGATGATTAAATTTATCAGCCTGCATACAGATGCTTTGGCCTTTCTTAAAAACAATTTAAAAGAAAACATCAGAATCAACTTGTCTCCAAGCTATAATTCAATATTTGTTTGGCGTTGCCACAATAGAGAAGACTCTGTGATGGACATCAGAAAGTTCAATCTGAGCAGCCCTTATCTCAGAAGTACATGCAGTTGCAGAAAAACAAAATTTCAAAAGCTATGAGAGTTAAAATGAATGGAACAAAGATTAAGATCCTTGCCCAATTAGAAAGAGTAAACTTTTCCTTTGACTTGAAGTCAAAAATGAAATATTCAGCAGCAGTTAACAATCTACCATTGTGACCTCAGCCCAAAAGTCCAGTTATAGTCTTATTGCCATAATTATTAACTTTCAATAAGTAAAGACTGGTGCAAATGTTAAATGGGCATCATTAAATCAAGAAGGTTTTTAAATTATAAACACTATTCCACAATCCATTTGTGTCTCAGACATTGCTTAGCAATCTATATTGTTTTTGTTAGCAAAATGTCTTACAAATATGTGTTCTAAATCTATAACTTCATGTGAAACACTGAGTAATCGTGACTTATTGTCTTGCATAACAATTGTTATGGAACTAGCTTATGTGGAGGGAATGTAGGTTGTCCCAGTTTGAAGCAGAAAAAAAAATAACCTATGTAACTTGCTATTAAATAGTTTGGGAACATTTCCTTTTAAATAGTCTCATGGGTTATACTAACCTTGGATAATCAAATTCTATTTTGTCCTCCAATGCTACTTGAAACTACCTTCCAGACAGGAGCTGTTTTCTTTTGTTAATTTTGGGGAAAGTATTTATCTCTTTTATAAAGTGACATTATTCCTCATGGTCTTATCTTCCTGCTTGGCATGATGGTTGCAATGAAGTCAGAATATTTACACATTTCTTCAAGAAGTGAAACAAAGAATAAATAAATGTATATTTAGCACCTACTATGTGCCAGGTACTGTACTAAATACTAGAGATACAGAAACATAAATAAAACAGTTCCCATCCTCAAGGAGCTCATACTCGGGAAATATAACATATGCACAGATGAGTAAAAAAAGTAATTTTAGCGGGTAGAGAGAATAAGAGAGAACACTAATAATTAGAAGGGATCAGGAAAGGAGTTAGGAAGTCCAACAGAAGGAGGTAAAAAGTAAACATTTCGGGTTTGGGGGACAGACTATGCAAAGTTACAATTAGGAAACAGAATGCTAGATAGAGAGAACAGGAAAAAGACCAGTTTGGGTGAATTGTAGAGTGCTTGAGGGAGTGTAATGTGAAATTATCTTGGAAAAGTAGGTGAGAGACAGGCTGTCAAAAATTCCAAATGGCAGACAGAGAAGGAGACCACATTTTATTCTATTGTGCTCCCCCTGACACTGGCTGTTTTATAATAATAGCAATAATACTTAGCATTTATAAAGCACCTACTATGTATCAGACACTGTGCTAAGCACTTCACACATTTGATCCGTACAGCAACCCCTTTGTGAAATGGATGCCATTATCATTTCCGTTTTACGTTTGAAGAAACTAAAGCAGATAGAGGCTGACTTGCCCACAGTCACACAACCAGAAAGTGTCTGAGGCTGAATTTGAATTCAGGGCTTCCTGACTCCTGGGCTAGGATTCTATCCACTCTGATACTTAGCTACCACCCATCAGTAGGGGAAGATGACTCTACTCTGAGGCTTATTCAGTGATTCTTGAACCTCTGTATCCTGAGAAGCCCCAACTCGGCTGCTCCCTTCATTTCCAGCTCACTCTGTGTTCTCTGCTTTCTTCCCCCACTCTCTCACGGGTCCTCTCCTTTCTCCCCCTTCCCTTCTCCTTTTCTGCTCCTTTTTGTTTTGTTTTCACTTCTTAGAATGCTCCTTGAGGATAAGGACCCTCTTGTACTGCTGCTTTCATATTCTCAGCACATAGCGCAGTGTCCGGCACATAGAAACATTGAGTAAATGCTCTATTACCTCTCTCTCTCTCTGCCTACCTGTCTGTCTGTCTATCTATCTATCTATCTATCTATCTATCTATCTATCTATTACGACCATTTCAAAAGATCCATGATATTCATTCAACAAGGCAGGTTGCAGCAATCCAATCTAATAAACAATTATTAAGCACCTACTGTGTGCTAAGCACTGGGGAATACAATTACTAAAAAAGAAAGACAGTCCCTGCCCTCAAAGCATTTACAATCTAAAAGGAGGAAACAGCATACCAATGGAGGCAGGAAAGCAGGTCAGGGGAAATGGGGCACCAGGGCACTAGAAGTGCCTGCTGCAGGAAGTCAGGGCAGAAGATGTGGAGAGTTAGCACTATCTCTATACCTTCTCATCCTATTGTAACTCCTGTTCTTATCCTTTCATAAATCATCAAGGAGGGTCTATTTGATAATCTGGAGGCCTCTTCCATCTAAATTTTTTAACATTCTGTGGTTTCCAGGGTAGCATTTGTGCTATCTTTCTGTTATACCTTGTAATGAATACAGCACTGGGCCTGGAGGAATGAAGACCTGAGTTCAAATTTGACCACAGACACTAACTAGCTGTATAACCCTGGGCAAGTCACTTAGCCTTTTTTTGCCTCAGTTTCCTCATCTGTATAATGGGGATAATAATAATGTCTCCTTCCCAAGATTGGTGTAAGGATTAAGTGAGATAATAATTGTGAAGTGCTTAGCACAATGCCTGGTACATAGTAAGTACTATATAAATATTAGCTATCCTTAACCTTAACATTGTTATTACTTTCATTCTGGGGCAGCCTATCCATTGATAATATGCTAAATCCTACTTATAATTCTTTCCATCTTCCTTTGGGCTACCCAGAAGTTTGTTTCTTCAGAGCCATAGTGTGCCATGATTTATAGCTATATGGTATATCTGGGAGAATATCGCTATTAAAAAAAAAGATGAAGTTTTGTGTCAGGGAGGATTACTGATATCATTGAAAGAACTAAACAATTTCCTGAATGCAATGTACCTCACTGTTTTTTCCTATTGAATTATGGGCCCATCGCCTTGTCCTTCTGTAGAGCCTATTTAAGATATACACATACACACACACGTACACACAGATATGTGCATGTATTTAAGATATATATATTTATCTACATATTTAAGATATAAAGATATACATATATATGTGGATCTGTGTATATGTGTATATATATATACATATTTATACATATACATACGTACATACACACCACAATCACAAACTACATACGAGGGTTCTGCATGAAGTCTCTACACAGAGAGAACGGCTCCCAGAACAGATGTTGTGAGTTTCACACATATTTCTTAAATGTGTGCCTCACTACAATTATGGGGGCCCAAGTTTAAGCTCACTCCTCCCATGGAGGCTGTATTTGTGGAAGGAGTGAGCTAGGTTCTTAGGAGAATGTCTTATATCAGTTGTCTTTACCATGTTATCTAAGAACTGTCATCACTGGGGACCCAATTTGCCAATTCATGCAGAAGTTGGAGATTGCTGCTATTATTTTTGATAACAACATCACTCATTATTTCTTCCGTTCTTCAATCGCTCAATACTTTCAAACACATTAGCTCCAGCATACGTGTCTTTTGTGTGTGCCTGGTCTAGTAAAGCTTCTCCTGTTGATCTTCTGCTCCACATCTAGCCTATTGGGTACCGAGGCCTTAAAATCCAAATGTGGCAGTTTCACTGTCATGCATGACAAAAATCACTTGCCTTAGAAGTGCTGACAAATTTGTTCCATTTTTCACCTATTTGTTGTTTTCCTTCTAGTTTCATATAAATTGTCTTGGAATGGTTTGTTTTGACATATTCACATACCAAATTTTCTACAGGCCCATTGTCCCTTCAAATGTTTTTTGATATATCATGAAATGACATAATGTTCTGGCTTCTTCTTCTACTATGTTTTGAAAAGGAGTAATTACTATTAACTAGTTTTCCCCTTTACTGCTAAGTCTCTTTGCATGAAGAGGAGATCAACCATTTGTTGGCTGGGATAATTTTTATATTTTTTGGCTTTCTTAAAGTTTTACTTTGGATAAACTTCTCTAAGAAATGCTGATTACCTGAGTCAGGTCTTTGCTTTTACCTATTTCTCATTTCATTGGTGTCGCTAACTAATTTGAATCTCTTTTTTATTAATTATTTAGATTTGGATTTTTTGGATTTTGGCTAAGATGCTGGTGATAAATCTCTCTATGCTAAGTCAGAGCATTCCTCAGTAAGTTGCCAGCCTTTTAATTATGGTAAAATCTACTAAAAACTTGGGAACCATTTCTGAAACCCTGGGTCACCTACATACTATAGTACCTTAGAATAAGAATTTTATGGAGAATTACTACAACTGTCTTATATTTGCATAGTCCTTTAATACTTTTTGAAAGTGTTTTCACAGTCATTAGATCTGACAGTTTTGTTTTAAAAGAATGCCACTTAACCATATGACTCTGGATAAATATCACTTTTCTGACCTTTAAACACTTACAAAAGAAGGGAATTGAACTAGGGAAACTCTAGGTTCCCCTTTACCTTTAGAATCCTATCAACCTATAAATTTTTTGAACTGTGCTGTGAGGTAGATAGAAAAGCTGTTAGAACCCCATTTCAGTGAGGCACTGTTTTCACTCTCCCAGAATGAAGACGGTTCTATTACTCCTAAGGGCTCTAGAGGTAACCCTGAAGGGTTGGATGGTATATTTCTCTAATGCCCTTGCCTCAAGTCCCCATTTTGGTATATTATTATCAATATTAACAAGTATCGATTTGTATCCCAGTTTCATTTAATCAATTAGCTTTACAAAGGACTATGCAAAAAAGCAAGAACAGAAGTACAAACATTCTTCTCCCCAAAACCTAGAGGCACACTCTCCCATATATGACCTCATTTCCCGGGGAAAGACCTCAAACTTAAAGCAATTCTCATGTAGCAATTCAATATAGCTTCATTTTACTGAGCCAGCAGTTCAACAGGGACTTTGCTTCTCACCTTATGACTTTTGGTGAATCCTAACATGGACTTCTGACACTCAATAGAGACATTCATAGTCTGATGCAATTTCTCTATAGCTTGAGCTACCTTGTTTTCCTAAAATAAGGACAGCTTTAGTAGGTTCTTGAATTGTAAAGTTGTACCATAAAAGAAAGCTAAAGAAGGATTAGATTCAATTCTACCTCTCAATGAGTAATTTGAAAAGCTGGATAGTAACAAGACTTTTGGGGGCAGAGTAGAGAAAGCACTTAGCTGAGTTTTCTTAACATTTCCCTCCAAACAACTTAAACATAACACCGCAAACCAAATTCTGGGGTGGTAGAGTTAACAAAACATCAGTGTGAGACTTTCTTCCAGTCCACCACCACTTAGGAGATTTGAAAGAGAGTTCTGTGGAAAGAAAGGCATGCTGCGAAGCCATGTGGATGAAATAGTTCCAGTGGTGGAACTAGGTGGTAGAGACAGAAGCAACAGCACTTGAGAGAGCTCTCAAGTCAGGAATGCAGGACTAGTTCAATATGAGGAAAACTATCAGCATAATTATCCATATCAACAACAAAAATCAAAAATCATGTGCTTATATCAGTAGATTCAGAAGAAGCCTTTGAGAAGATATAACACCCATTCCTATTTAAAATGACGAGAAAGTATAGGAATCAATGGAGCCTTTCTTAAAATGATAAGAGTATCTATATAAAACCAAGAGTAAGCATTATCTGTAATGGGGATAAACTTGAAGCCTTCCCCATGAGATCAGGAGTGAAATAAGGATATCTGTTATCATATTATTATGGAATATTGTACTAGATATACTAGCTATAGCAATAAGATAAGAAAAAGAAGTTGAAGAAATAAAAATAGGTTTAACAGAAAGCACAACAAAGTTATTATTAAAGGATATTTATTATTCAAGGATGAGAACTAGTGACTTAAGCAAAGACCAATTATATGTTTATGTACTTTATAGAGAACATTCACAGCTTATATTTAAAAAATAAAACAATTCATCAGCATTTAGAATAAAATAGCATGTTAGTTGAGGAAGAGAAAGGATGTGAGGGAAAAGTCCCATGAAAGTAAGAGCTACTTATTAATTTAGTAATTATCAAACAAGCTGGCTATAAGCACCATAACATGTATGCTATCTTGGCTGCAAAATTTTTGACTCAGTTCTGTACTCATGGCTTATTCACATATTGCAAACATTCTAAGAATGATAGTGTATTTGATGTTCACAAAGTAGATTGTTCTTTATTCAAAAATGCAACAAACACAACAATGGCAAGAATGATCTTATAAATGTGACATGTTTCAGGAAGAGGTTAATCTTATTATAGTTCTGCCTATCCTCAAATCCATTATCATCTTTCTTAGGTCAAAATATAACTTCTAAATAAAAAAGGGAAAAAAATAAAAATACCTTTTTAAAGCCAATTTACATGGTTCCACTGAAAAACAAATTAAATTCTTCATCTGGTGCATCTAATATGGACAGAGTGGATAGAGTGCTAGGCCTAGAGTCAGGAAGGCCCGAGTTCAAATCTGGATTCAGACACAAGTTGTGTGTCTTTTGACAAGTCACTTAGCCTGTTTGCCTCAGACTTTCAGTGTAAAAGGGGATAATAATAGCACCTACCTCAGAGCTGTGTTGTGAGGATCAAGAGAGATGATATTTGTACAGTGCTTGGCGCATGGTAGATGCTATATAAATGCTTATGGCCTTCCCTTCCCTAATGCATGGAACCTTTTTCCATTGATATTAAAATGCCATTTGGCCTCAATAAATATAAAATTCTGAATGTGCACAAAAAGGATAGAGACCATGGACTTTGAGCTTAAATGCAGAGATCAAATTGAGCCAGTGATTAAAGATGATATTTATGAATACATTGCCCTCCTTCAGTAAAGACACTTCTAATGTAAAAATCGATAGAAGATACTGAAATTCTGAAATCAAAGTTCAATTGGTTAAATGTGTATAAAGCAATTAATACCTATTAAACATCATTTTTAATATACTCTTTCAAAATTGTAATTGAATTCTAACAGATTGGAAAGTACCCTGGTTGGTTGTTGTCCGTCTTCAAAGAGGACCAAAATGACATCACCATTGTAAAGTGAAATTTCAGTGTGTCCTACTGTGGCTGATCAGACCAAAACAAGCTCAGAATGCTCTACCACAGGTTGGGCACAGATAGTCCGTTTGAATTTTTGGGGTGGATGTTCCAAATCTGCACATTCTACATTTACTTTGTACTGTCTCAATTCTTCTTTGCTCATATAGCACAGCACCCTTTCTGATGTGGGCACGCCATGCTAAGTGGTCCTGGGCCAATGTCTCCCATGTTGCACAGTCAAATCCAGAGTTCTTGAGAGAGACCTTAGAGTGTCCTTGTATCACTTCTTCTGGCCACCACGTGATCGCCTGTCCCATGCAAGTTCTCCATAAAATTGTCTTTTTGGCAAGTGTACATTTTGCATTCAAACAACGTGGCCAGCTCATTGGAGTTGTGCTATCTGAAGCATAGTTTGAATACTTGACAGTTCATCTTGAACAAGGACTTCAGTGTCTGGTACCTTATCCTGCCAGGTGATCCTCAGAATCTTACTAAGATGGTTCAAATGGAAGAGATTCAGTTTCCTGGCATGGCACTGGTAGATTGTCCATGTTTCACAGGCATACAACAATGAGGTCAGCACAATGGCTCTGTAGACCTTCAGTTTGGTAGTCAGTCTAATACCTCTTCTCTCCCAAACCTTTCTTCAGAGCCTCCCAAACACTGAACTAGCTCTGGCAATGAGTGCATCAACCTCATTGTCAACATGTACATCCCTGGAAAGTACCCTACCAAGGTAAGTGAACTTATCCACAGCATTCAAAACTTCTCCATTTGTTGTAACCAATGGTTCCACGTATGGATAGTGTGGTGGTGGCTGATGGAGCACCTGTGTTTTCTTGATGTTAATTATTAGGCCAAAATTAGCACAGGCAACAGAGAACTGATCCATGCTTTGCTGCATTTCAGTTTCAGAGGCTGCATTGAGTGCACAATCATCTGCAAACAGAAAATCATGCACCAACACTCCTTCCACTTTGGTCTTGGCTTGAAGCTTAAAAAATGTCTGAATAGCATTAACAAAACTTAGGGCCCATCATGCTGACAGCTATTGAAAAATGAAAGCTTCCACATCAAGCAGGAAAAAGACAATTGATAGACATACGTATGTGATTTTATATAGGTGTGTGTGTATGTATATGTGCTTATGTGTCAAACCTCCACTGAGATATTTTTGAAATGGGCAGATACCATTTCACAAAGCAATAGTAAGGACTGATGACAGGTCCACACCATCAGATCCACTGAGGAAACAAAAGTGGCTCACTTCTGGCCTGAGCCTATGAAATGATGAGAATCTAGAGTGGAACCAAAAGATCCTCCACAAGCAACATCCATGCAAATCTAGCCAACAATATACTGACACAAAAGCCCAAACAAATGACTGTGTCATGCAGATTTGTTGGTGGAAATGGAAGAGTTTATGATGGCAACTTAGGAACAGGTCATTAGCAGCCCAAACTATCCACCTCGTAAGGAAGCTAAAATTAGCAATCAGTGTAAATTATGCAAGGGGATGGTAAAGATTGTACAACCACAGGCTGTGTAAATTTTACACCAATCAAATACTTAGAAAGACATGACCTGGCAGCTACAATTATACATTAGAAACTCACTATCCTGCACAGGCATACAGACAACAAATCCACATGCCATAAATACAGATCTCAAAATATTTTAGAGAATTACAGCAATAGATTGTGCTGAAATAGAATTAGCCAATTATCCCAAACTGAGTGGTTCCTCTCAATTGCCAAGATATAATATTGATTTATGAATACTTTAAAAAATGATTTTTAATAGATAACACCATCAAAAATCTTCAAAATTACCAACCTACACTGAATGAAAAGGTTTCAGGGACTCTACCAAGGAGATCAGAATCAAGTTGAAAAAGAATAAGGGACACATCATCTCTTGAGTTATTTGTCACAGAAGTTATATTGAAGATGTTCTCAGTGACCTTAAAGGGGAGAACTTATATCTTATTACTTTTATTCAACGAAAAAAGATGTTATTTTTTTCTCCCTGAGCTATTAATAGTCTGTAGAGTACTGAGTGTAACAGAATGATTAATAGGATAGACTTACTCCAGTACCAGTTTTAAGTGAACATCATTTTAAAAGGCCATAACAAAAATAACACCACTGTAGAGATGTAGTGTAGCATAATGGGTAGATCACTGAATTTGAAGTCTAGAGGACAGTTTTGAATACCACCTAGGAATCATATTAACTGGGTGCCAGATGCTGCGTTAGGCAGTGAGGATACAATGATAAAAATGAAAGTAGCTCAAGGGACCTACATACTATAAAAAAAAACCCAACACAGAAAAGTAAAGAAATATACATTGAAAATAAATAAAAAGGGGAAATTCTAACAACGTGGGGAGTAAGAAAGGCCTCCTACAGGAAATCTTGCTGCTAAGCCTGGACTGGAGCTTGATACTCCAAGAAGGATATCTAAAGAGGGAGATTATTCTGGACATTTGCAAAATGTGGCTGTGGGATACAAAATGTGGCATAAAAATATGCATCATTATCATAAGACCCACCTCAGAGGGTTGTTGCAAGACTCTGCTCAGAGAGTACATACAATTCATTTTATAAGCCTTCAAGTGCTATATAAAGTCAGCTACTTAGAGCTTTGAGTCATGTTAGAGCAGGAACTTAATAAATGCTCATGGATTGATTCATTGATTTCTTAGCAGCTTGCACTGAGCCAGGTTTTGCATGTTTTCCCCATTTGCTGCTTTTTTTTTCCACTCTGAATTTGGTTCCTAATTACTTAAAAAATGCTTAAGCTACTCCTGGGGCTCCTATTACTACTCTCCCCAACAGCGCTACTTCAGTTTTAGTTAGCTGTTCAACTATTTCAGTCCCATCCAACTCTTCATGACTCCAATTTGGGATTTTCTTGACAAAGATACTGGAGTGGATTGCCATTTTTTTCTCCGGTCCATTTTAAAGATGAGGAAACTGAAATAAACAGGGTTAAGTGACTTGCTTAGAGTCATACAGCTAGTAAGTGTCTCAGGTCAGTTTTGAACTCAGGAAGATGACTGCTACTGACTCCAGGTCCAGCACTCTATTTAACCTAGCTGACCTTAAATTACCTTCATATGTACCCTTACTTCAACCCAATCAGCATTTATTAAGTGTCTACTATGTGTTAGGCCACTAAACTAAGTTTTAAGGATAAAAACAAAGACAAAAAGACAGTCTGTTCTTCAAACTATACTTTGTTAACATGATCAAATGTGTCTGAATTTTACACAATAATAACAATAACATCTTATTTTCTTTAGAATGCCTCCTTTCTGACTTCTTTTTTAGCCTGTACATTATCTTGTTTTCTTGCCCAACTACTTATTTTTAAAATTTAATATGTAGTCTGCTATTTTTCACTTTCTTTGCTATCATATAATATTTATTTCATTTTTCATTTCTTAGAGCACAGTGTTATTTCATTTTTTAAAGTGTACCCAATTTATTCAGTTACTCCTCAGTCATTGAATAGATGACTTGTTTCCATTTTTTCACTATTATAGGCAAAACCACAATGAATATGTACTTTTTTGCTTAGATAGCTCCCATCCCTGTTTTGATATGTGAGTACACAAAGGTTATATGATTTTATCAGTCTGGGAACTCCCTTTGCCCCAGAGATCACTTTAAGTCTGTGACCCAGTAGATAAGTCTGAGGGAGTTGCATAAGGTACATAGAGATTAAGTGACTTGCCCAGGGTCACTTCATTAACAAGAGCCAGAGGATAGTTATGAAACTTAGGAAACCAGGTCTCTTTGATTCCCAAGCCAGTAATCTATCCATTATATGACATTTTCTTCTGTTCTTAGAAAATAATCCTAGCAGTGAGAACCCTAAATCAAATGTGTAACATTTATTTTATATTGCCAGAGTGAATTCCAAAACACTCGAATTCATAGCTCTATCGATAATGTGATTCATATGACTTTTTAACAACTCCACCAATATTTTCTTGTTTTTTGCACTCTTTTGACAATTAAATAGTATAGGTTTATAGGTATGGTTTTGTAAAAAATTACTAATTAAAATTTAGTTTTAAGGTAGTTAATATCAATCTCTTCCTTGATGATACTTATTTCTATTATTTGTTCTATTATTTTCTATTATTCTTCTTTGTTTCCGTTGTGGGAATCACATTTTAAAAGCAACATTGAGCAACTAGATATATATCCTGAGAAGGGCAAGCAGCATGATGAGGTGATTACAGACCATTCAACCCCTCAGCTTTACAAAATGAAGACACTGATGCCCAGGGTAGTGGAAGTAATTTGCCCAAGGCCATACAGTAAATGGCAAAACCAAGTCCTCTTTTAATGCTGTTCCTTTGACTTCAAATTCAGTGTTTTGTTGCACTATGTAGCCTAGAAGCTGGGACTCACAGACCTGCTCATGGTCACATAGCTCATGATCACATGGAAAGGAGATTTAAACTCAACTCTGTCCTTACTCCATCTTCCATATTTGAAGGAGCTTGCCTTATTTATCCTGGAGAAGACTTAAGTGACTTGACCAAGGATAAAATTACTATCATCGAATATTCAAAAGGGTTTCAAGTGGAAGAGGTAATAGACTGATTCTGCCAGTACCCAGAGGAGACAACAAGGACCAGTACCAGAAATTACAGTAAGGCTCACTATCAGGAAGAATAACCTGACAATTTGAGGTATTTAAACATTCAATGCACTGCTTCCTAGGGGCAACTAGGTGGTGCAGTGGATAGAGCACCAGTACAGGAGTCAGGAGGACCTGAGTTCAAATCTCACCTCAGACACTTGACGCTCACTAGCTGTGTGACCTTGGGCAAGTTTAACCCCAATTGCCTCATCCTGGGTCATCTCCAGTCATCCTGAGGAATATCTGGTCACTGGATTCAGATAGCTCTGGAGGAGAAGTGAGGCCGGTGACCTGCACAGCCCTCCCTCACTCAAAACAAAGTCAAGTGCAAGTCATGTCATCATTTCTCTGATGGCGTGGTCTTCTTTGGCAACGAAGGACAAACACACACTGCTTTCTAGAATATAGAGTTTCTTCTCTTTGAGGGTATTCTACGTTAGTCCTTCATTTCAAAGAAGCCTATGACATCAGAGAAATGGTGACATAACTTGCACTTGACTTTGTTTTGAGTGAGGGAGGGCAATGCAAGGTCACCAGCCTCACTTTCCCCTCCTGAGCCATCTGGATCCAGTGACCAGATATTCATCAGGATGACTGATGGCCCAGGATGCAATGGGAGACCTTGGCCTCTTTGGCCTTTGGCCTATTCAGGTCCTCACTTAGGGTGAGGTAAGGCCCATACAGCAAATAGGTCTGTTTAAGAAGTAGTTGGGGAGTGGCCCCTTTAATAGAGGTTGGATGACCACTTATTGAGAACACTGCAAAGGGGGTTCATGCTTCAGATAGGAATTGGATTATATGGCAACTTGCATGTTTTCTCCTTTTTTAGAATGTGAGCTCCTTGAAAATAGGGACTTTTTTTTGCCTTTTTTTGTATTCCCAATGCTTAGCCTAGTGCCTTATATGTAGTAAGCGCTCAATAAATGCTTGTTGATTTGACTTGACCACAAGGATCCTTCCAACTCTAAATTTAGAAGTTGGGAGGCTAATATCTTCTCCATCTCTAACTAGCCAACTGACCATAAACAAGCGTGATGAGAGGTTACGTGGTAAAGTAGAAGAGATAGGGCTGTATTTAGAGTCAGGGAACCTGAGTTGGAAGCCCAGCTCTGCTGCTAACTCTCTCTCTCTAGGTGACTTGCCCAAAGTGATGGGATGAGGGGTTTCTGATTCTAGGTTTCACACTACCCACTGTTGCACGTAGCTTCCTCATTTGTAAAATGAGAGGATTGGACTAGATGACTCCTAAGGGCCTTTTTGATTCAAAATCTTTGATAGCATGGTAAATTGTGTACTCTCAATTACTGTTTCAATTTTAGCATCTGTAAGATGCTCTATATTAAGAGATTAGGAGATAGATATTTAAATAGACAGATAATTGGATGGATGGGATGGATGGATGGATGGATGGATGGATGGATGGATGGATGGGTAGATACTCCCAAGTTTGACACTAGGGGAGAAATGTTCTAAAAAACTAAATAGTGTAGCTATCCTCAATGCCAATGTAGTAGGTAGGCTTCTGGATGAAAGTCACTTTTCTACCCACAGTCATGATGAAATATCTTTTAGTCTCACTGTCTGAAGAGAGACTCATATTTGCTTAACTCCCTTCCACTTCATGTTTGCACAATAAAGTCAGATCAGTAGTTCAAAAATATAATTTCAGAAAGGAAATGAGAAAGAAATTGCATTTCTGTCCCTAACATAGGAGGGGACTTAATCTTTCCATGGGAGTAAAGGGGAATAAGGTGAGGTAGGGGGGCTGAGAGCTGCAAAATAATTGAGAAGAGCAGGAAATGTAGCAAAGCCAAAGTTAGATGTCAAATAAGGTATTGTCCACTTCAGACAATTTCATGTAAGGAGAAAGTGAGGATGGGTTAATAGAAAGAAAGAAAAGAAATAGAGTGGGAAAACAAAGAAATAAAAGAAAGGGAGATTTAGTGTGAAGTTTGTAACTATTGAAAGAGAAAGGAGATTATCAGGAAAATGCATGTAAGACTTTGTGGTGAGACAAGTGGGTGGAGGCCAAGGAAGAGATGAGATGAGGAAGAAAAATTTGTTTAAATAATGAAGAAAAACAGTGTGGAAACCAATGAATGTCATAAAAGGGAATGTTATCTTCATTAGAAAATGTGGAAGTCTGTCTTGTGGGTCAGGACATTGGTATTATTTCTGATATAACACCAAAACAAATGTAGCTGCAGCCCATTATGTTCTGCTAAGATACTGGCCTATCTCCTTAACTGCTTAACATTCAAAATGGTGAGGATTCCTATTGCCATTTCATAATGAACAGGAAATATCATGACCTAAACACTGGCAGGGTTAAGTGTAGTGACAACAGAGAAACCTACAGGATGAATAATGGGCCAAACTGCTCAGCAATCTGATTTCAATCTCCTTAACATTTACAAACCATCCTTTTCCGCTCTCCCCCCACTCCTTTCCCCTTCTCTGTCTTTCAACCTCTCTCTCCTCTTCTCTCTCTCTCTCCCCTTCTCTCCCTTTCCCTTCCCCTTTTTCTGTGCTCTCCCTCTTTTTCTGTCTTTCTTCCTCCTCTACCTTTCCCTTTCCCTCTTCCTCCCTCTCTACTTCTTTTTCTTTTCCTCCCTTGCTCACTCTTTCTGTCTGTCTCCTTTTTTCTCTACCTCTCTCTCTTCTATCTGCCTCACACCTCCTTATGTATTAGCATGTATATAAAAAGTGAATTCATTCACTCAACAATACACCTGAAAACTATACTGGATGCAACTGAATGTTGTCTAAAGACATCCTGGAGGTAATTTATATTTTTGTTTTTAATATTCTAAGTAGACTCTTCTTTAGGTGCCAACAACCATCTTAGCTCCAGCTGGAACTGCTGGAAATTTGGTGAGCTTCCTTAGAAACTTGAAGGTCAGACCTGGTTCACAGCATATTTCATGGAGGTTTGCAATCCTTTCAGTAAGGCTCAGATGGATTTCAGTTGAATTGCATGCAAGCTTGGGCCAAGTTTCAAGTGAGCCTGGGGTAGCTTTTTCAGGTAGGAGTCAGGTGAAACTTGACGGGTCCAGCTCAGTTTTGCTTTGAGTTTCTTTTGGGTTTGCTTTGAACCTGACACTCAAAGTGAAACTCAGGAGATCTGAACCAGTTGCAAACTCAGACCCCAAAAGTAGGCTTTTGGAGGCAACCCTTGCAAATTGGAAATGCTGAGTATACAACTCTGATGGGCTGCTTTGGCTTGTTTATCCCTCTGGAAAAAGGATTTAAAAAAAAAAAGCACTTAATCTGTGAATTTAATCAATGAATATAAGGTATCATAAGACTGGGTGTTCACTGACCCAATTAAGGCCACCTCTGCCAAGCAAGATAGGCAAATTATCATGGTGACAGATCACTAAGCAGAGATCCAGGAGTGGCAGGGTTAATGTCTATTTGCTTTATGGTATGGTCCAACTCTATTCAGGACACGTTTAAAGTCAGAATTAAGGCTCTCTCAAAAACCAGAATAATTGTTGATGTAGAGAATTACTAGTGTCTACCCAACTTGTTTCCTCCAAATTATGTTGTCTTTAGTACCATAAATTGAGGCCCAGAGAAGTTAAGTGACTTGTCTGTGGTCACACAAGGAGTACTTGATGAAGAAAGGATTTGTACCCAGGCTCTTCTACTCCAGAACCAGTGCACTTTCCACTGTTCTGCAGTTTCTTACTTTGTATAGCTTTTAAGTCTGCTTGCAAGTATACATTCTTTTTCACCTAATGCAATATAAACTACCTGAGAGCAGGGACCGTTTTGTTTTTCTCCTTGTATTTCTAATGTCCAAAAATACCTGGTATATTAATAAGTGCTTGTTGGCCATTGATTAACTAATTGAGTTATAAGAGAAAAATTTCTCATTTTTGAATAAAAGAGAAAAAACAACTAATTCTATCTAACCATACACATGGAAAGGAAAAGGAAAAAAAGACTGAAGGAGACAAAATTCTTTTAAAGAGAAGGGATACTATGCATAAAGATGAGCTAATTGTCAGGGTAATTTACAAAATAAGATTTTGACTTCAATGGGGGTCGATGCTAGTATAGATGAGTTTAATTCACTCTTGGCAAACAGGACCGAATACTTAAACTCAAAAATGAGGTTTTTTGTTTTTTTTTTGAGAAGGGAAACAGAGCTGACAGAATTTTGGCATATCAACAAAAGGAATAAGCACAAAGAAAAAAAGCATTAGTCAAAATAAAGATCAAGAGAAGCTCAAAAATAAATTGGCTTAGATCCAGGAAACATTTGCTACATTTTCCAAAGGGCTCTGTTCTTCTTGAGTAGATAGGACAGAAAGAACCGACTGATCTTTACCTAAAGGACAGTCACCATACTGCATGTGAATGATTAGATCCCCTTAGAGCTGTTGAGGAAGTGGTGAATACACTCAATATGTGTATAGTCATTGAGGAAAAATTGTTTTAACGCACCCACAATGACTTAACCTAAACCTGAAGCCGATTGGGGAATTCTCTAAAGATGGTCAAAGAGAACCGATGTTACCAAGTATTTTTTACTGAAAAATTCTTTAAAATGCTATTTTTAATACAGAAAACAGCCAGATTCTCCTTTGGCATTCTGGAAGGGACATTAACCTTTTCAGTCTCTAAGGTACCTAATGATTGCCTTTGCTCTAGTCACTTAATCTGTGTTTAGGCTTAAGAAGTCAATCAAGAACGCCGGTAGAATTAGGATGCCCAGGCTCTCATCTCAAAGAACAAAAAAAAAAACAATTATGAATCTCCTACAATGTACCAGGCACTCTGCAAGGCACTGGCAATTTGTCCTAAATGTGCATGATAAATGCTTTGCTAAGAATTTTTGTGATTTTTGTTCGGTTTTTCTTGTCATGTCTAACTCTTCATGACCATTTGGCATTTTCTTGGTAAGATAATGGAGTGGTTTGCCATTTCCTTATCTAGCTCATTTTACAGATAAGGAAACTGAGGCATACAGAGTTAAATGACTTGCTCAGGATCACACAGAGAGTAAGTATCTGAGGTCAGATTTGAACTCAGAAAAATGTCTTCCTGATTCCAGGCCTGGGATTCTATCCACTGTGCCACCTAACTGCCCCAGCTAAAATAATTACTTATATTTTTAAAGATGCCTTCTTGCCTTATCCTCCCCCCAGAACCAAGTGTCCATGTAATTTCTCAGCTATTTCTAAACAATACCACCTAAACAATTCTCATCCTCCTCACTCTTCAGTGGTCCGCAGTCTTTGCCCAGCACATAGTATATGCCAAGTGTTGCTGCCTTCTGGTCTCATGCAGTTGCTTCTCTGCTCTCATGATTATCGCTAGTGGCTCAAGGCATGGCTCCATTGGATAAGTGGTCATGGAGTCCCTCTTGATTTCTAACTCATCTGGAGTCCTTAACTGAAGTGTTCGTCATAGGAGGCATAAACCCTTGAAGAATTCTTTTAGCTTAAAACCCCAGAACTTTCCCTGCCACAGCTCTTTTGGAAAGCAGAAGCTCTAACACACTCACTCATAAGGAATCTATCTGTCAGTCTGTTGTTTTCTTTCCTTGGAAAGCCTTGGCTAGAATGAGTTTTTCTTTCCAAAAAGGGTTTCTTTGCTCCAGACCATACTCTTTGGAACAATGCCAGATTCTTTTTCCAGCCAGTTAGTGTCCTCAAGGTTAATTCTATTTGTAAATACCCTATTTCCAGGTCACTGAAACCTATGCTTCTCTGTTAGCAACTACTCTTGTTTAGGACTAGAACAATCTATATAGTTTGCTGCTTAATTTTTGCAAGCAAAACTGCTCAATTAACTTTTTCTGTTATCCTCCCATTAACTGCCAAGGACCCTCAGGGTCTGCAGTCCCCAGTTCCTTGATTCCATATCTTGTGCTCTGCTATCCAGCTATACAGGGAGAGGGAAAGAAGCACCTGAACAAAATTAAAGCCAAGGACAATGTCATGATCTCCCTCTTGCCTAAAGACATTCCTGGCCTTTTTATGGGGGCCAATGATAACCTTCTTTATTTTTCTTTTACCATCTTCTGGATTACCTATAATCCAAAATGATACATTTTGTAAATAGAGCATTTGGCAAGGGAATCAGATCAACAATGTTACTCTATCCATTAAATTTCTTCTACAGGTTACAGATGACAATCCAGAACATTCAGTCACTCATGTATAATTGGATGGAAGTGGTGAAATAATGTGTCTCTTTTTACTATTAGGCCAGTTTTTATAAGTTCTTATTTTCCTTAGTGTTTTTGTGCCTCTTTGAATCAAGGTATTAACTCTCTTTTCGAAGCTTTCTTGAGTCACTTTCACTTCTTTTTCCATTTTTTCCTCTACCACTCAGCACTTTCTTCAGCTCTTCTAGGAATTCTTGTTGGGCTTGTGTCCAATTAGGATTTTTTCTTTGTGGTTTTGCTTCCTACTTACAAGCCAGTTTCTGGGGGGACTGAGGGACAGAGATCCCCAAGTAAGAATGGTAATACTGAAGGACCTCAATTTACCCCTTTCAGATATAACTATATCTAACTAAAAAAATAAACAAAAAAAGGAAATGAAGGACCTCAATAAATTTTTAGAAATTTAAATACATGAAGGAATATACTTATTCTTAGCTATATATGAAAACTTCACTAAAATTAGACAGATATTAGGGTATAAATGAAGAAAAGCAGAAATATTAAATGCATCTTTTGCTGATGACAATGTGACAATGAAATAAAAATAATATTCAATAAAAGGTCTTTGAAGTAAAAGTTAAAAGTTAATTGGAAACTAAATAACTTAATCTTCAGGGGAGCAGAACCCAACTTTAATATAAAGTTCAGAGACAAGAAGTAGACTGGAAAAATGAGTGAAACAATGACCAAAAAAAATCTTGAGCATAAAAAACTACTATGGTGGCAAGGGGTAGCTCATGATGAAAAATATTAACTACCTCCAGAGAAAGAACTGATGAACTCTGAGTGTAAATTGAAGTGTAGTTTCTCCTGCTTCCCCCCATACAACTAATATGAAAATATATTTTTCATGATTTCACATGTGTAGTTGATACCCTATTTCTTACTTTCTCAGTGGATAGGGGAGGGACCACAGCGAAAAAGAAAATTTAGAACTCAATTTTTTAAAAAGAATCTTAAAAAAATAAATATTAAATATTTTTTAAAACTACTAGAAGGCATAGGAATAAACTGAGCTTTACTACTAAAATGATAAGTAGTATCCAAACCAAGAACTGGCCTAATCTCTAACGTGGTTACAAGCTAGAAGTCTCTCCAGTAATATCAGGGGAAAAACAAGGATGTTCATTATCTCTGTTGTTATTCACCTTATGCTAGAAGTGCTAGCTATAGCAGTAAGACAATAAAAAGAAATTTAAGAAATAAACCATAAAGAGGAAACAAAATTATTACTTTTGCACATAATATAATGATTTACTTAGAGAATAGTAGAGAATACACTAAAATACTAATTAAAATAATTAACAACCTCAGCAAAGTTGCAGAATGCTAAACCACCAACATTTCTTCATATTATCAGAATAATACAATAGAAATCAATATTTTAAAATAACCAGAGAGAGCAAAAAAAAAAAAGTGAGAATCTATCTGCCAAGATACACACAGGAATTATTTCAACAAAAATGAAGATAGATTTAAATAAATGGAGAAATATTAATTGTTCATGAGTAGGCCAAACCAGTATCATAGAAAAAAGGATAATACTATTTAAATTAGTTAATTATTCAGTTTCTTATCAAACTACCAAAGAAATACTTTATAGAGCAAGAAAAATAACAAAATTCATTTGGAGAAATAAAATATTAAGACTACCAAGCAAATTAATGAAAAAAGTGGAAAAGAAGGAAATCTAGTAGTACCAGATCTCAAATTGTACTACAAAGCACTTACCATGTAAACAGTTGGTCTTGACTGGGAAACAGAGAGACTGATCATTGGAATAGAATCAGTGCACAATATATAGAAGCAAATGAACACACTAGCTTAGTGTCTGATAAATCCAAAGACCCCTGTCAATGGGGCAAGAAATCAGTATTTGACAAAAACTATAGGAAAAATTGAAAAGTAATCTGGCTGAAACTAGAAGCAGACTAACATCTTGTAACATATTACCAAGTCAAGCTCTACATGGGTACAGGGTAGAAATAAAGATTAATATCATAAATCACAGGAGCCTTCCCTTAACTTTCCTTCCTTTCCTTTTCCTTTCCTTCCTTCCTTTCTTTTTTCTTTCTTTCCTTTTTTTTTTAACATGGTAAATGTTGTCATTTGTTTTCCTTGATTGCATATATTTGCAATGGGTTTTATTTTTCTTGCCTTCTCAATGACTGGGGGTAGGAGATGGAAGAGAGAGAATTGAAAACTGAAAACAAAATAAAAAATTGAATTCAGAAAGAGTGGAGAAAAAAGAACTCAATAGCTCTCTGAGGAAATAATTTTAAAAGGTTAAAGATCAGGGGAAAATAAGAAATAGTTAAGGTACCTACTAACAAAAAAAAAAAATACTGGCCTGAAAAAGAAGTTGAGTAGGGATAATTTAAGAATTGTTCAGACATTTCAGTTGTGTCTGACTCTTCAGAACTCCATGGACCTCTGTTCATTAGGGTTTTCTTCACAAAGATACTGGAGTGGTTTGCCATTTCCTCCTCCAGTGGCAAATAGAAGTTGAGTGACTTGTCCAAGGTCAAATAACTAGAAAGTTTCTGTGACTGACTTTGAACCAGGATCTCCTTGACTCCAAACCCAGAGTTCTATCTACTGATTCATAGTTTAAGAATTAGACATCCTAAATTAATATCATCTCCAAACAAAAACCCTGGATATTATTTCAAGAAATCATGAAGGAGGAGGGAAGAAAACTCAACTCTGTGTGGATGTACTGGAACCAGACACCAAAGTGGAAATAAAAAAACATTTATTGATCACTTTCAGAAAGAAACCCCAATACCTAGGAATTTCATACCTAAACTTTGAGCTCCCAAATAAAAAAAAAATGATATTACAAGCAGTTAGAAAAAAAGAGTTCAGATAACAAGGAACCAGTCAAGGGTACACAAGACTTAACATCAGCTATTATAAAGCACAGAAAATCTTTAAGTACATAATAAGATGGAAGGAGAGGAAAAGAAAGAGGCTTAAGATTAGAGAACACTTGTTAACTGCAATTAAATAGACATTCTATAGAGCAAATTAGAAAGGATAGGCAGATATGAAATGGGTTATTAGGAAGGATGGTAGGATTGAAGTAAATGAAAATATAGCAATTTTTTGGGTTAGGGGTTACTATTACTAGAAAAGAAGGAATATTAGTTTAGACAGAGTATCTATCATTGGATGGGTAGCAGCCTACTAAGGAAGGAAGATTAGAAGGTTTGTCATCATCTCATGAAATCTTGAGATGGATGGTGTTGCTATGTTTTATGAGAACTCGTGAAGCCTGCATGAGCAGGAGAAATATATCTTTGGAGGCCTGAGAGCCCAGCCATGAGCCAAGGGTTTTATTCCAGGCCAGCTTCCTGGCAGGTACCAACAAGCTTCATATAGGCTTAAGTCTTTAAGTAAAGGTGAGACTTAGGAAAATTGACTTAGAAAAGTAGAGATGGGAAGGTATTCTCAGCGGTGGAACCTACATGGAGATCTCTGCCCTCCCCATCTCTCTTCAAAAATGAATGAAGAATGTTCAGGGAAACTTGATCACTTTGATTGGAGTAAAGAGTTATTTCTCTTCTTTTATCTGCTGGCTTCAAATAGCTTCAGTATGGGAAAGAGACTAGTGTGGTCTGCAGAACTTGCTGCCTTCACAATGTAGTTTCCATGCATTCCTTATTCTGGAAAAGGATTTAAGATTCAGAATTGAAAAGGAATTTAGAAATCACCAAAATCAGATCTTTATACAGATAAGGAAAGTGTGTGTGTGTGTGTTTTCTAGAACTGGAAATCTATATTATGGCTCATGGGCTTACTACAGGATCAAAAGGGCAAAAGGAATTCACAGATACTTGGGGGGAAATGGGGAGGGTTTTGCCTACCTGAGCTGAAAGAACAGACAGTCTGAAGAAACTGAAGCAAAGAAAGCACATGCAGTTAGTCTGCAGAAAAACCTCTGCATTGCTACCAATGAGACATGGCCTCCCCAGGTGATGTTTCATGCCTTTGTAGACATTTAGTTCTGACTATAAATATCTATAACTTTAGTTTTAAAATGTCTTCATTGTACCAAAACAACAGGTCTGGATCAAAACATAAGATAACATAAATATCAATTGCACTGACATTTTAGATTGGGACCTCATGATAAGCTCTTTTCTGCACATCATTACTAGATCTATCAAGACATCTACCACCCTAAACTTCCATTGCTGCTATGAAGACAGTAGGTGGGGGGTGGGGAGGGAAGGGAGGATGGCATTCTCCAGCTAAAAATGGTTGTTTACTTCTTTTTATGATTCTGGAGGGTGGATTCTACGGCATTGGTCTTATGGGTGCCTTTGACATTGGCAGGTATGACAAATAATTGAGATCATTATTTTCCTAACTTGAAATCAAAATCTTTAGACTCAAGCATGAACCTTGCTACTTGCTGTAATGGCAAGTAAAATAGGATCTTTGGCTGTCTTTGCTTTAGTATAATCAAGAACTATAATGCCTCTATTTGAATATGATTGGGGAGGATCTTTTCTACTTGTTGATGGACCTGCCTATTGTGGGAAGTTTGATTAGAGGAGTTGTTTTTTAGAAGGGTCTCAAGTGCCTTTTGTTTTTTCTATTGAGGCATTTGGTGAGAAAGTTATGCCCCCGGCTCTGAAAAGTGGATAAATACTCTGAGGGTGAGGTTTTACTTTGGGGCTCAGTTTCTGTAAGAAGGTTTGGGTGCTAGATGAGGACTCTGGGAAGTCGTTTTAAGGAGCCTCCCAGCTGTGAGAACCCTGATGTCGTGCTTCCCTCTCTGGTAACTATGGTCAGATAGTTGGGGTCCACTTGCCTGTTGAATTCAGGCAGAGGAAGCCATGTCTGTTGATCTTTTGATTTCTCTGTATTTTCTTTGAAATTCATGGTGCTGACTCCCTGAATGATATATGTACTTGGTTGTTAACCCCTTGAAAGTTGCTCTCCTTTTATGAATGCAGATCTAAGAACCTGTGATAGCAGCCTCCCCCCAACACGTGTATGTTGGGGTGTTTACTTGCTAAGCTTTTCTTGGATTTTTTTTTGGAGGACACATGATTTTGACTCTGCTTCTATCTAGTTTGTTTTCCCTCACTTCTGTTCCAGCTCAACCATTTTCTTCCCTATTTTGATCTTTAAGTAGGATACTACCCTTTCATATGTGAACAGTTTTGTTGTGTAGGAGAAAAGAGAAAAGAACATCTACATGAGAAAAATAATAAAATCTACTTGTGAAGGAAGTTTCTCAGATAAAATATTGAGTATAAATACAGATTGTTCTGAGGACCAGAGAATTGCTCCTGAGACAAATATATTGAGAGGATCTATTTGAAGGCATAGCAATGACTGAGGTAATGATGGCAGGAGAGTGTTGCTTGGTATTACATGCATAGCATGGATTCATTTGTATGTTAACATTTTTAGAGTTTTCAAGTTCATCACAAACACAATTATAAATCAAATAACTATTGAGGGTCTACAAAAAGATTATTCCTTGAGTTTTACTCATAAGGTAAAGCTGAGGGCAGCAAGGTGGCACAGTGCCAGGCCTCAAGTCAGGAGTTCCAGAGTTCAAATCTAGCCTCAGACATTCATTAGCTATGTGATCCTGGGCAAGTCACGTAACACTGCTTGCTTTAGTTTTTTCTTCTGTAAAGTGAGCTTGAGAAGGAAATGGCAAACTATTGCAGTATCTTTGCCAAGATAGCCCCAAATGGGTCATGGAATGTTGGACATAACTGAAAACAACTCCACAATAACACTAACAACAAAGATGAGTTACACTGATCAAACAAGAGAGTTTGATTTGAAAAGCATTAGAGGAAGTTAAGCCAGCAGGAGCTGGTTAAAAACCAACAAGGGGTTGGTTAGGAAGCCAGCAGGAAGAGAAACTTTGAGAAGAAGATATAGGACAAGAGACTCAGAGAAATGAGCCAGAGTGATCTAAGGATAGGAGGAGTCACAAAAATTTGGGTAGAGAAATAGTAGAAAGTTTCCAGCTGAGATAGCTGAGTTTTCAGCTGCCTTACTAGGCACTTAATAATTAGAGGAGAGGTGTTGCTCTTCTAATTTGCTAGAGAATGACTGGAAGAGCTAGTGGAAACTCATTGACTGAAAGTTTAATTCTGCCATTTTCTCAAAGGCTATCTCTGGTGCCCTCCAAAATCTGAGAAAGGGGAAACCTTTCAGTGCGTTGAGCTCTACTCCCCTCTCTAGTTTGAAATGGAGAAGCAGAAGAGAAAAAAACAGGCATCACGTGTAGCTTGCTGTGAGCTCTGCTTTTAGGACAGAAGAGGCTTGGTGCTAATTGGACAAAGCAGAGTCTTCTGCTATTTGCAAATCTGGAGGAGCTTGGAGTTGTTGATGCTTAAGGGGACAGTTGCTGATGCTTAAGGGGACAACTTGTCAGTGAAATAGACTGACATTTTCCCCCTCATTGTTCTTTTCAGCATAACTGGAAATTTGTCACTTTCTCACTGACTTCAGGGCAATAGAGGCATGGGCTTTGCCTAGCAGTAGAGTGGTGAGGACTGAATAGAGAACAGCTACCACAGAAGTGGCTTCATATTATGCAAATTTTTCCTGAAGGAACCAAGGACATCAGGTCTTGAAGACAAGAATAGTGAGTTGCTCAGAAAACTAAGTTTCCCTATGAAATGCAAGGAGGAAATTTCCTATAGTTTCAAAAGAATCTCCTCTGTTTGAGGTCTGAGATTTGGGGATGTAAGAAGGATGAGTCTAATGCCAGCACTCTCTTAGTTAAGGTATGTACAAAATGAGGTATAGAAAAGTCACTGAGTATTTCACACCAAGAGGTTTACTTTGCCCTAACATAGCAGGACTATTCAGCAAGGATACAGTGGCACATAGCTTCTCTAGATACAGTATCTTTCATCTCCATATGAAAACAATCCTGATCAGACAGTACACAAGATTATTTTCATGTGATTTAGAAATCCACCAGCTCCAAGGGACCTAGATTCCATGTGTCAAGGACTTTCTATGCCCTTAGAGCAGTGCAGAAAGCAGGATCCAATCACATTGAGTTAATCAGATCATAGAGGGAGCTTTGATTTGTTTTAGGTAGTTTCACCATGGGGTGGGTGGGAAGAAAGGAGTTGTCATCAGGGAAAGCTAGTATGTATGAAATACATCCCTTCTACATCGCATGGGTTAGGGTTGCTGCACCCCAGTGATCTAGAAAATCCCTGAAAAAATTTTGGCCCTCCCTTAGTACCAGAGAAATTTGAATGTTTTCTTTTTATTTTATCGGGTGTTGATAATGCTTATTGTAAAATTTGGGTTAAGTATTTGGTCATATGCTCTGTGTAGTCTATTGGCCTTCATGCGTTGTCTGCAACTTCTGCAAAACTCCCCCAAAATTCCCATTTAGTTTCTTATGCCAACCCAAGATATATCAAAACTGCAATGGGGAAAGTCACAATGTGGAAGGGATAATTGTTTAAGGATAACAGGTTAGTTGTTAAGGAGGTTTTCTCCTGGAAATATAACAAAAATCATCTTCTGAAAACTGAGAACAGCAGAGCTATAGAGGATAGCGATTGGACTGGTAACAAAATGACCACTGCTAGGACGAAACAGTGATGGGAAAACTTGGTGATACCTGCTGAAAGAAACAGAGGCAGGAGTTACAAATAAGAAGCAATGCTGCCTAGACAGAACCTCAGCAGAACTACCTTGTAGTGTTGCAAAATCTATAGTGTTACAAGTTACTAAGACTGTACAAGTCTTTGAGGTTGCTTCCTGATGAGTACACCTATTTTTTATGGGCTTAGTTCCCAAGATCTGTTTTCAATATCTTGTAAAGAAAACTTGGCAACTAGGTGGCATAGCAAATAGAGTGGATAGCATGCTAGGCCTGGAATCAAGAAGACCCATCTTCCTGAGTTCAAATCTATCCTCAGACACTTACTAGCTGGGTGAACTGGTCAGTCACTTAATCCTGTTTGCCTCCATTTATTTATTTATTTTTAGCTTTCAACATCCATTTCCACAAGATTTTGAGTTCCAGATTTTCTCTCCATCTCTCCCATCCCCCTACCCCAAGACACCGTACATTCTGATTACCCCTTCCCCCATTCTGCCCTCCCTTCTATCTCACCCCTCCCTTCCCTTATCTCCATCTCCTCTGTTTTCTTGTAGGGCAAGATAGGTTTTTATACCCCATTACCTGTATTTCTTATTTCGCAATTGCAAGTAAAAACAATTTTTAATGTTTGTTTTTAAAATTTTGAGTTCCAACTTCTCTCTCTTCCTCCCTCCCCACACATTCCCACTGAGAAGACAAGCAATTCAATACAGGTTATACATGTATAGTTATGCAAAAGAGTTCCATAAAAGTCATGTTGTGAAAGATTAACTATACTTCCCTCCATCCTACCCTGCCCTCCATTTATTCTATTCTCTCTTTTGACTTTGTCCCTCCCCAAAAGTATTTACTTCTAATTATCCTCTCATCCTATTTGCAAATATTATCTTTCCATGTAGAAATGTAAACAGTTCAACTTTAATAAGTCCCTTATGATTTCTCTTTCCTGTTTACCTTTTCATGTTTCTCTTGATTCTTGTGTTTGAAAGTCAAATTTTTTTATTCCTCTCTGGTCTTTTCATCAAGAATGCTTGAAAGTCCTCTAATGACCCTTTCTTCCCCTGAAGTATTATACTCAGTTTTGCTGGGTAGGTGATTCTTGGTTGTAATCCTAGTTCCTTTGACTTTTGGAATGTCATATTCCAAGCCCTTCGATCCCTTAATGTAGAAGCGGCTAGATCTTGTGTTATCCTGATTGTATTTCCACAATACTCGAATTGTTTCTTTCTGGCTGCTTGTAATATTTCCTCCTTGACCTAAAAACTCTGGAATTTGGCTACAACATTCCTAGGAGTTTTTCTTTTCAGATTTCTTTCAGGAGGTGATCTGTGGATTATTTCAAATTTTATTTTACCCTCTGGTTCTAGACTATCTAGAATTGATAATTGATAATTTCATGAAAGATGCCATCTAGGTTCTTTTTTTGATCATGGCTTTCAGGTAGTCCCATAATTTTAAAATTGTTTCTCCTGGATCTATTTTGCAGGTCAGTTGTTTTTCCAATGAGATATTTCACATTGTCTACTATTTTTTCATTCCTTTGTTTCTCTTTTATAATTTCTTGATTTTTTTCATAAAGTCATTAGCTACCCTCTGCTCCATTCTAACCTTTAAGGAATTATTTCTAAGCTTTTGGATTTCCTTTTCCATCTGGCCAATTCTGCTTTTTAGGGCATTCTTCTCCTCACTGGCTTTTTGGATTTCTTTTGCCATTTGGGTTAGTCTTTTTTAAAGCATTATTTTCTTCAGCATTTTGGGATCTCCTTTAGCAAGTAATTGACCCCTTTTTCATCATTTTCTTATATCACCCTCATTTCTCTTCCCAGTTTTTGCTCTACTTCTCTTACTTGGTTGTCAAAATCCTTTTTGAGCTCTTCCATTGCCTAAGACCAGTTTATATTTTTCTTGGAGATTTTGGATGGAAGAACTTTGATTTTATTTTCTTCTGTTTGCATATTTTGGTCTTCCTTGTCACCAAAGTAAGGTACTATTGTCTGGTTTTTTTTTCTGGTTTTTGCTCATTTCCCCAGCCACTTACTTGATTTTTGAGCTCTTTGTTAAGGTAGATCTCTGCTTCCAGTGGGAATGGGAGATGTACTGTTAGCCACATGATTCCCCCACAATTTGTGGGCCTAGAATTCCAGAAACAGTCACTGTCTCTGCCCCTGCTGTTGCTGTTGCTGGGAGTTCCTCTGGTCCCTCCCCACTCTGCCACCCTGGGGCTGGGGCAGGACCACTCCAGTCTCCCACACTGGTCCCACAGACTTTTTCCTCTGACTTTTTAATTTGTCCTTGGCATTTTGGGGTCCTGAAGTCTGGAAACCACCACAGGTGTGAGATATTCAGTCTCCCCAAGGCCTGCTCAAGTCTTGTCTGTGCCAGCATTGCCTTGCTGGACTGTGCTCTGCTCCCATTGTGCTGTGATAGACACTTCCCATTGACCTTCCAGGCTTTCTTGGACTGGAGATTTGCTTCACTCCGTCATTCTGTGGGTTCTGCAGCTCCAGAATTTGTTTAGAGCCATTTCTTATGGGTATTTGGCTGGGTTTGGTGGAGCACTCTAGAAAGTCCTTGCTGCTACTCTGCCATCTTGGCTCCACCTTGCCTCAGTTTTTTCTTCTGTAAAAGGAGCTGGAGGAGGAAATTGTAATCCACCCCAAAGGTGGTCCTGAAGAATTGGACATGACTGAAAAACCAAACCATAAAGAAAACTTTTCTGTTTTTGATCCTTGTGAGTCTATACACTTAGAAAGGGAGCTGAAGGACTCCCCTGGGATAGAGGATCATCTATAGATAGATCATCTTTGGGGGAGGTTAAAGAGCCTTAGAGCAAAGGGAGAGTTCCTCAAAGTGGACCTGGGTCTTCCATATTTGGAAGGAGTCCCTGACAAAAATTCATGTTCCTCCTAGACTGATGTGTAAATTTTCATCCCTTTCCAGGACTCTAATGTGATGGACTTTATTTCAAGATGGGGTATCCTGCTCACTCTCTCTCTCAGGGAATGAAGAACTCTAGGCATTCTTTATTAGCCTATATTTTGCTGTGAGCAGTGAGTCAAAGTTAGAAATGTAGCCAAAGTTCATCAGAAGGAGGGTGAGGGGAGCTAAGAGTGATCTATGGTACCAGATTAGGCTAATCTCATTTGTATCTGAGAGTGACCCTTGAGATTTCTCCCTTTTCATCTTCTCTGAAATGATACCCCAGGAGCACTATTAGCAATGTTTTTAAAGGCATATATGCAACAATCATCCTAATTTATATAGCGTGAATCTGCAAGAGAGGCTTAATATTTAGTCAATAAAATTGAAATTCGAAAAGGATTTCTCTTAGAAAGATTGTAACAAAACAAAAGAACCCTAATTGGGGATAGGGAAGTGAGATTTGAGGTTTGCTCCAACAGAAATTTAAGACACCCTCCATTACTTACATTCCTCCAAGGAGAAAGGTGGAGAAGAAAGTAGGCAAAGTAGGAGCTGTGATAGGGCAAGAGGGGAACAGACAGATGAGAATTGGGATTTGGAGCAATTTTCATTAGAGGTAGCAATGGGAATGGTTTTTTCTTCTTTCTCTGGCTGGTTGGTGAGTGAGAGAAGAGAGGAATGGGGCAGAGGCCAAAGGTTATGCTACTTATGCTTTACCTTTGTCTGGGTTTGGAGAAGAAGGTTCTGCTCTGACCCTGACCCCTTGCCCTTGCCCAGAAAGCTAGTCTCTTTGGTGCCAAAATAAGTGAGTCAATGGACCCATACTGAAGCCTGAGGCATTCAGAGAATGGAAGTAGATATCCAGTATTGACATTGGGGACAGTGGAAGGTGACAGGAAGGCCCCCACTCTCCAGTCCCCAATCATTCCCCAGAGGCAAAGAAACTTAACAACCAAACCAGGCTGGAAGAGAAGGTTGAGAAATTATGAGATGAGATGTCTCCTTTAGAGTTCCTGGGACCTTTAGAAAATATGGGCCCTGATTCCCCAGCTAATTAGTAATACTCCTCTTGACCTAGGAGGTGTCAATCACCTCTCAACATAGGGAGAGATAGTGAAGAGTATTATAGGTGGGGCAAAACAGGGATGGGGAAAATAGCCCCCCTTTGCTTCTCTAAAGGAAGAGGGGGAGCAGGACATTCCTGGATCAAGTTAGGGTAGCTTTTTTGTTTTGTGGTTGGCAAATATATTGGTGAAAAAGTGTAAGGAATTTCCTAAATAACATGATAATACTATCAACCTTCACTATTAGAGGAAGGCAATAAATGAGACCCAGGGAACTTCTTGTGATCGAATAGTTGGGGATCAACTTTGTTCCCCTGTCTTTTAAACAGCAAGCTACTCCTACTCTGAGTCACTTAGCTTGAGGAGTCAGTTCTAGAGAAAGGGGTGAGATTTTAAAAAAACTTGAAATTTTGGTTTCATATTTAATATCTTTTAACACGCAAAACATGTTTTGGGGAAGATTTGTAAAGGGTACGTCTTTGCTTTCCAACAGTTAAAAAAGTAATCATCCATAAAATGGAAATAATAAATATAAAACTCTAGAAAATATCAGTTTCTATTCAAGATTCCTCACTGAAGGAATACTCAAATTAAAGGGTGTGCATGATTCAAAGTGGTAGTGGCACATTTTCACAGGCAGTTACTTATAGTCATATATATGAGGTTATGTGAAAGGTAGCCTATTAGTATTTTTTAAACACGAACTATTGGATGGCATACTAAATAAAGAAATAACAAAGATTAAAAGGTGTTCAGTTTATGAATTATTTGAATATATGTGCATATGTGTTGTATACATATGTGCATGTGTGTTGTATACATATGTGCATATGTGTGCGGATATGACTGAGAAATGACTGAACAATGTTAGTTTCCTGTAAGATACTTCTTCTTGCACATTCTTTAATCATGCACATTCCCCATGTTTATGCTTTTCTACTTGTTACCTCTATGTGTCCACTCTTCTTCCTGATGCTGTATTTGTAAGGCAATGTCACTTCACAGTCATCAGTCTTCTTAGATACCGACCATGATGAAACAATTTTCCTTAGCCCCTAGGCAGCTAGGTGACTACATGGAGCACAGGACTTGGAATCAGGAAGACCTTAGTTCAAATCCTGCCTCTAAAACTTACTAACCATCTGACCACGGACCAATTAATTTGTCTGCCTCAGGTTATCTTCCTCATCTACGAAATGGGGATCGTAATAGCACTCACTTGTCAAGGTTGTTGTAAGGATCAAATAAGGTAATATTTGCAAAGCAAATCACACATCACACATCAAAATGTTACAGGAATGCTAGCTATCATCATCATCATCATTATTATTAGTTATCAGGAGAAATTAGTTCAAATAGGTCACCCCTTTTAAGGAATATGGGGTGGGTAATGGACAGCTCCTGCTTCTCAGCGGCAGCTTTACGGTGATCCCTGAGGTCCCAAAGGGTGCCTGCCTCCTTCTCCACCCGTGTAAACATCCTCTCTATCCCCTGTTGGTCAGATGTGGTACTTGTCCCAAGTGAAAAAACTTACTCATTTACAACTCTGATTTGGAATTATCAGCTGAATCTAATAAGAAATAAATGTAAAGTCCCACTTTGGAGGTTCAAAAAGTGAACAGCACAAGTGGTAGATAGGGAGATTATCTGGGCAAAAGTTCACATAAGAAATGCCTAAGGATTTTTAATAGTCTATAAATTTAATACTCATCAGCTGTGTAATACAGCTGTCAAAAAAGCTTCTTCAATCTGAGGCTGGTTCCAGAGGGACGTGATAGCCTTATTTACTCCACTCTGCTCAAACCATATCTGGGGTATTTTGTCCAATTTTCAGTGTCACATCCTAGGAAAGATATTGTCCACCTTGAATGTGTCCAAAGAAGAGTGACGAAATTCAAACCATGTCACATAAGTATCAATTGAAGGAACTGACAACGTTTAGCCTAAGAAAGAGGAAACATAGGGAAGAAATGGTTAACATTTTCAAACAATTTGAGGGTTGCTATCTGGAAAAAGGATTAGACTTCCTTGTTGGGAATGGAAGCTCATTTTTTGAGTATGGCTTTCTAGGAAAAGGGACTTCCAAATAGCTATGATTAATAAGTATTTCTTTGGACTGCAATTCTAACCTTTCACCAGTAGCTAAGGGATATAACTGATAAGAGTGCTGGCTCTGTGGTCAAAAAGCCTGAGATGACCTCAGACACTTTTTAACTTAGGCAAGTCACTCCACCCCTGCCTCAGTTTTTTTTATCAGTAAAATGGGGATAATAATAGCACCTACCTCCCAGGATTATTGTGAAGACCAAATGAGATAGTATGTGTAAAGCATTTTGTAAACCTTAAAGCACTATTAAAAACTATCCCTTATTATTTCACATCAAATCAACATATAGACAATTTATGCCAGTGTCTACACTCTAAGTTGAACATACAATCAATAGCAAAAACATGGTCTCTTTTTTGACAACCTTTATATCCTTCTTATGAATTGGTTCCTCAGAAGAAATTCTATGAGTGAAAATGATGGTGGATGCACTGCTATTTGTGCATTGCTGTGCCACTCACTTGGCAGCTTCCTAGAGCTCTCTGCCTGTTGACTGTATATGGGTAGTTGAAATATCCCATTTGTAGCTTTGATTCTACTTCTGCTACTTCCTGTGCACTGACTTTGGGCAATGTCACCTATGACCTTTATTTTGCTTTGTCCCAGAGAGTAGAATCAAAATGAAATCTACATATACATATTATATGTATATGTATATACATACACACATATATCTGTATATATGTGTATGGGTATATATGTGTATGTACGTATATACACTTACGTACATATGAAAATAGCAAGTCATAGCTGTGGAGGTCATGGAGCTATTAAAGTATCTACTTTGGAAGAGTTTAACAATATATGCCTAGTGAAAAAATCTTTGATCAAACTCAGTCATTTTACACACTGCATCAACTGATTTTATAAGTAAAATAAGTTCAACTTGGTATTGAAAGCCCTTCACAATCTGGTTCTCATTTACCTTTCCATTTCATATTATTTCCCCTTCATAAACATAGTTTATAGAATCTGCTAGAATTGCATTGCATATATTTCGTAGGAAATGAAAGGACTTGCCTTTCACTAAACTTTCAATTTATCTTTCAATAAAATTGAAACATCATAAGAATGTACAGCATCAACCTTTGTCCAGGTGGTTAGAGGTAAAAATCATAACTTTGGTTTCTGAAATAAAAAAACTGTCAGAGGCAAAAAGTGACTTGAATAAAATCCTAGAGGAGTAGCTAAGCATTTTTCACAAAGCTGGATTTTCTGATCACTAGATGAGAATAGGATGTAAGGCACACATAGAGACCCTCATCTCTACATTTATTTCCCCTTGACTTCAGTTCAATATACATTCATCAGACAATTACCTTATTCCCAGCACTGTGAGCACTAAAAAGGATACAAAAGAAGCAGAGAAGATCTTTGCTCTTGAAAAGATTTAGGATTTTGACATGTCATTTGCTTGTGGAGGGGTAGGGATATGCTATTTAGCAACTGATTTCTCTGTAAAGTCTTGTCTCTCCTAAAGAAATTTACAGAAATATTTAGTTACTGGAGAATCTAACTGTATTGTAATTAACCAGTTGGAGAATTCACTCATAGAAAGTAGTTTGGTAGTAAGGACACAAATCGAGGCATTAGTTTTAAGGCTATTGTATTTGTATGTATGTATGTATATGTGTGTATAATATATATGCACATACATATATAAATTAGTATAGTGTGTGTATATATATGTATATAGACACAGAGACATAAACCCCTTTAAAATTTTCACACTTAAAAAAATCATTAAACTCTACAGCTCATTCACAAACCAAAACTTGCTTATTTTAAGGTGAATAATATTGACTTAGGATCATTCTCATTATGGCAAAAAAGAAACCACCACCTACTTTTTTTTCTTTTAATGACAATATATTTTAGATAAATTTTGTAGTTCATTTCATCAAAATGTAATATTATTTAGAGGGTGATTTCTACAGTTCGGTTTCAGGACAATGTGAAATTGGACAAATAATATGAAATTCTCTTAAAACAGGATTTATAATGGAAAGAGTGATACATCCTGTAACCAAGTTTCAGGAGAGACTTGAAAGACTCAATGTATTTACATTAAACAAGTGGAATAAAAATCCAACCCAGCCTCAAGGGTGTTTTTTTAATGTTTTTGGAAATAAGAAAAGTTTAATTTAAGCATGAAAGATAATTATCACACTTTTAAAAATAAGTAGAGATGAATCACAAGAAGCCATTTTACTATGACTCATAATGATATGTGGTCAGATCCTTCATGGGCCAAGTAGGTATTTTTCTTCAAAGAATACCCTTTGGTGGTTTTTCTGTCTTCGGATTATTCACATTACAGCATTGCTTTCTGGTGTTGGGACTTTTCATCTCTATAGAAGATTCACTGCACTATAAATACAGTGCTTGTGGTTCACATGGCAAGTTTGGATTGATCATACGCATGATTCCACCTAAGTGTCACCTACTCTGCTTCTCTCCGCCCCTCATCCTGTCCACAGAGTAACTTAAATTTTTCATTTGGTAAACAGGATGGTTGAAGAGAGCAAGGGAAAAGAACCTATTTAAAAAGGCAACAACTATGCCTTGTTATTAGATTCTAATAATACTAAGGATGATGATGACAACCAATATGAATAACTGTATAGTATGGAGGACAAGTTTCTCTTTCAGGTGTGCAGTAGTGCAAGGGGAGGAGGAAGAAGTTACTCTTCCTCCCTCTGGATATCTAGGAAACAGTTTTCTGAAAATAAGAGATTGTGGTGGGCTGAGAGAAAATAGAAGAAAGATCAGAATGCCCTCCTGAAGCACGAGACCCATGGGAAGTACTGACCCAAGTAGCAGATAGGCCACTCAGATGTTCTGCAAGAGAGGACCCATAACCATGATGTCAAAGTGAGCCAACAGAGAATTAGGAAGTAAAGAATGCTTTAAAGGTGGGGTAGAGGTCACCTCTATTTTCTGAATGGGGGCAATGATGCATAGAAATGATATATTTCTATACCATAGAAATGGTATACCCAGGCTCTTTGTATCAAGAGAAAACCTCTGGTATGATGGTATCATAATATAGCAATTTGTGGTTATGATGTTTACATTTTTCTTATTTTAATCTGCACAGCCGTGTGGTAAATTAGAATGTAAATGTATTATTATCCTATTTTAAAGAAGAGGAAACTGAGGGACAAAGAGGTTAGATGTTCTTCCCAAGGTCATATTGCTAATAATTGGAATAGCTGGGCCTTGAACTCAGCTCTTTTACCCTCACAATGCTTTTTATATAATACTGTAAGTACTCAATAAATATTTGTGGAATGGACTCTCTCTCTCAGACTTCTAGCTTCTTGCTTTGTGTGGTAGGAAGACATGGTATGAATGTGTAAGAGAGCAATGCCATTAAAACTAAGTCGTAATTAAAGCGATTATGACAAATACCATTAAGAAAAATGGAAAATTATACACAGAAATTAAATTTGTACCTCTTTTATGGATCACAGACTGAAACACTATCTCTACAAATGATGAAATAGTAGCAAAAACAACGGAATCAAATACAAATGAAATCATTTTTATTGATGGTATAAGAAAGGACTGAAATGTATTAAAATTAAACTCAAAACATTTTTACCATTATATGGTAGAGGTTTAGGACAGCTGGAGGGCACAGTGGATAGAGAGCAGGACCTGGAGTCAGGAAGGCCTGAGTTCGAATCTAGTCTTAGATACTAGCTGGACAAGTCACTTCACCCTATCTGCCTCAGTTTCCTCATCTCTAAAACGAATTGGAGAAGGAAATGACAAACCACAACAGTATTTTTGCCAAGAAAACCCCGAGGGTCACAAAGAGTCAGATATGACTGAAATGATTCAACAAGAAGAGATTTACTTAAGAGGAAAGTTTCAAGAGGGTCATAATCTCATCTGATGGATTGCATTCAATCCACAGGTCAACAGTTGAGGGTCTCATTTCAATTTTGACATGTAACTTCCACAACTCTTGAGTTTTGAAAAGTAGTAGGGAGGACATGCTGGCAGAAGAGATGAGAGGGGAATAACCATGGCATAGAAGAGTGGAAAAAATTAGGAGTGAGGAGACCTGAGTTCCAGACCTGACTACTACTTTATTTCCCTGGTTCTTGGTTTTCCCATCTGCAAAATGGGAATAATGATATATACACTGCCTATATCACAGGGTTGTTGTAAGGTTGTTGTGAAAATACATTTTAAAAGCAGAGTATTACACCAAATATTCCTAAGATTCTGGGTTATTTAAATTCTAATTGCTTACATACAGCAATAGCATTGGGTCTCCTAGTTCTTAGCACTTGGATGGCAAGCTCTAAAATGAGACCTTGAGATATGTAGGGAAGTTCTAGGAGTTGAGCAGGTAAAAAGATTTGCTTTGAGTATCTCTTCAATGAGTTTTCAAATTACTGGAATTCTGCCATTTGAATAGTTTCTGACCAGTTGAGATTACTGAAAATACCAAAGCCCTTTTTCTAATATTATCAATGTATTCAGCTATAGTTGTCCCCTAAAGGTCTTCTATGAACCCAAAGGAGAAGTAGTGACTTTCGAGTTGTAATGACAGGAAGCAGGGAAAGATTAGGTTTTCATGAAAACTAGAGGAGTCTTCTATCTAAATTTCTGTCAATTCAATCTATATGATCATAGATCTAGATTTGGAAGTGGTCTCAGCAGTCCCTTAATACAACCCCTTTATTTTACAGATGAGAAAACTGAGGCCCAGAGGGATCAAGTGACTTGTTCAAGGTTACTTCGGTTCAATTCAGTTCAAGAATATACTTTGTGCTTAGTATAAGATAATGCATGGGAAAGTGATTTGAGAAGCTATAAGCACTACATAAGTTCTTATCATATATGAAAAGAATGAGATATGTCCTGGTCAACAAGTTTCTTACAATTTTGCAGGAAAGATAAGGCATGCACACAGGAAACTGTTAAAAAATACAAGATAATACATAAGTTTCCAGTATGTTCCCAAATAAGTGGTACAGTTCAGAAAAACAGAATAGAAAGACAGAAATCAATGCTGTTCGGAATATTTTGTGGGTGGGTTTGGGGGAGAAGAGGTTTCATGGATAATATGATATTTTAACAGGATTTTGAAGGATGTTACTCATCCTGGATGGTGGGGGGGAGAGAAGAGGGAAGCATTCAGGCAGAAACAATGCAGCAAGAATGATCATGGTATAGTCACAAGGGAATTAAAGACTAGCAGGCAGATCACAGAAGTAGAATGGTTTGGTGGATGGAGAATTGACTGGTTTTAGAGTCAGGAAGACCTGGATTCTAGCAATGGCAAGTCACTTAAATGTCCCATCCCCTAGACACCCCTCTAAAGCTAAGATCCAGAGAACAATTGTAGATTTTTATGGGGAAAGAGAGTTTCCTGACTCTAAGAAAGAGGGTCCAGGAAAAAAATGCTTATTTTTATCATCACCAGTGACAATAATTAATATAGTGGGTGGAAGGCACAGAAATTGGTAAAGGAGAGATGAATAATTCATATTTCATTAATTCAGTCAATAAATATTGATTAACTGCCTACTATGTGCCAGGCACAGTGCTAAGCATTTTGAATAATATATTATAGTTTAAAAGGACTATTTAAGGCTTTACATAATCCCATTCACTCATATCATTCCCTTTCATGTACTTCATACCCCAGACAAACTGAGCTAGGAGCTTTTCCCTAATTTAGCATAAAAATCTCCTGTTTACATGCATGAACTTTCCCTCATGCACTTCTAAAATTCTTCCCTCAAGGTTTTAGCTCAGGCCTCCTCTACGAAGACTTCTCTGCTCCCTGTGGCTGTTCTCTCTTCCTCCTCCAGTTACTTTGCATTCACTGTCAGTGTGCCTATTGTACCCCTCCAACCAGGGGTTCTTCACCTTTGACGTGTCACAGATTCCCCTTGGCAATCTGGTGAAACCTCTGGAACTTTTCTCAGAATCATATTCTTGAATGATTTTTTTTTTAAAAATAGGATTACGAGGGAAATGATTTATATTAAAACCATTTTTTCTTGATCATTTTTTATCTTTAAAAACATTTTTATTCAAAGGTTTGAGTTCCATTTTTTAAAAAAGTTCCTAAACACCAGTTTAAGAACATTTCAATTTTCTTTATATATTTATATATTCTTTGCATAGATTTTTTACTTATATAAATATGTAATATATAATAATAACATATTATATATGATATATATTCCCATAATAGACACTAGATCAGAGACATGTATGACATTTGTCATTAGGCTGTGTGCCTAAGGGATTTTTAAGAAGGATATTATTTTTATTCATCAAATTAAAGATATTTGATTAAACTCAATTTTTAAAAAATAGCAACTAAATTTTATATTTAAAACTTTATTAAAGGACCCTTTTAATCAAACACTTCACTTTCTCCTAAAATATATAACAATGTTTTCAGCTTTATCTTTTTGACTAAAAAAAATCTTTCCAACTTAACCCTGTTCTTCTAGCCCCACATTTGACCCTGAAGGGCCTGAGGCTGAGTTTTAAGACTGGTGACCAGAAGAATATCTTTCCAAAATAGAAAATCTTAACCCCTTTGCTTTCCTCAGTGGTACCAACCAGAGCCCCAGGGTCATGTATTATGGGTTAAATAATGAACTTCAAAGTGGCCGGAATGGTCAAAGAGGGGAAAGATCTAGTGGATTTTTCCCTTTAGCAGCTGTATCCAGCTGGTGTCTCTGAAGAGCAAGGCCCTTAGAGGCAGGAAGGAGGAGAGCAGGCAGTTCACTTGACCTTGAAAGGACCAGCACTCCACCAAATAAAAATGTCCCAGGAGTGAGCAAAGCAGGAGGGTGAAAAAAGTCTGGAAGAGGGTGGTTGAGGGGTCCCAGATGATAGGGCAACCAAGCCACTAGTCAGGCTTCCTTCTCTATCCCGCATTCAGAACCCTGTGGAAGGAAGTCCGAAGAGAAATAAAGAAGCAGGAGTTATGGCAATAGTGGCTGTAGCAAAAAGGGGGTTTCCAGGGACTGGGCAAGCCACCTGTGCCTAGTTCTGGATTCCCGGCAGCCCCACCATGGTGAGAGGAATGCCTGGACACAATTTCTGAAAAGTGTTTGTTACCTTGAATTGAATTCCTAATGCAATCCCTCCTCTCAAGAAGTGACGCTGTGAAGTAGGTAGTACAAGGATTATTAACCCCATTTTACACGGGAAGAAAATAAGACTGATAGAGGTCAACTGACCTTCCCAAGGTATCACTGGCACTAAGTAAAAGAGCTTGAACATGACTCTAGCTCTTCTAGCTCCAAGTCCAATGCACTTAATACTATAGAAATCTGACTTTATACTATTATACATTATAATCTTTGGAAATAAAGTGTCTTTAAATTTTATACTTTCTTCAATGACGAACATTGTACTTTGTAGACAGTATGTGTTTAACAAATGTTTATTGTTGTTATAGACCAGGTATAAGGGAGGTAGCTGACTTTGAAAGTTTATAATCTGGTTCTGAAGACAGGACACAGACATTAAAAAGAAGATAACAATATAAGGTAGTACCTACCCTGTACAAAATAAATAGAATGAGAACAAGTTCATGGACAAATAAGAGCTAGAGAGGATCACATTAGATAAAATGGTTCTGAATGTCTAAAATTTAAAGTTTTTGCACAAGCAGATCTAATGTGATTAAAATCAGAAGGAAAACAAGTAACAGGGGAAAACATCTTTGTAGTAAGTTTTCCTAACAAAGATCTTATAGCCAAGATATATAAAGTATTGATTCAAATTTATAAGACCAAGAACCAATTTTCAATAGATAAAGATGCTTAAAGGATGTGGACAGTTTTCAAAGGAAGAAGTCCAGTCTATCAACAACCACATTAAAGGAATGATCCAAATTACTAATAATTAGAGAAATGCAAATTAACACAATTCTGAAGTTCCATCCCACCCAAAAGATAATGACAGATGACAAAAATAACATCAGAAGGACTTTAGGAAAACCAGGACACTAGAACATTGTTGCTGAAGCTATGAATTGATCCAGCCATTCTGAAAAGCAATTTGGAACTATGCCTCAAAAAGTTATACAACTGTGCAAACCCTATGTCCCAGGCACATCATAACCAGGTCTATACCCCAAAGAGATCAAAGAAAGAAGAAAAAGACTCATATATGCAAACATATTCATAGTAGCTCTTTTTGTAAAAGCCCCTAATCAGAAAGAAGGTGTTTATTTACTGTGGAATGACTAAAAAAAATTTTGATATAGGAATCTAATGAAAACTTACTGTGCCATAAGACAGATGAACTGATGCAGAATGAAGCGACCAGAACTAGAAAAATTTATATGACAACATTATTGGGAAAAAACAATTTTGAAACTTGTTAAAACTTTTAATTGTTGCAATGATAGACACAAATCCAGAGGACTGAAAATGAAACATTCTCCCCACCTCCTAACAGAGTGGTGATGGACTTAAAATGGAGAACAAGATATGCATTTTTTAAATTGCCAATGTGAAGATTTATCTTGCTAGAGTATATATGTTCCATATAAGGATTTTTTAAAAATTCAAAATGGGGAGGCAGTGGAAGGAAGATAATAAATGATTGTTTAAAAATAGATTTAAAAAATAATAACAGCTAGCATTTTTAAATTTCAAATTATTTTATTTGTCTTCAGTTTTCTACAATCACTTCTATATATCTTAGACTTTTCCCTGTCCTTCCTCCCTTCCCTCCCCAAGATGGCATGCAATCTTATATAGGTTCTACACATACATTCCTATTAAATACATTTTTGCCTTAGTTATGTTGCATAGAAGAATGAAAATGAATAGGAGAAACCAAAAAACAAAGCAAAACATAACACAAGAGAAAATGGTGTGCTTCATTCTGCAATCCAGTTCCATAGTTCTTTCTCTGAATGTGGAAAGTATTTTGTCTCAAGAGTCCATTGAGAATGTAGCATTGCTGTGAAGGCCTAAGTCTACCAGAAAAATTCGTCACACACTGTGGTTGTTAACAGCTAGCATTTTATAGAGCTCTAGTGTTTGCGAAGCACTTTACAAATATTATCTCATTTGATCCTCATAATAAATCCTGGGGGGTAGGTACTATTATAATCCCCATTTTATAGATGAGGAAACTGAGGCAGACAGTGAGGTTAAGCAATTTGCCTAGGGTCATACAGCTAATAAGAGTATGAAGTCACAATGAACTCAAGCAGTTCTGACTCCAGGTCCAGAATTTTAGCTACTCTACCACCTGGCTACCTATAAGTAAGTAAACAAGCAAACAAAAAAAAAATAATAAGTAAATAAGGAGAGAGGGAGAGAGGAAGGGAGACAGAGAGAGAGAGACAAGAAGAGAATGCGAATGCTGTGGGTGGTAAGTGCTATAGAAAGCCAGAATAAGGAGAGAAAAGACTAAGAGTTGGAGTTGTTGGGGTCTTGAAGTTGGGCCTTGAAGGAAAGATGGGACTTCTGAAAGCAGAGAGGAGCGGGCATTTCAAACAGGAAGAGTCATGTAAGCAGTCACAGAAGTCCAAACGCCATCTAGTTTTATGGGATAATAAATGCACCAGTGGGGTTGTGGCAGAGGGTTCATGTAGGGCAGCAGCAGCCAGAAGGTAAAACTGGAGAGATAAGGCTAAGCCTGTGAAGATCCTCAAAGGCCAGGCAGTACCTAGTCAGTTAATACACATTTATTAAGCATCTATTCTGTGCCAAGCACTGTGCAGAGTGCATTTTGAATTTTTAAAAAAATCCTTATATGGAACATATATATTCCAGCAAGATAGATCTTCACATTGGCAATTTAAAAAAGAAAGAGGCAAAATATAATCCCTGACCTCAAGGAGGGCATAGTCTAATGGAGGGAGACAAAAAGCAAATAAATATGTACAAGCAAGCTATGTACAGCATAAATAAGAAATAATGAAGAAAGAGAAGGCACTAGAATTCGGAGAGATTGGGAAAGGCTTCCTGTTGAGGATGAAGTTTTGGTTGAGACTTAAAGGAAGTCAGTATGTGGAGCATTTCAGGCATGGGGGACAGTCAGAGAAAATGCCCAGAGGTCAGAGACAGTGTCCTAGTTCATGGAGCAGCCAAGAGGCCAGTGTCATTGAATCAAAGAGTACAGAAACAAATAAGAACACTGGAAAGATAGGAGGAGGTTGGGTTTTGAAGGGCTTTAAATGACAAATACAAGATTTTATATTTGATCCTAAAGGTGATTGAGAGTCATTGGAGCTTTTTGAGTAGGGTGGGGGATGGCAAGGGGAGGTATGTGATATAATTGGAACTGTGCTTTAGGAAAACCACTTTGGCAAGGGAATGGAGGATGGATTGGAGTGTGGAGAGACTTATGGAAACATTATTTGTGGCAGCTAGATCAAACAACCGACTTGAAACAGTCCAGGTCAGAGGAAAGAAGAAGGAATACTCAAGATATTGCAAAGGTGATATTGGCAGACCTTGGCAACAGATTGAATAGGAGAGTGGGAGGGTGAGAGATAGTAAGGAGTCCATGATGACTCCTATCTTTCAAGCCTGAGGAACTGAGAGGGTAGTGTTGCCCTCTATAGTAATAGGAAAGAAAGGAAGTAGGGCGAGTTTAGAGGGGAAAATAATGAGTTTGGCTTTGGATGTACAGTTTAAGATGTTTAGATTTTCTCCTATAATAGATATATTAATCTGGGGTCCATGGATTCCATGGCATTTCAGGAGGTCCATGAACTATATCAGAAAATTTTTATACAGCGATCACCACATTTCAATATAATTGTTTTCCTTTGTAATCCTATGTATTTTATTTTGTGCATTTAAAAAATTTTTTTGAAGGACTCAATAGACTGCTATGTATACATTATGCAAAAAAAAGTTTAAAAACCCTTGTCCTATAAGCACAATGAGTAGTTACAGGTTTTTAAGTGAGCGATTGTACATACTTTATGTTTTTGATGAGCACAAAAAGATCAAAAATTTGTTCCTGTTATCATAGTGTTTCCCATTATTGCTTTACCTTGCAAAACTTAAAGCATCATAAAGGAAGGAGGGAAGGAAGGAAGGAAGGAAGGAGACAGAACACATATCAGAGAGTGGTCTGTGATCTTTAGGATTCAGTGACAAGGCTAGATAGAGGTTCCCTTAGATATACCTTATGGGCTTAATAAGGTGTTTTTTATTCCTTTGTTGTGCAAAGGAATGTTTTAGGAAGACTAGTAATTGTCTATAGGATGAATTGGAAAGAAACTCTTCCATACAAGGTGACTTTTGCAAGGCAAGGTATGTGCTGTGCCAGGACCAGGAGCTGTTAGTGATAATTTCCATTGTGGGTGGGCTTCTGAAGGTAAAAGTTTCCAGTGTGCTCTTGTACAAATATAAAACCACCCATGTTTTGTTGCAGTGTTGTACCTGCGGCATAAGCTAACTTCATATATAGGCAAGACACTTGGAACTGTATGTTTTATGTATTCCAGTGACTAATTCATTCAGATTTCATTACGATCAAGTCTATAGCTCTCTTGACAACATGCAGAAGAGAAAGAAGATTTGATTCCAAGGCCTATTGCATATAATGCAAGTTACCTAACCTTTCAGTGTTTAAGACATCTCTCTAAGACTATAAATTCCCACAAGCCATTTTCTAATTGATAAATGGTCAAAGAATATGAACAGGCATTTTTTTAGAGGAAGAAATCAAACCTATCGATAGTCATATAAAAATGTTCTAATTCACTATTGATTAGAGAGATGCAAATCAAAACAACTCTGAGCTACCACATCACACCTATCAGATTAGTTAACATGAAAAAACAGGAAAATGATAAATGTCAGAGAAGGTATGGGAGAGTTGGAACTGCATATTCTAGATTAGAAGGATGTACCTTTTTTCTCTTTGTTCTCTCTAATTTCTTTTGTGCTTAACCTACTGTTATTGTTCTGTTTTGTGTGTCCTTACTTTCTTTCCACCAACATGGGCTGAAATTTGGTGCAAAGTTACTACTTCTGAGAAAGTGGTTGGCAGGTGCCTAGAAGGGGAAAACCAACCCTAAATCCTGTTTTCATAGAAATATCCAGAATAACATTAAATGTAGAAAAGAATACAGGAAATATAAAATATACCTGTAAAATGATTTTAAAACTCCACAGTCAGATTTCTCTAACCATGAATCTCCCTTATACATACTTTATGTTTTTGATGACCACAGAAAGATGAGAAGTCAAAAATTTATTCCTGTTATCACAGTGTTTCCCATTTTTTCACCTTGCAAACCTTAAAGTACCATATAAATCTTATCTTTTATTACTATTATGTAGATACCAATCTAATCTGGTCATTTGGAAGATCATGTATCACCGAGTCTAAAACATGAAACTAAGAATCTAAAAGCATTCAATTTTGAATGCCATGCATTTAGTCTTATGCCATTTTCCTCATATTTCCATTGTCCAAATCTATACTGTTTCATCTGATTATATCCCTGGTTATTGCCTAGAGAACCATCTTGACATCTTTGATTGAATAGTTTCTATAATTGCTGATTAATATTTTTCTCATCCTGGTAGGCAGGAAAAGAGTGAAGAATGAGGAACGTGTAGGAAAGGGTCCAATGGAGGGTAAACAGATTATTCTGCAAACGAGCTAAGATCAGTAACTAGGAATAAGGACCATGGAGCTAAAGGGTCAGTGGTTTTAAGTGCTGAATGGAATCAAAGCAGATATCGGTCACATCAAAGTCCAAGTAGTCTAGGAAGAGACAGGGTTTAGAGCTGGACTGACTTAGATAGTTTAGCAGCAAGGTGTCAAGTTGGGTAAAATATTCTTCTAATTTTAGTTGTTGTTCAGTCACCTCCAACTTGTGAGGTTGGAGGATCATAGCATGCCAACACAGTGACCAGGAGATTTTCTTGGCAAAGATACTGGAATGCTTTGCTATTTCCTTCTGCAGCGGAGGCCCAGGGTCACTATTTTGAACTCAGGTCTTCTTGACTCCTGCTCCAGCATACTATCCACTGAGCCACCTAGCTGATTCTAACTTGTTTCATTCCAACATGGTGTTTGTACATGTGTGATTCCACACTCTCAAGCATTTTCCAAATTTGATAGGATATGGCTATATTCCATATGCCCATGTATGGATGGCCAGAGCTTAAAGTATTCTCTGAACTCCCTTCCTCTGGAGAGTTCTTCCTCACTGTTGTCCTCGTAGGCTCAACTCTAAGTTGCAGGACAATGTTCACATTCTAGCAAAATTCCAGTGTGGTTTCTATTAGAGCTACATTTTAAAGCATAGTATCACTCTCTAGTGAAATTGCACTTTTCAGTAGTGCTTTATCTTCATGTGACTATTTTAAGAAGGCAGCTTGGTGTTATAGAACCCTGATGGGTACCTGGGTTTAAGACCACCTCTTCCATGTACTGACCATATGATCCTTGGCAAGTTACCTAACCTTTCAGTGTTTAAGACATCTCTCTGAGACTATAAATTCCCACAAGATATTTTCCAATTGATAAATGGTCAAAGAATACGAACAGGCATTTTTTCAGAGGAAGAAATCAAACCTATCGATAGTCATATAAAAATGCTCTAATTCACTATTGATTAGAGGGATGCAAATCAAAACAACTCTGAGCTACCACATCACACCTATGAGATTAGTTAACGTAACAAAATAGGAAAATGATAAATGTTAGAGAAGGTATGGGAGAGTTGGAACACTAATTCATTGCTAGTGGAGCTGTGAGCTGATCCAACCATTCTGAAGAGCAATTTGGAACTATGCCCAAAGGGCTATAATAACATGCATACCCTTTGACCCAGCAATATGGCTTCTAGGGCTGTATATCCCACAGATCATAAAAATGGGAAAAGGACTGACATGTACAAAAATATTTATAGCAGCTCTTTTTGGGGTGGCCAAGAACCAGAAATCAAGGGGATGCCCATCAACTGGGAAATGGCTGAACAGGTTGTGGTATATGAATGTAATGGAATACTATTGTGCTATAAGAAATGATGAGCAGGTGGACTTCAGAAAAGCCTGGAAAGATTTATAAGAACTAATGCTGAGTAAAGCCAAGAGAACATTATACACAGTAAGAGCTATAGTGTGTGAGGACTGTTTTTGATGGATTTAGCCCTTCACAGAAATGCAAGGACCACATCCAGAGAAAGAAATATGGAATCGCAACACAGAATGAAGCAAACTATTTTCTCCTTTGTTATGTTTTGCTTTTCTCATGGTTTCTCCCATTTTTTAAAATTCTTCTTTGCAACTGGACTAACATGAAAATGTATTTAATAGGAATGCATGTGTAGAATCTATGTAAGATTGCATGCTGTCTTGGGAGGGAGGGGTAGAAATTTTGGAACTTACGAAAGTGATCATCAAAAACTGAAAACAAATAAATCAATAAATTTGGAGAAAAATCACATATGACTATAAATTTCCAAACATTTGAAGATCTTTATTGGTAAAGAGAGTTTCCATGATGAAAGTTCCCTAGACTCAAATCACAGATGTAGAGAGGGAAAAATCATGAGGGATTCTTCTACATAGTACCAAAGAAGGAAAGGTTTGTTGTTGTTCAGCTGTTTCAGTGGTATCTGACTCCTTGTGTCCCCATTTGGGACTGTCTTGGCAAAGACACTGGAGTGGTTTGCCATTTCTTTCTCCAGTTTATTGTGTAGATGAAGAAACTGAGGTAGATAGCTTTAAGTGGCTTCTCAGGGTTACACAGCTAGTAAGTGTCTGAGGTTGGATTTGAACTCAGGTCTTTTGACCCCAGGATTAGCGCTCTATGCACTGTGCCACCTATCTATCCCCAAAGAAAGGTATTCTCCCAATAGAATATAAGCTCTTTGAGATCAGGGCCTTTTTTTTCTTTTGTCTTTGTATCCCTAAGGTCTAACATATTTCCTGGCACATAATGCTTACTGATTGATTGATATGTTATATAAGTTTGATATAAGTTAGTTTCACGCTCAATTCTGTGGCAAGCTGTAGTGAGGGCCGCATTGCCTTGAGAGTAAAACATAAGCTTACATGAGGTAAATGATACCTTCCTATGTGAAAAATAGGGCCCAACTTCCCAGGTCGTTCAGTCACCTTTCATAAAGAGCTAAGTCAGGGAAATGCTTTCCAGATGGCATACCATGCTTAAGTTGACTTGCTTGGGGATCAGTCTGCTTGCCTTTGAGAATATATTCAAGGGTACAGTAAATCCTTCTGGAAAAATGGGTCTCTTACTAATTCAAAAACACTGGTATATGGCAGCAAGTAGGGATGAAAGGAGAGGTGGGCTTTTTGACCCCACTGCACATTAAGAGTCTATGGTTTCTAGGGGCCGTTAGCACCTGCCTGTTGCCTGAACTCTACCACTCAGTGAGATCTTTTGATAGAGAATACCATGGCCTTTAGCTGCACACTAACCACAGAGGTAGTAGTGGTTAGTCTGGTAAAGGAGCTTTGCTAGCTTAGAGACAGCCAATCACTGGCTTTGTTGTGATTGTTGTGTACCATCTGCTTCCATGACTAGGTCTCTCCCTGAGTAGAGTGACTTGTATTGTCTTATACCTTTGACATATGGGATACAGAGAATGGTAAACTTTTCTCAGATAAAACCACAGAGTAGGATTAAAGTCTAGGCCATGATTGCATAAGGAATGGGAAGTTACCAATTAAAAAAAAAATGTTTCAAGTTAAAGAAAGATGTTTCCATAAAATTGTCTTTAAAGTCTGTAGTGTACCCACAGATCAAACTTTTATGACAGCATAGGTGAAGGGAGGCATGCTTTTATTTTTAAGACTTTGCTTGTAATTCAATGTATTCCCAAATAAAAAACAGCTAGCAATCTTTGCATTGAATGATTAGTTGGAATGCTATAAAAGTGATGCTTTATTTTTTTTGGGGGGGGTGACATTTGGTGAATGTCACAATGGATAGAGCATTGGGCTTGGAAAAAGCAAGACCTGAGTTCCAATGTAGCCTCAGATTCTCACTGTGTGACTCTCAATGAGTATTTATCTATCAGTTTCCTCATCTATAAAATGAGAGGGTGAACTTGATATTCTCACAAGTCCCTTCCTTTCTTTTAAACCGATGATTCTCTCATGGGAGATTAAAAAAAAAATCTTGATCACAAATCCCTTGAAACAGATTGAGATTCCTTTACTGCCAGTTAATGAGTGCCATCTAATACTGTTTGCCATTTTTTCTTAACAGTAGTTATGTTTCCTCAATCTTTTGTTCTCCTACAGAAGTAATAGAGGCACACACACACGCACACACACACAAAGTTGTCAAACTCAAACGTTTATAATCCTGTTTACCATTTCAGATGATATGTTAATGAATTAATAATTAATTTATAATTAATGAATTAATTGGTCAACAAGCATTTATCAAGTTCCCATTATGTTTCAGGCACTAGCTAGGTACTGGGGATGAACAAAATCCAAATCCAATAAACATTTTAAAAGTATCTAGTATGTACCAGGCATTGTGCTAGGTACTAGGGATACGATTAAAAATAATAATGATAAAAAGCCAGTCCCTGCCCTGAAGCAGCTCATTATCCTAAAGGGGGAGAAAATACACAAAAGGAGGCAGGGAAGGGCTGGGGGAGGGAGGGAACAATGGGGGTATCTTGTTCCATGAGGTTCAAACCAGACAGAGAAGCAGATGCAAGATGGAATGAGTTCAAAGTCTAGTTTCGGCCCTCTGTAAAGGAAGCATTGGGAGGCATTTGGTACCCTGCCCTTCAGGCGTCTATTCAGAGGGGAGAAAAGGCTGAGGAAGATGGTGTCAATCAGGGCTTCAATTAGCAGCATGGAAATGAGATGAGAAGTAATAAGCATATACGATCTTTGCATTTACTACTTGTATTTATAGTCATGTTATCTGTACACACACACACACACACACACACATATACATACATACACAATTCTTGTGTCTTCCATTGGAATGAGTAGAGATTATTTCATTCTTTGTACTTGCATACCTAAGGGATAGACAGATAAATAGATACCACATCTACTAAGGAATACTATGTGCCTTAACAATGGTAAACACAGGATACAACTACAAACAAGTAAGACAGTCCCTGTCTTCAGGGAGCTTACATTTTAATGGGGGAAAAACAGAAAAAGGTAGCTCAAAAGAGAGATGAGAGTGGCGTGTTCTGGAGATAGTCAAGAAGAGGTCTAGTTCCAGGCAAGGTGAGGGAAAAGATTGTCTATCAGAACCTTTGAGCCCTGGCCAGGAGGCTGAGGGTCCAGAGTGTGTGTTTGCTGGGGCTCAGTATGGAGAGGCTGGAGGAGAAAGGGATGATGGTTAGAATATAGAGAGTCTAGAGTAGAGATGGCTTAGCGTAGCATACAGCACCTAGCAGGTACTTAAATGCTAGTCGTTTGATTGATTGATTGAATGAATGAATGAAACAATCTCTACTTGAAAGGCACTTTCATCCTACCAAGCAGTATCTACTGGTCGTATGGTGCAGTGACCTCCAAACCAGTCTTTCTTAGATGCAAGCAACAGAAGAATGTTTTTCAGGGCCCAGATAGGTAGGTAAGTAGGTAGGTAGGTAGGTAGATGTTAGATAGAAGTTTAGATCCCTAGAAAAAATTTGTTTGGATTCCTATTAATGAAATACTTTAAGAAGTTAGTTATTCTGCCACACCTATCTTAGACACTATGCAGATTACACAATCATAACTTTGGTGGTAGATGTCAGGTGTATAATATAAAAACACAAAGATCTGAAAAATACAATATTCATCAGTTTAAGACAGACAATCTAGAGGAAATTTAATGATACATACACAGAAATACAAAATGTGTAAGTCAACTTTCATAAAAATCAAATGAAAAACAGCTGATTTAGCTTTAATATAGTTGTTTCCCCTGTGCCCTCCCCCTCTGATTGGCTAGTTTCTCTAAGACTTTCCTCTTTAAGGAGTTTGCCCAAGCCACAATGTCTTCGCTCCTTTCCAGTTTCACTTCTATCTATCTATGCGTTCTCTACCATGCCCCTGGGCACCTTTATATCTCCACCCTACCCCTTTCAGCTTCCTGTTATGAGTTGCCTTCCCACATTAGAATGTAAGTTCCCTGAGCTCAAGATTTGTGTTTGTTTGTATTTGCATTCCCACCACTTAGTACAATTCCAGGCTCAAACTGAAAACTTAATACACCTTTATTGACTGGCTTAGTCATTGCACAATTAGAGTGATGGTATAAACGCAAAAACCCTTAGGGGTTTTAACAAATTGATTTTGAAGGGTAACCAGGTCCATGGAGGACTGGCAGCCACCAGCACATTCCTTTCCTGATAAACGTGGATATTTGTGGTAGGGGCAGAGCAATGTTGGAAAGACTATCAAGCACCTATACCCTCCTTTGCTATTTTTATTTTTTTTAAGAAGAAGCCAATTCAATTTAATTGGGCAAATTTAATTCAAGAAACATTTATAAGTGCCAACCATATGTTAAGTGCACATTATTAATTAGAATTATAATATTTCTTACTTCCTCAACTTTCATAAACTTAGAGTCAATATGGTCCTTGGCAGTTATCCAGTCCAACTCTCTCATTTTACATAGGAGGAAAATGAGGCCCATAGATGTTAAGTGACTGGCCCAAGGTCACAAAGGTAGTATGTGGGAGAACCTAGATTTTACCCAGAAACCTTTAAATCCAAATCCAGCACTCTTTTCACTGTACCATGCCTCTTAAGCCCTGTCAATTCACTGTGCAAGGAAATAGGCTTGAGTCAGAGTTGGAAGACCTGGATTACCTGGTTGCCCTTAAGTGAGTCTCTTATTTATTATCAGCTTTTATTTGGTATTTAAAAAAAGTTTTTCCTCAGTTACATGTAAAAACCATTTTTAACATTCGATTTTAAAACTTTGACTTCTGTATTCTCTCCCTTCCTCCATCCCCACCCCCCACCCACTGAGAAGGCAAGCAGTTTGACATAGGTTATACATGTGTGGTCATACAAAACACATCCATAATCATCATGTTGTGAAAGAAAACATAGACAAAAAAAACCTCAAGAAAAAAGTATGCTTCAATTTTCTTTGAGAAGTCATCCATTCTTTCTCTGGGGATGGATAACATTTTTCATCATAAGTCCTTCAGAGTTGTCATGGATCATTGTATTTCTGAGAATAGCTAGGCCATTCACAGCTGATCATCTTACATTATTACTGTTACTTTGTACACAGCACCTTTCACTTTGCATCAGCCCATGCAAGTCTTTCTAGGTTTTTCTGAGAGCATCCTGCTCATCATTCCTCATAGTACAACAGTGTTCCATCACAATCACACACCACAACTGATTCAGCCATTCTCCAATTGATGGGCTTCCCTTTTCCTTCAAATTCTTTACCCCAGAAAAGAGCTGCTATAAATATCTTTGCACATATGGGTCCTTTTCCTTTTTTGTTTTTTAATCTCTTTTAGTATACAGACCTAGTAGTAGCATTGCTAGGTCAAAGGATATGCATGGTTTTAAAGCCCTTTGAGCATAGTTCCAAAACTGCTCTATAGATTGGTTGAATCAGTTTACAACTCCATCAACAATGCATTAAAATCCCATTTTTCCCACATCCCCTCCAACATTTGTCATTCACCTTTTCTGTCCTATTAGTCAATCTAATAGGTATGAGGTTGTACCTCAGCATTGTTTAATTTGCATTTCTCCAATCAATAGTGAGAATATTTTTTTCATATAACTACAGACAGCTTTGATTATTTCATCTGAAAACTGATCATATCTTTTGATAATTTATCAATGGGTTCATCCTTTTTTATAAATTTGACTCAGTTCTCTATATGTTTGAGAAATGAGACTTTATCAGAGAAAATTGCTTCAATTTTTTTTCACAGCTACTATTGCTAACTGTATTTACCTCCATCCTATTCCTCCCCACCCCCATTTATTCTATCCTCTTTCCCTTTACCCTGTCCCTCCTCAAAAGTGTTTTTCTTTTGACTACTCCCTCTCCCAGTCTACCCTCCCTTCTATCACACACCTCTTTATGCCCTTCCCCTCCTACTTTCCTGTAGGGTAAGATAGATTTCTATACCCAATTGAGTATGTATGCTATTCCTTCTTTGAGGCAGTTCTGGTGAGAGTAAAGTTCATTCCCTTCCCTTCACCTCCCCCTTTTACCCTCCACTGTAAAAGTATTTTCTTGCCTATTTTATGTGAGATAATTTACACCATTCTATCTTTCCCTTTCTCTTTCTCCCAGTACATTTTACTCTCATCCCTTACTTTTATTTTTTTAGATATTACCCCTTCATATTCAACTCACACCTATGCTCTCTCCATATATATTCCTAACTAATGAGAAAGGTCTTATGAGTTAGGAATGTAGACAGTTACAAATTATTAAGTCCTTTATTATTTCCCTTTCTTGTTTACCTTTTAATGCTTCTCTTGAACCTTGTATTTGAAAGTCACTTTTTCCATTCAGTGCTGGTCTTTTCATCAAGAATTCTTGAAAGTCCTCTTTCTCAATACAGATCCATTTTTTCCCCTGAAGGATTATACTCAGCTTTTCTGGTGAATCTGGTTTGTAATCCTGGTTCCTTTGCTTTCTGAAATATCATATTCCAAACCCTCTAATCCTTTAATGAAAAAGCTGCTAAATCTTTTGTTATCCTGAATTTGATTGTTGGTTCTTGAATTTTTGAATTATTATCTTGAATACTTGAATTATTTCTTCTGGTTTCTTGCAATATTTTTTTCTTGACCTAGGAACTCTGAAATTTGGCCATAATATTCCTGATAGTTTTCATTTTGGGATCTCTTTCAGGAGGTGATTAGTAGATTTCAATTTCTATTTTATCCTCTGGTTCTAGAATATTAGGGCAGTTTTCCTTGATAATTTCTTGAAAGATCATGTCTCAGTCCCCTTTTTTTTTATCATGACTCTCAGGAAGTGCAATAAATTTTATCTCTCCTGGATCTATTTTCCAGGTCAGTTGTTTTTCCAACAAGATATTTCACATTGTATTCTATTTTTTTTCATTCTATTGGTTTTGTTTTATTGTTTCTTGATTTCTCATAAAGTCATTGGCTTCCATTTGCTCCATCTAATTTTTAAGTAATTATTTTCTTCAGTGAGCCTTTGGACTTCCTTTTTCATTTGGTCAATTTGGTTTTTTAAGGCATTCTTCTCCTCATTGGTTTTTTGAACCTCTTTTACCATTTGGCCTAATCTGTTTTTTAAGATGTTATTTCCTTCAGCATATTTTTGTATTTCCTCTACCAAACTGTTGACTCATATTTCATTAGTTTCTTACATCATTTTCATTTCACATCCCAATTTTTCCTCTACCTCTCTTAATCCATCTTCATAATCTTTTTTGAGCTCTTCTATGACCTGAGACTAATTTATCTTTTTCTTGGAGGATTCGAATGTAGGAGCTTTAACTTTGTTGTTTTCTTCCAAGTCTATGTCTTGATCTCCCTTGTCACTATACTAACTTTTACCAGTTAAGAGTATTTTTTGCTATTGTTTGCTTGTTTCCCCTGTTAGTTGACTTTTAACTGTTAAAGTGGGACTTTGCAGGGTGAAGGACACAATATCCCAAGCTTCAGGGGTTTTGTGCAGCTGTTTTCAAAGATACTTCAACAGACCCGTAAATTTTCAGTTCTTTTAAGGTATCATGCTCTAAGGAGAGATGTTTACTCCTCTCCTGGCCTGTGAGCTGATCTGTGAGAGATCACAAGTACTCTTTTCTACCCTGGAACTGTGAGGAGTGTTCTCCTATCACTGCTGATGCAAGTTTTGGTGTGCTAGTGCTCCTTCTCATCCTGAGACTGCCACCCAGGACTGTGACCCAGATCTGAGTATGGGCAAAGCAAAAGAATGCTTCCTCAGTGTTAGTAAAAAGACCCTTATCATCTCCTTCTTATCAGTTGTTCGACTCTCCTATTGTCTGTGAGCTGAGAGCTCTGGAAGCAGTTGCTACTGCTGCCACTGCTAATTCAATAACTCCCAAGGCCTGCTCCTGGTTTGCTGGGGCCGGGGCTGTGCTAGCGTAGCCTATGCTGGACTGAGTTACACTCAGTAACACATAGCTTTCTTGCTGAACTTCTAAATTGACTTTGGCATCTGTGAGCCGAGAACTCTGGAAGACACCACTGCTGCCATGATTCGGTTGTCCCAGGTTTGCTCTGAGTTTGCTGTGGCCCAGTCTATGCTGGTGGGTTCTGCATTAGACTGCACTCTTCATTCACCCTGGTGCAACAGACCCTTCCTACTGACTATCCAGGTTGTCTTGAGCTGAAAATTTGTTTCTCTCCATTTTTGTTGGTTCTGCTGCTCTCGAATTTGGTTAGAGTCATTTTTTAAAGATATTTGGAGGGTTTGGGGGAAGAACTCAGGCAAGTCCCTGCCTTTGGTGACATCTTGGCTCTATCTCCTTTGACTATTCCTTTGCTATTTTTAAGAATCCACCCCACCCCCTCATTTTACTAATAAGAAAACTAAGATGAGAGGCTAAGAGACTTCTCCAACATGACATTCCATCTCCTGACTCTAAGTGTTTTCACTGGCTCGATCTCATGCCTGGAACACTCTCCCTGCTCTTTTTAGGCTTCCCAGCTTTCCTAGTTTCCTTCAAGTTTCAGCTAAAGCCCACCTTCTGGAAAAAGACTTTCCCTCCTTAATTTTAGTGACTTCTCTCCAAGATTATCTCTAGTTTATCCTACATACATCTTGGTGCAAGATATCTAGATCTGGGGTAATTGAATATTATCTCCCACATTAGATGATGATGAGCTCCTTGAAAATAAGAACTATTTTCCCCCTGTCTTTGTATCCCAAGAGTTTAATTAGCATGGTGTCTAGCACGTTGTTGTTCAGTAGGGGTTTTTTTGAGTCCCATACAATTCTTTTTGACCTCATTTAGAGTTTTCTTGGCAAGGATACTAGAGTCATTTCCTTCTCCAGCCCATTTTACAGAGGAAACTGTTGCAAACAGGGTTAAGTGACTTGCCTAGGGCCACAATGATACTAAGTATCCAAGGTCATATTTGAACTTGGGAAAATGAGTCTTCCTGACTCTAGACCTAAGACATAGGAGACATTTAAGAAATGCTAGTTCACTAGCAGGTTATACATGGTATAGCTGGGTCTTCTTATTCCAAAACCAGGTAGCTTTTCCCCTGAGTAAAGTTGTCTCCTCTCTCCAGCATCTCCCTCAATGACTCTTTCAATGAAAAAGTCCATCTTCTCAAAAAGAATCAATGTTCCCTGGATTAAGATATTATTTCCCCCTTTCTTTACTCTTCGATTTTGTAGATACTGTGAATTCATCCCTGTCTACAACATTCCCACAAAGTGAATCCCCAGTCTCTAGCAGCAATATTCTAAAGCATTTTGATTAGTCATGTTTACCAAAGAGAAGTTGACAGGGAAGTCAGAGGAATATGATGTTTTTGTTTTTAAATACATGAATATACCTTGAAGTTTTGGACTAGATCTGTGACTTCAGTAATATGACTAACCTAAAGGAAGCAAAAATTCCTCCATCAGTGTAGATCAGCCCCTGTTCTAAAACTTCAAGTTTGGGAGAGTTACATGAGATTACTGAGAGATGAGGTGGCCTCAAGCCACACAGCCATGGTATGGAGAGGTAAGGCTTGAACCACAGGACTTCCTGATTCTAAAGCCTGGTCTCTATTCAGTAGACCATGTTGTTTCTCTCCTGTCATTGAATAAGATTAAATTCAAACCACAAAGGTTGATAGCTTAAAGGTTATTGAGACTGATTCTCCTCTCACCCCTCCCCCCACACACATACCATTTTACAGATGAGGAGTTAAAATCCACAGAAATTAAGGAGAGAAGTTACATCCAGAGAAAACTTGCCCAAATTCACCCAACTAGTAAAGTATGTAAGTTGGAATTTGAACATAGATTTCCTGACTCCAAGTCAGGAAATGCTCTATGCTCTATGCCAGGATGCCTTTCAAAGTATTGAAGAATGTATTTGTAATAAGGATTTTTGTAGTGATAAGGTACAAGCTTTTCTTTGTGAATGTAAAAAGACAGATATTGCATGTTAGAAAAAATGTATACACATCTGCAATGTTTGTAATTGCCTGCTGGCTCATTTCAATAGATGCAATTCACTCCTAATATAAAGATACTAAAGGAAAGGACTTGAGTGAATGTTAACCTGTTTATTATCCATATAGATGCTTTAAAGTTCAGAGACTGACTCAGAAGAGTTATGAGTTAAGTCAGAAATTCAGATCGTGAACAAATTTAATGGCCCCTTTGTTCTTTGTTTTGCCATGAAGTCCTTTATGAGCAAAGACAAAAATAGCCATCCGTACAATGGAGTGAGCTCCTGGGCTCTGAGAAAGTTTTTCAGAGTCCAGCCAAGACAACGAGAGCAGGCCCATCCATGTCTCTCTGAGAATAGGCCCTATAAATCTGCAGTCAACCATAGGATGAGTCAGAATCTCTCCCTATTTCATGCTTCAACCAATTACAATGATCAAAGATCTCAAAATGCAGATCTGAAATCAGAGGTTAACAGATAATACCTTGCTTCCCCACCAATCCGTACCCTAGGACCTCTGGGAAGCAAAAACTGGTTAAGAATCAAAGATTTAAGTCAGAGATGGGAACTTTCTTGTATAAAAAGGGAAAACTTGAAATTGGTAAAGATGAAAATGCATAATTTTAGAGTGGCTATGGAAAGAAAAAGTAGTACACTATTGGAAGGACTATGAATTAGTCCAATTCTGGAAGACAATTTGTAATTATACTTAAAAAACTAAAATTAAAATATTTGACCCAAAGAGCTCACAGTTAGGTATATAAGAAAGGTAAATACAGATAGAAATATTTATGGTGGTACTTTTTGTCAAAGTAAGGAACTGGAGGGGAAGAATGGTGTAGAAGCTCACCAGTTGGAGAATGGCTCCAATATGGAGTCAAGTTGTGGCATATTCATGTAATACAGGATTACTGAACGTAAATTATGGAATGATGGATAAATATGAAAATTTTGGAGATGAGTGGGGATACATATAAACTGATATAAAATAAAGTAAGCAGAACAAGTAAGACACCTTGCATGATGGATACAACAGTGTAAACAGAAAGAGGAAACAAAACCAAAACATAATGCAAAATAATAGAATGACCAAGCTTGTCATGGAGAAGATATGAGAAAATGCATCTCCCTCCCTTTCTTGAACAGGTGAGGGACTAGAGGCATGAAACATATAATGGAAGACAGTTAATTTATTGGGTGGCTCTGCTAAACTTCATTTTTTCCTCTTTCCTTTTTATTCTTTATTACAGTGCGTGGCTCACTGAATAGGGAAGCAAGGAGAGATAAATTTGGAAATGATGATACCAATATAAATGGTATCAATACAGTTTTAAAATATGTGAAAGATAACTAATAGTGTAGAGGGAGAGAAAAGGCTTGGAAACCATCTTTGGTGGGTGTTGCCATCCTTTATGAGTTGGTCTGGTGCTTACTTTTGATGTATTTGAAGTTGGAAGGAACTTCCAAATCAAGGAGATGATTGGTATCCTTGAGTATTCTTCACTGAGGGTAGGAAATTCAAAGAGAATAGATTAATTGCCTCACCTTCCCTCATTAATTCTACACATCAGTTTCAGTTGTCTCTCCAGAATTGCTTTGCCTTCTCACCAGCTGCCCTTACCCACTGGGAGATAGCTCTGTGCCCTGGGGTCTGATTGCGTGACTTTTGAGCCCCTAATGGGATTCACCATTTCATGAGGCCTTAGCACTCCCATGTCAAAGTGTTCTCCAGGCTGGTCTGTCACCTCAAGAACAATTTTGTCTTTGCTTGGGTACCCTTCTCCCTCCAATGTCCCCTCTCTCTTTCCAGCTGCCCTATATGTTTGATCTACTCCTACTAGAAAATCAGTTCCTTGAGAGTAGGTACCATATTGTTTTAATGTTTTTATATCTTCAGCACTTAGCACATAGTAAACTCAATAAATAATAAAGCATCTATCTTTCCAATTATCTATCAATTATCCATGGGCATATGAATCCACAGTGATACAATATCCATTTCATGTACATTGATGGACAGGTTAAGCAATAAATAAATATACATATATATATATATTTCAAAAGTACAAAATGCTTTGAAAGTAAAAGCATGATAAAAATGTTTATCAATATATTAAATGTCAATTCTGAGACCTGGGACAAGTACCACAAAATAGGCCTAGAGACAAATAGCACAAAAGACATCATTAAATGAAAATTTAAAAACATAATTCAGTTGAGATGGGAACAGAGGACTCAGATCTTTGTAAAATAAGTGCCTAGATGGGAAGAGAGATACCAAGAGGATACTATTATGGAGGCAACTGTTGGGGGAAATGCCATAGTGTGCCTAAGAAGAAGCTTACCTGGGGAGGGTCCACCAAGAGTGAATAAGGAGGTGTCATGTTAGCTTTACATTTCAACTAATTATTCTTGTAGAGTGCTGATTAGCTCATTATATGCTGAAGGAATACAAAGACTGTCAGCACCATCTAAAGTTCACTGTTCTGCAACAAACAACTTAGTCACCCTATCTTAATTATAGCTGTGAAAAGTATCAGTAGAAAAAATAAATCACTGGAAAAATTCTTTTCATGATCATTGATATTCAGGAAGTTATTAGGATTCCATCTTTAGCCTGGTGTTCCATAGCAGTAGGAAACCTGAAGATGGTGTAGAAGAGACAGCAAAATGATTCCAATAACACATTATATATGTATATATATACATATATAATATAAAATCATATTATATGACTAATACTGAACTGAAAGGAGAACAGAAGGAAAGAGTTTAGATTATAGTAGGCAAGATTTTTGGTTAGATTTGGGTTGTGATGAGTAGAATGAATGAGTAATCATAGTTGTACTGGAAAATTATAAAGGTAATTGTAGAATGTTATTTTCTGGAATTATTTGTGTGAAACCTTGCTCAAAAGCAGAAAAAGGTGAACAATAGTTGTTTTCTGGTCTTTTGAACCTAGCACTCTCTGGCTTTTGAAAATTATTGTCATTGAAGTGGTTAGTCAAAGTTGTTAGAATGTGACCTCAGAGTATACATTTCTTTCTACTTCAAAATATACTATGTGACAACAGGTGTCTTTTTGACCTTTGACTCTGTTTACTTCTTTACTGCATAGATGAATACCTTTGTGATGATTTATAAATTTAAGGTGGTACAAAGGTAGACTAAATCATGACATTATGTTTGGGCATTTACAATATTTGCCTTTTCCAGGTTGGCTTCTTTTATTGCACGGTGACTTGCAATAAATATTTATTTTATATTTTTATTTGAAATAAGTATTGGCACTTTACATAAGATAGAAATAATTATAACATGGAAAAGACTCATTTTCTTCTTTCTGAGAATTATGTGAAAAGGTCACAAGTACAAGGAGGAAAACCAGGATATTGATCATTTATTAGAAGGCCAGTTACTTACCCTCCACAGGGGAGCAGGCTTCTTCATGGTCAATAAATTGCCAGTCTAGTTGAAGTGGTGGTCCAGATAAGTGTCACAGAATATAAGATTGCAGGCTGAATCCAGGCTCTCACATACTCTAACCCTGAGTCAACTCTTTTGCATATGTCTTAAGGGAAAACAGCCTTTTTTCCCATTAAACTTTTCCTTATTCTGATTTTTCAGATAAAGATGTTATAGATATATAGACGATAAAAATGTCCACATGCAACCTGCTTGCTTACAGAAGGATCTCTTTGTGCAGTCCCAGATATGTAGATGCAAAAATCCCAGCAAACTTCTCACTGCCATCAGAAGTCTGCTTAGAAAAGAAAAAAAAAAAAAGATTATTCATTCCAACCATCTTAAAGGTTCCTTTCTGAAGAACACTTCTGAAGAACTCTGGATGTATCCAAGTGAGAAGACACAGAGAACTAGTGCTACCAGCCCCAGTTGCTGCCATCAAGTCATGACTTCCCTTCCAAGACAGGTAAGTGAACTCAGCTCCATTGACCCATGATAAGAAGCTGATACTTCCTTAGCTACTGTGAAGTTTCATTTTGGAAGACTATTAGAGGGGGCAAAGGAGAGTAAAGGCAGGCGGTGGAGCTCCCTCCCCCCACACCTACCCCCATTTCACCTCTCTTCTGACCTTTCCTCCTGATCCTTGCAGATCTTAACAGGCTTGAGAGGAACAACATTCACTTCTGTGAATAAAGAAGCTAGTCCATCTTTGATAGACTGACCTTACTCCCTGATTCTGTGATGATTTATAGTCTATTTTCATAATGTAGAATATTGATTGTAAGGTATTTGATTGGAGAGGATTCAGAAGTGTGTAATTGTGCAAGGATACAACCTGTTACCTGGCCAATTTGTGCTCCTCCAAATGTACAAATGTCTGTTTCATAATTTGCAAATTATTTTCAATAATAAAAGAGGAGATGTTTGGTGGGATGGAAGAAGAAAAGAGGCACTTTGCCATAGTGGATAGAGACTAGGCCTTGAAATCAGAAAGACCTAGGTTCAACTCTTAGTATTGAACTTATACTAGCTATGTGACCCTTTGGCAAGCCCCTTATCCTTAGGATGCTTGAGACAACTCTCTAAGATTACACATTGCCAAGAAGGTGTCAACTTGTATTGAGAGAAGTTTCTTTACCTGGGAGTTCCTTATGCCAATAAAATCACAGATCTAGGCCCTTTCCCCTTATTGAACAATTTACAATAATGTTAAGCACAATAATAAAATACACTGAAAGCATTGGCTGAAGCAATCGGTATAGATTTTCTCCTTCCTAGGAAATCTTAAAGGCCAATTCCCTTGATTTTAAATTTGACCATATTTTTATATGCTATCTGTGTAACCTTGGACAGTTCTTTTATTTGTTTGTGCTACAGTCAATAGAACATTACATATAAATTAATAATAGCTTGATAGTGGCTTGACTCAGGACCATGTCTATTTATATTCCATCAAAAAAGATAAGAATGAGATTAATAGTTTCATTAATAGTCTTTGGCTTGTTAATGGCAAATGGTCTATAATCTTTTTGTTGTTTTGCATTCTCTCTATGGCATGAAACAAATTTAATATACATTATTATTTGAGTGCTCTCCCACATAATTTAATTTGTACTTATTATACATGTATTTTGAATTAATTTATCTATATACGTTTTGATTCTTCACAGTAGACTATAAGTTCCTTAGAGCAAAGATTATCGTTCTCAAGAGACCTATCCTTTCTCATAGCTACCAACGCCTCACCTTTCATATCACCTTTCATCAACTCAATATATATCTTGTATATACTTAACTCATTAGCATGTAGAATAAATACACACATATACATACATACACACACAGAGCAAAAATATGAAGTGAATAAATGCAAATATACACAAAGGAGTTCAATGCAAAGTAGTCTGGGAGGGAGAGCACTAACAGTATGGGGGAATCTTTTGCTAGATCATCATCCATTTCCACCCACCTTGTTTGCATGGATATATCCCAAGGCTGTGTCCCAGGACCTTCTCTCTCTTTTGATGATTTCCCCACTTTTATAATTCATATTCCCTCAGTATCCATTATTTCCTCAACCTTTACACTAGTCTGACAAAGTGGTTTTTTCATAGCCCAAGTCAGCCCCTCTACTTGTACAAGATCCCATCCCTCCTGTCTTTTCCAGGAGCTTGCACCTCCATCTTGATAATCTTCCATCTCTTTATTCACTAGATCTTTCCCTGCTGTTTTACCAATATATCTATATCTCCCTCATCCTTTAAAAACCTTACCATTCCCTTAAGCTATCATCCTATATTTCTCTTTTCTTCATTGCCAAAATCCTAGAAAATGTTGTCTTTAGTCACTCCTGTCACTTGCTGTGAAGGCAAGCAAAATAGGATCTTTTGCTGTTTTTGTTTTAGTATAATCAAGTATCTCTGATTGAATCTTGCCTTTATCAATCAAGAGTCTTTACTAGAAGTAAAGTACAGAAACAAGAGTTTCTTTCACTAGAAACAGAGTGTGTGTGTGTGTGTGTGTGTGTGTGTGTGTATTTGTATTGTTAATGTGATTAAAGATCTTCCCCACCCATTAATGGACCTGCCCATTAAGGGAAGTTTGACCAGGGAAGATTTGTAGGAATGCCCACACCTTTTGTTAATGAGACATGGGTTCTCACCAGTTGTGATGCCCTCCGGCTCTTAAAAAAGGTATAAATACTCTGAGATTTTACTTTGGGGCTTACTGACTGGAAGCATTTGTTTGTCCAGATGAGGACTCTGGGAAGCCACTAAGGAGTTCCCTGGCTTTGAAAACCCATATATTGATGCTTCCCTGTCTGGTAATTATGATCAGACAGTTGGACCTGTCTGTTGAATTCAGGCAGAGGAAGCCATGTCTGTTGATCTTTGATTCCCTTGAACTGGGTGAATGATATAAGTGCTTGGTTAAAGGAATGATACATGTGCTTGATTAAAATGATTGTTAACCCCTCAAAAGTTTACTTTCCTTTTATGAATGCAGATCTAAGAACCTGGGATAGCAGGCCCCCCTATGTATGTTGGGGTGCTTACTGTTATGCTTACTTTTCAACCCATTTCAGTATGGCTTCTGACCATTCAACTGAAACTGCTTTTTCCAGGGTTACCAGTGGCTTCTTAATAGCTAAATGCAATAACTTTTTCTCATCTCTCAGGTTCTTTGACTAATCTATAGAGTTTGATACTATTGACCTCACTCTTTTCCCTTTTAGTCTCTCTCCCTATATTTTCATGACCTGCACTATCCTGGTTCTCCTCTCAACCACTTGATTCTTGCTTCTGGGTCTTTTTTGCTGGATCATTAACCATGTTCAATTCTATTTACTTGGGTATATCCTAAGGCTCTGTCCCAGGACCCCGTCTATTCTCTTCCTTCTTGGTGATGTCAGCTGTTCCAGAAAGTTCATCTCTATGTAGATGACCCCTCATCTCTCTATGGAGCTCCATTCTCATTTCACCAAACTGTCTGCTAGATATATCTACCTGGAATCACCTACAGGCATCTCAAATTCAACACTTCCAAAAATTTTTTCTCCCCTAAATTTACCCCTTTTTCTTATTTCTCTATTTCTGTCAAGAGCACCACCATTATTCCAATCAACTAGTTTTAAAACTTAAGTTGTTATTCCTACATCTTCATTCTAATAATAATAATAATAGAATTTATATGCCTGATTTTTGCTTTTTTACAAATGTGCCACTTTACAAATATTATCTCATTTGTGTCCTCACAACAACCCTGGGAGTTTATTATTATTATTATTATGTGCTATTATTAATCCCATTTCACAGTTGAGGAAACCAAGGCAGAGGTTAAGTGACTTGCCCAGGATCACACAGCTAGCATCTGAGGCTATCTCCTCCTCTCTAATCATAAGGTGACCACTTTAGTTCAGGCCCTTATCACCCATCAATTGGAACAGTTCCATCACCTCCTAATTGTATTTCTGGCTCTCAGTCTCTCCCATTTCTATTCCATCATCCAAGCGAGAGCCAAATTGGTATTCCTAAAGCACATTATTTTTTCACCATGTCACTTCCCTCTTCAAGAAAGTCAGTAGTTTCTTACTGCTACCAGATTAAAATACAAATTTCTCATTTTGGCATTTATAGCCCTCCATGATCTAGTTATAGTCTGTCTTTCTAAATTAATTTCACATTACTACCCCTCACTCCCTAGCATATATTTCATATATTAACATAATATATATGTATATGTATATATATACACACACATATATATATATTGCTGTTTCTTATATATGCCATTCTATTTCATACCTTTGTGTCTTTACACAGGCTATCTCCCATACCTGGAATCTGCTCGGTTCTCTCCTCAAGATCAAGTATGACCTCTAAGGCAAGGGTTTTCTTGATCACCCAAGGTGTTCTCTCTGCCCCCACCCTGAGAGTACTCAGTATTTACTTTGTATATGAATATATGTGAGGTAGTCTCTTGACTTGTCTTTCTTGGATTGACCCACCTACTCACTTCCTGGGCTGGCTTGCTTACTCCAATCTGTCCTCACATGGCAGGTCCAGATTCTCCAATAAGGCCCACCACCACTTGGTTACACTCAAAATCTGTCTCAAAAGCCTAAGTGTAGCCCTTTTCTTGGGGATACATGCCCTCTGCTCACTGCTATAGCTCTTGAATCCTCACAAGTGCACTTCCATTAATATACCCAGCCATTCATAATGATTACATATCAGGCCTTACACATAGCCATGTATAATAATAATCACAATATCATAGGTATTCATAGAAAAGAAATAATAAATACATTATAATTCTCACATAATTCTGGATCACATTGCCCCCCTGATGCATTCATTATCTATGGAGAAGAGTGGGCACACATTTATAGAAACCTATCAGGCAGGTATATGAATAAGGAAAACCCTTGTGCTTAAAGTAACTCACAACTCTGGAATTAGATTCTTCATTTGTTTTCTTTTTTGTTTCAAAAATTGATTGTCCATCAGTATTGATAAACATAACTAAGCTAAATTGACACAACCTGTACTTGACTGACTAGATCCTAGTCAGGATATCTCCGCTAAACTAGTTAATCCTTCAGGTGACTTTTCTGTTATTTCCTTCCCAAAATGTTCCTCTATTCATTTGCACTTTAATCCTCAACAGCAATTATAGTATATGTTGCTTCCAGCTTGAAGTTTTGGGGATACCTTCAGCTGTAGCATTGTTATCCTCTTTTAGGAAAACATGATGAACTTTGTCCTAAAGCTAGCAAAAGTCACTTTAACTCTGCTTTCCTCCCCATCCCCTGTCCCAAGAGTCTTCTCTTTCTCCACCTCTCAACAATAGTGTATGACAATTCAGAGAAGTCTTTTTTTAATCTCCTCTCTCTCCCCTCTTCCTTTCACCTCCTCTCTTCTCCTCTCTCCTCCTCTCCTCTCTTTCCTTCTCTTTTCCCTTCTATTCTTTTTTTTCTCCTTTTCTCCTTCGCAGAAAAATCATCATAAAGATCAATTAATATTATCCCTAGTCCTCATTATTCAACAGTAAATAGTAATAGAGTGGAGCATATTATCGCTGTTATTTCTTCCTCTCAGAAGTAGGTGCTAATAGAGAGCACTCAGAATTATGGGTAGACTTTCTTCATTATGAGTATCTGTGTTACTGTTAATAATAATAACTATTATTATAGTTTTTACTTTATTATTAAATAAAAGACTATGTTTAAAGTCTAATATGTATATATTATATTATGTGTGTATAAAGAAAGGTAGGGTAGAGGGAGAGAGAGGGATGTATGGAGAAAGAGAGGTACAGAGAAAGAGAGAAAAGTAAGGAAAGTTACAGTCCCCCTTTAACACAGTTCTGAAATATATCCTTTTACTTCCCTCCTTCTTATACTTTCTGGTTTAAGATTCTGAATCTTTTCTTCAAATAACCTCATTTTAGCTTATGGTTAGTGACCAAATTCTTATCTTCTCTTTATAACTGGGTGAATTACAGTTGGCCCATAATCAGAATTATTTTGGCATAAATATTTCCCCAAAGCCAAAGCTCAGCCATTCTTCATATGCAAATCACTGAAGAATACTATATTCTCCTTTCACTTCAGTATTCTTCAGTTTCTCACATTCAAATGAGTAACTACTATCTTGGTTCTCTGAATCAGACAATATCAGTAACTCTAAAGGAGAACTTTATGTAGATCTGTGCCTGAGTCAAGTGAACGTTACAGCAAACTTAGCAATTGCTTTTCTCAGAAGCAGATATGCTCCAGACAAATGAATTATCAAGAGCTACTCCCTTAAAGGTATTCTTTTTTACATGTATATTTTACATTGGCTTATATGTGTACATGTCATTTTCTTTCAATTGAAGTTAAGTTCCTCAAGGACCAGGACTATTTTATATTGTCTTTATATCCTTAGTAGTTAGTACAGTACTTGGCACAGTGAAGCTTAATAAATGCTTGTTGAATTGAAATTTTTATATGTTTTTTCTGAATTCCTTAAAACTATTATTCCTTACAGGACAATAATAATCCATTGAATTCATATATTATAATTTATTAAGCCATCCTATCAACAGATGATTTATTCCCAGGTTTTTGGTACTAAAAAAAATGCTGACATGAATATTTTGATGTGTATTTCCATCTCTTCATGCCTAGACTGTTGTAATAGCTTCTTAATGTGTCCTCTGGTTTCTAATCTATACCTTTTCCAATCCATCATCTGAGTAATTTATAAAGATCACTAGTCTGATCCTTCCCTCTTCAATGCAAAATTTTTCAGTGGTACCCCATTGCATTTAAGGTCATCTATAAAATTATTTTAATCTACCTCTCCAAATTCTCATATCACTCTCCTTTGCATGCAATACCTTCCAGCTAACTAGGCGACACACTGTCTCCTGACTTGGTTTTCCTTCTGCTAACTCTATACCTTTGCTTATGCCATCTCCCATGTCTTGAATAGATTCTATTTCTCTACATCCCTTTTCTTCATCATCTCTGTCTGTTGAACTTCCTCTTTTCATTTAAGGCTCAACTTAAGTTCCACCTATTCTAGGAATCTACTCTTTGTTGTCTGTTTGTGGGAGGGCCCTGAACACTAACACAAACAAGCCTCTGTGGCCCAGACAAGTTTAACAAGATTGTATGTGTCAGAAGCAAAGTGTATATATGTATATGTGTATATCCATATCTATCTATCTATCTATCTATCTATCTATATCTATATATATATCTATATATAGATATATATATATATTTAGCTACTTCCTGTAGGCTATTTACCTCAAGAACACAGAGACCTTATTGTTTATAGTGTGCCAAACTGCACAGATTCTCACATGAAATGCTTCATTGCCCAGCTGGTTATTCAATATGCTGTTTTAAAGCCTTTGTTCATCAGTACCTTCAGTGCTGGCACTGGTTCATTGTAGTCTTTCTCCTTTCTGTAGCTATAACATGTCCTATTTGCCACATAAAGCTGCCACAATCATTTCCCTAACCACATGCCGTAGTAGTATACCAAAGCACTTCCTATTTCTTAATGGCTCCAATTCACATGAATCATTAATCATGTGACACAATTATTTAGCTTAATATGGTAAAAAGTATAGTCATTAACCTCAAGGGACAAATTTGTAGGCTCTTTGGCCAATCAACTTAATATGGATTCAATGAAAAATTATTTATTTGACATATATGTCCATTGATATATTGCTTATGCTGCATATGTTTTCAGAATACATCATTAAAATATTCTTTTTAGGAATTTATTTTTAATGACATAGATTTGGCTATGTCCCACTAATATATATTTAAAATTAATTCCTTCATTGAAATGCTATGGGTATCATTTACCAGATTGGGCATAAAAAAGAACAGGAGGGACAAGGAACAAATTTCTATAGGAATATTGCTATTAACATAAACCATTTTTGAACAGTGGGAACATACTAAGCAATTTTTCTATTGATAACACTATGTAGCAGGATTTAGCATTTATTTATGGCACATGTTACATGTATAGTTTGAAAATTCCTAGGAAGAAGAAACTACTTTATTTTAGCATTGTGCCTGCCATATAGTAAACTCTTAATAAATGCTTTTTGAACTGAAGGGAATGGGGAATGAGAAAGCAAAAGTAGTAAGCATTTACATAGCACCGACTGTGTGCCACACACTTTTCAGTTCTTATTTCATTTGATCCTCACAACAAACAACCAGCCAGGTAGTTATTGCTATTGTTCTCGTTTTACAGATGAGAGAATTTCAGCAGAGGTTAAGTGACTTGCCCAGAGTCACACAGCTAGTAAATGTCTGAGGCTGGATTTGAATTCAGATCTTCCCGATAACAAGTCCAGTGCTTTATCCACTGTTATCAGCAAGCTGACTAATTGAATAAAGCAGAATATACAGAGGAAGACAGATTCTTGTGCTATTCTTGGATGAACTAAAGAGTTAATTTATTTACTTTTGTTTCTTTTTCTGACTGTCCAACACCTTAATTTTTATGAAAAATCTATCAGCGTCAAAATACTCTTAAAAGATCTATTTTTAAAAAAAGCAAACACATCATATTTGAGAAAGGATTCAAAAGCAGAAGAGGTGTTGGTTGGTCTGGCATGCCAGAAAGGAGAGCCAGTTCTAGGCGCTGGGCCAGGACCTCTTCCTCTCTAAGTGCATAGCAATTCCCTGCCAATTGCAAAACATGAGAATTTGGCCTGTAGTTATTTGTATTCAAGAAATTGTAGAGCTGAGAAGTAAGGAGAGAAACAATAGAAACAGTTGGGTTCTATGAGAGGACTGGGTCTCACAGTAAAGCCAGTAAAATATAAATGTGCACAAAATGAGAACAGTGATACAGGCTGGAGAAAATGATGAAGTGGAATTAAAATTAAAGTAGGAAGCTTCAGTTTGGTAAAGAAACAAAAGGGAAGCAGATGAAAAACTTGAAGATACAAATGATACCTAAAATAGAAAAATTTTTTGAATGAAGCTTTTTGAGCTCTGCTAGTAACTTCCCTGACTATTTCTCAATTATGATATAGAGATAGATCAATTAAGCAATAGATGGATGGATGGACAGATAGATGGATAATCTTGTACATGCATGTTGTCCCCCCATTAGTGGACTCCCATAGTGATCATTAGACTGTGAGTTCCTAGAGGGCAGGTACCATGTTTCTACTTCATTTGTACTCCTTGTCACATAGAAAATACTTAATAAATTTGCGTTGACTAATATTTTGAATGTGTTATTAGAGGAAAAGAGGAAAGACCAGTGAGAAACAAGGTTTAGAGGAAAGACCAGTGAGAAGCAAGGCAATTGAAATATAAGAAAGTTTATGACTTTAGACAAGATATGACTACTGTCTGAATTAGTTTCAGCCAGTGAAAAGGCATGGAGATGAAATGTGATACGTGTCGAATAGTAATATAAAGTGAATGAAAAGTAGTGTAAGAGTAAGAAGGCTGAAAAGGTAGGAAGGTGGGAAGGGGACAGTTTGGGAAGGGCTTTGAAAGCCAAACAGGATGTTATATTTGATCCTAGAGATAACAGAGAACCACTAGAGACACTGTGGTGGGGAAAGGCAACATATTCAGACCTGGGCTCTAGGAAGATTATTCTAGTAGCTAAGCAAAGCATGGACCAAGGTGGGGAGAGACTTGAGGCAGGGAGAACTGGCAGAATCTTGTAGTAGTCTAGGCTTGAGGTAATAAGGACCAGCACCAGAGTGGCAGCTGTGTCAAAGGAAAGAAAGGGACGTATACACGAGATGTTGTAGAAGTACTCGGTAATAGATTTCAATCCGTATGAGGTGAAAGACTGAAGTGTTGATTAAAGATGACACTGAGGTTGTGAGCCTGGGTGCCTGGGAGGATGGTGAGGCATTTTAGACATGATTATTTTAAAATGTCAGAATTTGACAATAGACTAGATGTACGAAAGGAATAGGATAAACCAAGGATGTAGTAAGACACATGACAAAAGGTCCTTAAAATCAGAGACAAGAAGATTTTTTATCCTTTCTTAAATTTCCTTAACTCACAATCAGCTCTTTTTTATTTCATTTATTTCATGGATTATTCAAGGGCAGCTAGGTGGTGCAGTTCCTAGAGCACTGGGGCCAGAGCCAGGAAGATCTGAGTTCAAATCCAATTTCAGACATTCACTAGCTGTGTGACCCTGGGCAAGTCACTCAGTTCTGTTTGCCTCAGTTTTCTCATCTGTAAAATGAGCTAGAGAAGGAAATGGCAAACCACTCCAGTGTATCTGCCAAGAAAATCCCAAATGAGGTCATGAAGAGTCAGACAAAACTAAAACAATGAAACAGCATCATAGATTATTCAGATTTGCACCAGATGCGGGTCTTTGCACAAACCTGTTAGCAGCTACAGGAGAAGCCAACATGGTTTGCAAAACCCGTGGATTTTCATTTTTAGTTTTTAGAAAAGAGCTCGAAGTCTGTGGTGGGTTTCATTTTTATAACAGTAAGACGTTATTGTCAGTTTCTTGAACCAAAAATTGAATGGTTAGGCTAGGTGATGGATTTCTAACATTCCTCCCAGCTCTAACATTCTAACTCTATGATCTCTAAGGTGCTTACTTCAATTCATGGGAAAACCAAGTATAAAGGTTGTGCCCAGACCCTGTCCTTGCTCCTCACTGTTCCAATTGATGAGGACTTTGTTCTTACATAGACTTTTTTATCCTTAACAAGGTGTGAAATTTCCTTGAAAAGTTAATCTTTTGATTAGGTGGGAAGGAAGAAGAGGAAGGAATAAGCCTTATGAAACAGCATTATGCTAAATGCTTTTTGTAAGTATTATCTCATTCAATCCTCACAACCCAGGGAGATAGGTGCTTATTATTACCCCCTTTTTACAGTTGAGGAAACAGGTTAAGTGACTTGTCCAGGATTATGCAGTTAGTGAGGGTCTGGACTGATTTGAGATCAGGTTCAATGCTCCATCCACTGGCTACCAGATGCCTCAAGTTGTGAATTCTTTGCCTTTTTTCCAGCTGAATTGAGAGTAGCTGATTTAATCAGACATTTCTGATGTTGGAAGGTAAGAGCTAAGACAGAGATAATAATTCTAAGAAGTGAGTGACCCTTAGATTCAACTCTCTGGGTTGAAGCCCACAGTCTCACAGCCAGGTAAGAAGCCATGTACATGAATGAATTGCACAGTGCCAGGAAAGACCTGGACCATCTCCAGTCATCCTGAGCTATATCTTGCCACTGGACCCAAAGGAGAAAGTAAGGCCAGTGACTTGGCACAGCCCTCTCTCACTTAAATCCAATTCACTTTCAAGTCACGGCCTCATGTTCCTGATGTCATGGTTCTATTCGAGAACAAAGGACGAACAGCAATAATAACAGTCAGGAATGACCAGAGCGCTGAAGCAAGGAAGTATCCATGGAAGACAGAGCCATTCCCATGGACCAGTAGAGGAGTTCTTGGGGCAAGTGGGAGTCAGAGCTGAGGAACATCCAGAAAAAGAGCTGCAATGTGAAGGTACCTGCTGACTCACTGTTTGTTAATACTGTACAGGTATGACTTTAGGGGGAGGAGGAAGGGAGAAATGAATTTCTCCATCAACTCCAAGTATTTTTTAGTACTCTGTTAGAAGTTAGAAGGATTATATTGACCTATGGAGAGGTTCTACTTCTCCTGAGTTGGAGGATTGTGTGACTGTTTATTGACTCAGGAACAAATCTTTGTATTTTCATCAGACTAAATAAAATCTACCTTATTCAATGGTTTTGTTAGCCTGATGTGGGAGCTAAGAGTACTTAATTTCTGAGTGCTTATGTGAGAGCTAAGGGTTGCTAATTGATCATGTTCAGTGCAATGAATGCTGAACTACACAGTATCTTGTAATATTGTAATACTGTAATATTGCTAAGATAAACTTAGCTGTGAATATCTAAACAAAAACCAAATTCTGATGTTCCCTGAAGAAGCCCTAGTTGTGGGTACAAGTCATTAAAAACAATTTAATAGGGAGCCTCTTGGCATGACTACAATGTGTACAAATTCAGAGCTTTGGGTCCGGGTCATGGTTGTCAAAGAAAAGAGGAAAAATTGGCCTGTGTGTGATTTGAAAGTGAATTGGAGATAAGGTAAGAAGAAGGTGATAAACATTAGACTGAAAAAGCTTCAGAGATGGAGATTCTCAATTGCACTTCAGGATGCATAAGTTCAGAATTAGACATTTCTGCCACTTTAAGGAGTAGAGATGGGGGATTTGTGTTCAAGTGATCCTTAAACCTAAAAGGACAATAGTACTTAAGGAATGCTTTAATACTAATAGTTTAAGGAAGTTACACTTGAGAAGGTGCTTCTACAAAAGAGATTCTTCTACAGAAGCATCATACAATGCATTATAAAGCTATATCTGGTTTTTATATTGTTTGATGTGTTCTGTTTTACAATATGTTTCATAATCATGGAAAGTACTGACTTGACTGTATGGATGAGATCCATTCATAAGCCAGATGGAATAAGTGATCAGTGGTGAGATTCAAATTACAAAGTGCTCGAAGTACTCTACATGAGATTCTTACAAGATCAGAAATATTTACTGAAAAACAGGTAGGATCAGGTGGAAATTAACCATCTATTCCCATAAATCCTGAAATAACCCCAGTTCAACACAGTCAATCCCAATCCTCAGTTTTATGTACTCTGAGTTATGGTGCTAGTCTCAAGAGTCGAAAATGTGTGAAAACAAGCAGGGCATAACTCCTACATCTCCATGCATATACCCAAAGAGCATTAGATGAAAAGGTACTAGCAAGCAAAAGAAATGAGGAAAAGGACAGATTCAGAGAAACCTGGAACGACTTGTATGAACTGATGCTGAATGAAGTGAGCAAAACCAGAAGAATTTATACAATGAGTATAATAATGCGAACAGAAAACAACTTTGAAAGACTTAACTGATCATTGCAATGACCAATCATAATTTCGGAAGCATGATGAAGAATTATGCTTCCCGTCTCTTGGCAAAGGGGTGATGGTACATAGTGGTAATGATCACAAATTAAGAGAAGAAAAGAAAGAAAAGAACATTGATGAAACAATGAAAAATACACATACGAGTGCAGAAGGAAATTCAGACAGGTACACAAACAAGCACGGTAGGAAATTTAGCATACGCTTAAAAAACCAAATTGTTCCTAACAAAAAATTTCATAAACACCTTTTTCTGTTATTCTTTGTGTAGCCAGTAGGTATCACTATGTGGCAATTTTTGGAGGTTTGTAAGTAAAGGATTAAGCCCCACCCATAGAAATTTAGGAATGTTTGCTACTCCTACCTACTCCCTACTCCCAATGGATAGATCCATGCCTCTCTATTTTGCCCTTACAGTAAAGATTAGAGGCTTTGCTGAAACATCTGTCACTTAAAGCCCCCTCAATCTTGTTTACTCTTACCTCCATAATCTGAAGGTTAAAGCCCAAGTTACATGGTTCATCTATCTGCTATTTAGGAGTTCATGAGTTACTAACAAAGTCAAAACCATGAAATTTTCTCTCAAGCTACTTCAGTTGGGAAGTAGAGGAAGCCCCACCCAAGTCCCCTCCCCTGTCAGACAGAAGGTTCATCTTCACAGTCTCTTTATTTCTGCACCATAAACCCATTACTACTTCCTCACTCGCAGCCTTTCTATACAATTAACAAGAATCTCAAAGAAATTTTGATTGATCATTCATCATAGCTGAAACAAATGAAAAATTCAAAATAGCTCAAAGAAATATAGAATATGTCTGTCAGATTCAGGTAAAGGAGAAGAGAAAGAATTTAAATCTTCACAATCCATTTTATGCCTCCTCCCAACCTGGAGTGCCTATGCACAGAAATCTTTCAAGAAACTTTCTTCCTGACCAAGGAGAAGAACATTGTCTCTCTGGGACTACAATCCCCAGAATTCAGAGTTCATGAGCTTTTCCTTGCTTGCAAGAAAAGTCTGTACCCAATGACACATATATTGAAATGTTAATATCTGTTCTTGTTTAGTTCATTATAAAAAGATTTCATGACATTCCCACTATATCCTGATATTAGGTAACTTAAAAGGAGGCAGAGAATTTTGAGAAACGTGCCTTAGCCATGTTTGGGAGGAGGTCTTTAAGAGCTAAGAATAAATGATTCTGCCTTACCACAGAAGGGGTTAGGATTTAGCTCTTCTGAATCAGACTAGATTTCTAACCTTTTCCAACCATCCACAGGAATTTCATTTCAAGTACTTTTTACTGTAAATATACCACTATCTTGTATTGGCATGACCTCATCATCTACAGCAGAATGATAACTGGGAAGTAAAATTATTTGCTTTCTGTCATGTTTCAAACCTTTTGTGAACTAAGTGCTGCCTTTTTGCTATGTATGAAAAAAAGGTTTTTTACTTTCTACAACGTTTCTTTTTCTTTAATAAATTTATTATTTGTATATTTTAAGTTCATTTTTAAAATTTTGAGTTCCTAAATTCTCTCCTCCCTCTCCACAGCATCTTGTACCTGAATCAAAAATAAAATTAAAAACTACAAATCTTAAAATATTAAGAAACATGCACACACACAAGAACTTCTTGACTTCTCTCTGTTTCTTTCACTTGTCTTTGTTTTATTTCTTCAAAATGGCTGCCTCACCATTTCCAGCCAGCATCCCATGCCATGTGGTAGTGCTTACAAACACTTTCTTTTCCACAGTAAAATACTTACTGTTCACAGAAATAAATGTGTGAGGCTTACATTAAGCATAGAGTGTAAATAACCACATAGCCAGGCATCAGGAACAGATTGTCTGTTTAAACATCATTGTGAATAGAAAAAAGTGTTACAGTGATGCAACACTTTTCATCCATTCACTGGCTAAACGTGTTGTGTTTTTTTTTCCCTTGCCATATGCCATGGTGATGTTTCCAAAAACTTTAAAATACTCTAACCTTGTCTCGACGTTTTCCATTTCTATAGATCAATGAATTAACAGAGACTCACTAAAGAATCCATTTCTATAGATCAATGAATTAACAGAGACTCACTAAAGAATCCAGGATTAAACAGCAGTGATTAAGTAAGGACACAGAATAAGATATTTAATTAAATCAAATTATATTCTCCTTGGAAACCAACAATTACAATTTGATGGCACAGTTTCTGACTTTTGGACATCTTGCCACATTTGGTAGGCAAATATATGCACATTGCATATAAGTTGATGACTCTCTTTCTCTATGTGATTAACTAAGTGAGGGGCCGCTCAAAGAAAAATAAGGGAAATTGTAAATAATTCACTTGCTGCAAAGAGTACTATTCAGTTGCTCACAATATGTGTGGCCTGTTTTTGCCATACGGAATACAATTAGTAGCTTCTAAATATTTAACAAATATTGCAACCAAACCAATATTTACCAGACTCACTTGGCTGTAAAAACTTTGGGGCTTTAAATGTATTGCTAGGACCCATAAATGCTAGTCCAAAGGGTTAAGGGCACAGAAGAAAACTGGAGGGAAAAGGAGGATTGGATGAATTTTAGAAATCTTTACATGGATGTCTTGTCAGCATCTCAACTAAACATGTCCAAAACCTCACTCATCATCATCCCACAACCTCCACCCCAAACCCAGCTCTCTTCCTACTTCTATTGAGGGTTTTAGCATCAATTGGCACCCAGGATCACAACCTTGGAGTCATTCTTGATTTCTCCCTTACAACTCCATGCCCCCCATGGACAATCAGTTTCCAGATCTTATAGCTTCAACCTCCATAATATCTCTCTAACTGGTTTCTTTCTCTTCAGTCACCTGGCTGCCACCTAACTTCATATTCTCATCTTCTCTTGGTAGGTCTATTGTGATAACCTCTTATTTGGACTCATCACTATCGATTTTCCACCCTCTATAACTTTTACACAGCTGCCAAAATGACTTTTCCAAAACATAATTCTGACTGGGTCTTGGCCTGTCTCGGTCAAGTAGTTTCAGTGATAAAATTTCTATGATAAAATTTAAAAATTGACTTGTTTGGCATTTAAAGCTATTCATAACCTGGCCTGGGCCTACCTTATCAGACTATTTTACATTACTCTCTCATACATTGCGTATTCTAGATCACCTGAATTGCTTGATGTTTTGCCATTCTAACTCCAATCGTTTGTGTTCTGGGATAGACTGTCACCATGTCTAGGTTCTAGACAGAGTCTTATTGTATTTAAAAACAAAAAAAAAAACCCATTCGTAGCCCTAGGGTTGTACAAAAATGGGTGGCAGTCTCGATTTGGTTCCCTAATTTGCAGACTTTTGTCTCATTTCCATTTTTTAGAATCCCTAACGTCCTTCAACTCAGTTCATGCACCACCTCCTATATGTGACCTTTCCTTATCCCCACAGTTATTACTGCCTTACAGTAGAGATAAGGGTCCATATTCAAGAGATGTAATAGAGGTAGAATCTATAAGGTTTGGCAGCTCATAGAGTACAGGGAGAAAGAAGGCTAGAAGAGTCAATGATGATGACTCAGAAGCTGAGAGCAATGAGTTGGTTATGTTGGCAACACCTGGTCTCTACCCTGTGTACATCTGTGTCGAACAAGAGTTGGCTATGTTGGCAACACCTGGTCTCTACCCTGTGTACATCTGTGTCGAACAAGACAGTAGTTCCTTTTACAAAAACAAGGAGATTTGGAGGAGGTATGGCTAAGTGGGGAAGATAATGAATTATGTTTTTTAACATGTTGATTTTGAGATACCTACAGGATGTCCAGGTGGCGATATCTAGCTTAGGACAAAGATGATCACTGGATATTTTCAATAGAGACAATAATGAAACACATTGGAGCCACTGGGATTACCAAGAGAAAGAATTAAGAGGTTAAAAGAGTTTATAATAGTTATCATTTATGTGATACCTTAAAGTTTAAAAGTTATTTTACATGAATAATCTCATTTAATCCTTACAATAATCCTGTGAAGTAAGAGAGGTTAAGTAACTTGCCCAGAATCATATAGCTAGTAAATGTCTGAGGCAAGATTTAAACTCAGGTCTTCCTGGTTCAAGTCTAGCACCCTCTTCACTATGCCACCTAGTTGGGAAAGAACCTTGGGCTACGTCTGTGCAAATATGATTAGACACAAATGATGCTCCAACAAGAGATACCAAGGAAGAGGCATCAGGTGATTAGAAGAATAACCAGAGAGTAGTATGAAAAACCAAGAAGAATGTTTATAGCAAGAAGTGTTAAATGCTTCAGAGACATTAAAAAAAATGTGGACTCAGAAAAGGCCACGGGACTTAGCAATGGTGTGGCCGGAAGCCACCTTGAAATGAGTTGAGAAATGAATGGGGATAATATAAGTGGAAACTTGGGGGAGAAGAATGCAGAAAGGGGATGCAGGAGGACACCAAAGACAAGCTTTGTCTTCATAATTTGCCTAGAACTGGCCCTATTTAAGTAACAGGGAGGCCGAACCAGATGATCATAGAATGAAATAACTGAAGGAGACTTTGGTAGGTCATTTTAGTCTATTCCCTTTTTCCTTCAATATTCAGAGGTGTTATTTTTTATATGTAGCTACTGTTGTATGTGCAGGTCTGCAATATGGTATTAGCATACATTACATTCCATTTTTTTTAGTATTTCTTTGAGATAAGGTGGTGATTTTAGGTGATACTGAAGTTAGTGCTATGCTATTAGTCTGAGAACACCAATGTTAATAAAAGGCTTGTGAATCTAGGAGGGAGAAATGCCACCGTAGGATTTCTGACATCATCAGCATGCATAAATCCACATGATATGACTTTACTATAGCCACATTTCTTGAGAAAATAACTTCAGTTTCTACTACGTTTATAATAGAGACTATGTTTCCTGAGAGCAGGGACAATTCTTTTTTTTCATATCCTCAATGCCTGTCACAGTGCCTGGTCATTAGTAGGAACTTAATAAATTCTTGCTGATTTGAATTATCTTGACCTAAGTTCAGGGTCAAGCATAAATAATAAGAGTCAAGTGAAAAGAGGAATAAAGATCCCATCACCGAGTCAAGGTGAAAAGCGTAGCAGGATTTTTTAACCCAAATTCCCAATGGAAGTGATCATTTCTAAGACCTCTGACTGATTTTTCTTGAGTGGTCCTGATCACTAATGCACATAGTGATTGATAACTGCTGTCATTCAAACCTCTGTCCCCCATTTCCTTGTTTGAATCCTTCTTTGAACATATACCAACTGTATGGACACTTCACCTGTTAGAGATACCTAACTCATAAAGTCCTTGTAAGGAAAAAAATTTGCAAACCTTAAAGTGCTGAGTTATTATCATGAGGATGTTTATTCCTCAGTCATCTAGGAAATTTTGATTACATACAGCTGGTCTATGTGGCAGTTAGGTGGTGCAGAGCTAAGCCTGGAGTAAGGAAAATCTGTATTGAGATTCAATCTCAGACACTTATTATCTGAGTGACAACTGGATCAGTCACTTAACCCCTCTTGGCCTCAGTTTCCTTAACTATAAAATAGGAATAATAAGAGCATGTACCTCCCAAAGTTGTCGAGAGGATCAAATGAAGCACTATTTGTAAAGTACTTCATCCAGTGCCTGGCACATAGTAAATGCTTAATAAATATTTGTTCCTTTTCATACACAAAATTTTTGGTTGTTATAATTTCTTTCACTAGAGATCAGTAGTTAGTGTGTAGAGTAACATTTCCAGATATAAAGTCAAAGAGTGTTGAGGGCCAGGGTGGAGTGCGGTTGACAAGATCAGGATAGACCTTCGGGGAAACTGTTCTTTGAGACTGCTCGTTATCATCCAGAATGGCTCTCCATGCCCCTCAGATGTTACCTCTGTGAGACAAACAAGAGAATTACGGAAAACAAGAGATATGTAAAATAGATCCCTCCAGGCTCACAGTCTGACTGATTTAATCACTAGGGTGGAGACAAGTAGACTGTTGTGTAGGCTTGCAGTTTCTGTCTATAAATACTCGGACCCTCAGATCAATAAATGGAGTTGGTCTTTCTTTTCCTGCCTCCTGTGTCTTTCTTCTTCACCACATCACCAAGCCATGTAGGGACGCAGGCCGTCCACTATATAAGAGATTTGAATTTAGTGTCATTCGATAAGGTCTTCTAATTTCCAAAGGTGGGGGCAGGAGAAAGGGAGGTTTTCAAGTTTATTATGACAAGTAGAGCTCAGAGCACATAACTTCTACAATAAAAGATATGTCAGAAGTGTCTCTAGATTGATGATGAAATATATCTCTCTCTTTTCAGAATAGAGGTGGCGAACTGTGGGAGTAGAAAGGTGCATACACTGTCAGCTGAAGCTTTTTAAAAAAATTCTTAATTGCTTTTTTCTTTGTGACAGGGGCTCAATGCAGAATGAGGAAGGTATATATCCTTAAATGGTGACAATGTAAAAATAAAAGCCTTCAATAAGATTTTTTTAAATGGTTGTATCAAGAAAGATCAATATTTTTAAAAATCTGGAGTAACCAAGCAAGGCATAGAGGCAAAAATAAAATAGATGTTGATTACAAGAAATTGAAAAGGTTTTGCATGAACAAAATTAAAGTAACTAGGATAAGAAAGTGGTCAACGGGGAAAACATCTCTATCAAGTACCTTTGACAAGGGTCTGATATCCAAGATATGTAAGCAACTAACAGAACTATATTAGACCAAAAGTCACCCCCCAACAGATAAGTGGTCAAAGGATATGAACAAATAGTGCTCAAAAAATGCAAACTATTAACAATCATGGGAAAGAATGCCTCAAATCACTAATAACAAGGGAATTTCAAATCAAAATCACTCTGAGGTTTTTACCTCATGTCCAGCAAATTTACAAAGATGATAAAAGAAGAGAATAGTATATGATTGAGCAGTTGTATAAATGCTGGTCCTACTATTCCAGAAAACCAATCTTGAGTTATGCAAAGAAAGTGACTAAAATAACCATACCTTTGGACACAAAGACACCAGTGTTAGGCTTACTCCTCAAGGATGTCAGTGACAAAAAGAAAGATCTCATCACACCAACACAAGTATAGCAGCACATTTTGTAGTAGCAAAGATCTAGAAACAAAGTAGGTGATCAGTCATTAAGAAATGGCTAAACAAGTCTTGGTGCATGAATGCAATGAAACATTCCTGTGCTGTTAGAGAATATTTAAAAAAAAAAAAAACAACACCAGTGAATAAAACGAATACAGAGAAGTTTGGTGCATATCAACTGGCGCAAAATGAAGTATGCAATATGCATAATAACTGCAATGATGTAAATAGAGCAACAGCAGTGATACAAACAAAACTGAATTCTGGAAAATGATAACCAAACTTGACTCCCCAAAAAGAAATATGAGAAAGTCCTACCCAGGCTTGCTTCTTTGCACAGATGGGGAACTCTGCGTAGATGTTAGACTTTTTCAACATATTCATTAGTTTGGCTGAGTGGTTTCTTTTTCCTCTTTTTTGATTCTTTGTTACAAGGGATTGGTATCTGGTAGTTGTGGGGAGATATACTGAGAAATGTAGGTGATATGAAAACAGAAGATATAAGTAACATTTATTTTAAACATAAGACAAAGCATGTCATCCATTTAAAAAAAAAGGAAGGGAAAGAACCCCACAAGAAAATCCTCACCTGTAAATTGAATCGATTGGGCTGGATTCTCTCTAAGATCCCTTCCAGTTCTAAATCTATGACCTTAAGCAATTAAAACAGGGCTCTAAAGAGGAACCCCACTCTATATAAAGAATGTGAGTTCATGGGATTCTTAAATGTGGTTGAAGTAAAGACTAGTTGCATTTCTGGGGGTGAACTTGATACACACACACACACATATTATATATATATATATATATGATGAAAGAAATAGTAAAAATCAAAATTAATTGCAGTTTATGATTTCCTAAGTTTTCAGACAAGGTATTTATTGTCTCTCAAAGTCTTGTGTCACAGAATCAAAAAAATTCATTAGGCAATTTTAGGCTAACACTTTAAAAAATGCAACTCCGTTTCATTTTTGTGGCTGATGTTTTTCTATTATCAAGACCTTGCATGCTTTTGACACCCAGCCTCATCATTTTTTTTGATGGAGTCCTGAGTGACAAGGATATTGATATAACTGAATCATCTTTCTGCAGGCATGTATTTGTTATCTGATTGGTTTTCAAGTAGATTTATTCATTTTAAAAGGGCATCCGTTGAAAAAGATTAGTCTCTGGAAGATATGACATTTGTTAGCAATGAGTGATAGAATTTCATACTTTAGACATGTGAGCCCAACTAGATAGTGTGCTGACATATTGTTGAGAAGTTCCTTTCTCTATGGTTATCAGATGTCATTTCCAAAAATGAAGCTGAAATAATGTTACCATGAAAGTTTTACTGCCATAGGGCTGATTTTCTGCTCTCCCATGGTGCCAGAGCTTTCCAGCGACAAAATTGAAGTAGCATTCTACCTCATTGTGAAATGAAGCCTCATAATGGAAACCTGAAGGGTAAAATTGACTAGTAAAGACAATTAAAAGTTCTACTTTCCTTCAGTTTCCTGGTGAATCAAATAAAGTTGCTGAAGAGAATTTCAGGGGTACACAAAGACAGAAGAATATAAGAAAGGCTCTACTACTTTTGTATTAGAACCAATGCTCCTATGTATCTACTTATGCTACATAAAATCATGTCACTTCATATGACATGATAGCATGTAGTCATGATATCTCATAAACACATAAATTACTCCCATCATGAGGAACTGAAGGATTTTTGTTAGTTAAAAACGCTTAACAACTTTCATTTCTTCTTCAGGGTTTTTCTGTGCCAAAGGTCCTAAAGGGATTAGTGGAATTTTAAACTGCAATAATCACTTCATCTTTCAGAGTTCAACAGTGCCAACAACTCCAGACATGTTTTGTTTGCTTTTAAGGAAGAGGAGGGGAGTATAACTTCCCTCAATTAAACCTAGAGGATTTAGGTAGGTAGAGTAAAATAACCTGACTTGAAACTGGGCCAAGATGTGGGAATTTTAGCTCTCCTTCCTCTTGAAGTACTAGGTAATGTTTCATAAGCACAGGTGGAAAAGACCTAAGTTTTACCTCCTTTCTGGAAGAATTCTCTTTTCTTGAATTGTGTGGTAGTTAGGTCTATAAATCTGATAAGCAAAATATTACATATAAACTTTCTAATTCACAGAGCAAGTTTCCCAGGGAATGGCTACCCTGGGTTCAATGTATTCTTTGGGTCTCTACCCCTAGAACCACAGCTTTTGAGACCCTACAAAAGTATTTACCTTTAATAATCAGCCAGAGGGCCCATTCAGTTCAAAGCAAAAATATTTCGTGAAATGGCATAGTAAGAAAAGTAGGAACATTTCTACCATAAACCTGGAGTACATTATCTTACAATCAACAGGAGGCATAGACATCTTTAGAAATATAGGGAATATATATGGAGGAGCACACACACACACAGAGGGAACACATGAAATTAGGGTACACACATGGAGTGGCATTTCAGTCTCTCCACTCTACCATATTCACAACATCCAGCTGATGTCTCCTAGGGTTGTCATTATGTTCCTCCTGTTGGAACTGCTACCTTCTGGATTTGGAGCTTTTAATGGACATCGCTTGGTTATATGCACCATTCTACTGAATGCTACTCAACTAGACATGTAGTCTGTGCTGGATATTACTCAACTGGACTGACTCTCTACTGAATCTGTAGCCTTGTTTGTTGCTGATCTGCTGCATGCTCTACTATCTAGCTTCTGCATTAGCTGAAATCCTTGACTCTGTCTTTGTCAAGGGAATTACAGGTACTGCCATAATTTTTTTCAGCTTAAAGTCCCTAAGATTTTTCTAGCTCTTAGAAAATGCAGAAGTGTTTGCCTAAGACTGAAGGAGAAAAAAAAAACACACTCAAAAAACGAAAAACAAAAACAAACAACTCTCCACTCAGGTCCTCTTATCTTGTTCCCAGGGAGTTTTAAGTCTTAATTCATTTTTAGGAAATTCTTAATTGTAGGAATCAGGTTGTTTAGAAAAGTAAGTTTGATCCTCTCTGATAAGGGAAACCTTCAGGTTTAGGTTTTTTTCTTTGGACTTAGTTCTGAAGTTTGGGTCCATCTTACAGAGACTTTACCATCATTGATAGTTCCCGCCCCCCCATTTAATTCTGGAAAGCTAGATGATAAGCCAGCTAATTATTTATCTAAAAACCTACAAAGCAACCTTGGGGTTTAGAGCTGTCCAGTTTTTGAGCCTTGGGTCTCTTCTGTTCTCCCATGTCTATAGGTAAATGAGGAAAAGACAGAGAGACAAGTCAAGTCCAGAGAGCAAGGTCATTGTCTTCACTACCTGTCCACCTATATCCCTGGACCTTTCATATTTAGATATAGCCAGCTAAGAGCTTCTGAGAGGTTTTGAGTCACATCATTAGATGGGTATCAGTTAAGTACCATTCCTATTTCTGTACATGTAGCCTAAATTCTGTGCCAGTATAAACCCTTGCTGGCCTTTCTATCTCTAGTACTCTCTATCTCCAGCAATGCTTACCATTGCTATTAAATCTATTTATCTTCCCCTTGATTTGATCATGCAACCTCTTTTATATTGGCCCCAAGGAGGGTTCCCACTGAACTCTGGATCAGGACCAATGCTCTATGCGCTTTGTCCGGAAGTCATTTACCGCGTAAAATGAAGAAAATAATAGCATTTACTTCCTAAGGTTGTTGTGAGAATTAAGTGAGATAATACATGTTAAGCTCTCTGTAAAACATATAGCACTTTATAAATGCTAGTTATTATTATTAGACTCTAGATTACTTCATTTATTGGCTTGTCTTCTCCAGACATTCTTTCTTCAGTATCGAGAGGTGAGAGGAAAGGAGAGGTCAACATTAAATTCTGTTCTGTAATTGTTTGTCTTTTGCTTTTTTGTGTGTATGTCTCTGGGGCTTGTTTAGCGCTGTCTGGCACACAGTAGGTGCTTAATAAATGTTTATTAATTGATAGGCCTCTTGATCTCACTTCTTAAGGTCAACCATCTTTTCAATATTTCATGATATTCATTATGGATGCTCCCTGCACTGAAACATATCACAGCCCGTTTACACTTTAGTAAATGATTTTCATCATTGTGAGAAACAAGAAAAGCAAAAGAAAAGAGAATCACTTTGTTACAGGAGCATGGATTTAGAGCTAGAGATGATGTTCAAAGTCATTTAGTGCAATCCTCTCATTTTAGAATTGAAGATACTAATGCCCAGAGTAGTGAAACTGATCCAAAGTCACAAAGATCATAAGTTGGATAACCAGGCCTTGAAGTCATAACCTCTGATGCTTCTGTCCATCCCAACACATCATATAACTTTCTAGTGATAAATACTTCCAGGGTTATCTATCTTGGTTGACAAGAGACATACAGCATGGTACCATGGCTATACTTAAAGCTTTTCCAGCATGGTAGGACCTTCTTCCACTGACATAATTTTCAAAAACTTAGGTTCAATGAAGTACCAGAATAGCACATTACTAGAAGATTAACTCAGCACCAAACATAGTACTATGCACATAGGAAGCATCTAATAGCTCCTTATTGAATCGGATTGGATCATTAATACTTCTTTATTGAATTTTATTAGAATTCCAGATATCCCCAAAATAATTTTCAAGTACTACAATTTCTACTAATAATTTTCTCTTACATTTTTATCCATCACTCTCAGTCTTCATTTGATTTCAACAGACTATAATCAAGTTTAGAAATATATATACTTGCATTCTAATATATTTCTAATTAGGCACAACATTATTTTTTTGATTTTTTGAAGGTAAACTCTAAGGAAAATATAGAATATGATGTATATTTCATTGTTTTTAAAACTCTACTAAAGAAAGCTTTCTTATAGCAAAAGTTATGTGGTTATCATGTTTGACCAATAATGTTTTTGTGGTCATTTGTTCTTCCTCTTGCTTCCTGCCTACCCACTCCTTTTGTATTTGCTTTAAAAGTTGTCCTCAATTAGCAAATAAACGATGATCTTGGACAAAATCTATTTATTGGAGCAATCATTTATCAGGTATGATGAGCATTGATGGTACTGAAATAATACTGAAATACCATTAACTTGACCTATAGCAAGGCAAAATAGTGCAATTTGAGAAGGTGTCATTTTTCAAAACTTCTTTTGTTTAGTTGTGGTTTTAGAAAAAGGGTTTTAGATTTAAGAGAAGCCTTTGAGTAAAATATTTGTTATTTAAACCTTTGCAGGCAATTAGTAGGTTGGGCAATATGGGAAAGAAGTGGGAACTTCTCTCCCCCCTACTCTGAACAGGCAGAAGCAAGCAAGAACTCCATCATTTCATAAGATTAAGTCTCCAGTCACAAAATTCAAGTCCTTGTTATCCTGGGCTTCCTGAGTCATCTCATTGAAGTATTTGTGAAATAAGCTATGCCAGTAAAGAAAAAAGAGAGTTTTTATAAATTTTCTATAGTATACATAGGAGGCAATTTTACAGAATTATGACTAGTGATAAAATAAGACTACACTAAAAACAAAACTAACATCACCACTAAAAACAAACTAGAATGGGGAAGCCTCCTCCAATAATTTTGTTAAATTATATACTTTTTTTGAATGGACAATGAACTGGAAACAAATGGGGTGGCTACCAGTTGGAAAACAGCTTAACAAATAAAGATATGTGGACATAATGGAATCTCATTAAGCCATAAGAAATTATGAAAGGGATCATTTTAAAAGGAAAAATCAGGAAAGACTTGTACGAACTGATGCAGAGTAAAACTAGCAGAACCAGAACAATCTATACAATAATCCGTACAACACTCTGAACACCTTTAAAAGACTTAAGAACTTTGATTAAGGTGCTAAGCAACCACCATTCTAGAGGCAATGATGAAGCATGCTATCCCATCTCTTGACAGAACTGATGGACTCAATATGCCCACACTTTTGGACATAGCCAATGAAGGAATTTGTTTTGTTTGATTATTCATATTTGTTGCAAGAGTTTTGTTTTTTCCTCCTTCAACTGATGGAGAGATGAGAGGGAAAAAAAATATATGTTTGTTAATTGGAAAATTTTAATTTAATTTAAAAAGCTATCTTAAATTATCAGGTAATATTTGTTACATTCATTAATTTCATTAAAATGGCTAGAGACATTAAGGAAACATTTAATTTGTGAAAAATGTCATTTTTATGTCATTTATCAAAAACTTCATTGAGTGAATGGTTATAGGAAGTCAACATTTACCTGATTGTTGTCGAATGGTCTAGATGAAATGGGTTTATGGGATTCTGTACCATATATTTACAGCCAAAAGGGACATTAAGGGTCATAGAGACCAGCACACTCATATTACAGATAAGAAAAATGAAGTACAGAGAGGTAAAGTGACCTGCCCAGGATCACACATGGGATAGGAAACAGAGCCTGGATTTGAACAAAGGCTCTCTGACTCTAAGTCTTCTGTTCTTTTCTACGTACCACATTTCTGTTTACCAAGAAATAAAACACTATCAGAAAAGCAAAACTCTACCACTCTCATTATTGTCAACTATAATCCAATATAGAGCCTAAAGCAACCAGTTATCCCTCTACTTAAACTTTCTTAGAGCTCAAAGAAATCTCTAAAATCTACCTCCCTCATTTTAGTGATGAGAAAATTGAGGACCATGGTAAGGTCATAGCTAGAAGGAACAGTTGACCTAGGCTTAGAGCTCAGGTCTTCTGATTCCTTGGTAAAGGCTGTTCTTACAGTGTTTCCTTGTATACTGAAGTAAGGAACCAAAGGGCAAAAAATGTATAAACTACTTATCACACCCAGTAGGAAAGTATTGGTTGGTTAAAGCTGATACATTTTAAAAGAAGCAAAAATTATGAGCTTCTTCAGCAAATGACCCTTGCCCATAATCTGTTAAAATAATTACTTCTTAATGACTTGTTCTCACAGCTGTTTGATGGTTTATCAGTGAGCTCTGGTGCACACAGAGGTTGTTTAGTCATTTTGTCTTGTGGACGCCACTATATTTGACCTTTCTCCCATAGCTCAATACCTTCTAGAACTCTCTAAATAAAAATGCTCAACTTTTTGTTTCTCTTCCAAAAGTCCCACCTCCCACTATCTCCAAGCCCCAGTGAAAATGACAAAGGACTTTTGTCTTAAAATGTTCTGATGTGAAATTTACCTTATACTTTCCCTCAGGTAATGAAATCAGTTTTCTGCCAGAATTAGTTCCGTAAACACAACTTTGGGGTGATGTCCATATTCTACCTTTGTACAGAAAAGCAAGAGAACAGGAAAATCAGAAGGGGAATTTCTCTAATAGGAAACTTTCTCATTTGACTTTCAAATAAGAATCTGCTTTACCTTTTCAAAATTTTCTTCTTTTTATATTTTTCCTTTAAATTTTCTAATTCAATTTTGCTTCAATTTTCGCAAAGTTATTGATTCTACCATGTGCTTTTTTGCTGTTAGAATTCTTTTAACTTTGAGGTGTATTTTGTCCTAATAGTGGCCAGACATTCATATCACACAGGCACCAGAACACAGGAAAACCAGAGGCTGTGTATAGAGAAATGCACATGGATCGTGGGAGGAGTTGTCTGGCAGCTAAAGGGAAGGACACAGAGACCACAATGAAACGCATTTCCTAATAACTAAAACTATTCAAATGTGACATGGGCTACTTAAGTAGGTTGTAAGTTCCCCCTCACTTAGAAACAGGTCTTAATACAGACACTCATGAGGGATTCTGTAAGGAGAATTATTATCTAGGTATGGGTTGGCCTACATGGACACTGAGGTTTCTTCTAACTCTGAAATTAAGAATCACAAAACTTTTGACTTGAAAAGGATCTTAGTGGCCATTTAGTCCAATTCATACTTGAAAGGATGTACTTCCATAGTACAGGATTAGATTGGGGGTGGTGGTGATAGGAAGGAAACAAGCATTTATATTGTACCCACTGTATGCGAGGTGCTATGCTAAGTGTTTTCACAATTCTGTCAGGTAAGTACTATCATTATTCCCATTTTGCAGATGAGGAAGCTGAAACAAGCAGTGATTAAGTGATTTTTGAACTCATGTTTTCTGGACTCCAGATCCACTGATGTACTACATAACATACCTAACAAATGGTTGTCTAGCTTTTATTTGAAGACCACCCATGAGGGAAAACTCACAACTTCTGAGGTAGCCCATTTCACTTTTGAACAGCTCTAGCTTTTAGAAAACATTTCCTGGCATTGACCCTGAACTTGCTTCTTTGTAATATTTTGTAAAGTAGAAGTGAAGCATGAATAAAGGCCAAGGGAACACATAGTAAACAAATGAATGAATACTGAATTTGCAGTCCAAGCACCTAGTAACCTGGTATTGAGGTTATAGGACCTTGGGAAAGCTCTTTAATCTACCAGGCCTGTTTCCTCATTTGAAAATGTCTGGATTTAACTTCTGAAATCTGTTTCTGCACTAAGCATATGATCCTCAGTGCTTTAGATGATACCATGGTCCAAAGTTAAAGGCAACATTGAAAATGAATAGAGAGAATCTCAAAGACAGAAAGACTTGCTTAAGTCCTGTCTCTGGTAATTATGAGATCCTGAGCAAGTCACTCGGTAAACTTTCAGTGTTTGAGAATCTCTTTAAGACTGTGAAACATGTAGAACAGTTGCCTATATGTGCTGGTAGAGGGAGTTACCTTACCTAGAAAAAATCATAGGTCCAATGGTGGGAAAAGATCCAAGGCAAGGAGATCATCATTGTGCAGAGGGGTTAGTCAGGGAAAGCTTCTGGGATAAAGTGAACTTAAATCTGAATTTTGAAGGAAATAAAAGACCTGGACCTAAGGAGTGGGAAAACAAAGGATAGAATGATTGAAACAAAATATGAAGATGGTATCATAGATAGTCTCCATTTTCCATCTACTGATATGCCTGGTTTCAAGATGCCTCTCCCTGGATAAGCTGATCTTTTCTAATCTCATCACCATGCTGCTAACTAAGTCTTGGATACCCAGCTCCTTCTCGCCTTCAGTCTCCTCTCCCCTTTGATAGGAGGGCTAGAGGATGGAGAAATAGTTGTCACTGTTCAGTTCTATCCAACTCTTCATGACCCCAGTCTCTAAATGAACTGAAGATGTACTACTTTGTCAATTTGATGAGGGAACTTGCATAATCAAGATTTTGGAAAAGTTTAAGCTATAAATACCTTTGGGGCATTTCCCTAACCATCAATGTTCAACTACAAAAGCAATAAATATAAGGGTATTTGTGAGAGAAGATAACTAAGATGGAGCTAAAAAAGACAGATTTTATTAACAAGAAGGAAGTTAGAGTTGGGATTTACCTGGGTCATCAGAGATCTTGGAATATGTAAAATTAGACTATCATTTTAAGTGGATATGGTCAGCAGTATGAAGGGCTGATTCTGTGGCATGTAATGGTTAATGTTTTGAATCATTTACTTAGATAATGTAATTGAAATCATGGTCATCATATTTTTAATATGATATCATGTTGGAAAGGATTTTTAATACATAAAAAATTAGAACCAAATTCAAAATTACATTACAAAATTTTAAAACTGGTCTATCCATATTAGTGAAATTTCATTGAAAGGCATACAAAGAGGAATATTTAAAAATAGTACCCAAGTATAAGATGGGGAATAATTCATTGGAGACCAAATATAGTACATAAGAAAATCTGGTAATACATAGTATATGCTGACATGAGTGTAGACCAGACATGTAAAGTAATACTCTACTGACTCATCAGCCAGACTTTTGACAACTTCAAATGTTCAGAACATAGTTGGGAACTTTGAAGTAAGAGATCTGGGAATTGCTATAGGTCCTTTGCCTCCATCTCCATTCACATACCAAGTAGCCTAGTGTGTGTACCCCAAGTATTTGACTTCCTTGCTCTCCAATGGATATTTGATGCTAGTTTATATTTTAGTATAAGAAAACCATCATGACTAATTCACACGCTAGTGAAAATCTCAGAAGCAGATGTGAATGTTATAAAAAAAATTAAAATTCCACTAAGTAGCTAGATAGCACAATGGATACAGAGCTTGGTCTGAAGTCAGGAAGACTTTAGTACAAATCCAGATTCAGACACTTAATAACTATGTAACCTTGGAAAAGTCACTTCACCTCTCTTTATCTCAGATTTCTCTACTGTAAAATGGGAATACTGATAGGATCTACCACTCAGAGCTGTTGAGATAATATTTCTAATGTGTTTACCACAGTGCCTGGCACAATATTCATGCTTTAAAATGCTTTTTCCCTTCCTTCCTTCCTTCCTTCCTTCCTTCCTTCCTTCCTTCCTTCCTTCCTTCCTTCCTTCCTTCCTTCCTTCCTTCCTTCCAGCAGGTCTTAGAGGATAGAATTCAGGAAAGCTGTAAACCCTACAAGGGGATTTTATAATCTGAATATTCCAGTCTGATAACCAAATAGACCAAACTAGATCTAGAATACCATATTCTATGTACGCCTAGTGGCCTAGAACTGAAATTTTGGTTTTAAATTCACACTAGATTCAATTATGAGTCTTCTCAATAATCATATTCTTTGACTTGTTCTCTCACACACAGTATTCCTTGTACACATCCCAGTGGGGCTCATAGTTATGTCTCCACCCCCCAAAAAAATTCCCTAAGTTCCCATGTGTACACTCAAGCTGACAAAACATTAAATATAAGAAAAATTTTATTTAATTGAATCAAAACAAGCAAAAGACATATCTCCTTTCCTCTCTATTTTCCATTCCTTCAATTTCAGAGGAACATAATATAGACTTTCTCTCCTTCCTTCCTTCCTTCCTTCCTTCCTTCCTTCCTTCCTTCCTTCCTTCCTTCCTTCCTTCCTTCCTTCCTTCCTTCCTTCCTTCCTTCCTTCCTTCCTTCCTTCCTACCAAACCTTAAACCCATTTCACTCTGTAACTCCTAGATTGGACAACATCTCCCTGCCCAAGCTCCACTTAATGTCTAGATTTTGGACCCTCCTGACTCAAAGTTAATGTAAATAAAAACTGTTTCTCTTCTGGACAGTAACCTCAAGGGTCTTCTCCTCCCAGTTTGATTTTTTTTTTTAATTAAAGAGGCCATCCCTTCACTCACTTCTTAAAAAGGCCTATTCACTGAATGGGCATTACCTCACTCAAAGCGGGAACCTGAAAAGACCTTAGCCTAAAAGGGTCAGGGTCTCCCATTGTATCCTAGGCCATCTCCAGTCATCCTGATGAATATCTAGATTTAGATGGTCACTAGATTTAGATGGATCTGGAGAAGAAAGCGAGGCTGGTGACCTTGCCCTGCCCTCCCTCACTCCAATCAAAGTCAACTGCAAGCCATGTCATCATCTCCCTGATGTCATGGTCCTTCAAAAATGAAGGACAAACACAACAGGAAAGGACCACACAAACTAGGCAACAGACTCAGAATAATGTTTACTCAATATATTTGTGTAATATCCCCTTTAGGCTATTCCACCAAAACTGTATTCAAACTCTAGAAGTAACCTTATAGTGGGTGGTATCTTATGAACCCCAACTGGTTTGCTTCCCATTAACAACCAGCCAGGAGATATAGCTTTTAGCAAAGGCATTTACTAAGGTATATAGTAATAATAGTTGGTTCAAAATATTACTTTCAAAATCCTGAGACATACTCTGTTAAAAATTGATGGAGTAACTACATAAACTTAAAGTGCAATTGTAGGGAAAACAATAAGATCTATTACTAGAAGTCTGTCCTTTCTTTAGGGTAATCACATAGCTCCCTTTGGGATCAAATCTCTGCTGGTCCATAACCTATATTTTTGTCATGAAGAGTCATTTTCCACGCAGCTGTCTCCTTTCCTAGGTGTCTGACTGTCTTTTTTGCCTAGCCTCTTACTATTTTAGGCTTTGTAGTTACATGATAGATTAAGGGAGGACAGGGGAGGAACTTTTGAAGTCTCCCACCTTCTCTGCAAGACTAATTCTCTGTCAGGGGCCTGATTTTTCCTCCACTTCTGGGTCCAGTTCTCAAATTGATGAATCATATGACCTGGAATGTTTCACCAGTGGACTGGCCTGATATTTATAGAGGTACTCATTCTTTCAACAATCACAGTATTCTCTTCCTAACACAATTAGAGAAAAATTTATTTCTGATAAAATGATCAAGACATAAACAAATATTGTTTCCATATTATAAGCTAGTTGATTATATTTGTTCTGTGGTTGTAGGAAAATTTTTTAACAGTAGCACTTTGTTGATTGATTGAGAATTTCCTTTGCTTTCAGGAATTTGGGTTTCAGAAATCCTCTGCTTGTACAAGAATTCTTACACCGTTCAACCACTGTTTTTCTCTTGTTTCTAGCTCTTGTTCCCAAAGTTACTGATTTGGTCTAGGATTATCTTGATTTTCTATTGTTACCTCTGTCTCCTGCCACTTTTGTGATATATTATTTTCTCCTTTCTTGTAACATAGTTCTTTTATGCATGTGGTTTCCTAGAAAAGACTCAGAACCACTCAAGCTTCCCCTCCAAGAAAAAAAAAAAAACATATTTATCTAACATGGGTTTTCTCTGGACAGCTCAGTTCCAACTTTCTCCAGGTCTTTCTCTTCATTTCTCCATTTATAGGCTCAATGCCAGGGTATAGTTCAGGGAGATGATTAATCATTAATCAATCAGCTTTACACAGCCTTTAAAAAGAGCCAACAAATTAGCCAGTACAAGGTGAGCTGACACCTTATCAAAAAGATATAATCAGTGAAGGAAGGTTAACAATCTTAAACTTGAAAAAGTGATGTTTTTTTCAAGGGAAGCATACAGGAAGGCTTTACAGAGATGGGGAACCTGCAGCCTTGAGGTCACATGTGACCTTCTCGGTCCTTAGGTGTGGCTTTTTGACTGAGTACAAGTTTTACAAAATAAATCCCAGAATTTGTTCTGAAAAACTTGGACTCAAAGGATCACATTTGAGGACCTAGCAGGCCACATATGGCCTCAGGGTCGCAGGTTCCCCACCCCTTACTCTACACTAAGTTCAAATTTCATAGACAAAACATTATTTTAAAGATAACATCTCCTCATGGTTATATTTTCACAGAAAAGAAAGCTGTTTGAGTCCTTTGGTTTGGGGCTTAAGGGAGATCAGGAAATATAGAGAGATAGCAGTTTTTAACCAGAATTTCATATGCAACCATTGAATAACACGGTCCTAATTACATGATTACATGAGTTCTACTGAGTTCCTTCAAAAATCTTAAATTTTATAGCTCCAGATATATGTGTATATATATATTATAAATTAGTTATTATTCAATTATAATTCATCATGAATTATATTAAATTATAATTCATATATGAATTATAGATGAATATTATATATGAAGGTAATATGTATTATCTTCATCTGTCTGCCCTGAAATAATCCACAGAAATTAAAGTTCATCTACTGAATCTCCTTTGCAAATTGGTTTCAGCTTTCCTGAATAACATGGATTTGTCTGATCATGCTTTCAGTGGTTCTGTCAAGTAAAGAATCATTAAAAGATGGTAAGGTGCTGAGGGGAAGCAGAGGGTAGTGCATCTTCTTTAGTGCTATTCCCACTGATGAAACTGTGTGTTTCTGACGTTGAAACACTTCTTTATGCCAAGATCTTTGGTGGTGAGAATTCTCTTCTCCAGGTCTTCAGCATCTGTGCAGGAGGGGGCCATATAGCAGTTAGTTGGCAGCAGTTTGGTCAGCATTTGGAGGTAATAGTCAAGATAGTAGTGGTGGTCTGATTGATTTGAAATAAGCTGCCTTCTCTCTCTGCCTCAGGGTACCTTACTGCTTCAACTAGAATAACTTGTCTGTTCCATGGGGGCAGTTGATTAGCATTTGGTGAGGATGGCTCATCTTTTCTTGACAGAGGTTGCTTTCCTGCTTTAGGAAGAGCTTAGAGACTGGGTTAGAAGTGCCAGTAGTCTGGAGGTGCCCCAGTTCCTAGGGTCCTTGGGTGTACTTGTATGTTTGTGGCAACTGGACTGCAGGAATAAGATTGCTAAACTAGTGCGTGTCCAGAGAGCAACAAAAATGATGAGGGAGCCTACCCGTTGTGGAATATTAGGATGGACTGAAGGAAGTTAGGAAGTTAAGTCTGAAGAGGTGAAAGGAGTTGAGGTGGGCATGATAGTTATTTCATCAACAATTTGATGGATATTCACATGGAAGGATGACATTTGTTTTACTTGGTGCTAGCGTGTAAAACTAGGAGCAGTAAGTGGAAATCCCAGGGAGAATGTTGTAGAAAGATAAACTTCTTAATGATTAGTTACTCCAAAGTGCAATATGCTGTGTGGAAGGCAGTGGGCTCCCTTTTACTACGGTAGGAATTCTTCATCTTTTCTGCATTGTGGACTTTTTGGTGGTGTGAGGAAGCTGATAGACCCCTTTCTCAGAATGTCTTTAAGTGCATAACAATAAAATACATAGGATTAAAAGGAAACCGTGTGTGTGTGTGTGTGTGTGTGTGTGTGTGTGTGTGTGTGTGTGTGTGTGTATTTAAAGCTCATGAACACTAGGTTAAGAATCTTATTACTGGAGGTCTTCAAGAAAAGCCTGCATGGCCACTTGTCAGGTCAGTTGTAGAGAGAATTTTTTTCACAAGCATAATTTGGGCAAGATGGCTTCAAAAGTCTCTTCCAGTTCTGAAATACTGGGTTCTGATTCCATAGCATTCAATATATTTAGGTAATTATGATGATGTCTGGGCTGTTAAGAGTAGCCAGGAAAAATGCAATTCTTGTGCTTTATTTTTTAACGAAAATGGAGAAATGGAATCACCAATTTCTATTGAGTAAGAATCATCTTAATGTTACAATGGTAAGAAGCTAAGATCTTTTTAGCTATAATAAGAAGTCCTAAATTTTGATTCAGAATTGGTCTAAAATTGTACAAGACTGGGGAAAGACTAAGGATTAGAGGACTATATGACAGATTCAACTGCAAGAAATACCAGTATCTTGCTGGATTATTTCAGTTCATATGAATTTCTGAGATGTAACAAAGTGCTTCTTCATGTAATTTTAGAGAAGAAAGATTATATTGACCCAAAGGAATTTTAACTAATAAAAGGAAATTTTTCTCTAACAAAGATAATATGACAGGAAAATTCCCCTTGGAACGCTTGTTTATTTATATGTGACCAATGTTTTATATGCTACCATATAAAGGAGGACAAATTAGGTATTAATATACACAACACAGAAGTATTGTGGACGCAGTAACTAACTTCAACATATTCCATTATGACATCCTTAAGCATCGCCAAGTAGATTATCTACTTTGTAGATTCTTGACTTCTTTTTTTTTCTAATTGTGTATGGTCAAGGAACATAAATTCTGAGATTAGTCTATGAAGAAATATAAAAAAATAAAACTGAGGGAAACAAATAATGATCAGTAATGATATTTGAATACAAATATTTTGAGGCTTACCCCATGTTTGGACTATTTCCATTGTCTCTGCCTTCCTTTAGCATGGATTTTAAAAAGTTAACTCTGTGCGTTTTAGCCAGCAGCACTAGTAAAAAAAAACCATCCTTCAGCAATATTCTATACTTCATTCGATCTGTGATGACGTTGATGTGGGTACTCCCTCTATTGGTGGGGATCATAACCTATCCATGCCTTCTCATCCTATGCAATTCTAGTTCATATTCTCCCATAAGAACTCTGAAAGGGGTCCACCAAACATGATGGAGGTCTTTTGTTAGAACTTTTGGCACTAGATAGATTCCAAAGTAATATATGGCTATTCATGGATTATCTACCACATGGCTCTTAATGTGTGACTAGTACATCTTCTTTTTCCATCATACATCTCTGATTCCATCCTTCACTGTTGCTTTTGTCATTAGTGGCATGTTCATACCCACTATACATCCTTCTCCATTGTTTTTGGGCTCTTTTCAACTTTAATTCCCAACTGACTCTGGTACTCCATGATTTCAGGCATATAACACCCCGAGAAGAATACTTACATCAAGGAAATGGGCCCATGTTTCAAGGAGAACCTTAGGATAATTAAGATCACTGCATAATGTACCCAAAGTAATTCAACCTGTTCTATTCTTTCTCAGTACGAGTCCAAGATAATTGTCCCCTTACAGCAAATGTCCAACATATATTTACTGAGAAACCATCCCTCAGGATTGTTAATTCAACATAAATAGTTTGGAAAATAGGCATTCTTCATTTGGTTGGTTTTTCCTGTGTAGATACTTAAACCAAAATCTTTTGAATAATTATGGGTCTCATTTTTGAGGCTCTGTAATATTCTGGGGCTTGATGCAATTGGTATAATATGATGAGGTGGGGAACTTGTGGCCTCAAGGCCACATATGGCCTTCTAGGTCCTCAAGTATGGCCCTTTGACTGAATCCAAACTTCATAGAACAAATACCCTTAATGAAAGGATTTATTCTGTAAAACTTGGACTCAGTCAAAAGGTCCAACCCAAGGACCTAGAAGGCCATGTGTCCTTGAAGCCACAGGTTCCCCACCCCTGTAACAGGACTATCTAAAGACTTTCACCCTCTATAGTTAAGTTGTCTTTGATTTGGACAATGTTAGACACTCTGTAACAGTGGAAAATAGTTACAATGAGCAGACCCTTCCCTGTTGATCTCAATAATCAGAGGGTTGTGGAACAAAGTTATGTCTTTTGTCAGTGAAACAGAGGCGGTAGAAAGAATGCTGTTTTTGGAGTCAGGAAGGCCTGAGTTCAAACCTAGTCTGATATTTATTAGCTGTGTGACCCTAGGCAAATTACTTAAGTTCTGTCTACCTCACTTTCTATGTCAGCAAAATGGGAAAAAGTAACAGCATCCACATATCAGGATTGTTGGGAGGATAAAATGAGATCATAGTCATTTGTAAAGTGCCTTATAAAACTTAAAACATTATGTAAATGCTAGTTATTTTCTGGATGAGCTGGCTTATAGAATTCTTTGTTCTTATTTTTGTGATCAACTGATTCATATCAATTAAACTTAGAAATGGTGATAGTTCGGGTAAATGTTTTTTTAGACATTTCCTTATTTTTGTTCTTCTAATTTTGTACTGATTTTTATTTTTGCTTGAACAAACAGGCAATCTAATTGTACATTGATTTGGAGATGATTCCAGAAGTGACCAGTCTTTTCCTGCCTGTTAAAATACCATCTCCTGTTTTTGAGACTTTATGTGGTACTTACTCTGTCTAGTATCTCCCAGTTCCTTTCTCTAAAATACATAACATGAAAGTCCTGCATATTCTATGGATCTCAGGCCTCTTGGATATCACCCTTGAAAGCATATTTGCCAATATTCTTCCCTATGCACAATTTGCTTTAAAATCAAAGCATTAAAACACACAATCTAATTTGTAGGTGAGTACTTCATGCAATTTTTCTACGTTTTTATCTTCAAAAGATATTGGAGTATCAACTGTAATTATTTTCGTGGTTGTCTTTTTCGTAAATACTCATAAATGCAATATGAGTCCATGTAAAAGTCTAATGGAAGTATTCATTCTTCCTTATAGATGGTTGTTTATTCTTCTTTTTAGATATTGGATAAAGCCAATTCCATTCTTCGCTTCTACAAGGATAAACCAGGAACTATCCTTCCATTTAGCTATAATTTTTTTCTATCTTCTGGTTTCCTTGTAGGGCGAATGTCAAAACTGTTACCACTCAGTTTGCTCCAGGAAAGTACAAAGGTGATAGCTAACAGCAAAAAGTAGCTTATGATAAGAAAGCTTAGAAAAGGCTACACCGTACAGTGGATAGCCACTTAGTTTTGAAGTGAGGAATATTTCGGTCCAAGTCCCAATACAATGAGCTTTATTTTTAATTTAAAAATTCAATAAAACATTTATTTTCTCCATCCACTGGAGGGAAAAAAAGCGAAACCCAAAACTCTTGCAACAAAGACGCATGGCCAAGAAAAATACATTCCCATGGTGGCCATATCCGAAACAGTGTTTCCTTTGCGTGTTTATCTATCAAGACAAGGTAGCAATCTTCTTTAACCATCAGCAAGCAAACCACTGGGGGGAGGGGAAAGGGGAGAATGGGAATGGGGAGAGGAGTGGGGGTGAGGGGAAGAGGAAAAGAGGAGGGGGGAGGGAAAGAGGAGAGGGGACGGGAAGACAGGAGGTTTAGGAGGGGGTGGGCCAGCCCCACTGCAGATACCTGCTCCACTTTACATTCTCATCTCTCTACGCCAAAAGACTCACTTTTTTTCCAACTTCAGACTTACTCTACCATCTCCACATTTCTGCTAAATATCTCAAAACAACTGATCAACTCTTACGACAACTCGGGCCAGTTTTGCTCTATTCCCGTCACCTCACACTCAGGAGTTAGAACCAAAATAAATTTCACTAGTCCAAGACTCCAGGAAGAACCACGTGACAAGTTCGGTGCTGGGGCACTCGGGTCTCTTGCAGGCTCGAGGCGTGTGGGCGGAGCTCCAGTACGTAATCCCTCCCCGCTTCTCGCTTGCTACCAATCATTGCCGTGGCGTCGGGGGAGTAGGGAGTGGGTGGAGGGCGTCGTCTCAGCGCGCATGCGTTTTGAGGAGCCGTCGCTGTCCGGTGCGTCATCGCGCGTGCGCAGAACCTTTGCGGAGAGCTTTGCCGGAAATCAACATGGCGTCTGAGCGCTCTCCGGGCCGCAGTGGCTGGCGCGGCCGCATCTGAAGAAGGTAGTCTAAGGGGGCCAAGGCAGCGGGGCGCAGCGGTGGCGCGGACGCCGGGGACGCCATGGCGCGGCACAGGAACGTTCGAGGCTACAACTACGATGAAGGTGGGTACAAAGCCCGATCCCTCCCCCTGCCACCCTGGCCGCGGCCTCCGGCCCTGCGGGGTTGACCGTCTCCTTTGCTCTCAGCCTCGGTTTCGGCCGCTTCCCTTGGGATTCTCTCGGCACCTAGGGCCCCGGAGTGATGACTTCGGAGCGTTGAGGCCGGGATAAGCTGTTGGGGTATTATTTGGCATAAACGCCTTGGACAAGGGAAAGATTTGTCAGAGCTAGGGAAGAGGCTGACCCAGCTGCTGCGGGGGGTGCCGCTCGTGGTCCTTTTGTTACGTGGGGGGCGTACGTAGACCCTCGGGTAGGAATTTGACAGGGCAAGGGTTTTGGGGTGCTTAGCACCTGCCACGTTAACAGGCGCTTAATAACGTTTATTAATATATTGATGCCCTTTCAGGGTGACTTCTTTTAAGGTGTGTGCATGCACCCATAGTGCCTGCCCCTCCCCCCCACGTTATTTGTCTTTTTTGCACTTCCCATCCCCTTTAAAAAACAAGCTCCGCCAGTTAAAAAAAACAAACACAAACCGCCACCTAGTTTTGGGAAAACTTTTTGTAATACTCTCCTAGTGAAGTTTTTGTTTTGGGGTTGTTGTGTTGGTGTAAATATTTAGAGTAAAAACGTTCGGTATCACACTTCGAAAGATCTGTCTCCCCGTTTACTTGCGCACTTAAGAATTATATTAAGAATTGGTTATTTTCTGGCCTTGTTCCATTTGAATTTCTTATTAAATTAGGATTTTAGAATCAACAGGTGATGATAAAAGTCCAAAGAAGAGAAACTGAAATGATCAGTGACTTTCGTATGAGAATAGATGAGAGACTGAGAGAAGATCTAAGCGAAGACTGTACTACAAGTCTTGGTGGTGGCTATGCTGACTTTGGACCTGTTCACCAAATCCAAAATTGTTGTATAAAGGAGGAACTTGGAATGAATTTCTGTGATGACAGAAAGTACTTTCTTACACACTGGATGTCAAATAAATGGATCTAATTATTTTAAAATATGTAAACCAATTCGGGGGGCAATTTAGCAAATTTGGTAATTTATGTAACTTTTTCCTCTATTACATTTAAATGTCCCAAGAGCAGATCCTTTCCTTTCACTTCTGTATCCTCTAGCTACAGTTCTTAGCATAGAGTAGGCACTCAATGTTTCCTTAATATAGTTACCCACAGTAGAATTTTAAAAGGGAAATTAGGGATTCATTACATATCCTTAAATGTTGGTATTTGTAAAGCAACTACGACATATACTTATACAGTTTTTGTTGTAAATCTGTTAGGTACCCATTATGATTTGTTGTGCTTCCGATATTGGCTAAATATTGAATCTGAGTGTTGTAGATCACAGATGTTTGTGTAAACTGCATCGCACTAAGTGGGAGGTCTGCTGAAAACAAAACCATATAGGAATAGACTTATTTATTTCTATATTTGTACATTTTGTTTTTGAACTTGACACCTAAGTTTTTTCTCAATTTACTAACCCTCCTGAGTTCAGGTTGCCATGTTTTCTTTGGAACAGTTGGTGACATAACCACTTTAAATGTGTCAGGAACAATTTTGATCATCTTGTTTTGTTTTAGGTGTTTGTGATGACATTTGTTTTCGACAATAACTAAAACCCTCTAAATCATGAATCAGCATGGTGAATTTTTTTTTTTAAGGAAAGTCATTTTGCAAAACCTTTTGAATGGTTAATATATTTTGAAATGCCTTTTTGTTTACTTTTTTTCAAAAGAATTGCTAAAGAATGAATGAATTACTTGATATGGTATGTTTTAGTTGAGCTACTTGTTAAAATTAAACTTGCTGGTTTCATTTAAAATGGTAAATTTCAGTTTTCTGTTCTCTGTATGCCCAGAGGTGGTTTTTTTCCCTGTTTTTTTCTTCCTCTTGTTCTGAGAATTTTTCAGTCTGAAAATCAGATTCCTTTCTGATTGATACTTGACTCATTTTTATGAGTTAGTGGTATTTACTTTTAAAGATAAAAATTTATGAAATATATACCAGTTACCTCCTTTTTATTCTTGGATCCCACTTTTTGAATTCTTGCTCTTTTCATGGACCTTTTTGGGATTCGTGGATTATTAAGACCCTAAATTGCTCTAAGGCAGACATCCATACCTAGTAGTCCTTAGTTTACTACTAAATTCTACTTAGTACTTAAGTACTACTAAGTTAACTACTTTCATTGTTTCCATGACACTGTCTAGCCATCTCATCCTCTGCTGTCCCCTTTTCCTTTTGCCTCCAGTCTTTCCAAACTTCAGGGTCTCTTTCAGTGATTCCTCTCTTCTCATTATGTGACCAAAGTATTTAAACTTCAGCTTTAGTATTTTACCTCCTAGTGCATAGCCTGAATTAATTTCTTAAAGTATTGAATGATTTGATCTCTTTGCTGTCCAAGGCAGTCTAAAAATCTTTTCTAAATCCACAGTTCAAAAGCTGTAGTTCTTATACCCATATGTTGCTCCTGGAAAAACCATAGCTTTGACTATACATACCATTGTTGGCAAGGTAATATCTCTGTTTTTTAGTATGTTGTTCAGATCTTTTAATTGCATGGCTGCTGCTGCTTTCTGCAGTGATCTTTGAACCCGAGAATATAAAATGTGCCACAGTTTTTCTCCCTCTCTTTGCCAGGAAGTGATGGGACCATGTCAGGATCTTAGTTTTTTGCTGTTATGTTTAAAACCAACTTTTATGCTCTCTTCTTTCACCTTCCTCAGAAGGCTTCTTAATTTCAGCTTCACTTTCTGCCGTCAGAATGCTATCATCTGCATGTCTGAGATTGTTGGTATTTATATTTAGATCATATAAATAATATGGAGTCACTGGAGTTTATGAATTGGCGGGGAGGGTGATGTAGGTATATGCTGACAGCTGAGTGAAATAAACTGGAACTGTTCAACCTTTTGATTCCATTACTGGATATGTATGGGTAGGAGGTCAAAGATAGAAAGGTCCTGTATGTTTCCAAAATACTCATAGCAATACTTTTTGTACCAAAGAACTGTAGAAAGCTGATCCTATTGAAAGGGTACTCCAATCTTTAAAGATAGTTTCAGTCTTTGAAATAGTTGTTAGAGTAAAATATCCCAGCCAGAAAAGATGTCTACATGTGTTTATTTTAATGTTGAAAGCATCATTGATTAGAATAAGATCACTTAATATTTATGTTAACTTGTTGTATATTTCATTTAGATTTTGAAGATGATGATCTCTATGGCCAGTCTGTAGAGGATGATTATTGTATTTCACCATCAACAGGTAGGTATTTGGGATAAAATTGAGTCTTGATATGGGATTTTGAAAAAACGGTGGATAAAAGTACTTTTTTTCTAGACTGTGAAGGTATCAGAAGAAAGCCGAATTATATAAACTCTTTGAGGTCAAGGACTGTTTTTCATTTTGTCTTTGTAGCCTTGGAATCTAGCGACAGTTCACCATATATAAGAGGCACTTAATATATACAGTTGGATTAAGTTGGGAGAAAAATACTTAATTATTCATTTGAACACATGGATTAAATAGTTATACCTATAAATAAAACCATATGATTTTATTTCTGCCTTTTAAGATTTTAAACAACTTGTAGAAAAATAATGTTTATGGTTTTTCTTATATGTTTTGGAGATAAGAAATACTTTTCTTTGGTAGTATGGAATGCTATGTTAGTGAAATGAGTATTGGTTCTGTAGTCATGTGATTGGCATGTGAGAATCCTGCCTCTGCCACTTCAGATTTGCAACATGATTTATCAGGTTTCTTCCAGTTTTAAGTCTTATGAGACTCATTCTAATTTGCTTGTGCTGGAATAGTAATATGTTGAGTAATATTACAGAACTTCACATATGTTTTTGGCAAAGCTTTTTACTTTTCATTCTCTGTTAGTGGTTATTGGATAATTTATATATATACATAATATGTATTTTATGTATATACTCCCAAATATTAGAGGACTGATTTTTCATTTCAGAGTTGTTTTGTGGGTGGTCTTGTAAGTAAAACTTGAGGCAATGCTGTAATTCTTTTCTTTAGTTGTAGTTATCTTACATCAAAAGCAGTTCTTTGGTCTTTATTTTCTTCTTTAAGGGACAGGACAAAGGCTGGAGCAGAGTTCTACATTAAGTCTTTTGTATGTTGCTAATATTGAGGCATTTTATAAACCTGTTAATGTAGCCTACCAATTCCAAAAATTTGCATGTATGTTGGTTGTACTTTAGAATGCATTTCTGCAGAGAAACAGTGTTATGAAAATGGTGATTAGCTTCCAGAGTTGTCTCACAAACTTTATTTAGTCAGTAATGTACCTGAAGAGCATAGTTTTGTGAATAAACAGTCCTAGACTTGGAGTCAGGAAAGAATAATTGAACTGAAATTCTGACATTGATAGTCAAGTCATTTACCTAAGTCATATGCAAGGTCATTTAAGTATAAATTAGAGATGGGGGTAGGGGACTGGTGTTTGCATATGTGATACCTGAGGTATAACATTCTACAAATAGTACTGCTACAAAGTGTAACTGACATTAATGTTTATTTTGGTAAATACATTTGGGATTCCACCTGAAGATATCAGAGGCATAGCTCTCCATTTCCTTCTGGTAATCTAGATGCTGGTAGAGCCTTTGTGATTTGGGGGGGTAGAACTACTGAGGATTTTGGAGGGATTTGTTGGGATAGGATGCTCCAGAATTTAAAGGTCAAGTTGCCAATATTAATTCTTAGAGAAATTTATTCCTGGCTAAAACCCTTTGTTTTCACCTTTAAGCTACAGCCTACCTATTCTGGGCATTTTGTTATAGGTACTAGTACAAGTTTAGGATCTTAGGGTGAAGAGCAGTGATCTGGGTTTGAGGGTGGGAGGCAGACGGAACTGGAAATAACATTGATTAGGTGTTGACGTTGCTCCCCGAGGAGACCACTCCTGGAGCTAATCTCGGTAGTAGTGGAGACAAAGAATGGACCACTATAGAGCAAGACTTCTTAACCATTTTTTTTTAACTATAGGTCTGTGGTGAAACCTGTGGACCCTTTTTCGGAATAACATTTTTTAATAAAATATATAGGATTACACAGCAATTCAGTTATGTTGAATAATCATTAAAACATTTTTAGAAGTTCATATACCCCTGGTTAAAAGCACTGTCTTGACCATTTAGTCCTTTAACTTAGATTCTTCCCTATACCATGGGAATAATTTAGAAACAGTACAGGATGAGAGAAGACAATTACCTCTTACTTCTGGAGACATGAGTTTCTTCTTTGTGGTGGCCCATATACATCCATCCCTTTGGTAGACATCTTTTCTGGCTGTTGTTGCTCATCTTGTTCTTCCTCATCTTTCATTTTTAAGAACACCAATGACATCAGCAGGGCAGTGTCTTAACTTTCAAGTGAATTGGATTTTAGTGAGGCTGGGCCATGCAAAGTCACCAGCCTTGTTCTCTCCTCCAGTTATAAGAGTCCAGTGGCAAGACATAGATTAGGAAGACTGGCAATGGTCTCCACCCCTCCCTTGTTTTGTTAAAAGCTCTTTAGAAGCTTCCTCTAGCTCTAGTATTTAGTTTTATTTATTTAGTTTTATTGAAGTCTCTTTATTTTTCTTACAGGCTCCTGTTATTTCTTCACTATAGTTCTACTGTCAAGTGTCAGTTGCTATTGATTTAAACTTGTCATTATATTTCCCTTCAAAATATCTATTCAAGGAGTCATATATTCATTGTGTTAGAGCTAGAAGAGAGACCTTAGAGTTAGTATAGCGCAACCCATGAAATGATTAATTTCATTTCATACCTGTTTCTGACCTGAACTTCATCTCCTGACTCTTAGTCCAGTGTTCTTTACATCAGATTACACTTAAAACAGTCCTAATGGACTTGGTATTTACAACATTTAAAAATATCCAAAGTCTCATATTTGCATATTAACAGAGAAAGTGGGACCTAGTTCAGAATCTAGCAGAATCATTAAAAAAAATAGTTAAAAGTTTATTGATGCTTTTTTGTTTTTATACTATTGATGTACCATGAGTATATATTATCAAAATATTTTTAAGTTAAAATTAGTACATGCATTTGTTCAGTTTTTAACTTTCTGTTATGTGAATTTATTTTGAACTAACACTGAAAGAGTAATCAAAATGTGAATCTAGCTTATCCAGTTTCCTTCAGTTTCATTCAAGGAAATTCAGGTCTTCTAATTGAAGACTTTTCTTGCTTCTTTAGATCCCATCTCCTTTTCAAAACATTCTGTATCTTCAAAAAAGCCATTAATTAAATTAAGTGACTTTATTACTACTCCTGCTACTAAAATGTAACATATTTAAAATGTTTTAATATTTACAGAACACTTTGCAAAATATTATCTTGTTTTATCTTCACAACCATCTCTGGAATGAAGTGCTATTATTGCCCTTTATTTTGTAGGTGAGGAAAGGCAAGCAGGTATGTTTTTTTTTTTGGTTTATTTGGAAGCAAAACCTGTATGTTTATTCAGAGAGGGCTGGTCATATTAAAGAGAAAACATGAGTTTGGGAACCAATGATGCAAATAACTCAGTTCCAGAAAAGCCACTTGTATCTGACATATATGTTCTTTTAACAGTGAGATCTCTTTGAAAACATTAAACAGAATCATTATAAAGGCAAAAGCATCAAAGAATCAAGTCATGAGAATATTGATATTATGTATTTATTTTTTAAAGACCAACACATATTTAGACAACTTAAATATAGTTCTAACAGAAATACTTCAACAAAAGCAGCAATAGTCTTGATCTAGTATTGTCTTCTAACTTGCAGATAGTCTCTGGGATCATCCTAGTTCATTGATTTTTTTAAAAAAGATTTTAATGATGCATATCTTTCTTATTTGCAATGTAATTTACAATCTCTTGTGGACACATTAACTTTTTAGCATCTATGTCAGGAATTTCAAACTCAAATTCATCTTCCATGACCATTATAATTTTACTTGGTCCAAACTTTCCATCCCATGTCTTTCATGAAGTGGGAAGATACTGAAGGCTTTTTTGGATCAGCCTTATCATGTAGTTTCAAGACATACAGGACACGGTCCATAAAGCTCTCCAATGTCAGAGGGGGCAAGTCACTATAGTAATGGTTCAACTTTAATTGAAACCTACATGTGTGCAGAGGCAGGGACCATCATTGCCACCCTCCTCCTGTACCTCTCAGCCTTGTGGGAGCTGGGATGGTGACATCAAGGCATTGGGCAGGTGGAGAGGACACAGACTGCCATAGCTACACTGCCCTTCAGATGTATTTTTCCTTTAAAACTTCACAAGCTAATGTATTTCTTGAATAGTTCATTTTAGTTCTGGACCTCCATATGGGAATTAAAGAGTACTGAATTTAGAGTCAGAGGCTTGTGTTTGAATTCCCTAAATGATATTTTGGTTCTAAGTGTAACTGTTGGGTAGCATTGCCTTTTTTCTGCCTAGAAATTAAGGACGAGCAAATGTTAAGATTCTTGGCAAGGAAGCTGGCTTTTTGATGGTCCTCAGACAACTCATAGTCAGTAAACATTAACACATTCTATATGCCAAATACTGTGCTAAACTTTGAGGATACAGAGAAAGGTCAAAGTCCCCACTCTCAAGGAGCTTACAATTGAATAGACAGAAAACATAGAACCAACTATGTACAAACAAGATATATACAGGTCAAATTGGAGATAATCAACAGAATGAAGGCTTTAGAATTAAGGAATAGTATCAAGAAAGGTTTCCATTAGAAGGTGGGATTTTAGCTGAGACTTGAAGGAAGCCACGAGGTAGAGGTGAGGAGGAAGATTGTTCCATATGTTAGGGATAGCCATGAAAATGCCCTATCTTGTTTTAGGAACAGTAAGGAGGCCAGTGTCACTGGCTGTAGATCATGTGTGGGGTAGGGGCTTTCTTAAGGTATAAGAAGACTGGAAAGGTGGGCAGAGGCAGGTTGTGAAAGGCTTTGAATGCCAGACAGGATTTTATATTTGATCTTGGAGGTGATGGGGAGCTACTGAAGTTCAATTAATTGGGGGCTGGTGGTAAGCATTATGTAGTTAGACTTTATTATTATGTAGTTATGTATTATTATTATGTTATGTATTATGTGTTATTATGTAGTTAGTACTTTAGAAAGATCATTTTGACAGATGAATGGAGGATGTCCTGGAGTTTGGGAGAAACTTGTGGCAGAGAGACCAATTACAAAGCTATTGTAATAGTCTAGGTGTGAAGTAATCAAGGTACCACCAGGGTGGTGGCAATGTCACATGAGAGAAGGAGGCATATGGGAGATACGTTGCGAAAATAAAATGGACAGGCCTTGACACCAGATTGGATGGGAGATTTTTACATACACATAGACATGTGTATATGTGCATGCCTATACATACATATGTATGTATGCTTGTGTGCATGAATAACTAGGTGGTGCAGGGGATAGAGCACCAACTTGGAGTCAGGATGACTTACCTTTCTGAGTTCATAGCCAGTAGAGGACACTTAACTAGCAGTATGACTCTGGGAAAAGTCACTTAAGCCTGCTTGCATCAGTTTAAATGGCTGACTACTCCAGTATTTATACCAAGAAATCTTAAGTGGGGTCACAAAGAGTCAGACATGACTGGATTGACTGAACAATAAATGTATATATGCATATATACGAAATATGTATGTGTGTGTGTGTGTGTGTATTTCTTTAAATGCCCTGTCAAAAAAAAATTAAACAAAAATTAACCTCAAATATAATTTGGGCTGTCATTACTTTCATAGATAGTGAAACTGAAGTTCAAAAAGGTTAAGTGACTTACTGGGATCACACGGATAATAATGTGATCTCTTTGAGGAGAGGGACTACTTTTTTCTGTTTTTATTTTGGTACTAAAATCAACAAGGCTCTATTATGTGATTGGAATGCCAGGCATTGCTTGGTGCTGAAGATAAAAGAGATAAAAACAAAACAGTTTCTGCTTTCAAGGTGTTTAGATTCAACTGGGGTAAAATAAAAAGGTACATAGAAAATTAAACATAAGATAGTTCCAAAATAATTTCTAGAAGGTAGGGCATATATGTAATATGAAGGGCAGTTTAACAGTAGAACAGCTTATCTGGCATAATGCCTTGGACATTATATACTTAATGTTTTGTTTAGTTGAACTGAATAGAAAGTAGGAGAACTGAGATTTTAACCCAGGTCCTTTGATTTCACATCCATCCTTTTTTTCATTATATCGTAATTGCTGTTTTATTGGAGTTGTGATCTTCAGTAGCATTTATTTAGTGTCCATTATGTACCAGGTACTAGAAATGAAGCAGTCTTTACTCACAGAGAGCTTACTTTCAAATAGGGAGAAAACAAGTAAATAATTAAGTATATGCTGCATAAATATAAAGTGAATCCAAATATATACAACATAATTAACCATAAGGTGGTTTTGGAGGGAAGGAACTAGCACTTAGGAAGGAATGAGAAAAGGTTTCTGTGTGAACATATGGTGCATCAACTGACTCTTAAAGGAAGAGAAGGCCTCTCTTTGAGGAGGAGGCAAGGAAAGAGTGCTTGCTAAGTATGTGGGAACAGTTCTGGGGGTGGAATGGGTGGATATTTTGTGTTAGGAATATAGAAAAAGCCAATATGACTGGATCATAATGTGGAATGGGGTAGTGATTAATGAGCAATGAGGCTAGAAAGAGATTAGGGCCAGGTTGTGAAAGACTTTAAAAGATGTCCCAGGTTAAGTGTAGATAGAGGTGATGAGGCCACTGAAATTGACCAGATGTCACATGGTTACATCCACACTTAAGGAAAATTACTTTGGCAGCTATGTGTAGGATGATCTAGAGTGTTGAGAGACTTGAGGTAAAGTTTTTTTGGTAGTGCCTTGTACATGAGTAGACTATTTGCCAGGCACTGTGCTTCTATGTGCTAGGGACACAAATAGGAAAAAGAAAGATAGTCTGTGTTCTCCAAAGTCTACCCCTCACAAAAAGAGGCTTGAAAAGTGGGATGAGGGAGAAGGTATCTGGTGAAGGATCGTGAAGAAGTTCGAAGAAATGCATCTGGGTGGGAAACTTAAAGATGTCACACTCCTTAAGTGGAGTTTAGGGGAGGAACACATCATTCCACCCTCCATTCAGAGGACAGTAGTGAAATGTAAATACCAAGATGATAAAATTCTGGGGTTATGATGGAGGAGTTCAAAGGACTACTACCAGGTGGAGAATGAATGAGTGTCGGAGGGAGAAGGAAGAGGACCTAGGATATAACCTTGAGGAACTCCCACAGGTAGAGGGTGATATTTGCATGTGTGTGTATTGATACATATATACTTATGTCTGTGTGCATATGCATGTATATGTATATAAATAAATATAAATGTTTACTGACATGTAAACAGCTTTCAAAGGAGATTGAGTAGTGTTTTGATAGATAGGAGGACAATCAGAGAAGAATCAGTATTATAAAAACCCAAAGAAAAAGAGGGTTCTAGGAGAAGAGAGTAGTCAACAGTGTCAGACGCACCAGGTAGGTAAAGAAGAATGAGCATTGGAAAAAAATAGATATAACAAGAGGTCACAGTTGAGTGAGTTTAGAAGCTAGAGAGCAAAGAATTGAAGAGTGAGAGAATAAGAAGTAGAGGTTAGCAAGTGTAGGCAGTTTTTTCTAAGAGTTTGAAAAAGGGAGAAGAGATAATGATACTTTAAGGAAATAAATAGTAGGGTCTAGAAGATTTTTTAAGGATTGGGGAGATGGATATAGTTGAAGGAAATAGATAAGGAATCATAAGATAGGGAGAGGTTGAAGATTAGAGTTGAGTGGGGATGATAGAGTGGAAGTCTGCTATCGTAGATTGGTTCAGATGGAATCAAGGGTATATTAGAGGGGTTAGCCTTGACAAGAAGGGAAAGAGGAGAAAGTGACACTCACTGGTTTTGAGATGAAGTGAGAATAGAGAGAAGTTGTATTGAATGGTCTCAATTTTCTCTGGAAAGTTAAACTCAATATCTTTAGTATAAATGGGGAAAAGGGGAGGTGTGGGAGTTTTGAGGAGAGAGGAGTCTAGAATAGCTTTTTGTGGGAAGTGAGGTAGGGACTGTTAAGAAACAAATAGACTGTCTTGCTCCAGGGAGGGCTCCATTGATGTTGGCTAACATGAATTTTTTAAGTATCTAGTTAGTACTGTTAGGAGATTTCTTCTAGCTGCTTTTAGCCACTAATCAGTAGGAGCAGAGGAGGCAGATGGTGGAAAGGCTGAAGTTTGGCAAGAAATGGACAACAATAAGTCAAGGAGGCAGAAGGTAGTGTAGAACTGAAATGGTTAACTGTTGGACTGAGTGTAAAGTAAAAAGTCAAAGTCCTCAGGTTAGAGGGGAAAGGGGAAAGTGAGATTTCAAATCTTTCTGTAAGGGAGTATGTTAAGGAATCAGTTAGGGAAGAATAACAGTATTGCTTTGCTAAAATGAAGCCCCAGTTATGGACAGGGGAATGTCAGTTTCTAATTAGGGAAGTAGAGTAATTGTTGAGTAATTGTGAAACCTAGCATAGGACTATCCCTATGTATGATTGAAATGGAGTAAAGGAGTACCTCTTTGGATTTATGTAATTATGTCATATATAATATCTGTTTTTATTATACCAAGATGATCGTAATTAGATTTTTTTTAATTTATAAGAATTACTTGAATAAAAAAAAATTTTGAATAGAAACTGACTTTTTTCTTTGTTCTAAATCTTTAATGCCTATTAATTTTTTTACTGATAATGTAGCTTAATTTATCCTTTCTCTTCCCTTGCTTTGTATTTCTATTTTGGCCATCTAAGCTTTGAAGTTATGGATCTAGAAGTTGAGATTTTAGTTTCTAGAACTAGATGTATTTTATTAATTTATTTTTATTATTTGTATTAACATCTCAAAGCCCTGCTCTGAGGTCATTATCTTAAGATTAAGCTAGATGCAAATGATGCTTATACGTTGATAGCCTTCTGTCTCCCTGCCATAAATCCCCACTCATTTATTTATTTATTTATCTTTTTTTAACACCCTAAATTTGTTTATTTATTTAACTTTTTTACATTCATTTTCACAAAATTTTGGGTTCCAAATTTTCTCCCCATTTTTCCCCTCCCCCCACCCATACACCAAGCATTCTAATTTCCCCTATCACCAATCTGTCCTTTCTTCTACCATCCCTCCCTTCCCTTGTCACCATCTTCTCTTTTGTCCTGTAGGGCCGGATAACTTTCTATTCCCCATTACCTGTATATCTTATTTCCTAGTAGCAAGAACAATACTGAACAGTTGTTCCTAAAACTTTGAGTTCCAACTTCTCCCCATCCCTCTCTCCCTACCCATTCTCTTTGGGGAGGCAGGCAATTCAATATAGGCCATATCTGTGTAGTTTTGCAAATGCCTTCCATAATAGTCATGTTGCATAAGACTAACACTATTTCCCTCCATCCTGCCCCCCATTGCTTCTATTCTCTCTTTTGATCCTGTCCCTTCCCAAGAGTGTTGATTTCAAATTGCTCCCTCCTCCCATTGCCCTCCCTTCCATCATCCCCCTACCCTGCTTATTCCCTTCTCCCCCACTTTCCTGTATTGTAAGATAGGTTTTCATACCAAAACGAGTGTGCATTTTAATCCTTCCTTTAGTCGAATGTGATGAGAGTAAACTTCATGTTTTTCTCTCAGCTCTCTTCCTTTTCCCTCCACTAAAAAGTCTCCTACCTGCCTCTTCTATGAGAGATAATTTGCCCCATTCCATTAATCCCTCTCTCCGCCAATACATTTCTCTCTCACCACTTAATTTTTTAAGATATGATCCCATTCTATTCAGTTCATTCTGTGCTCTCTGTCTCTGTGTGTGCGTGCGCACGTGTGTGTGCATGTATGCGTGTGTGCATGTATATGTGTATGTACATGTGTATACGTGTATGTCTGTGTAATCCCACCAACTACCCAGATACTGAAAAGTTTCAAGAGTTACAAATATTGTCTTTCCATGTAGGAATGTAAACAGTTCAACTTTAGTAAGTCCCTTATGACTTCTCTTTGCTGTTTACCTTTTCATGCTCCTCTTCATTCTTGTGTTTGAAAGTCAAATTTTGTTTTCAGTTCTGGTCTTTTCATTAAGAATGCTTGAAAGTCCTCTATTTCATTGAAAGACCATATTTTCCCCTGAAGTATTATACTCAGTTTTGCTGGGTAGATGATTCTTGGTTTTAGTCCTAGTTCCTTTGACTTCTGGAATATCATATATCATGCCCTTCGATCCCTTAATGTAGAAGCTGCTAGATCTTGTGTTATCCTGATTGTATTTCCACAACACTTGAATTATTTCTTTCTAGCTGCTTGCAATATTTTCTCCTTGACCAGAGAACCCTGGAATTTGGCCACAATGTTCCTAGGAGTTTCTCTTTTTGGATCCCTTTCAGGCGGTGATTGGTGGATTCCTTGAATACTTATTTTACCCTCTGGTTCCAGAATATCAGGGCAGTTTTCCTTGATGATTTCATGAAACATGATGTCTAGGCTCTTTTTTTGATAATGGCTTTCAGGTAATCCCATAATTTTTAAGTTGTCTCTCCTGGATCTATTTTCCAGGTCTGTTGTTTTTCCAATGAGATATTTCACATTCTCTTCCATTTTTTCATTCTTTTGGTTTTGTTTTGTGATTTCTTGGTTTCTCAGAAAGTCATTAGGCTCCACCTGTTCCATTCCAATTTTGAAAGAACTATTTTCTTCAGTGAGCTTTTGGATCTCCTTTTCCATTTGGCTAATTCTGCTTTTGAAAGCATTCTTCTCCTCATTGGCTTTTTGAACCTCTTTTGCCAATTGAGTTAGTTTATTTTTCAAGGTGTTATTTTCTTCAGCATTTTTTTTGGGTCTCCTTTAGCAAGACACCTTGACCTGCTTTTCATGCTTTTCTTGCATCTCTCTCATTTCTCTTCCCAGTTTTTCCTCCACCTGTCTAACTTCATTTTCAAAATCCTTTTTGAGCTCTTCATGGCCTGCGCCCATTGAATATTTATTTTGGATGTTTGGGATAGAGAAGCCTTGACTTCTATGTCTTTCCCTGATGGTAAGCATTGTTCTTCCTCATCAGAAAGGATGGGAGGAGATATCACCCAAGAAAGTAACCTTCTATTGTCTTATTTTTTTCCCTTTTCTGGGCATTTTCCCAGCCAGTTACTTGACTTCTGAGATTCCTCTCCGCCCCTGCCTTGCCTCTATATCCTCCCAGCTAGTGCTTGGGGTCTGAGAGTCAAATGCTGCTCCCCAGCCTCAGGGCTTTTAGAGGCAGTGTCGGGGCTGCTGTTCAGTGTGAGATTAAATGCAGCTGCTTGGGTGGGGGCAGGGCTGCCACCAGGGGCTCAGTTCCCTCAGGGGGTTTATGCAGAGACCTTCCACAATGGATGCAAGCTCCTTTCTGCTTTGGGAGCCCCTGTCTGCTGCTGCCTCTGCTGCTGCCTCCTGCGGGGGCCTGAGTTATGGGGACACCCCGCTCCCCTCTTGGCAAGTTGAAAAGGTCCTCTCACTGACCGTTGGCGGCTGTGGGTGGAGGGACCTGCACGGCCGCTGGAGATTCTGTCCCTGAAGCCTGCTCAGATCTGGTCCCCTTGGTGCTGTGGCCAAGGCAGGGCTGGGCTCTGCTCCAGGTCTGTGTGTGAAATACCTCTGGTGTCGGCTTTTCAGGTCTCTCTGAAACAGAAGTCTCTTCCACTCCATTGTTGTGTGGCTTCTGCTGCTCCCTAATTTGTTGAGAGTTTTTCTTTACAGGTGTTTTATGGGCTGTGGGTTAGGAGCTAGCATATGTGTATCTTTTTACTCCGCCATCTTGGCTCCTCGACTGCCATGAATTTTTAGAGTGAATTTATAAAACCTCATTGGGTTTTAGGGAATTTTTTTCAATCTTATAGGGAAAAGTCTAAAAGTTTAACACTGGCTCTTTAAGGGAGCCTTATCTCACTACATTTTAAATATAGCTGTATCCAAGTGACCCATGCAACCGCACCATTCTTAAAACGAAAAGACAGGGTAAAATAAATGTTTTAAATCAACTTAATTTCCTCCAGGATGTAAGTTAATTTTGGCTGTTAGATCTAGGTCCAGTGTTAATGTACTGTATTCTATCCCTGGCTAAGTTTGCAGTGTAGTGCCACATAGGGATTCCTAGAGAGGTGGGTGTTCTCTTCATTTGGTAGTGATATTCACAAAGCCTGATTGGACTACATCCTTTTGAGTGAGGCAAGAAGGTTTGGCTTTGGATATAAGTGTTAACTGAGAGTGAATAAAATCCTCCCTCACACCAACCATCATTTGAGTGTTTTTGTCATTTGACAGCATGATGCCAAAGCCATATGTTTTAAAAATAGCAAGAGTGTTAGAGACTGTTGAATTTTGGGTAAATCTATATCTGGAATAGAGAAGACACTACTGCTAGACGTTGTAATTTTAGAGTACAAGAACCTAACAGGCGATCATTGATGTCTCCCTTTTGACAACTGATATTTTGCATTCGGAATGTCCAGAACTGGCAAAGGTAAGGGTCAGAATAGCAAGTACTATTTCAGCATCTGACCCATTAGTGGCAGAGAGAATGTATAGTAACATTTCTTATAAGGGCCCTCAGGGGATGGAAACTGGACAAGGAGTTTGTTATTCAGATTCAAATTTAGTGTCAGGTACTGCTGCTAGTTTATGAGAGAATTACTGGTGCAGGACACTATTAGGTGTAACAATATCAGGTCTGAAACTATACTTATAAAATAGTGAATCTCAAAATAATCTGTATTGGTTAAAAAGTAGATCAATCAAGTTGAGAATATTAGGTATATATACTACGTGGAAGTACATGTATCTAGTAGCCTGGTATTTAGTAAACACAAAGATCCTAGCCGTTGTGATAAGGACTTGCTAATTGATTAAAAAAAAAAAAAACTACTGGGAAAATTGGACAACAGGATGGAAAAAATTGAATTTAGATCAACATCTTACCACCTAGTACCAAGATAAGCTCTAAATAGGTATATGACCTAGATATGAAAGGTCACATTATAAACAAGAGAAAAACATGGGGAAAAAAGAAATTGCTCATCAAATCTATAGATAGAAGAAAAGTTAATGACCAAAAAGAAGATAAAATGGATAATTTTGATTCCATAAAATTTTAGAAGTTTTTGCATAGATCTAGTGAAGTAAAGTTTAAAAGGTAAATGCCAGGAAAAAAAAATCTTTGCAGCAAGTTTCTCTGACAAAGGTCTAATTTCCAAGATAGTTAAGGAATTAAAATGTTTTTTTAAAAAGACCCTTTCCCAATTGATATATGGTTTGAAGATCAGTAAGCAGTTTTTAAAAGATGAAATCTAAGCTATTAACAATATAAAAAAATGCTTCAAGTAAATCCTAATTAGGGAAATAAAAATTAAAACATTTCTGTGATTCTACTTCATCAGATTAGCAAAGATGACAATAAAGGAAAATGTTAAGTGTTACAGAGTTTGTTAGAAAGCAGGCACATTGATATACTGTTGGTGGACCTGTGAATGAGTACAGCCATTCTGGAAGGCAGTTTGGAATTATGCATGGAAAGTTACTAACCAGTGCCTGTCTTTGACCCAGCTGTAATACTGCTAGATCTATTCCCTAAGGACATCAAAGAAAGGAGAAAAGATTTGGGAGGGGAAGATTCTTGAGGTTTCTGGCTAAAATAGAAACAGTTACTATTTGAGTTCCTTCTGAGCCAATCACGGCCCAAATAATGACTCAGTGGGGCTTGGTCTGGAACCTGTTATCGGGCCATCTATGAGAACTAGAGTAATTTGGAGAAGCAGAGTATTTTGGGGTTAAAGCTCATCTTTAAGAGAAAAGGAAAGAAAAATTAGATGAAAAATTTACATTTTCTTTGGGGTGTGATACCCTATGTAATACTGAAATATTAGAGACATAAGAAAGCCAGAGCAGTAAGGAAGGAGGGTTTTTATAGTGTGAGGATTAGAAGTAGCAGAGTGATCAAAGGGGGTAAACATAGTTTCTTTATTTGTAAAATGAGAATTGGACTTGTTGGCTTCTAAAATTCCTTCCAGCTCCAAATCTGTGATTCCCTTGTTCCTTGTCCTCTTCGCAGCTCTTTATCTCTTTAACAGAACTTGAGATGTTCTGTTTTTTATACATTGGTCTTTTCCTGGCCATTACATTTTCTGCCATAGCTTCAATTATTACCTTTGTACCTCTGACTGTGAAGGTTGTATACCAGGATTTGATGTCTTGCCTGAGCTCCAGACCCACATCTCTTACTTCCTCTGGGACAGGAGTTCTTCAGACATGTGCCTTGGATGGGGGAGAAAAAATCTTTATTTTCAGTCACTCATTTATATTAAACTTTTAGTATATATTAAGCTATTAGTATGTGCCAGGCACTGTGTTAAGTGCTGGGCATACAAAGTAAGAAACAATATTTCCTGCTCTCTAACCTCTTACTGAAATTTATAATTTTCTTCAGTTACTTAAAAACATCATTCTTAGAGGAGTAGATCCCTAGGCTTTATCAGAGTGCCAAACAGATCTATGATAAAAAAAGATAAAGAATCTTTGCTGTAGGATGTCTCTACCTATATATTCCATTAGCACTTTGAGTGCAACACATCCTAAACTGAGCTTTTTTTTCCCTTAAAGCTGGCCTTCTTTTTGATGTTACTATTTCTTTCAGTCTCCCATTTTTTAAAACTTGCTACACTTCATCTCTCATAGCTAGTCAGTAACAAGTTCTACCTCATCTCTATTCCCAGTACCCCTCCTAGTACAAAATCTCAGTATCTTTTTACGTCTTCCCCCTCCATCTTTCCCTCTTCCAGTCTACCTTTCATATTGCTGTCAGATTAGTTTTCCTTGTCTGTATGACATTTTGCCCCAAAATCTTGGATCCCTATTGTCTATTAAGTAAAGGTAAGTAAGATAAGATGCCTTTCTATTTGGAAAAATTCAAGGTACTCCACATTCTGGGGATGTGGTGACTTTACCTTCTTATGCCACTCCCTCCCATGTGCTGTGCTCATGTCGTATACTGTGCTCTAACCCAAGTGAATGACTGTTCCTAGAATATATCTGTTTTTCACAGACTTGATAACCTTTACTCTCGATGCTCCAGTATCATCTTTTACCCTTTTTTCATTTGACCATTTCAGATGACATCTGTGGAGGCCTTTGTACTTTATTTGTACTTGCAGTGTATTATTAGTATTAGTTATCTATGTCTATATATTACTCCCCTATTAGACTATAAGCTCTGTGAACTCTTGTTTAACTTTTTATCTCACATTGCAGCCTAATACTTTGTACATTTAAGGACTCAGTGCTTGAATTGCATTGATGGAATAGACCTCAAAGATTAATGAAGGAAGAGTAAAAACAGGTTACTGGATATAGAACAAGGAGTCCAGGGATAATCCTTAAGATTTGGAAACTGATAAATACCAGTGACAGAAATAGGGAAGTCTGAATGGGCAGCCCGTTATTGAGGAAAAAATAAAGAGTATGATTTAAGAATGTCAGTTTTGTGGTAGTAGTCTTCCACATGATAACGAAGTGTTTACCAGCCAGTAGAATACATGTGTAAATGAAGTTCATTAGAGAATGATGTTTTACACTTGTGAGGTCACCTATATAGTTCAAATCATCAAGCCCGGATATTGGATAGATGCTCCTTTCTTGACTTCATTAACATCACACTCTCTTGGTTTGAAGGTTTCTCAAGAGAGAGTTTTAGATTAAGAATCAGAGTGAAGGACCAGGCATATGCCCAAGTTTAGGGGATAGGAATAGGATAGGATAGGAAGAAGAAGTGGAGCCATTTAATGATAAAGAGGAGAAATTATTAGTCATAAAATGGCATAGCCAGCAGGGAACATAAAGATGTAGTCCAACCATAAGATTAAAAATATATTGCATTTTACAGTTGGGTGGTGATTGGTGATTTTTGGATAAAGTAGATTCAATAGAGAAAATAGACTACTGAAATTTGTGCATTTTCAAAAGATCAAATGAGAAAATGTGCTTTTGCAAACCTTGAAGCACTGTGAATATTACTTGTCGATGATGATGTTGTTGATGATGATGATGATGCTAGAGATGGGAAAAACCATTTGGAAAGGGTTTACAGAGTGTGAGTGGGCAATGAGAAAACCAAGGCAGGATCAGTGTGGATTTAGGGCCTTGCATTCAACAGTGAATGTATGGGAATATATGAGATAGTATTCTAAAACCAAATGTAAATGACTGCTTGATGATTTATTGTTCAGTGTAATTTACTTCTTCTCATATTACTATATATAATTGAACATCAGCATCTATAATTTTTAACTAACTCTTTCTCCTCAGTAAGGAAATTTGAGGTAGCTTTTAGGAACTATTTATTTATAATATCTTGTTCTTTTTATATTATAGCTGCTCAGTTTATTTACTCAAGACGTGATAAACCACCATCATTTGTTGAGCCAGTAGAAGAATCTGACTATGAAGATAGAAAAGAACCTACTAACTCTATTTCTAATCACCAGCTTAGTGGGATTGATCAAGGTACAGTTAAAAAATACCAAAACTTGTTTCTCTGTTATTCTGAACTTATTTTCTTACACCATTATAATCACAGGTTTAGTTCAAAAGAAAAAAAAAGCAAGTTTTTTTGTTGTTATTGACAAAAATCTTATTTCTAAGAAGAAGTGATAGATTTCAACCACGCTTACAGTATTACAAACTGTATAGAAATGTAGATGTTATTTTGGAAAGTTCAGGGCTATTTTGTCACACTATATAATGTGTTTTTGACCACTGTTATTTGCCGTAGCTCGTCTTTATTCTTGCCTTGATCACATGAGAGAGGTGCTTGGAGATGATGTCCCAGATCACAAAATGATTGAAGCAGTGCTACAAAACAAATTTGATGTGGAGAAGGCTTTAGCTATGGTGCTTGAGCAAGATAAAAAGCAGACCATAGGAAAGGCATCAAAAGGTATGCTGTTAATTTTTTAAAACCCATTGTTGCTTTTAATGACTTAATGTTTGACAAAAGTTTGTGTGTACCTAAGTTTTGATTATTTATATATTGACTACCCAATTGATGGATTACCTCGGGTGCCTTGCTGTTTCTTGTACTTAGTTGTCTACTTTTGGGCTCATTTACTGCTTGTTTTCATACCTTGCTTGGGGAAATCAAATCATATACAAGCTAGTAAGTTTCTTGTCAGTAGTGTACATAAAATATTGATGATGTAGGAAGAAGAAATTAATGGCAAAAGCAAAACTGGGACTGACCTGTTTTTTGTTTTTATCATTTCCTGGAAATAAAGGGGGTAAAGGGGAACTGATAGCTAATCAGTATTTCAAATTGTAAGGAAAAAACCACACTTCAGTTTCTATTTATAGAAAATTAGAGTTAACTTTAAACTTATAACTAAAACAAGAGTATTATATAATGCAAATCATAGTGCTATTTACTTAATATATTTGGGCCTTTATTTTTGTCTTTGTATCAGGCTATTCTCATATTTATTTGAGCTTTCTTGTAGCTAGTGTCCTGTATATGGAAAGGTCTGACTCAGGTTAAAGCAAAGTTGTTGGTGATGAAGCTGTTTTTATTTGTGCACGGTTGACTAATCATGATAGGATTTGTATCTCTTGCCATGGGTTCCTTAGCAGTATTTTCTGAGTTAGTTAGCTTAGACTAAAATAGTTTAGGCAGTTTTTTTTTCTTAGGTGTTTGCATATGTTTAAAGGTTGAGTCTTGTAAAGTTTTCTCTTTTTTTGACTTTTTTTTTAAGTTTGAATTTGAGTAATCAGTGATCTGTAAAACCTTATTAATTTAAGAGTTTATTAATTCAGGAATTATAATTTGGACAAAGGCTAGATTGAAGGCCTCTATAGGGAAATAATATAAAAAATATTGAGAGGGAATGTTTACTTATTCAAAAATTACCCATTTTGTAAAAATAATTGGGATACTAATAAATCCTCTCTTCATTAAAGTACATTTCAAGATTGAATACATACAGCATATTATTACCTTAGGTAATTACTGTATATACTCAAAAGTGATAAAACCGCAGTTTAAAAAAATTCTTTAATTTAAATTCTTCATGAATTCAGATTTATTGCACCCTTAGTAATTCATGTTAGGTTTTATTTGCAACATATATGTGCTGCTGAATAAGACAAACTTAAAAAAAAAACCCAGTATTTACAAAAAATACTTGAAAGTAAACTGTTTCCTGTATTGATAGCTATGTTTTTGAAGTGAAGTAAAATTTTCAGTTGCAAAAGGAAGGCAGAAAATGTCTTGAAATATCCTTCAGAATGTTTCTTAAATAATAATTATGCACCTCTTTATTCATGTCTCAGTTCTTCCAAGAAACATTTAGTAATTAAATGCCTCGTTTCATGTTTTCTTTTGGTTGCTGTGACTGTCTTCTCCATATGTGGAACTTTTTTTTTCTGGAACCATTTACCTGAAAATTACTGGCTTATTGTAAGGTAAGGAGTCTTATTTTGTTCATCTGAAGTATCAGCTGATAATGTTCGAAGCTTTTTTCCTTCATCAGTAAACCACTCAGGGTGCAGTAGTACCCCTCTTGAGTTTTATGACTCAGTACCTAAAGATGGATTACCTTGTAATTCTTCAACTACATTGAGTCACCGTGTACTACATAAAAAAAAGAAACTTGACAGGCCTCACAGTGATAAGAAACTAGAATCATGTAAGTCATCGAAAGAGCTGTCATTAGCTGACCTAATTAATGATATGCCACGTGATTCATTTTATGAATCTCTTACCAGTCAGCCAGCAGTTAAATTTTCATCTAGAAGTGACCTTGAAAGTCTCATTTCAAATAGTGTAGACGGTAAGTTGTTGGTAGCTGATTCATCTGAGTCTTCCTCCTTGGATGATTCTGAGTACAAGGGAGGACCAGATTTGAAAGCATTAATACAGACAAAAAGATCCGATAGTTCTTTGTCCTTTGAAAGTAGTTTACTACCCAGTGTTCAAAACATTCCAATGCAGAACGACTTGGGAAGTATTGGTAGTTCTTTTTACTTAACTAACACATTAGAAAATATGACCCTTGATAGCAGTATAAGTCACCTTCAGAATAAAAAGGCAGACTTAACTGGAAGTTTTCTTTCAGCTCAACAATGTTCCAAGAAACATGATTTAGAAAAGGACTGGGTACAGTTTTCCAAATGTGAAAGTCCATCTCTTACTGAACTATTTCAAGAACACAAAGAAAATAATCCAAGCCATTATTTTTCTTTATCTGACCTTTGTAACCAATCATCTGCCAGTTTTACAGATATGAGTTTGGGATCCACACCATTGTCACAAATAACTCAGTATCAGTCTTCGACTGGAATACCAGAGTTAACCGGATCTCTGTCATCTTTGGCATTTTCTAGGACTTCTCCTACTAGAGATCTTGAAAATTTGTCCCTTTCTGATTTAATTGCAGAATCTATTAGTGAAGTGGATAAATCTCAAATTAAAAAAGATCCTTCTATGTTGGATTTACCTGAAATAAAATCTTCTGCAGTCGATTCAAATATTGACCTAAGTGTCCTTATAAAAACCCCACAGATCTTTCCAAAACCTGTAGAAAACCAGTCAAATATCTTAATACCAGGAGCTAAAGTTTCAAGTTCTAAGCTAGTGAAAAATTCTAGTTTCTCCAGAGAGAATAAGAAAAGCAAGAAAGGCTATGTTACTAGGAAGCCAGCTTTTTCTCTTTCTTGGACAAAAGCCCTTGCTGCTAGACCTTCAGCTTTTGCTTCAACACTCTGTCTTCGATATCCACCGAAAACCTGCAAGAGACACACCTTTGACCTCTATAAGACTTTTCTTTACAGTAGACAAGTTCAAGAAGTAAAGGACAAAGAAATAGGTCCTCTCAAAGTAATAACACCATTTGACTTCAAATCCGCATCCCCTGATGATATTGTGAAGGCTAATCAAAAGAAAGCTTTTACTAGAGAATAGTGTAAAAGAAAGAGAATTCGACAGCTCTTGCAGAGCCTTTTCTTTTAAGTCAATTTAAAATCTTTACAGAATCCCTTTATACTTTGGAATTGTAATTAATTTTTATTACATATTTTAAAAACTTGTATCTGACGGTAACAACTTTAATTCATTTGTATTATTGCACTGAAATTAATCATTTGCTACCCGTCCTCATTAATCATTAATGACATGTTTAATTAACCATCTGAGCCCATAATGTTTACAAATTGTGTATATAGAATTGTTATTCTGACATCAAACCTCAGATAATTTCATTTGAAACTTATTTAGGTAAAAATGTTTTTTTCCAGTTTTGAGATGAATAATTGTATTTTATAAAGTTTATTTTTGAATTTGTAAAGATTCTGCTTTTCTACTAATAAGAATATTCATTACATTTAGCAATAGTTTTGAACTACTAGTTTAATGGATTTTAAAGATTATATGTGTATATATATATATATATGGCATAGCATGCCCAGAATATAGTTATAAATAGAATGTCAATCTGTCTTTCCAGGTTATACTGTTGGGTATCAGAGTATCAATTTGAATGTATAGTTAAATAATTCTGAACTTTCTAAGCTTTAAAAAAAATACTTTGAGGTTTAAGTAAATCTTTTGCTGCTAAACATAAAATAGAAACCAGGTAGTAGGACCATTTTTAAAATTTGAAATGTACATTATTAGTCATAACAAGTTAATTGTTTACACATTTGTTCTAATTGAATGTTTTCAGATGAAGAACATAATAATGCTTATTTTCTTTTTTTTTTGTGGGGGAGGAATGAATAGAGTTATCTTTTTTTCATCAGTTTTACTTTTTTCTTTAGAAAAATGTACAAAATCTTTCTCTGTTGTTGCTCAGCAAGGGCAGGACTTTTAACACAATCAGACCAAATATAAAGCTATTTTAGTCAGAGAATTTGGAGAATGTTTTTCATCTCTTAGAGGAAAATAAGTCAGATTTTAACTTAAAATTACAAGAAAAAATGGTGATTCTTACTGGGTAGATTCCAGTTCCTTAAAACCTTCTAAGATTTCCTTCTCTAGGACCTTTTTGTGGTATGGGAATGAACATTGTATTTCTTGAAAACTCTCAGTGGAGTACAAGCTCTGAGAGGTTCAATTAAACTGGAAAGGTTTCCAGTAGCAATATAAGGGTTGTACTGTATCTGAAGACAAGCTAAACTAAAGTTGGAGAGGATCACCAAGTTTGAATGCCAGGTAATGAATATCCAGTTAGACTTTTCCCCTGGTACCTACCTGGAAATATGTTTTAATATCAAAAGGTCACCTTTGGGAAACAAACTGACTTTGCATATGAACCTTAGAATTTTGGGGGGGATAAAATAGTTTTTTTCTAGCTGCCATTTAATTTGTTGCTCAGGAGTAGGTCCCAATATTTATTTATAGATTGTATATTTAGTAATGATTTTGAATGTAGTATTAGTTTGCTAGAAAAACTTGAAGTTAATATATACTCATTTTTCTTAAAAACAAATTAACATTTTCATAGTTTGAAGACTGATATATAATGAATAATATTCTTTTCAAGGGTAATTAGGCATTCAGGGTGAGGTCTGTTCTGTTTGGCTTTTCAGAATTTCATAATTCATTATAGGTAATGCTGCTACTTTAACTTTAGAATTTTTGAGCTGTATTTTGGAGGTCAGTTTTGGAGACCACAAGTAATTTTCCTTTTGGAGAATGGTTATAGAAAAATGTTAAACTATTTAGTAATTTTGGGTTTTTAAGCCAATATATTGAATGGGGTTGGTGAGTAAAAGGGTGACAGATAACTCACTATTCTAAATAAAACAATTTTCAACTTTTGGTGTACTGAAAGGTCATCTATAGATCTATTTGAAGCTCTGGACACATTTTGCCACTGAAACAGTGTTTGAAATAATGGTTAAAATTCCTAGACTAGTCTACAAAATCAATTTTACTCATAGGGCATTACCAGCAACTGTGTTACAATTCTGATATTATTTTTTTCAGTTAAACAGTGTATGCTTAAATAGCTTATTGTAGATTGACCCAGAAACATCTACTATTTACAATTTTGTTTCTATGGAAGAATGCTTTCTATAGCATGAGTTAAAGCAGCAGCCTTGTTTTTTGGCTCCAACATCTCTTCCTGCCAACACGCACAGCAAGGCCTGCAGTAACACTAGAGTATACACAGTGTTGCAGAGAAAACCTTTCATTCTCTGAACTACCTGGAAAACATATCCAGGTTTGAACTAGTTATTTATACTTTCAAGCTGCTTGCATGTAGGGCTGTGTTTGTACTTTAATATTCAAGTGACATTGAATATTGATAATATATTGTGCATATATTAAACCATATGCCATTTATTCCCTTGGTAATATGTTTATAATCCAGATATGCTACATTTTTACTTCAGTTCTTTTAATCCAGATATACTACACTTTTACTTCAGTTCTTCTAGTTCAGACATAAAATTTGAGGTGTGTGTAAAGCCATTTTTCTTTCCCTTGTAATAATTTTCATAACATCAGATTTTTTTTTTGAAGGAAGATAAGATTTTCACTAATTGCCTTTGACACCATTTCTTTTCAAAAGTAAACCAATTTAAAAAGTAATTGTCATGTTTATTATTATATTCTTAAGATTTTTCATATAGAAGTTTTATTCCTCTATATTACTTAAGTATATAACCAAAGCCTTCCCTTGGCTTATTGTTTTGAGTTTTTTCCCCTGAGATGATGCTTACTATTGTAATTGTAGGATATCTTTGCCATATGTGTTCTCTTCCTTATCTTTTTCTGTCACCGTTGTCTACATGTACTCTGTCATCATTTTCTACACATTCTCTTACTTTTTGCTTGTCAACTTTGTATTCTTATTCCTGAACTTTTCTTTTTTTTGTTCTTAGCTGACTTTTCTGTTTTTGTGTCATTAAGTTTTAGTAGATCATTGGTTCTTGTAATTAAAGGCCATAAGCAGTTAATGTGTATTTTCAAGCAGTGTCTTAAGCTGTTTTCTACCACTAAGTGGTAAGTAATACAGCTTATCATTCTGAGGGAAGCTCTCTCCTGAAATATTTTGTTTTGTATTTGACAGTGGAGAAATACACAATGCTCCTTTGGTAAAAAATAAAAAAAAAATCATGAATTTAGTGTTACCAACTTTCATTGAACCTGAATCAGTATAAAAGTTGTAAATATGAGAAACGGGTATAAAAAAACTGCATATAGAATAAGAACTGTGAGTCACTTGTCCTTTTGTGTTTTTAAATGTATTATTGTATAATATGAGGGCAGTTGGGGTGTTTACGCAAACGTACATTTAGTTTATAATGTTATTTTTATAGCAAGTTAGCTTAGAAATTCCTATTAGCTAACTTTGCTTTCTTGTATTTTGTATGTGGTGAAATGTTTGTGAGGTCTTTTGATACAAATTTCTTTGCTACTTTTCAGATAGCCTATAATTTTTTAAATGTACATATAATTATGTATGGATCAGTTGAACTAATTGTATATTGGAATTTAGATTTTTAGTTTATGAGGTATTTGTTATGTATATAAACTCAACATGTGGACATTTTACAAAAAGTTACGTTGAAAAATGTAATACTAAAGTTTTTTTTATGTAAAGTAAAAAAAAGCATCACAATTTATATGCTGATTTTTAAAAATATAAACCTGAAAATCTCATGGTGGTTTTGAATAATTTTTATTGTAGGTACTGTTTAATGTTTCTGTAAATGAATTAAAAAAACAAAACAAACTGGGCTGTGTAGAATTTCTTACAGAGCCAATAGTCTTTTATAATTTAATCATCTTAGAAGCTTAGATTTCATGAGAGTACTGGCTTTTATGGTCTTTTATTTAGTTAGAAACTAACTGAATACCATTGTAAGTTTGGTTGTGAATAATTTGGTAAATATAAGGTCAGCGGAAGGAAAGTGAACTTGCCCAAGGAGAAATTATTTTGTGGGACATATTTCTTACGTCCATAACTTAACTTCATCATTGTCTCTTATCTGTTTAATCACTTCACCTATTAATCCCTTCTCTGTCTTGGAAAGAATAAATGTATTTGTTGTAAATGAAGAGCTTATTGAAAGCAGCATATTCCCACATTTAAGACAGTCAGATGAGAAGAGAAACTGTGGAACCTTAAAAGTATCGATGCATATTTTGCTCATCCTTTGGAAAGTTGTCTTATCCTGGAAACCCTTGAGTAAAAATATAACAACAGATTTTTAAGACAACTTAGATTGTAGCAAACGAGTTTTAGACCCTGACCAGGACATATGTATAGCAGCAGGAAAATAGTATTCAAATTCTTGACACCTCTTTCAGTATGTAATTATCACATAGCTACATAGCTTATTGGGACAGGGCTGAATTGAATCACGAGGACAGTATTTGGCTTGCTCTTTGCAAGTTTCTCTTGGGTTTTGATTCATTTCAGCACACACTTATAAAATGTTCTGTGCTGAGTATCTTGGTAGGGGATAGAAATTTTGCATAAATGTAGGGTCCTAACCCTCATGGAATTGACACTGTGGTAGGGAAATTCAGCTAATTGGAGTACACAGTAATGCATGAATAGAGGGTTACAAAAATTAAATGCTAATATAAGTTTCAAGGGGGAAATTAATGACTAATGAGAGGTCAGTGGACTTATTTCTAGGGACACTTTTATGGTTACTATGCTATGTGACTTTGTTAAGAACTGCTTTGGTTTTTAAATTAATAGAGAAATGTGTAAAATCCTTTTTTCACTTTGATTTCATGGGAAGAGCCTACTCTGTTATAGGTCCTCCTGCCCCATTTTGTATTACAGGCTTTTCCTCGTGAACTTTTTCTTTCCTTCCATTAGGATGTTAAGCTGGATGCATCCAAAGAGGGAGAGCATTAGTTATTTAGAAAGAGCAGCTCCTTCATTTTACAAAGGAAGAAACTAAGGCTGAGAGAGGTGAATTCATGTAGCTAGTACTATTTTGCATGCTGTTGAGGGAAGGGTCAAAAATTCTGGTCAAGGAGAAGCAGTGTGGTATAGTATAAAAATGCTGGACTTGAAACCCATGTCTCACAGTTATTCGTTATGTGGCCTTAAACTTGCTGAAGCTGTTTACTCATTTGAAAAATGGGGTTGATAACAATACCTGTAGTATAAGGTTTATAGGATTTTTGTGAAGGTTAAGTAAGATAATGTATGTAAAATATTTTATTAACTTTAAAGAGTTGTATAAATGTTAGCTATCATTAGTATTTCATCATTTTTATTGAGACAGGAAGAGTAGGCTCAAGTCCTATCTCTGACATAGACTGACTAAGGTTGTAATTTGCAGAACAGTTGCTGATCTGCATTAGTATAGTTTTCTTACTATAACAATCAAAATGCAGGTCTGGATCAAATGTATATTAATGATATTTTTTTTAATTTATTTGTTTATTTATTTATTTAACTTTTTACATTCATTTTCACAAAATTTTGGGTTCCAAATTTTCTCCCCTTTTCTCCCCTCCCCCACCCCAATACCCCAAGCAATCTAATTTTCCCTATCTCCAATCTGCCCTCTCTTCTGTCATCCCTCCCTTCTCTTGTCTCCATCTTCTCTTTTCTCCTGTAGGGCCAGATGACTTTCTATTCCTCCTTAACTGTATGTCTTCTTTCCTAGTAGCAACAGCAATACTAGACAGTTGTTCCTAAAACTTTGAGTTCCAAATTCTCCCCATCCCTCCCTCCCCACCCATTCCCTTTGGGAAGGCAGGCAATTCAATATAGGCCATATCTGTGTAATTTTGCAAATGACTTCCCTGATAGTCGTGTTGTGTAAGACTAACTGAATTACCCTCCATCCTATTCTGTCCCTCATTGTTTCTCTTCTATCTTTTGATCCTGACCCTCCCCAAATGTTGACTGCAAATTGCTCCCTCCTCCCTTTGCTCTCCCTTCCATCATTCCCCCCACTTGCTTATCTCCTTTCCCCCCCACACTTTCCTATACTGTAAGATAGGTTTTCATACCAAAATGAGTGTGCATTTTATTCCTTCCTTTAGTCAGATGTGATGAGGGTAAACTTCTTGGTTTGTTTTTTTTTTTCTCAACTCTCCACTTTATCCCTCCACTAAAAAGTCTCCTACTTGCCTCTTAAATGACATATAATTACCCCATTCCATTTCACCATCTTTCCTCCCACTCCATTTCTCTCTCACCATTTACCTTGATTTCTTTTAAGCTATGGTCCCATCCTAATCAATTCACTCTGTGCTCTCTGTCTCTGTGTGTATGTGCATGTGTGTATGTGTGTGTGCGTGCACATGTGTACATGTGTGTGTGTGGTCCCACCAACTACCCAGATACTGAAAAGTTTTAAGAGTTACAAATATTGTCTTTCCATGTAGAAATGTAAACAGTTCACTTCTGGTAAGTCCCTTAAGACTTCTCTTTGCTGTTTACTTTTTCATGCTTCTTCTCATTCTTGTGTTTGGAAGTCAAATTTTCTTTTCGGCTCTGGTCTTTTCATCAAGAATGATTGAAAGTCCTCTATTTCATTGAAAGACCATATTTTCCCCTGAAGTATTATACTCAGTTTAGTTGGGTAGGTGATTCTTGGTTTGAGTCCTAGTTCCTTTGACTTCTGGAATATCCTATTCCACGCCCTTCGATCTCTTAATGTAGAAGCTGCTAGATCTTGAGTTATCCTGATTGTATTTCCACAGTACTGAAATTGTTTCTTTCTAGCTGCTTGCAAGATTTTCTCCTTGAGCTGGGAGTTCTGGAATTTGGCCACAATGTTCCTAGGAGTTTCTCTTTTTGGATCTCTTTCAGATGGTGATAGATGGATTCTTTCAATACTTATTTTGCCCTCTGGTTGTAGAATATCAGGGCAGTTTTCCTTGATAATTTCATGGAAGATGATGTCTAGGCTCTTTTTTTGATCATGGTTTTCAGGTAGTCCCATAATTTTTAAATTGTCTCTCCTGGATCTATTTTCCAGGTCAGTTGTTTTTCCCATGAGATATTTCACATTTTCTTCCATTTTTTCATTCTTTTGGTTTTGTTTGGTGATTTCTTGGTTTCTCAGAAAGTCATTAGACTCCATCTGTTCCATTCTAATTTTGAAAGAACTATTATCTTCAGTGAGCTTTTGAACCTCTTTTTCCATTTGGCTCATTCTGCTTTTGAAAGCATTCTTCTCCTCATTGGCTTTTTGAACCTCTTTTGCCAATTGAGTGAGCCTAGTCTTCAAGGTGTTATTTTCTTCAGCATTTTTTTGGGTCTCCTTGACCAAGGTATTGAGCCGTTTTTCATACTTTTCTTGCATGTCTCTCATTTCTCTTCCCAGCTTTTCCTCCACCTGTCTAACTTGCTTTTCAAAATCCTTTTTGAGCTCTTCCAAGGCCTGAGCCCACCCGACCACCCCCTGGGGTGTCTGGGGTACTGAGGCCCCGCCCTCCACATCTTTCCCCAATGGCGAGAATATATCCTTGTCCTCGCCATCAGATCCGAATGTTGGGATCATTTGTATTTGTTGGAAAAAACTCTCTATAGTCTTATTTTTCTTCCCTTTTCTAGGCATTTTCCCAGCCAATTACTTGACTTCTGAGATTCCTGTCCACCCCCGCCTAGATCCACCCAGCTAGTGCTTGGGCTCTGAGATTCAAATGCGCCGCCCAGCTGCTAATCAATGTGACCTTTTGTTCTGGTGCTGGGGTGGGGGCAGGGCCGCCTCCCAGGCTCAGCTCCCTTTATGCAGAGACTTTCAGTAATCAAGATCCTGCCTGCTATCGGGGGAGTCCCGGGCTGCCGCAGCCGCGCTGCTGCTGCCTGCCTCCGCTGCCGCCCACGCCTCTGCCTCTGCCGCTTCCTGCCCCGTCTCTGCTGCTGCAGCTTCCTCCCGAGGGGACCCGAGTCACGGAGACACTCCGCTCCCCTCCTCCGGCCCAGCCTCTCTCACTGACCTGTAGCTTCTGTGGGTGGAGGGACTTTCCCGGCTGCCGGAGCCTCCGTCTCTGAAGCCTGCTCGGGTCAGCTTCTCTGGGGCCGCGGCCAGGGCAGCGCTGGTGGTGGGGTCCGCCTTCCGGGGTGCGACGGACCCTGGGGATGGGTCTGCAGGGCTCCCTGGAACGGAAATCTCTTCCACTCCGTTTCTGTACCCCTTTCAGTGGTCCAGAAGTTATGCGAATCTCTTTTTACAATAATTCCATGTGCTGTGGGTTGGAGCTCGTAAACTTGCGTCCTTCTACTCCGCCATCTTGGCTCTGCCCCATATTAATGATATTTTGAAATCTTGCCTGTAGTACATTACTACTTTGTATTGGCTTCAGTTGGGATGCACTCACATTTAACTTAGTTGTTGGAGTCCTGGGAGTAAATGAGATCTTCAGAGGGAGGGTTTAGAGAAGGGGCTATAACCCAGGTAATTCAACAGAAATAAAAGGTCCACTATGTACCAGAGTATTCATAGCAGCCTGCTTTGTGGTGACAAAGGCAGGAAACAAAGTGGGCAGCCTTCATTTGGGAAATGACTGAGAAAAACAGTGTTGTAGAGATGTTAATGGAACATTGATAATATAGTAAGAGATAAAGAAAATGAGGAATTAAGGCAAACTCAAGAAGGTTTGTGGGAATAGAGTGAAATAAGGAGACCCAAGAGAACAAAATACACGGTGACCACAGTGTAAATTAAAAGACCTGTAGAAAGAAGTCAGACTAACTGAAAATTCAGGGAGTGTCCTAGAGAACAGATAATGAAACAATGTGAGAGGACACTGTACTTGGAGTCTGGAACACCTGAGTCCAAATCTTGCCTCAGACACATAGCAATTGTGTGACCCTTAATTTCTTCTGTTAAATGAGATGATTGAACTTGATGGCCTCTGAGGTCCTTTCTAGCTGTAAATCTATGATCCTATATTCCTGAATCCTCCCTTCATGAAGGAATGTGTAGGAGACAATATTACATTCAGTATTGGATGTTTTTTCTTAATTTTCTTTGTCACAAGGGAAGATTCAATCTGAGCAGGAAAATGAATTCAAAATGTGTACAGACAGAAAAGAATTAGGGAGTAAAAGAGGCCTCTTTATCTCCCTCATGTTTTCCCTCATTTTTCCTTTTGGGACCCATCCTCCAGGGATCAAGGACATTCTATCAACAGTAGCCTGTCTTTGCTATATTCACTTCCATCCTTTCCCCAAATCTTCCCTATCCTGAAGTTTCCAAGTTTTGTGTCCTGAGATGACAATTAGCTGACATAATCAGCTGATCACTACTAGAAGGTCTCCTTATTGAGAGATACTACATTGTTATTCAGCCCAAAGAAGTGACTGAATAAGGGGAAATTACAATTGAGTTAGGACTGTAGTAAGGCACTGGAAATATTTTTGTCTCTCTGGGGATATGTGTTGCTTTTTTGGCTGATAATTGGAAATGTGCATTCCTTGTAGAATTGTAGGTAGCTGCCTCCTCCATCTCTACACTGAGCCAGCCTTATGTGGTGCAACATTTATGAGGGTCAGCTTGATAGCACTTAGTACAGTACCTGCCATCTATGTGGTGCTTAATAAATGTTTGTTCAACTGGTGGAAAGACTCTCAAAAATCAAGAGAAACTTGGATTTGAATTTTAGCTCTGCCATTTAATAAGTTGGATAATCTTAGGCAACTCACTTCATCCTCTCAAAGCCTCACCCATCTGGAACCCCTTGTGCCTATCCTTTTGTAACATGTAGAATATATGCATTTTGAGGGCAGGGCTTTTTTGGTTTTAACTCCCCATCCTAACACACTACCTGGTAGGTTTAATAAACATTTGCTAAAAATAAATTAATAAACAGATATTTGCTTAATTGATTGTTTTCCTTTTTATAATTAGACTTAAATAAGTAGTATAGGATTTACCTTTTCTGTCAAAGATAGATGGCAGCTAAAATACAATAGTTCCATGATCAGTTTTATTTCCAGTTTCTTTTACTGAGCATACATAGTTTTTCCATGGATTCAGTCATAATTTTGATATAGTAGTTTCTCTTATATAAAATTGTGGTCTCTTATAGATGTAGTTAATAAGATGAACCTATTTTCTGTTATTTATCCTTGGATAGATCTTCTGGGAGCTTAGCACATACTAATCATTGGATTAGTTTGTACTTATTTAACCTTGACTATGATAGTTTTCAACAAGATTTCACACATCTACTTGGAGACTGAACTGGTCCTAGGCCAGCTCAAGGTATATAGATAGAAGAAGGGGTAAGTTGGCTTATATCAGCATTGGTTTAAGTTCTGCACTAATTTAAGGTTTCAGGTTTGTTGTTCTGTAGTTTGTCTAGCTACTTCTGTATAAGTGCTGAAACTGCCGAGGATTATCCAGCTCTGGGATGAGATTGACCATATCCTTAAGCTTAGAGAGTTTGGTGGACATTTCCATTGGTATAGTTGTCCCTCTGCAGCAGTGCATTCGGTATCTGATAGAGGTGACTTAAGTTTAGAATTGTTTACTACCAAATTAGAAATTTAAAATTTTTCACATTTGAGCAGTTGTCCCTAAATTATTGAGGTCTTTTTTTAAAATAGCCATTTTCATATGAAACTTAGGCATATTAAGAGTATATTGAATTGCGACACTGGTTTTCCAATATTACCTGGAATTTTTACAGAGTAGCCCTGGGAATTTTTACAGAGTAGCCCTGGGAATTTTTAAGACATTTCATTTGTATTGTGAATGGTAAAGGCCAATTGTTTTCAGCATTTTGAGTTTACTCATCTTACACAATTTTGATGTATATAAAAAAACATCTTATAAGAGGACTCACCATCTTGTAGGGAAATGAAACTTTTTTTTTGGTGACAGTCATTTACTGTTGAAACCTTAAAAAACCTAAATAGTTCACAGGAAAAAAAATCTGTACTGCTGGATAACAGACTGTCTTTTCATTTTTATAAAACAAAACTTCTAGCAATAATACTTAGATTGTTAGAAAGATAGCCTTGACAGAAAAATCGTAAACATATCGTAGAATTTTATAACTAGCCAACTAAACTGGAGGGTAATTGCTCAAAACCCAATGAATATCATTGTATAAAATCTGGCTTGAATCAGTTAATTCATGTTCAAACTTATTCAGACTTTTGGCTGATTTTAAGTTCTCTTAAAGAAATAGATACACCAAAGTCCTAGGAAAGTAATCTTTTATATGTTTAGATTGACTTTTCTTGTTATCCTCATGTAGGAAGCTAGTTAATAGTATTGTCATTAGCATGTAATTCTTTAATATTAGCTATATTCATTGATAATCATGAAAATTTTAAAAAACCCTTTAAACAAAATATATACTTATGAAAACTAGCATCACAATTTTCATTTGCTAATGAAAATATAAGACTTTCATTTGCTGATGAAAATTAATATAAAAAGTCATGCATTTTTCTAAACTTGAGATATGTCATAGTATAGTTGGTTTAAAAATGTGGGTCTTTATTAAGATGTCATTAATAGAACAAAAGGTACTAAAAACACTCTAGCTAACCTGAAGTACTTTGAAATGGTATAAGTTAATATTTTGATTAATGTAAATTATTTCTTGGTATTCAGGAAATTAACATTTCTTATCATTTTTAAGCTCCTTATACATGTACTTTTTGGATATGCAGCTAGAACCTTTATTTTAATAGACTCTTAAAAACTTAGTAACATTTGATGTAACTGATTTTTGTCTGAAGGAGAAGTCCTTAGGGCATGACTTTACAAATCACTGAGTAGACATTGAACATGAGAAGGACCAGATACATCAGTTGACTCAAAAATTTGCTTGGTCCTTTAAGGTATTCTTAAATCCTGATTCCCCACCCCCCCCAACAGATGTAAGATCATTTGATTATTTTGATATGTCAAAGAACTGTTATTTCATGCATTTGTAGCTTAGATAAGTCTTAGGGGGTGCCTATATCTTTGAGAGGTAATGTGGCTTGCCCTTGCTCACATAGCTACTAAGTTTTAGAGACAGGATTTGAGCCCATGTTTTCTTATTTGCACATATAACACTCTCTTCACTAAGCCTCAGAGCGTCTTCCTGTTCAGTTTGTGTGTAAAATAGACTAGAATTAATCATTTTAAACATTTTTTTATAGCTACAAACGCATCCTGAAGTTCCAGGATACTTACATACATTTAAATTTTTGAAGCACACTCCCTATCCTAATAAAATCTTTCCTAGAACATAATGCGATTAGATGGATGGATAACATCCATCCTTATGGAAGGATCCTTTCTTTATGCATTCTATCTGACCTTACTTTGATGGCTTAGTGTTGACTTTATAGTGTAGTTTATTGTGTGTATTCTTTTGACTCTACTTTCTTCGTTATTACTTTTTCTACAGTACTGTTATGTTTCTCTTAAATTTTTATCTGTTACTATTTAATGTACGGTAATATTCCTTTGTGTTCATATATCATTGAATTAGTTCCTGTCTTTCCATAATTTCTTCAGTGAATTTCTTTATTTTTGCTAATTTGACAGAGTTTAGGTTTTTAAACCTCCTTCAGGAATTTTAAAATTTTGCATTTGCCTTATTAGTGATTTTAAACAATTTTTCAGATTATTGACAAGTTACATTTTTTGTTTGTAAATTTTTCATATCCTTTGACCACTTGTTTTGGGGAATAGCACTCTGCAGCTACCTAAAAGTAGTCTACTTCTCTCCTTATTTTATTCTGGACCCAATCTTTCTGTCTACAGGGACTGTCTGAAATAGATACACTTATGGAATAGTCTCTGAGCTGCCCGTAGCATTTGGGATAATGGGCATTTTTCCTTTTTACCTGTATGGATAGTTAGACCAGTTTCTTTGCAATAGTTAGGAATTTCTGGAGCTTATTGTAATCAGTTACTTGTAAACAGGAGTATCTGGTGGACCTCATCATCTGTGGTGAATCTTGAACCATAATTTGCATGATTCTTCATCATGATGATGCAGGAGGTGAAGATCTAATTGATGAAACTTAACCACTGATTCCATATAGGGATGGGGGAGACCGATGAGAGTGAACAGAGGGGGATAACTACAAGTTTACAAATCTGTATGCTTGACTGAAAGGATGGTGGTGCTCTGGAAAGAAGATGAATGCTGGATCTCTGTAATTATAATAGCATTTTGCATTTTAATATCATGATGAGAGAAAATCCTTGTTGGTGAAGAGTCCCTAAGTTTGTTTTGCTCGACCGAGTCCTATAGTGGGACATTGTAGTGGTCTTAACCTTACTGTCAATTGTGACTATAAAGTTGTGATTTTCTTTAGAGAATCTTTCTAAAAGCCTGCCTTTCCAATCTCATATTTTATATTTAAGTGTACTTTATGTGCCATATAGATAATTTTCAAAGATCCTATAAAGGTGAAAAATCAGGTGTATGGATCAATAGTTATTATCATTGCTTTTTGTGGGGAGTGTTATTGTCTAATATTTTCCATACTTCACATTTCTTTCATACTCTAAGGCATTGTTGGTGAAGCTGTGAACTGGTCTAACCATTCTAGAATACAATTAGTAGTTGCTCAAAGACTGTGACTAACATGTTCATACATTTTCTATTAGGTATATACTACCAAAACAGGTCAAAGACAAAAAGGCCCTAAGTGCACCAATGTATGGCAGCAGAGTGTGTATGTGTAATATGAATATTGAAGTAAGCTAAAAAGTTTCAAGTTTTCTTTTAATTAAAAAAACAAAAAATATAAAAAACTAAATAAAAAAATTTAATTGCCTAGAGAAAGGTAAAAATTCTGCTCTATTTTTCCCTGGTGAGAGCACTTAATGGAATAGGCTGTTCATATCTGGGCTTCAAATTTGGGAGACATTTTTAAGCTGCAGATTAAGTAGAATGGTTACTTTAACATTTGAGATTGACATTTATAACTTTTTCATCCTTTTGTCATACACAGTTTTCACTACAGTAAATTATTATTACTTCTTGATGTCCAGTTGACTTTTTGTACAAAAGTTCCTCACACATAATACTCCATTTCATGTCTCCATGCTTTTGCACTAGTTGTTTTTCAAGCCTTCAGAGACATACCCACCTCCCCACAGTAGCAACAATAGAAAGTTCCCTTCTAATTTTGGGATTTTAATTGATTTTACTTAGAACTTGGGATAGTATTCATTTCTTCTTTCATGGTGGGAGATTGTAATTGTGGATATATTAGAAAATAAAAAAAATCTGTGATGGATAGTGGTGTGGAGCTTATTTGTGTGTGCTGTCCCCTTACATCTTGGAGGTATTTATAATCTTAGATTTAGAGTCAGAAGGACCCTAGTTCTACCCACTTATTTTATAGGTAAGCAATTAAAGATTAACTAATTTGACAAAGGTCACTAAAGTAGTAAGTAGTCTGAGACTTGATTAAATGTTTGAGATCCAGCACTCTCACTATAAAATGCCATTTTTCATTTTTTTATTGGTACTTGTTAAATACTTGCTGAATGAATTAATGTGTGCCAAGAAGAATAGGCACTACAAAAGAAGCACGTGATTGGGAAATAGCAGCATTTGAGCATTGATGCAGACTCTTCAGTAGACAATAAAAATCCTGATGCCAAAAAGGAAGAGAGAGAAAGATGAAGAGTAATGTTTACATGGAATCCAGGAGGAGGGTCATAAAACACAGCTGGTTTTTTTAGCAGAGAAACTAAACAGCTCTGAGACTGATAAATGACTGTGTCCTTTAGTTCTGGTGGCTTTTAATTTTCTTCTAATTTTTTCTCTACCTAACCTTGCCATGATGTTCCACAACTATTTGATTTTTTCCCTATCTTTTCTGTCTAATCCTACTTTCCCCTAATGTCTCCTTCATAGCCTTGGAGCACTTACTTTGACTATTACTTGGCTGTTATTGGTCTTTTGTGGTTAGTACTGCTGTGTTTGGCTTTCATTGTGAAGTTAGGATTTAAATCTAATTTTATTTTCATAAGTATAAGTTGATATTCTGGTTTGCAGTCTTAGGTTTGTTTGGTTTCTCTCCTTCATTACCAGTCTAAAATTTAAGCTAGTGATGGTTTGGGTAATCAGTATGTGTTAAAGAACTGATAGTAGAACATTTACATTTAAATTTTGCAAAGGGAAAAGGGGGAAGGGAATAAGTATTTTCATAGCACCTACTATGTGTCAGGCACTGTCCTAAGTGCATTTTATAGCTATCATCTTATTGGATCTTCACAACAACCCAGCAAGGTAGGTGTTCTTATTATCTCCATTTTATAGTTGAGGAAACTGAAACAGATAGGTTAAATGTCTCCTCCAGGGTTCACAAAACTAGTACGTGTCCGAGGCCAGGTTTGAACTCAGGTCTTTCTGATTCAAAGCCCAGTGATCTATCCACTGTGCCACCACCTCATAGTTACTTTAGCTTCTATTATAATCCTACATTGATAACTCATGGTAAGGAGGTACTTCTGGGTTCCCAATCGAATACAAGGTTTTACAACAGGGTGCATGTCTGTTGTCTAAAAATTTAGCCATGCTAAGTTGGAGAGGATACCCAGTGGAGTTTTAAGTCATCAGGAGATGGTTTTGTTTTGTTTTTGTTTTTGTTTTTTTTTTAACCCACATCCTTCTTTGGAGGAAGTATTAGAGATCACAGATTCTTGGACAATAAAAAAGAGACTTTTCATAATGGTACTTCCATGTGATAATTTGTTGAAGGAATTTGGGATGTTTAGCTTGTTTAAGGTAGATATTATAGCTCTCTTCAATTATTTATGGGATTATTATGCAGAAGAGCTATTAGATTTGGTCTTTGTGGTCCCCTAGGATAGAACTGCTGGGTGAAGTTACAGAGAAGCATATTTAGGCATCGTGTAAGGAAAACTTCCAGCTGTTCCCTGGAAAGGGAAGTGATAATTCCTAAGAACCAGCATTGCTTCATCAAGAACAGGTAATAACCTAACTTTTTCACACAGCGACTAGACTGGTTGATGAGGGAAATTCTGTAAATAACAGTCACCTAGATTTTTAGGAAAGCACTTGGGAAAGTGTTGCATATTCTTGTGGAGAAGATGGAGAGGTGTAGATTAGATGGTGATGCACTTAGAAAAATATGGAACTGTTTGAATGGCCAAGCTCCAAGAATAGTTGTTCAGGGTTCACTGTCGCCATGGCAGAGTCTAGAAGAGTGCCTCAGAGACAATAACATCATGGATTGTGAGCTAGAAAGGACCTCAGAGGTCATTTGGTCAACTCTTTCATTTTGTCTGTGAGGACACTGAGGTCCAGTGACTTGCCAAGACTACACCAAGAAACACTTCCTAACAATACTATCTCCTTCTCTCTTCATCTCACATTTGATCATTTTCCCCCATTATCTCCACCTCCTGTCTCACAGGAACAGGTAGCTCTTCTTGCCAAAACAAATCTCTTGATCCCATCTTGCTATCTTCTTCAGCATGTTACTTCTCCATACATAGCTCTGATTTTCCTAAAGTGCACTTAATGACCATATCAACTCCCTAGTCAAATAACTACAGTGATACCTTGTTACTTTATGGAACTAACACAAAATTACTTGACTTTTAAAGGTCTTCAACTAGCTGCTTTAACTCTCCCCTTCCCATGTTCCATCTTCTTACTCTTTCACACATTTACTAGAATACAGTGGCATTGTTCTTGCTTTTCATTATGCAGGACTTTCCATCTTCTGACTTTGCCTTTTTACTGGCTGTCCTTTATGCCTGGAGTGTTCTCCCTCATCTCTCCCTCCTAACTTTTCCTGACCTCATTTAAGACTCAAATTCCACCTATACAGGAAGCTTTTCCTAGTTTTTGCTTCTCCCCTCCTTCCTTTTTCATTCAGCATAATAACTTTCTATCTGAATTTACCTTCCTTCTACTCTCTATAGTTCTTGTATTCTATACATAGGTTGTAGGTTGTCTCTTCTCCATTAAAATATAATTTTTTGAAGGCAGGTACTGTGCTTTTACACTTCTTTGTATCCTCAGTGCTTAACCCTGTACCTTGCATATAATGAGCATTCAGTAAGAGTATAAATGTTAGTTGACTTCACTAATGTAGGTATGAAACAACAGAAAAGGGATTAGTGCTTGGTCCAATGCTTTTTTAAAAACATTTTTGTCAGTGATTTATGTAAAATCTTACAGAGCATGCCCATCGAATTGGCAAAATACTCCAAGGTGGGAGGGTTAGCTAACACACCAGATGAAAGTCATGGCACAGAAAGAACTAGATAGAATTAGAGTAAATCTAATACGGTGGAAGTTAGCAGAATTAGTGAAGCCTTACCTTTGGGTTCAAAAACTCCTCAAGTCCATGTTGAGGGAGATTAGAGAGCAGTTTCTTTGCAGTACAACTGGAAGTTTTAGTAGAGTATATGGTTAGTAGTGTGATGTGGCAGCCAAAAAAGCTAATGCAGTCTTATGCTATATTGAAAGAGGCAAAGTTTCCAGAAATAAAGTGATACTAATCCTGTACTCTGTCCTAGTCTGCACATTAAGAGGATTGTTCCGTTCTGCCTATCACAAGTTGAAAAGAATGCTGATGATCTGTAAAATGTCAAGAGGAGGTCAGCCAGTATTGGTAAAGGACCTTGAATCCCTGTCATGAAGATTGATTGAAGTAACTGAATATATTTACCCTGGAGAATAGAGAAGTCAATTGAGACTTGATTTTAGGAAATACTCCCTAACAATTACGTTTATCCAAAAGTGGAATTTACTGCCTCAACAGGTGGTGGTCCCTCCTTCCTTGAGTTTTGAGGCAGAGAATGGACACGCACTTGTTCAGATCTGTTATGACAGGGATTCCCTTCAGTCCACGGATGGCCTGAGTGGGCACTGAGGTCTTTTTGAACTCTTATTTGAGGATTTCCATTGCTAGACATATAGACATGTATTAAAGTAGATCAGTAACTAAACAAAGATCACGTGCACCAAGATGGGTATAGCGATACTTTTTTGGCACCAAGGAAGTAGAAACAAAGTGATCCTCCACTTATTGGGGAAAGACTAAATTATAGTGCTTGATTTTAATGGAATTAAAGTTCTGTAAAAGTGATGAGTGGAATGATTACTGAGAAGCATGGTAAGACTTATATGAACTGATAGAAAGTGAAGTGGAACAGAATCAGTGTGAAACAATATACGTGATTATAACAATACAGGTGGAAAAAACAAAACAATCACGAGAATACTGGGGAAAATAATGACCAACCCTGACTCCTAAATTAGAAAATTAGAAGTTACTTTTCCCTGCAGAGGTGGGAGACTATGGAATTTGAGTACTGCATATAACTTTTCAACCCATTGATTAATTTTGCAGAACTTTAAAAAAAAAATTTTTTTTTGTTATCAGACTTGACTCTCTTAGATTGGGAGGCAGGAAGGGATTTGTTGGGAAATGTAGGTGATTAAAACAACATACAGATGAAATGATAGAACAAAATACCTCATGCTGATTCTTCTCTGTAGTTGTTGTAGAGACCTTTGATGAGCATATGTTTCTGTTTAGACGTCATCTAATAGTAATGATCAGATCAGAGCTGCTTTTTTTAAACGAAAGTTCTTACAGTCTTTATTTAAAAAAATTATTTTTTGCAGGACAATCGGGGTTAAGTAACTTGCCAAGGGTCACACATCTATTAAGTATCAAGAGTCTGAGGCCCAATTTGAACTGAGGTCCTCCTGACTCCAGGGCTAGGTCTATATCCACTATTCGTAAATAGTTTTGTTACTGTCTTTGGCTTCACCTCCCTATATTCAATCAGTTATAAAGTTTGTTTCTACCTTCACAACAGCTCATGTAACCATCCTTTGCTCTCCACTCAGAACTGTGACCCTAATTCAGGGCCTCACTACTTCTCTCCTGACTAGTGCATTAACAAGCTCATTGGTTTCTTTACTATCAACTTCTTACCTTTCTAATTCTGCCAACACAGTTGTCAAAATGATTCTCCTAAGGCAGTGATCTGTGTGTTCTTTCCTATTGAAAAAGCATTCTTGTTCCCTCTTGACCCTTTGATATAATACAAACTCTTCTAGCATTTCAAACGCTTTGCAGTCTGGCTCTATCCTACTTTTTCTGGCTTATTACCTAATATCCTTCATATTATCTGTGTTCTAACCAAGCAGTTCTTGTTCCTTATATGTGACAGTCCATCTCCCATCTGCCTTTGTTTATGTACAGACAATATTCCTAATGCTTAGAATGTATTCCCTCATCTACCTTAGCTTCTTTTCAGATCTCATATTAAAGGACACTTTTGACATGTGGATTTCCTTTCCTTCTGATCCTTTCTTTTTTCCACAATTACTTTGCATGTATTTTGTGTTTGAGTATGGATTGTTTCCCTAGTAATGTAATGCAAGCTCTTTTAGGAAAGAGATTGTTTTGTTTTTGTATTCCAAGCACTCAGAATAAGGCTTCACTTATAGTAAGTGCTTAACACATGCTTATGGATTGATAAAGCCAGTATTTTTCTAGTGGTTGATTTATGACTGTTAAGTCATGGAAGATTGCATTACAAATTGAGGGTGGCCTTAATGAAAACCTGAGGATGGCAATCTTTGATGAACATAAACAAACCTAAGCATATTACGAAAAAGAATCTGTATAAGAGAAAAGGCATAAAACGTGTCTTTTAGAGAAATAGACTTGTGTTCCATTTGTATCCCCACAGTCTCAAGAGTTTGAGAAGGAGGATTGTTGAGTGGGGTCTACTTGTGGTAGCCTTGTGTAGTAGACTTTTCACTGGAGTCCCAGGATGGACTAGCGTTGGTGGTATTAGGGTATGCATGGTTGGTGGGAATTTCCCCATCAATGAGATCATAGATCCATTGAGTATTGCAGTTGTAGTACAAAGTCTAACTTTACAAATGTTGAGATGCCCTAATATTTAAATTTTGATTATGAGCTCTGAGAACTATCAGTGTTTGTATGAATTTTAGATTTTGAGAATTCAATATTATATGGTTTGCATAATTTAAAATTTGTCACTGTGTCTGAATTTGTAGGAATTTTTTTCTTGCTACTAATATTTAAATACTACAGTAGTTAGTGATAGCCTTTTAATACAGAGTATATTTTAGTCCTTATTTTACATTTTTTCCCTCCAATTCGAAGTTAACAATTTCAAACATAGCTAAAAAAACCTTACCCTATTTTATTTTAATTACAGAAGTATCATCTGACTAAAATTTGGGATGATTCAAATGATATCAAGGGTTGAAGAAAATTTCAAAACTGTCTTACAATTGTCTTAATGTAAAATTTGCTTTCATTTAACTCTGTCAGTCTTGAAATTATATTAAGAATATGCATTTGAAGGGGGAGAGGGTAATTGCCTCAAAGTGTAGCACAAACATAGCATCAAAATTTTAAAAGAAATATTACATACTTAAAATAGTAGATTTTAGAAATGGAACAGACCATGAAATCCTTTGATTCAGTTTCTTCATTTTGCAGATGAACAACCTAAGATCTGGAAAGGTTAATTAAGTATCTTTCCTCTGGTCATAAATTAGTTTGAAGTAGAGTCAGAGTTACACTCGAATGCTGTTTGAAAAATGGATTGATTTTCTCTGTTATCTTACTTGAAAACACAAAATTTTATCCTCTCCAAATAGGATTCATATATTTAGAATTTTCTGTTAGTCATTCTTTGAGTGATTATTTCATAAGAAATTCAGTTATTGCTTACTTAGAGAAGTTCCAAAGAAAACTCAGTCCTAATTGCTTAAGTATTGTTGAAGAAGATTGATTTAGAACATTTATTTTTGTATATTTGTTATAATATGTATTCTGTGGTAATTTTTGCATTAATTAACACATGTTGAAAGTACATGTAGATTTCATCTTTTATGGATTTCTACTAAATCTCTACTCTGATGCCTTACTGTGGCATATAAGTGACCCTGGCTGGGTTCTTGGAAGCTATGCCATTGGAGTGAGTTCAAGATCTTACAGGTCCTACCAAGCTGGAAAGGCTCTGTGGACCAGCCCAGTGATGAACATTATTTCTTCTGAAAATCAGCCTAGGTAAGTGTGAAGAGGATCAACAGGCAGTGAATTTTTTCAGCCACAACAATTTACAAAGATTGTCTTCTAAGACATGGAGGGGTTACCATCTGCATCAATCAGTGGAAGGAAGGAGTGCCTCCACTAACAAAATTGTGGATCTTCAAAATATAGCTTATGTAAAAATTTCTTTAATAGAGCATTTCAGATTTATAGTTGCATACAGATTTTCTGGGAAATGAATTGCAAATTTAGGAAATAAGTTCTTGTACAGTGTCCACTGATATTACTCATTGTGTATCCTCATTTCTTTCTCAGTGCCATCTTGATACTATGGTTTCTGAACTATTTTGCTGATATCATTGTTCAGGAGCATAACTCTAAGTGGAATTTCACCTTGCCTTTTCCTGTGTTCTTACACAGAAACATGGGAAAATAGATTTAATTATTTGTTGGCACTAGACAGTTTGTTAAGATATCATTATTGTTAATAACGTGATTTGAGAGTTAAAACTTATTGTACATACAGTAATTAATACCAGAGAATGGTTCTTACATACTTTTTTTTGCTGATTTTTAAGTCAATTTTTGTTTCATAAGGCCTTTGTCATTTAAAGACAACGTTATGGCTAGATTGGATTTATTCATCTTTTAACAAAATTTTCCCCAGGACTGATCATGATTGCCTCAGTGTAGGGAATGCCTGGAGTGGAAACTCCCTTTTTTGTAATTTACAGTATTAAGAGAATCGGCTGAGGCAGTGGGAGGTTAAATGACTTGCCCAGAATCATAAGGCTAGTATGTGGCAGGCAGGACTTGTCCAAGTCTCTGATTCAAAGACAGGATGTCTATCCATTGTTTAATACAGCATCACTAAAAGGTTTATTTCACCCTCCCTTTCAACTTCTTTTACTTCTTCTGCTTATCTTGAGTAAGGGTTATCTATCCTGCTTATCTTAGGTTCTATTACAGTCATTGGTCTTAATCTTAAGCCTGTTTGTGATACCTGTGGGGACAAATTTTCCTTCTTGCACTAGAATATTTAGTTCATTTTACCTATATACTTTGTGGCAACTGTAAAATGGGATGAGGGGAGAGGGATGGTGGTGCATACTAGTTGATTTCTGAGGTCTTTCCCTACCCTTTTGGGATCTGTAATCCCAAAGTCCTGTCAGAAATTTAATTACTGGCTTTTTCTTTGATAATGTGTCTTATGGACATCAGATTTTTTTTTCCTACTTCATAGCTTTTCTGCTTGGTATATAGTTCGATGGGTATACATAGGCATTGTTTTCCTTCTACTTTCCTTTTCATTTAAGAGATTTGTAAAACTCCAGCTAAAGATATTCTTACTAATCCTTATCACATTTCTGTCATGGAACTTGTAATTCCTTGTATTTTAAACAGTGATCCAGAAATCCAAGTCCCATTCTCAAAGGCCATCTTCTTGACCATTTTTTTTCCCTTCCCATGATCTTCCACAACATTATACATCCTACATTGTAATCCAGCCTATTCTTTATAACCTCTCTAATATTAGTTAAGCAACCCTACGCTCAAAGAACTCTAGTGTTGGAAAATTCAGTACTTCTCAAGGCAGCCCATTCACTTTGGAAAGCTCTGATTGTTACGACGTTTTTCCTTACAGCCTAAATTTGCCTTTCCACTCACTACAATACTCCTAATTCTGTCTGGAACCAAGGAGAGTACAACAGATCTTTTAACAGAACAGCCCTTCACATATTTGAAAACAGCTGTATTGTCTCCTCTAAGTCTTTTTCAGGCTGAATATCTCATTTCTTTTGACCAATCCCTATTTTGTATGTTCTCCAACCTATCCATTATCTTTGTCAGCCATTTTTGCTATCTTCTCAGTTCCTTCTTATTGCTTTAAATGTGGATTTGAATGGATTCCAGGACTAGATAGTAGATTTAAGTGATACTTGCACAGAAACATAGTTGAACCTGTCAGAGTAGATATGATTGCCAAGTGAGAGAAGGGTGTGAAGAGTGTGGGGAAAACCCACATTAAGTAGTTAGGAAAAGGATAAGATTTCAATGAAGGAAATATAGAAGAAATAGAAGAACTAGGAGGGTATGGTGTTTAAGAAGTCATAGTAATTATTCACTAGGAAAATGCTGTCATCTGTTAGAAGTTCCAGGGGGATCAAGAAAGATGAGGACTGAAATACATATTGATTCTCATGATTAGGAAGAATTCATTGATGACATTTGAGAGTAGTTTCAGTGTAGTGGAGGCAAAAGTCAGCTGTCAAAGGGTTAGGGAGATGGTGAGTAGTGAGGAAGTAGAGGCATTAGTAAAAGATAATTTTTCCCCAGATATTTAGTACTGAATGTGAGGGGAGAAATGATGGGAAGATAAGTTAGCAGAGTAAAGGGAATGCTTTTTTAACATTTGAGAGCTGTATGTAGGTAGATAGTATCTCTTTTAATGAAGGAGAGATCAGAATGATTAAAAATATTTGGGATGTTACTTTACAAAAAGTCCTGGAGGAGTTGTGATCAAGGGTATTGGTAGAGAGATTGGCTTTAATGAGAAACAGATGTGCTTGTTTTAGGATCATCTGGAAGGAGAAGAGTGATGTGAGAAGCTTGAGGAATAGAGAAACAGGATGAGGTAGCTCAGTTTGTTCTCGGTTGAGTAGAAGATAAAGAACATCTGTTGTAAGGGTGAGGGTTGTGGCTGTGTGGGGCAAGTCATTTAACCTCTCTGGGCCTTAGTTTCCTCATCTGTAAAATAAAGGGACTGGATTAGATGACCTCTGAAGCCCCTTCTAGTTCTGATTCCATGATTCTAAGACCAGAAGGTTTAGACTACTCCCTATGGGAAAGAAGATAGAAAGTTAAGAGTAGGTTAGGATCATCAAATGGTAATGGAGCCCATGTTAAGCAATGTAACAATTTGTTTATATGGAGGGTTAGAGTGAGCTTTAGACATTCTCTTTTGAATTGGATGTTGGAGATTACATAGTGATGATTTGTAAGTCAAGACTGATGGAAGTTAGTGAGGCAAGGGATCCTATGGTACTATTTAGCAAAATATTTAAGAGAAAAATTGTAGACTAGAGGCTAGTGAAGGCAGAGTGGATGAGATAGATTGGGAAAATAGGCATGGATTTGCAGGGGTGGGGAACCTGTGGCTTCTGGATCCTCAAGTTGCAGCCCTTTGACTGAATCCAAACTTCATAGAACAAATCCCCTTAATTAAAGGATTTGTTCTGTAAAACTTGGATGTGGTGAAAAGGCTGCACCCTAAAACCTAGAAGGCCACAGGCAGCAGGTTCCCCACCCCTAGTTTAGGGAATTGAGGTCATGCTAGCTATGAAGTTACAGATTTAATGTGGTTGAGAATTGTAGAAAGGAAACGTAGTTGATTTCAGTTATTGAGTGAAATTTTGAAGTTCTGACTAGGGAAGTTAGAAGAGATCTTAAAGTATCTACTGAAGAGAACAAGAGGGGAAAGTTGGTAAATAATTAGATTAATTAGAAAAAAAACTTTTCTGGTAATTGGATTTATATGAGCTAGCTACTGTTTCCTTGGTAGGTGACTGATAGCCCAGCTAATAAAGGTGACAGATTGAATTTTCTCTAAGGTGAATGGGAAGCCCACAGGCAATAAATTTACACCTCAGGGTTATTTTTGGGAATAAATTCCTAGTGCCTAGAATATAGTAGGGATGCTATAAAGGCTTATTAATTGATAAATAAGAGCATTGGGGAAAGCTATTAGCAAGAATCCCAAAAGATTGTGGATGTCATGTAAGGCATGTATGTGGGGAAGGGAGGCGGGTTGTGTGAAAAGGGGATTATTTAGTGATATGGAGAAAGTACATTATATTTCTGTCAGTATAAAAGAATAGTTATCCATATGCAAATTGATCTGCTACATAAAAGAAAAGGTAAAAAATTTTGGAAGAACACATCAGTACTTAAGGGTTTAGGGAAAATAATGTGCTTTAGAAGGAAATGAGGAAGTTCTGAAAGCTTTTTAGAGGAAGAGGACAAATTCTAACTTGTGACTGTAGATCAGAGAGTAGAAAAGTATGGCAAAAGAGAAAGAAAGGACCATTACATATTTGCAGCTAAGTAATTGATATGTAGTACTTTCCTTAAAGGGGAGAACTGGATCCTCTCAGGAAGAAGCTTCTTTTTATTCAAAGAATGATGATGTGGATCTACAGTTCCCATCAGGAGAGAGGTCATATGGCAATTTTCAGCAGAAAAAGAGGTGAGTATTGGTTATTATTAGCTCCTTACTGAAGGGTGCCAAGGTAGCTATTTGTTGATATGCCATAAGTACTACAGAGGCATATTTTTCTTCCAGGGAAGAAACTTGGTTATTTGAAAGTCTTAAGAGAACTGTCAGATTGATGAATACTATGCACTGCTTACAATTCAGTTGCTGTGACTCATAGAAGATAGGGGCATTAGAATAAAGAGACAGGTTTTGGAAAGTGTGTAGCTGGCTAATTACATAGTGTATAAAATGAGATTTGGATTTCCAGATCACTATTTAAAAATTATAGCTAAGGTGGGCTCTTGGCCAGGTTCTTAAGTTTATAGATGTAGGATTAGAAGGAACTTTAGAAATCATCTAATCTCCTGGACCTCCCCACCTTCATTTTTACCCCCAACACACGCCATTTTACATAATAATCTGAGGCCCAGAAAGGTAAACTGGCTTGTCCAAAGTTACACAGGTGTTCATGTCCTGTCACTTTCATGTTAAATATTTTCCATTGCACAGTTCTACTGGGATGAAGTATATCTCGCAAGTATCGGCACAAAAGTATTTTCTTGGATTCTTGCAAATTTAACTGGTGGTCAAACTGAAAATGGAAGGCAAGGAAGAAAATTATCAAATGTATGTGAACCTACCAGATATAGAGAGTAATAGATTTAACATGAGAAAGAATTTCAGTAGCAATGACTATTGAGAACAATCACTATTCTTAGGTGACTTTCCAAAGAGCCAGCAACACAAATGCAAAGTGTGTAGGTAAAAAAGAGGGTAAACCAAACTTCTAAAAGGTAAGTCAGTCCAAGAAGCATGAAGTAAATATTGTGAAGGTACAAGCATAAATACCTCCAATGAGGAAGAAAGGGAGAGCTATCTAAAAATATTAATGTTGAATGCATGGGGAATTTATTCATCAGCACCATTAAAAAAGGCAATCATAGAAGATGGAATGAAAAAGAGCAGTATGGCTCTGTAAGAATAATGTAGAGTGTCCCATTTTTTCTGAATGAGTTGAGCTGGATGTTGATTGCCAAAGACAACAAGAAAGGAGGCTTTGGTTTGCTCTCAGCTTAGGAAAAGGAATGACTGGTGGGCAAGTAGGAATGGTGTAAATGGGTTAGCCAGGGACTTCTGAGACAGTGATTCCCATCTGGAAGGCTGAATGGCCAAAGGAAAGAATGCTTGTATGTAGAGTTAGAGAATTTAGGTTTCAGTCCTGGTACTGCTACTTAACTTATGTAAGTAAGGCAAGTCCCTTCTCTCTTTGAGAAGAGTCTTTGAGAGAGCAGTTTCAGTAGCATGGCAAACTAATTGCAAAGGTTTTCCTCATATATAAAAAAGGGGGTTGGACCAGATGACTTCTGAGGTTTTCTTCTAACTCTGAGCTATGATTCTGACTTTTTTTAGGTATGTTGAGGATGAAAGGAAATTCAAAGAAGGAATAGAAGTGGATGGGATAATAACTGATGAAGATAGTATTCAGAACTGGCCAACTCATTGTGTCTGTTTTCCCTGCCAGTGGGATTAGTCTTTGAGCAGGGAAGCATAGAATAGATTGTTCAGTAGGGAGCTGGAATCCAAGATAATGAGATTTGGTAGAACATCTCAATGCTCTTAATGACATCATCTCTAAATGCAGAAAATTATATTACGGATGTTGAAGTAGCTGACGTTTGTGATCAGAAAGCAAGAGCAAAGTTGTAGAATTGGAAAAATGTTTCACAATTTTCCAATAAAGGAAGAAAGTTGATGCTATAAACTTTAGGCTAGTGATCTTAGTAGATTCCTAAAATATGTTATTAAGTGATGGCTTGCGAGTATTAGAAAGGAAGTTGTTTAAACATGGCTTCAACTAATATTTCTCTTTGGGCATAGTTCATAAATTGTTAGATCATAGGAATATTGTGTATGTAATATGAAGTATAACTAGATTTTAGCAAAGCTGTTAGTATTTTCTAAGTCTTTTATTTGATCCCTAAGGAAAATGACTGGAAGAATATTCTTTAATAGTTTCCTGTACACTTGGAATGACATCTATAATGGTGTCCCTTAAGAATTTGTGTTGGCTTTTGTACTTTTTAACATGTTTATTGATGATTTGATAATGGTACAGATGGCATGCATATCAAATGTGCCAAAGACATAAGACCAAGTGTAATAGCTAACACATGCACTGACAGTTTTGAATCCAAGATCTCAATAAGCTGGAATGTTGGGATGACGCTAATACAATGAAACTTAATAGGGGCAAATATAAAATTCAACATTTGGGTTCAAAAAATCATCTTTTCAAGTACAGATTGGAGAGATGTTTCTAGGTAATTAATGTGGAAAAGAACTGGAACTAGCAAACTAGATCTAGCAAAATGAGTTTTTAGTGTGACATGAGAACAAAAATAGCAAATTCTGTTCTAAATTGTGTTAAGATAGACATGCTGTGCAGAATGAGGTTGGTGATAGTCCCACTGTACTTTACCTTGGTCAGATCACATCTAGAGTGATGGAAGTGGTGGTAGAGTGCGAAAGCTGTGCCTCTTTATCCATGTGGCCCTTGGCATTATTGGAAATAAGGAATAACTTCTATTGGGAATCATAATAATCATAGATTTTATGGTGCCTTCTTAAGACAGCTAAGTTTTAGTTAAAGTATAGAGATGGGAGGAATTTTATTGAAAATTTAAGACTGTAGGGGATTTTGATAGTAGGGTTTCCAAATGACATGGTAAAATGGCTTATAAGATAAAAATGCTACCTAGAAATGAGCTGATTAGAATTTGGTTGAGGTGTGGGAGGAGATAGGATGGACTTATTTGGGCTTATAAGTCCATTTGGACTTATAAGTCCATTTGGACTTACGGTGGGGAGACTGGATAATTGTAATTGAGAAATGATTATACCTGAAATTAAATAATAGGGCATGTTTTTTATACAAAGCTTACCTACTCCAACATTTGGAGAATTAGTGTGCCGTAGAATTCAGAATGTAACTTGTGTTATTGATGTTTAGTGTATCTGTAAAGTGTCTTTCTGCTGCCTATTTATGACTGCATCGTCTTACATTTTGAAATTATTGCATACTGTAATTCATTGAGGGGTAGAATTTTTATAGATCATATAAGTCAGATGGTTCTTAACATAGATTTCATAGTTTTAAGTTTATTTGCTTTACTTTTATCTGATTCTTTTTTTTTTCACAAAGAACCGTCACAGAGTCAAGTAGATAAATGCATTGTTGGAGAACTGGATGTAAAAATTTCATTGTCTTTGATCTGGGTGTTTGAAATCTCTGATCTAGTCCAGCTCCCTTATTTTACAGGTTTTCAAAGAGGTTGTAACATTGTCCAAGTGACAAAACTAGGAGCATATTCATGACTACTGCCTTTTCAATGTGGAATTATGGAATCATAGAATTAATTGGAAGGAATTGGAAGGAATCATACCTGAAGCCTTAACCTCCATCAAAGCATCCCTTACAAGTGGTCATCCAATGTCCTTTAAATCTCCAGTGATTATGAAATTCCCATCTATTGAGTAGTGATGGGAAACTCCAGTGATGGAAAATGCTGCCTTTGTGCTTTAATGTATTTCTAATTATTACCTTTTTTCCTGTATTAATCTGAAACCCACCTCCTTGAACTTCCATCCATTAGCCTCTGAAGTGAAGCAGAAATTTTGACCATTTTCCACAAGCCTACACTTCATGTATTTGAAGATGACAGTCTCTCATATACCTCTCCAGTCACATTTCCACTTTTCTCCTCCATTTGTCCTGCCGTAGTCTCTAGTCCTCTGACCACTTGGGTTGCTCTCTTTTGGTAATTTTCTAGTTTATAGAACCTTAGTATTTAGAGTTAGAAGGGACCTTAGAGATCTAGCGTTCCAGTTCCTTCATTTTACTAATGTATAAACTGAGACTCAAGTTAAATTGTGAGTGGTCATTATAGCTAGATGGTATATCTCAAATTGAACCTAAGTCCTTTATACCAAATCCACTTCTCTGTTTTACTGCACCATTCTTCTTTTCAGCGTGCTTCCTAAAATGTGACTGTCAGTATTGAATATGATGATCTATACTTGGCCTGACCAGGTCTGACACATAGCAGGCAGACCACACAGGTCTTAACGAGGTCTAAGATTATAATCTTTTTTTTGTAGTGAGATGGACTTGATTATATTTAAGCTTCTTCTTTTCCTTTGTCTCCTTTTACTTACTTGTTTTTCTTTTTCCTTCTCAAATTTACATTTCAGAGGCCCTGCTCATCTTTGAATTTGTTTGGCAAATGATTGAAAATCTGATGTTAGGTTTGCTAGATTGGTGCCAGAAGCCTTTTTTTTTTTCGTTCAGTATATCATTCCAGACTTTTATTTGTAGATTAGGTGATGAACAGGTCTCTGTTTTAATGCGTTCTTTCATTTGTGAATTGCCTCCTTCTAGATTGAAGAGGATTTCTTTCATATCTCAGTGCTGAACTTAGTAACTATTTCTAGATGACTTAAACTTAAGTTTTCTTCTGTAATAGCATCCTGTGAATTCTGTTAATTTGCATTTTATACTCTATTTCTAATAGTTCTGTACAGTGTTTTATGATTTCCTGAATAATACTTTCTAGACTTTTTAGTGAATATCATATTATACCAGCAAGATTTCTAAAGGTCAATTACTTTGGTTTTTAGAGTTGTTCAGTTGTTTTTCCAAACTTCTTGTCTTGCTTTTGCTCTGAAATTCATTGTTCTTTATCTGTGTTTGGTTTTAGCCAGTCTTTTTTTTTAGAAGATACATTACTTTATTAAAAATTTTGATCCTCTGGAACCCCTCCATTCTCATTCTCCTCCTCACAGGACTCAACTCCCACTTAACTGTTTATGTGCCTTTGGGGAAATCACAGACTCTTTGGATTTCAGTTTCCTTATCTGTAGAAAGGAAGAGTCAATTTAAATGACTTCTGAATGTTCTTGTTCTAGTTCTGTGATCCTGTAATCCTTTGCTCTGCCAAAGATTCTGTGATACGTATTTTCTTTCAAAATACTAAAAGTAATAATGACAGTGCCGTTTACATTTAAGGAGGTTGGGGAGGAGAAAATCTCATGGGGAGAGAGAGACAGAGAGAGGAGTAGTCAGAGGTGGAACCAGTCTAGTCTAGTATTGTGAAAGCCAAGGGAGAATCAGTCATACCAGTGTTGCCAAAAGGTCAGGGAGAATGAAGGAGAAGGAAAATCATTGCCAATTAGGTCATTGGTTACCCTTTGAGAGAGCAATTTCAATAAAGTCTGGGAATAGTAGCATAAAGGGGTTGAGTAGGAGACAGGTGGTGAGGAAGTGAGAGCAGTAAGCATATATTACTTTCTGGAGATCATGCAGTAAAAATCAGAAGAGATGACCCAGTAGCTCTTGAGTGGTATGGGGTTTTGTTGTTAACAGCATGGTTTGATTTGTCCTTTAATTTTGGAAAGACCTGATTCTGAATATGTAATAAATGTATTATGTAATAAAGTACATAGCATCAGGGAATACAGCCAATGATTAGACTGTTTATAGATAATAGAGAATGAACAGGGAGGTGAAATGACTTGGTTTTGTGAAAATTCTAGTCATTTATTTGATCTTAGCCTTTTGTGAACAATTACCGTGAAATGCATCTTGTAGGATTACCTTTGTTTTAACTTTTATTTGATTGCAATCCAATTTTTTTCCTACATGCTCAATTTTTTGTAGCATGTTACTTGGTTTACAATTTGAAAGATTTGAGGAAATATTGCTAGCAAAATTTTTATTAAAGTCACAATTAGCAAAACATTATTAAATCTAAACTTTTCCTTTGATACTAAAGATATACTTCATATGGTCACACAATTCGTCATGCATTGTAGTTAAAGGAAGTTTTTTAAAAATCTATTTTCGTATTGCTGAAAAAATTATTGGTAATTTATCTGAGTATTAGAAAGCTTCTATTTTGATGTACACTTAAGCATCGTAACTTGTTTCTATGTGCATATATGTGGTGGAATACTCATTTTTCTTTAAATTCTTCCTTAGCAAACTAGTGCTGTATAGTATGTGTGTTTGTTCTCATCAGATTTCATTCTTAACAGATTTTCTCTTGAGATATATTCAATTTTATTTCATTTGCACATGCAAAATAGGTAGTTTCTTTTTTATTTTTCTTCCTTTTTGTATGACTTCTTTCAGGCTATAATGCTTCTGTCATTGAACCAGTGTCATTTTAAGTTTTCTTAGAAATAACCTTCCTTTGGCTATGGATCTCACAACATTATACCTTATTCTGGTAGAATGGAAGAAAATAATCCAACAAACGTTAAGTAAATTCCTATTGTGTGCACAGAGCTGTATAGGGCCCTGGAGGAGAATGAAAATTTAGATAAAGAATTCTTGCTGTCATGGGGCTCACAGTCTAGTAGAAGTACAAATTACATTCAAGGACAATAATGATGCATGGTGAGCATAATAGAGGAGGAAGAAAAGTGTAGTGGAAAGAATGGCTTGGGTCATTTAGCTTTGCCACTTAGTAGTTGTGTGACTAAGTCATACAACCTCTGTGTTGTTTCTTTTCACCATTTTAAAAATGGTAGTAATACTTTCAATATCTATCTCAGAGGATTGTTATGAGGAAAGTATTCTCCAAAAACTTTAATGCTATAGAAATATGAGCTTAATAATTGCATTAAAGAAACATAAAACAGTAATGTGGAATACTGGGGAAAAACCATTATCAACCGGGAGATGAAGAAGGCCATGTGGAAGAGGCAGCTATTGATTAATCTGAAAAGGAAGGGTAGAGATTCAGTCAAACCCTTACCCTTTTTTAGTTCAATTTCACGAACTTTCACTAATTAGATTTTTGCCTAGAGCAGATATCTGAAGGTTTTTCTTTAGTCTTTTTGCTCCTTGACTTCCTTGCATCTTTTGACATATTTGTTGTCCCTTCTTACTGGGTGCTTTTCTTTCCTCACTTCCATGGCACTGTGTTCTTCATTTCTCCTACCACCTAACTGTTCCTTTCTAGTCTCCTTTGCTGGATCATTATATATCTTCTCAATTCTAAATGTGGGGAATGTGAATGGGGAGACAGGGGGCTAACTTGTCTTCTGGGGCCTCTTCTCTTGCCACTTTATATTCTTAATGATCTCATCAGCCCCAATGGAGTCAGTTATCTGTGTGTGAATGATTCCAAATTTTGAATATCTAGACCCACTATTTCTTTGAACTAGTATTCCATATGACCAGCTGTCCCCTGGACTTCTGTGTCTGGGAGTCCTACCACCATCTCAAACTGTACATATCTAAAATGAAACGCAGTATTTTTCCTCCCCAAATGTGATCCTCTTTGAAACTTCCTCATTCCTGTGAGGTCATTGCCATCTTTATAGTCAGTCACCCAAGTTGATGACTCTTCTTTATTCTGCATTCTCCATAACAAATTAATTTCCAAATCTTGCTCTTTCTATGTCCACAACATCTCTCACAACCATTCTCTTAATCTGTGGCTACTACCACCCTAGATCAGGTTCTTATGACCTCTTGCCTGTACCACTGTAATGGCTCCTAATTGGTGTATCTGGTTCCTCTCTGTCCCCTCTTCAATCTATTATATCTCTTGCCACTGTAACTTTGAGCACAAGCTATCCCGCATACAGTGTGGGGCAGCTAGGTGGTGCTGTGGATAGAGCACCAGTGCAGGAGTCAGGAGGACCTGGGTTCAAATCTCACCTCAGACACTTGACACTCACTAACTGGGTGGCCTTGGGCCAGTCACTTAGCCCCAATTGCCTCATCCTGGACTGTCTCCAGTCATCCTGATAAATATCTATCTGGTCACTGGATTCAGATGCCTCTGGAGGAGAAGTGAGGCTGGTGACCTGCACAGCCCTCCCTCACTCAAAACAAAGTGTCATCATGTCTCTGATGGCATGGTCTTCTTCGGCAACAAAGGATGAACACACATCCCCCGTACAAAGAATGTACTTAAGGCTCTATTTAACTATATCCTTGCGCAAATTGCTTATCTTGTATTGATTTCTGTAAATTGATTGGTGAAAGGCCTTACGTTGTTCCTGTAGATGAATTGGTTGAAAGAACTAAGAATATTTAACTCAGAGAAGAGAAGATTTAAGGGAAACCATGGTAACTAACTATCTTCAGTGTTGTCTTCAAGTATTTGAGGGACTTAATGGAAGAGGGAAGAGACATGTCCTGCTTGATCACCCTGCTGACAGGCCCTCATCTTCTCATACTTAACTGTTATCTCAATAGGCTGCTTGTTGATCAGCCTGTCACAAGGCTTACCTCCCTCCAGTCCATCTTCCACTCCATTACCAAAGTAATTTTTCTAAGGTGCAGGTCTGGACATGTCACTCCCCTGCTTAATTCCACTGTCTTCCTCTCACCTCCAGGATTAAATATAAAACTTATGTTTGGCATTCAAAACTCTTTATTACCTATAACGCTCTGCTCCCAGTCTTCTAATGTGTTAGATATATACCCTATCTACTCTTGAAACTAGTGACACCAACCTCCTTAGTGTTTCATATTCTGACTGAGTGTTTTTACTGACTCCTCCTCCATGCATGAAATGATCTTCCTCATCTATTCCCTCTGGATTCCGTTTCTTCCCTCTGTGGCCCATCTGAAATTCTACCTGCTGTAGAAAGCCTTTCCTGATGCCTCTTAATTCTAGTTTGTTGATCACTTTCTTTTTATATTGTATATAGCTTATTTGTATGTAATTGTTTTCACATTGTCTCCCCCATTAGATTTTGAGCTCCTTAAGAGCAGGGACTGTCTTTAGCCTTTGTGTGTGTGTGTCCTCAGCACTTAGCACAGTCCCTCTCACATAGTAGATTTTTAAATATTTATTGACTGAGGGGCTTTTGATATAAGCTATGTTATTTTAAACTTTTCAAAGGTAAACAAAGTGCAGATTCCAAAAATTTCAGGCAGTGCAGGCCAGTTATTGACGAAAGGGGCTTATTCTCAGTAGTCTGTGGCAGACATGTTTTCAGAATCTGACTTCTTTTAACAGGAATTTAAAAGTTTTAAATAGATTAAATAGAATCATTTCTCACTTAAAAAGGTAGCTTTCCCTTTAAACTTAACTCTCAAGTTCTTTGAAAACTTAAACTCTTAACTTTTTCTTCATATCTGTACAGACAGATTGAAACTTAGAAAAAAGGTAATAGTTGATGGCAAGAAGTTGTACTTACCTGGAAAACCCCTACCTGTGGTTTCTATTTAGGAAATGACTTTTAAAAACCTATAGCTCAAGGTTATTTTGACCTGAGGAATTATTTTGAACAACAGTAATTATGATTTGATGAATTGACCTTACTGTTCTTTTCTCTTACGTTGTTTACTACTTTAAAAAAGGTCTGATAAAAAGTATAGTTTAGACCTTAAATTTTTAGATGCTCATTTGATCTATACATCACTTTTATTTAAAAAGATTTCAGTGCACTGAAAACAATTTGCAAAATACATCCATAGTTTTAAAGTTAAGTGAAGTATTTTGAAATATTTCTTCAGGTCTTTTTTGTAAATATTTCTCAAATTGAAAAAAAATGTTTAACACATTGATAACAATAGTATTTATAGTATTTATAAATGGAAAGCGCTGGAAGGTAGTTTATTCCATTTCTGGATGACTCTGCTTGTTAGGATGGGGTTGTTTTGTGGTTTGTTTTTTTTTAAACTTCACTTGAATTTACTTCTTTATAACTTCCAACTTTGTCTTTATAGTCCCAATGTCCAGCACAATGAATAGGTATTTAGTGTTTGTTTAATTGAGTTGAATTCTACCTGTTGCTACTTTCTGCTTTTTGAGGCCAAACAGAATAAATCTATTCCCTCTTCCAGATGGCAGCCTTTCAAATATTTCAATACTACTATCATGAACCCCTTTAAATGATCTTCTCTAGGCCAACCATTTTTCTTTCCTTTGATCAGTCTTTGTATGCATGGGCTTGAGTCCTTAAAGCATCCTGGTTGTCCTTCTCTGGTTGATCTCTTGATTCATGAATTTCCTTCGTAAAATCTGGTTCTGAGAACTGATCATGGTATTCTTTAGGTATATTTCTAGTTTTTCACATAGTACAATGGAGCTTTTACCCTCTGTAGTTCTGTACCTTGTTGATCTCCTTAAACAACCAAAAATTAAGTTTCTCATGTCATACAATTGAGCTTACAGTGTACTAACATCCTGAGATCTTTTTCGGAGGAGCTACTTTCTTGCCATTCTTTCTGTTTTTCACTTGTAAAATTGATTCTTTGAACCCAGTTGTAAGATTTTACATGTTATTAAATTTCATAATATTTTATTTATTCCAGTGTTACAAACGTTCAAGATAATTTTGAATCCTGACACTGTTATCCAACATGTTACCTATCTGTCATCCAGTTTGGTTTTATCCACCAATTTGATAAACATGTTTAAGTCATTGATAAAAGTAGTTAGCAGTACAGGACCAAGTATAGAGTATTAGGATATTCTTTTGATAATCTGCTTCCAAATTGACTTCAGATCATTGATACCATTTTTTGGAGTCTTCAACCAAATTCAGCCAATTCAACCAAATCTGAATTTGCCTAATTTTACTAGTCTAGACTATAATGCTCCAACTTCTTCACAAAAATAGCATAAGATTTGTTAAATATTTTGCTAAAATCTAGAAAAATTATCTTTATAGCATTAATTCACTTCAGCATGCATTTACAGAATTCTTACTATGTTCTAGGAACTTTGGTGTGTGTTAGAGCTACACTGCTTAGCCCTGATCTGCCAGTGTAGTAACTTTGTCAGAAAAAAGAAATTTGTTCTCTATGTGTCTGTTGAGCCTTACAGTTGAGTCCACTAAAACGCCAAGGTCTTTTTTTCAAAAGAACTGCTATTAGTGGTCATTGACAGTGACTTAACATACCTGTTAGTGCCATTATGCAGTTCATTTGGACCAGGTTACTTAAACATATCTTTTTTAAGTCTTTCTTTCTAAGAGAAGACTTGTGTGGGGAGGGAAATAGAAACTTGATAATTGTTTTCAAATAATTGTAGAAAAGCATGCAGTGTGGAAGGAGATTGGACTTGTACTCTTTACCAAAAAAAGAGAAGAAGGTTCAATAGATGGAAGTTACAGGCATAATTAGGCTTGCTGTAAGGAAAAGCTTTCTTTTTTATATATATTTTAATTTTTCCCAATTACATGTAAAAACACTTTTTTAACAATTTGCCTTTTAAATTTTGAATTCTAAATTCTATCCCTTTCTCCTTCTACTCCATTCAGGAGGCAAGCAATTTGATATAAGTTGTACATGTGTGATCATGCAAAACATTTCCATGTTAGTCATATTGTGAAAGAAAACACAGACCAAAACCCAAACAAATAAGAAAAATAAAGTTTAAATAAAGTATGCTTTAATCTATATTCAGACTCTGTCATTTCTTTCTCTCGAAGTGAATAGCATTTTTCATCATTAGTCCTCTGGAATTGTCTAGGGTTGTTGTATTCCCGAGAATAACTATGTCATTCACAGTTGATCATCATATATACAGTATTGCTTTTGCTATCTGTAATACTCTCCAGATTTGGCTCACTTCACTTTGCATCAGTTGCTGTAAGTCTTTCCAGGTTTTTCTGAGAGCATATTGCCTGTCATTTCTTAATAGCAAAATAGTATTTCATCACAATCTTATCCTCAACTTGTTCAATCGTTCTCCAATCCATGGGGTTCCCTTCTATTTCCAATTTTTTGCTACAACCAAAAGAGCTACTCTGAATATTTTTATACATATCTGTCCTTTTTCTTTTGTTCATTCATTTGTTCATTCATTCACCTGCTCACCCATTTATTTATTTATTTGTTTGTTTGTTTATTTACTATTTTATCTCTTTGAGATATATACCTAGTAGTGATATTGTTAGATCAAAGGATATGCACAGTTTTTTAGTCCTTTGAGCATAGTTCTAAATTACTCTCCAGAATCGTTGAATCACCAGCAGTGCATTAATGTCTCAATTTTCTCACATCCCCTCCAACATTTGCCATTTTCCTTTTCTGTCATATTAGCCAAACCAGCTGTTATGAGGTAGTAGCTCAGACTTGTTTTAATTTGCATTTCTCTCATCAATACTGATTTAGAGCATTTTTTTCATATGACTATAGATAGCTTTCATTACTTCCTGTTCAAAGCCTTTGACCATTTATCAGTTGGGTAATAACTTATATTCTTATAAATTTGACTTGGTTCTCTATATATTTGAGAAATGAGGCGTTTATCAGAGAAATGATGTAAAATTTTTTCACAGTTATGATTAGTCACTGTGTATTTCCACTTCATCCTATTTCCCCTCCTGTTTATCCTGCTTTCTCCTCTTTCACCCTGTTTGCTTCTAACTGCCAACTCCCCTGATTTGCCCTTCCTTCTCCCCTTCCCCCTTCTCTTTGCCCATTTTTCTCCTTTCCTATAGGAAAGATAGATTTTCCTATAAGATAGATTTCTGTACCCAGTTGAGTGTGTTATTTGCTCTTTTAGCTACTTCTCATGAGAGTGAAGTTCAGGTGCTCTCCCCCGCCTTCATCTTTTTCACCATTTTAAATACTCTTTCATGCTTCTTTTATGTGAGATAATTTACCCCCATTCTATCTCTCCCTTTTTCCTTCTCCCTATGTATTCTTCTCTTCTTATCTCATAATTTTATTTTTTTAGATGTCAAACCATCATAGTCAACTCACACCCATGCTTTCTATGTATATGCCTTCTAATTACCCTAATAATGATAAAATGCTTAGAACTTGCAAATATCATCTTCTTATATAGTAATGTAAATAGTTTAATTTTATTGGCTTCCTTATGATTTCTCCTTCCTATTTTACCTCTCTTATGTCCTATATTTGAAAGTCACATTTTTTATTCAGCTCTGGTCTTTACATCAGGCATACTTGAAGCCCTCTGTTTCATTTAATGTACATTTTTTACCCTGAAGGATTATATTCAGATTTTCTTCAGTGGTTCTTGATTGTAATTCTAGCTCCTTTTCCCTCTGAAATATATTCCAAGCCCTCTGATCCTTTAACAGTGGAAGCTGCTAAATCTTGGGTTATCTTAACTGTGGCTCCATGATGTCTGCATTCTTTCTTGCTGTTTGCAATATTTTCTTCTTGACCTGGGAACTTTGGACTTTGACTGTAATACCCTAAATGCATTTTCATTTTGGAATCTTTTTCAGGAGGTGGTTTCTTTCAATTTGTATTTTACCCTCTAGTTCTGGGATAGCAGGGCAGGTTTCCTTGATAATTTCTTAAAATTTGATGTCTAGGCTTTTTATTTTTTTATTGCATCTTTCAGGCAGTCCAATAATTCCTAAATTATTTCTCCTCAATCTGTTTTCCAGGTCAATTGATTTTCTAATGAGACATTTCACATTTTCTGTTTTTTCATTTTAAAAATTTTATTTCATTGTTTCTTGGTATCTTGTGGAGTCATTAACTTCCATTTGCCCAATTCTGATTTTTAAGGTATTATTTTCTTCTTTGAACTTTTGAACTTCTTTTTCCATTTGGCCAATTCTACTTTTTAAATTCTTTTCTTTAGTGAATTTTTGTAGATCTTTTTCTTTATGGTCAATTCTGCTTTTTCATGAGTTCTTATCTTCAGTGAATTTTTTTTTTTGTACCTCATTTATCAAGCTATTGACTCTCTTTTTAAGATTTTCTTGTATACTCTCATTTTGTTTTCTCAATTTTTCCTCTACTTATTTGATTTTTAAAATTCTTTTTGAGTCAACTCTTCCAGGAATTCTTTTCCGACCTGAGATCAGTTGACATTTTTCTTTGAGACTTTAAGTAGTTTTGACTTTGCTGTCTTCTTCTTAATTTGTGTTTTAATCTCCCCTGTCACCACATTAACTTTCTGTGGTCAGGTTCTTTTTCTGTTGTTTCCACATTTTTCCAGCCTATTTCTTGACTTTTAACCATATGTCAAAGTTGGTCTTTGCTCCTGGGGTGTAAGGGCCTAAGCTTCAGCTGTTTTCAAAGCTAATTAATGGGGAGGGGGAAGGGTCTTTTGTTTTTAGTTCTTCTACTAGGTGATATGGTTTAAGAAGAGATTCCTGCCTGTGTTCTGGTCTGTGATTAACAACTTGCATGCATTCTTTTCTGCCCCAGAACTGTGATCAGGGTTCCAGCTCCCCTGTGGCTACAAGCTCTTGAATTCTAGTGCTCCTTCTTGCGTTGGACCACGACTTAGGATTTTTGAGTTGGATCCACATGGGCAGTGCAGCAGTCCTGCAGCCCAGTGTCAGCACAAAGGCACTGTAATCTCTCAACCAGTTCTCTCAAATTCTTACTGTTATGGGTTTGAGAGTTGACTGTTGCCAATTCATTTGCCCCCTCTTGGCTACCTTGCACAGGTGTGGGGCCTCACTCCTGACTTGCTTCTGTCTTACTGGAACGCTGGACTGTGCTGGACTGTGCTTCACTCTTACCCAGGTGCAGCAGGCTTTTCCTGATGACATTCTAAGTTGTTTTGGATTGGAAAATTGTTTTCATCCTATCCTTTTGTTATTTCTACCACTCCAGAATTGTTTTGAGGTATTATTTTAAAGTTTTTGGAGGGGAATTTTGGAGAACTCAGGCAAATCTCTGCCTTTTCTCCTTTCTTGGCTCCAAGGGAAATCTTTTCTGACAGTTAAGGCTGTCATCTCAAGACCAACTTCACTGAATATGGAGAGTTTGATTACTAGAAGGCTGCTAAATTTTTAAACTGAAAAATTAGTATAATATATGATTATACAGCTTAAACATATACTTGCACATATTTTCATTCATCTTTAATTCCTCAACTATTTATTGGGTATTTCATGTTTACAGAGTACTTATTCTTGTGAGTTGCTGGGGGAAAAGTAGTTTTGGTAAGACATGACCCCTATCTTTATACAGATTATCTAAGAGTAAATACTACATATACTATTAAATTATTGGTACTAGTAACTTTTATATTTCATCATATGCTACTTTATATTGTTCTCCATTTCTTAAAGTAAGGAATAAGTCAGGCAGGTTGACCTGCCTGAATAGAGAGGATTGTTAGTGGTGTTGCATACATTGAAGATATAGTTGACTTAAGAATATGGAAGAGGTCTAGAGATTTGACTAAGATGAGATTGAGTTGATAGTAATTTTAACAAATGCTGAAATTGCTTATTGAGTCATTGATTATATTTTCCAGAAGGGCTTTTAATCTAACTTACTCAATTGTTAAATGGACAGTTTAGGCCCAGAGGTTAGACTGGCCTGACCTAGGTTCTTTATCTAGTTAGTGATAGAGCTGGGACTCCAATCCAGATAAACTGACTCATTCCGCTGCTTTTTCTATGTTGCCTTCTTAAGCAGCATGTTTCCTGAAGAGCTAAGGAGAGAGTTAATAAGTGTAAAATAAAGACAATGAGTGAATGGAGAACATTAAGGAGATTATTGCTGTGGGAGAGGAGACTTGAGTTGGAAGCTCAAGGAAACACTGGGAGTCAAATCAGCATCTCTAGGCTGCAAGGTTGACGCATCTCCACAAAACTTTTGTCTCTCATGCCACAGAAGCCTCTTTAACCAGGAGGCTCACTCCATTCCAGGACTGCTCATGTTGGAAGTACCTTTTTTCCCCCTAAGACCTCACCTTTTGCCTGGTTCCTCCTAGAACCTCCAATATAAGGAGCCAGTTTAGGCCAACCATGTTTTTCTTCTCCAGACACCCTGCTGACTCATCTATATAGGACTTTCTCATCCCCTCTCCCAGGTTTTTAACTCTTTTTTATGTGTTGTATTTCTCCATTGGAATGTAAGTTCCTTGGGGAGAGGGACTGCCTTTCTGCCTGAATTTGTATTCCTACCACTTAACACAGTAACTTGCACATAGTTGTTGACTGACTGATCTGTTGTTCTTGAAGGAGAAGGGAAAAGGACCATAAGAGAACTTTGTATCTGAGAACAAATAATTCATTGAGAAGACATTGGGTCACAGGAAGAGACGCCAACATTTTCTAGTAGCAGGGGTATCTCAGACTCTTGAAAAGGAGGATAATAAAAATGTAAGAGGAGGAGAACCAGAAAGTTAAATGAAGAGTAATTTGATTCTCTCCACTAAGTATGTTGCAGACATACTTTGAGAGTCAGTACCTTTTATTCATTTCCATTGGCAGCAGTTGTTTCTGTCTAAATAGAAGGTTTTATGCTAACACAACTATGCCTTCCTTAAAAGCTTTATAAATATGATTATATGCTATCACACACTTTGAAGACTAAGCACTGATCACTGAATAGCCATGTTCTCAAAACAGCTAAAATGGTGAGTTAGTTTGACTTTTTTTCATGGGGAGAAGCTGTTAATATATCTTTGTCAGAAAGGTACATTACCTGTTTGGGTTACTGCATTTACTAAATTTGATCGATATGGTTACTACTCTTATGGCCTGAAAAAGAGCCAATTTATGGAATAAGATTAGTTTTTAGTTCTGAAAGAGAAATCATTTCATCCAATCTCCTCTTGTTACTTCTGAAGAAATTGTGATTTAGAGATGTTGTCACTAATAAAAAGGTCACACATCCAATTATATGGACTTGGCACAAAACTTAAGTTTTCTGACACTTAACTTCAGTGACATAGGTTTTCTAGATTATCACATCATGGTTTCCTTTTTTGTTGTTAATTTTATTAAATTTTATTTTTTTCTATCAATGAAAATCTACCTTATTTCCCTTCTCTCTCCCTCCCATTGATAAAGAAAAAAAGTCTGTCACTGAAATGTAGTCATTCAAAATTCATTCCCCCATTATCCATGTACAAAAAATAAGTCTCTTGAATATAAATTTATAACCTCTCTTTCAGAAGGTAGGTAACATGTTTCATGATGAATCATCTAGAATCATTTTTGGTGATTATATTGATCAAAGTTAATAAGATTTTCAAAGTTGTTAGTTTTTATGTAATATTATTGTTATCATGTAGGTTATTCTCCTGGTTCTGCCCAATCCAGTTCATGCAAATCTTTCCAGGTTTGTCTTAGACTCCCCTTTCATTATTTCTTACAGCACACTAGTAATCTATCACATTCATATACCTTAACTTAATACTTGTTAATAATTGTTTATGAAAAAAGGACACTGGGTCATAGCCAGCTTTCTTCCATGGCTGGCTATTTGCTAGTTCAAGAATGGTGCTTGTCACAGCAAAGGTCACATGGATTTGATTCTACCCTTGGACAAATTAGCTTTCCTCCCATGGCCACTGACTACACTCCAAATTGGCACAAATGTATATCATTACAAATGGGCAAATTGATCAAATACTACTTGGAAAGTAACTCGTAATGTAAAGCTTACTCTTCTGTTGGGTCATCCTCATTTTTGTATATGATCAGAAGGATTATCTTGAATTCCCTTGAATATAGTATTTATAAGTAGGTGCTTTTAAAATTCTCCCACAACCCTAACCAACTTATATCCTAGTTCAATATAAGTAATTACCTGTCTTTGGATGACAATTGGAGTGCAGTCAGTGGACATGAGGTCAGCTAATTTGTCATATCTCAAAGGCTAATGGGTATTAAATGTTCTTTTTTTGTGGCTATAAGCCTTTAACGTTTACGTAGATAATTTTTTTTTAAAGCAATGGTAGCAGCAAATATTCTTTCCTTAGTAGTAGTAGTTTTGAGTATGACTTAATTACTTTCATTAGTTGTTATTATTCCTTTGTTTTATTTTTATCTACATTTTCTGGGTCATGTACTGGCACATAGGAGGCACTTAATAAAAGTTCCCAGTGATATAGATGGCAGTGATTAGTTTTGTGTATGAGTTAATGGGAATTTGTATTTATTTGACTAGATTGTCTAGATGGAGTGGTAGATATAGTGCTGGATTTGGAGTGTGGAAAACTTGAGTTGAAATCAGCTGTTAACAGCTCTGTGATCCCAATCAAGTTGTGTAACATCTTTTAGCCCTAATAGATATATTTATAGCTAGCACCTCATAGGATTGTTGTTGGGCTCAAATGAGATGATGAATATAAAATGTTTTGTAAACCTTAAAGTCTTATGCATATGTTAGGAATTTTTGTTGTTACTATTATTGTTTAAAAATCTGATTTGGGAATATAAAGCTACCTTCAATCAAGATATATGAATTGCGCATCCCTTATGTACTTACCATTGAGGTGCTGTGCAGGATAAGAGGAAGCATATATTTATTATTTTGAAATTCAAACAGCTTACAGTCTGATTGAAGAGATAGTTATTCCATATGAAATGTTAAATACTGCAAAAGTTAAGTCAACGTAAGCAAAAAAGTCACAATTTTTATTTAGGATAATGGTTTTAGTGGTTAGCTAGAAACATTTAATCTTTTTTAAAATTTAAAATCATTGACTTTTTCTTAACTGTATCATAGTTTACTTAGATGACAGCTTTTTTTCAAAGTAATATTTAAAACACTTTGGATTTGCTGACATGAAGAAGTAAAGTACCTTAAAATGGAATATTTAAGATTATTTTTAATATAAATAATTTTATCTTCAATATTTAAATAATAAAAATAAATTTATAACATAAATATATAATTTAAGATTATTTAAAATATTTAATATTTTCGATTAAGATCCTGTAGTATAATGACTAGAAAGCTAGCCTCAGAGCTCAGAAGACTGTGCTGCATCTGAATGTGTTGACTTTGTGACTGTAATCTCTTACTGCTTTAAGCAAGGAAGATGCTGACTTGCAGTAGTAGAGTTCCCTATACAAGTGAAATCACAAGTACCTGTCATTATGGATTGGTATCTAGTTTGTGTTTTGGAATTTCCAGATTTAAAAAAAAAATTCCATCCTGCAAGATTAGTAATTTTCTTATGTTAACTAATGTTTAATTTATATTTTTCTTTTGTCTCTCTGATCTTTTATGCATAATCTATCCTGTCTTCTCCCAAATATAGTAAATGTTCAGAAACATTGCAATGAGTTTGAAAGGATTTTGAAAATTTAAAAGCAGTCCTTGCAAGAAAATGGAAAGTTATTCCTTTGGAACATTGGTTTCAAATGCTATTTTGTCTTTTCAGCTGTGTTTATGTACTTTTGACCATGGCATCAAGATGATGACATGACTTGCAGTTGACTTTGATTTGAGTGAGGAAGGACTGTGCAACGTCACCAACCTTACTTTCTTCTCCTGAACTATCTGGGTCCAGTGGCCTGATAGTCATCATCTTGGTGCCATGGTCCTCTTCTAGAACAAAGGACAAAAATAACCTGTGTGAGTAGCAGCTCCTGTCCTGTCCTGTCCTATCCAGGGGAAGGTACATTTTGTGACCAAAATCTTTCTTTTTTCCTTTGGATTTACTGGCTACATTTTTTTGCTCAAAAATCAAGCCTTAAACCCAGTTCACCCTGGAGCTCATACACTGGACAAGTCCCCACCCACCCACTTAGCACTGAGTGAATATAATTACTAAGTAGTAATTGTTTCTCTTTTACCCAGAAACCCTGAGGGTCTTCCCTTCCCAGTTTGATTTTTTTTTTTAATTAAAGGGACCATCCCTTGAGTTAACTACTTAAAAAGGCCTGTTCATTGAATAGGTGTCTCTTACTCAGAGTGAGAATGTGATAAGACCTTAGCCTGAAAGGACTAGGGTCTCACATTGCCAGTTGCCCTGATGAATATTAAGCCATTGGACCCAAATGGCTCAGGAGAAGAAAGTGAGGTTGGTAATCTTGCACAGCCCTCCCTCACTCAAATGAAAGTCTGCTACAAGTCATGTCATCATCTTGATGTCATGATCCTGTTTGAGAATGAAGGACAAATATAACAACATAACTTTTGGCAAAAGTTGTTCTATGCTGGCTTTCCGACTCCCAGTTCAATGGCAGTGATAGATAATAAAAAAAAAAGCCTCAGACTTTGAGTCAGGAATGATCTAGTTTTGAATATTTCATGTAAGTTATATTGATTATTTGACCATGAACAAATTACTTAGCTATTTTAGCTACTCTGAATTGCATTTTCATTCTACCTCACAGGGTTGTTACGATGCCTAAACATGATATATGGGAAACCCTTTGTAAATGCTAAATTGCAAATCAAATGTCAGTTATTGTCAGCAACATTATTTTTCTTATTACTCATGGAATTCTACTTAATTTGGAATCAGAAATCAGAGGACCTGAGTTCAAATTTCGCAGCTAATAACCCACATCTTAGTTTTTCTGTATGCAAAATAAGAGGATTGGGCTAGAAGATTACTTATAGCTCAGAATCTAAGAATCTTTTGAATTGTGATGATAAAACTATAGTTATATTATATACACTTCATTAACTTTAGCTTTATTCTAGTACTAAAGTTGAAAGTAAACTCAAGGATTTGGACCTCATCACTTTCTAGAACTGGCTCCTTTCCTTGTTCTGGAATTTTTCCAATGCTAAAAGTTATTTATCTTAATTAATCAGTGAGTTCTGTCTTGTGAAACTGGTTGTTAAATGTTGAGACCAAACCTAAAAGCTTTGGAAACTTAGCATCCTAACACCTACTTTGTGCCCCCTTACTACTGGAACTAAATAGCATCCAAGGAGTTGTTGATAAAATTAATCAACAGAAGGAAAGAAATAGAAAAGAATTAACAAAGAGAAGGAAATAGAAGGGTGTTAGCATTTTGGTAACTTAGTATTTTTTTTTAGTGAAGTATTCATATGATTTAAACATATTGAAAAAGAAACAGTAACAGTAATGATGACTAACATTTATATAGGTTTAAGACTTGAAAAGCACTTTAAATGTATTATTTCATATGATTCTCACAGCAGCTAGAGGTTGGAAAGCTCAGATGATGTTTTCTTTAAAGTCTGAACCGTGGTAGAACGGTGAAATGAAGAGTACTGGAGATTAAGTTGGGAGATCTAGTTTTGATTCCTAATTCTAATGCTTATTAGCTGTGCTGCTATGGACAAAGCAATTAACCTTTTTAATATTCATTTTCCTCATCTGAAAAATGAGAGTAATATTTTGTTTATTTGTCTCAGGGTTGTGAAGCAAATTATCCTTAACTTTTAAAGTAATATATTAAATGTGACTTACTATTGATAGTTTCAAATTTTTTTTTCTTCAACTAGGAAAATCAGTAGATCCTCAGTCATGTCGAAGTGAATCTGAAATTGTGCCAAAAGTTACCAAAATGACTGTGTCTGGAAAGAAGCAGACTATGGGATTTGAAGTTCCTGGGTAAGAGTTTAAACTCCTGTATATTTTAATTGGACTTCTTTGCTATTTATTCATTATAATTACGTGATGTATTTTGCTTTTTAGATGAAGCCAGAATTATATTTTATAAATATGTTGATTTGTCATCTGAGGCAACTTGTTATTTTAAAGAGCCCTGGATCAGCCTTCAGGAGATATGGGCTTTGACCCTCACTCTCCATCTGGTTAGCTACATAACTTGGGCAAGTACTGCCTTTAGTTTCTTCATGTGTAAAATAATGGTGATAACCTGGATAATCCGTAAAATATCTTCTAATTTTACAATTAGTTCAATATCATCATAATTTATGCTAAAATAATGTACTTTAAGGTTTATAAATCACTTTTCTTACAGTAGCTTTGTGGAATAAATAGTGCAAATATTATTTTTTTCAACTGTAAAATTTTTATTTCTTTTTAAACAGATGAAGAAGCTGATATTTAGATTAAATGACTTTCCAGTATTACATATTTAATGTTAGATCTTAGATTTGAACCCAGATTTGTCTTGACTCTTAAGTTCTATATTCCATGTCAGCCTGGTGCCTTTTGGAGAATTAAGTGATTACCTATGGTCTCTTAAAGCTCATGTGACAGATGGGATTTAAATCCTGTTCTGATTCCAAGCTTAGCACTCTAGCAGCTATACCATGCCAACACTGAATTTGAAATATATAAAATCCTCACTACAGTGATGACTACTAAAAATTTTGAAGAATAAAGTAAACTTTAGTTAAAAGGAGTTGTAGTCCAACTTCTTTACTTGTATAGATGAGGAACCTGGAGTGTGTTTAATTCTTTAAGGAGACAGATTTTGAAATTATATAAATGTTAACTGTAAATACTTGCTAAAGTTCCATTCCAGTGCCCCATTATAATATGGAAGTGATCCTCGGTTCTAGAAACCTGTGCAGATGTACAGCAAACTCTGGTCTTGGACTTGAACATGGACGTGATGGTCGATTTATTACCTGACACCCTAGCTAAGTCTGGAAAGGGTCAATGCCAAAAGCTAAGTCACTTATAAAGTTTCTTGTAAAGAAGAAGTAGAGTTGCTGTCTTCGTCATTGGAGGAACCATAGTGACATTTTCACAGTACTTTAAAGTTTGCAATTCCCACTCCCACATTATCTCATATGAGCCTTTCAACAATGTGAAATAGATACAGGTATTATTATTAACAGTGGACAGAAGAGGAAAGGGGGGCTAAGACCTGTGGTCACATAACTAGACAACTGGATCCCAGAATCTTCTTGACTCCAATTCCAATACCCTCTTCCTTATGCCACATTGTCCCTGTAGCACAAATGAAATGATAGATCATTTGAAGTACTGAAGTGCCAGTAACATCTTAATTACAGTTGCACACATTTTCAGTGCTTTCGAGCATCTGTTGCTATATCAGACAAAAATGGAACTTAGGGTAGAAGAGGAAAGGGGATGGGGTTGGACAGGAAGATTATAGAAGACTCAATATGGTTGGTCAGTTATCTGACCTGAAAGAATGATGTTTCAGTCATTAGTGGTAGCCAGACAGCTTATTTCTCTCCAGCACCAAAACTAGTAAGTATGAAAGTGACAGCAAAAGTGGAGAAAAGGTCAGAGAAAGAAGGAAGAAGTCACAAATTGAAGACAACAGAGCAACAAGTGGCAGAAGTGATAGTGATGATTGGGATTGATGACTTGAAGCATAGCAGTGAATAACAGGAAGAGGCTACCTGAGAGCAGCTGACCAAGGAGAAGAAAAAAGAAATACTGACTAAAACAGTACCCACAGATACTGGGTGTAGTTTTTTGAAAGGACAAGTTTAGTTAGGCTAAGCCATACTTGTCATTATCCTCTGAGAACATTGCTGCAGTTTAGGAAACCTAAGGACTACTCTCTGTAGTAGGCACTTAAACATTACTCCATTTCAAGTAGTGAAGGCAAACTGACCAGGAGAGTACAGTTATTTATAGGGGTGGTCACTCAGCTCAGTATAGGAAAGTATAACAGCCTGGGGAGTTTTGTAGAATCTAATGGTAAATGTAAAAATGGGAAGCATAAAAAGTTTTACTAATCTTAAAAGAGAAAATGAAAATCAGTGCATGTTTGGAAATGGCAAAAATAGGATAATTTTGAGGATCAGTACAGTATTTTCTTACCTTTTAAAAAAAAATTATTTTCAGTTCTTGGAACAAAACACATTTCCTTAACACAATACAATATAAAAGATAATTGCACATGAAACTGCAAATCTACCATAAACAACTTACTATTTCCTCCAAATATACAAGTTATCATGTAATATTCTTTTTTCCCCTCTTTTTCTCCTCCCCCCACTTCAGAGATGACTCCCATTAGACACAGGTAGGTATATAAATGTATATGTAAATATATATATGTAAAATTATTCTGTGCATAATTCTTTTTAATGACTTCTTTCTGTATATTTAGATAGCATCTTTCTTCATGTGGCCTTTATTTTCAATTTGTGTATTTATACTAGTCAGAATTACTTAGTTGTTCAAAGTTGTTCTTTAAAACAATATTGCTGTTACTGTATACATTGTTCTCTTGGTTTCACTTACTTTGTTCTCTATCATTTCAAGCAGATTTTTCCATACCCTCCTAAGATCATTGAGCTCATCATTTCCCATAGCACAGTAGTATTCTGTCATGACCATACACTACAACTTATTCAGCTATTCCCCAATTGATGGGGATCCCTGCAATTCTCAGATCTTTGCCACCACAAAGAGAGCTACTTATAAACATTCCATTCATATTCAAAGTTATTATTACTATTTGTGAATTTCCCTTCATTTTATTTTTATTCACTATTTTCTTTGTCAGTTTCTCTTTTTACCCTATCCCTGTTAGCTTATCTTTTCCCACCCCAACTTCACTTTTTAAAATCAAGAATCATCTGGTAAAAATGTAAAATGGAAGTACCTCAGTGTATTAGTAGAGGCAGAGAAAGATAGCTATGATGTTTCTACTTCCTGACTTTGAGCTTGAGGTAATCTATGTCAGCAGGGCATTGTTGACTATATGATAAACTTACTTTTTGCTACCTCTGTAATTACCTATAACAACCATTTGCATTCTGTTGCTAGGATCACTGCAACTGTTACTATAGTGGGATGATATAAAATGGAAATAAACTCAGCTTTCCTCTAGATCATTCTGTACCTCTGTGTAGGCTCCTTCTCCAGGTCTTGTGGTTAGAAAGCCGCTGAGAATTCTAACAGTAGAAAATCTTATGTGATTTTTCAGGATAGGTATAGCTACTCTACCAGGCAGTAGCAGCAAAAACCAAGTCCCTACAGTAGTACCATTGCATTTAACATCAGAAAACTCGAGTCTGAACCCCTGTTGTTTGCAGCTTGCAGTTGAAAGTCTTGAGTTCCAAATTTTATCCCTCCTTCCTCTTCCCTCCTCTTTGATATGGTAGGTAATCTGGTATATGTTATGTATGTGCCATCATATAAAACATATTTCCTTATTGGTCATTTTGTGAAAGAAAACTCGAACCAAAAAAAAAGAAAAAGAAAAAGAATATGCTTTGGTCTGTATTCAGATGCTATTAGTTCTTTTTTTGAAGGCAGGTAGCATTTTTCTTCATGAGTCCTTTTACACCAGCTTTATACAGAGTATATTGGACTAAATGATCTCTGAGGTCTAGCTCTAAATCCCATGAACCTTAGTCTTGGTTGGTAGAGAGTAGGAATTGGAGTAATGGCAGCAGTTACATAGTTTATAGGACCATGTCCCAGTTTGTTACAATGGCCACTGAAAGATACAGAAATAAGAAGTGTTTCATTTATATCTTAGGGGGATGTTGTAGGCTGAGAGCTAATTATTGTTAGTGATTATCCTCAATAGTGCTTACCATCTGCTATTCATTATTCATTTACTCCCTCCTCCTAGTATTCACATATGTTGTTCCATCATTTAGAATACATATCTATCTTCTTTTTGCCAAAGCATGTTTTTTCTTTCTTCAAAGCACTGTTGAAATGCATCTTTTTAAACTTTCTAGAGTAGTTTTTTTCAAATCAGATCTTTGACCAAATTCTCAGCATTTATACTATCTTCATTTAATTGCAATTAACTTTATATGTAAATGTTGCTTCTGAATGTTGTTTCTTCATTATGCATGCATATATATATATATATATATATATATATATATATATATATATATATCCTTTCTTCATGAGTAGTAACACCTCATTTATATGACACTTTATGGTTTCCTTACAAAAATTCTCTGAGTTAGGTAGTTCAAATACTATTTCTCCTTTTTGAGATGGGGAGATTGAAGCTCAGAGAGAATAAACTATCCAGGTCACTCAGCTAGTAAATGTGTCAGTGCTAAAGTACAGATCACAAGTTGTGCAACTATGTTCTTGTTGCTATATCATCTCCCACTACTTTTGATATAGCAGTAATGATCATATCACTTTACATAACTCTTGTCAAGGATCTAATAAGTGGTAAATTCTGGACTCAAATACAAGTCTTAACTTTTTGACTAGTGCTTTTTGCCTTACAAAAAAGCAAGAGTGAGATACAGTTTTCTATTTTATTTAATTTCAGTGCTCCATACCTTACTCTGTGCCTTGTAACAAAAAGGAATCTCACATTATATTTACGTAATATTTTTGGTACAATGAATTATTTTTTTATTTGCTTAGTTTTATGTTAAGTAGTGTGTTTGGTTGACACAAACATTTTTACTCCATTGTTTAGGAAAGCTTTTAGATTAAAATGTTTTTCTTTGGGGAGGGGGAGGAAGAAAGAGGGAGGTGTTGAAGAAGAGTGTGTGTGTGTGTGTGTGTGTGTGTGTGTGCGCGCGCGCATGCGTGTGCACTCACATATATACTTTGGAAGGTGGGATTGGAATGAGTGGGTATTTTTAAATTGGTTGGTTTTTCTGATAGAAACCAAGGGTATTCTCATTATTCCCCAAGTTCCTGATAAATAGATTGCATTTTTCCTTTGAGTTCACCACCATAGCATATAGGATTTATAATCAGAAGACCTGAGTGTATATTTTTGCTTCTGGTTACCATTTCTGTGACCATTGGGCAAATCATTTAACTGCTATTGAATTCAGTTTTCTTATGTGTAAGAATAGGCAGTTGAAGTAGATGATCGGTGATAAGGAATATGAGGAATATTAAATAAGATACATTAAAAACTCCCTCTTGTTGACTTTGTCTCCAGTTAACAAATACTTACTGATTGTTAGCTTTCTGCCCAAAGTTTGCAAGATAAGTTTAAGATAGACTTGTTCACAAAACATTTTTTTATTATAAAGAGCCCTTACTTATCACCATAATATATGTATCCATTGAAACAGGCTTTTCCATTTTGGAGAGCAATCTGGAATTATGCCCAAATAGCTATTAAACTGATTATAGCCTGTGACCTAGCAATACCATTACTAAGTCTGTTTCCAAAGATGATTAGGGAAAAAAAGGAAAAGAACCTATATGTTCTAAAATATTTATAGCAGCTGTCATTGTAGTTGCAAAGAACTGGAAATTGGGGATGTTTGTCAATTGGGGAATGGCTGAACAAGTTGTGATATAAAATTGTGGTAGAATACTATTATGCTATGAGAAATGATGAGCTTGATAATCTTAGAAAAACATGGATAGACTTCCATGAAATAAGGAAGAGAGAAATGATCAGAAATAAAGAGAGTTTTGTGTACAATAACAGCAATATTGTTTTAAGAACAACTAAATCATTTTAACTATTATAAATACTCAAATTATACCTATGAAAGTGTATCAGTAAGTATTCCAACATACATGGAGGGGGGGCTGCTATCACAGGCTTTTAGATCTACATTCATAAAAGGAAAGGCAACTTTTGAGTGGTTAGCAGTCACTTTAACCAAGCACATATATCATTCATCTAGTTCAAGGGAGTCAGCACCCTGAACTTCAAAGAAAATACAGAGAAATTAAAGATCAACAGACATGGCTTCCTTTGCCTGAATTCAACAGACAGTTGGGTCCCAGCTCTCTAACCATAGTTACCAGAGAGGAAAGCACTGACACATGGGTTTTCAAAGGGGTTGTGGGAGGAGGGGGCTCCTTAAAGTGGCTTCCCAGAATCGGCCTCTGGCCAAACAAACACTTCCAGTCAATAAGCCCCAAAGTAAAATATTCCCCCACCCCACCCCCCAGAAAAGCTTGAGTCTTTAGACACTTTTTAGAACCAGAGGGCATCACATCCTTTAAAAACCAGTGCCTCATTAACAAAAGACTTGGACCTTCCTACAAATCTTCCCAGGCCAGACAATGGGTTGGGGAAGATGCTCTTTAATCACATTCAAATGGAGGCATCATACTTCTTGATTATGCTAAAACAAAAGCAACAAAAGAAAGAAGATGCTTTCTGTATCCACAGATTTTACATATATACACACATACATTTTTGTTTTTAATGGTAGCTACCTGGGAGGGGGTGGTAAGAAAAAGGAAAAAATTTGCATGATAATTTTATTATATATTTAAAAGGAATAGCAAGTCATACATAATAGACATGTAATTTCATGTGCAATCATCCTGTTTTCTATTCTGTTATAGAAATGTTTATTTTATTTTTAAAGTTCAGAATATGATACATAACATTTAACATTTAAAAAAAGAAATAGACATATACTGTTTTGTACAGGTGATCATATTTTGCATTGAGGACTGATGATTTATTTGAATGTTACATTCTTAACTAGGAATGTAGCATTAGGTTAGTTATTGATAAGATTACTATAAATTAAGAAAAATAAAATTATTTTATTTGTATCAAGTCCTGTTAATTCCTGAAATGTTCATACATCAATTCTACAGGAAGTTCTAATGTACTCCTAAAATATGTCTAGAACAGAAAAATACATCTGTATTGTATCATTATGAGGGCAGTATATTATAGGGGATAGAGAGATGGCCTTAGAATAAGGGAACTAGGTTCAAGTTTTGCCTCTCATATATGCTAACTTTATGACCTAGGACAAGTTTCTTAAACTCTCAGGAACACAAGTAACTCTTTGAAACTATAAGTTGCAGGGAAGTTGCTGATCTCCATTGGTAGATGAAATTTCTTACTCCCTAATTCTTTGCACTTATAAAATCATAGATCTGGTAAAAACAGCAACAGCAGCAACAACAGTGTCAGAACAAAATAACAACTTGCTATATATTCATGTTAATAGTCACAACTATCAAACACTTCATTAACAATTTCCCTAATAATTATGACTATTCAAGCATTTCATTAACAGTTTCCCTAATGCTTTATTAGAATTCGTGAGTTCTCTTAAAATTATTTGCATGACCCAATGTCTCAGAGAAATGAGGCTGGTTTTCGCCAGCATTTAGCACAGTACCTGGCATATAGTAAATGATTAAGAAATGCTTATTAATTAGCTATCCAAGATATTTGAACTGATTCTCACATCATATTATTTTGCTAAATTAATTATGCTAAACTTAGAATTCCTACACTAATCCTTCTTGGATGCTTTATCATGGCATGGGGTGATTCTCGGTTCTTGAATGGAGTATAAGGTCTAGCTGTTTCTATCAGACTGAAAAGGCTTTGTGTATAATAGGTCTTACCAGTTGACTATCATCCAAGCATTAGTGTAGCTAAGTTGAGAAAGATTCATTACCAGAAAGTTGACTGCTAGGTGATGAATTGTTTTGACCACAACAACTTACTGAACCATCTCTAAGGCATAGTGAGATTGTGTTGTGATCTACATTAGTGGAAGGTGTATTTGACATTTATGAATTTAGACCTTGAAAGTATAGAAATAAGCAGAAGCATTCAAAAGTATGCTGTCTTTGACATTAGATCTACACTTTTCAACAATGACCTGTAATTTTTTTCCTTTGTCCTTAGATGTCATCCTTTGTGCATTGCTCAGCGATGGATCATAGGATCATATTTTTAGAGCTAGAAAACACCTGTACCTTTGAGAACATTAAGTTTAATCCCTTCAGTTTATAGATTAGGAAACAAACCAAAAGAAGTTGTCAGTTTCCCAAGATCATATGAGTAGTAGGTAGTATAGCCAGAATTCAAGCTCTCAGGTCTGAATCCAGTGCTTTTTCCAGTAGGAGCTCCAGCTTTTTGTATTAAGTGCAAAAAGGTAGAGAAAATAGAAGTAAACTGAAAGCAGTGAACTGACCGAAAAGGGGTAATAATTTGTGAAGAAATTGCCCTATTCTAAACTTTATACAGGGTTCAGTAGATAGAGCCTTGAACCTGGAATCAGAAAGACCTGAGTTTAAATCTGGCTTCAGATACTTACTAACTGTGTGACCCTGGACAAGTCACTTTTCCTCTGCATTAATCCTCTGAAGAAGGAAATGGCAGACTCTTCTTAAGTATCCATGCCAAGAAAAGCCATGGATGCTGTTGGCAGGGTCTGTGCGGTCACAAAGAGTTGGACGTGACTGAATGACTAAACAGCAACAACAAGCACTATTTCATTTATTTAGGCACTCTATCCAGATAAAATGCTACATTTTGTGGAACAGATTGATAGGTTATAAGGATTCATTGTATGGTATGGAAAATTATTGCAAAAGAAATTAGAAAAGGTTTCTGTGCTGTAATGTTGGCCTGTTTTACATAATTAGCATATTTTGATAGAGTGAGCTATCCTGTTCTTATGACACTGCTCTTACTAGTGTGTCATGAAAACAGCCTGGATTATGTCAGCAAAATATCTTGCTTTTTGGTAATTTCTTTTAAGAATTGTGAACTGAAGAAAGTAAAGCAAAAAGGAACTATTTCTTGTCAGCTTCTCCTTCATTTCCCCCCTTTGGTTTACTTTAACTCCTGCTTACTCTATTTTGACTACATGAATACTGGGAAATATCTACAGTTTCATCCTTTGCAGCCCATCTCTGACAGTCATGAAGCCCTAAATTATATATTCTGAGGCACATCAAGGTTAAGTGACTTGTCTAGGATCACATAGCTAGTAAATGTCAGAGGCAGGATTTGGTTTCAGGACTTCCTGTCAAGCCTAATACTTTCTTCATTATCTACCCTGCATTTTATTAGGAGAAATAGGATATTCGGTATTATGACTGAATTATGAAAACCATCATCAGCATGATGGTTTTCCAACTTCTTTAGACAGAAAGCACAAAATAAGTGAAGCACACCAATTTGTGGTATGTTTCTAAACAGAAAAATGAAGCATATTGACAGTTTGGAATGTCAACAGTACTTGTTGCAAATTAATATCTTATAAATGCCGAAAGCCCAAATTCAATAAATTGAAACATAGTATAACCTTATTAGAACTCTGTTGAAAAAAATCAAATTCAAAGATTAAAGGAGAGCAGATTGGGGGCCAGTACTAGACTAGTGCTAAAGGACTACAAGTAATATTTTGCAATAAAGTTAGCTCATCAAAATTTTGGAAGGTGTTAAGTTTGCTATCTTGTACATCATATTTTACCCACCATTGGCCCCTGGCTAAGCTTGAAGGCTCCCCCTACTGGTGCATTATTGCTACTGTTCCATACCCCAGCGTTGGCCAGGAGAGGATATACAGTAGGTTTTTCTTTTTTCCATCACTTGCTGATTGTGAAATCACGTGTATCCATCTTTGTGTTTGTTTTGTTAAGGTACTTTTATCTTTATGTCATCTTTTGCTCTACTCATCATTGCAGGAAAAATTACAAAATTCATGGCATTTAAAAATTACAATGTCAGAAGGGTCTTAAAATTATAAAATATATTACTTGTGGGGGGAAAAAAGTTAATGCTTAGTGGGGCAAGACTGGAAGCCTAAATGGTAGAATAGTTAAGCACTTAAGCTGAACTCTCCCAAATTTCCCTCCAGACAACTCTAAAATAACATCTAAAATCACATTTTAGAGCTACAGAGCCAGCAAAAGATTGGTGAAACAATTTTTTAGCCCAAGACAATTTAGGAAGTTGGCAGGAAAGGTCTGTCTCATTGAAGTGGTGGTCAGACCAGGAGTGTAGCACAAATTATGCTGTCCAGAAGTGGACTTTGGAGGTGACTGCATTAGCGGTTGCTGGAGCTTTGGAAACTCTTAGCCCATGGATGATGGGAGATGTTGGATAGCTGATTGGAAGGAGATTGCAGGAGACCCTTTACTGGTACTTGGGTTCAGGATTGTTTTGGGGATTGTAGTTCCAGAGTAAATAGGAGCACTAGCTCATTAGAACTTGTGGCTGCAGAAGTGGTGGGGGGACCCTATTCACAGCTCAAGGACAGAGAATAGTGCTTGGGGTTGCCCATAGGTCAGAAAAGAAATGAGTATGCCTCACCTTAGATCATACCACCTTAGAAGAACCAAAAACCTACAGACCCCGAGAGCTAGCTCTGAAAACAGCAGCAAGAAAGACCTGAAGCTTGACAGTGCCCCCTCCACCCTGAGAGTAAAAGCCCAACTTCATTAAGTTAAGAAATAGTGAGCAAACAACAAAAAAAGAACCTGACCCATAACAAGTTAACTGTAGTGACAGGGAAGATAAACAAACCCAGAAAAAGACAGTGATGTCAAAACAACTACAAGCAAAGCATCAAAGAAAAAAATGTGAATTGGATACAAGTCCTATAAGAATTCTTGGAAGTGTTCAAAAAGGATTTTTAAAAATAAAAAAAAATGGGAAAGAAATGAGAATGATGTCAGGAAATTATGTAGAGAGTCAGCAGCTAGGTAAAAGAGGCAGAAAAACTACAAAGAAAATAACACCTTAAAAAACAGAATTGACCAAATGGTAAAAGAGGCACAAAAATCTACTGAAGAGGTGAGCTCGTTAAAAAGCAGAATTGGCCAAAAGCAAAAAGAGGTACAAAAATTCACTGAAGAAAAGAACTTCTTAACCAGTAGAATTGGTATAAGGAAAACAGAAAGCTGGGGTAAATTTTGCAGCCAGTATCTCTGATAAAGGCCTCATTTCTCAGATAGAGAACTGAATCAGATTTGTAAAAGTACAAGTTATTTCCCAATTGATAAATGGTCAAAGGATATTAACAGACAGTTTTCAGATGAAGAAATGAAAGCATATGAAAAAATGCCCTAAATCACTTGATTAGAAAAATGAAAATTAGAACAACTCTAAGGTACCACCTCACACCTATCAGATGGGCTAATGTGACAAAAAAGGAGGGTAAATGTTGGAGAGGGTGTGGGAAAATTGAGACACTGATGCACTGGAGGAGTTGTGAACCGATCCAAGCATTCTGGAGAGCAATTTGGAACTATGCCCAAAGGGCTATAAAACGGTGCATACCCTTTGATCCAGCAGTATCACTGCTTGATCTGTATCCCAACAATGTCCAAAAAAGGGAAAAGGACCCACGTGAACAAAAATACTAGTAACAGTTCTTTTTCTAGTGGGTAGGAACTGGAAATCAGAGAAATACCCATCAATTGGGAAATAGCTAAACAATCTGTGGTGTTTATTGTGCTGCAAGAAATGACAAGCAGGATGATTTCAGAAAATCCTGGAAAGACTTATATGAACTAATCCATAGTGAAGTGAACCGAACCAGGAGAATGTTGTATGCAGTAACAGCAATATTGTTTAGTGAAGAAATGTGAATGATTTAGCTATTCTCAGCAAGACCATGATCCTGATGAAACATACTGTCTGCCTTGAGGGAAAGAACTGATATTGTTTGAATACAGACTGAAGTATGCTATTTTTCACTTTTTCTCTTTTATTCAAGTCATCTTATACAAAATGACTAATATGTAATTGTTTTACATAATTGCACATGTGTAACCTATATTTTCTTACTCCTGTCTGTGGGAGGGTGGGAGGAAAGGATGGAATTTGAAACTCAAAGCTTAAAGTAAAAATGTTAGTTAAAAAAAAAGTATTATTGGCCAAATGGAAAAAGAGAGATACAAAAGTTCAAGGAAGAAATTATACTGCCTGAGAAATTAGAATTGGGCAAGTGGAATTTAATGTTTCCACAAGACCCCAAAAAACAGGCAAAAGAATTGAAAAAAATTAGAAAATGTGAAAACTCATTGGAAAAACAACTGATCTGGAAAATAGATTGAGGAGAGAAAATTTAAGATTTGATAGTCTGAAAGCCATGGTCAAAAAAAGAACATAATTTCAAAAAATTATCAAGGCAAACTGCTCTCATGTCCTGGAATCACAGGGTAAATTAGAAATTGAAAATTCTGCAGATCATCTCCTGAAAGAGATCCCAAAATAAAAACTCCCAGAAATATGGCCAAATTCCAGAGCTCCCTGATCAAGGAGAAAATACTGCAAGCAGCCAGAAAGAAGCAATTTAAATATTGTGGAGCCACAGTGAGGATAACCCAAGATTTAGCAGCTTCTGTATTAAATGATTGGAGGGCTTGGAATTTGATATGTCAAAGGCAAAGGGCCTAGGATTACAACCAAGAACCATCCATTCAGAAAAACTAGACATAATTGTTCAGGGGGAAGAATGGATATTCAATGAAATAAATGACTTTCAGGCATTCCTGATGAAAAGATCCGTCCTGAATAGAAAATGTGACTTTTTCAAATACAAGACTTAAGCATAAAAAGGTAAACAGGAAAGTGAAATCATAAAAAAAAAATATCATGAGGTTAAAATATTTATATTTCTATATGCAAAGGTAATATATGCATTGGATCTCCTAAGAACTTTTTCATTATTAGAGAAATTAAAAAGAATATATATAGATGGTACTAGTGTGAGTTGATTATGATGATGATTTTAAAAAATAAAATTCAGGAATTAGAAATAGGAATGTACTAGGAGAAGGAAGGGAGGAGAACAATGGGGAAAATATCTCACATAAAAGAGACATGAAAGGAAGAGCTTTTACAATGGAAGGGAAGATTCAGGGTGGTGGGCAATGTTTGAAGCTTACTTTCATCAGAATTGGCTTAAAGAGGGAGTAACATAAACACTGTTATAGAGTTCTCTCTAATTCTCTTAGCTACAAATACCATGATTCTATAAGTACTTGGGAAAATTAAGATACCAGTTTTCTTCTTTTTGGTTAATTAGAGCTCTGCATTAGTTTCATTGCTAGTTGTGCTTAGTCACATGCAGTTTTGAAAAAAAAATCTTGATTAAAATTTGCTGTTTCATATTAAGTTAATCAGTTGGAATGCCCAGAGCAAAGGAATTTAATATAGTTTTTTCCCCATTACATTATTTTGAGATAAACATCATATTCAGCAGTTCAGTTCAACATATATTTGAATGATTACTCTGCTTAAGGCATTATACTAAGAGATCAAAGAAAAAAAATACTTTATTCTTTCAGTGAGTATATTCCTTAGCCAGTTTTCATGATTAATAACAAAATTTAACTTTTTTGTTATTGGTAGAGTATGAGTACAAAAGCAAATTTTCCAGTTCTTTAGTTTTTTTTTCAATCTTTAAGTTTCTTTTTAAACTCAGAATACTTTTATTAACTGATGCAGAGTAAAGTGAGCAAAACCAGGTGAACAATTTATATAATGACCACAACAATGCAAAAACTCACCATACATTTGTTAAATGTTTACTGTATATTAGGAACTGTGGTAAACACTGTGAATAAAAATATAAGCAGAAAGACAGTACAGTCCCTAACCTCAAGGAGCTTATATTCTCTTGCATGTGTGTGTCTATGTGTGTGATCCCTCCCCACTTAATAGTATTTTATTTTTTTTCTAATTACATGTAAAGATAGTTTCCAACATTCACTTTTATAGGATTTTGAGTTCCAAATTTTTTCTCCCTCCCCCACATCATGTAGATGACAAGTAATCTGATAGAGGTTATACATGTACAATAATATTAAATAGATTTCCACATTAGTAATGTTGTGAAAGAAGAGTCAGAACAAAAGGGAAAAACCATGAGAGGAAGAAAACAAAAGTGAAAATAGTTTGCTTCGATCTGCATTCTGACACCATATTTCTTTCTCTGGATGTGGTTAGCATTTTCCATTACACGTCTTTTGGAATTGTCTTGTATCACTATGTTGCTAAGTCTATTTTAGTTAATCATCTCACAGTGTTGCTTTGTTCTCCTGATTCTGCTCACTTCATTCAACCTCAGTTCATGTAAGTCTTTCCAGGTTTTTCTGAAAATATCCTTTTTATCATTTCTTATAGCACAAAAATATTCCATTACATTCTTATACCAAAACTTATTCAACCATTCCCCAATTGACAAGCATTCCCTCAGTTTCCAGTTCTTTGCCACCACAAATGGAGATGCTGTATAAATATTTTTTTACATGTGGGTCCTTTTCCCATTTTCATTATCCCTTTGAGATACAGATGTAGAAGTGATATTGGATCAAAGGATATGCTTACTTTTATAGCCCTTTGGGCATATTTAGTTCCATGTTGCTCTCCAGACTGGTTGGATCAGTTCACAACTCCACCAGCAATACATTAGTGTTCTAATTTTTCCACATCTTCTCCAACATTTATTATTTTCCTTTTTTGTCATAGTAGCCTATCTGATAGATGTGAGATGGTACCTTGAAGTTGTTTTAATTTGCATTTTTCTGATCAGTGGTGATGTAGAGCATTTTTTCATGTTATAGATAACTTTCATTTCTTCATCTGAAAACTGCCTCTTCATATCCCTTAACTATCAGTTGTGGAATGATTTATATTCTTATGAATTTGACTCAGTTCTTTATATATTTTAGAAGTGGGGACTTTTTTAGAAACACTGGCTGTAAAAAAATACTTCCCAGCTTTCTGCTTTCCTTTTGATCTTGTTTGTATTTGATTTATTTTTGCTAAACCTTCTCAATTTAATGTAATCAAAATTAATCCATTTTGCATTTCTTAATGTTCTGTATCTCTTGTTTGCTCCCTTCTCCCTAGATCTGACAAGTAAACTATTTATTGCTTTCCTAATTTGCTTACAGTATCACTCTTTATGTCTAAATCATGTAATACTCATTTTGACCTTATCTTGGTATACAGTGAGGTATTGATTTATGCCTAGTTTCTGCCATACTATTTTCTAGTTTTCCAGCAGTTTTTGTCAAATAGTGAGTTCTTTTCCCAGAAGCTGGAGTCTTTGAGTTCAGCTCTTTATTTTAAGAATGGTTATACTTTTTAGAAACTTCAATCTTCTTTTTTCCTATGCGAAGGGATTATGAGTTTGCCTTCAGTTTGCCTAACATTTTTCATCACCTCCAATTTGCAAGGAACCTAGGCAGTGTTAGTGCTGTTGAGCTTATATTCTATATGCTACAGATCACATGCCTTTTATAACTTTAGATTATTTTTTAAGAATTAAAAAAAAAATCACCATGTGTTTACCTGGTTTAGACCTTTTTCAAACTTAGTTAAGTGTAGAGGCATCAGTGTTTCAGCAAACCTGTACTCCAAGCTTTTGTAACTTCGTTGCGTCTGTCATAGTTTGTGTTCCACTGGTATAGCCTTTGAACCTAAGGTCCCCACTTCCTTTCTGAAGTGAATCTGATTCTCCAGCGGCAGACATACAGACTGTCACTGGTCTCATACTAAAAGGTTTTCTGACTTAATAGGATCTTGGAAAAGGTATTTTAAAATTTAGTCACCTTGCAATCATCAATAATTTGCTTCTTTTCTGAAGAGCAGAACATGGTTTGGTCTGGGAGTATAAGAGGATACTCTGGTATTTTCTATGTTAAACCTTGTAGGAGAAGAAATGGAGCTTGTTTTACTTATGCTGCCATCCTTCAGTGGATACCACTGAGCTTCCATTATGGTAGCAGGCTTGTGACTCCAAACTACTCCATTGCCTCTACACAGAAGAATAGCTATACTTAGGTCAGAATGGGTATAATTGCCCCCTTTCGTAGCCACTTGCAGCTGGCAAACTGTTCTTTTCGTGAACCAGGTTTATCTTTAACTGTACAGGCATATATATAGCTTGTCTCATAGAGTGGCTCGTAAGTGCTTTATTAAGCTCTCATAGTAATAGGTGCTCTAGAAAATATGCCAAGAAATACTGAAGGATTAGGATCATTGTTTGTTTTAGAATTTTTTATAAATGTCATTTCCCTAGTCAGCTTATTAGAAATAAATTTGGGAAACTAACATTTTTGAGGCATAGATAAGGCAAATATCACAAGATTCCATCTTTTCAGTTGAATTTACTGGGAGACAAAGAGGAGAAAAAAATTTATATTGTGTTAATTATCTCAGATATCATCTTTAATGCTTATTTTCTCAAAATACCTTTTTTGTACTATCCTTGTGAAAGGATGACACGGTGCGATGGTTTTGGATTCTGGATGTTAGTTGTTTTACAGGATATTTTCTTCTTACTTTCTTTTCGGATGGATTTTTTTTCTAGTAGGATATTATAAACATGCATTTGTATGATGGAAGGCCTCATTTTTTATCATGTCTAATAGATTGTAACTATTTATCAGAGATTATTCTTGGTTTGGAGAGCAGAGGAATCAAGAGAGAGCATTTCTGTCTTTTTCTGACATCACAGTTACACTCAGTTTCCTATAACAATGTTTTCTGTCTCTGCTTTTCATAGAGTGACTGCTGAAGAAAATGGCGATAGTGTTCACATACCTCATAAAGGACCTCCTAGTGAAGATGCGAGCATTGCTCCTTCTGGTGTTCTCGAGCCAGTTTCTAAATCAGCTCTTCCGTCCCACACCATTCAGGCAGTAGAAGAACAGAGCACAACACCAGTGTCAGTGAAAAAGCCTAACAAGCTGAAGCAGCAGATCGATGTGAAGGCTGAACTGGAGAAGAGGCAAGGGGGAAAGCAGCTGCTCAATTTGGTGGTGATTGGTAATGCCCTTTTCCTCTCAGCTTCAACTCATATGGTAGTCTCAACCTGTTGTCAGTTAGCAGAGTGGAAGCTAAAGTGACAACCTAAATGTTTAGATGAGTCAAATGTGGAATAGGAAATGAAGGCATTATCTCATGTTGCCTTTTTTTTTTTTTTTTGCTTCCAAATGGCCCAAGACTTATGCTGCCATCCAACACGCTTTACCCTTGCTAAACATATTTTAAAATGGATAATCTTGTTAGTTGCCTCTTTGTCTTCTCTAAAAAGATTTGGTTTTTTCTTCATATTGACTATTCACTATTCATAGTAGAAGGTTCCTCTGATCATCTAGAACAGTGGTATCTCTCAAAATAAGAGACCACTAAACCATAGAGAAGGATCCTTCTGAGCCACATATTGTCTTAGAAAGCCATATACCAACATCATCTATGTTGTATTGTATTTTAATTTCAGTGTTCCAGGTGTGTTTGACACCTGACCTAGACCAATGCCTTGATTTTCTAAATAAGGACACTGAGGACCACAAAATTGAAGTGATTTCTTCTCAGTTATGTCTAGATTTTGACTGGACCTCAAGTCTCCTGTTCTCAGTCTGTTGTTCTATTCGTTATACCATGATTCCTCTTAGATGTTTAAATACTTCAAAAATAATTTAAGGTATTTATATTCTTAAACAACAAGATTTTGAAGGTCTCTTTACTGTGCATTTTATTCCACCAGTTCAGATTATAACTTATCCTTTCTTTTGCATCCTGTATGACTCTTGTCTGTGTCTTCGTATTAATTTTCCATGTAGAGTTCTACTCGATGCCTTAGAAATCTTTCTCCAGGTCATTTTGTATTTCTTTTTTACCACTACAGAATTTTGGCTGTATATCTGTTTTCCCTTCCCTTGCTACATAGCCAGCCTACTTTTTTCCACCATGCATTTTTTGCTGATGTCTTTTACACCACTTACTCTGCACAAGTCATTGTTGGAATTACCACAGCTAGACCAATGTCTGTTGAGTAGCAGTCTTCACTGAGGAGAGCTTATAGTATTTGGGAGCTTGATATACCCAGTACCATATCATCTACAAAAAGGGCATCTTGAAAACTTTACCACCAATGGATAATTTCTCTTCCCATTAGACTCTGTGCTCAGCATTCTTAGTGACTCTTGTGAGCACCTTTGTCAATCACTAGCCTCCATGTTTTATCCTTCACCTGACATTGGAGGTCAAAGAATTGTCGAACAAAATTCTCTCTGCAGTTGCATCTCTCAAGAAATTTTGATGATAGGAACAAATACACAAGAGACACAAGAGGAGACCCTGTAGGACTGCATTTTGATCTGTTAGTAAGCCAAATAATTTTTCATAGCAAATGAACAAATAAAGCAGGATCTTATATTCTCTACATCTTTCAGTTAATTTTGTCATTGTGAAGATAAGCTGTACTATAAGGAAGTCATCTGTGCAGACCTATGTATCCCTTCTCTGATAGTCAGAAGGATACAGCATAAGCTGTATTGACATATGAACACTGATTATTTTTTTCCTCCTTTTCAACCCTTTCTTCCCCCGCCCCCCAAAAAGAAACAAAACAACAATCCACAAACCCTAATCCTTTGCATCAAATGAGTGTAGCCACGTAAAGTGCGTTGACCATATCCAAAAATATGTTTCTTATTCTACATATTAGATTACCACCGCTTTCAGGAGTTAAATTGCATTCTTAGTCATTGGCCTTCTGGAATCATGGTTGATCACTACATTGATCAGACTTTCAAAATCATTCATTTTTACAGTGTTGATGTTAAGTTATAAATTGTTCTTGTGGGGCTCTCTGCCATTCCCAGCAGTGTCTTCCACATCCTCTCTGATCCCATCATCCTGACTTAAAGTGACAGCACCAATATAGCAACTTCCAAAATCCCCTTCTGGATGAGAGCCACAGACTTCTGCTCCCAAGGGACTGCCTCCAAGATTCTTCCTCAATCACAGGGTTCCTGTGCTGGTTACTTGCCCTTAGGTCAAATTTGTCATCTTGTGGTGGAAAGATAGCTTACATGATTCTCTTTTGATTTCTGATCACTGTCTGTCAGGGGAGTTAGGCAGCATTACTTCATCCTTCTCCACCACCTTGATTGGTCTCTCTAAGGCCATTATTTGTAATAGACTGTATTTTTTTTTTTGCATTATTTTGTTACCTGTCTTCTTCTTTATATCCCTGAGATTATTGCTCTTGATGTTGACACAACTGAGGTGTCAATAGCCAGTTCCTCTACTGTTTTTGGGGAACATTTACTTACTCTGTAGCTTTTGATCTCTTTGGTACTATTCCCCGTGTGTTGTGAGCTGATGAATGTATCTCTGCTGATTCATGATACTTATTATAGAAAAAGTTTATACCCATCTTTCCCCTTGGTCACTTCATCTAAGAAGGACCTTTGATCCCAACAGCACCTAGTCATTTCCCTGTTGGTAAAAACTCTGCCAAGATAAGGCTGCCACATAGAAATCCCACTGTCCAGGAGTGGATATTTACCTTTGTGTATCTTTTCCTCACTTAACAACTGATTTCATTTACTAACAAGTAAATATAGTAGTTTATTCCTTGCCTCATCTCCAGTCTCTGAATCTGTATCTACCAGTCTATGTCTTTGGACTAGCCTCATTCCTCTATCTCAGAGAATCCTTCTCCTTCAAGATGTGGCTTGAGCATCACCTTCTGCACGGATACTTTCCTGCTCCACTCAACTGTTAACTTCTCTCTCTCCAAATACTTTGTATTTGTGTATAATATTCTTTATGTTTATATGTCTTTGTTATCTCCTTGTTGAATGCAAGCTTCTTACAAAAAGATTTGGTTGCATTAATTATATTTATATCCTTAGTACCTAGCACAGACCTAGAACATGACAATATTTAATAAGTACTTTTTGATTGATGAAGTGGACAGCATGTAGCAGAGGGGAAGAAGGATGAGGAAGACCCTGCGCTCATGCCGTACAAAGGCTAGTTCACAGAAATGGGGATGTTTTGTCAGAAGAGAAAACCTGGTCATGGGGAGTGTAGGGGTGGGGTGCGTGCGTGTGCGTGCGTGTGTGTGTGTGTGCGTGTGTGTGTGTGTGTGCGTGGTAAGTTTTGAAGGGCTGTTATCTGGAAGAAGGATTAGAATTATCCTGTCTGGTCTACGAGTCCCAGGTAGAAGTGCAGCAAAGAGAAAACTTCTGTACAATTAGATCTTTCTAAAAGTGAAATGGCCTGCTTGGAGAGGTGCTGGATTCTTCCTCTTTGAAGGCTATCAAGCAGTCTAAAGTACCACTTGTTGGCTAATCTTAGAGGGAATCCTTTTTCAGATGTTACTGGTCAGGTGAGATTTTATGATCCTCTTACCTCCTTTTGGGCAAAAAGTGCTGATGAAATCAATGCCATTGTTTGCATATCTCAAAGTTTGAAAGTCATCACATCTAAGGATTAGTTATAGAAGTAGTTTATGTTTCTACTGGTATCATTTACCCAATTAAAAAGACAGTCTGATCTGTTAACAAATGGGTGGTAATGTATTCCTTGGTTCTTGATTCCTGAGAGATTATTGGTCTAGTGCCTGAGGATTTAGTATACAGTGCCTGGAATGTAATAAGCACTTAATAAATACCTGTTCACTGACAGACTGCTCATGTGGTTTATGTTTTCATTAATGTACTCTTGATACATTTGTAGACCATTCTCTTAAAGATAGAATAGATATGAGAAAGTAGTTAGTATTTTCTCTGTCACCTCTTGTTTAGTAATTTTTACATCTATGTTTTAGATGAATTTAAAAATACATAATACATGTGATATATTAAATGCTATTCACTAAAATCATTGCAATTTTAAATAAAAATAATGCTTCCTAATGTGATTATCACCGAAAGAAAACTGCAAATATTAATCCTTGAATATGAATCCTTAGGTCATGTGGATGCTGGGAAAAGTACTCTGATGGGCCATCTTCTTTACCTCCTGGGCAATGTAAATAAAAGAACTATGCACAAATATGAACAAGAATCTAAAAAGGCTGGTAAAGCCTCCTTTGCTTATGCTTGGGTCTTGGATGAGACTGGAGAAGAAAGGGAAAGGTAATTTTATGTTAGCATGTGTTAAATAAGTGATTTGAATTTATATATATAATCTTTTTTTAAAAAAACTGTAGCTTACTACATTTTTCATGAAACATTCCATGAAAAATTTTATTTACAACATTCTTGGATAAGTTTTCAGGAGTAAGAAATTTTGGAATTTTACACATACTTTTTCTTTTACTCCAGTATTTAATGTGGGTAGTTTGGTAGCAAAATGTAAATAAAACAAAAAATAATTGAAACAACAGGAGAAATCTCAAATGTCCTCTCCCATTTCTGTACAAAATTGTGATTTGTACTTTGAATTTAAAAGGAAACATTAATAAAGCACTTGATTTTATTTGAGGTTTTAAAAAAGATGGGATCATTTCTGGGAAGTTCTCATTTATCCAGAATCCAAATAACTATAAAAGCAATGTCATTGGATTGTATAAGCAAAAAGAGAAATTAAAAAACAACCATACCCCTAGGAACATTTATTTTAAAACCACTTCTTATATGTATATCATAGTATACAGATTTAATTTAGTCTCTTCTGTCTACTTTCTTAGACATCTTTATTTATCTGAATATCTCCTGTCATGTTAGTGCATAGTGTATCTGCATGTTATTTTTTCATCTTTATGATTCAGCTCTAGGAGTCAAGACCAGTAATTCAAGTCAAAAACAACTTTTTTTGGGTCACAAAATGTCTTTCAGTAAGAGCACTAAGAAGAAAACTCATTACTTTTTAATGACTATGTGGTGATTTTATCAATATAATTTTCCTTTAGTGATATTTTGTCCAAATGCTTATATTTTCAGTGCTACTATTGTTATTTCTTAGCTTAATTTAATTTTTAAAATATATTAATTTCATCTTAATATTTTTTAGCACATCACTAAATGACCCTTATCAATGTTTTAAAAATGAGATTGTTACTCCTCATAACTAAATGTCATACTGACATTTCGGCTAAATTTGTGATTTCCTGCTGTATACAATTTTAACCTTATTTTTCTATACCACAAAAATGATCTTTGAAATTTTAAGATTTCTTTTCTTTCCTTTTTTTTTTTTTTTTTTACACAGGGGATTAAAAAGTAGAGTCAAATGAGAGGACAAGCAGTTTTTCTTTTATCCTTAATTTGAATGTGAAATCTTAATTTAGTAATAGATAAGAGTTTATCCTGTTTATATACTCAAGGGGGATTTGGATACACTTTGGTTTATTTCTAGTTTGAAAAATATTCAAAGAGGTATGATCTTTTTTTCTTTGGGTCCATTGAACTAGACCCTTAGACTTACCTAAGGAAAATGCCAGTTTTTCTGGGTGGTCTATTAGATAGCCTATTCAATTCAATTTAAGATTAAGAATGAACCAGGATTCTTTTAGACTTCTTATCCACCATACCTGTGGACTTCCTTGCCTTCCCATAGGCATCTGGGATAGCACTGAGTTGGTCTCTAAATATTCTTTTCATCTTGATTAAGCGTGGGAGTGCACAAAGTTATTTTAAAAATAAACAGATCAAATTCTGGTTTGTTTTTTTTTTAATGTCTGTATAAACCTCAGCTAATGGCCAGTTTTACATGTAACTTTGGTGAACAAAAGTTGATTAGAACAAGATAGTTTTAGACAAACCTTTGGAGCTTATTGTAAAGAAATTTTGAATATTGAATGTATGTCATTTTTAATAGAGTATTCTAATATATGAGGTGGGTTTTGTTTTGTTTTTATTTTTCTTAGGGGAGTTACAATGGATGTAGGTATGACAAAGTTTGAGACCAAGACCAAAGTTATTACATTAATGGATGCTCCAGGCCATAAGGACTTCATTCCAAATATGATTACAGGAGCTGCCCAGGTAATAAAAAAATTGTTAACTTTATTTTGTTGATGGCATATGTAATATTGTGATTATGATTTTAAAATTAAAGGTCATTTAGCTTTAAATTTTACTTCAGGAAGAAAAAGATTAGATTATAATAGCCCTTTTCATTAACTTGTTTTATCTATACTTAGCAAACACTTTTCTGTTGTTATTGTTGTTTTTATATAGATAAAAATAATGGCAAAATAACAGACATACTTCTGTTTATATTTTGATGGTAGATTTGGGAGTTGTTTTCATGTCAGCATTTAATTTCCACACTCTCTCCCCCAAAACTTAGCCATTTTAAAATAATTAACTCAATGTTAAAATTAATTTTAAATACTTTTATATTGAATTTTAAATACTTAAAGAGATGACAAGCATCTCTTGTCATGTTGGCAAAGAATGGGAAACTGAGAGGTTTGCCAATCATTTGGAGAATGACTGAACAAGTTATGACAAATGAAGGTAATAGAATAGTATTGTTTTGAAGGGAATGGTTTCATAAGTAGGATGGGAAAATTTCCATAAACTGTTGCAATGAAGTGAGCAGAACCAGGAGAACAATTTATACAATAACAGCAATATTCGTAAAGACAACTTTGAAAGGCTTAGGAACTCTGATCGACTTAGGAACTCTGATCAATGCAATGACCAACTCCAGTTCCAAAGGACTCGTGATGACACATGCTACCTGTTTCCAGATAGAGATGATGAACTCAGAATGCAGATTGAAGCATACTTTTTTGGACATGGCTAATGTGGGAATTTGTTTTTCCTGATTATGTGGTTTTGTAATGAGTTTTGTTTTTCTTGCTTTCTCGGTAGGGATATGGTAGAGATGACAGGAGAAGAATTTGAACCTGAAAATAAAATAGAATTTAAAAAAGTAAGACTATACTAGAAAAAAGTATTTGTAAAAAATGAAGTAAGAGGCAAACTAGGGAATTATAAATGAAATAAAAGGACTGGAGAAAAGAATTGAAAGGACAGTACACAGTTTGGAAAAGAAGAGAAGATCTTGCTCAAGTTATAGACTCCCAAAAAATTAGAATAGACCTAACTGAACTTGATGACTCTATAAAACAATCGAAAATATTAGAATAAAACCACAAGGTTGAAATAGTAGAACAGAATTCATGTTATCTAGTATTAAAAATAAATGACTTGGGAAGCAGGTAGAAAAATGATTTAAGAATCATTAGATTCCCTGAGAATCATGACCAAAACCAACAAATCTGGATACCATAGTTCAAGAAATCATCAATGAAAACTGCCCAGATGTGTTAGAACCAGAGAACAAAGTGAAAATTGAGCCCACTGGTTACTTCCTTAAAAACCTGGAAATTAAAACTCCCCAAAATGTCATAGTCCAAACCCAGATCTTGAAGATTGAAGAAAAAATATGCTAACAGAAAGAGAGTTCAAATATCATAGAACAACTATTAGAGTCACATAAGACCTATATTATTAAAGGAACAAAAATTTTGGAATATAATATTCCAAAAAAATGGAGGGGGATGAAGAACCAAGCAAAACTGACTTTTATCTTCCTGGGGGGAATCAGAAGGAAAGAAAAGGTAAAAAATAAGCTGAGAATAACAAAACATTTACATTTCTTAAAAGTTTAAGTGAAATTTCCTCACAGGAAACAGGAGAGTATTTACAATTTCCAGTTAGTATGAAAACTATCTCTAGGATTGAGACAATGAAGATGTAAATAATTCCATGTTTCATGTTCCTAAATGTTGTTTCTTTTTTGGTGAAATCATCGAACACACACACACACATATATATATATATATATATATATATATATATATATATATATATATATATATATATATATATATATATATATATATATATGTAAATGGTTGTATTAGAATGTATAGGCAAAAATCTAGCCTTTGACAATTTGAGAAATTGATGGTAATCATAGAGATTGTGGCTTACCCAAGGCTATATTGTTAGTTTATGGATATCCAGAGCCAGGACTAGAACTGAGACTTCTGATCTGTACCTATTTCCACTATATCACAGTACCTTAAGAGAGACATTTTCAGTTTTCCAGCAGACATCAGAGGCTCTGGATTCAGACAGAACAATGGTTCAGAGATAAATAGAAATGTCTGGATAGGTTGCCAAGGATAATTTTAAAAAAGAAAAGACAGTTCAAGAAAAAGTTGAGTACTATAGTATCAAAGAATCATAGTATCTCAGAGAAAGAGGTACCTCAGAGGTCAGTGTAATCTGACATGTACTTCAGCCAGAATCCCCTCTTTATCTCCAGCAAGGGGTCATTCAGCCTTTGCTTGGAACATTAAGCAGCTCACTCTACTTCTTGATAGCTCTAATTGCCTAATATATTACTCAGTATAATATTATTATAATTTATAATAATTAGTAAGGTGTAGTGACTGAACATGTGATTTAATTGATACAGAGAACTCCTAGATTAGGAGAATCCTTCTATTAATGTAAATAGGTACTTTGCCTACAATGTAGTTTCAAGAATTTCCTAGAACACTGAGATGTTAAGTGACTTGCCTAGGGTCACACAGCCAGTCTGTGTCAGAAGCAAGACTTGAACCCAAATCTAGTTCTAGGGCCAACTTTATTATGATATATAACTTGCCTCTTTGTATCTTGCAGCTGTTGCTTCTATTATCTGCCCTTTGGAACCAAACCCTCTTGCACGTAATAACCCTCTGAATTTTTTGATACTTAACATAGCTTCCAAAAGTTTTCTCCAGACTAAGTATTTCTTTGTATTTCCTCATATTTCTTCAATTCTATCATAACTGATAGAATTTTGTAGAAGGGACCCCAGAGGCCTTTTGGTCCATTTTATTCCTGAACAAAAGCTACCTTGGGACATTATGTGACAGTTCTTGACATATAGAATGTGCTTAATGAATACTTTTTCATTCATTCATTCCAGACCATCATTTAATGCAAATATTTTTTTCCTAATCAGTGCTTTCTCTTATTCTAATTGCATTGATTTTATTCATAGCTAAGCTTTTCACTTTTATCTTTTGTAATTTCATCTATCCCTTGTTTGGTTAAGAATGTTTGCCTTCAACATCACTTGTGAAAGTTTAGTTGTTCTAACTCTAGCACCACCATCCTCCCAGTCACCCAGGCTTAAAACCTAGTTGTTATCCTCAATTTCCCACTCTCACCTCCCAGCCCCCTTCCCCATAGCCAAGCTGTTGATTCAGCCTTCTCTCATATACACACCTTTCTCTCCTGGCACTGCCACATTGGTGTAGGGTTTTATCACCTTATACCTGGACTACTATAGTAGCCTTCTGGTTGGTCTTTATGCCTCAGGTCTCTTTCCCCACTTCAGTCCATCTTTCTTACCCTGCTGTCAGATTGAGCTTCCTAAGGTTTAGGTCTGACCATATCCATTCCCCCATCCCATTCAGTAAACTCCAGTGGGCTCCTGTCCACTCCAGGAACAAATACAAAATCCTCTGCAATTCAAAGCCCTTCATGACCTGACCCACCTCTGCTTTCCAATCTTTTTACATCATACCCTTCCCCCTATACCCTCTCCCCAATATCCTCTGCATTCTTTTTTGTTCCTTGTACAATATTCTCCATCTCCAGACTACTTGCATTTTCATTGGCTGTCTTCTATGCCTGGAATTTTCTCCCTCCTTACTTTCCTGGCTTTCTTCAAATCCTAGCTAAAATCCTATTTTCTTTGAACAAAAGCCTTTCCTTATCCACCTTATTGCTATTGCCTTTCCCCACTGATTATCTCTATATCTTGTTTGTACATAATCGTTTGCTTCTTGTCTCCCTGATTTTGTGTTGTCTCCCTCAGTTGGATCTCCTTAAAAGCAAGGGCTGTTTTTGCTTTTCTTTGTGTCCCCAGCACTTACTGTAGTGAATGAATGACTAATCTCATTCCATCTTAATTTTTTTGTGATATTATCATTTATATTCAGGTTACATGTCCATGTTTATTATTTTACATGGTGTGTGATATTTATCTAAAACTAATTTCTGCCAAATAGCTTTCCATTTATCCCAGCAGTTCTTGTTAATATGGAATTCTTCCCTAAGAAATTTATGTTTTTGGGTTTATTGATGTGGCTTTTCAAAAAAATTATGACTTTCCTTCCTCTTCTTCAGGCTGATGTTGCTGTTTTAGTTGTGGATGCCAGCAGGGGGGAATTTGAAGCTGGGTTTGAGACTGGAGGACAGACACGAGAACATGGACTCTTGGTTCGCTCTCTTGGAGTAACACAGCTGGCTGTTGCAGTTAATAAAATGGATCAGGTAGTTGATAGTTTTTTTTTATGTGAGTTCTTTTAATCCTTGCTATTAATTCTACAAGAAAAAAAACCCCAGTCTATTATTCCTTCTTAATCTGTCTTTGCTTATTAGCTCAATTGAAAATGTATAAAAATGTTTCCTTTTGTCCTGACTCCTCAGTGTATATGTCAGCGAGGCTATCATTTAACTCATATATAACCTCAGCTTGGATTGAGGGCCATTTTTTTATATTTAGGACTCTTCATGCCCCCCCCTCCCCCATTCATTGGTACTCTCAGGTCCTTTATCTTTAATTAACATTTGATATTTTTTCATAGATACTTAGCATGGTGTTAAAAATTTCCATGAAAATATGGAGGAAATGATTTTTAACTCCTCACTGGAGTAAGATCAGATTTTCTGACCTCTGTCCCTAATATTCCCAATTGTATTTTATTAAGGTATTTTGTAACTTAACTTGTGAAAGTATTCTTAAAATATATTTTTTTCATGGTATGTTACATCAGGTTAATTGGCAACAGGAAAGGTTTCAAGAGATTATTGACAAACTTGGACACTTCCTTAAGCAGGCTGGTTTTAAGGTAAGGTACCTTTTAAACTTTGGGGGTTATTTTTCTTTATAGCATAGTGAGTTTATATTAGCCACTGCTGTAATGGAGAAGTGCTTATAATAATCATCATTAAACAAGTTGCTAAATAATGCTTATTTTTTTTATAGAAAATTGAGAGGACTTTTTGATGGCAATTCATGATCAGGTCATTTCCACCCTAAGATATACAGGTAATCCCAGAAGAATCCTGGACTTACTGATCAATACAAATTAAGCAGGGAGACAGTATAAATTGTACAGCGTATCACTGCAGGCTGCAGACATTTAGTATCTACTGAGTATTTGGTCCAAATAGCTAGAATTATACACCAGAAGCTCTCTTGTCTTTCATGAACTAACAAAGCATAAATCTCTGAGAATTCAACAAATTAAACTTCAGTAAATCTGGACCATTATCACAGACAGCTGTTGCCCACAATTGCCCAGATATAACATTGATCCATTAAAATTTTAAGAACAATGTTATTAATAGATGTCACCGTGCTTAATGATTGAGCGCTAAATCAAGTGGAGTAAAAAGCTTTAAAACTATATAGAGAGCCAACAGAAGAAATCAAAATCTTATGGGAGTAAAATAAAGTATGTGTTATCTGTATTGCCTTTTCTATCTCCTTTGGGAGTTGTCCTAAAGAGTCTTTCACTGAGGCTATATAACAGAAGAGTTTATATTCAGCTATAAAAAGCAGTTAATTTGATTTGCTTATACAATATTTTAAAAAACATTAAATATTTTTTAAAACATGCTAGTTGACTAATTGTTCGATAATTACATATATCAACTTATTTCAGGACTATTTCAATTTGAATTTTATCAAAAGAGATGAGAAGAATGAAATGACTAATGATGACAATACTATGCTTTCAATACAGTGTTTTATAGCTTTCCCTTTTAAAAATTTAATTTTTTTATATTCTTCATTTAATAACATTTTCTTTTCTTCCCACTTCTTCCCATTCCCATTGTACCAAAAGGAAAAAGAAAAACCCTCATAACAGATATTTATAGTCAAGGGAAGTAGATTGCCTCATTAGACATGTCCAGAAATGTATGTCTCAGTATCCATTTTTATTATTGTCACTGTATATATTGTTTTCCTTCTTCTACACATTTCACTGCATGGATTCATACAAGTCTTTCTAATTTCTTCTGAAACTCTGTTTTTTAATTTCTTATGACTCAGTAATATTCCATTATATTCCTGGACCATGATTCGTTCAGTTATTGCCCAATAGGTGGGCACCCAGTTAGGATCCATTATTTTTGCTGCTTCAAAAAAGAGCTGTGCTAAATATTTTTATAGATATGAATTCTTTAACATTTTCTTTGATCTCTTTAGGGAATGTGCCTAGTAAGTATATTGCTGGGTCAGAAGATATGCACAGTTTAGTGAACTTGGATGATTTTTCCAAATATCTTTCTAGAATGACTGGACAAATTTATAACTCCAAGAGTTCTTCAGTATTTTCCCATAGTCTGCAATGTTTGTGTTACATTCATGTGTATTATATAATTTGATTTCTGAATATTTTTTTGAGTTTTACAGGACAGGTGGTGGATAATACTATTCTCACTTTACAGATGAGGAAGCTGAGACTTGAAAAGATTATGACTTTCCTTTTTTATATGACTGACATAAGATTTTTAAGTGGCAGATTTAGGGTGAAAACCCAGGTATTCAGGTTAGTCCTCTAAGTCCTGTTCCACATGGCCCTTCTTTAAAAAAGGAGGCAATATGTGCAAGTCAAAAAAAAAAAAGCCCTAGCATTTCAAGATTAATAAAAGTATATCCTGTTTAATATTCAGCAGAAGAAAATTTGCTCTTTTAATGGCCTTCCCTAAGCCTCTCAACTGTAAGAGTACCTCTTCCCACCCACTACTTTCATACCGTAATTAAATTATAGTTTTTTGTGCATTGTTTTCTCTCCTAGACTGTAAGACCTGAAAAGGATATGGGATACAGCTTATTCTAATTACAGTGTTTAGTACCATGATTTATACATAACAGGTGCTTGATAAATTTGGAAAGAATGAAGGATACTTGGGCTGATCCTTTTATTTTTAAATATTGAATCCCCCCTTGTGACAGAGCAAACAAGTTAAGCAAAACTAACCCATACAGTTACTACATGTTACAATATGTACAACATTTTACCCTTTCAGCCCCTTACCTTTCTGTCAAGAGGAGGGCATTATGTTTTGTTATGACCAAAATTGGATATTGCATTAACTCAGAGTTTAAATTCCTTTCGTGTTCTTTTTATTTAAATCAGTGTAGTTGTGTGTATTTCTCTTCTGGTTCTCCTTATTTCACTGTTCATCAGTCCATGCACTTCTTCCTATGTATCTTTGTATTTCTCATATTCATTTTACACTGCAAAAAAATTTAATTTTGTTTTTAAACTAATTTGTTCACTCATTAACGTAGGAGTAGTCCCTTTGTTTCTAGTTCGTTGTTATTTAAAATAAAGTGTGGCTATGAATATTTTTATATTTTTCAGTTTCTCTTTCAATTAATCTGAACTCCTCAGGGTACATGCCCAGTACTTTATTTGGGGAAAAATTAGAAATGGTTTAGTTATTTTTGTTGAATAATTCCAAAATATTCCCCCAAATGGTGACCTAATCCATAGCACCAGCAGAACAGCAGCATTTCAGTATGATTTTGGTCCCAGAGTTCCTCCAACACTGATTATCCATTCTCTCTCTCACCCTCCCCCTTTTTTCATCTGCCTGTTTGCTCAGTATGAGATGAAGTCTTAGAGGGTTTTTTAAAATTTGTAATTAAGGATTCGTCTCCTACTTCTGGTTGTTAATACTTTGTCCCTCCTATTGTTTCCCCTCAAAAAATTTTTTTAAAAATTATTTAACCTATTTATATTTTGGGTTCCTTATTTGTAGCTCACTGTGGTAAATGATACGATATGTTACTCTAAACATTATTTTTGCGAAACTGCTTTCCAGTTCTCTCCATAGTTCTTAAATAGGGAATCCATTTCCCCGTAATTTGTGTTCTTTGGTTTATCAAAAACTAGACTACTGTTTATCTGTTTCAGTTATAACTACTTTTCTGTTTTTTACTGTATATCAAATAATTTTATAAAACTTTATAATAACTAACTTATGTTTTTGTTTCTGGTATGCTGTGGCCCTTTCATTTCTGTGTTTTCATTGTTCCTCTTGAGATTCTTGACCTTTTATTTACTCTTAAGTGAATTTTGTTTATTTTGTCTATAAAAAGTATCTTCTTGATAGTATGTTGTAGTAATGTGGTCTGAGCTCTTAAAATATTTTGCATTTTGTGTTCTAATCCATATCTGTCATTGGTCTTTTCCAATGTTCTTTACATTTTATGTTTTTGGTTTCATTTAAAATAATTGCTGTTAGAATCTACTTCTGGCATCCTTCTTTTCTTCTTCCTTCTGTATCTTTTTTTTTCTCTTTCAAACTTTTGGTATTCTCCACTCTCTCCACACTTTGGTTCTCTCCACTCTGGTCCTAAAATTTTATTTCTTGGAAGGATCTAATAGATTTAGTCTATTAAACTGATGAAGCTTACAGTGTTAGCTCTTCTAGGCAAATTTACATTTTGATTGATTGAAAAAAAAAGCCTGAGAAATAAAGTTGTAAATATGGAATTTCAGGCTTCTCTAAGTAGAGGGGGAGGGTAGCAAGAGTTTTTTGATTCATCTCCCAGCCCTAAGTCTCTTCCCCATTTAGTCCATTCTCCACTCAGCTGTTATATTGATCTTCTTAAAGCACAGACTTGATCATGTCAGATTTCTCCCTGAATCCAGTCAATAAACTTTAGACTTCTCTTTTCTCCAAAATGAAATATAAAATCTTGTTTTTTACTCAAAACCCTTCATCACCTGACATCTTCCTACTTACCTAGTGTTCTTACAACCTATTCCTCTTTACATAGTCTTCATGAAGCATAAATTTGAAGCATGTATGTGGCAGGCACTTTGCTAACCACTTGGGACACACACAGGCACGTACACACACAAACACATACACACACACAGCAAGCCCTGCTTTCAAGGAGTCTACTGGGAGAGATAACATGTTAACAACTCTGTACAAACATATACATACATATGTTCAAGCATGCTCGACTTTCCATGATCTCATTTGTGCTTTTTCTTGGCAAAGAATATATGTGTATACATATATGTGTTTATATGTATATATGTAGATACACAATACATGTATGCCTCCATATGTGTATATTGGATACATTGGCAATAATCATATTACTAGTACTAGTATATTTCAAAATGCCCACAGTTGGGAAATGTAATATCCCATATGAGAAGTAGCAGGGAGGCCAGCCTCAACTGGTTGAAGAATATGTGGAAGGGATTAAGGTGGAAGAAAACTGGAGAGGTAGGATGGGGCCAACTCATGAAGTGCTTTGAATGCCAAACAAGATTTTATATTTGATCCTGGAAATAATAAAACTTTTTTTATAAGTTGTGTAGTGAGGATGAAATAAAAATTTGTCCCTCCACTTATCTCAGACCCTCATCCCACCTACAAGAAAATTTTGAGAAAACAAAAAGTATTTTAATTTTCTTTCTCCCCTAGTACACTACCTCTTAAATTGGTTAGATAGTACAGAACATATGTACAGGGTTCAGAGGAAGTAAGAAATGTGATTAAAGGATGAAAAAAGAATGGATTTTGAGAGAAAGTTAAATGATTTAGCTTATTTTCCCTGAATCAGGATTCTGGCATGGAAAACCACATAAGCCTTCAAATACATGCATTTACTATCTGCAGATTATACATAGTACATTTTATTTCCTTTTTTTGGTTAATATATGTTCCTCTCATATCCTTTACTAATGTCCTCACATCTGTTTATTCTTACCAAACAGAATTATTCTATCTGTTGTCAATTGTTAATTACCTACTGTATGCATATCAACTTGCCAGATGTCATCTAGGTCTGCCTAAACTTATATTTGCATCAGTGGCATTATAAACCTTGGCATGGATTGAAAGTGAACAGACAGGTATGATCAAGAAGTTCGTGAATCCATATACACTAAGAGCCTGTCATGTTCCAACAACTGTGCTAGTTTCTTAGGGGTACAAACTTGAAAGTAAGGTAGTCTCTGCCATGAGCTAGTTAGGTAGCTCAGTAGATATAGGCCTGGAGTCAGAAAGACATGAATTTAAATGTGCCTTCATACACTTACTAGCTGTGTGACCCTGGCCAAGTCACTTAACCCTGTTTACCTCAGTTACCTCAGGTATAAAGTGAACTTGAGAAGGAAATGGTAAACAACTCCAGTTTCTTTGCCAAGAAAACCCCAAATGAGGTCATGAAGAGTCAGACAATTGAGCAACAGTGAAGTCTTGCCTTAAGAGCTTATATTCTATTGGAAGATACAAGAAGTCTCCAGATAAATATTGTCAATAGAAACAAAAGATCTCTTCTGGAACTTGAATAAAGTCAGTCTGCATCATTTCAACAACTTTGTGAAAACATGACTTCTTTTTTTCAGTTCACAAAAATACGTTCTTGTGAATTTCCCAAATAAATATTCTCATTTTAAAAAAACTTTTTGTGTTCTTACCTGGATTAACAAGCACAGACCTTTCTGTATGCAAAGAACAGAAAAAAAAGTATTGTATGAGAAACTGTGAATGTTACGTACAGCTTGATTTCTTTATTCCTATGTATATAATAAATTCCAGGACAGCCAGGTGACACAGTTAATACAGCACCAGACTTGGTATCAGGAAGACTCATCTTCCTGAGTTCAAATCCAACCTCAGACACTTACCAGCTGTGTGATCCTTCACAAGTCACTTAACCCTGTCTGCCTCAGTTTCCTCTTCTGTAAAATGAGCTGAAGAAGGAAATGGCAGACAATTCCAGCATCTTTGCAAAAAAAAACCCCAACTGAGATCACAGAGATTCAGATATGATTGAAACAAATGAACCACAGTGATATAAGTTGAACATAGTCCTAAAGCTCTCCGGCTTATCTGTCTCGCTCTGAACTTCCTTCTGTTTTCATTATATATTTTTAAAAATGGTTCACTGATTCCTTTTTATTTTTTATTCTTTGGAATCATTATCATTAACCTCTCTTGTTCAGTCCTCTGTCAAGTTCACCAAGCTACTTCTCTGCATAGCTTATAGGTTACTACAACATGTTGCCAAGTAAAAAACTGAAATAATCTTATGGACATTTTTCAATGTACAGTTATGCATGATTATTTGAAATAGTTTTTAGTTGATTGCAGTCCCTGTCAATAGTGAGGTAAATTAAATCATTGCTCTCTGTATTGACATACAGTATTCTTCAACTTTGAACAATTTGATTCTCTCAGGGAATGGAAATGCAACGCAGGGAAATTTTACCCCACAGTGTGAAAAAGGACTGAGGCAGTTTCTCACTGTTTACCAAAATTGAAAAGCCTTCTATTCCCATTAATTTTATCCTACTCACTTCTGCTATGAAAAGATATCTTACTATTTCCTTCCCTCACCCCCTGAAAAGAAATTGTTTTATCATAATTTGTTTTCTTTGTAAATAGGAGAGTGATGTGGCCTTCATCCCTACAAGTGGTCTTAGTGGAGAAAACCTAATTACAAAATCTCAATCAAGTGAACTAACAAAATGGTATCAAGGAAAATGTTTGTTAGAACAAATTGGTAAGTAAAATTGCCTGATGGTATTTTCTGTATTGTTAATTGTTCAGAGTTCTTTAATAAAAAGGGGTTTTTGTTTGTGTGTATAGTAGAAATTTGATGTGATTATTAAGAAGGAAAGCAGTATTTAAATTAGAACTTTGATATCTTTAAGTCTTTATCTTTTTTTCCTTCAGATTCTTTCAAGCCTCCACAAAGATCTGTTGAAAAACCTTTTAGATTATGTGTGTCTGATGTTTTTAAAGGTAAGTAATATGATATTTTTCAGAGTTTGGTCATTTTCTCATAATGTAGGCATATTATTTCCTAAAATGTTTGTAATTTTATTAAAATTTTAATGTAGATGTGAAAACACTAAAATAAAAATAATCATTGTGATACATTTGTAGATGATAGCAAACTGAGAATGAAAACTTGAACTTTGCTTTTGAAATAATTGATAAATCTTTTAGAGAGTCAGCTTTCTCCAGAATGTAATGTGGTCTGATGATGCTTTGTGGTGTCTTGTTGTCCTGAAAGAAAAAATTTTCCAAATTCAGAGGTTTTTTTCTTTCCTTGTTATTTCATATATTGCATATATTATACACACTAGGGCTCAGATTGAATCATAGTTTGCATTATTATTGTTATACTGGTATTGTGGGAATTATCTTAGAAACACTTAGTTGGTCATTATAGAAATGTTAATTTGTACTAAAAAGCAAGAATTGTGGAGAGATTAATTGATTACTTCGTGATCATGTAGTAATTCAGGCTATGGCTTAAATTGAAACAGGCCTCCTGGCTCCCAGTCTATTTCTTTAGCTTTTAGAAGATACTGTTGTTTTCAAATTTAAAATATTCATTGAGCATTTATTGTGCACAAGCTTTGCTGAATACAGTGTAGACGAGAACACTAAGTATGTGATACTGCCCCTGCTGTGAACCTAAACACTTACACTTTACTCATGTGTTCTAATATTGTCATCTTATTAAAACTTAAAAGCCCAATGTTGATCCCTAGCAACATTCTACACCAAAAAATTAAATAGATGGTTTGTAAGTACTTAAAAAAGATTTGTGGGGACAAGGAGTCAATGTAGCATCAACTAAGTAAAAATCATGCTATGTCAAATATAATTTCCTTTATTGATTCACAGTAGTATCAACAAACCACGCTGCTCGACTGAAGTAAACAGGGGAGATTGAACAGCAATAAATAGAAAGGTTTTTATATAATTTGAAACAGTTTTATGATTACAGAGTTCAGCGTTCTGGCTTGCTAGAATTTCATGTGGAAAAAGTGTTGGGAATTTTATCTGATGACAAACTCAGAATGAGGCAGTGTGCTTAATCTAAAAGAAAGTTATTCCAGCCTTCTATTCAGGGAAGTAAAGTATTTCAGTCTTGGGAATATTCTTTCCTTTTTTAGCACTAAGTTTGATAGTGTATCTACAGAATTACTAGTTGCAAGGCACTTCTGAGGCCAGACCTGGAAAAGAATCACCTCTACACCATGCTTACTCACAAATTGTGATTTGAGTCTTTGCAAGACCTCAAATAAGGGAAGTTTGGAATATCCCAAGCCAATCCACTCCACTTTGTAAAACTCAGATTGGAGGAAGTTTTCTTTTAAAATTGGCCTAAATTTATATCTTTGCATATGCTCAGAGTAGATCAAATAAGAAAATTAGGGGATTGGAAACCATGAATGATTGAAGGAGCTTCAAATGCTTAATTTTGAATGAAAAGGCTAAGAAGGGATGTGACAATTGTTTTCTTTCTAATATTTGAAGGGCTAGCAGGTGAAAAAGGAAACTTGTTTTATGTTGTTCCATAGGGTAGAATCAGAATCAGTAAACCAAAATTAAAAAGAAGTAGACTTTTGCACAGTGCAAAGAACAGTTTAGTAACAAGTAGACAGACCTGTCCAGTAGTGGAATGAACCACCCTGTAAATTAGTAGTAATGGTAAGAGCCAGCTTTATATAGTGCCTTAAGATTTGCAAAGGACTTAATATTTATTTTCTTATTTGATCCTCACAGCAACTCTTTTAGGTAGGTACTATTATCCATATTTTACAGAGGAGAAAACTGGGACTGAGAGAGGTTAAATGATTTGCTGAGTGTCACACAATGAATGTCTGAGGTAGAATTTGAATTCAGGGCAGTTATGTCAGTATATTCATTAAGCTACCTTCCTATTTTTAGAAGAGGGCAATCAGAAACTGAATAGCTATCTAATATGGAAATGTAAAAAAATATTCCTCCATTAGGAGAGAAATGAGACTAGGTGACCTTCAAGGTCCCTTTCAATTTTAAGAGTCCATGTTTTTGTATTCTCAGTTAAATAATGGAACCAATTTTGTTCTTTGCTCCATGTTTTTATTGTCATCTACAATGAGTACTTGATCATTCTGTAGTAATGCTTATGTGAGAAGCTGTCCCACAGTCTCCTCTCTGTTTCTGTGTAGACTTAAATAATTGTAGTTAATGTCTCTAGGAGCCTTCATTTGTTTTTGGAAGAAATAGATGAGGACATGATTCCTATTTAAAATATAACCTGAAAGTATAAATTCACACTTTCATAGTGTAGGTTATCCTTTGCTTGTATTTCACAACAAATGTCTTCTACTGAAGACTGAAATTGCCTTTCTGCTACAGCTGTGTGTCTTCCTGTTCAGGTAATTTTGGAGTTGCACCTGTCATTTTATAACCACTCTTTGAAACTGCATGTACATGGAAGACTAACTATATTAAGAAGGAAATCTATGTCAGATAGATGAGAGAAATCTGAAAGTATAATTTGAATTTTTTAAACTAATGTTTTAGTTATTGCTTGCATTATTGCTGAGTTTTAAAATGCTAAAATTTGAGCAGAAAAGGTGAATATATCTAATATATTTCCTATGGATTGTTTTAAGGGATTATTAAATGGCAAAACTTTAAATAATGGGTACTAGGATCTAGAGCTTGGGGCACTTTCAGGGCCAAAGAGGTTGTGACTCGCACCAGAGATTCAGTGATTCAGTGACAGAGCACCTAGAACCTAGAACCCAGAACCCAGGTTTCTTGTTTTCTAATGTAATGTTCTCTTCTCCGCACCAGACTACCCCAAAGTTCAATGTGTATTAGTTTGCAATGACTTGTCACTTATTTTGCAATAAATACTTTTACTCGGCTTTAGTAGGGATTAAATGATATGTTCAGTTGAGTGATTTACTTGGAAGAGGGAGGTTTGGATATCATATATACATACATACAAACATATCTGTATGTATATGTATATATGTGTTTTATATACATACATGTATGTGTATTGTGTGTGTGTATATATATAACGTACACATACACACACGTACACACACACACATGCACACATAGAACCAGTTAAAATAACATAGAGACAATCAAAAGGAAAGAAACTAGTGAACAGAAAGTGAACTAGTCTGAATTACAGAATTGTAACCTTCATAGAATAACATTTTCAGCCCTTATTTAGGAACTCTTTCAAGAAATTTCTCAGTGAAATGGAAACAACAAGGCAATGCGTCATATAAACCAAAGTTTAAAATGTTTGGATAATTTTAAATGAACATTATGTATCTGGCTATACTTGAAGTTGAACTATTATTTTGCTCTAAGAAAATCCAAAAAACTGAGTAGAATACATAGAACATAGGAAGACTTCAAATAAAATTTGAATTCTTTGAAAATTACTTTGAGCTCCATAAATTTGTAGGTGATGGGAACATAGATTTATAAATTTAGAATTATAAAGGAATCTTAGAAGTCATCTAGTTCAATCTTATCTGATTAAGTAATAGAATGCTGCCAATACAATAGGATATAAATCATTTTAAAATGTTGACCTTTTACAGATCAAGGATCTGGATTCTGTGTGACTGGTAAAATTGAAGCTGGTTATATACAGACTGGTGACCGACTGTTAGCTATGCCTCCTAATGAAACTTGTACTACAAAAGGTACGCATCTCTGTGCAGCGCTTTCTATTGCCAAATGTTGAGAAGGCAGATTCTGTATAGCAAATTATTGACCAAAGAGTAAACAACCAGTTACTGAAATTGTAACTGATTGTCAAAATGATACTAACTGTTGAAGTTAAATTGAGAAAACATTAAACGAATTTCTTCTGATGTGACTGTATGGTAAATGTCTGTGTGGCTTTATAATTGTGTCAGGATTTTCTGTAACATTGATTTCAACAGCCTGTGTAAGGGGCAATTTTCAGAAATAGGGAAGTTCTCCCAAATCATTTTAAACTTATTTTGTGTAGGATGGAAGATGATAGTTGTAGAAGTTTGAATTGTACGCATACCTCACTCCTGACACCCAGTGGCAAGACAACTTATTAACACTTCATTGTTTTAGTTACTGTAGTAACAGCTTTGAAATATGTGCAGTAGAATTTGTTTAAAGGGTTCAGTTTTCAGTTACAAAACTTTTTGCTAGATGGTAGATATGTTATGAGTATCAACTTCTTGCTCTCCCTTTAGGGTTAGCATTAACTCTAAGACTGCAAAATAATTTAAAGTATATTGCTCTAGTGCCAGAATCCACCTTATTCCCTTAATTGCTTATTTGGTTATTAGTTTACCATTTAGCTTTGCATAACACATCTAAATATGCACAAAATTATTTTCAGACTCATAAATGTGTATATTTAATTGTATTCTATCTTAGAAACCTTTAAATTAAAGTAACAAACAGTAATAATGATAGCTAGCATTTATTTGCCACTTTAAGGTTCAAAAAGGGCTTTCCATTTGTTATCTCATTTGATTCTCACAAGAGTTCCAAAGTCTTTGACTTTAGTACAGAAATAAGATACTGAATTGGAATTGTTCATAACAGCTGCGAAGATGCCTGTTATAGATGCTGAATTTAGAAAAGAGTTTTTTAATTAGCATTTTCTTCTGCTTTTTACTCCTAAGGCATGTATAGTGCACATAAACTAAATCTGATTACATGCTAAGTTGGTTTTGTAGTGTGTCATGCATTTTGTTTTTCTTAATTCATTCTATTTGATAACATATTCCATATATGTAGTTACTTAATGTCAGCTTAAATAACAAAACTCAACCTCAAGGAAGTTCTTAAGTAAAATTGACAAGATAAAAAAATCAAAATTATAGCTTTTGTCCCATAGTTCTTCTGCTGAAATATTTTGTTATTCATAATATTAATGTCTGAAGTAGGAACAAAACCGAAATAGTTATGAGATTTGGAACTGTACCATAGAGTCCTAGAGGCCCTTAGAGATATCGTTTAAAACTCTTCGCATTATCAATTATCTATAATTTTGTTTAATACCATTTGCCTGAAGGTATCCTATGATTTGTTAAGGCAGTACAAGAGTTGTCTTAATAGAAGTCTGAATTTCCAGAAATCTGAAACTAAAAATCATTGAAAGACCAGTAGAGTAATTTGAATATGGTCTTGTTCTTTTTAACTCTTCATGCTTCTCTCCTTGCATTATGACACTACTTTTAGGCTGAATGATTCTTAGGTAAATCTGTTTTTCACATTTGAAGCAGGGATTTGACTGAATGATGAGTCCCAAACTGTAGGGACCCTCACTACTTAACTGAACCTCTGAATTCATTTTTTTAAAAGTTGACTTAGAATGTAAAACAGTTTTTCTCTGAAAAGCAGAGTAAATCCCACAAGTGAACCAATTTGAACTGGAATTAAGCCTGCTTTCCAAAGTTGTTGACTTTTAAACTTTACATTTGTTTCAAACCTCAACTGAACTTACATTTCATATCATTCAACTTAATAGTCACTCTTCAGCTAATTCATTAAAAACATTTAAATTAATCTGTGACTTTTTTTAAAATTAATTTTTTTAAATGGAAGTCAGAAAGAGACGGTGTTGTGTAGTAGGAACAGTACTGGCTCTGTAGTTAGAAGACTTGAGTTCAAATTTTGATTCTGTTGCTATCTATCCTTTGAGATGTAGCTACTATTATTATTCCCATTTTACAGATGAAGAAATTAAGGCAGACAGTGGTTAAGACTTGCTTGGGATTACATAGTAAATGTCTAAGGCAGGATTTGAACTAAGCTTTTACTGATTCCAAGAATATCACTCATGGCAGTCCTTCAGGAGAAGGAAAAGTCAAATATGGAAGGTTTTGGCAGCTACCTCCAGCACTCTTGTGTATGCCATTTGGGTCTGATAGGCTATACTGGGGGTTTCCTGTTTTTGAATAGCCCCTCAACTAAGAATAATTTTGTAAATAAAATTTGGTTTTACATTTTAAAATACAATAAAACTTTATTTACAAACATAAAACCATTGGGGGTAGGAAGGGATGTGGTCCAGAAATAAGAGGACATTAGACTGCAGGCCATTGCTTGCCGATCACTACAGAGAAAAACTGAAAATGCATTGATTTCAGCCCCTTATTTCCAATCCTCAGTGAACCAGTAACACATGAATGTAGAATTATAGGACTATCAGCATGACAAGGGAATAAATGTCAGAACAATAAGGTCATGATATACATTTTTAGGAGAAAATGAAAGCATGAGTAGTAGCAGTGTTGAAGGTTTAAGCAGAATATCTTGTCATGGAGAAACACATCCTCTCTGAATCAAGTTGTAAAAGTGGTGATTAGTGTGAGAGAAATGTAGATGTCATTTATCTTAGTTGTCTGGAAACCCTTAACAAAATATTTTCTGAAGTCTGACTTGCAAAAGTGAACTCAAATTACCTTGAAAATTGGCTGACGGGTTCAAAATAAAGGGAGATGATAAATGGCAAAAGCATTTCATTCTAACAAGGCACATGAAAAATGCCAAAGGAATTACTGTACTCATTAGCCTCATTTTTTATATCTTCAGGAATGATGTAGGGGGAAAAAGCATGCTTTAAACCAACAGTGCTCATTTGTAAGATCTTCTGATTTAGAACATAATCAGAAAAAAAAATTCTCAAGTTTACTTGAAAAACCAGTGATAGATGGTGAACTATTTGAGCTATGGTGACCCTAGATACATCAACAATACATAATTCAATATTTGATCTTCTGATACTTTTTGTATCCAAGTTCTCATCAATGTGAGCACTCCTGTTAACAGTGCAAACCTTAAACTATCCTCATTTTCTCAATCTTTGATTCAGCAAATCCTTATTGATTATCTTCTGTGTACATTACATGGTGCTATTTGTTTGGGAGTTGGGAGATGAAGAAGACATGGACATGTTGGTAGGCAATAGGGAAGCATCCTTTAGGGACACAAGTAGAAAGTCAGAGAAATAATTGATATTATTATTGAATCACAATTGAAATTATTGATAAATAAGTGGAAAAACTGAGGATGACAAGGGGAGAAATCCACTGGAGAAGATTTGAAAGCATGGGATCAATTATACATGTGGAAGGGTTTGCCTTGGTGAAGAGAAGGGCCATTTTTCTGTGGACTGAGTAATAATGTGAGATGTAGAAGAGGACAAGAAGAAGCATATACAACAGTGAAGGAAAATGGCCTATTTTTCAGTGAAAAGTAAGACAGAATTTCACCTATGGTGCTGGGGGAAGGGAGAACCATAGAAGGTTGAAGAGGGATGCAAAGGTTGGAAGAGTTGCGGTGGTGAGTGGGATAATGAATTGATTAGTGAAGAATTCCTTTGCCACAGTGAAGGGTCAATTGACACCATATAACATACATTTGTATGGGGTGCAGTGAGCATGGTTTCATGATCTCTGTTTTGTTCAACAGAATTTGAATACAAGTGAAGATAGCAAACTGTATGAGTAATCCAAGGCTAAGTGGGCGCAGTCTTTGATAGGATAAGTGAACTAGGGGCTTGAGAAAAGAAGACAGTGTTGAGATGAACAAGATGGGGACGGGAGGAGTGCATGCTTTGGCAGGTTGATAACCTTGGAAGGAACTGAAAAGTGGAGAAAGAGGAGGTCACAGGGTGAGGAACAGGGTTAGGGGATTCAGGGCAGAGGGAGAGAGGGAATGAGAACATTGTATGATCAGAGAAAGGCATTTCCTTTATCTTGCTTTGGGCAATCACATCACATCTCTTGGTGCCACTTCCCTAAAACCTTGCCAAGAAAGGTTAAACTAGCTCTCTAAGGTCCTTGATAGATCTAGACACTATGAACTTTTCTAAAGTATCATACCTATGTTTATACCTAGTTTAAAGTTCTGGTTATGAAAGATTTGATATGTAAATGATCTGCTGATGTGTGGTCAGTCAGAAAGGCATCTAAAATAATTAAATGATATTGTAACATAATCATATCTGGATAATTAAAAGATGTTATTTTTTCTCTAAAACTTTTCATATTGTTAATTATACTTCGTAGTATGTGTCCTTACAACCAAACTTGTCTGAACCACTATGCCAGGTTGCTGGTCTGTGTATGAAATATAGTTTAACCCTCCCTCTCCTCCTTCCTGAGAGTGCTGAGTAACAAAGATATAACTTTTGTTGTTTAGAAATTAAGTTAGTAAAGCTTTATAATTTAGTGACTGTAAATGGTTAGAAATCATTCCATTGAAAAATATAGTTTCAGTTGGAATAATAACTGCCTTTAGAAAGACAATGATGAATGAAAAGTTTAACCAAAGTCATCAAGTAGATATTGTTAAATTTGTAAATAGTTTCCTCTTAACAGATTTGTGCTTTATATAAGATATTTAAAGTTGCTTCCAGTCACATAAAAATGAAACACGAATAAATACTAAAAAAGTATGTTGTCCTCTGTGTCTCCTCTGGACAAGAGGATGTTCTCAGCCTATGAAATTCCAACTCCAATTTCTTTAAATTATGATATTAGTGGATGCTGTTGTATTTAGTTTACCAGTGATTCCATCAGACTTTCAGTTAGCCCTCGTCACCAATCTTGCTTTTTCCCTGACTTGATACAGTCTTGCCTTTGCTGTGTGCGAAACAGCAGAGCAGTCTGTGAGGAAGGTACAGAAAAAAACTTAGGGACAATAGTAATCATGAAATTTAATTTTAAAATTCTTCAAGATGTTTTACAAATAAATTTTTATAATGTACATTTCTAGTTGTTTGCTTCCTACCACTGAATATGGGTCTGAGGGAAATTTCAAGGCAGGCTATTTATCTGTTCTGTTTTCAGAGACTTCTAAAAAATGATATGCTATATCTTTGTATGACAGACAAAACATAATACTACCTCATTTTGCAGTGTAAGTTTCTCATTGTCTTCTGAAAAGATGGTGAAGAACTGTTGACCATTCCCCAGAAAACTTGAACTTGAAATCTTTATGAAATAAGGAGAAAGCAACATTTTATGGGCAAATATCTAAAGTGATACCTTAGCAAAGTAAAGTCTAGAGGAAGTGTTTTACTTTCAGTCAAACTTTTTACTATTTAGCCATTCATATTGAAAATGATGAATAATGACTGATGAGGCCTAAACGGCCCAAAATCCCTTGGTTGTTTATAGCTCATTGTCTAGGTATTTCACTTATACTTTGGTTCTTACTCATTTCCAGGAATCATGCTACATGATGAACCTGTTGATTGGGCAGCAGCAGGAGATCACGTTAGTCTCACCTTGGTTGGTATGGATATCATCAAAATCAAGTAAGTGCAAAAATTCGTTTAATCTGTTTTGAATATGGAGCCTTAAGATGTGTGTGCACGTGTGTGTGTGTGTGTGTGTGTGTGTGTGTTTAGTGATTTTTAAAGACTAATTAGCTAAACCTTGTCTAGTTAAAACAGTAGTAATGAGTATCAGTGAACATATTTATCACATGCTTTGAATGGGTTTTGCAAGGTAAGAAAATGATTGAAGATTACTGATGTGGAAACCACATTAACCCTAAACTAGAAGGGTGTATTCACAAAAAGTCCCTAATTAACTGTTGTACCTTTATTTGTAAACCAAACTGAATTGATTAAAAGGTATTTCCACTACATGCAAATATATCTTCTACCCCCTTCTTTTGCAGTGTTGGTTGTATTTTCTGCGGTCCCAAAGAACCCATTAAAGCCTGTACTCGTTTCAGAGCTCGAATTCTCATCTTTAATATTGAAATTCCTATCACTAAAGGATTCCCTGTAAGTTTTTTAATATGTTTATTTTGGTTTTTTTAAAACTTAAAATGTTATCTTTAGAAACTTCATGTTCCAAAGTAACTTTCAGCCAGAATAAAAGTAAAAACCTATTCTAACCTGTATTCTTGACACAGTGGTTCTACAACAGTCGTGAAATAAATTGAATTTAAAATTTAATCCAGATTTTAAACTGAAGTGCTGTTAGAAGTGATTATAGAGGGATTAATCTACCATTAAGGAAACTCCATTTTAGAGTAATGTATTATCTTAAGTGTTGGAACAGGGAAAAAAAAAATGGTTTAAGAGTTTTAAAATCTTAAAGAATCATCTGAGTAAAGGGATGTTGCACATATTGATTGTATGTGTGTTAATGTCATGTATAGTGACTGCAAGTTGTGCCAAATAGCCAACATTACTGTGATTGAGCTTTTTAGAATAGCTTCTTTAATGCTGTGCAGTAGAGAATAAAATTAAAAACTTAGAGTGGCAACTTTTTTTTAAAAAATAAAGTGTCATTCAGAAAATATTTTGCAGTAGGGGACACCAATCATGCACAAAAAAATTCACAATAGGAAAATTAAAAAGGATACCTCTTCCACTGACTATGGAACCAGCCAACTTCTTAGATAGATCAGAGCTAAGACAGGACTTGCTGATGACTGTCATGGTAGGGTAGTCAGTTATGAAGCAAATTCTTTGAGAATCATAGTATTTGATTACACACAGTGAAGTGAGTTCAGGTAGTATCTTAAATACTTAAGCCTAATTCATAAGTTTATTACAGACAGATCCTTGAGAGTTTTACAAAATGGAAAATGTGAAAAACATTAGACTAAGTGAATAGAGCAGGGTAGAAATCTTTTATTTTTATATATACACACGCATAGATTTATAGTATATATGTATATATGTAATGCATGTATACACATATGTGTATAAAGGTACATATATATCAATAGTAAAAGTTGACATTTTCATAGCTTTTAAGGTTTGCACAATGACATATATATAAATCTTCTAACATTAGTATATAGTAGGCATTTAATAAATGTTTGTTGACTGTGACACCCCATGTAGTAAAGTAAAAGGTTATGTATCCTAAGTAAAATTTCTTTAGATATGAGTTAAAAATCTTTAAATTAGTCTTTTCTTATAACAAAGAAATGACAAATTCTATAGAAACCATATTTTGTGGTTATTATATATTTCTTTGGAAGTTCAATTCTCTAAGGTATGACACCAACATTGACAGCATAGAAAATCAGTCCAGGTACATTTTTAGAGGATTTCTTCTACTTTATCTCCTGCATTATTAGTTCAAGATTTTTTCCTCCCTTAGTCAAGCTTTATATCTCATAAAAGACTTTCATTGGGATTAAATTATTTATTATTTGGAAAACAAATGAATCTGTTACCTATTAATACAGGTTTGAAAAAAATAAGGCAGCACTCTCATCAGGTTTTTAATACTAAATTAGTGATTGTAATTTGTGAGTCAAGATGGAATATTGTCAAATTTATAATGTATTTATTTGCATATAATACATATACATATGTTTGTGTTTATATGTATGTATATAGATATAGATCTTTGAGGTTAAGAAAAATTCATTTTTATGAACTTTACTTATTTCACATGCCATTATCATCATTAGTAAAAATTGTTTATAAATGTAGAGCATGACTTAGGAATGATACTTTGTAATTCTCCTATCATGGACTTCCTCCAAGAAAAGTCAGAGTGTTTCAGTTTTGTTTCATTGAAAATATATGATGTGGGAAATTTCAATAAATTCTACCTTTATTGAATTGAATTGAAAAATTCGTTGTTGAGAAATTGATGACTGAGCAAATGCAAGTTACTTATTTCTGGTGTTCAACTCATTCTTAGAAAGCGGTATATCCTGCGAGTGAAAAGGGCTGAGAAATTACTAAATGTTTTTACTCATGCCATTTTGTGGATTGCATTTCACAGCATTATTTGCCAATAAAGGCCATAGAGAGGTCAGTTGTTACTCTAAATAGTAATACTGTCTTCCTGTCGGCTGTAGATTCTTAATTATGAAACGAAAGTTTAAAGTACTGGCTTCATCGAATTCTGCTTTAATATAATGGTAAGAACTCTAATCCTGGAATCGTAAAACCCCTAAGCTAAGTTCTGGCATTGTCACTTCACCAGGTCACCTAATACCTGATATTTGCACTACAGTACAAGATGGGAAGCCTTTTAAACTTTAAAAATGTAATTATATTATAAATATGTATATATTATAAATGTGAATTATTCATTCATGTTCATGTACCAAATTTATATTTAATGATAAATTCAACAGGCATTTGTTGAACATAAGTTTTGTGTCTTAGGAACAGGAACATTACAAAGTATATTACAAAATCTAACATTTGATCCCTCCTGCCATAGAGGTTACAGTCTAGTATGAAGAATGACACCTATACACAAATACCATGATGAAATACGTTTCCAAAAATGGGATCTAGAATCAGACAAGTCCATCCTTCTCTGTTAATTTGAGAGTAACCAATGACTTAGAGGGGTGGGAGGAATGGAAATACAATTGTATTCTTTAAGTATTTGGATTAGATTTTTTTGCTGCTTGGCCCTAGAGGGCAGAACACAGGCACTGTGAGCTGAAGTTACTGAGAGGCAGATTCTGATTCATTGTAAGGAAACCCTTGGTAATGCTGCTAAAAAGTGGAATGGACTTCTTATTTAGTTGTTGGCTCCCTGATGGTTCCAAACAAGTTTAATGAGTACTGGATGTTGTAGACAGATTCCTGTTAAGATATGGGTAGAATTAGATAGTCTCTGAGGTCTCTTTCATTTGGAGGATCCTGTAATTGGAAAAAGGTTCATTAAAAAATGTACTTCATATTGATGGAGTTCAGGATAAAATGATATTTTTCTTAAGAGACAATAGGTTATCTAGTACAGGGGTGGGGAACTTGTGTCCTTGAGGTCCTCTAGGTCCTCACATGCAACTCTTTTTATTAAGGGGATTTGTTTTGTGAACTTTGGATTCAGTCAGAGGACCATAGTTGAAGATCTAGAGGGCCACATGTGACCTTGAAGCCACAGGTTCTCCACTCCTGATCTAGTCTAGTATGTTTTAGTCGACAATATATACCCCTCTATCAACATAGAAACCATTCATTCTTGACTAGAAAACCACTCTTGCCATCCACCTAGATTAGGGCTTATGTTTCTTTTAAGCTACATGATTAAATCTTAAGTGTCATATTCTAAATTCTTACAGCTACACACCTGAGAAGATACCAGGAAGTGACTATGTTTGTCACCTGGGCTATGCCCTGATACCCTCACTTCCTAGTTCTAGCTTTCTCTCATATAAGTCACTCTTAACCCTGTAAGTGATTCTTCCTTTCTAGTCTGCTATCCAAACTTGATTCAAGTGAGAAAATCAAGGCCTGGGGAGGTAAAATGATTTGCCCTAAGTTTACATAGAAAATCTGTGGCAGACTAAACTGTTGATTTAAAATTCAATTAAATAAACATTTACTAAATGCCCGTGACATCATTGATACTGTGATAGTGCTAGAGTATTAAAAACAAACATTAAAGACTCTGCCTTAAGGAACTGATAGTCTACTGAAAGGATCTCACATATACACAGATAAATAAATGCAAGGTAATTAGAAGAAGAGAATGCTAACAACTGGGCATGGGTGTTGGATGAGTGAAAAGTTTCACAGAGGAGATGCCAGCTGAGCTGAGCCTAAAAAATACTCAGGTTCCTGAGGGGGAGTACAAGTAAAGACAGAGAGGAACAAGAAATGGGATGTCACATTTGGGGAGCTATAAATCAGCTTGACTGAAATGTAGAGTGTGAAACGGGTAAGTATGAAATAACTTGAAAGAAAGATGGAAGTCCAATTGTAATTGGCTTTAAATGACAAGCTGAGGAGTTTGTAAGTGATTCTAGAGACAAAGGGAGCTACTGAACATTTTTGAGCATCAGAATTACATGGTCAGGCCTTTGCTTTAGGAAAATTGTTTTGGCAGCTGCTGTATAGAGGATATGTTGGACAGAGGAGAGAATTGCATATAAAATTAATTTTGCTGAATTATAGAAGGTAGCTTGGTTGTCTGCTTTGTTGTAGCAAACAGCAGTGAATTTGACAGAGGTTCTTGATAGAATCTGATATTCGCTGAGAAGTAACAGTGGCCAAAGTCAGAGTAAACAGTCTGGGTCTACTTACCTTGAGAGAAAACACCCATCACAACTCAATGACTTAGGGTCTCATTATAGGGTAGCATATTGAACTAACTGGTGTGAATGTGAGTCTGAGTCATCCAAAAACGTATCTTGCAAATCAATGCTTAATGAGTCTTACTAGAATTAAATTTATACTCATTGTGCTCTCAGATAAAGATGAGGTGATACATCTGATACATTTTAGAGAGGTTTTTTTTTTAAAAAAAGGAGAAATAACTTTTCCATGTTAAATGGTAAAACTTTAGTTATCTGGAAATTCACTTATGTATGTAACATTTTACATGACTTTGGTATCTTTTTGATGCCACTATTCAGGGAATCAGGGATTTATATCCCTGGGTCTTTGGTCATTCCACTCTACTTCTGCAGTATCTCTTCTTGCACTGGACCTGCCTAGTCCAGAAAGGCAGACCATTTAAAGGAAACTATTTTGCTGCAGGTCAGAAGAATCTCTGTTTATGGATTTCATTGTCTTCTTGGGCACACAGTATATCTACAACTAATTTTTACTTTTGGTTACATTGGGGAAGATGAATTAGGCAAGGAAGTGTGTGATACTTTGCCTGTGTTGCACAGTTCCATCTGCACAGTAAATATTTGTTGAATGAGGAGGAAAAAGAACATAATAAAATGGAAAGAGCATTGGACTGGGAATCAGGACATGTAAGAACTATTGTAATTTCTCATCTGATAAAATGAAGGCTTGATCTCTAAGATGGTTCTAAATTTCCAAAGTTTCACTATTCTGTTCTCATTTTCCAATGATGCTGGATAAAGCATATGTAATCATATGTACACTAAACACAGGAATCAGACCTCAAACAATTAGAGAACAATTTTAAGATTGCAATATAAATGCCAAATTAAATATATTTAATTGCTAAAATATATGGTATAGGATGACATACGATGAACTGCTATGTAGCATATTTTAATTGTTCTTCAATTTATCTTAGGTGCTGTTACACTATCAAACTGTAAGTGAACCTGCTACCATCAGAAGATTGATTAGTGTCCTACACAAAAGCACTGGCGAAGTCACAAAGAAAAAACCCAAGTGAGTGTTTCACAATGTAGAAATACCAGCAAGTAATGTAAACAGTGCTTTAGGTTTGTTTTTTAAATATTGTTCTTTATAGTAAGTAGAATACATTAGCAGTAGTTCTAGAAACCATATTCTCATTAATTTTAAAAAAATTAATAGTTCCTATTAATTTATATAGTTGGGAATGCTAGTGAAATTTCACATTGATTATTTCTGAGAATAAACTCTGAAAATGTATAGTGTTAGATGGTATCAAATCCTATGTATTGTGTTAAAATTTCAGTTATCACTAATTTTTCAGATGAAATTGTATTGTCCTTGCCAGTAGAATTCACACACACACGCACACACACACACACACACACACACACACACTTCTCTCTCTCTCTGTCTCTCTCTTCTTCCTTTGTAAACCACATGACCGCTTCACTGGAGTTTATTCACTTTGCTGGTCTAAGATCTTGTAGTCTTTTAACTACTGTTCTTGCCTTGACCTTGTTCCCCAATATTCTGGCTGCAGGTTAGCGCTTACCAAGATAAAATTCAATTTTGGAGAAATTGCAGTTATTTAGTAGTAAAACTTGTACTCTGAAGACATACTGTTCCTGAGAGAAAGTACAGATTATTTCTTCCTCATAATCAGGTCCTACGTGTTGCAGTCTTTCTAGGAATGCCCAGTTTCTACAGAAATGTGATCCTCAAGTCTGTTCAGAAACTCAATAATTGGTCTTCCTAATTACTCCCTATCATGAGAGCATACCCTTCTCCTATTTTAGATCATATTATATGGAAACTTACTGGACCAAAATCCTTTTCTAGAATGATTTGAGAAAGATACCTGTTCTATTTTCTTTTGGGGAAAATATCACTTTAGAGAAAGAAGCTAACTAGTAAGTATAGAAGAAATTGGCATTTGTAGTTGGTTTTGCATTGCAGAATATTAGAGTTGAAAAACACTTTACAGGTTATCTAACTTTTCCTTGATACATCTAATGATAAGGAGCTACTTTCTCATTTACTTTGGGTCAGCTCTGATTATTAGAAAATTTTTCTTTATATTGAGTGAAAATTTGCTTCCTTCATCATAGTCTCCAATTTTGCATTCTGGCATGACCTTCCACACAACAGCCTTTGGAGACAATTATGTAATCCTTAAGGCCGAGCATCTCCAATTCCCCATATGACATACATAGTGTCATAATATCTTAGTTTTTGTTCTGGAAGAAGTCTTAGAAGTCATATAGTCCAACCTCTTCATTTTATAATTGAGAAAACTGAAACCCAGAGAGCTTAATTCATTTGCCTCAGGTCTCATAGAGCTGAGAGTGAAACCCTACTGGTTTTTTGAACTACAAATCCTGTGCTCCTCTGTTGCCTCCTCTTCACACTTCTCTTGAGAATTGTCAGTTTGTTAGCATCCCTCTGAAAATGTGATGCCAAGAACTTAAACATAATGCCCTGGTTGATGTCAGATCTGTGTAAGGTATAGTGGGTCTCACTTAAATCGGACAGTACTCCTGATGATACATTGTAAGACTGTATTAGCTTTTTTTGATAACTGTGTCAGGTTGTTGACTCATGTTAACCTTGAAATTAATTTAAAAACTCTGTCTTTTTCACATAAGCCACTATTCAACGAAATCTTCTATTCTTGACATGTACACAGCTAACCTTTTGATCCAAAGTTCAGAAGACAGTTATTCTAATGGTAGCCCTTGAAATATAAGGATAATGTAATTTTGTTCATTTTGACCAGCTTTTAACTTCTGCAGTTATTTTTAAGTATTGCTTCTGACATACAACATATTTAATGACTTTCTAACGTTTGTCATCTGACAATTTTTATTCCTTATCCAAATTCATGATCATGTTGAATAGAACATAAAGCAGTCTTGTGGAAGCATACTACATTTGCCTGCAGGTTAACATGATTCCGTTAATCAGTCATGTTATTTCATTGTAAATCCTTCTGTTATCATCCAGTCTACTTTTTTTCTTCTTTTCTGTAATGATGTCATGATAAATTTTTGTTTTGATAAATTTGATGCCTTTTTGAAATCAATGTTAGCTATCTTTGGTTTTCTCCAAATCTCCCAGTCTTTGAATCGTATTTTTAAATAATGAAAGTATCCCATTTGGGCATGACTTGTTCTTAGCACAATGTGGTTTGTAATGATCACTCTTTTTTGAGTGCTCATAAACTCTAATATAGATAAAGGCATTATGTAAATATTAAAGCATTGTAAAATGGCAATTATTACTTTGTAAAGATTTTTGAGGTTGCTTCAATTAAGCATACATATAGCTTCTCCCTTTTCAAAAATCGGTTTAGCTTTTGTCTTTCTTAAGCCTTCTAGTGACCAACATCTATAAGTTATTTTAATTCTCTGTAGTAGCATTGATACAGACACTTATTTAAAGTAGCTAGGGTGTCCTTTTGTTTTTCTTGTTTTCATAGGGTTTGTTTTGTTTTCATTGCTGTCAGACTTGCAATCTTTCTTAACCATATTTGAAGATCTTTTTACTTAGCAAAGAAGATAGAAGCAAGTGGGAACAAAGTAATTCTACTTCCTTCTGTTACCTAGTGTCATACAGGTTGTTCAAGCAATCTTCTTTCTATTACTTGTTTAGTTCCTTATTTTGAATGTAATTAAAATCTACCTTTTTTTCAGCTTTAGTTCATTTAGCACTCTTGACTTCTTGACACTGTTCAGATTTCTCCCATTCTTAGTTATTTACAGACTTAGTGCATATCTTTTTTTTGTTCTTTTTTTTGTTTGTTTGTTTAGGGTAGGGGGAAGATGGTAACAAGTATGTAGAGTGAAACAAAACAAATTCTAACATTGGCTGTGTTCAAAAAGGAAAAACAAATTATTCTCTGTCATCTTTGTCAGGAAATGGGGCCTCTTAATTTGTGGGTGGTTATTATGTTGATCAGTTCCTAAGTCTTTTAAAATTACTATTTACAATATTGTTATTGTAAAGAGTGTTCTGTTTTTCCAAAGTCTGGGGCACATGGCTGACTGGGGCTAGTGTTCCCTTCCCTTCCATTCCTTGATACACTTGAACGTAAGTTGCTGGTCACTTTTTTCACAATATCCATATTCAGGTCCATTTCACCAATTACTTCTTCTTGACTGGTCTCAGTAAGCTCAGAATTATAGTGCTTCCATCTTTCTTTGCTAAAAGCTGATATAGTCAGCAAAGAGAATTAAGAAATTAAATCAGGGGCTTACTTTTAGTCTTGGAAGATCCATTTTCCAAATGCATATTTTCTGTATTCATTCAACTTGCTACAGCATACAGAGTTCACCAGTCTTCAGTAATAACCTACATAATAAGCATAGCACTATGCAGTTTAAAAATGGATATAGTGTCTTAAGGTTTGTAAATCTTTTAGAAGTGATGTTACCTCTGAAGGCCAAATTCTGCTTCTCTCATTGACTAGCCATATGATCTTGGACAAATCACTTAACATCTGTGAATTTCAGTTTCCATATCAGTAAAACGAAAATATTTGACTGAATGATCTTTAAAATCTCCAAATTCTATGAATTCTTATGCTTTTTGGTTGTTTTGGTAATATAATTTGGGCACCACAACAATGGGAGGGAATGACATCATGGAATGGTTGAAGGAAACTGGGAATTTCCTCTGCTCATACGTTCTTACCTGTAAGAATATACAAATTCTTCCTTCATATATTCTTGGCTGGAAAAACTTTATTTGACCTAATAAACTTCTTTTAAAAGTCATTGTCCAAGAAAATTTAAACCTGTGAAGTAGTTCACATATTGATATCAATTCTTTTAGTCTGATAATTAGGTTGCTTTTTTTTTAATCCCTAACTGGTATCTATTAAAACTATAGGAGTTCATTTATTTATTAAATGAGAATTTGATTTGAGGTAGAAAGGTACTTCTGAGAACAGCTGGTTTGGATAAGCTGCAGACAGGTCAGGGGCACCATTAGGTAGCCAAAAGGCAGCATCTTGTGAGAGATTGTAGACATTGGAGGTGATGGTACCAAAGACAAACTTATTTTAGTTTTTAATTTTGCCTAGGGCCCTGATGGTGAGTAGCATGCCCCTTTGCCACTGAGCATTATCTTGTTTAAGTATTTTTAGTATACTCAAGGCTGCCTGAAGAACAGACATTCTATTGATATTGAAAGTATTTATATACATCAATGGGAAAATATATACAAATTAGTGTTTCTGGGTTTAATAGCTTTCTTATAATTGATCCAAAATTACATGTCTGTGTGTATTTGTTTTTTAAAAGATTTTCTTTGTCTTTTTATAGTTTATGAAACCTTAGTTTTGCTTAATTTTTTTAAAGCTTCCTTGTTATGTTACTTCATTTGTAAATATCTATATTATGTGTCCAAATGATTGTGTTTTTTGACAGATTGTTGACTAAAGGCCAGAATGCTTTAGTAGAACTGCAGACACAAAGACCTATTGCTCTCGAATTATACAAAGACTTTAAAGAACTGGGGAGATTCATGCTGCGTTACAGTGGTTCTACTATAGCTGCAGGTGTTGTCACTGAGGTACAGTAATATGATTATGGCACTAATTTCAAAATGTCCATATTGAAGTTGAAAGAAAATGTGGGATATAGCCGTAGCATAGAATCCCTGAATTCATTTTTCCTTCCCTTAGTCTATTATTTTTATTTTAAAATACCAAATATTTTAAAATTCATCTATCCCTCCTACTGTTTCCCCTCCCCCATTGAACAAATTCAGACGTATAACAAAAGAAAGGGAAAACAAACTTTTTTCAAGCCAAACTTTATAATTTCAAAATAGCTTTGTCCTTAAACTGTCTACCCAGATTGAGCACATGAAATTTTGTCTTAAGAATCATTTTGTCTTCTTAATTTAAGGAAAATGTTTTGAAAGTAGGACATGTTAGGCATGTAATTCAACACAAAATCTAAGCCTGTAAGTCTCATATATTAAGGAATGATTTATTTATTTTACAGGAGTACTTTTCTTTTGGTAGAAATAAATAGCTTTATCCTCTCTTATTTTTGAAATATAAATTTTTTCCATTTATTCATAGAAAGAGCAAAGATATAGTAATAAAAATAAAATGCCTCAAATGATATATATGATTCCATTTTTTACAATACACTTTTGCATGTCCTTCCAGAGATTGCATGGTATACCAGAAAGAATAGTGGCCTGTGAATCAGGAGACCTGTTTCAAGTCTTCTACAAACTAGCTATGTAATCTTGATCGTCATTTCATTTCTAAGCTTTCATTTCTTTAACTGTATACCCATGTCATTGTGGCTATACTCTCAGAGATCCTTGCTAGAATTAACATTGTGTGATTCTAGACTGTAAAAGCAAATTATGAAAAGCAAGGCCTGACGCTTGAAAAAAGCACAGCACACGCAGAGAAATAAAATTCCTCACGTTATGGTAGTAAATTTTAATTTGGGGAGGATTATGACTTTTTAAAAATCAAATTTAACTTTTAAAAATGGATTTCATGATTTCAGAGCTCCATTGAAGATTATGACATTTAAACTAATTGTAATAACTGCTTTTACTAGAATTTTAATTAACAGCAAAGTTAAATTCAACATTTTCTAGCCTTTTCTAAGACTCCAGAGATTCCGTGAATTTTTTTGGCCTATTTTTTCAATAATTCAAAGATCAATTATTTTGTTGGTATCTCTTCTATCAATGCTAGTTGAGAACTTAGTAGATTAAGAGTTGCAATAGCCAAAATAATTGCTCACACTGCAGCCAACTTGGTAATGAGCCGTTCTGAATTTAGTGAGACTAGTCCTAACATGATCAAGAGGTGATCCTACTAAATGATCTCTGAGGCTCCTAACAGCTCTAAGTTGGTGATCTCATTATCTTTTCTACCTCCATAGCTTATGAGAACCCGGCATGGCTCTATAATACAATGCAGTATCTGGATAGGACTTCATTACCTAAGGTCATAAATATGCTAAATTAAACATTTAAAAAAATTAAATTGCCATAGAATAGTAAGAATTTGAGAACTTGAAAGAATTTTAGAGATCATCTGGTCCAAACCCTTCATTTTACAAATGTGTAAGAAACTGAATTCCAGAGAAGGGGAGTGCCTAAGCCCAAGGTCATTCATCTGTATGTGATCAAGCTGAATCTTAGTGGCCCAGGTTTTCTGGTCTGATGTCTAGTCTTGTATTTTTTTTCCCAGTACATTATTGCCTCAGATTGTCCTTTTTAGCCAAACTGAATAGATGTTTTATTTATGGAGTCAAGGGTTTTTCATGCTTGTGTTCCATTGGATCAATGATCATGTCAATGTATCCCATTAGAAAAGTAGATTGGGTTTGCAAGACTATTTGAACTCTCTGAGAGTTCCCTGGGTAAGCAATTAAAAAGCAGTAACTCTTCTGTGATATATGAAGATCCAACCATGGCGTAGTGAATAGACTGTTGGCCTTGAGGTTAGGAGCACCTCTAACACATGTGTGAGTCTGAGACCCTGGGCAGGTCTTTAGTGCCTCAGGCAGTTCTCAGAGACTTTAAGCTACAAAATAGGTGCTTGTCAGCATTGGTAAAGTTCCCAAATGGCTAAAATCCTAGATCTTATTTAAAAAAAGAAAACTATTAAGACTCAAGTCCAAGATAGTTTCATTCATTTAATATTAAACTAACATTTTAAGTAATTAATTACTATTTGCTTTCTCTCGTTACTCCATTCTAAGTTTGCCTTTAAAAAAGAATACCATACCTTCTCAAAATTTCAAGCTAATGTTTGTTTCTGATATGAATCTAAAATTATAATTCTGTGGATGAAAATTTATAAATATTCTTCATTCACAAATGGTTGATAGGGTTGGTAGTGGTTTGTTCTTTTTGCCAGCAAAAATGTAGTACAAAGCTAATTGTCTAGTTTCTTGTTGCTTGAAGACCTGGACTCTGATCCTTTTTGGCCACACATTACCTCTGTGATCTTGGACTTATGCAGAAATCCTGAGTGAATGGAGTAAAAATAATATCCACAAACCATTTTTTGAAATTTTCAGATATTCCAATGTACTCTGGTAATTTTAGGCTCCGCTCTACCTAGAAAATAGGAAGAGTGGCATTCCATATTTTTAATGATAACAGCCTCTCCCTGGCCCCCCACCAGCTCATTAATTGTTTGGCAAAGAATTTTAGATTTATTTATTTATAATCAAATTAGGCAGATAGAGTTTTATATTCTTTTTAAATTAAATTTCTATTCTAGGATTTGGGGACTAATCTATTATGTTTACTTTTATATATCATACTGTTCTTTAAGAGATAATTATCTAGAACTTAGCAAGGAGTAACGAAATCAATCAGAGATAAAAATTGTGATCTGTGGGGAGGATGAAAAGTTTCTCTTCAGGATGTCAGGTTTGTTTCTTGTAGTTCTAAATTTTGTTGTAAGATGAAATAAATCTTAGTAACTGTAATTTTTTCTTTTCAGATAAAAGAATGACAGTGGAATCAGGACCTTATCCTCTAACCAAAGGCCATAACTCAACTAGACCTCTGTTTTTAAAGAATCCTGTTGCTCCAGTTAAAGAAACAACATACATTTGAGCATTTAAAATGAGGGAGAGAAATTTAAGCTGCAGTAGACTGCTAGGAAGTATTAACATTTTATCCTGCAAAACAAAATGCCAGCTGACAAGAGAATGCCACCGTTGCACCTTCATTTCAAAAATATTTTCCCTATGAAATTTTAGTTAGATGGGCATGGCTCACCAAGAGTTATGGAAATTATCAGAAAGATGTATTAGAAGATATTAAATCATCATGAAATGGAGTCTTTCCAGCCAAATACCAGAATGTTTACAGTTTTTTCTTTTGATTTGTGAATTTACTGCACATTCTTTTAGGAAGATTGACTAAATTAAAATTAGGCTGTTAGTGTAGTTAAAAGTTAACTTGGATCTTTATTTCCCAAATTGACTGAAAAAGAATTTCCAAACTTTTCAGAGAAAGGCATATTGTGTTGAGCACAAAAATGCATCTCCCACCAAAGTAAATTTGAAAATGTTTAATTTGAAAATAGTGGAAGCTGCTCCTATAGTGACTATATTATTTAAGAAATGTAAAACAAGTAAATAATAAAGTACCCTGGTTTGAGCATAACAGCACAGTGTGTTTTGTTTCCTAGAAATTATTGGAAGTTTGTACACCCTTTACTTAATAGTAATTCTACATTATGTTTCTGGAGGGAACTTTCAGATGTATTCTTAATCATTCTCAGATAGTAGAACAAGGCTAGCCTATTTTTAAAAACCTTCTTGGATTAATGACGAGGTCCATTTTTCTAACTCAGCAATTTCTGTCAGTTTTTTAAAATCTGTTTTTTTAAAGAGAGTCAAATCCTATTTTAAAAACAAAACAGAACAAAGCCACACAATTGTGTAGTTCAGTATAGACTAGTGTTTCTTGGGAGAATTAAAGTCATAATGGGTAACTGTTACTTTCATGAGTTCTTATTGTTGATAAAGCAATATTAGTGATGAAATATCAGACCTGAGTATATACTGAGTAAGCTAAAGATTGAAATTGGTTTCTATATATGGTTGCTTCATAGTAACCTAACCATACTTGCCAATTTTGCAAATACCATATAAGTAGAACTAGGTGTTAGGAATGTAAAAGTTTTAAGCTTCCAGCTCCCAATATGCATAAGTTAGTGAAGATCATTATATAATGTATAATTTGCATGCGTTTTGGACTTTATAAATAATATATAAAGACTTTTTAAAAAAAACACAGATTCAGGTTTTTAACTTTAGCAAAGATGCTTTAGAAAGCAGTTTGTTTGAAAACGTTCAGAATGTAAGATACATGGCAATATCTTGGGGCAAATCAATCCTTTTTATTTAAAGATTAATTGTATTTTTCTCTTGCAGCCAGTACAAATGTGAAAAAGATCTAATGGATTTAGTGAACTAGAAATTCAGTTACTAGGTATAATATGGCAAAAATATCTGATACAGTCTTAGGATTCAGGAAAGAAGTATACTGACTTAAACAAGGGAAGGAAAGGTCCCTCTGCACTCCTTTGTGATGGAACCTCATGTAGAATAACATCTTCAATTTAGAGTACCACATTTCACCAGGAGGGGCATTAACAATCCAGAATGTGTCTAGAGGAGGGCAGCCAGAATGATTCAGTCTTGAGGGTGTGCTGTATGAGAGTCATTTGAAGAAATTGAAGATATTCATCCTGGAGGGTTTAGGATACTCATTTAGGGTTAAAGATGATCATGTAGAAAAGGTATTAAACTGGTTCTGCTTGGCCCCCCAGGACAAAACAAAAAGCAACCAGTGGAAGTTAAGGGATAGATTCAGATTAGCTATGAAGAAGAATTTCCTAACCGGCCTTTTCAGATTCCTAGCCAGAGCTCCATATAGCCTCCGTCACTGGCAAATAGTGCATACCTTAGATTTAAAAACATATTATAAATGCCAGATCTAGACATGGAACTCAGTCCAGCGTGCTTCCCATGGCATCATTTTTACTTATACACTTACTGAGAATTACAGAATCTCAGTCAAAAAATTGCTCTGGAGCTCTATCTGATCCATCCTCACTACAAAACACCTAGCTATTGGTCCCACTTTTGCGTAGAAGTTTCCTTTTGAAGAAGTTATCTCTACTTTGAGGTAGCCCTAATCATTAGGAATTTTTTTCCCTTTATGCCATACATGAATGTGTTTTCAAAATTTATATCCATTGCTCATTTTTTTAATGTTAAAAAATTAGTTTTCAGCAAACATGAACATTTCCACGAAGAGCAGAAAAATAGGCTTCATTCCACATGAAACTGCATACATAGATCTTCACCTTAAACAGTTTGACTTTTTAAAAAATTTCTTCACATTACTGTCCAATAATCTCTGTCCTGATAAATTTTAATTCAAACCCTGCCACCAAATAGCTGTATCACTTTGGACAAAGCATTTAACTTCTCGAGGTCTGAAGTGCCTTAATTGTAAAATGAAAGGATGAGATTATATGATCTTTGAGGTCCTTCTTTTTAACAAGTCAAGGGGACTGAACATCTCTCACATCCCACATATATACATCTGCCACTTGAGTTCCAGTCTGAATCACCTTTCAACTAGATACTTTCAGCAGCCTCCTAATTGGTCTCCCTGCCTCAAGTCACCACTCCAGTCCATCCTACACATTGCTGCCAAAGTAATTTTCCTTAAGCATATTTCTGAGTAGGTCATTCAAACTCTAGTGGCTTTCCGTTGCCCCTAAGGATAAAACAAAAATTCCCCAACCTATCTCAGTGGATAATACTCTCCCTTCCACACTCTGCAGTCTTGCTAAAGTGGCCTTTTCTCTAAACATATGAGGCTATTTCCTATCTCTATGCCTTTGCACTGACTGTTCCACATGCCCAGAATGCAGTCCTTCACCTCTACCTTATAGAACCCTTCTGTTTCTATAAAACAAAGTAGAAGTACCCTTTTCTGCATGAAACCCTTCTTGACCTTCCTAACCACTAGTGGCCTCCCTCCAAAATGCTTTTGTATTTAACTACCTTGCATATATTTGTATTTATTATATTTATGCTGTCTGTATCTTCAAAAGCACTTCTTGTTTCCCCCATTGAATTGCAAGCTTCATGGAAGAAGGAATTGGTTCATTTTTAGTACTTTGGTAGATTGTTGTGTTTGTCCTTTGTTTTTGAAGAGGAGCATGACATCAGGGAAGTGATGATTTGACTTGCAGTTGACTTTGATTTGAGTGAGGGAGGGCTGTGCAAGGTCACTAGCCTTAACTCGTCAGGCGCTATGCTGAGTGCTGGGAATACATATGCAAGAAAAAATAGTCCCTACTTTCAAGGATGTTATGTTATTTTTTAAAACATTTAATTTTTTATTTTATTTTTCTCAATTACATGTAAAAATGTTTTTAATATTCTTGAAAAAAAAAATTGGAGTTTCAAAGTCTCCCTCTCCCGCTCCTTTCCTAGTGGCTATAAATATTTTTGCATGTATAAGAAAGACCTTACATTCTAATATGGGTAGACAGTTCATACAAGGGAGATGAAAAGGGAAGAGGGAGCACACATGGGGACAAGTTGGAAAAGTAGTCTGAGGAATGATGGCCAGATCTGTGGATGGCATTGGTGCATCCTCAAATTGAGGTTCTTGGGAGGAGCTCTCCAATCCAAGATGGAGTACTTAGGAGATGGACATATTGCCAGAAAGAGACGCAGGCTAGGGTGAAGAGCAGAGGTTGTCCAGGAGTAATGAGCTGATTTGGATTAGAAGTTATATCCCCAGTGTCTAGCATAGTGCCTGGTATATAGCACTTACTGTGAAGCAAATAGGAGGCACAGTGGATAGAGTGTTGGGAGTTAGGAAGACTTGAATTCACATCCTGCTTAAGAAACTTACTGGCTGTGTGATTGGTTAAATTGCTTAACCTTTCTGTTCTCATTTATGAAGTGAAGATAATAGCACCTGCCTCTCAGGGTTTTTGTGAGGATCAAATGAGAAAACATGTAAAGCACTTTTCATTTAAGTTGTTAATTGTCGTTTTCAAAGAAGACCTTGAAGGAGACATTAAGGGGTGATGTCTTGCTTGACTTGTGCATGAGTTGAATTTAAGTAAGACAGAGCTAGGCAAAGTCATCAGAGTTCCAGTCATCAAAGTCTAATGGCAAGATTAAAAGTCAAGATGACTGGATGCAGTGGGTAACCTTGGTGTCTTCAATGTCTAACCAAGCTTAAGAGCTTCACAGTACCTGCTTCAGCCACTTGTATGGCCATTGGAACAAATTGTTCTCATCCACCTATTCTGCTGGGAGTAGTCTTCCCATGCCTGGGCTAGAAACCTACTAAATCACCAATAGCTTTGAGGCCTGTTATAACTTGGGTTAGCCCTTCTGCTGTAATGGTTTACTGAAGCATGTGACCGCTCTACATACTACAGCTTCTTGGAGCCACAGATAAGAGTTGAGTGCTAGATGGATACCAAAGATGGATGAACAGCCCTGAAAAAGGCTTGGCAAACTCTCACACCAGAGGTGCTGGTCTTCCTTGACACTGCATACTGATAGTGTCTTTAGATATAAAGTGCATTTACATATATAAAGTGCATTTAAACTATATAAATATAAATGGTCTCCTATGACCATTGTCCATAACTCTTCCATCTCCATGAGCTAGTACTCTGAAATTCCCCTTTCTGACCAGAACCTCCTTAATTCTTACATCTCTGCTACTGCCTTAGCCCTTCTAAACCTAGTCTTCATTTTTACTACAAGTTTTTTTTTGTTCTTCCTTTTTTTTTTTTGTCCATTATTACTGCTCTGGTCTGATGTCCTTTCCTGTAGTCTTGATATTATAGTTGACTAGTTCAAGCATGTGCTATCAGTTGCCCTTGAATCCCTCACTTCCTTGTGCTGTCACTAGTCACTTTTTATAAAATCCTCACCATCCACCTTCTGTATTCCTGTTCATATGTTCCTCAATATACCTGGAGAGTCATAAGGCTGTGCTAGTTGGGTTCTTTACAATTTTTTTTCTTTTTAAAAAATATTTAGTTCTTGTTTTCAACGTTCACTTTCATAAGATTTTGAGCTTTAAATTTTCTCCCTGCCTTCACCTTCAATATACCTGGAGAGTCATAAGGCTGTGCTAGTTGGGTTCTTTACAATTTTTTTTCTTTTTAAAAAATATTTAGTTCTTGTTTTCAACGTTCACTTTCATAAGATTTTGAGCTTTAAATTTTCTCCCTGCCTTCACCAAGATGGCATATAATCTGATATAGACTATACATTTACAATCATATTAAACATTTACACATTGGTCATGTAAAAAAGAACTAAAGGGAAAAAAGAGAAAATAATATGGTTTGATATGCATTCAGACTCCATGGTTCTTTGAATGTGGATAGCACTTTCCATAATGAGTCTTTTGGAATTGTCTTAGTTCATTGCATTACTGAGAATAGCTAGGTTTATCAATATTGATCGTACAATGTTGCTGTTACTGTGTACAGTGTTTTCCTGGTTCTGCTCACTTTACTCAGCATCAGTTCATGCAAGTCTTTCCAGGTTTTTCTGAAGTCTGCCTGCTGATTACTTCTTATGTAACAAAGTATATGCCATAAGTTCATGTACCACAACTTGTTCAGCCATTCTGAAATTGATGAGCATCTCTTCAATTTCCAATTCTTAGCCACCACAAAGAGAGCTGCTCTAGATACTTTTGTACATGTAGGTCCTTTCCCCATTTTTACAATCTCTTTGAGTGGGATACAGACCTAGAAGTAGTATTGCTGGATCAAAAGATATATACAATTTTATAGCCCTTTGGGCATAGTTCCAAATTGCTCTCCAGAATGGTTGGATTAGTTCACAACTCCACTAACAATGCGTTAGTGTTCCAATTTTCCCACATCTCCAACATTTATCATTTAACTGTTTTATCATGTTAACCAATCTGATTGATGTAAGATGGTACCTCAAGAGTTGTTCTAATGTTCATTTCTCTAATCAATAGTGATTTAGAGCATTTTCCATGACTATAGATAGCTTTAATTTCCTCATCTGAAAACTGCCTATTTGTATCCTTTGACCATTTATCAATTGGGGAATTACTTGTATTCTTACAGATTTGATTCACTTCTCTATAGATTTTGGAAATTGAAGCCTTTGTATCAGAGACATTGGCTGTAAAAATTGTTTCCCAGCTTTCTGCTTCCCTTCTAATTTTGGTTGCATTGGCTTTGTTTTTGCAAAACATTTTTAATTTAATGTAATCAAAATAATCCATTTTGCATTTCATAATGTCGTTCTCTGTCTCTTGTTTGATCATAAATTCTTCGCTTCTCCATAGAGTTGGAAGGTAAACTGTTCCTTGCTCTCTTAATTTGTTTATAGTATCACCCTTTATGTCTAAATCGTGTCCCCATTTTGACTTTATCTTATTGTATGATGTAAGATGTTTGCTGAGGCCTAGTTTCTATCACACTATTTTCCGGTTTTCCCCAGCAGTTTTTGTTAATTAGTGAATTCTTATTTCAGAAACTGGATTCTTTGGGTTTATCAGAAAGTAGGTTACTATAGCCATTGACTACTGTCTTGTGTTCCTAACCCATTCCACTGATCCACTACTCTATTTCTTAGCCAGCACTAAGTAGTTTTGATGATTGCTGCCTTCTAGTACAATTTTAGATCTGGAACAGCTACGTCATTTTCTCTTGTGTTTCTTTTCATTAATTCTGTTAATATTCTGGACCTTTTGTTCTTGCAGATGAATTCTGTTAATATCTTTTCTAGTTTTATAAAATAACTTTTTGGTAGTTTAGTTAAAATGGCACTAGATAAGTAAATTAGCTTAGGTAGATGTATTGCCAAGGCAATATTCACAGCACTGATGGCAACTGTGACTGTGCCAGCATAGTTCTGAATCATAAAATATAATAGTCTCTCCATATAGAAGCCAAAAGAAAAACATTTATTCAGACACCAGAAAGCCAAATCCATTATAGTAACCAAAAAGTCAGTACACATTAGCAATGCAGGGGACAATGCTATTCCCAAGCCTTCCCCCACTCTCCCCTGCCAGGGCCTTCCCACAAGCAAAATACTCACACTCAGAGCTGTACCTGCCATTGTCCTCTCTTTACTCTACCCCACCCTAACTGCTCTTACCAACTTCCTCCCAGCTCTGCTCCACTTTTCCTCTTTCACCTTCAGCAAGCTCCTCCAATCACATGTGACTTAGGCTTCCAGGTGATTTAAGCAGGTCACGTGGGTCTATTAATGGGTGGGAAAGATCTTCAAATTAAGCAAAAATACATTAACAGTACAATAGAATTGCCATTTTTATTATATTAGCTTGGCCTATCCATGAGCCACTTATATTTTTCCAATTATTTAGATCTGACTTTGTCTGAAATGCATTTTGTATTGTGTTCATATAGTTCCTGGGTTTGTCTTGGCAGGTAGACTCCGAAATATTTTATATGGTCTACAGTTATTTTAAATGTTATTTCTCTATCTCTTGATGCTAGGCTTTCTTAGTAAAATTTAGAAGTGCCAATGAATTGTGCACATTTATTTTATATCCTGCAACTTTGCTAAAGTTGTTTGTTATTTCAAGTAGTTTTTTACTGGATTCTCTAACTATGTCATCGTATCATCTGCGAAGTTATAGCTTTGTTTCTTCATTACCTATTCTGATTCCTTCAATTTCTTTTTCTTCTCTTACAATTTTCTTGTTTAACCTTCCTTTACAGTGCCATAAACAAAACCCTCATTGTTACATTGCAGTTCTTTTGACGTTAATCCCACATGCCACTCAGATGCCCCACACCATCTCCCCTTGACATTCTCACTACACATCCCCATATCCCACTTTAATAAAAAAAATTTAAAACGTCTTTCACTGAAACTTTCCTGTTTTCTCCCACTTCATATCTCAGAACCTCTTTTCACTTCATTCACCCCTCCACATTCTTCCTTCCTGTACTCCAGTCTTTTGAAAAGGCAGGTGTCCTGCCAAGGTTACCCTCTCACTTGTAGTCTTGATCCTTCGCATCATGTCTTTCTCCAGGAGCTTATTCCTTCATTCATTCCCTCTTTTCCCTCTTAAATCTCTCATCCCCACCACCTGCAAATATGCCTGTATTGCTCATCCTCAACTTCATTACCTTGCCATTGCCTCAAAGTTATCGTACCTATAACCTTCCTTTTATTGTTAGGCTCCTAGAAAGTTAGTAGACTGAACTGGTTGCCCACCTTGCCTCCCCTCCCAGTTTGTTCTTAACTCCTTTGTATTCTGATCTCTGACAGCACCATTTAACTAAAATGGCCCTCTTCCAGATTACCACCTCTCTTAACTGCTAGCATGATCTTTTCTCATGGCTTGTTTACTTGATTTCTGTAACTTTTGACATCCTTTCCTGGACAGACCCTGATGTTGGGAAAGATTGAAGACAAAAGGGAAAGCAGAGGAGATGGATAGAAAGTCCCATGGAATCAACGAGCTTGAGTTTGGACAGACTGAGAGACAGTGGAGGCTAGAAGCACCTACTGTGATATGGTCGTTGGGGTCACAAAGAGTCCAGTACGACTAAACAAGAAGTTCCTGGACAGTATCTCTTCCTTGACTTATATGACACTGTGCACTCCCTCTTCCTGTCCTCCCTCCTTCAATCCTCCTTCCTTTCTCCTTTTTTTCTCTCTTCCTATCAGTCCTTCCCCCATTTAAAAAAAATATGAACTTAACAAGAATCAATAAATGAATATTTCCACTTACAAAGAACAAAAACAAGGTTATATATGAAACAATCTCTTATGTATGGCTTATTGTTAAAGTCTGTAAATGCCACCATTTGTTGTCTGCATTTTCTTTTCTTACATATGTTTTTGAAATGTTTCATTAATTCTCTCTGTCTCTCCCTGTATCTCCCTCCCTCCCCCCTCTCTTTTTCCCTGTCTCATCTATTATTTCCTCCACCCTTTCCTATTTTATAATACAATAAGCATTTAATGAACTTCTACTATGTGCCAGGCATTGTACTAACCAACAGGGATACAAATAAGAAAAAGAAATACAGTTTCTGCTCTCAAGGAACTTCTGATCTACTAGGATAAGACAGCTCACAAGTGAAAAGCTCTCCATCACAAGTGTAGTCAAACAAAACTAACACTTTGTCTGTGTGTGTACCTGTTGTTTATTACCTCACTACCAACAGGTGAGAAACCTGCAATATCATTAGTCTTCTGGAATGTTGTGATGAATCATTACATTCATTGACATTATGAAGTCTTTCAAAGTGATCTTCCTTTACAGTTTTATAGTCATTGTATGAATTATTCTGGTATTGCTCAGCATGAGATCATTATAAGTTTTCCTAGGGTTTTCTGGATCTACCTTTTTTCTGGTTGTTGGTTTTTTGGGGTTTTTTTTTTTTTTTTTGGATACAATAGTGACTAACTTGGGCAGCTAGATGGCATAGTGGATAGGAGACTCTTCTTCCTGAGTTGAAATCTGGACTCAGATATTTAGCAGCTTTGTAACTATGAGCAAGTAACTTAACCCCTGTTTGCCTCAGTTTCCTCATGTGTAAAATGAGCTGGAGAAGGAAATGACAAACTACTCCAGTATCTTTGCCAAGAAAATCTCAAATAGGGTCATGAAAAGTTGGATGTGACTGAAAAAGGACTGAACAGCAATAAGTCACTAGCAATAATATTCCATTACATTTCATATAACATTCTTCCAGCCGACTCCCCCATTTTGTTTCCAATTCTTTGGGGCAACAAGAAGAACTGCTGTAAACATTTTCATATGTATGGGTTATTTCCTTCCGTATTTGATTTCTTGGTGGATATATGCCTAGTAGTGTTATCATTAGGTCATATCATAGGGTACACACGGTTTAATAACTTATGGTGTACCATTCTAAATTGCTTTACAGAATAATTGGACCAGTTCAGTTCCCTTAGCAGTATATTAGTGTGCTTATTGTCACGCAGCCTTCAACAATTGTAATTTTCCCTTATTGTCCCGTCACAAATTGGATAAGTGTAGGGGAAAACCTTACAGTTGTTTTAATTTGCATTTCTTTTTCAGAGAAGTTTGTTGCAAAGATTTTCTCAGTTCACTGTACTTCTTTGAATTCATTGATTTCCCTTGTGCAAATACTTTTCATGTAATTACAATCACAATTTTTTATCTTTTATCATTTAATACCTTTTATAATTTTACAATTTTACTATCTTCTATGATAATCTCTATCCTTTATATGGTCACAAACTCTCCTTTATCCATAATTTTGAAAAATATGCCCTTCTAATTTATTTATGATATGACCTTTTATATCTGGGTTACATTTCATTTTAGGACACATTGTTGTGAAGATATTGGGAGATACCTTGTTTTCTAGAGCTAAGGCCCAATAAGCAAACTATGTCCTAAGCTTGGCATAACAACAATCCTTTGTGCTCACCCTCTGGCAAAAATCACATAATTATTGTATTGTTTGGACCAGCACCAGGTGTTCTCTGAGCTTGGACAAGCTTAGACAAGTGCCCATGTTCCAGTCATGAAGTCCTACTATGACTCAAACTTGTCTCATTGTGAAAATCACTGTTCCCTCGCTTTGAATTTTTTTTATTTTTATTTTTTTTTTGGCTTTGAAGGCAGTGGGGATTAAGTGACTTGCCCAGAATCACACAGCTAGTAAGTATCTGAGGTCACATTTGAACTCAGATCCTCTTGGTTCTGGGGCTAATGCTCTATCCCCTGCACCACCTAGCTCCCCACCTCACTTTGAGATTAAATTTGTTTGATTCCTGACTTTGCTGTCTCTAGTCTGCTCTGTTTGGCTCTGATTATCCACAGGTTAGAGGCTTGTTTGGTCCAATTGACAATATAGTATATGGTAGGTATATGGTATCTAATCCTAATTTCTGTCAGAATGCTTTTTGATTTTCCCAAAAGTTTTTGTTGAATAGTGTTTTCATTAGTTGTGTACCTGAGTTTGACAAACATTTCAGTACTAAAATTGATTGAATAGTCCTCAGTATCCTTTGCTACATCTTTGTCATCTTTCACTTGCTCACTAAAGTTAAACAATCCCCAAAGCTCTAGATTGTGCCCAATTCTCTGTCTACACTCTCTCCCTTAATGATTTCTTTAGATCCCCTAGGTTAACGTCTCCTTGCCACCTCCAGACTCTACATATCCAGTCTTAATCTCTCACCTGAATTCTAGTTCCCTAACAAACTACCCGGCTGCCTCTGTTGATAGTAGCACTATCTATGCAGTCACCCAGGTTTATGACCTTGGAGTTAAATTCTTGACTTTTCCTTCAAGCCTCATTGAGTTGTCAGATTTTTTTAAATCTAATCTTCGACACCTTTCTCACCACTCTCCTAGCTTTTCTCTAGAAAAATCTTCAGTGAGTATTGCCTCTAGAATAAAAAGCAAATCTTGGCATTTAAAGTGAAGCCCTTCGCTGTATGCCTCTTACCTGTTTTTATTTTGTGTTAGTCCTTGTGTCATCTCCTTTTCAGTAATGTTGACTTGCTAGTTTTTCGCAGTACTTAAAACTGCTATCTTGGTGCCTTTACAGGAATAGCTCACCCCGCCCCCGGCTCCCCATCTGAAATGTGCTTCCTTCTCACCTTGCCAGTTGTCTTGCCACTGGACTTTGTTGACTCTGAAAGAGAGAGTAAGGCTGACAGCTTTGTGCAGCTCTGCCTCACTTAAATCCAGTTAATGAGCGTGTCAAGACATCATTCTGTGATATCATTGGGTCCTCTTCAGAGGTAAAGGCCAAACCACAGCCACATGGAATATTTAACTTCTTTCAAATTACAGCTCAGGTGCAGCACTCAAGTACAGAATTATTTTGCATTTCTTTGTATGCATTGTATTTATGTACATATTATATCTACCTGTGGAATATAAATGCCTTGGGGGCAAGGAACTGTGTTTTTGTCCTTGCATTCTCAACCCCTAAGACTGCTTTCCACGTAGTTGGGGCTTATATTTTAATGACTCAATTTGAATTGACTCAGTTTGTTGTGCTTAGAGCTAGGAGCAGAAGGGTGAGGTTGTAGAGGTAGATTTCCATTTGACATTGGGGAAACATAAAGATTAGAACTGTCCAGAAAGAGAATGGATTACCACAGAAGGCTGGCTTTTGATGTTTAGTCATGTCAGATCCTTGGTGACCACATTTGAGGTTTTCTTGGCAAATATACTGGAGGAGTTTGCCATTTCCTTCTCCAGTTCGTTTGATAGATGAGGAAACTTGAGATAAACAGAGTTGAAATTGGGCTTGCACAGTCTCGTTAAGTATCTGAGGCTAGATTTGAACTCAGGTTCTTCTGACTCCTGGACTAGCACTCTATCCACTCTGCCATCCAGCTGCCCCCAGGAGGTGTTATTGAGCAATGGGAAAGAGTACTGGCTTTGACCCTGAGGTCCTGGGTTCAAGCCCTTGCTGTGCCACTTACTTTTCTCAACTATTAAATGAATGAGTCTGAACTAGCTGGCCTCTAAATCTAAATCTATGATTCCTTCAACGGAAGTTTTCAAGAGGAGTGCACTAACTAGTTGAATTGTAAGAAGCATTTCAAGCATGGGTTGGAAGAAATTGATGACCTCTGAATCCTTTTCAGCTCTGAAATTCTGTCTTTCTAATCTGATAAACTAATCTGTGTTGATGGAGATTTATTGTGAGAATAAAACCATATCAATACATGGAAAAGCCCTTTAAAATGAGAAAGTGTAATCATTTCAGATTCCCCAATATCATCAGCTTGGCAGATTAGATGTTTACATAAGAACTCTTGTAAGGACTGTTGCTTTCCCACATGTCTTTAATAGGTCAACTAAGTTATTGAGTAATGGGTGTAAAAAGGGGAGGAGGCTTAAGCTAAGGGAAAAACTGGGAAAGCAAAGTCAGCAGAATTATAAAATAGTGAAAGCAGAAAGTTGGTTAAAATGGCAGGACAGAAGCCCCTTTTGGAATTAGAAAACTTTATTGCTGGTAAATTTATTCGCTGTAATTCACACATAGATTCCTATGACCCTTCTACAGGGGAGGTATATTGCAAAGTTCCAGACAGTGGCAAAGAAGAGGTAAGTTGATTTTTTTAAATGCGTTGATCAATCGACGGCATCATTTTTATAAACAAAAAGGGAAGAAAAGGATGGTGAGTCTGAAATGGAAGTTGTTAAGCTTTAGAGTCAGAGCTTCTAAGTTCATTGTATTATAAATAGTAGCAATGTAAGATTCTCACTCATTTTGAGGTAAAAAAGACAACTCAGAAATCTGGCTCATTTTAATCTTAAGTTTTAGCAATCTGTTTTTTTCAACATTGTCTAAGCAGTGATTAGTCAGGTGCAGCACTCAAATACAAAATTATTTTGCATTTCTTTGTATACATTGTATTTATTTATGTACATCTTTTATCTACCTGTGAAACATAAATTGCCTTGGGGGCGAGGAACTGTGTTTTTGTCCTTGCATTCTCAACCCCTAAGACTGCTTTCCACATAGTTGGGGCTTTTATTTTTTTAATGACTCAGTTTGAATTGACTCAATTTGTTGTGCTTGGAACTAGGAGGAGGAGGGTGAGGTTGTAGGGGCTGCACCTGTCAAATGGCAATAGTTTTTTTTTAATTTTCTAGTTCTACTTAGTTATATTGCATTTATTTTCTATTTCTTTTTTGTTGTTTTTATCTATTATCTCTTTGCAGAATTGGAGTGTCTGATTAGAGTTATTGTAGTTTCAAAAATGTTATGTTAGATTCATTAATATGTTTGATATTTCCTCATTCCCCTTGCTGCCTTTTCCCCACAAGATATTTCCTAAATTCTCTACTCCTCTGGATCTGGTGTCTGAGAAAATGTTGTTGGACTGAAAGAATGAAGTTCTTTAAAATTAGTTCTCTGGGAATTCTCTGAAGAATTCTTGTCCTTGCTTTCCCATTACTAGGAAGTGGAACTATACTGTTGGGTTTCTCAACCCACTTTCCCTTCCTTTACAAAGTGAAGCTATGATCCTGGCATCATAGCTTTGGACCTGAAAGGGACCTAGGTTTCTAGTGAATACTGTGTGATATTAAGCCTGCATCTTTTTTTCACTACTATAAAGCAATTAAATGGAAATTTTATTTTACTTTTGAATGCAAATTAGTATGGTAAGGTATGAGCTGTTAAAACACTAAAAACCCAATATTTAATTCCACAAAGCTTCTAAGAAGAAGGTTTCCAGAAACCTAGCATTCTTACCAATTATTGTGTGGAAAAAGATAATAATTCTTTTTATCCTGTGGGTTATGTGTGGTCAGGAAATAAAATGTCAGAAAATTTGTAGCTCAAGCTTTACAGATCAGTTTTTGTTTTTAAAGAAGTCACATCTTTTGTGGTTGAGTGTGGAAGTTCTTTACAATTCTCAGAGCTAGAAAGGATTATAGATATTATCTAGTCATTGTACGGGTGAGAAGACTGAGACTTGAGGAGTACTTGCCCAAGATTATATGGCTAATAAATAGCATTTGGGACTTGAACTCCTTTACCTTGGTTCTTAGTAGTGTCCTAGCCATCATGTAGCTGTTTTAGCTGAGAAGTTCTGAAGAACTGCCCTACCAGTTTTATTTTTTTGTTGTTATCTTTATTTTAAACCTTTAGACTTTCACATTCATGTAGGCAAATATTAGCAATAAGATAATGGCTAGTTGGCTAAACTGTAACTAAAACTTTGATTCTGACTTGAGCTAGAGAGGTATCATCCTAATACTGTGACGTCCAGAATATTCTCCTCTTATCAAGGCATTTTTAATGGCAAATAATTATGTATCTCCCATATGTCATTAGGAATCTTTTCTACCCCTAGAGAATAATTAAATTTTAGGGGTTAAGAGGTGAATAGATTATGGGATTTGGAGTTAGAGAACACTAGAGATCATTCAATCCAACCTCCTCATTTTTTAGAGAAGATTGAGAAAAGTTAGACTGCCCATGGTCACATAGACAGTAACAGAACTAAGTTTTGAACTCTGCCCTGAGTTAAAATTCAGTCCTCTTTCCACTGCACTACAGTTGCTTCTTCCTAGTTCTCTGTCTCTCTCTCTCTCTCTCTCCATATATATATAGAGATAGATAAAGATATAGATCAGATATATAGATAGATATAGATAGATAGATATAGATATGGATCAGATATATAGATATCTATCTCTATCTACTCATTTTCCCAGTCAACCACAAGAAACATTCCTAACATCAGATGAACCAGTGAACACAATCTTGTACTTGGCCTCTTCTAGATTGCTTTAGATTAATGATGAGCTGCTTTATGTTCCACAGAACTGTAGAATCTTCTGAAAAGGTTTAGAAGTATCTCAGAACTCATTTGTCTGATTTGTATTTGAACTAGAATCTCTTTTATATATCACTTCCCAGTAGTTGATTATCCATTCCCTGCATGAAAACCTTTAGTTATGAAAAAATCCACTCCAGAGGCAATACAAACACTTTTAATAATTACAAAGCTTTCCCTGGTAAGGAACTGAAATCCTCCTCTCTGTGAATTCTACTCATGGTTCCTAGTTATGTTTTCTGGACCAAGAAAAATAACTATGATCTCTCCAGTGAGTCTTTCAAATTCTTTAACAGAGATAAAGAAGAGGCAGTGTGGAGCAGTGAATAGAGAGCTACTTGCTTACCTTGAGTCAAGAAGACCTGCTTCTAAGAGATGCTGACTATTTGGTCCTGGAAGAGTCACTTAACCACTTGGTACCTACCTATCCCTCAGTTAACTCTCTAAAACTGATAAACTCTAGGAAAGGCATTAATCTACAGTAATATTTGAAGTTCCTTGTTATGTAGGAGAGCCCTAAACTGATGAAATTACAGGTATACTTCAAAAGAAAGTATGCTACCTGAAAACATACATGTACATTCCTCTTCATCTTCCTCACCCTCTCAGTCCCTCTTCAATGAGATACAAGGCAGAAGAAAGAAAAACAAACCTGTGTATAAAGACTGCTTGTTGCCCAGATTATGGCATGCAGTTGGATGGCCAATGAATTGAATTAGCCCATCAGCACATTTGTATTAAATCAAGCACTGAAGATAGATAATAGGATCAGAGTGGAATAGGAAGACATAATGGGCTGGATTTGAAGAATTTCATCCCATTCAGTTATCCCAAGCTATTTATTGGCACAAAAGCCACCTTTTTCATCGATTCATCAATATTATTCCCGTCATGCTGTGTGACCAAGAATTTGTGAAACATTATGATTTCTAAAAGATCAAAATTTCAGATGATTCCAAAGAGTAAGGAAAAAAATGAATGTATAGTTGGAACATTGTTCTGAAGCATAAACAGAAAAACTAGCCAAAACTGGATGGGGTGAGGCCTTAGGCTATTGCTCCCACAAGAAACAAGTTGTTTAACCTCAATTTCCCCATCTTATAAAATAAGAGGAGTAGTAGTAGCAGTAGTAGCAGCAACTAGTCTTTTTATAGCACCTACTATGCGAATAAACAATGTGCTCAATGCTTTACAAACACCTCATTTGAACCTCACTACAATTCTCAGAAGGAAACTGAGGCAAACAAAGATTAAGTGACTTGCCCATGATCCTATAGCTAGTAAATATCTGCAGTTGGATTTGGATTCAGCTCTTTCAGAGTCTTGGCCTAGCATTCTATCCACTGCACTAGTATTAGCTACCTGGCAGGGGTGTTGTGTAGAAATTATCTTAGAAGCCTCAAAGCAGTATTTAAATGTGAATTATATTCTCTTCTGCCTTAGCTGTTACTGGTTATATGCTTTACTTCAGTTTGGATTCAATTTCTTGACACTGTCAAGTGGTTTTCAATCTATTTATTTATTTTGCTCAAAGTACACTGAATTAGAGAATCACAGATTTGAAGGACTGGAAATATCTTTAGTAACCTTCTAGTTCAATTCATACAGCTACAACAAAAAACTCCCATTTTAATATATCAGACAAGATTATCTAACCTCTGTGTGAAGATCTCAGTTGGGGGCTGGGGTCAGTAAATTAGTCCCAATAAAGGACCTCCTGTTCCATTTCCCAATCCTTAGGATTCCCCTCCCCAACCCCATCATCCTCTTCTTACTTTACTTTTGCAGTCATAATAGAGTGAAGTGTGTTTTTGTTTTATACCTCCAAGTGACCTCAAAAAAGGCAGTCATCAAGCTGCAGCTGAGGATGGGATTTGTAGCATGTGGAAGTCTTGGGGTATCTACAGAAGGAATGAAAAGGAGATATGATATTTCCACATCACCCCAAATGAAATTTAAGACACAGTCTTTGAGAACCATTGGCATAGGTGAAGAGATATGGGGTAAAGAAAGGAATCTGCCACTGGGCTCCATCATTGCCTCCTAGTAATACTGCTTTTTACAAATCCTATCTGGTGACTTGTCCAGCATGAGATGATATATGGCCTACCTTGTGGGCACAATCTGCCATCCAACTGTCTTCTGGTACTAACCAGGACTGAGTCAGATACCTCACTGCCTAGAGAATGTGATTTGAAGACTCCTCATAAGGTCTCCCCTTCCACCAAATATCTTCCCTGTCTGCCTACCTAAGTCAGACCCATCCCAGAATACCCTTTACCAATAAATAAAAAAGAAAGAGAAGGGGAGAAAATGTTGGCTTGAAGAAACCAAATAAGGCATGAACTAAAACTCACAGAAGTTAGAACTGGAAGAGATCATGTTGGACCTCATTTTACAAATGAAGAAATTACAATTTAGAGATATGTGGTGACCTGTCAACTATCACAGTTAGCTAATGACCAAATCAAAACCAGACCTTAGGACTGTCTTTATCTAGTGTACTCTTCACTCTGCCATCTTTGAATATAGAAAACAAAAATTAGTGCCTCTTATTTCCTCATCTCATCCCAGGACTCTGTCCAATTACCTGTGTCCCCCAGTCTTGCTTTATACAAAGAGGTTTTCTGGGTAATGTCACTTACTAAAGGAAACTTCCAGGAGAACTACTTGTGGATGCTACCACAACTTATAAGTCAACAGCAACTTGCTGACTCTTCCATTTGTTTTTCAAAGATAGAAGCAGCAGTCATGGCTGCTAGAGAGGCCTTTCCTCATTGGTCATCCACAAGCCTCCAAGACCGCTCTCAGGTCATGAATAAGTTGGCAGATCTGCTGGAACAATCCCTGGAGGACTTTGCGCAAGCTGAATCAAAAGACCAAGGTAAACCAAGCTCTTTTTCAAGTGTTGCACTGCTGGGGAAATCTGGTTTCATAATAGGGAACAATGTTTATCCATAAGAGGGGCAATATCCCACCCACATCATGTCATTTGACAATCGATATAAATCACTTCCTTTACACAAAATTGTTTCTCCCCCTTTCATCATTAACTACTCCATATAAAAGGGCTTTAAAAAAGGCAAAGTTCCTCACATGCATCTTTGTGTTTCCCTAATTGTTTCCCTAATTCTGATGACTTCATTCTACATCTGTACATATAAATCTTTTCATTTTTCTCTAAATTTGTTTCTTATGAAGTAGTCATATTCCATTACATTCATAGACCACAATTTGGTGAGACATTCCACAGCTGATGAGCAACTGCTTTGTTTCTAGTTCTTTACTACCTCAAAAATGGCTGCAATGAGTATTTTAGTGTTTTTAGACTATGTGTGAGTGTGTATGTGTGTGTGTGTGTGTCTGATTTACTACAGGTGCTATGAATTCAAAGGGTATGAACATATTAGTCGTTTTCTTACCATAATTCCAATTACAATTCAAGACCAATCTCCAATTCTACCAATAGTACATTAGTATTTTAGACTTATTTTTAAGAGATAACCATAGAAAAAGCTGCGTTGTAAAGATGTAGCATTAGAGATTATTTTGAAGCTACTTGATTCCCACAAGAGTGTGATTACTGCTTTATGTTTGTGCAGTCTGTAGATGACACTGTTCTTGGGTGGCAAACAAGTGGTCCTTCCATGTCATCTGTCATGTTATGGCTAAAGCATAACCTCAGTAGAGTAAGGGAGCTGCTATTGGATAACTTGAAGAATGAGAAAGCAGCACAAGGGCCCAGTTGAGATTGAATAACATGAATTTACACTGAAATAAAAAAATGTGACTTTTTATAGCACTGCCTAGCACCATAGCTTTTCCCTAGTCCATATTAGCAGAATGGGAAATGGTGAAGCGTGAGTTTCAGGTCAGATATGATGTCAAGTAAAGACAAAATAAGGCTATTGGTCCAGGGAAAATGGAAAATTAAGGGACTGGTGGTAATGGTGAGGGAAAAGGAACAGGTTCAATAGAATTAAAGAAAAAAATGAGAGCGGAGGGGAGAATATGAGTCAATATGTAGGAGGTAAAACAGTCTTGAGTGATGGTGGATTCTAAAATGTATCTATACCAGTGAGAGGGACAGAACTGAAGGAGAAATGGAATGCTTGGAGAATTAAGGAATTTGAGGGACTTTGAGGACAGGTATTGAAAGAATCACTGAACTTGCATACTGAAGTTATTGAGGACAACAGCAGAACACAAGTGCAGAGGAGGAACTGTGAACCAGATACTGAATGCACTCAGGAAGTTTTGGTGTGACCATGAAGTAGCAGTAGCTGAAGCTGGGTGGAGAAAGAATTTACTGGAGTGAAGTTTAAGGAATTAGTGTTAGGTAATGTGGTATGGATAAAAGCCTTAAGACATGTTTTGGACATGCACAAATATTTGACTATGGATGCTTAACTTCTTAGCGTCCCAGGCAATTATCCAAGATTATGTTACAGACAAGTAGCTAGTCTGCATTGGTGAAGGGAATTTTCACTTAGGGCATTCCTCATCCTAACAAAAAGTTCCATTCCCCACTCCCACAAAAATAGGATCTGTCTCACAGGTTTGTTTTTGAGGGTCTAATGAGAAAATAAATATATACACACACACGTATATACATATATATGTGCATATATATGTGTGTGTATTTTATATATATATACATACACACACACACACATATATACATATATACACACGTGTGGTGCTCTGAAAACTAAGAGGTTGTGTGGGTTAGGGAATAAGGAGATAGACTCAGATCCAGAAATACTTGGATTCAACTCCTGCCTCACAGTGCCAGTAGTTGTGTGACTGGGCAAGTCACTTTACTTTCTCAGGCCTCAGTTTTTTTTTAATCTTTAAAATGAAGGGGTTGGCCTCAGTAACCTCTAAGGTCCTTTGTATCTTTACATCTATTAGCATTGTTGTTTTTCGGTTATTTCAGCCATTTCTGGGGTCTTTGTGACCCCATTTGGAGTTTTCTTGGCAAAGATATTGGAATGGTTTGCCATGTCTTTCTTTAGCTCATTTTACAGATGAGAAAACTGAGGCAAACAGGGTGAAGTGAGTTGCTCACACAGCTAGTTAGTGTCTGAGGTTGGATTAGAACTCATGAGGACATATCTTCCTGATTCCAAGCCTTGCGCTCTATCCACTCTATCCACCCAGCTGCCCTTGTCTATCAGTGTATGTATCTTGAAATACTATGCTCCATTTTGTTATTATAGCACCCTTATTATTGCTGTTCCCATTATTGACATTATCACCATGAATGTCCAAGTCCCAAAGAATGATGCTAAGATGTGCTGCTTATCTTTCATTCTTGAGGAGAAGACCATAAACCAGGTTCTGATGTCACTGAGATGTTGGGGAAGTGATGTAGAGGTCGAAGTAGTAGAGAGAAGATGAAAGGAAGGCAATTTTACTTCAAGGGAGGAAAGGCTATCTAGAAGAAAGGTCTTGGAGCAGCCGTGGAGGGCAAGAAGTAGGCTGATAAGCGCCTTCTCACGACCCTGTGAATTAAGACTTGTTCAGAGTAGAGGACTGCAGTGAACATAGCATGTGAGAGGGAAAGCCAGGTATCTGATCAATCAAAATGGTCATTCAATAAGTAAACATTTATTAAGCTTCTATTATACACCAAGCACTGTGCTAAGTGCTGTGGATAAAAGTGTAACAAAGATAGTCTCTACCCTCAAGGAGTTTACAATCTGATGAGGGAAAACAGCACACAACAGGAAGCTAAAAAGGGACAGGAGGGAGAAGTAAGTAATGGAAAGATGGTCGGCTTGGGCTCCCTCCTCAAATGGAAGCTTTGAAGTTTATGGCAGAGGGGCAGAGGGAACTGATGAGGTGTGAGTACCAAGGCTTATGAAATCTTCTAGAATGATAATACTTCATGATCAAGAAATCCAAAGAATTTTAAAACAGTGCTCAACTGGGTAGGAAATGAAGCTATAACTTTTAAGGTTGCCTCCATCTATTCTTTGTCTAACTGTTTATTTCCATTTTGTCTGCTCCATAGAATGTGAGCTCCTTGAAGAGCATGTACTATTTTTGCCTTTCTTTGTTTCCCCAGCATTTTATTCAGAACCTGACACATGATGGAAGCTAAATAAATGCTTGTTGACTTGACTTGATTGATTGAAAGGAATATTTGTTGGATATAAACTCTTTGAGAACTAGGATTGTTATCATTTTGTCTTTATATTTCTAGCACCTAGCCTAATGCTGGAACAGTAGTCAATTGAGTTGAAATGTTCATGGATGGAGGGGAATGTGCTGGGAATATAGAAGGGGGTCCAAAGAACATAAAAGAAAGGTCAGACTGGAATGAGCCAAAAGATGAATAAAAATAAACAACTCAGAGATGAGGTTTTGGCTGTAGTGTGTATATACACTTCGCATCTAATGGATTATGACTGAATGACTAGGATTCAGGAACCAATTTAATGGGAGATAGATTGGAGGAGCATGGTCCATTAATGGAACTTAAATCATAGTACTGGATTTGGTGTCATTCATTCATTCATTCATTTACCAAACATTTATTGAACATTTTCTATGTGTCAGGCAGTAGGGATGTGCTGTTTTCAAGGAGTTTACATTTCATTATATGGAAATATGTCCATAAATAAGTAATTATTAAATATTCATTTAAAATTTTATTTATTAATATTCATTTACACTATTTATTTAAATGTATTTATTCATAAATACATAAACATTCATTTATATTTAAATACAGATTTATGGGGGGAGCAGTTTAGACCTTGTTTATGAAGTAGCACTTGTTTAGGAGGTAGCACTTGAGCTTAAAGGAAGCTTGAAATTCTAAGAAGGGGGGGAGGGGGGAGGAGGAAGCACATTCCAGGGATAGAATATTTAGGCTGTGTGAAGACAGAAGACCTGGGTTCAAATTACAGTTCTGTTACAAATAATGGATCCTTGTAAGTGGTGGGATGTACTTGTACTTGTAGTATTTGAAATCATACAGTCCAAATTCAGATAGCTCAACCAGTTCAGGAGATTCATCCTTGGCATTAATTGGACTAACTGGACCATGCTTCCCTTTTTCTTTCATCTTCCTTATCTATACAATGAGGGAATTGGCATAGACGTTCTTCAAGGATACTTCCACCTCTAAATCCTCTGAAAGTTTATGTGCTTTTCAGCTACGCTCCACTTGGCAAAATGGAGGGCAGATGTATTCCTGACCAAAAATGTTGCCACTTCTGCTGACAGGCTTTGTTAAATCAAGGTCCTGCACGAGGTATGCCATGGCTGACCAGTAATAGCATGCTTCTGTGCACCTGAGAGCATCCTGGTGGTCTCTTGTGACAGTCTGGATCTGATCAATTTTTCCACATGTTGGAGTAGAAATTTAATAAGTAATCATTTCCTTTCAAAGGGTTCTTTTGTGAAGTACTGGTTCAACTGCTTTCATATTTGTTGTCTCAGTCTCTTTTGCAGACAACGGCAATTCTGAATTGAATAAAAGTGTGTGGGTGGAGGAGTATTTAGGCTTAGCCAGGCTAGAAACACTGCATTTTAAGTATTTATGACTTGTGTTCAGTTTACAATCATAAAATAAATAGTAAATGGCCCACTTTAATCCCGTGTGTCTTCTTATGGCCTATTCACATTTTCAAGTTCTTGAACCTGGAAGAATTCCATGTTTTAACCAAGGGCCTATTTTAGAATTTAAATGCTTACATTTTCTTCTCCACAGGGATTATGTTCAGTATGCAATAAAGAAATCAGGATGTCTCAATAGTTGTTGGGAATAGATAACTAATAAGGGGATGTTGAGAGATTGTGTGAGATGGAGCAGAGTGGATCAATCCCTCAGAAAGACCTGGGTTGAAGTTCTGCTTCTGACACATTGGGAAAAAGAATAAGCATTTATACTATGCCTACTATGTGTTAGAAAGGCCTAGGTTCAGATACTGCCTTTGACACGTATTGGCTGTGTGACTTTGGGCAAGTCATTGAATGCCTTGGGCAACTCTATGGAGAGATCGCTGATTTGCATTAATAATAAGAGTAGCTAGCATTTACATAGCATACTATGGGCAGGGTAAGCGCTTTGCAAATGCCTCATTAGATCTTCCCAACAACCCTAGGAGGTATGTACTGTTTTTATGCACATTTCAGAGATGAGGAAACTGAGGCAAACAGAGGTTAAGTGACTTGTACAATGTGATATAGATAGTAAATGAGGTTGGATTTGAATTCAGGTCTTTCTGACTCTAGGCCCCGCATGCTATCCACTATGCTACTTAGCTACATTAGTGAAAGCAATTTCCACCTTGGAAGTTTCCTACACAATGAACACAGGTCAAGAGTCTACTACACCCCAAAAGGGTGGTAGCTTAGTTCTTAATATTGTGTCCCCATTTCCTTTTTTCAAATCCTTCCTCTGTTACTTACTGATCTATGTGTCTTTGAACAAAATCATTTCAATGTCTGGGTCTTTGTTTTCTCATCTCCAAAATGAAAGTTGGAATAGATCACCTCTGAGATTCCTTCCAAATCTAAATCTATGGTCATGTGTTATATGAACTAGAATTCTAGTGAACCCTTCTTTAGTTCACTACAAATAACTGCCATATGCCTTAAACTGCTTCCCTCCGGCAGGAAAAACAATCACGTTTGCCAGAACTATAGACATCCCACGGGCTGTGTACAACTTCCGATTCTTTGCCTCCTCAATCCTTCACCACACCACTGATGCTACTCAGATGGATTCCATGGGCTGTATGCACTATACTGTGAGAAGCCCTATTGGAATAGGTAGGTACTTCTGAGCTGGTGGGAGGGGACGGTCATTGAAATCAGACCTCACAAAGTATACTGTTTTTTTCTATTTTACAACCTCACTGGCATTAGCTGATTTCTTGAAAACCAGAGTTACTGAATGATCTCAGTATTACCTCCAAATCCTAGGCTTTCCCTCTGATTTAACTGGACTCCTTAGCTCTTGTAAGCCCTCTAGGTTTCCCTCACCCTAAAATTTGCCCCCTTCTGGCCACATAAATATTTGCAGTACTCTAAAAGAGCCACCAGATATCACTATTTCCTCAGGGAAGAAAAGTAACCTTGGCCCACTGTAAACTCGGGCTGCTATAGTAGATGGAATTTTAGTTGTGGTGATAAAAGAGATTAAGAGACACAGAAGAAAATGGACATTTTATCTCTTTGTATCATAAACCAAAGCTATAAGCCATTATGATAAGGATACTACATTCAGTCTTGAATGGCTACAGAAAGCCTGATGGAGTGATCATGGTAAGGACTTTACCAACATCACATTCACAGGCAGGGACCCCTTCCTTATCTAGAGCTCACTTATTCAGATCTCCAGTGATCTGGAACACCGCTAGGTACTAGGAAAGAAGCAGGGGAAGATCTCTGAACTGCTAAAGTAGACTGTTACCATGCCTATGCATATTAAAGTCTAGGTACTTTGTTTGTAAGGAAGTCCACAAGACCCTCCCCTGGTGGCTATTATTTTTATTTTAGACATAATCCTATAATGCTTTGTTTTGTAGTTTCTTAGCCTATACTTAATTAGAAGAAAGAAAAAGGAACTATGAATGGCAGGTAAAGTGAAAGCTGTAAAAAATGACAGCCTGATGGTGAAGGAGAAAGGGTAAACTATCCAAAAATAGGCACAAAAGTTCACAAACAGTGGTGCTCTGCTACTGTTTGTTGCTGGCCTGACCATCTCAGTAGTCCCAGATGGACTGCTGTTATTTAAGACTATATTCAAAGATCAATCAACAAACATTTACTGGATACTTACTATATAAAGTACTTATAAAATAAAGTACCATAGAAATAAAATAAATTAAAAACTATATCTTATACATAACTAAATTAAATAACTGTGTAAATAAAAAACTAAAGTACTATATAAAAAGTACTCACAAAATACTTATTATATAAATCAAAAGCAAAAAAACAGTACCTGACCTCAAGGAATTATGTATACATAATTCATAATCCATAACAGACTTTCTCAGGGAGAGGGAAAATGAGGGAAGAAGGGATAAACTTTGAACTCAAAACTTAAAAAAAGTGAACGTCAATAATTGTTTTTACATGTAATTGGAGGAAAATGAAGTATTTTATTTTAAAATTACTATCATATATTGTTTATATATTATTTTATGTATATATTATATATTTATTTATGTAATTAATGTATTTTAAATTCTTTTTAAAAAATTTTGAATTCCAGATCTCTGTGCTTTGTGTCCCTTCCCTACCCACTGAGAAGGCAAACTATACTTTAATTTGCGCTCAGTGTTCATCAGTTTTTTCTCTGGAGGTAGATAGCATTTTTCATCATGAGTCCTTAAGGATTTTCTTGGATCCTTGCATTGATCAGAGTAGCTAAGCCTTTCATAGTTGATTATCATTGCAATATTGCTGTTGCAGAGCTAGCTCAGTGTTTTGGGAGACTCTGAAGAAAGGTTTGGGAGAGAAGAGGTATTAGACTGACTACCAAATTGAAGGTCTTCAGAGCTGTTGAGCTGACCTCATTGTTGTATGCCTATGAAACATGGACGGTCTACCAGCTCCATGCCAGGAAAATGAATCACTTCCATTTGAACTGCCTTAGGAAGATTCTGAGGATCACCTGGCAGAATAAGGTACCAGTCACTGACGTCCTTGATTGAGCTGAACTGCCAAGTATTCAAACTATGCTTCAGAGAGCACAACTCCAAAGGGCTGGCCACGTTGTTCAAATGCAGAATGTATGCTTGCCAAAAAGACTATTTTATGGAGAACTCGCATGGGACAGGCAATCACATGGTGGTCAGAAGAAGTGATAGATGGACACTCTCAAGGCTCTTTAAAGAACTTTGAATTTGACTGTGCAGCATGGGCGACACTGACACAGGACCACTCAGCATGGTGTGCCCACATTAGAAAGGGTGCTGTGCTCTATGAGCAAAGCAGAATTAAGACAGCACAAAGGAAACACAGGATGTGCAAACTTGGGATATCCATCCCAAATGTTCACATGGACTATCTGTGCTCAACCTGTGGTAGAGCATTCCGAGCTCATATTGATCTGACCAGCCACAGTCAGACACACTGAAACTTCACTTTATCATGGTGATGTCATTTTGGTCCTCTTCTAAAATGGACAGCAACCAAAACAACCAAGCAATTGCTGTTACTATATGCATGATCTCCTGGTTCTGCTCCCTTCACATTAGTTCCAGTGTTTTTCTGAAACCACTCCCTATCATTTCTGATAACATAATAGTATTTCATCATAATCATATACCACAGATGTTCAGCCATTTTCCAATTCATAACATTCCTTTAGTTTTTAATTCTTTGATATCACAAAAAAGAGTAACTATAATTATTTTTGTACTTTTTCCTTTTTCTTTAATCTCTTCAAGGTACAGACCTCATAGGGTATGTATAATTTTATAGTCCTTTTTGTCATAATTCCAAATTGTTCTCCAGAATGGTTGGACCAGTTCACAACTCCATCATACGTTGATGTACCTACATTTTCCTCATCCCTTCCAGTACCTGTCATTTCTGATAGCTCTGAAATGGTACCTAAGAGTTGTTTTATTTGCATTTCTCCAAACAAGAGTGATTTAGAGCCTTTTTAAATGATTATATGTAGCTTTGATGTCTTCTGAAAACTGTCCATTCATATTTTGACAGTTTATCAGTTGGGGAATGGCTCATTTTTATAAATTTGACTCAGTTCCCTATATATTTGAAAAAAGTATCTTTTATCAGAGAAATTTGCTGTAAAGTTTTTTGATATTACTTCATTGCCTATGATACCTTTTATCAAAATATAGTTTTCCTGGTTAACTCTTTTAATTAGGTTCATCTTTTGTTTTTTCTAAGATCATTATCACCACCCCTGCTTTCTGTTATTTTTTTTTTTGCTTTAGCTAAAGCATAATATATTCTGTTCCTTCTCCTTATTATATAACTCTTTGTGTCTTTCTATTTCAAGTATGTCTCTTGTAAACAACATGTTGTTGGATCATAGGTTTTAATCTATTCTGCTATGTTTCCATATTATAAGTGAGTGCATCTCATTCACATTCACAAGTTATGATTACTGTGTATTTCCCTCCATACTATTTTATTCTGTTTATCCTTCTCTCTCTTTTTTTCCTGTCATTCCTCAGAAGTCTGCTTCTGACCACTGCCTTCCTTTTTTAAGGTGTCCTTTTCCATTTGGCCAGTTCTACTTTTTAAGGACCTCTTTAGTGGATTTTTGTGCCTCTTTTACTATTAGTAATTACTATTTAGTAATTAGTAATTACTATTTACTATTACTATCAATTTTGTTTTTTAAGGTGTCTTTAATCCTCCCTCCTTTTTATTACCCCCTTCTCTTATATCAACTTCCCCTCCATTTCCCTGTTGTTTTAGATTTCTATACCTGACTGAATGTGTGTCTATATGTATACACACTTCCTTCTTTGAATCAGTTCCAATGAGAGTGAGGTCCATGCATTGTCTGCCACCACCCCCTATTTCTTCCTCCACTGTAAAAACCCTACCTCTTTACTTTCCTCCTTATTCTAGTTCATCTCTCTTTCTCATCCTTCTATTTATTTATTTTTTTAGATTACCCCAATGTAATCTACTCATACCCATGCCCTATGTTTATAGAAAAGTGCCCTAATAATGATAAAGTTTTTAGGAGTTATATGTTTCATCTTCCCACGTAGGAATACAAACAGTTCAGCCTTATTGAATACCTTATGATTTCTCTTTCCTGTTTACCTTTTTATGCTTCTCTTGAGTCTTGCATTTGAAAGCAAAATTTTCTATTCAGTTCTAGTCTTTTCATCACGAATGCTTGAATGTCCTCTATTTAAAAACATGCATTTATTTCCCCTGAAGGATATATTCAGTTTTGCTGGGTAGGTGATTCTTGGTTGTGATCCGAGCTCTTTTGCATTCCAGAATATCATATTCTAAGACTTCTGATATTTCAATGTGGAAGCTGTTAAATCTTGTGTTATACTAATAGTGGCTCCATGATATTTGAAATGTTTCTTTCTGACTTCTTGCAATATTTTTTTGATCTGGGAGCCCTGGAATTTGGCTTTAATATTCCTGGGAGTTTTCATTTTAGATCTCTTTCAGGAGGTGATTGGTGGAATCTTTTAATTTTTGTTTTTATCCTCTAGATCTAAGATATCCAGGTACTTTTCCTTGATAATTTCTTGAATATGGTATCTAGACTCTCTTTTGATCATGGCTTTCAGATAATCCAATAATCCTTAAATTATCTCACCTTGATCTATCTTCCATTCAGTAGTTTTGCTGATGAGATATTTTATATTTTCTTCTATTTTTTCATTCCCTTTACTTTTTTTTTTTATCATTTCTTAATGTTTCATGGGATCTTTATCTTCCACTTGCCCAATTCAGATTTCTAAGGAAATGTTTTCTTTAGTGAGCTTCTTTTTGCCTTCTTTTCCATTTGACCAGTTCTACTTTTTAAGGACCTCTTTTCTTCAGTGAATTTTTGTGCCTCTTTTACTATTAGGTCAATTCTGTTTTTTAAGGTGTCCTTTTCTTCAGTATTTTTTGCACCCTTTTTATCACCCTGTTAATATTTTTTTCATAATTTTCTTGCATCACTCTTGTTACTTTCCCCTGTTTTTCCTCTAGCACACGTTTCTCTTTCTTTAACTCTTCCAGGAATTCTGCTTGGGCTTAGGTCCAATTAACATTTTTCTTTGAGACTTTGATTGTAGCTGTTTTCATATTGTTGTCTTCTTCTGAGTTTGTATCTTGGTCTTTCCTGCCATTGTTGTAGCTTTTTACATTTTATTTTATGCTTATGTGCTTTTTTGGTTCGCTTATTTTCTTTTTTATTTTGAGCTTAAATCTTATATCTTATATTTTGACTCTGGACTTAATGTTAGTATCAGTCTCTACATCTTCACTTTGAACCTTATATTAGTGTTAATCTCTGTCAAAGCTGCCACCACTTGTTGCTACCACTCTGGAAGTTGCAACTGCCACTGTGATGCATGTTTTCTGGGTTGGCTCCCACTCTGTTGTCACAGAACTCTCCTGTCAACCTAAGTTGTCTTAGACTAGAACAATGTCTCCCTCTGACCTTTTGTTTTCTTTGCTGCTCCAAAATTTGATTTGAGGGATTATTTTAAAATTGTTTGGAGGGAATGTTGAGAGAGTTCAGCTAGGTAGTTGCCTCTTCTCTGCCATCTTGGCTCCACTACCTCCTTAAAATAATTTTTAAAATTCAAATGTTAAGTTCAGCATATTCTCTTTAAGGAGGTAGCCAGGTTTCATGGCATTTAGAGTTATGAACCTGGAGTCAGGAAGATCTACATTCAAATCCAGCCTCAGACACTAACTTTGTGGCCCTGAGAAAGTCATATAACTTTTGTCTGCTTCCTTTTCTTCAATTGTAAAGTGGGAATAATAACAGCACCTACCTCCCAGGCTGATGGTCAGTATCAGCTGAGATATTTGTAAAGCACTTAACACTGTTTCTGGCACATTGTAGGTACTTAATAGGTGCTTGTTCTCCCCTCCTCTCAGAAGGTACTCAGTTACTCAAATGGGTATGTAATACATTCTAGAGAGTTTTCCATCAGACTGATACATGAATATGGGAAGGATTTGCTCCCTTCACCAAAGTGTAGTTCCAGAGCTAAGTTTTATGAGTTGCTTAAGACACAGAAAAGTGAAGTGCTTTACTTACCTAGAGACACATCTGTCATAGAAGGTGAGACCTAGAGAGGTCTCTTTGTCTCCAAACCCAGCGCTCAATCTATGACATCATGTTGCTCTTGTTTCTTTTTTAAGTGTCTCTTAAAGGAACATTTTAGTTTTCTAGAAGATTCACTTACATTGGACCCCCATCCTTGTCCCTCTTTTTTTGCCCCTTTTAGCTGCCTTGATCTGCCCTTGGAATTTGCCACTTTATTTGCTGACCTGGAAGATTGCTCCAGCTATTGCTGCAGGAAATACGGTGATTGCAAAGCCCAGTGAGATGACATCAGTGACTGCATGGATGCTGTGCAAACTCTTAGATAAAGCAGGTAATTGGGATGCCAAACAAGGGCTGATTCCCTGAGCTACATATTCTGCAGGTCTTAAGACAACTGGCATTGTGAAAGTAGGATCAAAAAATATTGAAAAGAAATCAGACAGAATCAGGCAGTTAAATGCTGCATGGGTAGAGGTGCTCCACTTGGGATCAAGAAGGCAGTTCAAATCCTACGTCAGATATTTACTGCCTCTTGTAACCCCAGGCAAAGCACTTTACATTGCTTAACCTCAATTTTTTAATCTATAAAATGGAGATAATAATAGCAACTATTGAGCAGAGTTGTTGTGAGGAGCAAATGAGATAATAAATATGCAAATAGCTATGAAAACCTTAATAGCATTATATAAATGCTAGCTGTTAATAGTATTACTACTATTCCTATCTTTTGTTTAATAGAAGAACCAGTTCTATTAGAGAAAGACTTTTCAGTAGTGGTGGTGGTGGTGGTGGTGGTGATGGTGTGTGTGTGTGTGTGTGTGTGTGTGTGTGTGTGTGCGCACGCGCGCTGCTAGTACAATGACAAAAATCTTAATAATTTATTAATTATTTATTTTATAATTTATTGGTTTCCCTGTCCTATTGCTCTTACATCCAACAAAAATGCCAGAGGAGTCACAGTGCTTCTTCATTGAAAAAGGGATACTGAAATGCCACATCAGTACCTTGGATAGGAAATAGAGCACAATATGGTACAGATGATTCCTGAAATATTCAATCTAAATTTATTTTAGCTTCACTCTAGCTCACATATTACTCCTACTTGCTGAAAACAAATATAATGCCACAAACTCATATGGGTGGATAGGAAAGCATTAGTTCATTACTTAGAACGTGGCATTTACTCTTCTAAGCATTGAAGATACAAATGCAACCAAGCAAGACAATTTCAACTCTAAAATAGCTTATATTCTAATAAGGAAAGACAGCACATAAAGTGGAGTGGTAGCTATGGAGGAGTGTCAACATCATAGTGCTGCTCACTAATCAGAAGTCTGGGTCCCAGTTGTATGGGTCTGATTTCTGGAAGGAGGATAAAAAAGAGAAGGAAGAGGAAATTAGAGTATAGATGTCATGGTGTGGAAACTATTGAAAAATGGCATGGTGGCCTTAGGTATGGACTAGATAAAGTGAAAGTTTACCAGTCAGAACCCAGGGTCTCAGGAATTGAAGTCTAATTTTTGGGCAGAAAAGGAGGAGGAGAAGGAGGAGACTGGAGTATAGGAAACATACCATGAAGATGGTAGTATCTTGTTTGTAATATGTATGCCATCATTATACAGGATGGGCTATGCCATCACTTACATCATGCTCCTTTATTCACTACTTATAGAATGGGTATAGATCCTTTCCATAAACCAGCATCCACTGTATTTTATCTCAAATATAATGTATTCACATTAATAAAATAGTTATAGTAATAATTATAATCCTAGAGTGGTAACTAAAACCCAGAGGGGTTCAATGACTTGATATATTCTTTTAGCTAATTAGAAGAAGCAGGATTTTCACACAACATGATGCCAAATTATTTCTTCCTTCCTTTCTTACCTTCTTTCTTCCTTAACTTCTCCTCCTTTTCTCTTTCTTTCTTTCTGTCATCTCTTTAATTCCTCTGCTCTTTTATCTCCCTCCCTGTTTTCTCTTTCCCTTTTTTCTCCTGTCTTTCCTTGTCATATGTGTGTGTTTATATATGCATATATGCGTCTATGATTGTGGGCACAAACAAATGCACATGTACTCTGTATATTCAATAAACATTATCATTTTGTAAATAATAGATACCTTTACCAGACCCTGAACCCTTGCTCTACAGAGTTTATAATCCAGGAGGTATCTTGCACACAGAGAAATATAATATTGGAATATGTTGTGTGCATAAGAAAAATATAAATGATGTATCATGAATTCTGGGTTGGTTGTCACATTTTGGTCTTTTTAGGAGCCACACTTAACTTGGATGAGTGCTTCAGGCCGATGGCTTTGTAAAGTGAACTTAGCCCCTGTCCTTGGTGATAAAATCCCAATTCAAAAGAATAAAATCGAACTTAATGTCTGGGTGTCTCAGTCCTTCAATGCATTCCTTGCTGGGAATACCAAATGTTTTCCTCCTTTCCTGGTGTGTTCACTGATTGCTGCCTTCAGGCCATTTCTTCCATTTATGAAACTTTGTGAAGTTATGCGAATCATTACAAGGTGAGATTCTTGTAAAGGATCTCATTTATTCTCCACCTACTCCATCTATTTAGAGAAGCCTGGACTGTCAAGAGACTTGACTTAAAGGTTTAAGATTTGCTATATAAAAAATTTTTATTTCTTTGATTATGACCTGAATAATTTTCCTTTCCAGGGTAAAGGCTGCTCCTTTTCAAAACACAATCAATGGTCCGAATGGTGAGCAGGAACAGAAAGAATATCCAAAAGTATTCAGTTCTTAACAGTATTAACGTCAGCCCACACTGAGACATAATCAAAATGCTAATGCTTTTCTATAAGAAAAAGCAATCACACCAGTGAAAAGGAACGCATTTTCCTTATGTGGAATACATGCAGCTTAGATGAGATTCTTCTCATCTTTGCTACTCTTAAAAGTTTCTATAAATATTAGAAATTATTCAACCTAATTTCCCCCTTCAGTTTCCCTAAAACCTACCTCCCCACTCTCACCTCAACTCTTCCTCAGCTCCTGTTGAGGATTCAAATGCAAAACCCACCCTAGGCAAAGTTGTAAGGAGGGCAAAGTTTGTCTTTGGAGTAGGATCAGAGGTCTAAAACTGGAAGGAACCTCAGAGGAAATCTTATCTCACTCCCTTATTTTATAGAGGCCCAGGGAGGTTAAATGGCTTTCCCCATGGTCACATCAATAAGAGAGCAGAACTATCGTTCAAGCTCAGGTCCTCAGACTCCACTTCTAGTGCCTTTCCTGCTGTGCTGTGCTAGAACTTGGGCAGTTGCTTAAATAAGGAAATATTATTCCTCGTTCAGGAAAATGAGGGAGTTTCATTAGATGGCCCCCAAGGTCCTTTCAGCTCTAATTCTATATTCCTATGATTGTTTTGTCCTCCCCCTTTCTCCTTTTTGTGTCCCTAGTCCTACTGTTTGAGTTCTTTCTGCTCATTCTATAAAGCAAATTGAGTCTCTTTCCTCTTCCTGTTCCCATGCCCTGTGTTTTTATTCTGATTCCCAGCTATTCAGGGCTCTCTAATGTTATGGCCTCAACTGGTTCTGCCTTTATTTTGATAGAAGCTCATGTTCATAAACCATCCTTTTCTCTGGGTCCAGCCTTGTAAAGATAGATGAAGTTAGAGAATCAATTATGGATGGGATTTCAAAGAAACAGTTTAGACCATCCCTCCAGTATGTTTCACCACCTAGTCTAGTTTCTGAAATTTCAGGGTGAGAGTTTTGTAACTTACCCTTGAAAGTTCTAGGGTTTTTCAGAATTGCCTGTTTAAATGTAGGTGCTCCTGGGAGAGATAACCAAACCCCTAAGCTTTTATCATTGAAAGTTAGAAGAGGCCTTAGAGATTGGTGGGAAAGCAGGAGTACACCAAGACAAACTCCACTAATTTCATAATTTTGCTTCTGGCTTCATCCTGTTACACATGTTCTATTCTAGACTTCATTCATTCCCTGAGGACCTTGCTAGGTGACTGACTGGATAATCTCTAATCAATGAGTTAAGGTTTCCTTGTTATCTTATGGCAAAGGATTACTGACTAATAAGCATGCATTTCTATTTGTAAAAATGAGCTCTTGGAGGCACTACCTTAACCCAAAAGGATATATTTCTGATGCTGGGGATTTCATAAACTAGAATGAGAAAAATATTTTGGAGGTACTTTTCAGGGTACAGACTTCAAATCATTGCATTCAGGCTGCAGGCTAGTCAGCCAATGCTGAGTCATCCCTTTGGGAATAAAAATATCCATCTCTAAGCAAAGTATGACAAGTATTTCCGTGCTTGTGCCAATATTAAGTGTGTTTGTCTGCTTGTCTCCAAGGCAGGAAGAGCTATGTCTGATCTTTACAATATACTTCCGTACTCCAGTACAAGAGACAGCATCCTCAGCAATAACCTTGAGATAATAATTATGGGATTCAGAGCTAGAAGGGACCCTCAAGATCCTCAATTCATCCTCCTCATTTTACAGAAAAGAAAACTGAATCCAAGAGAGGTTAAATCAGTGGCCCCATGTTACACAGGAAATAAATAGCAGAACTGAAATCTGAACCCAGGACCTCTGATTTCAAATACATTTATCACTTCCACTGGATCATACTGTTGATGATAACTGATGTTCCTATATAATTTAAAGTTTTCAAAGCACTTTGAATAGATTACTTCATGACAACTCTATGAGGTGCATATAACATGTATTCTAATTGCCATTTTACAGATAAGGAGACTGGGGCTCAGAGAATGTGATATAGTATCAACAGCAAAATTTGAACCTGTCTTCCTGACTCCAAATGCAGAGCTCTTAGCCTTATACCATGTTACTGCTGCTGTTTTAAGTTGTACTACATTCATGGCAGGTGTTTGGTCAGGCCAAGACACAACACTTATACTCACTTTTATGCCTGTTTATAGAATGAAATCAGAGTGAAGGAAATTGCTTTGACCCAAAATTTACTTTGTTAATCCGGTTTTTTATTCTCCCTAAAAATTAATAGAAAATAAAGACCTCTTTCACATAGAGAGGTCAGAATGAAGTACCGTGGCTGTATCAATGTTTATACTTAGTGATAATTTTTCTTCTTGTTTTTGAGATCTGTGTAGGTAGGGGCTGCTGAGAGATAGGGGCCTTCATAATAGGCTAAATCAGGAATGTAATGGACCTTCTTTCCACTTAGCTAACCTTTTCAGTACTGTAAAATGCTTCAGGCATCTCCTAGAGCCACTAAAGGAAAAAAAGGCATCCTCTCTGTTACTGGGGATGGTCAATGGATGAATTTGGCAGGTGTTTAGTTTGGAGACAAGAAGTTATAGGGGGAACATGATAGTTGTCTTTAAATATTTTAAGAACTGTTTTGTAGGTTAGATTATTACTGTTTGAGCTAGAGGCAAAGAACTAGAAATATTATGTGAAATGTGCAGAAAGACAGATTTAGGATCAATGTTAAAAAAACAGCTCAACTTCTTAACAATTGGAAGTATCAAAAAGTAGAATGTTGGGGATGGGAGAAAGTTAGTAATGGTAGAAATACACTAACAAAAAATATTTTTTGAAATATACGGAGGAAAACAAAAAGAAAATGAAGGGACGTAAAATAACCATTTTATTACATCTTGTTCAAAATAATACCTGTTTTTAAAAATTATGTAATAGAAGTTCACAGTTTCTTATACAATTATCTTTCTTATTCTGTTTTTTGAAATGCTTTTGTTCATTGATGATTGGTATAGTCATAATAAAATTTAAGAAATAAATGATCTCCCTCACTCCCCTCACAAAAAAAAGAAAAAGGAATGAGATGTGTAAATGAGATGTCATGGGTTTCCAGGTAGGGCAGAGGCTCCATCACCCCTTGTCAGTTATAGGATGTAAAAGGTAGACCAGATGGCCTGGGAGTCTCCTTCCAACTCTAAAATTCTATTATTTTATGAACTTGACCTAAGCCCAATTAAAGTGAAGAATTGCTTAGCTAGAATAGGGAGCCAAAGCCTAAAGAACTGGAACAAGGGTAGAGAAGAAATTATTTTTCCTCTACCATGTGAATACTTGTGCCCTACCAGGTTCCTCACCTGGAAAACCAAATGTCCTTTTACTCAGATGATGGAGTGGTAGCATGATGGGTACTATACAACAGCATGGAATATGGAATTTGGACAGAGATTCCTTCTGCTTGCATCTTTCTAGGGTAAATCTTCAAAGAATTGCCCTGACCCTAAGGGAGATTTAGGGTCAGTCTGTACCAGCAGCAGGGATCTAGTAGTTGCTTCTGTACCATTAACCTGCATATATCACAACTCCTGGCATGATGAAGACTGATTATATTAACAACATAGAATTCCTAGTTTCCTTCATCATAACTCAAATGCTCTTTTTCCATGAAACTAATTCCTTCCTCCTGAATTATCTTGGATTTATTTTGTATATTCTGTGTTGTACAGACACCCCACCTAGGGGCACAAGGACTGGTGGGTCACTGCTACTCTCTCTCATGAACTATACAGTCCTATATTTTGTTTATTCTTGAGGAAGCCTGATCTTTAATTAGGGGAGAGGGCTTAAACTCACTTTTTCATACTCACTGACTCCATTTCAAATCCCTACCCCACAGGTGATGCTATTTACAGTTTGAATTATGGCTCATACCTGGGACTTCTCAAAGAGAAGTCAGAAAAGATACAGAGTGCACAATATGATTCCAGTATAGAACAGATTGTTTATTCCTACACAGAAAATAATGATAAACTTCAATTACTCACCCTGTATGTTAGTAGAATGATTGAAACCGGATTCACCAACAGTTTATAACCATATGTAAACTATAGTCTACTGGGAGGCTGGTAATTATGCTTCATTAGTACATAAAGCAGTTTTTGCAAAGCTTCTAATTAGTCAGTTTTGCTTTGCACCTTTCCCATACCTAGACAGGATTGCCTCTTGTGACTGGATAGGAGACAGGACAGCACCCTTCCCACACTGCACACAGCTCAGAATAGTCTTCACTGTTTCCTTCCTCAGGAAGGAAAAGAGTTGTAGGAGAGGAAGGTCACGCTTTGTTATATCCACTAAATTCCAGCTCAGCATTGAACAGAGGACTCTTTATCATCGCAGAGTACAAACCCCTCACTCATACATAGTTAGATTTAATCTTAATGTAACTTTCTACTAGGAAGTGTGGCTGAACATGCTCCATAGATAGAAAGGCCCAGATAGAATGTATGTTCCTTGAGGCCAGGGACTCACATATTTTGCTTTTGTTTTAATATCCCCAGGTGCCTAAAACATGGAAGATGCTTAATAAATGATTCCTCAGTAGCTTTCTAACTTGAAGGAGGTCTAAAGATCATAAGGCAAAGAAAATTAATAACTGCAAATATCTTTTTTTCCCCATTTAGGTGTTCCACCAGGTGTAGTGAATGTCGTGTTTGGAACTGGACCCAAAGTAGGAGAGGCCCTGGTGTCTCATCCTGAAGTTCCGTTGGTCTCATTTACTGGGAGCACACTGACAGCTGAGCAGATCATACTAAAGAGTGCCCCCCACTGCAAGAAACTCTCTCTGGAACTTGGGGGCAAGAATCCTGCCATCATTTTTGATGATGCCAATCTGAATGACTGTATCCCTACCACTGTCAGGTCTAGCTTTGCTAATCAGGTCAGGGGAAATGCATATGTGTGTGTGGGAGGAGGGGGTATGTGTTTGGATCTATTTTTCCTTTTAGTCTTTTTTAAAACTCTTTATTCTGTCATTATATGTTGATGTCAAAAAGACAAGTGGTTGCTTTGGGTAATTCCATGAAATGGTAAAAAGGAATATTATTTATCTTCCCCAGCTGATAAGACCATCCAATCACATTGGTGCTAGGCAAAGAGTTGTAGAAGTTATAGGAGAATAAGAAAGTTATAGAAGAAAAAGTACTAGATTTATAGTTGGAAGACCTGGGTTTGAATCTCAGCTCTGCTACTTATTAATGTTTTAATTAACATTTTAATTTGGTTTGAGCTATGCTTGCAACTGAGAGTTTGACACCTCTGCATAGGATATCCTAGTCCTGATTGCAAAGCTGTAGTCTATGTAAAATGTGCTTCCTCCAAGCACCTCATACCATTGTATTCATTTAATAGCAATTATTACAATAATTATAAATATAATACAATTCATATTTCAAATAAGTTCAACAATAATATGATTCATAATTCAAATCCATTCATATAATAATAACTATTACAATAATTATAAAGTAAATGTTTAAAAACAGGCTCGGGGCAGGAGGGAATGTGGAGATGACAGACATTTAAGTTTGGTGTGCCTTACTAATAGTTTCTCCATTGCTTTCTTAAATCTAGACAATCAACAGTAACAAAAAATAAAGCAAGCCCAAGGTTGATTTCTGAGGTGTAAATGCTCACACTGAAAATTTTACAATCTGTGCTTATGAGCAAGTTAACTCTCACTCCAGCATACCCCTAACTCCAGTTCAAATTTATATAGTACTTTATGAATTATAAAGTCCTTTTCTCAGAAACCTGTGAAGTAGGAAGTACCCATATTATTATCCCTATTTTACTTACAAGGAAACTGAGGGTCAGTGAATATAAGTTATTTGCCCATGGATCACACAGTGTCAAAACCAACGTTCAAAATTGGGTGTCTCAGGACTCAGTTTCCTCATTTGTAAAAATAAGATTGATTTTGGTGATATTTAAGGTCTCTTCCAACTTTTACATTCCATGATTCATCAATGATGTCATAAAATGTTTTCAAGTCTTTATATGCTAGTACAAGTACACATTCCCTTATACTTGGAGAGAATGAAAAAGCACTCAAAACACTAGCCAAATATTTGCACAAGACTGTGTTTATTGAAACAATGAGAATGATTCATCTTGATTTCCTCACAATCTTCCCCTCAGAAATAAGAGATGAAAGCAGAGCAATATTTATTGTTGATGTTATAACTCACATTTATATAGCCCTCTAACTTTTACAAAATACTTTGATGATGACAAACATCAGCCCTGTGAAATAGATAGTATACCTATTATAAATTTGCAGATGAAAAAACAGACCTATAAAGGTTTTAAATGACTTGCTCAAGGTCACACAAGTTATAAACATCAGAACTGGGACTATTAACCAACTCTTCCCCAAGTCCAGTCCCCTTTCCATGGAGCCATGCTGTTCTCTTTATTCCCTGCTTAGTGCTAGAATAGTCTACATATCTCTATCTATATTTACATATATCTATATATCAGCATATCTATAGCTATCTATTTCTGTCTCTATATCTGTACCTATCCATAGATAGATATCTAGATCTAGATATATAGTTATAGAATGAGGTTACATATATTCTTTCCTATACCTCATTCCCTGAGGGCCATGCTAGGATTGTTGATTAGATGAAGAAATCACATGATTTAAGTATTAATTTGCTCCAGCTGATAAGTCAACATATATTTGGTAAGTACTTTCTATGTGTGCTATGTATGACTGGTGCTCTGTACTAAGAACTGGGAATAAACATATAAGCAGAAAGAAAGACAGTTCCTGCCCTGAAATCGACTACATTGTAACAGAGAAAGACAGCACGTAAAAGGAGCTGAAATTAGCAAAGATGTTCTTGTGCGTCCTCTGGGTGGAAGTCACTGTTAGCCTACCTTCAAAGGCTTACAATTTAATTGCAAAGCCCTGGCGTGCCTACACCTCCAAACTCTCTCTCTATCCCTCCCTCCCTCTCTCTCTTTGTTTCTCTGTTTCTCTCTCTCTCTCTCACACACAGAGCCTCTAATGATATAAAACAATATACAAAAAGTGTCAAACGAGTGATACAAATGCAAGTCTTTCATGTGTTCATAGGAAGGATGGATTACTGTAGACTGGGTGATCAGGGTAGGATTCAAGAAAATGACAGGGCTTGAACTGACCTGTCATTATGTCATCCTTGTCATATTATTGTTTGCCTTCAGGGGGAAATCTGCCTCTGTACCAGCAGAATCTTTGTCCAAAGGAGCATTTATGAAGAATTTTTAGCAAGATTTGTTGAAGCCGTAAGAAAATGGCAAGTTGGTCCCCCATCTGAACCTACAACTGGTGTGGGAGCTCTGATAAGCAAAGCCCATTTGGAAAAAGTAAGTAAACAGTTGTATAGTGAAGAGTTCTGGAAAAACTTCTAGAAGAAATGCTCTTAAGCATTGCACATCTCAAGGGAATAATGTGGGAAAATTTTATTCATTATTATTTGGTTTTAATAAATTATGCTCTCCGAAGAGCACAATTGCTATTTCTTACTTGCCTCTGGATATGTCTAAAGTGAAAAGTTCATGAAAAAGAAAGAAATAAACCTGGGGTTAAAATAGTCACTGTATAAAAGGTACCAAGCTTAGGAAGTCAGCTTCAAGAGGCCACCCTGCCATGTGGCAAAGAAAGAACAATTGTCAGCTAAGTTGGTCAACAGTAAACTGGGATACTATTAGGAGAAGGCAGGCAAGGAATTCCATGGCCAAAATTGCTTTGAGGAAAATTCCGGTCCCATAGGTAGTTGTAGATGAAGGGTTATTAATCTGAAGTCCCTTGATACTGCTCTACTCTTCATGAACTTGGATGGGAAAAAACCAAACAAGCCCTGCATTTTTAATTTTGCTAATCTGTAATAGAAATTTAGCATTTTTTCAATTACATAAAAATATCATTCTGAGGAGGGCTCTATCAGCTTCAGTAGGCTTCCAAAGGAGCCCAAGATACAAATAAAGTTAAGAATTCCTACTATAGATGGAATTTGGAAACTGTCTGCAAGAGTATCCTTATTCACCCCAATAATTCATCCATAAGTGATGTGTGAGAGCCATTTTGTCTAGAAGTGATCAAATCATCAATGGGAAATCTACCAGGGCTTTGAGTTTCAAAAGATTAATTGACCAAGCTATTTTCTTTTTGTGGTTTTAAAATCCTTTTCCTATAGCCTGAAAGAGTTAATATGTTCCTTCAAATGGGCTATTTCACTCTACAAGTTAGATTAGGTTCAGTGTCTAGAAAAAGTTTTTTACTTATTGGGGATGGGGGGAGGGCTATGCCTAGTCCATACAGTAATTTTATCTTTAAAAAATTCAGATGTGGAATGAATAACAAAATTAAAACATTTAGTTGAACAAAATTGATTAAGTAATATTTGTGAGAAACATAGTACTAGGTGCTAGGGGTGCAAAGACCAAAAATAAAAATTAATAATCTTGGGCCTCAAGGAAAATACATTCTTCTTTTGTACCCAATTATCACTCAGATATCAGAAATAAATGAAAGAATAAATCTCTTTCTTCCTTTTGCCAGCTAACAGGGCTGGCTTACATGGCTCTCTCTAGGTTTTGAAACACTTCACATCTATTTATTCATTTTTCTGTAGGTAACACAAACTTCTCAGGTAGGAGCTCACTGGGTGGAAAGACATTGATCTGTAGCGGTGGTGGGGATTTGGGAGGGAGAATCAGTAGGCAGTGTTACTAATTAAGAATTTTTTCTACCTAGGTTAGGAATTATATAAAGAAGGCCTGTGCTGAAGGGGCAAGAATTCTGTGTGGAGAGGGTGTGGATAATTTGAGCCTCCCATCCAGAAATAAAGGGGGCTATTTTATGCTTCCCACTGTGATTACTGACATTAAAGATGAATCCTGTTGCATGAAGGAAGAGATATTTGGTCCTGTTACTTGTGTCGTTGTCTTTGATACTGAAGAGGAAGTCATTGAAAGAGCTAACAATGTGAAATATGGCCTAGCAGCAACTGTATGGTCTAACAATGTTGGAAGAATTTGGCGAGTATCTAAGAAATTGCAGTCAGGATTGGTCTGGACTAACTGCTGGCTAATCAGGGACTTGAACCTTCCTTTTGGTGGAATGAAAGCTTCGGGCATTGGCAGAGAAGGAGCAAAGGACTCATATGACTTCTTTACTGAAGTAAAAACAGTTACTGTTAAATATTGATCTTTGTTTATCAAAAAGTTGTATGGCAAATGTCTTTTAATAGGATGGTTACTATATGGTTGTGAATAGAAATTATAGAATGAATTAAATGAGGATAAAGATGGTTACAGAAAGTAAATGGATAATTTTGATAAAATTAAATTAAAAAAAATTGTTGTACAAGCAAAGCCAAAGCAGCCAAAATTAGACATGAAGCAGGTAAATGGGGGAAAACAGCTTTGCATCAAGTTCCTTAGATAAAGGTCTCATTTCTAAGATATGTAGAAAATCGATTGAAATTCATTAGGATGAGGCCATTCTTCAACTGACAAATAGATAAACAATATGAACAGGTACTTTTAAGAGAAAGAAATCTAATCTATTGATAGTCATGAAAAAAATTATCCACATCATTAATAACTGGATAAATAAGAAAGAAGCTCAGAAGATCTACCTCACATCTCCCAGATTTACAAAGTTGACTAAAAAAAGGAAAATGATAAATTCTTGGGAAATTATGGGAAGACAGATTTATTAATTCCCTGCTTGTAGAGCCATAAACTGGTGAACAAACCATTCTGGAAAGCAATTTAGAACAATGCTTTAGAAGTTACTAAGCTGTAATCCTTTGACACAGCAATACCACCATGAAGTCTAAAATCCAAAGAGATTAAATAAAAAATGAACCTATGTGTACAAAATTTTTTATAGTAGTTCTTTGTGAGTGAGTGTGTATGTATGTGTGTGTATGTGGGGAGCAAGGACCTGGGAACTAAGAGAGTCCTCATCAGTAAGGGAAAGGCAAACAAATTATGGGAATATAATACAATACTATTGTGCTTTAACAAATGACAAAAGATAGTTTTAGAGAAGCCTGAAAAAGGCTTGTATAAACTAATGCAAATGGTTTTTGGATTTCACTCTAGAATAAATAATAAATAGAATAAATAATAAACCATCTAGTTATCTGAATCTTCTCATTTTTAGCAATGAGGAGATCAGGGACCTGAGAAGTTGATTCCAAGTAAGTAAGGAAGAATGCCAGAGTTCAAGCTCAAATCTTTTGTGGCTCCAAATTCATCACACTTTCCATAGTTATTTTTCTGACTGTGGCTTGCTTTCAGACTCAGTGAGAGTAGAATCAGTTGTCATCATGGTCTCAGCTTTTTTAGATTTTCCAGGAACTAAAGATTGGTCACATGAACAAAACAAACCCATACATTCATGTTTTCATACTGATAGTAGAAGAATGAATGAATTTATACAAATCAGTGAACAAGTGTGTGTGTGTGTGTGTGTGTATGTGTGTGTTCATCCTTTGTTGCCAAAGAAGACCATGCCATCAGAAATGATAACATGACTTGCACTTGACTTTGTTTTGAGTGAGTGAGGGCTGTTCAGGTCACCAGCTTCACTTCTCCTCCAGAGCCATATGAATCCAGTGAGCAGATATTCATTGGGATGACTTAAGATGACCCAGGATGAGGCAATTGGGGTTAAGTGACTTGCCCAAGGTCACACAGCTAGTGTCAAGTGTCTGAAGTGAGATTGAACTCAGGTTCCCTTGACTCCTTCACTGATGCTCTATCCACTGCACCACCTAGCTGCCCCAATGAACAAGTATTACCTATTTAAATAAGTAATTGCAATTCTTAATTGCCTTCCCTTTAAGAGATCATATATTATGTTAGATGACATTCTTTACAACTTCTCAAAGGCAATATGTGATTATAATACAAAAAATATTCCAGAATGAACTCTGCCAAAATATATGTTGAACTAGTTCATTCGTTTCAATGAAAGCACAGACATTTATTTGTAGCAGTGTATATTGTTCTAAGGAACAATGTCAGTTTTGGTTAGAACTAATTATGACAGAGTGGAAATACAGAGTGACTTGGATTCCAGTCTCAGGCTGCTGCCAATGGCCTGTATAATATTGAGGAAGTCACATACCTTCCCTGGGTCTCAGTTTCTTCAGCTATAAAAGGAAGAAGTGGGACTAAATGCCTTCTAAGGTTTCTTCCAACTCTCCATCTATGATTCTACAAAGTAGGATGTAAATGTAAACTAGTATTATGAATGTTTAATTTCTGAATAGTTCCCTTTCTCCTTTCCCCTTCTCCCTTTACCCCCAACTGAACACCTATCCCTCCCATCTCCTCTCCTGTTTACTTCCCAGAATCGTCCTTTCTCTAGTGCCCTAAGTAGGTATCCAGTGTCGCACCCTCTGGTTACTACCTCCTTCTCTACCTTCCTTCTCTTTATGAGCATCTCAGGTTCTAAGTTATTTGAGTGTCTCTACACCCTCCATATAGAAAAAGGTCTTATTTCCTTGAGGCATTGCAGAGGAGAGATAAAGAAAAGGGGGTTGAAGTAGATAATATCTAAAGTCCCATCTCATTCTAATTCTGTACAAGCTGATTACAACTATTTTTGATTACTATCCTCTCTATCCCTCCCATCTTGACCTTCCAAAGGGGATATTTTTGTACCCCAGTGTGTGTGTGAACATAAACCAATTCTTGTCACTTCCTGGCCATTTCTAAACCATGCCACCTGTAATCTAGCCATCCTCTTTGAACTCTTTGTAACAGACCCTGAACTGCACCCCTGGGATTCTGGGCTCTTGGAGGTGAGCTTTTACTTTATCTTGCTCAGACTAGACATCCACATCGCTTCCAGCCATTTTCAGTCCCTTCCATTCCCCCATAGCCATTCTGACTCTCCATAAGAAATGTTATCTTCCATCATAAAATTATAGTCCTTGAGTATTTGTTTCTATTTGTACCCTCTGCCCTTAGCATAATGTCTGGCACATAGAAAGCATTTAATAAATATCATCACTCCTTCATTTGCTATCATTCATTTCAGGTCTTAATTAACAAAAACAACAATAATAGCTAGCATTTATATACTTCTTTAAGATTTGTCTCAAATGATCTTCACAACAACCCTGTGGGATAGGTGCTATTATTTATTCAAATTTTACGGATGAAGAAACTGAGTCTGAAAGATTTTAAGGGATTTGCCCAGGGTTAGGCTAGTGAATGTCTGAGGCAGGATTTGAAATCAGATCCTCTCTACTCTAAGTCCAGTGCCCTATGCATTGCACCACCTAACTTTCCCCTGTACAGAGACATTTGGAGGCTTAAAGTTTAGTATTCAATTTATTCTCCTTGTGAGATGACCCTGGGAAGAGGAGAGAGGGGCAAGAAGCAGTATATATGAACCTTAGGTTGCTTCTTTGCTAAAGAACATGTGCTCTAATCCTCCTTTTTTTCTTAGCTATGTCTGACTCAGGCTGACCTATCAGCACCTCAGTCGTGGAATCCTCAGTGAAGGATAAGTCCTACTAAGTAGTAGAGTGTACCTGCTTGATTTTGCTAATCAGGCATGACTTGGGACCCTGTTATCTGCCCCCTCTTGACTGCACCATCTTGGACAGGTAATACCTGTCAGCTAGGGGCTTCTGGACAACCAGATGATAGCCTATACCCTACTCAGAGAGTGAGATATTTCTCTTCTCCTGGGTTATGGATCTAGGCGGCCCAAAGTGACTTTCTGCTCTGTTCAGCTCCTCTCGGAAATGTTTGATTTTGGCATTATTAAGATAACGCTAATGATGGTCACTTATGCAAAATACTAACATTGCCCAATTACATTTGCAGCACAATAACAATTAAGATATCTCCTTAAATATGAATCCGTTTAACCAATGAACTGTTGTGATTTTATTTGATTGTACTATTATCTGCTTTTGTATGCTCAGCCTTCACAATTTATTGCTCATATAATATAGTTATAGATAAGCAGAGATAGCAGCAGTGTGCTGGAATCAGCTGAACTGACTTGCATGAGTCAATAGTTAAATTTTCTTTTTTTTTTAGTTAAAGTTATTTGTTTAACTTTTTACATTCATTTTCACAAAATTTTGGGTTCCAAATTTTCTCCCCATTTATCCCCTCCCCCCACCCCAATACACCTAGCATTCTAATTTCCCCTATCACCAATCTGCCCTCTCTTCTATCATCCCTCCCTTCCCTTGTCCCCATCTTCTCTTTTGTCCTGTAGGGCCAGATGACTTTCTATTCCTCATTAACTGTATGTCTTCTTTCCTAGTAGCAACAACAATACTAAACAGTTGTTCCTAAAGCTTTGAGTTCCAACTTCTCCCCATCCCTCCCTCCCCATCCATTCCCTTTGGGAAGGCAAGCAATTCAATATAGGCCCTATCTGTGTAGTTTTGCAAATGACTTCCACAATAGTCATGTTGTGTAAGATTATATTTCCCTCCATCCTATCATGCCCCCCATTGCATCTATTCTTTCTTTTGATCCTGTTCCTCCCCAAGAGTGTTGATTTCAAATTGCTTCCTCCTCCCATTGCCCTCCCTTCCATCATTCCCCCACCCTGCTTATCCCCTTCTTCCCCACTTTCCTGTATTATAAGATAAGTTTTCCTACCAAAATAAGTGTGCATTTTATTCCTTCCTTTAGTTCAATGCAATGAGAATAAACTTCATGTTTTTCTCTCAGCTCTCTTCTTTTTCCCTCCACTAAAAAGTCTCCTGCCTGTCTCTTCTATGAGAGATAATTTGCCCCATTCCATTTCTCCCTCTCTCCTCTCAATACATTTCTCTCTCACTGCCTAACTTCATTTTTTTAAGGTATGATCCCATCCTATTCAATTCACTCTGTGCTGTGTGTGTGTGTGTGTGTGTGTGTGTGTGTGTCTGTAATCCCACCAACTACCCAGATACTGAAAAGTTTCAAGAGTTACAAATATTGTCTTTCCATGTAGGAATGTAAACAGTTCAACTTTAGTAAGTCCCTTATGACTTCTCTTTGTTGTTTACCTTTTCATGCTTCTTTTCATTCTTGTGTTTGGAAGTCAAATTTTCTTTTCAGCGCTGGTCTTTTCATCAAGAGTGCTTGAAAGTCCTCTATTTCATTGAAAGACCATTTTTTCCCCTGAAGTATTATACTCAGTTTTGCTGGGTAGGTGATTCTTGGTTTTAGTCCTAGTTCCTTTGACTTCTGGAATATCCTATTCCACGTCCTTTGATCCCTTAATGTAGAAGCTGCTAGATCTTGTGTTATCCTGATTGTATTTCCACAATACTGGAATTGTTTCTTTCTAGCTGCTTGCAAGATTTTCTCCTTGACCTGGGAATTCTGGAATTTGTCCCCAATGTTCCTAGGAATTTCTCTTGTTGGATCTCTTTCAGGCAGTGATTGGTGGATTCTTTCAATATTTACTTTGCCCTCTGGTTCTAGATTATCAGGGCAGTTTTCCTTGATAATTTCATGAAAGATGATGTCTAGGCTCTTTTTTTTTTTTTTTTAAATTTTAATTTATTTATTTATTTAATTTTTTTACATTCATTTTCACAAATTTTGGGGTTCCAAATTTTCTCCCCTTTTATCCCCTCCCCCCACCCCAATACCCCAAGCAATCTAATTTTCCCTATCTCCAATCTGCCCTCTCTTCTGTCATCTCTCCCTTCTCTTGTCTCCATCTTCTCTTTTCTCCTGTAGGGCCAGATGACTTTCTATTCCTCCTTAACTGTATGTCTTCTTTTCTAGTTGCAACAACAATACTAAACAGTTGTTCCTAAAACTTTGAGTTCCAAATTCTCCTCATCCCTCCCTCCCCACCCATTCCCTTTGGGACAGCAGGCAATTCAATATAGGCCATATCTGTGTAGTTTTGCCAATGGCCTCCCTGATAGTCATGTTGTGTAAGACTAACTGGATTACCATCCCTCCTAACCTGCCCCTCATTGTTTCTCTTCTGTCTTTTGATCCTGTCCCTCCCCAAGTGTTGACTTCAAATTGCTCCCTCCTCCCTTTGCCCTCCCTTCCATCATCCCCTCCCTTGCAATATCTCTTTCTCCCCCACTTTCTTATACTGTAAGATAGGTTTTCATACCAAAATGAGTGTGCATTTCACTCCTTCGTTTAGTCAAATGTGATGAGGGTAAACTTCTTGTTTTTTTTTTTTTTCTCAGCTCTCCTCTTTTTCCCTCCACTAAGAAAAACTCCTACCTGCCTCTTAAATGACATATAGTTACCCCCTTCCCTTTCCCTCCCCCTACATTTCTCTCTCACCATTTACCCTAGTTTCTTTTAAGGTATGGTCCCCTCCTATTCAGTTCAATCTGTGCTCTCTATCTCTGTATGTGTGTGCATGTGTGTATGTGTGTGCATGCGTGTACATGTGTATGTGTGGTCCCACCAACTACCCAGATACTGAAAAGTTTTAAGAGTTACAAATATTGTCTTTCCATGTAGGAATGTAAACAGTTCACTCATGGTAAGTCCCTTAAGACTTCTCTTTGCTGTTTACTTTTTCATGCTTCTTCTCATTCTTGTGTTTGAAAGTCAAATTTTCTTTTCAGCTCTGGTTTTTTCATCAAGAATGATTGAAAGTCCTCTGTTTCATTGAAAGACCATATTTTCCCTTGAAGTATTATACTCAGTTTAGCTGGGTAGGTGATTCTTGGTTTGAGTCCTAGTTCCTTTGCCTTCTGGAATATCCTATTCCACACCCTTCGATCCCTTAATGTAGAAGCTGCTAGATCTTGGGTTATCCTGATTGTATTTCCACAGTACTGGAATTGTTTCTTTCTAGCTGCTTGCAAGATTTTTTCCTTGAGCTGGGAGTTCTGGAATTTGGCCACAATGTTCCTAGGAGTTTCTCTTTTTGGATCTCTTTCAGGTGGTGATCGATGGATTCTTTCAATACTTATTTTGCCCTCTGGTTCTAGAATGTCAGGGCAGTTTTCCTTGATAATTTCATGGAAGATGATGTCTAGGCTCTTTTTTTGATCATGACTTTCAGGTAGTCCCATAATTTTTAAATTGTCTCTCCTGGATCTATTTTCCAGGTCAGTTGTTTTTCCCATGAGATATTTCACATTCTCTTCCATTTTTTCGTTCTTTTGGTTTTGTTTGGTGATTTCTTGGTTTCTCATAAAGTCATTAGACTCCATCTGTTCCATTCTAATTTTGAGAGAACTATTAAATTCAGTGAGCTTTTGAGCCTCTTTTTCCATTTGGCTCATTCTGCTTTTGAAAGCATTCTTCTCCTCATTGGCTTTTTGAACCTCCTTTGCCAATTGAGTGAGCCTATTTTTCAAGGTGTTAATTTCCTCAGCATTTTTTTGGGTCTCCTTTACCAAGGTATTGACCTGTTTTTCATACTTTTGTTGCATCTCTGACATTTCTCTTCCCAATTTTTCCTCCACCTGTCTAACTTGCTTTTCAAAATCCTTTTTGAGCTCTTCCAGGGCCTGAGCCCACCCACCACCCCCCTGGGGTGTCTGGGGTACTGAGGCCCCACCCTCCACGTCTTTCCCTGATGGCAAGAATACGTCCTCATCTTCATCAGATCCGAAGGTCGGGATCATTTGCATTTGTTGGAAAAAACTCTCTAAAGTCTTATTTTTCTTCCCTTTTCTAGGCATTTTCCCAGCCAGTTAACTTGACTTCTGAGATTCCTTTCCACCCCCGCCTGGATCCGCCCAGCTAGTGCTTGGCCTCTGAGATTTAAATGGGCTTTCCTCCTGCTGGCTGTCAATCAGTGAGCTTTAGTTCAGGTGCTGGGGTGGGGCCAGGGCTGCCTCCGAGACTCTGATCCCTCGGGGGGCTTTATGCAGAGACTCCCAGGAATGGAGCGGGTGGGGGCGGGGTAGGGGACCCGCCTCCCAATCTCAGCTCCCCTGGGGGTCCTGAGCAGAAGCCTTCAGCAACAGAGCGGGGTGGGGGCAGGGCCGTCTCCCAGGCTCAGCTCCGTCAGGTTTTATGCAGGAATCTTCCGTAATGAAGATCCTGCCTGCTGCTGGGGGATTCCTGAGTCCTGGGCCGCTGCTGCCTCAGCCGCCGCCCACGCCTCTGCCGCCGCCGCTTCCTGCCCCCGTCCCCGCCGCTTCCTCCCGAGGGGGCCCGAGTCACGGAGACGCCCCGCTTCCCCTCTCCTTCAGCGTTCTCTCTCACTGACCTGTCGCTTCTGTGGGCGGAGGGGCTTTCCCGGCTGCTGCAGCTTCCGTCTCTGAAGCCTGCTCGGATCAGCTTCTCTGCGGCCCCGGCCAGGGCAGCGCTGGGGGTCGGGTTTACTTTCTGGGGCGTGCCGGACCCTGGGGACGGGTCTTCAAGGCTCCCTGGAACGGAAATCTCTTCCACTCTGCTTCTGCACACCTTGTATTCACCCAGAAGTTATGGGGGACTCTTTTTACATTAATTCTATGGGCTTTGGTTTCGGAGCTCGTAAACATGCGTCCTTCTACTCCGCCATCTTGGCTCCGCCCCCCTAGGCTCTTTTTTTGATCATGGCTTTCAGGTAGTCCCATAATTTTTAAACTGTCTCTCCTGGATCTATTTTCCAGGTCAGTTATTTTTCCAATGAGATATTTCACATTATCTTCCATTTTTTCATTCTTTTGGTTTTGTTTTGTGATTTCTTGGTTTCTCATAAAGTCATTAGCCTCCATCTCTTCCATTCTAATTTTTAAAGAACTATTTTCTTCAGTGAGCTTTTGAACCTCCTTTTCCATTTGGCTAATTCTGCTTTTGAAAGCATTCTTCTCCTCAGTGGCTTTTTGAACCTCTTTTGCCAATTGAGTGAGCCTATTTTTCAAGGTGTTATTTTCTTCAGCATTTTTTGGGTCTCCTTTAGCAAGGTGTTGACCTGCTTTTCATGCTTTTCTTGTATCTCTCTCATTTCTCTTCCCAGTTTTTCCTCCACCTCTCTAACTTGATTTTCAAAATCCTTTTTGAGCTCTTCCATGGCCTGAGCCCATTCTATGTTTATTTTGAATGTTTGGGATACAGAAGCCTTGACTTCTATGTCTTTCCCTGATGGTAAGTAGTGTTCTTCCTCTTCTGAAAGGAAGGGAGGAGATATCTGTTCACCAAGAAAGTAACCTTCTATGGTCTTATTTTTCTTCCATTTTTTGGGTATTTTCCCAACCAGTTGCTTGACTTCTGAGATTCCTCTCCACCCCTGCCTTGCCTCCATATCTGCCCAGCTAGTGCTTGGGGTCTGAGATTCAAATGCTGCTCCCCAGCCTCAGGGCTTTCGGTGGGAGTGGGGCGCTATTCAGTGTGAGATTAAGTTCAGCTGCTCAGGTTGGGGCAGGGCTGCCCCACAGGGCTCAGTTCCCTCAGGAGGTTTATGCAGAGACCTTCAATAATGGATCTGAGCTCCTTTCTGCTTTGGGAGCCCCTGTCCACTGCTGCCTCTTCCACTGCCTCCTGAGGGGGCCTGTGTTATGGAGACACCCTGCTCCCCTCTCAGCCAGCCAAACAGGCTCTCTCACTGACCTTTGGCATCTGTGGGTGGAGGGACCTGTGTGGCTGCTGGAGATTCTGTTCCTGAAGCCTGCTTGGACCTGCTCCTCTTGGGTGCCATGCGACCAAGGCAGGGCTGGTCTCTACTCTGGGTCCGGTGCGTGATGGACCTTTGGTGTTGGTTTTTCAGGGTTTTCTGGAACAGAAATCTCCTCCATTCCATTGTGGTGTGACTTTTGCTGCTCCAGAATTTGTTGGGAATTCTTTTTTACAGGTATTTTATGGGCTGTGGGTTAGGAGCTAGCATATGTGAATCTTTCTACTTCGCCATCTTGGCTCCTCCCCTAAATTTTCAACATAAGTATTAACACTTCAGAAATCAGCAAACACTGAAAATTGGGCCTTGATGTATTGCTTTGTTGATTGTCTGGATTTAAGAAAGTGATGGAGAAAATGGCAATAATGCAGATTAAACTTAAAAGTATGTCCTTTGTCCATTTTCCCAGGGAGTCAATTGTTATCCATTTACCAGCACACCCATAGGTATAGAGGAAAGAGTGCTAGATTTAGAGTTAGGAGATACCTGGCTGTGTGAAGATTGACATGTTACTTAATCTCTGAATTTAGCTTCATAATTTGTAAAATGGGAATAATTCATGTATATCTTGCCATTCAAGGTTGTTATGAGAATATAATACCATAATACTTTGTGAGCCTTTAAGGTACCATAAAAATGTCAACTATTATTATAGACAGTTCACTGTGAGTAGGGATTGTTTTGTTCTCTGCAATTGCATCTTCAGCACCTAGAACAGTGCTTGACATATAGTATAACTGAAAAATAGTTGTTGACTAATTATTAGGTTTAGGGGTTGCACTTGTGATATCATTGATACAGGGAACTCCCAGGTAGGGAAATACCCTCTTCCAATTCTGAGTGCCATCTTCTCTAGAACTGATACTCTTAGAGAATCACCCTTCTTTACTTACCTCTTTTAATTTTGAGTTTCATTTTCTTTGCAACTTATAGTCATAGAGAACTTCCTAGGGTACTAGAACATTAAGTGATTTGCCTGAGGTCACACAGCTAGTTTGTGTCAGAAATAATTAGAGAACAATACATGATAGTACATGTAAAATCCAATAGGAAAGTGGAACTTTATATAGGAGGAGTGTATGAAACGTATGCTTTCTATAGGGAGGTATAAACTGTATAGAATGTTGATTTCTCATTGAATCCTCCATCTCTCTGGAAGTGATGTATCAGTCACTTGAACTCGGATGTATCAGTCCATATCCTTGGGACCAGGCCTGTCTCAGGAAGCCCCACTGGTTTAGGCTCTAAATTGGAATAAAATGAGACATTTGCATACTATGTAACCTTTAACAGAAAGTTTCCTCAATAATAGCAAAGAAAAGATATATTTGATCTTTTCTTTTTTCTTTTGGAGGGAATCAGTTTAAGTGATTTGCCCAGGGTCATCCAGCTGGTGTCTAACACTGAATTTGAACTCAAGTTCTCCTGACTCCAGGTCTGGTGATCTATCCTGCAATACCTAGCTGCCCCCAGTATAGAAAGGATATTTAGCAAAGACAGAACTAGTTCAGTTTGGCATAGTTCCTCTGGTTTCCTTATTTTCTATGATGATATCCAATGCAAGTCTGTCAATCTGAGGAGTCCTTAGAGATTATTGGGTGGGTTTTTATTTTTCGATAACCAAGCAATATCAGTTGTTGGAGTCTTAGTCTCCTAAGAGTAGCTAGGTGCTCCAGAGGATAAAGTGCCAGGCACAGAGTCAGGAAAAGTCATCTTCCTGAGTTTAAATCTGGTCTCAAACATTTACTAGCTATGTAAGCCTAGATAAGTCACTTAACCCTGTTTGCCCCAGTTTCCTCATCAAGAAATGCAAACCATTCCAGTATCTCTGCCAAGAAAACACCAAATGGGGCCACAAAGAATTGGACATGACTGAAAACAACTGAACAATAGTCTCCTAAACCAATTAAGTCTCAAAGATAGTTTCTTTGACCTTTATGGAAAAACTAAACGATTTCGCAAAGACCTTCCAGTCTTCTTCTTAAGTGGTGGTTGTTATTTCTGTCACAATATGACAAAATTGAATGCAAACTAGGAACTAGAAGACTGAGGACCGGGACTGGGGTAGATTCATAATCAGGCATGGCAAAGTCATTTTGATCTGAAATAAGCTCCATTAGGATCCCGTCTGCAGAGCAGATGGTTTATGTGACTGCATATGGTATCAACACCCTACCCCACCCTCCAGGAAGATCTGAATCTCCATACTTAAGAACTCTGGAATCTTCAGAACCAACTCTAGTACCCTATTCCAATGGATTTAAAGACTGTGATGGGGATGAGAGCTCTTTGATGAGTTATCTCACTACACACAATTTAAATTCTTTAATTATAATTAACATTTCTCCCTGACCCCCATGAAAGGCTTTACCCTTCCAGATGCTTTAGAAGTAATGCTAATACTACGCTCTGAAACTTTGAAGGTGAATCCTTCTCCATAGCCCAGCAGAAGTAAGTTCTACATGGTTTTGGGGCTGCCCCTTGTTCCAGGGTTGTTCTGAAATCAGCTGTAGGACTTGCCTTCTGGGACATCCCTAAATGGCCAAATACTTTTCATTCTAGCCCCTAACATGGCTTATGAATTTCAGGCTTGTTGTCTTTGTTTAGAACTAATTCTATTTAGGACTATCCTATTAGGGCTATTCCAGGATTTCCTTGCATGGCCAATCTGATGTTTTTCAGTATTCACGATTTGGATTGCTTCTGCCAAGCTCTCCTATTCCTTAGTCAGTTCTGATTCATTTGTAGGTAGTATGACTAACTGGTGTTCGTCAATGCTGTGATTCTCCTGCCAAGTGATAGGCAGTGTTTCTGGGAATAAATTCATTTCAGATTACAGCTGGTCATTCATCTGTCAGATAGAATCCAGCTAATCTTTTCTATAGGCCTAAAAATATGCCATTCCTATGCATCTTTTTATGCCTGTCCCATCACACATCTTCTCATTACATTCCTTGTCCACATTCCTCTGCACAATCATCCACTCATAGACATTGCTACACTCCCACCTCATTTATAAGGAAATTCTACAATAACTCAGCAGTCATCAAAAGAACCCCGAGATTATACTCTTCAAAAATGATGGCCCTTTGAAATAATTCTCTGCTGACTTACCCATAATCATTGAGAAGATCCAAGCAATGAATAATAACATATTTGGTAGGATGATTCTGCTGGTAATTATTTTGTCTCACCTCTCTTCTCATTTCTGAAAATGGCATTCTAAGGATATAAATATTAATCCTTTGTAGAGTGATGAGTAGCGTTCTCTATCTATGATATACTTATACTCCAAGGGGGGTCTCTAATTTCATGAATGCAGATATTGTCTTCAATATTATGGATCTTTAATCCTTAGCCTATCTGATGGACCGTTCCTTTCATGATATTACCAAAATATATTCCATCAATTTGTTGAGCCAGAACTTTAGAGGCTCCCTGGTATAGTGGAAAGATAATTCATTTTGGAGTCAAAAGACCTTGGTTCATATCCCAACTGTATTACATATATCTCTGTGATCCTAGGCAAATCAGTTAACCTCTCAGGACCTCAGTTTCCTCATCTGTAAAATGAGTTGGACATGATGGCTTCTAAGTTCCCTTCCTGGGATTCTACTACTGCAACTCATCTATGCCTAAGCATCTGGTGTGACCATCTATGTTCTCCAAATAAGTTCTATTCAGGAAGTCCCAATGTGCTGTTCACCTTTATCTCCACTAAGGATAAATTTGAGGAATTAGGTTTTAATTTCAACAACTATAACTTAGTTTATATTAAAGGAAGGAGTTTCTTTCTATCTCTCAGGGCCCCACTGGTGCCCTGGATATAGGTACCACTCAATTCATCCATTTAAAAATAAATACATCTATTGTGTAGAGAAGAGAATAAACATTTATAAAGTACCTACTGTCTACTGGGCACTCTGCTAAGTGCTTTACAATATTATCTCTTTTTATCTTGTTTGTACTATCTATGTACTATCTATACTGTGCTAGGCACTGGAGAGATACAAATTCAATCCAACAAACATTTGTTAAACTATTGCTTTTTGCCAGGCACTGAAGAGGAAAAGAGCAAATGAAGCAGTCCTTGATCTCATCAAGGTTACATTCTACTGTACAGATAAAACATTTCTGCCTCAAGGGACTGACAACCCAGTAGGATGATAACACTAAAAAAAAAAAAAAGCAGTTTATTACCACAGATGGTTGGTTGTTGTCCTTTATTCTCAAACAGGATCAAAATGACATCACTGTGATAAAGTCAAGTTTCAGTGTGTCCAACTGTGGCTCATCAGACCAGTATGAACTCGGAATGCTCTACCACAGATTGGGCACAGAGTCCGTGTGAATGTTTGGGGTGGATACTCCAAATTTTTACATCCTGTTTCCTTTGTGTTGTTTCAATTCTGCCTTGCTCATAGAGCACAGGACGCTTTCTGATGTAGGCATGCCATGCTAAGCAGTCTTGTGACCAGTGTCTTCCATGCCCTACAATCAAATCCAAAGTTTTTGAGAGACACCTTGAGAGTGTGCTTGTATCACTTCTTCTGACCACTGGGTGATCACCTGCCCCATGTGAGTTCTCCATAAAATAGTCTTTTTGGTAAGCATACATTTTGCATTCAAACAACATGGCTAGCCCCTTGGAGTTGGGCTCTCTGAAGCATAGTTTGAATGCTTGGCAGTTTAGTTTGAGCAAGGACCTCAGTATCTGGTACCTTATCCTGCCCAGGTGATCTTCAGAATCTTCCTAAGACAGTTCAGATGGAAGCAATTCAGTTTCCTGGCATGGCACTGGTAGACTGTTCATGTTTCATAGGCATACGACAATGAGGTCAGCACAATGGCTCTGTAGACCTTCAGTTTGGTAGTCAGTCTAATACCTCTTCTCTCCCAAACTTTTCTTTGGAGCCTCCCAAGCACTGAGCTAGCTCTGTCAATGTGTACATCAACCTTGTTGTCAATATGTACATCCCCAGAAAGTATACTACCAAGGTAAGTGAACTTATCCACAGCATTCAAAACTTTTCCATTTGTTGTAACCAATGGTTCCACATATGGATGGTGTGGTGATGGCTGATGGAGCACCTGTGTTTTCTTGGTGTTAATTATTAGGCTGAAATTAGCATTTGAGGGCCATTAGGCTCCTTTCATGTGGCAGAGCACCTGGTGCTGATTCTATTCCAGCTGAGATTTACAAGGTAGGAAGAAAATTGCTCATACAAAAGCTGACTGAAATTTTCCAGGTTATATGGCAAGAGGAGTTTATTCCCCCAGGAGTTCAAGGATGCCTCCATTGTCCATTTCTATAAAGGTACAGTCACAGAGGGGTCTCTCTCTTAGTCATTACTGGCAAGATTCTTGCTAAAGTCCTCCTTAATAGACTGATCCTTCACCTGGAAGATGGTCATCTACCTAAGGGCCAATGTGGCTTCAGTAAGGGCTGAGGAATAGTCGATATGGTGTTTGCTGCCTGACAACTCCAGGAGAAATGCCAGGAGCAGAACAGAGGTCTGTATGCAACATTTGTAGATCTGACCAAGGCCTTTGACACTGTTAGTTTTGAGGGCCTATGGAAAATTATGTCAAAATTTGGTTGCCTGGAGAAGTTCATCACTATTGTATATCAATTTCATGATTGCATGTTTTCCCGAGTTCTGGACAGTGGACAATGCTCTCATACCTTCCCAGTCACCAATGGAGTAAAATAGGGCTGTGTGCTTGTTCCCATGCTTTTTAGCATGATGTTTTCAGTCATGTTGTCAAACACTTTCAATGAGGATGAACACAGCATCAAGGTCAACTAGTGTACTGATAGTAAGTTTTTCAATTTGAAAAGGCTACAAGCCAAGACCAAAGTGGAGGGAGTGTTGGTGCATGATTTTCTGTTTGCAGACGATTGTGCACTCAATGCAGCCTCTGAAGCTGAGATGCAACAAAGTATGGATCAATTTTCTGCTGCCTGTACTAATTACTATATATAGAGGTACTAACAAGGTGTTATCAGTCTTGAAGAAGAAGAGATACTATATATTTATATATAATATTTGATGGAAGAATGAATAAATTTATGAATGACCATTCATAGGATTGAGGAAAAAATGACATTGGTAGCAGCTCCTTTGCTAGAGTATTGCAATGTGGGAGATATACACCTATGGGGTGTGGTTTGGGTGAATCCAATGGGGAAGCAACTTGATTTTTTTGGAATTGGACTCTGTAGCTTATCTAATAGTAAATGAAATTTATATTCTACTTTAAGCATTTTACCTACATGACCCCTTTTGATTCTCCTAAAAATCATGTGAGGTAGGTACTTTGGGCATTATCATCTTAATTTAATAAGTGAGGAGCCTGATGCCAGATTCCAGCTGACTTCATATCTTTCTGACTTGAAGCTCAGCACAAGCTATCCTCTATCCAATGTGGTATTGCCAACAACAGCATGAACTCTGAAGAGTGTATCTGTTTGGATGCCTATGTTCAGAATGTCATAAAACTCTCTTTGCAATAGTCATGCAGGAATGGGAAACCCATGGCTTTGAGGCCACATGTGGTCAAATATGGCCCTTGGATAGAATCCAAACTTCTCTCTAGGTCCTCAAGTACAGCCCTTTGAATCAAGGGTCCAAAGGGATTCAGTCAAAGGGCCACACTTGAGGGCCTAGAGGGCCACATGTGGCCTCAAGGCCACAGGTTCCCTGCCCCTGATTTATGGTGTCCAAACCTGTTCAAGAGAATTTTCATTGGGAAATAGGTAGCAGAGGCTCATGAATTTCTGGTTTGAAACAAATGAATAGTCATGAAAAGTGTCTGAAATATAGGCATATGGGGAAAACACTGAACTAGATAAAAAGGTAGAAAGAGCAAATGCATATATTTGGGGTTAAGCTGAGATTTTGAGCTATTTCTGTGCTGCTAAAAGTTCAGTTGAACCTTCCTCCAAATTCTCTCTCTCTCTCTCTCTCTCTCTCTCTCTCTCTCTCTCTCTCTCTCTCTCTCTCTCTCTCTCTCTCTCTGTCTCTGTCTCTCTCTCTCTCTCTCTTTCTCTCTCTCTCCCCTCTTTTTTCTTCACTGCCACCAAAAATGCCAACAGGTCCTCATCACTTTATACCTGGATTATTACAACGACCTTTTGACTGTCTCCGTCCCTCAAACTTCTCTCCACTCCAGCCCATCCACCACTTAATTTTCAAACTGCTCTTCTTAAGTCATGGATCTAACCATGCCACCCCTTTAATAAATCAACTCCAATGGCTTCCTATTGCTTCCAGGATCAAAAAGTCCTTTTATAACTTGGTCCCTTCCTACTTTTCCAATCTTTTTATACTTTTCTCCCTCCCTTCCCCAATATTCAGCAAATTAGTAACAACAGGCTTCTTGCAATTCCTCCTACAAAAGATTGCATTTTCACTAATTGGTCCCCATGCCTTGACTTCATCTCCCCCTCTTGACTTCTTTAAGTTCCCACTGAGACTCACCTTCTGCAAGAAGCATTTCCCAATCTTCCTTAACTTTAGTTCCTTCCCTCTTAGGTCATCTTTAATTTACTCCATATGTATGTTGTTTGCCCACAGTTGTTTTTTTAATGTCTTCTCTCCCATTAGACTGTGAGTTCCTTAAGAATAGGGACTGCTTTTTGACTTTCTTTGTAACCTCAGTACTTAGCAAAGTGTCCGGCACCTAAAAGGTGCTTAACAAATGCTTTTTGATTTGACTTCACCATCTTTGAAAAAGTTGGGACATAGGATGTGGAACACCAAATAACCCAAACTGGTCGACACATTGGTTGGTTTTGCTGAATTGTTTTGTTTTCTTTTTCGTTCTTTGTTGAATAGATTTGCTGGATAGAGAGATGGGGAAAGGCTATATTTGGAAACGAAGGGTATGTAGTGGTTTTCTTGTTTAATCATTTCAGTAGTGTTCGACACTCCATGTTCCCATTTAGAGTTCTCTTGGCCAATATACTGGAGTGATTTGCTATTTCCTTCTCCAGCTCATTTTACATATGATGAAACTGAAGCAAACAGGGTTAAGTGACTTTCCCAGGGTTACATGGCTAATAAGTTTCTGAGGCTAGATGTGAATTCAGAAAGATGAGTCTTTCTGACTTCATGCCTGCTACTTTATCCATTGACCACCTAGATGTCCATAAAGGTTATTAAAACACTTTTTTTCTAAATACTTTTTAATGACCATTTCACTATTTAATGACTATTTCACTATTTGAAAAGGATTTAACCTTACTTCTGATGTTACCCATAAGTTATCCAAAAGCAGATTGGAAGAGTTCTTTATAACTTTTGTAACCTGTGGAACTAACTCTATGATCTCAGGCTTCTGGGCTGATTAGATGTAGTATTTGTTTCATATACGGTAATTGACATTTTATCCCCACTCTTTCACCGACTGCCCTCCATTGCTAGAACTCTCTTTCCCCCCATCTCTGCCTTCTGTCTTCTCCAGATGCCTTAAAAGTGATGCTAAAACCTTTCTTTTGAATTAAAATAGTGACAGCCACCCTGAACTCTCTTCCACTTCAATGTCCAAAATGAGGGTGGGAGAGTTCACATCTCCTATTTGGTATTTGTAGCAAATGTGCTGCACCCTTCCTCAGGATGTATCCAGTGCCCTCTTATCTTGAAAAAGTCCAGTCCCCTGATCTGGAAGGTTAGGATCCAGCCTGAAATGCTCGGAAAGATAAATCCCTCCTCTTGATTTCTTGTAAATGTCAAATGTGATGAGTAGTGGAAAAGCTGCTTGTGGTCAGAGTATCTTCCCACTATCCCTGAACCTTTGTCACCATATTGTTTATGGAGGTAACCTAACACTCTCCTGGCAGGATAACACCAGCAAAATTTTTGCATCTGCCTTTGGCAATTCATCTTGCAATGTGAAGAGATAACATAAGTAAAGAACCCAGCGGCTCCAAATATCAGGACAAGTCAGTGGTGATATAACAGAGTAACTTACATGCTCAAGAGAGCCTTCATCTCATTCTGTCTTGCAGTTCATGCATTTGGAAATCTCATAAATGCCCTGGGAGCTGAATTTAAGAAGGACCTGAATTTAAGAATACCTCAAATGACCAAGCTGCATCAATTGACACAATACCTTTTTTTAATAGAGAAAAATTTTATTTAAAATTATTATAATTTATTTTTTCAGTAATTAATATACCTTCTTCTGTTGATATCACTTTGATTACATTTTAAGTGAACTACTTGAAGAGAGACATTTCTCCAAAGTTCTGATCAATATCTCAAGCTGAAGCTTTTGTCAAAAATGTTTATTTTGTGGTTTAATATTATTTGAAACAGCTACATGCTGAAAGTGCAGGGCTCTGAAGAAGAAAACCAAAGCTTTAAAGCTTAATTCCTTCAGTGTCATATAGTGAATAGTGGGCTTTTGAGTTAAGAAGATCTTGGTTCGAATCCTGCCTCAAATACTTGCTAGGAGTGAGTCTGAGCAAATCACTTAACCTCTCCTATGTCCTCATCCACAAAATGGGTATGATAACACCTTACATGATAATCAGGAGGTTGAAATAAAAGAATGCATGTTAGTACAGGATGCCCCTATTAATAGCTCTTAAACTGTTAAGGTTTAAGACTGCACTAAAACTTTTGGGACACATTGCATTTTATAAACTGTAAAGTGTTAAGTATCTATAAGATGCATTTTCCTCCATGAAAGAAAAGCTTGAAATTGACTAGAAAAATCATATGGGCCATGCTGTGTCCCAGAGAGATCAACTACTGTGACTGAGCAGGTCATGGAATGAAGATTATTCCCACAATGTATTCTCAAAGTTGTTTGCCTTTACTTCATTGTGGTCACTGTCTAAGTCCAAGTTGGTTCTTTATCACTTCATGTAAGTCTTCCCAGATTTTTCTAAATCTATCATATCCTTCATTTCTTAGAGCATGACAATATTCCATTATCCTAATCTAAAAATTTAATAATCCATTCTAGAACTGCTAGAAACCCTCTTGGTTTCCAGTCCTTTACTACAAACAAAAAGTGCTATTCTAAATATTTTTGTAAATCTGGGGCCTTTCACTTTGCCTTCGACCTCTTTATGCCTCGTGATAATGCTCAGTTGAAGTGTATGCACAACTCAGTAACTTTTTTCCACCTGGATTACTCCAGAAAAATCTCTAAAATCCATTTTAGGGTCTGTGTAAACTGGAACAGAGAAGGCAATTGGAAAAGACACTCTGCTAACATTTATACAGAGAGGCTTTTCGCATTCTGGACTAATTATTTCTGCTTTCCATCTTAGTGACATCTGTTTCCCAAAATTGAGGAGGTAGGTGGCATATCATTAAAAAACCAAACCAAACCAAACCCACCATCATGCTATTAGATACTAAAGATAATGTTCATGTCTATGGTTTCCCCAAAAGTTGATAACAGGGTACCTTGCCACACAAAAAACTACTCAGTGTGCAATAGAGCTATTGAGTATGGGGTAGCTTTTCATTTCCTCCACCACAGAAAATGCATCAGATAAAAAACAGATACAAAGGTACACATGAATGAATACATGAAACATGAAAACTCAGCCCATCTTAGTCACTACCACCTGGAAGTAAAGATGTTTTATGGGACTGTGGGACAAATATGTCACATTCACTTTAGGAATATAATACTCAAATAACCCTGAGTAATTATGGAGAATTGATAATGTCCACATCTCCTGCCTAATCATAGCTTTAGACCTTTAGCTACAAGATCCTCTTGTTGGTAATTTCAGTGATTTTCTCTGAGAAGAATGCTTAATTGAAATCTTGTCCCTCTGATCCACCGTTGCTTAACTCTCAACCAAGGATTTCTTAGACTTGAGATTCTCCAGGAAAGTTAACATCTGTAGCAAGAGGTAACACTTAGTATTAGAAATGTTCATTTCTCTAGATACCTAGTCACAGAACTGTGTTCATAAAATGAATGGAAAGGCAGAAGCCAGAAGCCAGGAAGCTGGGATACGAGAAACTCCAGTTTTACATTTGCTGCAGTAGGCACATATCTCCCATTGCCATATGCTTCTGCTGTAAATAACTATTGTTTTCCATGGCAGAGGAAGGGGTAAAATTTTCTCCCCATCTCACCCTTACTGAAAGTCCAAGGGAGAGGAAGATTTCTAAAAACAAGGGTCCAAAAGAAAAAAGGCAGACAGAGTTCACTCTTGCCGAACACAGAGGGAAAAGATCCTCTGATAAGAGGCCACCCTTCTATCCCCAGTTCTCAGTCTTCAATCATGTTCCATGAAGTCTTAGTCACTGGGGATCCATCAGGAAGGAATTCTATGTTATACTAGAAAGGGATCTAATGTGAAAGAGACCTTTTCCAACAAAGGGCTTATGTCTTGTAATCTCATCAAGTTGGTTGAAGAGGTTTATCAATTTTATAGGTGTTATTTTGCTCAATATTGCTACATTTGGATATAGAGACATATGTTCTTTGTAAAGATTGGAGTTATTTTTGGTGGCTCAAATTGTGTAAAGTTCCCCTAAACAGGTGTGAACCCTAGTTCTCCTAGCATTATGATCAGAAGCAAGCTGCCTGGCTTGGAGAGTTTCTATGTAATTCTGGATCTCATTGCCTTTCTTCTGTTCTGAGCCACTGGGTTCACAAAATATTTAACAACCAAATTTCCTTTCTTTCACTAATTTTTAGTCACTCAATAACTTTTTCTTGATCCCATAGTATTTTTGTTTTTCTGTCTAGATGTTTCCTCATCTTAGGCTGACTTCTCATCCTGATTCTCCACTACGTGTTTAGTAGATATTCATTAGTCATCCAATCAGCCAATAAGAATTCATTAAACACAAACCATGTGATGTTGTTCACTAGCAGATCTACCCTGAATTAGAGGATTATTCCCCTAAATAGAACACATACTGCCAGCAACAATAACAGCAAACCAAAACACAACTTATCCTGTGCCTTCGTCCCTTCCTTTGTGTTCCCCAAAACCAGTTGTACAGAGTCATAAAACATCAGTGCTGTAAATGACTTCAAGGACTTTCCAGTCTAACCCTTTCATTTACGTAAGGATGAAATTCAATTCAGGAAAATGAAGTGACTTGTCACATGGCTGGGCACTGACTAAGGGACTAGTAGGGACTGGAATCCAGGTTTACTGTCTCCTAATACCCTCCCATCATACCACTATGCTATTCCAATCCAATCCAATTCTATTAAATGGAATCCAATCTAAGAAGTATTCATTTCACACCCACTAGGGAACTCATGGTGCTAGAGACTGGGGATATAAAGAGAAAACTAGAAACAGTCTAATAATTCCTTTGTAATTGAATTCATCTTTAAAGTGTCTTTCTTGAGATCTTACTGATTTTTGTGTACTTTAGGCAGTCAGTAGTGAACTCTCTTAGAGGTTTTAATTCACATTAATAATGTTAGTAGAAAGACAGCAGTAGGTAGTGGGTAGAGACCTGGTCTTGGAGTCAGGAAGATCAGAGTTCTGCTACAAATTGACCATGTGAGCCCCAGGGAGGTAACTAAATCTCATTATCCCAAGGAACTCTCCAACACTATAAATTTTAAAGAAGATTTTGCTCTGTATTGGCAGGTAAAGTTCCTCTTGGGAAGCTGCCTACAGCTATTGAGCTCACATTTCAGATAAAAAAGAAATCGTGTTTTAGATTGGAGAGATAAGTATGTATTAGTGAGCAGGGGGACAGACCTAGAACTAGAAAGATCTGGGTTTAAGTCTTTGTGTTGACACATACCAACTCTGTGATTGAACAAGTCACTTGACCTCTTATGATCTCAGCCTGCTCTCCAACACTGTAAAGTACAGATAATTGCATGGAGCTGGGTGTAGAGAAAGGAATTTCCACACAGGAAGTTCTGGATATTGACAAAAATCATAGGTCCAGACCTTTGCCATCCTCTGCCCCCTCCCTTCTCTCATCAAAGTAAAATAAAATGTTGTATGAACTATGAAACAGTAGTATTTGGACTGGCTAGATTGAAAACTGCAATGTTGTTTGATCTTTATATCAAAAGCAAAGGAGACTCAGATTTGACTGCTTTCTATTTTTCAGGATCCAGTTGGCTTTCCCCACTATGCTCCATCCTGCCTGTTTCATTGCTGACTTTTCCTGGGAGGGTCATTCACCATCTCATTTATCAAGTGCAGTAAGATAAGAAGCCCTGGACCAGAATGAGGAAGCCTGGGAATTAGTGTAAGCCAGTAGGAAAATAGACTCTTCAAGTGAGCTGGGCCAGCTCCCAAAATAAATCTACCTCAGTGGGAAAGAGATTAATGACCAGCAAGAGCGAGTTGAGTGGGGAATTGGAACAGACAGCTTGCACTCTGCTAACACTGACATGGGGAAGCTCTTTGTGTTTAGGACTAATTATTCCTATTTCCCATCCTAGTGACATCTGTTTCCCAAAGTTGAGGAGGTGGGTGGCTTATCATTAAAAAAAATTCTTAGATGCTAAATATACTGCAGTATAGAAATCGAGCCTTGAATCATAGCTAGTGTGTGGGGAGGAGGGAAAGGGAGTAAGAAAGAAGAAAGGAGGAGGAGGCCCTGAAATTTCTTATTTCATCTAATCACTTCCTGCCTAGGGAGTGTTCTTTCCCATCACCCCAATCTTATTGGGCTTTTCCCTTATCTTCTCACCCCCTCCTCGGGACTACTCCCACCCCACATTGCACAATCATGCTCTCAATGGTCTATCTACCACACACTATCATTTCCCCTTTGCTTTCTCAATCCGTATCACTGAACATTTCCCTCCTTTCCACCCCTACTCCCCCTGAAACATTTCTCAGGGCAAAACTGCCTGAACTCTCATTACAGTCCTTGCCATTGGCAGAGATTTATGACCAAGAATTTGTGATGGGCGCTTTGCTCTATGAGATGGAATATCCAGACTTGGACAATACCCGCTGGGTTACAGATTTATTATCATGGCAGCTTCTGTGATAGCTAATGGTCTTGGGCACTGTCTCCTGACATGCTCTTCCTGTGGACTGTATCAGTATATCAACCAACAAGCTTTTAGTAAGTACCTACGACTAGGTGGCAAGCATTGTGCTGGTCAACAAGTTAAGTCAATAAGCTTTTACTATGTCAGGTACTGTGCTAAGTGCCATCGGAGATATAAAAACACAAAAGAAATACTTCCTGCCTTCAAGTAACTTGTGTTCTATTAGGGAAAACAGGTCACATGTGCAACAGTAATGACAATAACAACACACATACACTTCTAAGCAGATACAAAACATATACAAAGGAAGTATAAGGTATTTTTTGTTTGTTTGTAAGAAATGGGTCAAAGACATTAGAAGCTAGGGAATCAAAAAAGGTCTCATAGAGGATGATGGGGGCAGCTATGTGGCAGGGTAGATAGAGCACTGGGCCTGTAGTCAGGAAGACCTGAGTTCAAATCTGGCCTCAGACATTTACTAGCTGTGGGACCCTGGCCAACTCACTTCATTCTATTTGCCTCAGTTTACTCTCTGTAAAATGAGCTAGAGAAGGAAATGGTAAATCATCCAGTATCTTTGCTAAGAAAACCCAAACGGAGTCACGAAGAGTCAGACACAATTGAAGTAACTGAACAACAACTAGATGATGGAACTTGAGTTGAACTTTGGAGAAAGCTAGGGATTCTGAGAAGCAGAGGTGAAAGAGAGAAGTGTTCCAGGTATACCTAACGTCCTGTGCTGAGGCAAGAACAGGGGATTTAAAATGTTATCTGTGAGGTTCAAGGAGGAGGTCATTTTTGTTGGACTGTAGATTGTGTGAAGGAGGGTAATATATGTCTATAAAGATAGCCAGAATTCATATTGCAGAGAGCTTTTAAATGGTAAACAGAAAAATTTATCTTTGAGCAATAGGGAGCTATTGGAGCTTCTTGAGGGGAAGGAGAGACATGGTTAGATGAGTGCTTTGAAAATATCACTTTGTTAACTGTGAGGAGCGTGGATTGGAGAGGGAGAGATTAGCTAGATGGTGAAGTGGAAATATCACTGGGCTTGGAATCAGGAGGACTCACATTTATGAGTTCAAATCTCAGACATTTCCTAGCTGTGAGACCCTGGGCAAGTCACTTAACCTTGTTTACCTCAGTTTCCTCATCTGTAAAATGAACTGGAGGAGGAAATGACAAACCACTCCAATATCTTTGTCAAGAAAACCCCAAACGGGATCACTAAGAGTTGGATATAATTGAAATGACCCAACAACACCAACCTAGAAGGGAGTCCCCAGGAGATACTCTGTCAGCTCTTCATGGCATCTCTCCACTCCAGTCACTCTATTGACTTCTTCCCAGAAGTCCATTCAAAGTCAAGGGCAAGACCACTGGAAACTATAAGATTCTTGGTAGTTTCTCCTGCTTATAGGCAAATATTGCCACCACCAGTTTCCATGACAATGACTGAATGTGGCAAAACTGGATTACATTCTAATGAGAAAATTGAGATGCAGGGAAATTGTGACTTGCCAAGGTCATCTTGGTAGTAATTATCAGAGGATGGATAGATGGAGGATCTTAAATACTGGGCTGAGGAGATTATATTTTACCTTGGGAAGCCAGTGAAGGTTTTTTGAACAGGGAAGTGACCAATTGGTACATTAGGAAAATTGTTTTGGTATATAACTATAGTAAATCCCTTAAAGAGAGGTGAGACTGTAGGCTGTAAGACCCGTCAGTGTAAAGTTACAATGGTACAGGTAAAAGATACTGTGAACTAAGGAGTTGGCTCTGTGGCTTGAGAGAACCCGGGGAGACATATGCAGCAGATACAGTTGGAACTAGATGGCCTTTGAGATCCTTTCCAAACCAGATTCTGTGATTGTGAGATGTGGTGGGGGTGGATTAGACAACCTGGTACCTGACAAGTCCGTTGACTCTGACTGAAGCTTAGTTCCATTTTGAAATTGGTCCCCAGCTAAGAAAATTCCGTCCTGAGAGATGATGTGTGCTCACTTCTGGCAAGCATGATTAAAAATAAAACCAAAATCCGGAAAATCTGAACCTATGCATTTGAATTGGTATCTATGAGCCCTGGTGGATACTAGCACTCATTATTGCCTATCTCAGGTGTATGACTTGGTCAAGACGATGTGGTATGGTGGCAAGATTGCTGGGATATAGTGAAGAGACTTGGTCTTAAGTTCAACCTCTAAGCATTGCTGCTTTGAGGATCAAAGTTAAGTGTCAAGTTAACAAATGATCATTAAGCATGATCAGCAAAGTGGTATAGGGAATAGAGTGCAGGTCCTGGTTCCTGAGTTCAAATCTTACCTCGGACACTTACAAGCTGTGAGATCCTGGGCAAGTCACTCAATCCTGTTTACCTCAGTTTCCTCATCTAAAAAATGAGCTGGAGTAGGAAATGGCAAACTATTCTAGTATCTCTGCCAAGAAAACCCTAAATGAGGTCATGAAGAGTTGGACCCAGCTAAAAACGACTCAGCAATATCAACATGTACCAGAAACTAAACTAAGTACTGGGAGCTAACTGAAAAAGCAAAAACCATTCCATAAATATGCAGTAACTAATAAGAATGACAATATTGAAACTTTAGGAGGGACCACAACCCAATGCTATAAACACTCATAAGATGCCTACTATGTGCCAGGAATTGATAAAAATTAGACTGATTTTGAAAACCTCCTGCTGAAATTTTAGGTCAATACTTTAAAAAAGCTAAATCATCCTTGAGATGCTTAGTCATTTTGTCATTTTAAGGGTAATTTCTCCATAACGGATATTATATGGGTTTACAAGGTCACTTACTGTAGTCATGGGAAACTATTGTCTTGAATTAAGAATATACCGAAACCCTTTGAGAAATGGCATGAAAAGAACAACACAATTTTAGCAATCAAGTACTGAGGTAAGGAACATTTTGAGTAGCTATTCAATCATTCATTTGAGAGACAGAGTAGAGGCTATTGCATTTCAGAACACTGTGCAGGGTAGCTAGGGTTATTCAAGGTTTCGGTACTAGCAGGGGAAGAATACAGAAACTCTGGCTCTATAAAGCCCATGTGAAAATGGATACCTTGATTTGATACCCCTCCACTCCCCCACCCCCAACCCCTGCCCCAATTATCCAGGTAACAAGAAGAACTCTATGAGAACTGGCTGTATTGACTGGACATAATATTCCTTTACATTGAATGAGAGCAAACCTAGCTGGATACGTAGGAAATCAGCATCTCTGAAGCCAATTAAGCTCGTAGTATCTTTGAAGTAGACCCAGAGCCATTTGGTGGTTTGTGGACCTTCAAGAGATACCCTTATCTCCAGAGACTCCCCTAATTGTTGGTTATGGAGCTCTCAGAATTATCCTGTTTCTGGAGACCCCTCCTTATCAAGCCTGAACTGTGGACTTCTTATCAGCAAGATGCTTTCTGATTTGTGTTTCAAAGAGCTACAGCCTTGACACCTGAAATCCTGCAGTTCACTGACTCATTCCTTTCTAAGCCCACCTTCCCTCCCCTCCCCAATTCCTAACCTTCTTTTGTTTAAAAGGTATATAAACTCTTTCCATCCATTACCTTGTGAGCTATTCAGCACAGGCTGGATAGCATGCTATTTTTTTCTTCCTTGATTATTTCAAATCTTTCTTTAATTTCACAGGCTTCATCTTCCTCTGGTTTTCTTTCCTTTAGATAAAAGAAGGATTTAAATCTTGAGAACTGGCCTTTGCATTCTCCAGGCAACTTCCCCTTTGGGAGAAAGAGAGATCTAAATTCCCTCATGAGAGCATTTGCCACAATTTACAGCTATTACATAAAAACTGAGCGTGTTGGAGATGTGCAAGACTAATTCATACCTGAAATTCTCTCTGTCCTTACCTTTAACTCCTGGTTTGCTTCAAGATTCAACTCAAATCCCATTTTCTGTAAGACGACACCCCCATCCTCAATCTTCCTGCCTTTCATGCAAGATTACCTCCCACTTACACTGCATATATCTTCTATGAATATAGTTATCTCCACAATTCAAATGTGAGTTCCTTGAGGGTTATGACAGTATTTTTTCTTGCACTTAGCATAGTGTTTGATTGGTAGTAAGTTTATAACAAATGTTTGTTGACTTGATTGACAACTAAAGCTTTTACAACCAAGTTTATCATATGAATAAGCCTATTGACTTAGCTAGGTAATATTGTACTTTCTTCAGCTGGGATGTTGCAGTGTTCCCTTAAGTCCAAATGTTACAATATTCTTTTCAGCTGTAGTCCTACTGTGATCTTTTAGCTAGGGCAACAAGCTGTAGAGTCTAGAATAAGGGCGAAAATGTGAGGCTTGTCACCTCCTGCCAGTAGAGAGGAAAGTTCTAGTTACTCTTAATTGGCAACTCTTCCTCATTCAAGACCAGTTCCCTCAGCTAAGCATTCTTCGTTGGCTTATGATGATCAATGTTAACTGAACTAATTAATATTTCCTAACCTTCACGTGTGCTTTTATGCAGATAAGCGGCTAAGGACCCAAAAGATAAGAATGCAGTCTGAGTCCTGGAGTGAAGTTGATTGTTTTCTACAGGACTTTGCTATTTAAACCTCAAATCCCTTCCACAGTATGGAACACTTCTTTTGAACCTGTAAGTACTTACCCTTTATATTTCAGCATTTATCTTTTTGCCCCTCCTTTCAGCTTTGTTGAAGTCTCACTATTACATTTTTTTTATTGACTGTAAGTATGATCTATCTGTTTTGGAATATCCTGTGAGGAATAACTTCTACCAATGTAGACTGGTACCTCCCCTTCAAGTTATAATCTTAGGTCAGACCTGTGCAACATGGAAGTAGGTAGGGGGTCAAAATTAAAATAGTCTAAACTCCTTAAACAGACTGATGATGGTTGGTTGCCCAGGAGAGAGTGGAGTGGCAACCATACATTTTTTGCAGGCCACTCAAAATCCTTTGATGGACCACAAGTGGCCCTTGGGCCATATGTTGTGAAGGTCTTAGGGAGTCACCTAGAGTATCGAGAAGTTATAAGATTTGCATGAGATCCTGTTGTCTGTCCTGTCGGTGTCTGTACTGGCTATCTTCCAAGTCACAGCTAGAATGTAATCCCATCTCATTTATGCCTCTTAGAATCCCTTGTTTCCTTAAAATTTCTGCTTGTGACACTTTCCCCGTGAAAATTTCCTGATTCTCTCCAGCTGCTAGTACCTTACCCCACAAATAATTTTGCCTTGTATTTATTTGGTATGAGGTTTGTATATGTATGCATCTATGTACATTGGCATTTATTTAAAGACAGGACTTGAAAACAGCTGTTCCTGACTCCAAGAACTATTCACTTTGCCTTGTTGCTTTTTTAATCAGTATTTATTAGGAGCATAAAGTAGGATGGAATATATAGACAGCCAGAGATTTGTTCGAGACAGACCTTTATGGAGGGAGGAAGATTGTTCCAGGGACTGTAGCATCTTAAGTCAAAGTTATAGACTTTTTGGGTAGCCACATAGGGCACAGGATGTTGGGACTCAGAGGATAGGTATCAGATAGAATGTGAAATGACTGCTTGAGTACTTTAGTGTGTTTCATCGATAGAGAATGATTTTGGCCTAGAGGAAGTTATCCTAATATGGAGGGATAGGGACTGAGCTTATAGTTTCATTGGTATAAGGAAGTCTTAGGGGAAAAAAAAGCCTCCCTGAATCAATACAAGTTAACACCTCCTCTGCAGTTTATAAACCTAGAGAGCTGCTTAGAGGACTGATCTTGGTTCTGTTACTTAAGGCCTGTATTATAATGGGCAAGAGTGAGTTTCAGTTACTCAAGTAGAAGTCAAGCAGAGTGGATTGGATAACCTCTTGCCTTCCTTTCTGGCTCTAAATCTATGAACCTGTGTTAGGTCTTGGATACTTTTACTGTAGGGTATTGGGCCTAGGATTGATGAAGGACCACTGTGTTAATTGAGGGTCAAGCCTGATGCTACTCCAGAACCCAGAATTGGGAAGGGTAGCTAAGTGATGCAGTGGATAGAACAGTGGAACAGGAATCCAGAAAGATCATTTATCTTAATGAGTCCAAAACAGGCCTCAGGTACTTCCTAGCTGTGTGGCCCTGGACAAGTCACTTCACCCTTTTTCCCTCAGTTTCCTCATCTGTCAAATGAACTGGAAAAGGAAATGTCAAACCATTCCATTATCTCTGCTAAGAAAATTCCATATGGGGTCCCAAAGAGTCAGACATGACTGAAAACACCTGAACGACAGTAGAATTGAAAGAAAGTGATAAAGAAGACTGTGGTCACATCTGGACTAAGAATTGGATCCGTCAAGCTGACTTCCAATTTCCCATGTCTAAAGGATGGTGTCCTGTAGTGAACACTGGGTATATGGAACACACTGCTTCTTCCATCAGTCATTACCCAACAGTCATTGCAGCAAGGTGGTACAACTCAGACCTTGAGGGATTGCCCATTCACTTTATTCCAGCTTTATTTCAGATGAAAAAGTTTTTGTGTTGCTCTCATTTTGTCATGGTCATCAATGCTTTCAATGACCTCACATTACTTTCTTCTGCCAAAATCTCTTTTAAGGCAATAACTTTCCAATGATGTAAAATGACTTCATATCATGGAACTCAATTTCAATATTTTTTTTAAAAAAGATTTATTTAAAGTTTCTACTTGGTGAGAGCTCAATTCTTGCCCTATAGGAGCTCACAGTTCCACTAGGGGACATAATATGTAAGTATACAAGTAAATACAAGATAATTGAAGGAAGGAGGAATCTCAAGATAGTAGAGGACTGAGAAAGGCTACCTGAAGGAAGTGGCACCTGAGCTGACAATTAGCTGAAAATAAGAATTATGAGATACGTATTCCAGAGATGGAGGTTGACCAGTGCAAAAGAAAGAGATGGCATGTTGAGTTCAGAGAAGAGCTCTTAGTCTGGTTTGACTGGTACAAAGAGATTGTGTGAAGGAGAGTAATTTGAAGGAAGTGTGGAAAGATGATTGGAGCCAAACTGTAGAGGGCATCAACTGTTAGGTTGGATCATTGGATTAAAGTTGAAAGGGACCTTAGAGATCATAATATTTACTCCTTCTGTTTTTACAGATGGGAAAACAGAGGCCTAGAGAGGTGGCAGTGACTTGCTCAAAGGTCACTTGGACAAATCCAGAAATCAGGATCCATTTTCTTTTTCCCTAGAAGCCTAAAATATTTGAACATTTGAATGGTGTTTCACCATTCTTAAAATCACAAAACTTTGGATTTGGAAGGCATCATCTAGTTCAATCCATATCTGAAAAAATTCCCACTACAACAAACCCCCAAAGTGGGCATCCAGGTTCTTCTTGGCCTATTATGAGGGAAGGAGGGAACGTGCATTTATACAGGAACTATTATGTTCCAAACACTATGTTAAGCACTTTACAGATACTATCTTGTTTTATCCTCACAATGTCTCTGCAAGTTAGGCACTATTATTACCATTTTACAGCTGAAGAAATGGAAGCAGTAGAGGTTAAGTGACTTGCCTAGGGTCACAAAGCTAGTAAGTATCTGAGTTTGAATTTGACCACAGGTCTTCCTGACTCCAGGCCTAGTACTCTAGTCACCATGCCACCTAACTTTGCCCTGCCCCCCATAACGAGGGGGAACCCATTACTTTTCCTTCTTTCTTTGGCTATAGGATCCAAATTCTTTTTTTTCATTTATTCATTTATTTATTTAACTTTTAACATTCATTTTCACAAAATTTTGGGTTCCAAATTTTCTCCCCTCCCCCCACCCCAAATCGCCAAGCATACTAATTGCCCCTATCACTGATCTGCCCTCTCTTCTAACATCCTTCCCTTCCCTTGTCCCCATCCTCTCTTTTGTCCTGTAGGGCCAGATAACTTTCTGTACCCCATCACCTCTATTTCTTATTTCCTAGTAGTAAGAACAATACTCAACTGTTGTTCCTACAACTTTGACTTCCAACTTCTCTTCATCCCTCCTTCCCCACCCATTCCCTTTGGGAAGCAAACAATTCAATATAGGCCATATCTGTGTAGTTTTGCAAATGACTTCCATAATAGTCATGTTCTGTAAGACTAACTATATTTCTCTCCATCCTATCCTGCCCCTCATTGCTTCTGTTCTCTCTTTGGATCCTGTCCCTCCCGAAGAGTGCTGACTTCAAATTGTTCCCTCCTCCCATTGCCCTCCCTTCCATCATCCCCCCCACCCTGCTTATCCCCTTCTCCCCCACTTTCCTGTATTATAAGATAGATTTTCATACCAAAATGAGTGTGCATTTTATTCCTTCCTTTAGTCGAATGTGATGAGAGTAAGCTTCATGTTTTTCTCTCACCTCCCCTCTTTTTTCCCTCCACTGAAAAGTCTTTTGCTTGCCTCTTTTATGAGAGAAAATTTGCCCCATTCCATTTCTCCCTTTCTGCTCCCAATATATTTCTCACCACTTAATTTCATTTTTTTAAAGATATGATCCCATCCTATTCAATTCACTCTGTGCTGTGTGTGTGTGTGTGTGTGTGTGTGTGTGTGTGTGTAATCCCACCAACTACCCAGATATTGAAAAGTTTCAAGAGTTACAAATTTTGTCTTTCCATATAGGAATGTAAACAGTTCAACTTTAGTAAGTCCCTTATGACTTTTCATTGCTGTTTACCTTTCCATTCTTCTCTTCATTCTTGTGTTTGAAGGTCAAATATTCTTTTCAGCTCTGGTCTTTTCCAAGAATGCTTGAAAGTCCTCTATTTCATTGAAAGGCAATTTTTTTTCCCCTGAAGTATTATACTCAGTTTTACTGGGTAGGTGATTCTTGGTTTTTAGTCCTAGTTCCTTTGACTTCTGGAATATAATATTCCATGCCCTTCAATCCCTTAATGTAGAACCTGCTAGATCTTGTGTTATCCTGATTGTATTTCCACAATACTGCAATTGTTTCTTTCTAGCTGCTTGCAAGATTTTCTCCTTGACCAGGGAACTCTGGAATTTGTCCCCAATGTTCCTAGGAGTTTCTCTTGTTGGATCTCTTTCAGGCAGTGATTGGTGGATTCTTTCAATATTTACTTTGCCCTCTGGTTCTAGAATATCAGGGCAGTTTTCCTGGATAATTTCATGAAAGATGATGTCTAGGCTCTTTTTTTGATCATGGCTTTCAGATAGTCTCATAATTTTTAAATTTTCTCTCCTGGATCCATTTTCCAGGTCAGTTATTTTTCCCATGAGATATTTCACATTATCTTCCATCTTTTTCATTCTTTTGGTTTTGTTTTGTGATTTCTTGGTTTCTCATAAAGCCATTAGCCTCCATCTGTTCCATTCTAATTTTGAAAGAACTATTTTCTTCAGTGAGCTTTTGAACCTCCTTTTCCATTTGGCTAATTCTGCTTTTGAAAGCATTCTTCTCCTCATTGGCTTTTTGAACCTCTTTTGCCAATTGAGTGAGCCTATTTTTCAAGGTGTTACTTTCTTCAGCATTTTTTTGGGTCTCCTTTAGCAAGGTGTTGAGCTGCTTTTCATGCTTTTCTTGCATCTCTCTCATTTCTCTTCCCAGTTTTTCCTCCATCTGTCTAACTTGATTTTCAAAATCCTTTTTAAGCTCTTCCATGGCCTGAGCCCATTGAATATTTATTTCAGATGTTTGGGATACAGAGGCCTTGACTTCTATGTCTTTCTCTGATGGTAAGCATTGTTCTTCCTCTTCTGAAAGGATGGGAGGAGATATCTGTTCACCAAGAAAGTAACCTTCTATAGTCTTATTTTTTTCCCCTTTTTTGGGCATTTTCCCAACTAGTTACTTGATTTTTGGGTCCTTTGTCAAGAGCAGGGTATACTCTGGGAATCTGTGAGATCTCAGTTCCTCCAAGGTGGCACAATCAAGAGTATACTGGTCTGGATGCAGAGAGGGATTTTTGTGCCCAGAATCTCAGCAGATGCCTCTCCACAGCCACCTGGCCTCCAGTTCCGCCAAGCCAGCACTGGGGGCTGATTTTCAGATAAGCTGGATGGTCAGGGCCACAATTCAGTTTGAGACAAAGATCAGCTCAACCAGGGCCTCCATCCAGCTCTGAGGTAAGACTCAGCTCTTCAATGCCCCCATAGGTTTTTACGCTCCAACGATGGAGCTTTGCTGTGGGCTTCTGTGCTGGCTCTGTAGCCTCTGCCTGCTGCCAGAGCTATGGGAAGGCCCTTCTCCCTTCCTGGCCCCCTGATAAGACCCCGTCACTGACCTTTGGTGCCTGTAGGCCGAGGGATCTGAGGACCTGCTACTGCGACTGGAGATTCTGCCCTTGAGGTATCCTCCTCCCAGAGTCTTGTTGCGCTGCGCCGCTTGGCCAAGGGTGGGCTGGGCTCCACACTTGGCTCTGCATCTGGCACAACCGATGTTTCCATGGGCCTTTCAGGTCACCATGGGCTGGAAATCTCCTCCACTCTGTTGTCCTCCACTTCTGCTGCTCCAAAATTTGTTGAGAGTCCGTCTCTACAGGTATTTTATGGGCTGAGGGGAGGACCCTGCATAAGTATGTCTTTCTGGTCTGCCATCTTGGCTCTGCCCCTCCAGCTTCCAAATTCTTTTTTTTTTTGTTTATCTATCTACCTATTTATTTATTTATTTATCTATTTGTTTGTTTGTTTATTTATTTAACTTTTTACATTCATTTTCACAAAATTTTGGGTTCCAAATTTTCTCCCCTTTTATCCCCTCCCCCCACCCCAATACCCCAAGCAATCTAATTTTCCCTATCTCCAAACTGCCCTCTCTTCTGTCATCCCTCCCTTCTCTTGTCTCCATTTTCTCTTTTCTCCTGTAGGGCCAGATGACTTTCTATTCCTCATTAACTGTATGTCTTCTTTCCTAGTAGCAACAACAATACTAAACAGTTGTTCCTAAAACTTTGAGTTCCAAATTCTCCCCATCCCTCCCTCCCCACCCATTCCCTTTGGGAAGGCAGGCAATTCAATATAGGCCATTTCTGTGTAGTTTTGCAAATGACTTCCCTGATAGTCATGTTGTGTAAGACTTACTGAATTACCCTCCATCCTAACCTGCCCCCCATTGTTTCTCTTCTGTCTTTTGATCCTGTCCCTCCCCAAGTGTTGACTTCAAATTGCTCCCTCCTTTGCCCTCCCTTCCATCATCCCCGCCCCTGCTTATCTAATTCTCCCCCACTTTCCTATACTGTAAGATAGGTTTTCATACCAAAATGAGTGTGCATTTTATTCCTTCCTTTAGTCAAATGTGATGAGGGTAAACTAATTGTTTTTTTTTTTTTTCTCAGCTCTCCTCTTTTTCCCTCCACTAAAAAGTCTCCTACTTGCCTCTTAAATGACATATAATTACCCCATTCCATTTCACCCTCTTTCCTCCCACTCCATTTCTCTCTCACCATTTACCTTAATTTCTTTTAAGATATGGTCCCAACCTATTCAATTCACTCTGTGCTCTCTGTCTCTGTGTGTGTGTGCATGTGTGTATGTGTGTGTGAGTGCATGCATGTACATGTGTGTATGTGGTCCCATCAACTACCCAGATACTGAAAAGTTTTAAGAGTTACAAATATTGTCTTTCCATGTAGGAATGTAAACAGTTCACTTCTAGTAAGTCCCTTAAGACTTCTCTTTGCTGTTTACTTTTTCATGCTTCTTCTCATTCTTGTGTTTGAAAGTCAAATTTTCTTTTCAGCTCTGGTCTTTTCATCAAGAATGATTGAAAGTCCTCTGATTCATTGAAAGACCCTATTTTCCCCTGAAGTATTATACTCAGTTTAGCTGGGTAGGTGATTCTTGGTTTGAGTCCTAGTTCCTTTGCCTTCTGGAATATCCTATTCCACGCCCTTCGATCCCTTAATGTAGAAGCTGCTAGATCTTGAGTTATCCTGATTTTATTTCCACAATACTGGAATTGTTTCTTTCTAGCTGCTTGTAAGATTTTCTCCTTGACCTGGGAGTTCTGGAATTTGGCCACAATGTTCCTAGGAGTTCCTCTTTTTGGATCTCTTTCAGGTGGTGATTGATGGATTCTTTCAATACTTATTTTGCCCTCTGGTTCTAGAATGTCAGGGCAGTTTTCCTTGATAATTTCATGGAAGATGATGTCTAGGCTCTTTTTTTGATCATGACTTTCAGGTAGTCCCATAATTTTTAAATTGTCTCTCCTGGATCTATTTTCCAGGTCAGTTGTTTTTCCCATGAGATATTTCACATTCTCTTCCATTTTTTCATTCTTTTGGTTTTGTTTGGTGATTTCTTGGTTTCTCGTAAAGTCATTAGACTCCATCTGTTCCATTCTAATTTTGAGAGAACTATTATCTTCAGTGAGCTTTTGAACCTCTTTTTCCATTTGGCTAATTTTGCTTTTGAAAGCATTCTTCCGCTCTTTGGCTTTTTGAACTTCTTTTGCCAATTGAGTGAGCCTATTTTTCAAGGTGTTATTTTCTTCAGCATTTTTTTGGGTCTCCTTTACCAAGGTATTGACCTGTTTTTCATGCTTTTCTTGCATCGCTCTCATTTCTCTTCCCAGTTTTTCCTCCACCTGTCTAACTTGCTTTTCAAAATCCTTTTTGAGCTCTTCGAAGGCCTGAGCCCACCCAACATCCCCCTGGGATGTCTGGGGTACCGAGGCCCCGCCCTCCACATCTTTCCCTGATGGCAAGAATATGTCCTCCTCATCAGATCCAAAAGTCGTGATCATTTGCATCTGTTCGAAAAAACTCTCTATAGTCTTATTTTTCTTCCCTTTTCTAGGCATTTTCCCAGCCAGTTACTTGACTTCTGAGATTCCTGTCCACCCCCGCCTAGATCTGCCCAGCTAGTGCTTGGGGTCTGAGATTCAAATGGGCTTTCCGCGCCGCGCTGCTGCTAATCAATGTGAGCTTTAGTTCTGGTGCTGGGGTGGGGGCAGAGCTGCCTCCCAGTCTCAGCTCCCTCAGGGGCTTTATGCAGAGACCTTCAGTAACAGAGCGGGTGGGGGCGGGGCCGCCTCCCAGGCTCAGCTCCCTCTGGGGGTTTATGTAGAGACTTTCAGTAATGAAAATCCTGCCTGCTGCTGGGGGAGTCCCGGGCTGCCGCCGCAGCTGCTGCCTCCGCCGCCGCCCCTGCCGCTGCCTCCACTGCCACCCCTGCCGCTGCCTCCACCGTGGCCCCCGCCTCTGCCTCCGCCACTTCCTCCTGAGGGGGCCCGAGTCACGGAGACACTCCGCTCCCCTCCTCCAGCCCAGTCGTCTCTCTCACTGACCTGTAGCTTCTGTGGGCAGAGGGACTTTCCCGCCCCCGGAGCTTCTGTCCCTGAAGCCTGCTTGGATCAGCTTCTCTGGGGCCACGGCCAGGGCAGCGCTGGGGTGGGGTCCGCTTTTCGGGGCGCGACGGACCCTGGGGACGGCTCTCCAGGGCTCTCTGGAACGGAAATCTCTTCCACTCTGTTTCTGCACACTTTTCAGTGATCCAGAACTTCTGGGGGAACTTTTCTTACATTAAATATATGGGCTGTGGGTTCGGAGCTTGTAAACGTGCCTCTTTCTACTCCGCCATCTTGGCTCCGCCCCCCCCCAGCTTCCAAATTCTTAAAATGAAAATAAAATTCCATCCAGGATATCTCCTTCAGGGTCTCAGTCTTATTGCATTTCTAGACGGTCCTAAGAGAGTTACTGAATTTTTTGTTCTATACTAGAAGTCATAGATTAGGTGAGATGTAATATGAATCTGTATTAAATGCTGGTTATGAATTTGAGAGAAGGGCATGAATGTGAGATCAAAACTAAAATGATAAACTATCTGAAGGGCAATAGACAGATACATAGTAAGCTAAAAAATGTTACCAATGTCTAATGGGTAGAGAGAGAGATATAAATGAGACTATGTATGATGGGAAAAGGAAGTGGGCCAGTTTTGTAGAAGGAATGAGAGATAATTATAGACCCACATCCTGAGTGACATTGTTTTGCTCAAGATACTGAAAGAATGAGAAAGGCTTCTAACACATTAGACATGTCCTCTGTGGATATTTATCAGAAAATATCACACGAAAAGCAAAGAACAAAAAGGAATACGGTCCTGACTTGGATTTGAGGGGATCATACTCGAAGTGATACTGTAATTATTTTTAACTTTGTAGTTTCTTCTTTGAGAAGAATGACCGCACTCTGAAGGAAGTAAGGATCTGTGCCTTGCAGGGGGTGTTGGGGCCATGAATAATCATGCTGAGTTGGGCACAAATGAAACAGCTCAACAATGACAACAACAGACTGTTGTTGTAAGCTCATTGTATGTATGCTCATTGAGAGGAGGGACTGTTTTATTGTCTTTGTATCTCCTGGAGCAAGCGCAGTGTCTGACACTTCATTGGTGTTGTCTTTGTTTTCCAGTTACGTCCAACTCTTTGCGACACCATTTGGGGTTTTCTTGGCAAAGATACTGGAGCAGTTTGTCATTTTCTTCTCTACCTTATTTGATAGGTGAGGAAAATGAGGCAAATAGGGTTAAGTGACTTGCCCACAAGCAGCTATTAAGTGTCTGAGGCCAGATTTGAATTCAGGAAGATGAGTCTTCCTGACTCCAGGCTCCTCACCCAGTTTAACTACTATGCCACCTAGCTGCCCACCTGACACTGAGTAGTGCTTAAGAAATGCCTGCTTGTTTAATTGATTACAATCTACCGGTAGCTTACCCAGAGGTCAACATAAATTCAGATACAGAGCTGTCAATATTTAAATATTGGGGCAATATTAGCTAGTGTTTTCTGCTGTAACAAACCCACTGAAATCTGTTAAACTGTGTGTGAATCATGAATCAAACAGCTTATTTCAGAACATGGTTTCACTGGGAAGGACATAAGTCTACTAAAGAGATTCTCTACAATAGGCAATGCCCTTGGCATTCATTCAAGAAGCAATAAATGCTCTAACAGGATGGCTGTTTTGGTCAAGAACATCACTCTCTTTGATAACAATTGATGAAGCAGTAACGCATCTGTTCTTCACAATTGCCTATTTCATTCCCTAGATAGTGGATCCTATCAGTTTCTTCAGTTAATATCCTTGGATTCCATTGCACATTTGATTTTCAACCTGCAGATACTATCTGAAAGGAAAGGGTTAGAATAAAGCAAGAGTTGAACAGGAAACTCCCCAATGCATATGCTACAAAATGTAAATGGAGCCAAATTGCCCTACTGTGTTGCTACTCCATTAAGATTTTATAACCTTCTGTGGAAAGCTAAGAGATGCCTATGACATTCATCAGAGCAGCAGGTATGTTCTAGTTGAGCGTATCTAGATTGTTTGCCAGCAGCCGAGCTGTTAATTAACACCCATAAAAACCAATAAGGGTATCTGTTGGATGCAGGCTACCTGTGTGTGTTAGCACAAAGTTTAGAGAAACAGAATTATGGTTAATGATAGGCAAATCTCTCGAGACCCAGTTTAGGAACAAACATCAAATTCCTGAAGGTTACCTTTGAGGAAGCAATTAAGGTACATTGGAAAGAGTGGGTCTGAAGTGTAGGAACTAGTTTCAAATTCTGCCTTTCTCATTGTGACTTTGAGTAAGTCATTTAAACTCCCTTATCTGAAAAATGAGATGTTTGGAGTAGATGTCCTATGAGGTTTTTTCCAGACCATCTCTAGAACTATGATCCCCTGTTAACAGGGAGAAGCCATATGCAGGCTAAAAGCACTTTTAATTGTAAATGTCTCTCATGTTCCTTGTATGCTCAGGTGAACACACTGTGAGAAGTGTCCACCATTTGTGACATGGTAAGGATTGTTGAGGTTTTGGGGTGAAGTGAGGGATGCTAGGATATAGAGAATACCAAGGCAGAATCTCCTGGACTAAATTCACACAGTCAAGCCATCTTTCAGTCAAGAGGGAGTTTAATGTAACACCAATAAAAGTGGGCAAAGTTCCTTTTTGGGAACTTGCACCCTAATAGGAGTGAATCTAGAGCTTATATAGAAAATGGGCATGGGAAAGAAATGGTAGGGATGCTAATTAGGTAATCTAAGGGTCCAAGTGTCTTTGGGAACTATAGAGGGGAAAGTGTATGGAGTATACCAAACGTTGAGGGACAAAAGATAAGTTTTTTGTTTAACTGCCAGAGGCATAGACCTTGGGGATCTGGTGGAAGGAAGAGTCCCTGAGCAAGTCAGAGACAAAAATCCTTGGGCCAGGCAGGTCTCTGTCTGTTCTCATAAGGGAATTAGAGAGTCAGGCCTGCAACAAGGGAAAATTTTCTCACAAGGTAGGAGGAGACTGGGTTACTTTCAGATACATGGTTTTAGGACTTTTTTTGGGTCCAGGTCCCACCAAACTGTCCCTGTGACAACACTGGGGTATTGTGGGCCATTACCTCAACTCAGAATGTGTAGGCCCCAGTTAGAAGTCACTCCTATTACAAGTGTAAAGTATTGAGTAATACACCAAGCAGTAGCCTGGGAGTCAAGTTAACAAGGATTATTAAGCACTGACTGTACTAAATACTGTGTTAAGTACTGGAGTTGGGAAGACATGCAAACTATAATCCCTCCTTCCAGGGAGATCACAGTCTAATGAGGGAGACAAAATGCAAACATCCATGTACAAACAAGACGCATACAGGATAAGTTAGAGATAATCAGTAAAGGAAAGGCACTAGCATTAAGAGGGCTCAAGGAAGGCTTCTTGTAGAAGATGGGATATTAGTTGAGAATTGAAGGAAGCCAGAGAAGACAGAAGGGGGAGATGAAGAGGTAAAGAAATCCAGGTGTGGGCAACAGCCAGTGAAAATGCCCACAGTTGGGAGAGGGAATGTCTTATTCAAGAATTGTTGTTCCTGCTTAGTTTGGGAAGAGGACCAACACATCACAAGGGTAATGTCTTGACTAATACCTGAATTGGATTTAAGTGAGTCAGAGGTAATCTCATCAGACCCAACCTGAAAAGAAATCTACTCTGCAAAATTCCTGACACTCGTCTTGGAAGACCTTCAGTAGTGGGTATATTACTCCTTCTTGAGGTCGTTTATTCTTTCTTACATAGTTCAGTGTGAAAATTTTCCCTTGTGTTAAGCCAGTATCTCTCTCTACCATTTCATTTACGCTGCTGGGTCTGTCCTCTGGGACCAAGCTGAACAACTCTAATCCTTGTTCTACACCCAAATCCTTCAAGTACTGGAAGATAGTGTGCACCCCTACCCCATCCTCAAGAGAAGGGTAAGCACCCCACTAGCTGATACTCATACAGAGTCATTTCTAGTCCTTTCATCATCCTTGCTCTCTTCTCCTGGATGTGCTCTCATTTTTAAATTTTTGATAGATGAATAGCTGAAACCTAGCAATAGTCTGACATGTGACCTAGATTTGGGGAGAGCAGATTTCAAAGGGTTCAGAGAAAGAATAAGTAGGACTAAAATTATCTAGGAGATATCAGCCAAGCAGAGATAAGACACTGTTTTAAAGAAAGCAGTACTGGCCAGGGTGGAAGGAGGTGATTAAAGTTTGAGTTTTCAAGGGAACTGAGTGATCTGAGAGACAGAAGTTCAGAGGAGGGCATTCCAGGCACGGGGCACAGACAATACAAAGGTATGGAGATGGGAGAGACATTGTTGCTTATGAGGAATCGCAAGAAAGCCTTTTTGGTTGGAGTGCCTGAAAGGAAATAATTTATCATAAGTCTAGAAGTAGCAGCTGGGAGAAATTTGAGTAGTTTCATAACCCTCTGAGACTGAGGCAGTATGTCAGATAGCAAAATACTTAGAATTAGGAAGGCCTGTGTTCAAATACTACCTCAGACCCTACACTTACCCTATCCGAGCCTTAGTTTCCTTGTTGTGATAATCAAATTTAGCATATACAATACACATGTAGTTGTGAGCTATTATTATTTGTGAAGGGCAGTGTGGTTTAATGTGTAGAGAACTGACCTCAAATCCAGAAAGATTTGGGTTGAAGTCCCACCTCTGACATACACTAGTCAAAGGTTTCCTATATCAATGAAATCGCAGATCTTGTAACTATTCATATTGCTTGATAACCTCTAGTATTTGATTAAGCCCTAAACAAATTCTTTCATTTCCCTAGTTCTCTGGCATTTTTTTAAACATATAGAGGTGGATAAATAATGATTTAAATTGATAAATTGACAAAGTTCCAAAAGTCTTTTTTTCCTTCATGTGTAGGAATAAAGTACCTCTAAGTTCTAAGGCTGAAATTCCATGCTCTTCTGATCAGGTACCTGGGAATGACTTCATGGGTTGTGGGGAGAGGACTGTCAAAAGGATAAATACAAACTCCTAACTTCACCCCTCTGCCAAAGTAGGCTCTCTTCATAAGGAATTCAGTTAGAAGGGGAGAATGCTTCAAAAGAAACATTTGTAATACCAAGATGTTCTAAAATCAGGCAGCGGTAATGAGAACTGTGCTAACGAGGGGTCTTCTCCATCCACGGTCATGGCAATAGACTCCACACTCCATGAGGCTCTCATACTCTGATGAAAAGCTCAGTAGCAGCCTTTGGAGGGTTTTAGATGATGCATCATTTGTCTTGGCATTCCTCAACAAGTCTTTTCGTGTCTATTATGGCATGCAACATAGAATGCAAATAAAGAGACTCAAAACATTTGAAGTTTCTTCTCTCTGGCTTTGTACATGACGCTCCATCTTTTGTCTCTTTGCCTAGAATGTCATCCTGCATCAGCTTTGCCCCATAGCTTTCCTAGTTTCATTCAGTACATGGCTCAAATCCCATCTTCTTTTGTTAAATTTTTAATCAATTAATTTTTAGTTTTCAACATTCAGTTCCACAAGCTTCTGAGTTTTAAAATTTTCTCCTCTTTCCTCAACCCCCTCCCTAAAATGTCATGCAATCTGATACAGGCTCTACACATACATTCATATTAAATATATTTTCACATTAGTCATGTTGTAAAGAAGAATTAAAACCAATGGAATGAATCACTAGAAAGGAGAAACAAAACAAAACAAAAAGGAGAGAGAGCAAATAGCATATTTCAATCTACATTCGGACTCCATAATTCTTTCTCTGGATGTGGACAGCATTTTCCATCATGGAATTTGTCTTAGAACTTTACATTACTGAGAAGAGCCAAGTCTATCAAAGTTAGTCATCACACAACCTGGCTGTAACTGTGTACAGTGTTCTCCTGGTACTGCTCCCTCCACTCTGCCTCAGTTCATAAAAGTTTTTCCAGGTTTTTCTGAAGTCTGCCTGCTTATCATTCATCATAACACAATAGTATCCCATTATATTCAAATACCACAGCTTGTTCAGCCTTCCCCAATTGATGGGCATTTCCTCAATTTCCAGTTTTTGCCCACCACAAAAAGAACTACTATAAATATTTTTTTACATGTAGGTCCTCTTCCCATTTGTATGATCTCTTTGGGATACAGCCCTAGGAGCAGCATTGCTGGGTCAAAGGGCATGCACATTTTAAATCCCATCTTCTGCAAGAGGCTTTTCCCATCTCCTCAATAGCTATTTCTTTCCTCTCTGAAATGACCCCCCATTCACTTTCCATTCCTAGTTATTGACATTTTGTCTTCTCTATTCAAATGCGAGTTCCTTGAGGGCAGGAGCCATGTTTCTGCCTTTCTTTGTATCCTCTGCTCTCACTATAGTGTTTGACACGTGGTATAGTTTGGTATATAGTGTAGTTTGGCACAAGCTCTTACTAAATACTTGTTGACTATCTGCCAAACAGAAATAAAAGAGGAATCGGAGTCTTTCTATCCTTGTCACATCTCTCGGTGAGCTTACCAGCACAGATCTTTGGTCTATGGAGAAGACAGAGCGTTTAATACAGGGTGACATTCCAAAGAGTGTGGGAAGCATTTGTGGGCTTTCTGAAAGACAAGCGGAGCAATGCCTATGTAGCCATGACTACAATGCAGCAAAACAGCTGGAAAATGTGTTCAATAATCCACCACTTCAGCGCGGAAACAACAGACAGGTATCCTATAGGCCTAATCCACCCCGCCCCCCCCCCCCCCAACATAGCTGTGTTGCCACTTATCCAGCATAATGTCAGAAATAAGGAAGGAAAAAAGGAATATTTCAAGGTCATTGAGAGCCAGGAAAATAATCAAGCCATTTTGGCTAAAAAGGGATTAGGGCCAGTGCTTTCCTTGACACAAGGAACTCTCAAAAGAGGGAACTCCCTTTATCAATGTGGGTTAGCATCTTCTCTGCAAGCAGGCATAAAGAGTTGCCCAGAGCAGAAGTATCAGACACATGACCTTTAGCATTCCCAAACCCAGCCAACCAGAATAAAATGTAACTGGGAAATATTTAACAAAATACGTAAAGATACAATCAAAATAGATAATGTTACATTTAAAAACTTTACATTTGTGACCAGCAGGAATCCTAATATATGGTTTAGTGTCTCTTTTTCTATGAGTTGGATACCACCAGTTTAGGGTACTGCAGTCCATATGCCTCAGAGGTGGAATCTGAACTCAGGTCTTCCTGGTTTCAGTCAGCTTTCTATCTCTTATACCCTATGTTGGAGAAGGAAACTAGAATATTTAAGAAAACAAACCTCTAGACTTCCAGAATCTAGGAAGGAGACTCTGACCAAGAAACTTTATGGAGGTAAAGGAAGAGAGAAAAGAGAAAGCTTGGGAACACAATAGAGGGAAGGATTAGAGCAGAGTGTAGATTTCATTAAAGTTATTGAGAATATGGTGGGTTTGATTTCATTTTGATTCTCATCTCCCCACAGGCTTTATTTCTACAGCAGGGCTGGTTGGTTGTATGCTCAGTAGTTTCCCAGCAACTTTCCCTAAATACCTAGGACTGGCAGGATTGAGGCTGGCTTTCATTAACTCTTGGGTGTTCTATTTCCACCCCTGAGCTACATTCCTTAGGGATGAGAAAGACTGTTCACCTTTTGCTCTTCCTAGGGTTGATTGCTCAGAGTAAAAGTAAAAACTCAAGCAGAATAAAAATAGCCTCCTTATGTGCCTTTCAGGTTAAATCCTGTGTCTTTTTGGAGTCCCACCAACTTCTTTCAACCCCAGGTTGCACCATTCATCTCCAGCACTAGTCAGTCTATCTTGGGACAATCAGACAGACTGGAGAAAGAACTGCTTTCTCATATTCCAATTTAAGAACTTCAAAGCACTCTTCCATCTAACCACAGAGGGAGAAAGGAATACAAATACAAAGGGCTTCTAGGCAATACTTAATCAGATAAGCAACCCTCTAATAAACTGAGAAGAGGGGTTGTAAAGGAGTCTTTAAAGGAAAGGGACATTGAAATTAAAATTATTTGTCTACTATTTTCTCTTCGTTTTTAAAGGGAACTGAAGCTGACTGGATTCCTTTGAGCTGTGGACTTTTCTGTGCTCTTTATTTTAATCAGATTAATTAAGGAAATACTGTGGTAGTTCAAAAATTCATGGGTAGGTCCAGGTTTTTCTGGCACATTTGTTTCCATCTAAACTAAGCACTTTCTATCTATTCTAAACACCTTATATAAACTCTAAGCTGTTAGGCTTCTTTTTCTTGCCCACCAAGATATTCAGTATTCTGCATTTGTAAAAGTTTCCTTTTGGTTAATGCAATACTTAATACAATTGGTTTTATTCTTGGATACCACCTGGTGCAGTGGAGTCCTAGGGCCATAGCCAAAGTAGTCTATGCAATGCTGGGCATTTTGTTCTCACTGATCCAACTTCTTCCAATTACTCTCTACCCTTCCTGGTATATTCTACTCCCTTACCCATCTTCACTGAAACCCTTCCTATCTGCCTTAGGTCAGACTACCCTTCTCTGAGCTCCCTGTTTGGCATTTAGCTAATCCTAAAAGGCTGGCATGGATCTCTGATGTTACCAATGTGATATTACTCCCTCAAAAATGCAAATAGCAACCCATCCACACCACTATCTTATGGGACTCTTATCTACGTAAATCCTCTTACAAGTTTTCAGGGACCAATGAGATTGTTTCTTGTGCGAAGGAAGCTGACAATTGAGACTGCGAGGAGGTTTTGACACAAGAGGATGAAATCCTACAGGTGCAAGAAATTTTGGGGGCAAATTGATAAATGGTCAAAAGCATATGAAAAGGCAGTTTTCAGATGAAGAAATCAAAACTATCTATAGTCATTTGAAAAAAATGTTCTAAATCACTACTGATTAGAGAAATGCAAATTGAAGCAAATGTGGTATCATCTCACACCCATCCGATTGACTAATATAACAGAAAAGGAAGGTGATAGATGTTGGAGGGGATGAGGGAAAAGTAGGACATTAATGCACTGTTAGTGGAGTTATGAACTGATCCAACCATTCTGGAGATGAGTTTGGAACTATGCCCAGAGGGCTCTAAATCTGTGCATACCCTTTGATTCAGCAATAGTACTGCTAGGTCTATAATCAAAAGAAACTTTAAAAAAAGGAAGAAAGGGACCTATCTGTACAAAGACATTTGTAGCAGCTCTTTTTGTAGTGGTAAAGAATTGGATATGGAGGAGATGCCCATCAATTGGGGAATGGGTGAGCAAATTGTAGTATATGATTGTGATGAGATACTATTGTGCTATAAGAAATGATAACAAGGATATTTTCAGAAAAAACTGGAAAGATTTATATGAACTGATGAAAAGTGAAGTGAGAATATTGTACACAGGAATAACATTGCATCATGATCGATTGTAAATGACTTAGTTAATTCTTAGCAATACAATGATTCATGACGATTCCAAGGGACTCTTATGAAAAATGCTATCCACCTCTAGAGAAAGAACTGATGGAATTTGAGTGCAGATCGAAGCATACTATTTTTTGTTTTCATTTTTTCAGGTATTTTTTGGGGGGTTTAGGGGGTCTATGTTTTCTTTTACAACATAACATGGAAATACATTTTGTGTAGCTGCCCATAGCCATAACCTATATTAAATGGCTTGCTATCTGGGCAGGGGAGTGGAGGAAGGAAGAGAATCTGTAATGCAAAATTTTAAAAATGAATGTCAAAATTGTTTTTACATGTAATTGAAAAAATATTATTTAAAAGAAGACTTTGTCAGGGCAGGAAGAAGTAGGTAGAGATATCAAAGAATGTTTACGTGATATTAGATGTTGGCCACAGGCAATATGGTGGACCAGCAACCAGAGAGAGGCACTCAATTATTGGCATCACCAATAATAATGGACTTATCCTCCCTTTGGTTGCAAGGGCAAGCTTCTAAGTATATCTTCTATCTTCTCGTCCATCTCCATCTTCAAAGATGCTTTTTTTCCTCTCTAGAACTCTACTTACTTTTCACAAATCTTTTTAAGGAATGATGTGTGTGTGTGTGTGTGTGTGTCTTTGGTTAAATTTGATTCGTTTAGATATAGGTTTTGTTCTCTATTATTTTACTGAGTAGGACTGGAAATGTCATCCAATTGTGAAAATAGAGGTGGGCAGTGGGGCAGCAGACCTGCTGATGCTTCATATTTCGCAGAGGATAGATGCTGGGACCTCCCTCCTTGGCATGGTGGTCAAGGAGCCCTCTCTGGGGCATATTTCATGAGTTACTTATCTCAGTTTTTATTTCACAACTAACCCCCAAGGGAAGAATCATTTTCCCTTAGTGCTCATTTCTTACTCCCCATCTCTTGGTCTCTCTGCATCTTGTGCTCAGAGTTGGTGGTGATGGTGGTGGAGGGGGTGGGCACAGCCTCAGGGGTCTGCCTGGTTCTGTCTTTTCCGGGAAACTACACGATCTGGGGGAAAAACAAAACAAACCAAAAAAAAAGTCCTCAATAAACTAGGTCCTGCAAATATAAAGGCAAAAAAAAATAATAAAAAGGAAAGAGAATCAATCTGCTTCCAAGAAGCACATGTTCCTCTTGAGAGCAATGTTGTGGTTTGGTTATTTCAGCCATGTTTGACTCTTCATGACCCTATTTTGGGTTTTCTTGGCAAAGAAATGGGAAGAGTTTGCCATTCCCTTCTCTAGTTTATTTTACAGAGGAGGAAAGTGAGGCAAATCGGGGTGAATGACTTGCTCAGGGTCACACATCTAGTAAGTGTCTGAGGCCACATCTGAACTCAGGTGTTCCTGATCCCAGGTCTGGTGCTCTAACTACTATGCCACCCAGCTGCCCCTAGACGACATTAAAGGATCATAGATTTATAACTGAAAAGCACCTTAGGGATCATTTGTCCAAAGTGCATCATTTTTCAGATGAGGAAAGTAGGGCCCAGAGACATTAAGTGACTCCTTCCCCCAAGCCATGATGTCTTTTGGTCCCACTCAGTTAAGACATACAATGTTGTTAGAGAGGCAATCCTTACATTCTACAAACCATTTCAAGAAAAAAATTCCTTCTGTTTTTAAACATTAAATCTGGAAAACATCTCAACATACTTTGTTGTAGTTCAGTTGCTTTTCATTTGTGTCTCCCTCAGTGACCCATTTGTGTTTTTCTTGGCAGAGATACTGGAATTGTTTGCCATTTCTTTCTCCAGTTCATTTAACAGATGAGGAAACTGAGGCAAACAGGGTTAAATGACTGGGTCACACAGTTAATAAATGTTTGAGGCCAGATTTGAGCTCAAGAAGATGAGTCTTCCTGACTCCAAGTCTTTCAGTCTATTCACTGTGCCACTTAGCTGTCCTTTCCTAAAGCTAACCTTAGAATAGAGGTGGTTTGGCAGGGACAGTGATTCTTCTCTTTCTATCTGTGCATCAGTTCATATTTTCCCATGGTTTACTCTACTCCTCTCATCCCAAAGTATAATTTTCTCTTGTTTAATAATTTATAAAGGTAGTAGTGACTTTTTCCCATTCTGGTTCATCATATGAAAGTAAGACTTTGAGTAGGAAGTTATCCAGGGCAGGGTATCCTCTGATGGAAAGCCTCACTCATGCTCTAACAAGGGAGAAGCAGGCAGACTCCTCGGGCAGACATTTGTCTTTCCTGACAGGGACATCTTTTGAGTGAAAATGCCAGATTGAGAACATCACTTCCATTTCTCTGGATTCCATTTTCTTCAGGATTTGACATAAGTGAGAAAGAGAATAGTGATGACTTGTTTGACTCTGTCTTAAGAGCTAATTGGGACCATTCCTAACAGAATTCCATCACTTCTAGCCAGAAGCAATGCAATGTGGTAGTACGGTACACTAGACTGGAGGCTGATTCACGGGCTGTGGGGTGTTGGGGGAGTCAAGAGACCTGAATTTTGTTTCTGTCTCTGACCCCAGGTCACTAAGTGTGTGCTCTTCAGTCACTTCCCACCCTCACCCCCTAAACCCCAACCTCCACCCTCACTCTGGGCATCATCTATAAATAGAAATTGGTCGATTCAATGATCCTTCCAAGCCTAGACTTTTAGTATTCAATGACAATTTGTAAATAGAATTTGTTGCTAGGATAGTAATAACTTTCTGCACTAAAAATTACTGTTAAGAAGCAATTAATTGGTCATCACCTTCATGATTCATAGGCTCTCAGTATTAATTTTGTGTACTGGTACGAAACATTTATGGCAGGTGATTTAATTCTGTAGATCAGCAAGATGGATTACTTCTCTGGGTCTTCAACAACTTTCAAGAATGTGGGCAGAATACAACATCCTTTTCATGACACAGTTTCTCTCATTGAATTTTAATTCACTCTGTTTCTACATGGACCAGTCCAGTGGTAGGTAACAAACTTACTACCCTGTTGACCTGTTCCAAGCTTTTGTGGGACAAAAGCTACAGTTAAGATAAGTCAGAGATGCCCCCAATATCTTGAGATGAATTCCCAGGAATTGTGAAGAACAGTAGTGAATGACAGTTTTCCCTTTTCCTTAAGGGGGAAGGGTAACCTAGTTAGTTCAGTTTCCATTTCCTTAACTGGTTTCTAGCATCAGATAAACATTAAAGGAGCAGATTTTAAAGGGAAATCCTGGATTTCATTTTCATATCCTAGTTGCTGAGTTGTTCTAGATTAGGTTGCAACTCATTTCTTGACCTTTGGTGGAAGCATTATAGATCTAGACCAAGAAATGCTACCTCTTTCTAGGGAGAGAGGGAAACTTTTCTTTCTTTCTTTTCTGTGTTTCATAAAGTACCTACTTTGCAGGGTTGTTGTGAAGCCCAAATGAAATAATTTTTGTCAAGTGCTTACTTAGCACAGTGGCTGGCACATAGTAGGTGATTAACAAGTGCGTGTTTCCTTCCCTCACTATGTGTTTTATTTCTGAGCTCTTTCCCCACTTTCCCTCAGTCTTTCCTTTTCCCTTCTTTTTCCTCTCCAATATTTTTTTCTTTCACTCGTTTCTCTTGACTGCACTGTATGGCCACCCCCTTGAGTTCCAGGGTCACCTTTCTCACTCTTTGAATTCAGTTCACTCACTGAAGCAGATTACTTTAGCTACAAAGAAAATGAATAACTTTGAATTTACTTATTTATTTATGTTTGGTTGTGGGTTAGGATGTTCTGTCTTCTTAATTAACTATAACCACTCCTGTGTCTCAGGGATAAGGGGACATTGATTGGTTACAATCCCCATAAGTAGAGTACCTATTTTGAAGTAAGTTGTAGAAGGGGATTCTAAAGAGAGTAAGATACTAAAATAGGTGACTCCTAAGCTCCCTCCTCGATTTTAAATTCTATTATTTTATAATCATTATTTCCTTCTTTTCAAAAATGCCAAAAGGCATTTAAACACAACAACCTAAAAGTATTCACTAATACTTTTGCAATTTCAATGAAGAACATAGAAAAAATAAAAACTTAGCTGTTGAAGTTGTAACTGTCTGGGTAACAGGGATGAATTTTTATTAAAACCATCTATCCTAATTAAAGGGAACATTTGACTTAATTGCATATTACTGGGGCAGCGAGGTGGCACAATGAATCAAGTGCCAGGCCTGGAATCAGAAAGACTCATCTTCCTGAGTTCAAATCTGCCTCATACACTTACTAGCTCTGTGACCTTGGGCCAGTAACTTAATCCTATTTGCCTGTGTTTTTTCATCTGTCAAATGGGATGGAGATGGAAATGGCAAACCACTCTCGTATCTTTTTTCAAGAAAAGGCCAGGTGGGGTCACAAGAAGTCAGATATAATTGAAACAAGTGCACAATGACAACAGCTACATATTTAAATAAATTTATAACATATCATCACGTAATCAAAGTACCTCTAGCCAGTCCTTATTCCTTTTGATATTCCTTGGGCATTTGATACAATTGACCATTCCATTCTGTTGTTGTTGAGGGAAATGAGGGTTAAGTGACTTATCCAGGATCATATAGCTCATGAGGGAAACGAGGGTTAAGTGACTTATCCAGGATCATATAGCTAGTAAGTGTCTGAGGGCAAATTTGAACTCAGGTTCTTCTGTCTCTGAGGCTAGTACTCTATTCACTGTGCCACCAGCCGCCCCAGGACCTTTTCATTCTTAGTGGCTTTCTCCTCACATTTCTGTGATAGAATGCTCCTCTGGTTGTTTCTCTCTCCATCAGATCTCTTCTCTTCAATCTATCCTCAGCTTAGCCTCCAAAATGATATTCCTAAAGCAGAATCCCAGAATCTGAGAGTTGGAATAGACTCCCTTGACCATCTAGTCCAGTCAACACATGAAAGGATCTCCCCCAAAACAGTCTTTCATTCTATTTAAAGACTTTCAAGGAAGGGTAACCCCTCATTTTTCAAGGGTGCTCCTTCTACTCTTGGAAAACTCTAATTTTTAGGAAGCTTTCTCTGTCCTCAAGCCTACATGTGCTCTTTTGTGGTTATTGCCCATTGTTCCTGGGCCTTTCCCTTACGACCAACAAGAAAAAGAATGTTCTCTCTCCACAGAACAGCCTTCCAGATTCTTGAAAACAATGATCATGTTCCCTTTTCTCTAGCCTAAATAGATTCCATTCCTTACATTCATCTTCATATAACATGAACTCAAAATCCTTCACAATATTGGATACCCTTCTCTGGACACATTCCTGCTTATCAATATCCTTAAACTCTAGCATTCAGAACTAGACAAAATACTCTAGATGAGGTTGGACAAAGGCAGAGAGCAGTGGGATGATCACCTTCCTATTCCTGGATGCTGTGCCTTTCGGAAAGCAATCTTAGCCTCAGCCTTTTTGGTCATCTTATCACACTTGTGACTCACTTTGAGCCTGCCTTGCACTAATAACTCCAGATCCTTTTTAGAATAACTACTGACTAATCATGCCTCACTACCTTGTACTGGAGAAACTGATTCTTTTTTTCATCTCAAATGTAAGATCTTAAAATTATTCTCATTGAATTTCATCTTATTAGATTCAGTCTAATGCTCAGAACTAGACGTATCAGACAGGTGGCCTGTGTGCCACATGTGGCCTATAATACTCCTTTGTGTAGTCCAAACCAGATTAAAATATAACTGGAAAATATTTAAAAATATAAGCAAAAATACAGTAAAACATAGACAACATTACATTTAAAAACTAAGTCAGTGTGTGGCCTTGTTATATTCAGTTTAGTGACCCTCAGTTTCATTTGGGTTTAACATCACTGCTCTAAACCATTGGGATCTTTCTGGATCCTGACTTTTATTTCCAGTGTATCTTGTCACCTGCAAATCTTCTGATTGTACCATTTATATCTTTATCTAAGTCACTAGTAAAAATATTAAACAATAGAGGGCTAAGCACAGAATCTTGGGATTCTCCTCTGGAAACCTTCTGCCAAGTTAACATTGAACTGTTAATGAATATACTTCAATTTATTCTATTTAACCAGTTCTGGTTTCCTATAATTATAGTAATACCTTGGTCACATTTTCCCACCTCCTGTACAAGACCAGTATGGGATGCTTGATAAAAAATTCTACTAAAGTACAGATAAATTATAGTCATAATATTCTTTCATCTATTTAGCCAAAAAAAGTGAAATAAAGTTAGCTAGTTCCCTGCTGTTTTGTTTTTTAAATTAAAACTTTTCATTGAACAAAAATCTCATTTCTCTCTCTCCCACTTCCTCCCCCATTTAAAAAAAATAAAGGAAAACAAAACTATTGCAACAAATATGAATAGTCAAGCAAAATAAATTACTCCAATGGCCATATCCAAAAAGATATGCTTCATTCTCTACCATGGATTCGTTGCATCTCTATTAGGAATCAGGTAGCATGCTTCATCATGAGTCCTCTGGAATTTTGATTGGTCATTGTGTTGATCGGATTTCTTAGATGACACAGGTATTTCTCAATGCACCCATTCTGGCTCTTTGTAATCACCACCTTCCTTTTTAGAAATTGGCCAACCATCTCTTTCAAAATACATTCTAGAATTTCATAGGAATTGAAGCTAAGTGGCCCTTAGTTGGTAGACTCTGTTCTCTTCCCTCTTTTGAAAATGAGGACTATCCCTTCTCCAAATTTGTGATGTCTCTCCTGTTATCGATGACCTTTAAACATTTCTTATATTTTTTAAACATATAGTATATACATCATATGCATATGCACCCAACTATATGTGTCTGTACTATATGTATATTTGCAATATACACATTGCACAATACTTATAGGCATATGCATACATGTATATACATTCATGTATGTACACATAAATGTATTATACACATATTGTATATATATGTATATATGCTCAGATAAATAAAATGAACTGTCTAAGAGTATTTCTCAAGTATCATGAAAGAGACAGTCTAGAATGTTGGAAAGGACATAGGATTGATGGAAGACTGGGATTTGAATACATACATATACACCCATACACAGCATATGTACATATTCTATGCAGTACATATATTGTGTGTGTATATGTATGCATATGTGCCTGTATTGTGTACATAAGTAGCTAGGTGGTACAGTACACAGAGTGATGGACCTGGAGTCAGGGAGAGCTGAGCTCAAATATTGCCTCCAGTACTTACTATCTTTGTGACCCTGGGAAAGTAATTTAACCTCTGTTTGCCTCAGTCTCCTCATCAGTAAAACAAGGATAATAATAACACCTATTTCATATAGTTGTTGTAAGGATCACATGAGACAGGAATTGGAAAGTGCTTATTACAGTGCTTGACACAGAGTAAGCACCATACAAATGTTAGCTATCATATATGTATAGATATCTATTTTTTTCTGTCTATCTATCTGTGCCTCTGTCTCTATCTCTACTTCTATCTCTGTCTCTCTCCACCTCTACACAGAGAAAGCAAGAGTCTGGACCCATGTTTGAACTGGTTTAGGAAACGTGGATGAGGAAACTTCCTCTCCCAATACAGATGTGTGACTTGCAGTTACCAGTACTCTGAAGGGTCTTCCTGAATCTGAGTCCAACTCTCTCTCCACTGTGTTGTCCACTACTTATCAAATAACTCCTGTCACAGATAGAGAGCACTAGCAGTTAGGGGTGTCTTCAAAGAATTCATGGAGGTGGAACTTCAGCAACATTTGGAAGGAAACTAAAGATCTAGGAGACAGAGAAAAGCTAAGGAGGTACCCTCTAGGCATCAAGGACAGCCTTTGCAGAGAAGGAGACTGTAGCTGGATTGGAAAGAACTTTAGGTTCCAAACAGGAGTTTGCATTTGACCCTAGAGTTAAAAAGGAACCATTGCAATTTCTTAAGCAGAAGAGTTGGGTGGTCAGGCATGCATCATGAGTTGGTGGCAATGTGGAAAATAGATTGGAGAGAAGGGACGTTAACTTAGAGGCTATTGCAATAGCACAGGGTAGATATGATGAGATTCTGAGTAAAGTGTGCAGCCATACATGTGGAGAGAAGGGAACAGATGTAAGAGATGTGAATGAAAACTCTTCAACACTTGGGAACTTCCTTTATGTGACTATAGTGGAAAACGAGGAATTAATAGTGACTTTGAGATTCTGACCGTAGGGGACAGAAAAAGGAAGAGGAGTGAGTTGAGGGGAGAGGGGAGACTGGGAGTTCTGTTCAGAACATATTTGGTACATGATGCCTACCGTTTATCTTAGTAGAGATGCTCACCATTGTTGAATACAGCCCAGTTTATTCAGTGTTTTAGACACTCAACACTTTTTTAGTCAGTGCTTGTACTCACAATGACATATTTTGATTAAAAGTGTCTCATCCTAAAAAGGACATTATCTCTGAGATTAATTTCTACAGAGAGACCAGGTAGTCAGTATGAATTAACATCTTGATACAAAAGCAAATTTAAAATGCTACTAAAATTAGCTTTGTAGATATTCCCTTCACTGGTCTCGTGGTCCTGTTGAACTCTTCATGTTCCATACTTGATGAAGACTAATGATCATTACTTGGTATTCAGTCAAATTCTGGGAGATTGTCATACTTTGTGAGATTCATGCCTGTACTTCCAGTAGATGGCGCCGTGTCTCTGCAGAATCTAATTCACAGCTGTATTTTGGATAGTTCCACAAACAACTGGATTGATATGCATCTCAACATCCCCACCCCCCCTTACCAGTGGAACTCTTTACTGTGACAGAAATGACCATTATTTTAACTGATAATACTCTCTTTGATGAAGGAGAGGGTCAACATCAACTTCTTCCCCCACTTTTATTTGCATTTTAACCACTTTGGAGTAAGCCTCCTTGCTTTACTACTATTCTTTAAAACAACTAAAACCATGCAACAAGTCAAAGGATCATAAAAGTTTAGATCTGAAAGGGATATCTGAGATCATTTGGTCCAGTTCCTGGATTTTGCAGATGAAACCAAGACTCAGAGAAATAAAATAACCTGTCCAAGATACCTGTCCTCAGGTATCATGAGGGAGATAGTGTAGAACAGTAGAAAGGGCTGGGGTTTGAATCCTGTCTTGCATACCTGTGTATACTTGAACAAGACATTTTGGAGTTTTGCATCATAGATTTGGGTCCACAAGAGACCTTAGAGATCAAAGAGTTCAACCCTCTTATTTTACAGGTGAAAAAATGGAGGCCCAGAGAGGTTTAGGTGATTTATCTGTGGCCAGGCAGGATTTAAACCCAAACCTTTCTGATTTCATGTCCAACATATTTTATATATGCCATGATATTACCACTCCACCTCCTTGGGCCTCTCTTAGCTCATGTATAAAAAGAAATGGATTGGCCTCAAGGATTCCAAGGTCTGTTCTAGCTCTAAATTAGTATTCTTTTGATCCCCTTTCCGTGTTTATTCTACTCTATTACGCTGTCTTTGACCAGGACAGATGAATTGCTTTGCCCTTTGAATAATGGTATATGTGAGACTAACATTCAACTTAGCATGTTATGATTTTTTTTTCTCCAGGAAGCATAGCACATTGGAAAAACTGCAAAAAGACTTTTCAAAGACAAACTTTCTGATTACATGGGCCTTTTCTCTGTCAAAATTAGTGACTTCCAAGGACCAGTACACTTGGCAAGTCCACAAAGTGATTATTGACTTAAAGTGACTATTTCTATAAAAGTAAAGCATAAACATGTTTTCTCAGTCTTTATTCCCTCCTGTTCTAACTCAGACAATCAATCATTATCTTTTGTTTGTCCTCGATCATGAGTTTTACTGGATCTCTTTGTCAGGGCTGGCAGTGTGTTTGTAGACATAAAGGCAGCTCCTTACATTCCACTTGCTGACATCATGGAAGACTCCCTATTCATAAAGGCAGATGGAAAATGGAAGGTTTTGGGAAGGAGTTCATTTTTGGAGACAGAAAAAATTCCAAAACACAACTTTATTAGATTCATGTCTATGAATAACATTTATGGCTCTCAGTGGAAGTGGAACCCAAAAGGAGGTTGTTACCTAGGAAAGGAAGTCATGGAGTCTCAGAACATGTCCTGACTTTTGTTCTGATTTGGAGCGGGTTTAATTATGGAATGTCTGACCTATTATTTTACATTTCTGCTTTCCTTCACACTCAGGTCCTGTATATCCTCAGAGTTTTCAGATTCCCATCCTTTGTTCATCTTTCAGATATTGATGGACCCCTTTCAAAAGTAATCTATGCTGCATCCCTTTCCTTCGGTTCTCTACTACTTCATCTACAACATGGTGCTGTGGAAAGAATGCTGATATGGTGAGAAGATCCTAGACACTAAACCTTAAACATTCTATATGTAAAAATTACCTTCTGTTTTTTGTCTTGGTATCTCAAGACAGTGCCTAGCCCATAGTAAATGCTTATTGAATTATTGTTACTGAATAATCATTAGGGTGGGAATTTGTCAAAAAATGTATTTTCCCTTAAACATATACTACCTGATGACAGCGATATAACCTAAGGTGTAACTCAAATGGTGGGAATTTTAGGTGTTGGACTATAATAGGAACTGAAGTTTCTACATCTAATTGAAACGCTATAATAATGTTGTTAAGTACATGTGTGATTGGAAAAAAGATTGACTGGTCAGATAGTGGGAAGAAAGCATATGTCCTGGACCTTTGGAGCAATGATCAAGAGTTGGAAGGAAACTTAAAGGTCTTCAGGTCCAACCCCTTAAGTTTGTAAAGAGGAAACTGACACTCATGGAATTTGCTACTTGCCTCGGATCATACTGCTGGTAAGTATCTGAGGTGCATTTGAATTCAACCTTTCCTCACTCCAAGTCCAGAGCTCTAACTAATGCTCCATTTAGCTATCTTATGTTACTCTGTATCCATCTATGAAATTCTGTATCCATTCAATGTTAAAGAATAAGACTCTTTATGGTGAGTTTATGGAAAGTCAGTGACAAGAATCACATGAAGTGGACAGCTATGGAGGGGATGAACCACACTGTTGAATGAGATTAATAATTCTTTGGAGTGTTGCGATCGCTGCACTGGTTTGTTTTGAGGACAAACTGAGATAATACATGTAAAGTACTTTGAAATTTATAGAAGATTTTACATATATTATCCGCTTATCCTCAAAACAAGCCTATGCACTGAACACTACAGGGATCAGTTTCCATTTTACAGATGAGGAAAACTGAGACTGAGAAAGTTTAAGTGACTTGCCTAAGATTCACAGACCTAGCAAAACTCAAAGGAAAGATCTTTCTCCAGATCTCTCCTGACCCCACATCCAGCACTTTTCCGATAACACCTGACTAATTCTATAACATCAAATTAGACAAAGCACTTTGTTATCATAAAGCATCTATAAATGCCAAATATGTTTAAAAGTCTGTAGAGAAGAAGTTTCTTGAGGTCAAAGACTTTCATTTATGCTCTTATATTCTTTGTATCTAATACAATGCCTGGAATGTAGCAGGAACTTAAATTAGTGCTTGCTGAATTGTGGTAGAATTATTAATAATGTAGTAATATTACTTCTATCTGAAAATGTATTTACATTTCAACATAAGTTGCCTAAAGACACAATGATCTAGCCTAATGGAATGACTCATATAGTGGGAATTTGGGGCATTGCTGTTGAGAGGGAAGGGAGATATTTGGGGAATATGTCAGTTTTTCCCTCTCCCTCTACCTATTCTCTGACTTCCTGAAAGTGTGCTTTTAGAGAGAAAATTCTTTAGAGAGTGTCATTTCAGGAGAATAATAAGGTTGCTTAGTCAAGAAGAGGGGGATATATTTTGGGGTAAATTTTCAGCTTTCATGGTTAAAAAATGGGGAGGTATCAACTTAGAGTGGACCACAGATAATCATCATCATGGGTGCTAACATCATCCAAAAAGCACTTATTAAATGACTGGGATTTTTGGGAAATACTGTACACATGGTCTATGTCTACTAGGCTCTTATAATCTAAGACAGCAAGGCCAGATACAGAACATGTGTCCAAGTGAGAAAACACAGGCCACAAACAAAAAATTCGCAATTATAGCAGTGACATCATATACAAGCAAAGCCCTGTCAGAGACTTCTTCTCACTGCCCACATCACTCAGAGTTAAACCCAAGGTATGTAAATACAAACAGTGCTGTCTCATGCTGTACATGTCATTCAAACACGTCAGGTTGCTCGATGACTAACAGGCCCTTCATTTTCTGAGTGTTTCACAAACGGCTCTTTCAGTCAGTTCTTTAAAAACAACCCTGATCAAAAGCAGCTCCCAGGGGAAGTGGGTGTATGTGTGGGTTTATGTATGTGCGTGGGGGAGATGATCACACTGGGGAACAAATTATAAGTGGGATATAATGATATCAGTGCACACGATGGATATATTCTCTATGTCTTAATGTGATATTTTCTATATGAAATATCCAGATTGAACTTTAGTTGTATGTGTGTTTTTTTTAAATGCAGCCAGGAGCTTAGTTGGAAGAAAGACAAACAAGAACTTGGAGTCCCCAAAGCTGTTTCATATTTTGCTTTGGGAGGCAAGAGAGAGCCATGGGAGTTGTTTTTAGTAGTTCTGTAATACTCTTGGTATGATATTCATCCAGCATATTTCTGAGTGATAGAAATCTTCAAGGTTTCCCTGGAAATTCACTGGGGGCTATTAGTAATCATGACAGTGGAACCAAAACAAAATGCTTTTGGGGAGAGCTTGTGTCTAATTCCAATCGTCCAAAACTTTGGACAGAAGATTGTAGCCAAGGGGAAAGAATGTAGCCTTTTATTTAGAAGGAATTTGTAATAATGATGAATATTTATAGTTGAATCAAGTTTAGGAAAAACCCCAATCTTCTGAATGCTATTTTTTTTCATTCAAGACAATGGACTTCATAAAACAACTCACTACCTAATAAAGAAGCAAAATATCTCAACTGCCCACAATGCTGCATGTGTATTTTTGGAGTCCACATTCCCAATGCAGAGCTATGTACATATGCATTTGTACATGGGGTTTACATATTATCTCCTCCATTAGACTGTAATCTCCTTGAAGTAGACTGTTCTTTACCTTTCTTTGTACCCCCAGTGTATACCACCATGCCTGGAACATAGTAGGTACTTAATAATACTATTTGACTGACTGTGTGAAAAACGTGTGTCCTTTCTAATGATGGTGGGAGATCCATGGGAATTCCATTGGTACTTAGCTACTGAAAGGGCTGGATAATGGTTGAGCACATCCAGTGTGTCTGTAGTGTCATATTTCAGAAGAAAGAAAAAGGAAGTGAGGTTGGGAGGAGGAAGACATTAAAAGGAAGGTTTTCTAGACCGGGGGTTGGGAACCTATGGCCTCAAGGCCCTTAATAAAAGGATTTGTTCTGGAAAAGTTGTACTTAGTCAAAAGGCCGCACCCAAGGACCTAGAAGGATACGTGTGGCCTTGAGGCCACAGGTTCCCCACACTGTTCTGGACATTGTTGGCTTCAAACAAAATTGATTTCAACTAATAACTAAACCTTTAAGGGTCATATTTAAAAAAATATATATGGAAAATAACACATAGAGTTGGGATGGGTTGGGGGAGAAAAATCCAAACTATGTTGAAAAAGCACTATTAAATGTTTATTATGTTGAGGAATAGCTGCTATGTGTTTAGGAGATGATCTAAATCAGGAGTTCTTGACCTGGGTACATGAATTCGTTTGATAACTATACTCCAATTATTTTCCTTCACAATCCTATGCATTTTATTGTATGTATTCAAAGCACTATTCTGAAAAACGGTCCATGGACTTCACCAGGCTGTCAAGGAGTACATGGCACACATAAGATTAAGAGCCTTTCATCTATATTGTCTATAGATTATTTCACCAATGATCTAAAATGGAATATAACACAAGAAAGATTGATAGGGTATTAGAGTTGGAAGGACCTTTAGATTTAATTTGTCTCTTTTAGAAGCATCATGTGTTGGTAGATAGAATGCTAGATGTGGAGCTGGGAAATTCCTGGGTTCAAATTTCCCCTCTGACTCTTGCTTGCTGCTATAACCAGAGTTGTGGAAAATTTATTTGGTAAGAGGAAGGGAAATGAGCCTCTGGGTCATGTTTGGGCCTTTGCATTCTGCATTGGTGTTGATTTCTGAGCTTCTTGTTTTGGCTCAGGTTCAGTTGGCACATGGCCAGTATATTCTAGTCAGGTGACCCTGGCCAGAAAGTAGGGGAAGGATGACACTCAAAGAGGGTTGTACTAGCAATGGAAACCTAGTGGAGGAATATACTTGTTCACCTAGGGATTGTGCTTCCTCCCCTGCTGACCTTCTGTTGCCTTTGTACCATCTCTCATTACTGCAATATAGAGAAAGGTATCTCCCAGGATGTTGACACCCATAAAGACGGAAGAAACCCCCACCCCCAGCCCCTCCCTTTACTCACTTACATTCATGTTTAAACCCAGGCCAAAGCTACATCCTGGTGCTAGCTGTGGTTCTCGGTGTGACTATGTGACACAGATAATTTGGATAATAACTCTTACCCTATCTGCCTCACAAGATTGTTGTAGGGGAAGAGCTCATGTTATCCATTGTGCTTAGTCTGAATTTTGGTGTCTATGCTGTTTTCATTTACATAGCTCTAATTAGGGTGTATATTATTCTTTTGAACCTCTTTTCTTGAATATTTATAATATAAGCCTTTTCATATACCTGTGAATGTTTCATATTCATTGTTCCTTACACTGCAATAATATTCCACTACTTTCAAATGTCACAATTTGTTCAGTCATTTCTCAATCACTTGGCACATTATTACTTATAACTTTTTGGTATTACAAAAAATAACATTATGATTTTTTTGGTACAGAGCCTGTCTATAACCTCTTTGAATTATCATCTAGAAATGGTATCTCTGAATCAAAGAATAAAGATACTTTTTAAAATTTTTATTATATAACTTGGTTTTCAAGATGGTAGAACCAATTTGTTGCTCAACCAGCAAGTAATTAAAAGATTTGTTTCCCATAGCCTGCCCACAAGGAATGATATCATCTTCCATTTTCTTCTATTTTAAAAATTGTGTTAAGTTGGGCAGGAAGTGCTTTATATTTGTCTTTATATCCCTAATAACTCATGTAGAATTTACTCATGTTAGGTACTTAATTAATGCTATTGATTGGTTGCTTTCTTGGCTGATTGTAATTTATTACAGTATATAGTGAAAAATATTGGTTTAAAATCATTTTTTTTTTTTGCCAAACTACTATCTCATTTTCCAGGTAGTTTTTGTTGTATTATAAATTCCTTTCTCAGTAATTTCTGTTCTTGAATTTATAGATTAGAAAAATATATGTATTTGCTTCAAAATCTTGCTATCTAATGTATTCTCCTGACAGGCTGTTTTTTAAAAAATCTAGTACCAAAAAGTTTTTGATAGCTACTACTTTATAACATAGTTTGATATCTGATAGTGTTATTGCACCTCCTTTCTAACCTTTTCATTATTTCCTTGGATATGCCTGACCTTTTGCTTCTCCATGTGGATTTCATAAGTCATGAATTCTTTACAAGAAAAAAGACATCAGGCTTTTTTAACAGGATAAAATGGTTAACATTCATTGATTTTTGCCATTGACAGAGATATAATAAAATGTTAGAGATGGAAGAGACCTTAGAAATAATTTACTATAATTCCCTCACTTTACAGATGAAGCCAGGGAATCTTAGAGAGGTTAAGTGACTTCCTTAGGATCATAGTTAGGCAGTTGTGGAACCAAGAGTGAAAACCAGATCTTTCAATTATTAGTCCAATGTTCTTTGCATTGCACCATAATGTTACCTTCTGTTTATAATCCATAGACCTCCATTATGAGGTAAAATGGGCCCCACATGGCTGATGTGTTAATCCTAAAGAGGACAAGAGGGAGGCATAGCTACATAGTAGTTGAATTGAAAGTGATTTGGAGCTTTTATTAGTCTGCAAGTTCTGAGCCAACATGTGCAATATGATAGCCAAAAAAGCTAATGCAATATTGGGCTGAGTTCACAGAAGCACCTTTTACATGACTAGGGAGTTGATCATTCTGGCATACACTGCCATGGATAGACAGCATCTCTTATGTCTAGTTCTGGGTATTACATTTAGGAAGAATATGAATAAGCTAAAGAATTCAGAAGAAGGTAACCAGGATGAAGAGAGCCTTGAGATCATTGCATGAGAGATGGATTGAAGGAATTGGAGATATTCAACCTGGGGAGGAGAAGCTGTAAGGGTAACATGGTAGCTCTTAAGTATCGAAAGGGCTGCTGTTTGAAGGGGATATTAGATGTTCCCTTTGTAAGTGATCAGTGAAACCATGAAAGTGGATGGAGATAATACAAAGGCAAAGGAAAAGAAGATGGGGGATACCCATACTTGGGCAATGGAAGGAAGAAGATGCACAAGTGGAGAAGAGGATTTAGTCAGGTAGGAGAACCAACACACCGAACACAACAGAGGAAAGGATATCTAGAAAAAGAGGCAGGTTAACATTGTCCCATACTAAAGAAAGGTCAAGGAACATGAGAATTCTTTAAGAAGTCTGATTACTAGAGTGAAGTGGTAACTTTTACAGCAAACAAATGCTATTAAGGAAAGGAGCCTTGAAACCAACCCATTCCTCCCTCATTTGCCCTCAGAGAGTCATGTTACAGCTGGAAGGGACCTTGACAAGCCATCCAGTCCAACTTGTTTATTTTATAGAAAAAGAAATTGAATCTCTATGAAGTGGGTGTGATTTTCCTAAGATCACAGAGCAAGGTTGAGGGACTTGGAATGGCCCCCTCTCACCTCACAGTGTGACCATTTCCAAGTCCATCATCCCACCCCATACCAATGCCATCTGCTTCTAAGTTGTGGAAAAATTTTGAAAAGTCAAATTGGTAAAACTTTGAGGAAACTAGAAGGTCACACACAGAAAGAAAGAGACTCCAGAAGGTAAGGTATGATTTCCTTCCTCTGTCTTTCCTTGGGTGAGGCCCTGCTTCTCTGTAGATTGGGGCAAGAAAGACATTTTGTTCCCATGCTACCACCCAGGGCTGACTATCCTTTCCCCACAGAGAGCAATGAGTAATGTGAAGCTGCTCTTTACTACTGGAAAACTGGTTTCCTGAACCCAGGCTTCCCATATCACCTTCTTGACTAAACCTGGCCAGCTGTGACCTCTGCTCCCCAAGGAATCTTGTAAGACTATGGAACTGCTTCCCCACTCCTCTCCATCTCCACACCTGCTCGACTACCAGGTTTTCCTTTTGTCTGTTAAGGGTAGTGAGGTGGTATGGTGGGTAGAGTACTGAATTTGGAGTTAAGAAGACCTGAGTTCAAATCTTCACTCAAATACTTACTAACCAGTGACCCCGTGAAGGTCACTTAATCTCTTTCAACCTAGGTTTTCTCATCTATAAAATGGGTATAACAATACCATTTACACCCACATAAAGTGTTTTGCCATACCTTAACGTGTTAGGACTTGCTATTTTTATATTTTCTCAGAAGAGGACTATAAGCTGTCTTTCAAATGTTCCATTCTGTGACATTTCTCTGCTTTGGGGCAAGGGCCTAATCACCTACATTATGCACAGTTCTTGGAAATTGGAAGTTTGAGGGGCAGAGCAGGGCTTGGACTGGTGTGGTAGAGTACTGGAAGAAAGAATGACTCATTCTTGACCTCTCTTGCCTGATTTTTGCTGGCAGTGGCTCATGGTTTTCTAGGTTTTGAGAAATAAAATTGGTTACTGCCTTTGTGCCATTTTTTTTGCTCTTGAGTATACTGTGTTCCATTCCCTTTTTGTGGTCTTGTTTTTAATCCCTAATGAGGTTTTCACATGCACATTCCTACTCTTAATTTGAGAAGGTCAGGCTTAGCATATAACCAATAGATGATTATTCTTCAAAACAGACATATAAACATAGTCTTGATTCGTGGTTTTTCTAATAATTCTTTCCTAATGTGGACTTGGATGATAGCCAGTGTTCAACCTCATGTACATATTTTAGATGCACATTATTTCCATTATAATATTTTTATTATATTCATATTACAGTTTATATAGATTCATTTGCTTTAGAACTGAAAGGGATCTTAGACTTTTTATTTTGCTGGATTTGGAATTAGAGAACTTGGGTTGCAACCCTAGGCCTGCCATTTACTGTCTATACAAATCATTTAACCTCTTTAAGCCTTAGTTTTCTTGTTTGTAAAATGAGAGAGTTGGATTTCTGTAGCCCCATCCCCCTCATTTTATTATCCAGACAACTAAGGCCCCAGATAATTTAAATAACCAGTATAAGCCACCCATGAAGGTGGTGAGTACAAGAACCAAGATTTGAACGTACATCTTCTAATTTAAGATTTAAACTCCTTCTATCACTATAAGTTTCCATAGGATTAGATTCCATTTAAAAATCAAGGCTGTCGACACTTGTAATGTGGCTTTTTAGACAGCAATAGAGAATTTTTAGGTCATTATCATACACATGAGCAGTTACTGTGGCAACAAAAATCCCAGCAATGCCTCAACACATTTCATTTAAATACACTTTTATTGTTTAAGAGGCTGTACGGTAGATACTTTGGCTTCTTACTGAAAGTGGTAGGTAGAACATTGAGGGGGTGCTTTTAGCAGAAGTGTTTAGAAAGCATCTCCAGCAAATTCTCTGCAACTGAGTCAACAAAGTGACAAAAACATGTGGAAACATCAGTAATTTCAATCCTACCGGACCAATTGTATTGCTCGAATCACAGAAAACAAAAAGTCATCTTCATGGCTATCAAATGGTTCAACATCAGAAACCGGTATATTTTTTATCAGTGGAAATGATATTAAAGAAGGGGCATTCGCATCTCCTTTACCACTGCACCCTAAGGACCAGTAGATATTTCCATCTGACTTGAAGGTGAAATCTTCCATATGTGTTTTCATGGTCCTTTGTGTATAGGAGGTATTCAATAAGTGTTCGTTCATTCGTGGCCAGCCTAGGGGGGAGGTGGAGTACATAACTACCTGTAGACTAATATTTAAATGATAAATATTGCCCCAGAAGAAATGACAAATAGGAGAAATTTAGAGAAACAATTGTGTAGAATTTGCCTACTTTTCAGTGTTTTGGAAACTGGTGGAAAGATGCCACTGAACTCGCTGTTTAGACATTATTTGAAGACCAGAGTTTCACTGCTCTTTTCCCCCTTCTGGTCTAAATCCACCTGAGTTTTATGAAATAGACTGAAACTGTGTGATTTCCTTTATTATTGTGTTGTATATCCTTTATTTTGGAAGAGGACCAAGTGATGACTTGTATGAATTGGATTTTAGTGAGGCAGAGTTGCTCAAAGTGGTCAGCTTTACTCTCTCTTCCTAAGTCATCAAAGTCCAAAGGCAAGACAAAAGTCAAGTCTCTTGGTGATAGCTCAAGTTGCAATGGAAGACCTTGGTGTCTTTGATGCCTGACCAATCTGTAAGCCAAGGGTGGGAAACCTTCAGCCTTGAGGCCACATACAGCCCTCTATGTCCTCAAGTGTGGCCCTTTGAATTCAAACTCCACAAAACAAATCATCTTAATAAAAGGATTTGTTCTGCAAAACTTGGACTTAGTCAAAAGGTTGCACCCAAGGACCACATGAGGCCTCAAGTCCTAGGTAGTAGGTTCCCTACCCCTAATCTAAGTACTCCACAGTGCCTGCTTCAGTCATTTTCATGGCTGTTGGAACCAATTTTTCTCATCCACCCATCCTACTGGGAAAGTCTTCACATGTTTGTGATGACAGACCTCCAACCCTATAGGTGATGATTTTGGTAGCAGAGAACTAGAAAAAAAGTAGATGCCAATTCCATTAAGTAAATGTAATGGAATATTATTATGCTTTGGGAAATTATGAATGTATATGAATTTAAAAAAGCAATGAAAGACACAAACTAGTGCAAAGTAAATTAAGCAAAACTAGGAAAACAATATAAATAATGACTACAGTTGTGTAAATGGAAAGAATAACCACATGATATTTGAAAAAGAATGTTGAGAAATTATAAAGAATAAGCTTTGCCTCAAAGAAGAGAAATGAGAAGACACCTTCTTCAACTTCTTTGCAGAGGTGGGGGTGTGGTGTGTGGTTCATGGGTGTGCAACACTATGTATGTCAGATTTTTTCAATATATTGATTGGTTTTGCTTATTTTTGGTTTTTTTCTTCAAAAAAACATGTAAGGATGGTTTTCTAGGAATGAGGAGGAAGAAAGCTACATGGGGAAACCTAAGTGAAGTAAAAACAGAAAGCATAAAGGAAATTATGATTTTTATAAGGTGTTACTACAAATTAAAATGGGAATAGCCTTTTCCTTCCAAAGTCTTTCTCTCTCCCTTTCCTCCTTTACAAAAAGTCTACTCAATAATTTTTTTATCATAGCTGCACAATCAAGGAAAACCAGTTGGATTACCTGCAGGTTCCAGGAGACAGATAAAGATAGAAGATACAACAGAAAATGAAGGAATTGAAAAGACTTAAGACTTCAGGCATCATATGCTTTCTGGGAAATAGATACATCAAAACTTTATTCTGTGGCTTGGCTCCAAATCTGAGATAATAATAATAATAATAAGAAAAAATCTTCTGCATAATTTATATAGGGGAAGTACATAGTGTGGCTGTACCATTGAACTTCTGGCTGACTATTATCTTTGCTGCTAAACTTTGCTGTAGTTTTGGGGACTTTCTCCATGCACATTGAAGCTACTGTAGAATCATAACCCTACTGTTAGATGGAAACTAAGAGATCATTTAGCCTAAACTCTTTATTTTACAGATGAAGAAACTGAGGCCCAGGGCAATTAAAGTGACTTACCTAAAGTTAGAAAGGTAATAAAGGCAGAGGAAAGTTTGAAATTCAGGTTTTCTAACTTCAGAAACCATTGCTCTTTCCAACCATAACACACTGAAAGACATGACTTCGGGTATCAATGAACAACTTTCAATTGTGATGAGTTCAAATATCACAGGGTGGTAATGGTAAGTGGACAAACAAAATTGTGTCACCCTATGTTTGTTCAGGCCAATTGAATGGGAATCATGGATGTATCTGGGTGGGTGACAAATGGGAGCTCTAATTTTAGAGTTTAAAGTCATTCCTGAAGGTCATAGGCTCCAATCTACACGCACAAATTCTCATTCTAGTTAACAGGCTTGCAAGGTGGAAACTAAATGAGTTTAGTTATCTTTCTTCTAAAACAGAACCATCCATATAGAGTGCTATTTCTTCACCTTCCCACACACTTTTTGCCCTGAACACTGGGGTGTTGGTCTGTTTAGGGTTTCTTCTTTTTAGTTCCAGGAGCAGGTGGAGCCCTTAGATGTGGGTGCTCCAGCCATGATGATCTTGGAGTCTGGATTCCATGTTGAATGTTATTGCCAGTTCAGTAGGGAAGCCCTGAAAGTCAGAGTACCAGGATGCAAGCCCAATGGTTTTTGGACTTGGAATTTAATGAAGTGTGAACCTAATATCTCTCCCCTTTCCTCTCTACCCCTCTCCAGAGACTGAGGCGATATAAGGGAGGATTATGGCCCTCTGTCTCCCACCCAGGTATTAAGAGTGATGTTTATATGTCTTGCTATAATTTTGAAGTACATATTTATTTGTAAAATCTACTTTGATGGTTAAGCGGTCACATGGAACTGAGGTTCAGGTGACCTGTAAAATTGGGTAACATAATCTATGAGGATGTGAATCAATATCAGAGACCAGATGCCCAAAATCCCCTAAGGATATGGGAAAATTCTAGAGGGGAGTAAAATGGAACATAACTGACCTTTACACAGTGGGGCCTAGAAAAATCACTATCGTAGCTATAATACTATAATTATCAAACATCTCCTAAAGCTTAAATGAATGAAAGGAAGAAGCACTTGTTAAGGATTATAGGCAGTATTTGTCCTTATGTTTTCAAAGAGGACCAGTGACATCACAGAGGAATGTCTTGACTTGTATGTAAATTGGATTTAAGTGAGGTAGAGTTGTACAAAGTCATCAACTTTACTTTTTTTTCCAGATTCATCCAAGAATAGTGGTAAGACAAAAGTTAAAATGACTGGGAATGGTCAGAGTGCAGTGGATGACCTTGGCATCTTTGATATCTTACCAATCTCCAAGTGTCTTCATGGCTATTGGAACAACTTGTTCTCATCTACCCATTCCTCTAGTCCTCTCCCGAGGTTCCTTCTACCTGGATTCCTCCTTACTCTGTCCCCTTCACCCTACCCTGTGTGGGAGATCTGACTTTTCAAGGGAGGAGGGATACATAGATAGTTCCCCTGAGGGACTCAAAGGACAGAAGAAGATTTTCTCTTGGACTTCCCCACTTGAAACAGACTGAAGTAGGGAGAGAGGTATTGGGTAAGTATAAGTTTGGGCTAAAGCCTGAGGCCACAATTACCAGCTGCCCACTCCTCTCCAAGGGTCCGATTTTCTGAAGTTGTTTATTTTAATTTATTTTAAATAGCATAGGGTTGGAGGAGATGAGACTGGGAGGACCCTCTAGACTGGAGAGGGAAGGAGGGGAACTTTTTTAAAATTTTGGCTTTGCTTTCTATCTATCTCTACATCCTACTCTGTTGGAACCCTTGGGCTCATACCTTCTCTATCTCCTCAAGAGGCTTTTTGAGCTAATTCCTCTCCCTTTTTCCTGTTCTGTTGATTCTAACTTGTAATAAAGCAAATAGTATTCAAATTACAGCAAGTTGTTTTTATTTGCCTTTTCCTCTAGGGAAAGTCTTTACATGCTTGGGTAGGCAATGGACTTGAGGTCTATTGGTTATCCTTAACTTGGGTTAGCCCATGTGCCAAGACATGGCATCACTGCAGTGCATGCTAGTTTTTTGGAGCCATAGGTGAGAGTTGGGTGACAAGTGGGCACCAAATGTGGATAAGCAGCCTGAAAAGGGCTCAGTAGCCCTCATATCAGAGGTGCTAGCCCTCCCTGAACACCCCATACACCCCAGAGTATACTAAACATTGAAGATACATATACAAAAAAACAAAACAAAACACCAAGGCAGTCCTCCTCAAGGAGCTTACAGTAGAACAGGGGTAGATAACACAGAGAAGAGACCAGTACTCAGGGGAGGCAAAAGTTGCAGAGAAGAGTCTCTGAGTAGAACCATGGAGAAATAAATGATGTTCCTTTTCTTTCCTTTCCAGAAACAATGGTAGTATTTCTTGTTGATTGATGGATTGATGACAAGAAGGATATTCTATGACAGAGGACAGAAAATCACTTTGATAGCCTTCATTTGCATATAACAGTGGTTTTTTCTAAGCAGGTTATATTTTAAAGCCCCCAGAGTTGCCAAATTTAGTCCTTTATTAGCATGAACAAGTTGATCCCTAACTTATTTTCCTAGTCATCCTGATATGTCCTGCATTGAATTTTCTTAAAGCAAATCACACCTGAATTCAGCCTTAAGCCCATTCCTGAAGGAGGCCAGATGTAAGAAACTGTGATGGTATAGAAACAGAAATATTTTCTGCCCACCAGGCCCATAAAAGAGGACAGCCAAACTCATCAGGGTCATTCTCCTACAAGAAAGAGTCACCTCAAGCTCTGAGGCTGAATGGCCTTCAGGGAAGTCATCTACCCCCAGTTAAGTGTCCAGTGAGGTTGAGAGGAAAAGAGAAGCAAACTGTAAAGGACATTCCATTCCCAGGGCCTTCTGTTATGCAGTACTCGTGTGTAAAATCTGACATTTTCTGGCAAAACAATTTAGTTTGTGGAGAACTTCCTTCCCCTTTTGGTACCACTGCCTTAGACTCTGAACTCCGCAAATCCCTCAATAATCAGTCAGCAATCTCAGGAATCTGTGACTGTCTCAATAAGTTAAGCTCCTCTGTTAGTCCAGATCAAGTCATGAAACAAAATGCTCAGGGAAGAAATTCGTCCCTGGAATCTCAGACAGAAAATCCATAAAGCAGACCTGTGGACACTAGCATCTGTCAAATTTGCCAGCCTGTTCTGCTGCCCCATGGATTTGAATGGAAGATCACATGTGGCTTCTGGGGAGTATAGCTGACTGAACTCAGTTACTGGATAGAAGGCTGCCTGGATTCATTAAGTGGAGGTTTGATCTAGCTCCCATTGAGCAGTGAGGAAGATAATGACCTGGCTGGCTATCTATCTGTATATGTATATGCATATGCACACATATATGCATGTATGTAATGTACACACATGTACATACATGTGCGTGTACATATATGTATGTACATGCACACACATGTACACACAGTATATACAGTAGACTTCTTTTGAAGACTGTAAGATGGTGCTACACCATATATTTGTGTGTGGTAAATGGACTTAGTGTTTAGTTAGAATTTCCAGTTTTCCATGAAGTCAGGCATTTTCCCCTCTAGTTATGATTTCCTCACAATTGGAAACTGCATTCATTCTTTCTCTTTACCACATAATAAATCCAAGTTATAGGTTAGTAAACCTCGACAGAATGAAGAAGGGATTACAAAGGGAATCCTGACTCTGTGTGGAATCAATCAGTCGATTAACAAGCATTTATGAAGGTCTTACTATGTGCCGGGGTGTAGGGGTGTTCAGGGAGGACCAGTACCTTTGGTGCGATGGCTGCCAAGCCCTTTTCAGGGCTCTTCCCCTTTGATGTCTACCTGTTCTGCCTATCTCTCACCGGTGGCTCCAAGAAGCTGCAGCATGTGTCTCAGCAGATGGGCCAAACCAGGCTGAGGGTAACGAGGGGTTCTTAAGCCCATTGGTGAGTTAGGGGGGTGTCTACCCCAAGCATGTGAAGACTTCATCTGGTGGAATGGGCAGATAAGAACAATTTGTTCCAATGGCCATGAAAGCAGATGAAGCAAGTGATGTGGAGTGCTTAGAGCTTGGTCTACACAAGATGCCAAGGTTGTCCACTGCATCCCGAGCCATCATCAGCTGTCTTGACTCTGTCCTGCCTCTGGACCATGATGACTCTGGAGGAGAGAGTGAGACTGATGACTTTGTGCAACTCTACCTCACTTAAATTCAATTTATGCATGAATCAAAAGATGTCACCCATAACATTTCACTATTATGCCTCAAAGTCCTGTGGCAACAGGCAAGTGATGAAGCAGCAGGTGCAGATACACTGGGAGCCATAGTCACAACCCTGCACACAGGCAGCCTAGGCCATAGGGTCGTTTCTTACTGGAAGCAGCAGTGGGACTCGGCAACCCCTTGGGTGTCTGAGCAGCTTTTTAAGGATTACATTGCTCACCTCCTCGGTTAGAAAAGGTGCCCTAAACATTGCCTGCTTACCCAACCGTGGCCTGATTACCATGGCAGGTGGGAAATTCCACTATGAGGTCAAAACACAAAAAAAAATGTAGGAAAACATCTACAAAGATGATTCCCCTCACCATCATCACATGGAACTAATAGACAACACAAAATCCAGTAGAACTGAAAGAAGAACTGCTCTTGTTGAAAGAAAACTCAACAGGTAACGCATCCAAATAGCAGCCCTGAGTGAAACAAGGTTGGCAAATGAAGGCCAGCTTACTGAAGTTGGAGCTGGATACACCTTTTTCTGGAGTGGGTATAGTGAAGGGGAGCACTGTAAAGTGGGAGTGGGTTTTTCAATCAAAACTAATCTAATCAGCAAGCTGGTATACCTGCCAAAAGGAGTGAATGACAGACTCATGACAATGCGATAGCTACTCACAGGAAAACGCCATGCCACCATCATCATGCCATCATGACAAACCCGGATAAAATCAAAGAAAAATTTTACAAAGACCTAGAGACCCTTTTCATCAATGTTCCAAAAGAGGACAAGCTTATAATTCTGGGTGACTAATGCTAGAGTAGGTTCAGACTACTAGACTGGGCAGGGAGTTCTAGGGAGAAATAGAGCTAGAAACAGCAACAGCAATGGCCATTTACTGCTGAAGACTTATGCATTGCATGACCTCATCACCAACACTGTCTTCCATTTACCTAAATGCAATAAAACTTCGTGGAAACACTGCAGGAAACACTGTCATCTAATAGATTATGTGATTGTAAGGAGAAGAGATAGACAAAATGTGAGAGTGACAAAGGCAATGTGTGATGCAGAGTGCTGGACTGATCATAGACTTATCCTTTCCAAGCTAAATATTCACATTCATCAAAAGCACTGCCCCCAAGGCAAAATGACTACCAGAAGAATTAATGTCAACAAATTAGAGCTCTTCTCTGAGCATGAACAGTTTGCTGCTGACTTGGAGGGAAAGTTGAGCCAACACACAGTTGGCAACAGTGAAGCAGAAAAGGAGTGGGCAGTTTTCAGAGATTTGGTGAACAGCACTGCATTTGCTCATCTGGGTCAGAACACGCACAAACACCAAGACTGGTTTGATGAAAATGATGGGGAAATTCAGAAGCTGCTAAATGAGGCTGGCCACATTGTTTGAATGCCAAATGTGCAAGTGCCAAAAAAGACTATTTTATGGAGAACTCACATGGGACAGGTGATCACATGGTGGCCAGAAGAAACAATATAAGGACACTCTCAAGGTCTCTCTTAAGAACTTTGGATTTGACTGTGCAACATGGGAGACAATGACCCAGGACTGCTCAGCATGGCGTGCCCACATAAGAAAAGGTGCTGTGCTCTGAGCAAAGCAGAATTGAGACAGCACAAAGTAAACGTAGGATGCACAAATTTGGGATATCCACCCCACAAACTCATATGGACTATCTGTGCCCAACCTGTGGTAGAGCATTCGGAGCTCATATTGGTCTGATCAGCCACAGTCAGACACACTGGAATTTCCTTTTACAATGGTGATGTCATTTTGGTCCTCTTGGAAGAAGAAGGACAATAACAGCAGCTATTGCCCAGGCTCTATGCTAAGAGCTGGAAATACAAAGAAAAGCAAAGATAATCCCTGCTCTCAAGAAGCATATGTTCTAATGGTAAATGCAACATGCATATAATTAAATTCATACAAGATTATAAAGTACATGGAAGGTAACCTTAGAAGGGAACACTAGCTGGGGGATTGGGGGAAAAGCCTTTTGCAGAAGGGGGTGTTAAAGCTGGATCTTGAAGGAAGGTTAGGAAGAGTATTTCAAGTAGAGAGGACAGCCCTAGTCCTCACTTTGCATTTTCCCAATGTATTTTTCTAATTTAGTACAGGAAATTAGACGCAGGAAATTGGAAGATCTGATCTGAAGTCAAGATATTCTGTTACTGTTGTAGCCAACATTCTTATCTGACCAGGAAGAACTTTTTGGCCTTCAGTTATCTACTTAATTTCTTTAATGGCTAGTTAGAGGTTAACATAACATCTAAAATCTCCCAATTAGAAACAGGGAATAGTATGTCGTCTGGTATAATATAGTTTTCCAGGAATTAACATGTTATAGTGGAAATGGGTTTAGAACCCAGAAGGACCTAGGTTTCAATCCCATTTCTGACACTTACTAGCTATGTGGTTCTAGGTGAGTCACTTCAGATTCTTCATCTGCAAAATGGGGGTAATGATAACACCTGTGAGAGAAATGATTATTAAATAACCTGCTGGCAATATTGGGGAGGTCTAGGTTTTTTCTTGCCTAGATCTTCATTCTTTACTAGCCCAAGCCAGTATCTAAAGGATATTGCTGATAATGAAACTGGATTAATTTTCTCCTCAATCTTGTTCAGACTCCACCCAAGAGAAAAAGCTCATTGTGTTCTACTCTGGTTTGAGTGGGGATAGATCCTTTGTCTGGATTGCCGAAGGCTGGGAGTGATTTGGAAGTAAATGACACAGTCAAAGCCATATCCCCCAGCCCCTCATTAGGTCCACCTCTCATTATAATATTAACTCTCTCATTACTTGTTAATCAATCAGAGCTGATTACCACCCTCAGGAACACCCAATCTTCCAAGGGCATGTAAGTGTTGAGTGTAGGGTTCTTTGACATTCTAGAGTGCCACTGATCCATTTTATTAATTATTGCTAGGTTGTCTCTTGACAAGATGTCTCTTGAACTTTTTCTATGTCACACCTGAATTACTAATCTGCCATACAGAGGGTTGAATGAGTTAATGTATCTGAAGACCTTTGTATTTTTCCAAAGAGATTGGAGAATCATGAGGGTTCAAGGGACCTTGAAGGTCATTTAATCTAACCCTTTCATTTTATCGATAAGGAAATTGAGGGACAGGGATGTTGGAACTTGTTCAAGGTCCCATAGGTTTTGAGTGTCAGAGGCAGCATTTGAACTAAGGTACTCTAACTCTAATGCCAACATTCTTTCTACCGGATCACATAGACCTCCCCAAAGTACTAATGAATGTTAGTTGTTTTTATGCATTAATCTAAGCTAAGAATGAACCCATAGTCTGTCTGGGGGTGAGGAGAAGTCATCAATTTCCAACTAGATTTTCTTTTAACACATGCAGGTATACTAGCTATAAATAGGGTGAGTCCACCAGGGTTTTACCCCAGAGTGAGATAATAAGTGGACACTAATAATACCTTCCCAGGAACACTTCTCTTAACCACTAGGATCCCTGGGGAATGGTAGCTCTATCCCATTTCATACTTCTTTTCCCTTTAACAGCTCTCTAAATGTCATGGTATCTTGGGGTATACATCCCCCTCCTCCTGAGCCTTATACCAATCGTCTGTACTCCTCCTTACCCTCCTTCACTACCCCCCACTTACCACAGCTATAACTGAGCTATAGCGTTGCTTCTCTAAAATAGTAACACATTTGTATAGTATTGTCCAGATTTTTAGAAAATGCTTTCCTTCTGTATGGTAAGTAGTACAGTATAGTCCCTACTTGACAGATGAGAAAGTTGAAGATCAGTAGAGTTAAGTAACTGGGATAAGAGTTCATAGTGTGTAGAAATACCCAATTTATTTGGTGTTTGTTAAGTTCAAAGTAAAGGGGAAAAGTAGATTAATAAGAAGTATTTTAATGCTTGACCTTGAGATACCACTTGCATAGCAGAGCAAGGACAGAACATAGAACACACAGTCAAGGACCATGCAGGAAACTGAAGGTTTAAGATCAAAGGGACCTTTGTACCTGAGGCTCTCCACATCTCATCTGGGAGCTTGAGCTGGCAATAAGAGAGAGTTGCCTTGTGCGGAGTCAAATGGAAGCTGGCCCAGACTAGCCCCTTGATGCCTTCTTAGGGGATTCAGGAAATGGAAGACATTTGTTCAATGGAAGTTCTAGTTCTCATCTGAGGCTATTCCTTGCAACAGAAAATTAAAAATAAAATAAGATTTTAAAAAGGAATTTCAGTAAAACTAATTAATCCATCAACTGAGTCTGATAGCATATACAGCATTTTATACCCATCTAAAAACAACATTCTCAGCTTTGCTATCAACCTTGGGACTTACTAGAATTACCTTACAATGAATCCAACCAGGCTTCTTCTTATACTAGGAGAATGTGCTCCCATACTCTGAATTCTGCAAAGAAGGAAGGGAAGCCCATTTTACCTTCTCTTCTCCAGGGCCAAGTTTGGTCATTATAATTCTACAGTATTAGAGTATTTTAAATTTATTTTGTTTTTGGTGCTTTCCATTTAAATGGGAAATACTTCTTTGACAGTGGAATATATGTAATCACATTAAAGTGAGCATAGATGGGAATTGTATAAAGTGGCACTTTTTGGCCTTTGATTACTACTTGAATTTAAAGGCGAGTCCTACTTCACTCATCCCTATGCATCTCATGTGATCTTGTCTTGCAAGGTCAGCCAGCTAGTCAATCCTGGATCCTTACTGGTGAATGAAAGTGTCAAGGGAACCTATGGGAGCACATTCTCTTAGTATAGAAACAAGCCTGGTTGAATTCACTGTGGGGTAAGCCTAATAAGTCCAGAGGTTAATAGCAAAGCTGAGAACGTTACCTCTGAGAAGGCTCAACACAACCTCTTGGTTCACTTTGCCCTGGGTGATGCCCATCATGTTTAATTTCCCTCTGGAGAAGCAGGGCTTGTCTACTCCTTTGTGTAACCATGACTGAGCTGCTGGGGAACAGATGTATTGGGGGCACTTCAGCATCTTCAGTTCTAGACTCTCTTGGCAGCGGAGGCAGGAAAATTAGGTCACTTGATATTAGTCTCATTGTCTTTATCTGCCCCCAAGACAGTTGGTCCTAGAAAGTAATAAAGGCAAGAAATGCCAATTGGAAGTAATAGTTGTAAATATTCTATTTAAATTGCAATTCTAGACATAGTAATGAAGGAATGGAAATCTATAGAGATTTATTCAGTGAAAGCAGAGAAAATAGTTTTTATATGACAATTTTATATAAATTTATATTTATTTATTTATGAATGTATATGTATGAATGTAGCTTTGCAAAATGTACATTGAGTTTTAATCACTTTGATTGCTTGGTTTCATGAAGAACATTTTATTTATTTATTTTTGAAGAACATTTTTTAACTGACAAATATTTACACACACTAAAATAACAACCTTAAATATTTTTATTTTATAAACTGACTCCCCTGATAGTTGCTCCCAAGTAGGTGAAACCAGCATTCCTTACTATTTGCCTGGAAGAAATCATGACTTGCCTGTTGTGAGTGGTTACCTTTTTAGTACCATTTCTGGTAATGAGAATGAGAGACAGCATGGACAAACAAATGGTACACTGGTACCCTCAGGATGCTAAAAACGAAACAAAAAACCCCAAAAGAAGGTCTCTAGTGTATTGGGTAGATTCTCCTTGGATGATTTTTGGGGAATAATAGAAAACTTGGCATAGAATCATAGAGGATAGGGATGTATGGGGGGCTTATGGTCTGTGGTAATGGAATGAGGTGCCAGGAGAATGGGATGCTGAGGGAAAAGGGAAAGATAGTTGCGGCTGTGGAATATAACAGCTTTGAAAGAGAGACAGTGGATGCAGTGAGTATGCTTCTTGGATGAACATTTGGCATTAGAGCAGAGAGGGATTGTGGAAGCAGGGATCCTGCAGCACCAGTGGGGTTGCTATAAAGCTAGTTCCCTTGTACGATTATCGTGGTGTATGGAAGCTGTGTACGTGGAGTGGAACTTAGTGCCTGAATGTGAGTACCCTGCAGGACTCAGTGCAAAGCACAATGCCTGTTACATTGTAAGCTCTTTATAAATGCTTGCTAATTGACTTGTAGTATACATCAGTACAGAATGAGCCATAATGAGAGCTGTGAGCACCGATTCTATCTATTTAGGTACAGGGTGTCTGAATCATGAGCATGAAGGAACTAGTTTACCTCTAGCTTTCTCTTGGTGATAGAGAGAGCCTGTTTGTGGGGGAGGGCCCAGGCAACCTAACAGTTACATTAGCAACACTATGGAGATAGATAACACCCACTCCTCTGTCACTTTGAATGGTTGGTGGGGGTGGAACAATGCCTCAGATGATAGCAGTTTTGGCAGCTGCAGGTATTCATTGCTTTTTTGTTGAATTGTTTTTCTGTCCCATCCAACTCTTTGTGAGCCCATTTGGGCTTTTCTTGGCAAGCATACTGGATTGGTTTGCCATTTCCTTCTCCAGATCATTTGACAGGTGAGGAAACTGAGGTAAACAGGGTGAAGTGACTTGCCCAGGATCACATAGCTAGTAAGTGTCTGAGGCCAGGTTTGAACTCAAGAAGAGGAGTCTTTCTGACTAGAGGCCTGGCCTTATATTCATCGAGCTACCTATCTGCCCCGTTCATTGCTACAGTGGTAGCTTAATAAGATTCCCTGGTGCAGGAGGTGCTCACAGATTCCCCTCTCCCTGCCCTGCCCCAGTAGTTTTTAGGGGAAGAAAGTTATGTTAGACATGCTATAGGGGAAGTATCAGCTTGCTTTTAGGTCCCAACCTCATACTGAGGAGAGATGTCTGGGAGATCATATATTGAGGAAGAAACCCGTAGCAGAAAAAACCTCTAAATTCAAGATTCCATTTCAAGTGGTCAGACATCAGGAAGAATGGAAGACAGATTGAATGACTGGTCTTCAGATCTATTCAGTTTTGTAAGAGAGAAGTCAAATTGCTCCCTCCTCCCATTGCCCTCCCTTCCATCATCCCCCCCAACCTGCTTACCTCCTTCTCCCCCACTTTCCTGTATTGTAAGATAGGTTTTCATACCAAAATGAGTGCGCATTTTATTCCTTCCTTTAGTCGAATGTGATGAGGGTAAACTTCATATTTTTTCTCAGCTCTCCTCTTTTTCCCTCCACTAAAGAGTCTCCTGCTTGCCTCTTCAATGGGAGATAATTTACCCCATTCCATTTCACCCTCTTTCCTCCCACTACATTTCTCTCTCACCATTTACCTTAATTTCTTTTAAGATATGGTCCCATCCTATTCAATTCACTCTGTGCTCTCTGTCTCTGTATGTGCGTGCATGTGTATATGTGTGTGCACATGTGTGTACATGTGTGTGTGCGTGTGTGTGTGCATGTGTGTATGTGTGTGTGTGTGGTCCCCCCCCAACTACCCAGATACTGAAAAGTTTTAAGAATTACAAATATTGTCTTTCCATGTAGGAATGTAAACAGTTCAACTTTAGTAAGTCCCTTATGACTTCTCTTTGCTGTCTACCTTTTCATGCTTTTCATCTTGTGTTTGAAAGTCAAATTTTCTTTTCAGCTCTGGTCTTTTCATCAAGAATGCTTGAAAGTCCTCTATTTCATTGAAAGACCATTTTTTCCCCTGAAATAGTATACTCAGTTTTGCTGGGTAGGTGATTCTTGGTTTGAGTCCTAGTTCCTTTGACTTCTGGAATATCATATTCCATGCCCTTCAATCCCTTAATAGAGAAGCTGCTAGATCTTGTGTTATCCTGATTGTATTTCCACAATACTGGAATTGTTTCTTTCTAGCTGCTTGCAATATTTTCTCCTTGACCAGAGAACTCTGGAATTTGGCCACAATGTTCCTAGGAGTTTCTCTTGTTGGATCTCTTTCAGGCAGTGATTGGTGGATTCTTTCAATATTTACTTTGCTCTCTGGTTCTAGAATATCAGGGCAGTTTTCCTTGATAATTTCATGAAAGATGATGTCTAGGCTCTTTTTTCGATCATGGCTTTCAGGTAGTCCCATAATTTTTAAACTTTCTCTCCTGATTCTATTTTCCAGGTCAGTTGTTTTTCCAACGAGATATTTCACATTCTCTTCCATTTTTACATTCTTTTGATTTTGTTTTGTGCTTTCTTGGTTTCTCATAAAGCCATTAGCCTCCATCTGTTCCATTCTAATTTTGAGAGAACTATTTTCTTCAGTGAGCTTTTGAACCTCCTTTTCCATTTGGCTATTTCTGCTTTTGAAAGCATTCTTCTCCTCATTGGCTCTTTGAATCTCTTTTGCCAATTGAGTGAGCCTATTTTTCAAGGTGTTATTTCCTTCAGCATTTTTTTGGGTCTCCTTTACCAAGGTGTTGACCTGCATTTCATGCTTTTCTTGCATCTCTCTCATTTCTCTTCCCAGTTTTTCCTCCACCTGTCTAACTTGATTTTCAAAATCCTTTTTGAGCTCTTCCATGGCCTGAGCCCATTGAATGTTCATTTTGGATGTTTGGGATACAGAAGCCTTGATTTCTATGTCTTTCCCTGATGGTAAGCATTGTTCTTCCTCTTCTGAAAGGAAAGGAGGAAATATCTGTTCACCAAGAAAGTAACCTTCTATGGTCTTATTTTTTTTTTCCTTTTCTGGGCATTTTCCCAGGCAGTTACTTGACTTCTGAGATTCCTCTCCACACCCACCTGGCCTCCAGATCCACCCAGCTAGTGCTTGGGGTCTGAGATTCAAATGCTGCTTCCCAGCCTCAGGGCTTTCAGTGGGGGCAGGGCTGCTATTCAGTGTGAGATAAGTTCAGCTGCCTGGGTGGGGGCAAGGCCGCTCCATAGAGCTCAGTTCCCTCAGGGGATGTATGCAGAGACCTTCAACAATGGATCTGAGCCCCTGCTTGCTTTGGGAGCCCCTGTCCACTACTGCCTCTGCCACTGCCTCCTGAGGGGGCCTGAGTTATGGGGACACCCCGCTCCCCTCTTGGCAAGCCAAACAGGCTCTCTCACTAACCTTTGGCATCTGTGGTTGGATGGACCTGCACAGCCGCTGGAGATTCTGTCCCTGAAGCCTGCTCGGATCTGGTCCTCTCAGTGACGTGTGGCCAAGGCAGTGGACCTTTGGTGTAGGTTTTTCAGGGCTCTCTGGAACAGAAATCTCCTCCACTCCATTGTGCGGCTTCCACTGCTCCAGAATTTGTTGGGAGTTCTTCTTTACAGGTATTTTATGGGCTGTGGGTTCAGAGCTAGCATATGTGAATCTTTCTACTCCACCATCTTGGCTCCTCCTCCTCTTTAGCTTTCTTCTAACAAGACACTCCATCTTTAGACTTTGGGCATTTTCATTTGCCTTGAATTCTCTCCTTTCTCCTCACTACCTCTTGGTTTCCTTTAAGGCCCAGCTAAAATCCCACTTTCTACAAGAAGCTTTCTCTGATCCTCCTTAATGTTAGTGCTAGGCTGGTCCATACTCTAGGATTCTGCAATATCATCAGGGAGGTTATTTCTTCCAATGATGCTGGTCACAACCCATCCATACCATACTTCCCACCTGAGAATATTCTTTTCCATGTTCCAAACTAACTGCATGCTGTCTTTTTTCCTTGTTCTTCCTCACATAAGACATTCCATCTCCTAACTGTGGGCATTTCCACTGTCTGATCTCATGCCTGGAATTCTCTACCTCCTCATTTCTGCCTCCTGGTCTCCTTGAACTTCTTCCAGTACTAACTAACCCTACCTTGGATGAGAAGCCTTTCCTGATTCCTCTTAATTCAGTTGCCTTCTCTCTGGTGATTATGTCTGACTGAACTTGTATATATCTGTTTGCGCATAATTGTTTTCATGTCTTCCCCATGAACTCCTGGAAAGTAGGGACTCTTTCCTTTCTTGTATCCCCAGTGATGAGCAGAGTTCCTGGCACATACGAGGTGATTAATAAATGCTTATTGACTGAATCTGGACTCAAGCTCAGTTTCCTCATCAGTTAAATAAGGATAAAACCTACCTCACAAAATTGATATGAGGATCAAATGTGATAACATATGTAAAGTACTTTATAAACTTTAAAGAGTTATATAAATGCTAATAACTATTATTTATTATTAATGAGCTCATGAATTTGAGAGGAAATTTTAAGCTCAACAGAAATATGCAAAATCCTTTAAAGTGACATCTATAAATTGTGATATAATTTTTTAAAATTATTGATATTCTTTCTTTCTATATTGCCTGTTTCATCCTTACTCTCATCAAAGAGTTATCTTTTAGAACAAAGAGTAAAAAAAGAACAAAGCTCAGCAGGACTAAACAACGCATCAAAAACATTTGACGTGATATGTAACGTTCTACACTCTTAGTTTCCCTAGCTCTGCAAAGAAGAAGTGGGGGGTACCTTTTCATCTTTTTTTGGTCATTATAATTTCACAGCACTCTGTTTGGATTGTTGTGTTGTTATGTTTCCATTTACATTGTTATGAGAATATAAGTCTTAAAAACAAACCTAAAGATGGCTTGCTGGGTCAGGGAGAGGGATATATTTGGAAATGATGGAAAAGCCAAAAGTATCAACAAAAATAAGATAAAATTAAAATAAAAAGTAATCTTAAAGATATAAAACACATAAGCGTCCCTGTAAATAGGATGAAATTAGGCAAACTATCCTGGGCTTGCTTAAGCCTTCCTTGACTTGAGGTTGATGTACAATCTTCCTAACTCCCAAACAAACAGAGAGAAATTGAGAGCCAGAGGAAAGGAAATTTAAGAACCAAGGAAGGTTGGCGCCTGCCAAGAAGTGAATGTCAGAGTCCTTTTTGTCTGAGTCCTACCCATTATCTCTATTCTGGAGACTCTAGAGCTGGAGATGGATGTCTGGCCCATCAATCTGGGGCAGAAATTTTCCACTGTGCCTTGGTCCTGGGGTAGGTGTTGTCCTTGATTCATTAGCTGGATCATCCCCATCTTTGGCCATCTAGGAATTTCAGAAAAGTACAGGGTGGGATGGTAGGAAGTTTCAGAATATGAACTAGAGAGGGCCCATAAACATGGACCACATGACCTCCTTAGCCCTATATCCAGCTCAGCTATGTCAGAATATCTCTGCAGGCTTCTGCTCCTTAATCTCTGTTGCAAGACAGGAATAAGATTGGTGCTTTTCTCCACCCCTTCCTATGTCCTTGAACTTCTTGCTTTCTGCTACTAGAAGTCCAAATGTAAGAAGGGCTGAGTGTCATAGTCAGTTATTCCACTATCTCCAAGGTCAGGGCAAAAATGCTCCAGGGGTCAAGGAGGGTGGTGGGAAATGTATGCCCTAGCTGTCAGGCATCCATCTACTTGCTGTCTATCATCTTTCTGATGACATCTGTAAGAGCAGATGCATGGCCAAGGCAATGTAATAGCTTTTTAAGGAACAGGTCAATTTTGAATTGAGGTCCAACCCTATTAAAACAGAAAGCTGCTTTTTCCACCTAAACATTCATCGTTGCTCACTTTTTCAAGACATTATTCTGGCTGGACTGAAGTGGGTTAAGATTGCGTTATTAGCCCCTACACCCGTATTACAAGTTAGAAGATGTCAATGGAAAATGACTTTGCCAAGGATAGCTAAATACTCAGACCCCTAATTCAACAGGGAACTGAAAATGAACGTTAGATATTTGCAACTCAACTAAATGGGATAAAAAATTGGAGTCCAAGATAGTTTTATTAAGTACTTCCTTTCCAGGTCTGTCTAATCCAAACACAATATTTTTTCCTCTTGGAATATTAAGTTAGCTTTGGTTTTGGGAACCTAGCAGAGTTCCTCTTTGCCCTATGAAATATAGAATTAGTTCTTTATGTTCCTCCCCAATCCAACAACGGCCCCCTCCCCTACCTTTCTAACTTCTGTTCTACCACTATCTTTTTGGACTTGGAGTTGTCCCTCACTCTTTCCCCTACGTAATCAACTTTCAAAAGATTTTGTCAAATTCTTTCATTTCACTCAAACAGTATTTCCCACACTTAACTCCTCACCACTCACATTGCCCCCACCTTAATTCAGGTCCTCAATACCTCTCTCCTGCTCATCTCATAATTGGTCTCCCCATCTTAAATTTCTCCCCACTCCAGTCCTGGTTCAAGTCATAACCAAAAAAAAAAAAAAAAAAAATCACTGAGAAATGGTAATCTAGCCTTTGTCAGATCTCTAATGAGGGAAAACTCACCAATGCACAAGGTGGCTGTCTTCCACTTCTGGAAAGCTCTACTTATTAGGAAGTTTGACCCTAACCTAATCACTGTGCCTCTCAGTGACTTCTGTTCATTATTCCTACTTCCTACCCTCTTCCAGGAGACAGTCTTTCAGAGACTTATGGAAGGCCACTAGGCATGTGTCCCTCTCCCCTTCTCTTTGTTATGTTAAGCTCTCTCAGTTTCTTTAGCAGCCTGAGCTCAATGGTCAGGGGATTTGTCCTGTGAAGTTTGGATTCAGTCAAAGGGTTGTACTTGAGGACCTAGAGGGCCACATGTGTCCTCGAAGGTGTTGGTTCCCACCCCCGGACTCTACACCATCTTAGTTGTTCTCTTGTTTGTGTCTCTTTCCTCTTAATGCCCTCTTGCTTACTGATAAAGTACAGTGATTTGCTATTTCCTAAAATATGCTCAGAATTGAATGTGATACTCCAGTATAGTATGGCTAGGGTACAACAGGTCTTTCATTGTTGTTTTACATGACCCCATTTGGGGTTTTCTTGGCAGAGATATTGGAGTGATTTATTATTTCCTGCTCCAGCTCATTTTGCAGATGAAGAACCTAGCCAAACAGGGTTAAATGATCCACCCAGGGTCACACAACTAGGAAGTATCTGAGGCTAGATTTGAACTTAATGATGAGGAGTCTTCCTGATTCCTAGCCCAGCGCTCTATCCACTTTGCCACCTAGCGATCCCATAGCGGGATTACCATTTTCTTATTTTTACTTGCCATAATTCCCTTAATGCAATTTAAGACAGAATTAGCTCTGTTTGTTTGTTTGTGTGTTTGCTGTGTCTCTTATTGAGCTACTAAAATATTTGAATCTTTTTCAGAAAAAATGTTACTTTACTTGACTCTCATAGTTGTTTCTGATTATTTAAATGTTTTAAAAAATACTTGAAAATAGTACATATAAATGTAAAGAGGCTATAAAATATCCTTAAGAAATCATAGTTAAATAGAAAGTCTCTCTAAGGGTTTTTAACCTCATATTCTTAAGCTTACTCTTTTGATAGTTTGATAATTGTATTTCAGTATAATTTATTTTCTTTGTAATCCTATGTATTTTATTTTATATATTTCAAAATAATATTCTGAGAAGGTTTTATAGTAGGGGTGGGGAACCTGTGACCACAAGGCATATGGCCCTCTAGGTCCTCAAGTGCTGCCCTTTGACTGAATCCAAACTTCACAGAACAAATTTCCTTAATAAAAGGATTTGTCTTGTAAAACTTGGACTCCATCAAAAAGCTGTACCCAAGAACCTAGAAGGCCACAAGTTCCCTACCCCTGGTCCATAGGCTCCATAGGCTTCACTAGATTGACAAATGAGTCCATGACCCAAAAAAAGGTTAACCCTTGCTTTAGGCCCTCTAGTGTATCCTGCCATTTATAGACTTACTATTCAATGATCAGATCTACCAGTTTCATAATATACTTAGCACATGGATAGTCAAACAGCTTTATGAAGAAATATCCTTGTAGCAGGAGGGATCAAGAGAGTCCTTGCTCAGTTTGATGAGGCCCACTAACTTATTTGATGAGATTACTGTGCTTAATCTTTGTCCTTAAAAGGTGGGCACCTCTTATGGAGTGAAGCACACATACTAGCTCAAGTGCTTGATGGGATGACAATGGAAATTCCTGATTGGTCCCTAGTAATTAGACTGCCTTTAGACAGTTGGAAGCTGAGGGTCAAGAAGATGGATTCTTGTCTGAGGCATCCCCCTTCTGTACTGTGCTGCGGGTTGGAGAAACAAAGAAAGGCAAAAACAGCCCTGCCTTCATGGAGCTTATATTCTAATCAGGTAGATAAATAAATAAATAGATACATATAGAGTAGATGAAAAGAAAGGAAAGAAGAAAACATCTGAGATCTCCATAGAGAATGACATATGCAAATATAGTACAAGGTTTAAAAATTTGAAGACATTCTCCTCCAAAGAGTTAAAATAATGGTGTAAAGTAATTCCATATGAATTGTGCATGTACTGTTTTTTCAAAAGAGGAAAAACATTGCATAAAGAGAATTAAAGTAGAAAAAGTAAAAGAATAATGAAAAGAAATGTTCTGGTAGGTAATATTGAGTTTTAGAAAACTAAAGTGATTTACCCATGATAACACAGTTGATAAACATCAGATTAAAATCTCTAGGGTGGAATAGCTAGGTGATGAATGGTTTGATAAGATACTGGAAAGAAGTCTTCAATGGAGGAATCCTAGGAATTTGTGCCTCATTTTGTGCAATTTACTATACATTTAATCAATAACTTAGACAAAGGAATAGTTGATGTATTTATGATATTGGCAGATGATACAAAACTGGCAAATGAGGTGGCAAAGAAAAACTTTCTGAAAACTAGAACTATTCAAAATATAATAAGCGGCTTAGACAAGTAATAGGTTCCTCCTCATTTGCGGTCTTGAACTTTTGGATGATGCCATGGAGAAGACTGTTGATTGGGTGTGAGTTGGACCAGATGACTTGATGCAGAAATTAGCCACCATTGCTGGATATTATCAAAAATTCCTCCTGAGATTCAGGGGACAATGGCTAGCTTGGCACTCTACAAAGTAGAGATCAGTCTACATCAGTTTGCAGTCAGATAGGTTTAAAGAATTCAGGGAGAACTCTAGTATAAAGTTCCATTAGATATTAAGCTCCTTGTGGGCAGGGATTGTCTTTAGCCTGTTTTTCGTTTCTTTGTTTTGTTCCCAGCTCCTGGCACAAAATTGGCCTTTACTAAATGATGCTGTAGTGGCAGTAGCCATCTCCCTGCAGGCAGTAAATTGAGTGTCAGTGTCAGTGGGAGCTAAATAGATGTTGTTGATTGATTGACTTCAAAGCTAAGAGAAATTTCATTCTTTTTGGAGTGCTTTCTGGGCTCCATTGTCAGCTGAGCTTAGGTGAGGGAGGAACTGCATTTTCTTCTAGGGAACGTGGGATCCTCCTATGGCCTTATGAATATCAGTAAAAAGGTTGGTGGGTTGTTTTCTTTCTTCCCTGTATTTGCAATTACAACATCCTGGAAAAACAAAAATGTGTTGTTTCTCTTTTGATACAATCTGGGAGAATTTCCAGGCTTTTCTCCAAAGCAATTCCCTAAGAATTGTTTGTCTTACTGTAGTTTGCTTGATTTGTGACGACATTACCTGTAACCTTTAATCTGCTTTATGATGAGATATTTTCCTCAGCTCCTGCAAAATATTTTGACTTTGTTGAAGACTGTGCTATTGTTTTGCGCAAGAGTGGGGAAACAAAACCCTCTGAAAATCCAGGGGATATAGGTGGACCCCAAGTGTAATAGGATTGTATTTTGTGGTACACTTAGGTCATTATTTCTGAATTGGATATATCTATATGCATATCTGCATGTGTATATGTGTATATAAGGGGCAACTAGGTTATGCAGTGGATAGACTACTGAGTCTGGAGTCAGTAAGATCTGAGTTCAAATTTGGCTAGAGACACTTATTAGCTATGTGACCTTAAGCAAGTCACTTAACCCCTATTTGTCTCAGTTTCTTATTTGTGAAATGGTGACACACTGGGAAAGGAAATGGCAAAGCACTCCAGTGTCTTTGCCCAAAAACAAACAAAAAAACATACACAACAAACTAGTGAAAAAAATAGCCATGGACAAAGTCCATAGCGTCACATAGAGTGGAACCCAACTGAATGACAGAGCAACAAGAGCGTGCTTGTATGTTTATGCTGTGAATTCTTTTTCAGCCCTGCCCAACTCTCAGTGACCCCATCTGGGTTTTCTTAGCAGAGGTACTGGAGTGGTCTGCCATTTTACAGATGGGGAAAGCAAGCAAAGTTAATGATTTGCCCACTGGTCACAAAGCTAGCAAGTGTCTGAGGCCGGATTTGAACTCATGAAGGTAACTAACTCAAGCCTACTGTGCCACTTAGCTACCTACATAGTGTATGTGTATATAATGTGTGCATATATATGTATATACGTGTGTATGTAGAAATATGTAAATATATGCATATATAAAATATATACATATGCATACATACATTCATATGCAGCTGCTAGTCAGGAGCATACTTTCTTGTCTGTGCTGTGCTAAGGGCTGGAGATACAAAGAACGACAAAAAAATAGCCTCTGTCCTTAGGAAGCTTATATTCTAATTGGAAAGATAAATAAATAGTAATAATAAAAATAAATAAAAGTTATTTGAAAAATAATATTGCCCCCCCAACCCCCAACAAAATACTTGCAGAATAGATGGAAAGGAAATATCTGAGATCTTCATAGAGGAAGGTACATGCAAATACATATAGAATTTAAAAAATTGAAGGTATCCATTCAACTTCTTCAAATAGTCTTAGAATAATGGTGCAAAATCATTCCATATGAATTGTGTGTGTACGTGTGTGTGTGTGTGTGTGTGTGTGTGATGTTATTTGGTGGCCTGACTTGGAAAAGAAAAAAACCAAGAAAATAAATGACTCCTGTTGTCTAGACATGATAATGCAGTTAAATGGATAGATATAGATAATGGGTAAATGTAGAGCTCATTCATCAGTAGACAGATACTGCAAATGGATTATGAGTTGTGCCAAGAACTGAACAGAAGGAAGAGGACAGCCCAGATTGTCTTTCAGTTATTGTAAAGTTCTTTTAATGGCCACAGACTTTCCCCTGAAACAAAGGCTCATCTTTTTAATTCTGATATTTTACCAAAGAATTACATGGCTACAAATCATAGAGCACCAAAGTCTTCAAAGAATTAAAATAACATCCATCCAAAGAAGTGGTGAGTAGTGGGTATGAGCAGGTTGTAACATTTTACAAACAAAGAATTAAAAATTACAAAGAAATGTGTAATAAAAAAGGAGATGGGTTAGTCTTGTGGTAACAAGAAAGGATAGTGGAGGCTCCTGTGTTCCATTGGTATCCTCAAAATGTCAATAGAAATAAAAAAACCACTCCATCCAGCACATTGTATAGAACTCTTCTTGCGAGCTTGTTGAGGGATAGAGATGAGAGCTAGAAAGGACATACAGACATGAATGAGGTGATGAAGTAAGAGTTCCACTGAAGTATTTGGGAGTTGATGCATTTCAAAATCCATGTTAAGACTGAGTTTCTTCATGCCACCTGGGGCATATTACAGTGACCGGCTTTTGTTAGTTGTTCTTATCGGATATCTCTATTTTGCTTCCGAAGTAAAAAAATCTGGCCATTTTTCTAATCAAATTAACTGAATGAAAGAGTACAAGTGTGTTGCCACTGGGGTTATGGCAGTTCAGCTGTAGAGATTATTATGGGATATCCTTATGTAAACTTTCTTCCTCCCCCAGTGTCTTACCCAGGGTTCTGTAAATAGCTGGCATTTAATAAATGTTTGTCAAATTATAGCAAGGACACAATAAGCAATGCTGAGAAATTCTGGGGTACAGGGCTCAATTGCTCAGGGTGAGTGAACCAACTTGAAAGTTGATATTGACTCAAGGGAGCAGTGACGGTTACTGACCCAAACATTAACCAATACTGTCTTCCGTAGCTGTACTGCAGGCTTACATCAGCCAGGCCACAGCCTTCTTTTTATTTGCTTTTAGAATGGGCATATACTGATCTTCAGCTTCAGATTGGGCTATTCCAGCACTCCTCTCACAACTTCTATGGACAGTGCTTTTGCATGAGACCCTAGGATACCTGGCAATCATATTCTGATGCAATGTTGGTAGCAGTCCTAACACAACTATGGCCTTGAATTGTGCTGTGCATACATGGAGCTACTATCCTTCCGGTTTCTCAGGAAGAAATGCCCCTGAAACTTAAAGCAATACTTTAGCGTCCTTAGGGGCATACTTTTGCCATTAAAAATGAAGAATATTATATATAGAATAATTTTACATATTGTGTGTATGTGTATATGTGTGTGTGTGTGTGTATGATATACACCTATTTGTATCTAATGCTAACCATCTCTAGGGTGGAGCAGGGGGGAGGGAAGAAAGAGAAAAAAGAAATTTACATGGTAAGCTTAAATTTAAACAAAGGGAATTTAAAAGGAATTTTAAAAGGGATTTTTTAAATTAAAAGGAATAGTAAGTTGTACATAATAGATCTGCAGTTTCATGTTCAATCAGCTTTTTTATTATACTGTTATGAAAATGCTTGTTTATTTCATAGCTTAAAAATTAAATAAATTAATTAAATTAAAAAATAAAAAAGGTAACAATCAAATGAAAAAATTTTAAAAGACAAAAAAACGATGAGTAAGAGCATCCTCTGAATGTAGGTTCATAGGATCTTAGTTTTGAAGCTGAAAGTTTAACAGGTAACCTCTTCATTTCATAGATGAAGTAACTGAAGCTTGGAGGAGTTAAATGACTCAAACAGGGACACACAGTTTAGTCCTGTCTGAGGCAGGAACCTCCAGGTACATCTCAAAACAATAAATGCTTTAGTGTTAAAAGTAAAACCTGTGATTTCACTGGTTTAGGGAATTCCTGGGTGAGAAAATTCCCTTTATCAGTGCAGGTTGGCACTTTCTATGTAAATTATAGCGTTAGAGAATTGCCCCAAACACTGAAAAGTAAAGAAAGAATCACACAGCCAATATGAGTCAGAGGTGGGTCTTGAACTCTTACTGGCTTGGGCATTTCTCTATCATCATAATAATTAGATGCCTCTTTTAGTCAATGATAGTATATAAAACTGACATTGGGTCATTTCATTTAGCAAGTTAGCAAGAAATATAATTTACAGTGTTTGCTAATGAGGGTGTGGAATCATCTCAATGCAATTAGTGATACAAGGTGCATTTGTGACCCTTTCTACAGCAGAGAGAATGTATGCAAATCTTGACATTTTTCAGTGATAAAGTAATGATAATCTGTATAATCATAATAATAGTAAGCCTAGGATTTGTAAAGAGCTTGACAATTCTAAAAAACCCTATATTCATCCTTCTATTCCAATGGGATCATGTTTCACACCAGGAGAGGCAGTATGGTCTTGGAGAGGGATGGATTTGGACTCAGAAAATCTGCTTTGACTCCCAGCCTTTTTTCCTAGTTATGTGACTGTTCTTGGGAAAGGTACTTCTCTGGACCATGGTTTCCTCATGTATAAATTGAGGGGGTTGAACCAAATGAGTGCTGAATTTCCTTCCATCTCTAAATCATATGAGACTTTGATGTGTGAGATGGGCAATTCAATTCAACAAACATTCTTAAGCTCCTATTATGTGCAAGTCATGAGGCAGGGAGAATATTATTCCTTCCCAGGAGAAAGGCCATGTATCTATTATTTCAAGACTTGTCTACCTAAATTCAGGGGCGTCTTATTAGCAGGAAGGTAGCCACAAGGTAGTGCATTTATTTTTCTGGAAACAATCAACTCATGATGACTTTTAGCCTCAGAAGACTGGATGTCTAATCTTTTTGCCCAGTTTCCTTATCTATAAAATAAGTATAAATAACCATAGTACCTACTTCCTAGGGTTGTCATGAGGATCCAGTGAGATAACATATACAAAGTACTTCGCAAACCTTTAAGTGCTATATAAGTGTTAGCTATTTTCTGGGTATCTATACATGTATGCTTTTTTGTATATACTGAAGCATGGAGGAGTTATGACTTGCATCAATATCAATGCAAAGCGTAGCCAATTACAAATAAGCCATAGATCTTGTAAAGTACTGAGAAGCATCAGTGACCCAGGCAGGCAAGAGGAACTGGGGGTAGAAAGGGAAGAAGCTCTGTCTATCATCAACCCATATATGGTCTATCTTAGGACCTTATAAGGGGTAAGTGGCTGGCTGTGATGCCCACCAGGAAATCCCCCGTGCAGGGGTTGTTTTGTTCTTTTAGTTTTGTCTTCTTAGTGCCTAGCATATTGTCTGATACTTTGTAGACTCAATCTCCTAAGACAGTGGAGTACAGAATTTAGCTCACTGAAATATTTTATTATTGCTCAGTGGTTTTCAGTTGTGTCCAGCTCTTTCTTATCCAATTTGGGGTTTTCTTGGAAAAGATGCTGGAGTGGTTTTCCATTTCCTTCTCTTGCTCATTTGACAGATAAGGAAACTGAAGCAAACAGGGTTCTAAAGTGACTTGACCAAGGTCATACAGCTAGTAAGAGTCTGAGGCCAGAACTGAACTCAGGAAAATGGAGTTTTCCTGACTCCAGATCTGACCTTCTATCAACTGCACCACCTAGCCTCCCTTCAATGAAATAGAAAGAAATAGAGAGCAAGACCTTGAACTAACATTTGTAGCTTTAACCAACCATATATAAGAAGTTAGGCCCTTTTTGGGGTGGGCTGTGTGATTTGGCTATGAAACAGAACACTTCTGTAGGTGACAGAAAACTAAAGTGACTTTAAAGTTTCTTTCATTGGGTAAAGGGATCAGTACAGACTCCTCAAGTGTTCCAACTCAAACACCTGTATTTGTCACTTTTCAGAAGGCTCTTTACTCAAGGAGCCTCAGACTTGTAGTCATTCCAAACCTGACCTCCTACTTGGGACTGCTGAGCATTGCTCTTTAGAGCTGGATGACCTTGTGTTTTTACTGCAGACTCATTCAGGGGGCTTGTAATGACTGCCCCAGACAAACACATTTTGAAAATAGATCGCTTTATAAAACCTTGATTTTAAAACATCTAATGCTGTGCATATTCTCATTCTAGCCCTGACCCTTTTATGAAAAGGTATGACCTTTTCCTACCTTGTAAATTCATCTTTCCCATGAAAGCAACAGCAAAAACCCTCCAAAAACAATTCTGCCCACTTCAGGCATAGCTCTGAAAGTGTGCTGGATTTGGAATGAGAACTGGGATTCCAATCTCAGTTCTGCTGCTTAACCATACCCTAAGTCCTTATGCAGGTCTTTTATTTTTTAATTGTATTTTATTTACCCTCAATTATATATAAAAATGAATTTTACATTAAAAAATTTTTTTGTTTCAAATTCTATCTCTTCCTCTCCTCCCCACTCTCTGAGTATAGATTATATGTATATAGTCATGTAAAAGGTTTATATATTAGTTGTTTTGTGCAATACTCAAAAAAGAAAGGAAGGAAGGAAGGCAGGAAGGAAGGAAGGAAGGAAGGAAAGAAGAGAGTGAAAAGAATAGCATACTTCAGTCTTCATTCAGACTCCATCAGTTCTTTCTCTAGAGGGGGAATAACATTTTTCATCATAAATCTCCTGGAATTATTTTAGATTGTGGTATCATTGAGAAGAGGTAAGTCATTCACAATTGATCATCATGCAATATTGCTGTTATTGTATACAGTGTTTTCCTGGTTCTGTTTACTTCAGACTGTATCAGTTCATATAAGTCTTTCAGGTTTTTCTGAAACTATCTTGCTTGTCATTTTTTATAACACAATTACATCCCATTACAAATATATACCACAACTTGTTAAACCATTCCCCAATTGATGGGCATCCTCTTGAGTTTTAATTCTTAGCCACCACAAAAAGAGCTTATGCAAATTCTTCAAACTGACTATGCCTCAGTTTCTTCACTTGTAACATAGATGATCTCCATAGAGCATTCCAGCTACAAAAATCTGTGATCCTAATAGCTAAAGAAACAAACAAAAGCAGAGGAAAAGAAGTATTTGTTGAGCAAAGCACCATGACGGTAAGGCGCTATTTAGAGTTTGTTGTGAGACTGATTATCTGAATAGTACCTGGAGAATTCAGCTAGTGATACAAATATTTACAAATATCCAAATGATTGGTATTGTATGGTGAGAGCATTAATAGGAGGGAAAAGGGTCTAGCAACAAATAGAAAATGGTCTATTTTGGCAGTTAAAGTCCTTTCCAATTTAGTTCTTTCCTACCTTTCTGGTCTTCTTATACTGCGATAGGTAGCATAGTGGATAGAGTGCCAGGCCTGGAATCAGGAAGACTCCTTTTTTCTGAGTTCAAATCTGGCCTCAGACATGAACTAGTTATGTGACGCTGGGCAAGTCATTTAACTCTGTTTGCCTCAATTTCCTCATCTGTAAAATGAGCTGAGGAAGGAAATGGTGAAAAGATACTCCAGTATCTTTGCCAAGAAAACCCCAAATGAAGTCAAGACAAATTAGATGGGACTGAAAAACAACCCAATAACAATGACAAATGGTAATAATAACAGTACCTATCTCAAAAGGTTGATGTGAGTATAAACTCACAGAACACAGTGGAATTTGTTATAAAGGAACATATTTAATTCCAAAGTATCATCAAAAATATAAAAACATACTCCCCCACAATGTGTGGGAGGCATCATCCTCCTTCCTTCCTCTGGACCAACTCAATCTCTGGGGAAAGGATGAGGATTACTTTAGGATGATTTTAATTCAGGTCCCATAGGGCTTCTCAAACCGTTTTCCTTGAGACCCTTTTTTTCACTTCAGCAGTGTTCAAAGGTGTCATGCGGCCTGAGGGCATGCACAGTACAAAGTGCACATGCTTTGTGTTCAGAACCAAGGTTGCAGTAAAGTTGTGAAATGTAACACCGGCAAATGCTACCAGAAAAAACCTAGGATTCATTATGTATTTCATTTTTAATTACTTTTTGGTTATTGTGCATTCAGAAGTATTTTACTTCTACCAAATTTTTTGAGATCATGACCAACAGTTTAAGAATAGCTGCATAGAGCACAGTACCACTTCTGAGGCCAAATCCTGTTGGGGCTTAAGTCTCAAGCACCCTGGTTTCTTAGGGCTTCCATGATAGGTTGGCTGGCTGCTGCACCAGACCACCTGCAACCCTGGTGCCAAGGTCACCATGGCTCAAACATTTGGATTGGTGGAGATCACCTCCAGCACCTGGAACTAAGGGCAAATAACACAAAGCAGAACAAAGCTCCCCAGCCTCATTTCTCAGAGCTAGAGTAAAAGAGGGAGAAGTCACAATTTCAGTTTATATTGTCCATCTATCGTGGGTGCAATGAGGCTATACCACACAGATCTATCTCACCACTATTAAAGCTGAGGCTATACCACCCACATGATCAGGGACACAGAAGGCTCTATGTTAAGCAAATTGAGCATATTCAAAGCTGGGTTACAGCGATACTTGTAAGGAGATTAGCACAGTACCTGGCATGTTGAGGGAGGTGATATATAATGCTTATTCCTTTCCCTTCTCTTTTCCCATTCTCAGTTTCATGCATCAGCTCTGACTATCCTCTGTTTCCCTGGCTTCCTTCAAGATTCAGCTTAAATCCTACCTTCTGCAAAAGATCTTTCCAGGTCCTAGTAGCTACCAATACCTTCCACCTTCAGCAGGTTGCTGTCCACTATATATCTTGTACATACATGGCAATTTGTATGTTGCCTCCTCCATTAAAATATGAACTCCTTAAGAGCAGGGAATAGGTTTTCCCCTTCATTTATGGCATGATTCCTGGCACGCATTCATAGTAAGTTCATAAATGCTTGTTGACCTGCTGGTAGGAAGATCATAGGACTGTTCTTTGAGACCTTTTTCATTAGACCTTTCCAAAAGCTGTGCCAACTAATTAAGACCCGCAGTGGAAAAAGTAAATCCAAAGTGATTCGTTTATCTTGTCCATACTCTGATAGTTTAAAAATGTCAGTGGAAATATGAACAATTCTGCAACGATAAAAGGCTCTCACACTTTTCTGACCCTGTTGAGTCTGTAAAATGAAGCTTGTAGCCTGATTTGACACTACCTAGGGGTCCGAGTAATCAGTTAGTAAGCCCTAAGTTTTATGTTCTATTTTTTTGCCAAGATGCATAGGTAGAGAAGGGAGTGGGCCACAGTGTTATTTCATGCTCAGTCCTGAAAGATTCCCTTGCTCAGGTATGTTTCATCTACCAGCTTGATACAGTACTGAAAGTTTTAATCCTCAGAGAGTCATTACTTTTTGTGTTGACAGTGAGTCTTCAGGGACTTTGCCTTAAAATTCAATAGCCTTCGCTCTGAACCCCAGGAATAACAAATTAATTAATCATAACTGACCTCAAATTCATTTAAACTCAATTAATCAACTTTTATTAATTGCCCAGATATTATGTTAGGCATTGAAGATACAAAGTCAAAAAAAACCCAAAACAGTTCTTGACCTACAAAAGCATGTATTCTATGTGGTAGGAGAGGGGAAGTAACATGTACACAGACAAGTAAATATAAAATATATGACAATAAAAACAAGGTTTTATTTTGGAGGGGAGAGAAAGGAGAATATTAAAAACTTGGACAATTAGGAAATGTCTTGTGTAGGAGGCAGCAATTGAATTGAGTGTTGAAGGAAGTTAGGGACTCCAAAGGGAAGCTAGGTAGATAGAAACACGAGTTCAAAATTGGCCTCAGACACTTACTAGCTGTGTGACCCTGGGCAAGTCACTTAACACTGTTTGCCCAAGTTTCCTTATCTGTAAAATGAGTGGGAGAAGAAAACGGCCAACCACTCCAGTACTTTTGTCAAGAAAACCCATGGAGTCCCTGAGAGTGAGAATGATTAAACAGCAACAAAAAGGGATTCTAAGATAGTGGAAGGAAGCAGGAAAAACAGTTTGAATAAGGGGACGGTGCAGCCTGTGTAGCGGCAGGACAAAAACAGCTAAGTGTAATTCAGTTAAGGCCGGTTGCTTGTCCTTCGTTGCCGAAGAAGACCGTGCCATAGGAGAACTGATGACATGCACTTGACTTTGTTTTGGGTGAGGGAGGGCTGGGCAGGTCACCCGCCTCACTTCTCCTCCAGAGCCATCAGAATCCAGTGACCAGATATTCATCAGGATGACTGAAGGTGACCCAGAATGAGGCAACTGGGGTTGAGTGTCAAATGTCTGAAGTGAGATTTGAACTCAAGTCCTCCTGACTCCTGCACTGGTGCTCTATCCACTGCACCACCTAGCTGTCCCTCAGTTAATACCTAGGAAGGCCTTGAGAGAATGTGACAGGTCAGTTTTGCTAAGGAATTGGGGGAAAGGGATTGAGTCTAGAACACGATATTGGGTACTGCAGTTGGGTATCAGTGGGCAACATGAAAACATTGGATATGTGTGTATGGGGTTGAGAGAAGAAAAGGTGTTGTCCAAATGGAATGGGGATGGTAGTGGTGGAAATGATCCTGAGTTATCATAGAACCTGTATATGACTCTGTATATCTGATATGTTAAATCAGAATGATAATGTCATTCTAATGGCGGAGAATTTAGATGAAGAGTAATATCCTGGATGGGCAGTTAGGTAGCTCAGTGGATAGAGTGCCAGGCCTGGAGTCAAGAAGGCTCATCTTCCTGAATTCAAATCCAGTCTCAGATACTTAATAGCTGTATGAACCTGGGCAAGTCACTTAATCCTATTTGCCTCAGTTTCCTCATCTGTCAAATGAGCTGGAGAAGGAAATGGCAAAAACGACTCTAGTGTCTTTGCCAAGGAAACCCCAAATGGGGTCATGAAGAGTAAGACATAACTGAAATGACCGAACAACAACAAATACATTGGATATAAAAAAGCATGTTGGATCCTCTGATATTTGAATTAGGTGTTATAATGTATCCTTCTCTCTAATGTTGACCTATAATAGGAGCCACCATAATTAATAAGTTAAAACATATTTCCAGTGTCTTGTCTGAAAGGAATTGAGAGATTTTAAAGGGAAAACATGCTATTTCTACCAGTTACCTTCATTGTACTGAACTTCCAGAGAACGTAAATCTGAAAATATGCCAACATTCTTCAATTATTTATTACATGTGTGTATATCTACATAAAAGAAGCCATGTGTAGTGGAAAAATCTTTGGGATTGGAGACAGATGACTTGAATCCAAATCCCAGTTCTGAATACTTGGGATCATAGATCAAGATTTAGGATTAGTGCCAAATCAAATGTTTTTTCCTCTAGGTCAGTGACTGGGGTCAAGTCATTAATTTCTCTGAGTTTTACTGTCTTCCTTTGTAAGACAGGAGCAGCACACTGTAATGGAGAGAAGGCCAACCTTAGAATCAGGAAGACCTGGGCTCATACCCTGTCTGTGACACATACTGGCTAGGTGGTTCTGGGTAAGTCACTTAATGTATCTGTACCACAGACAACTAAATCTCTGAGTTAACAAATTGATGATCTGCATTGGTGAAGGAAGGTTTTACACACACACACACAGATGTGTGCACATACATGTATGGGCACACATACATACATATAAATATATGTGCATGTACATATATACATCAATATACATATTTGTATATATATCATCAGTGACACAAGACACCTCTCCATATTATGTATATATACATATCATCCATACCATGTATATACATACATATTTCCATACATATTTCCATATATACATATGTGCTTGAATATCAATGTAGACAGATGACAGCCAGTATGGTATAGCAGTAAAATAGCTTGATGTGGTATTAAAGCACCTTGGTTGGAATGCCAAGTCTATCTCTTGACCACCTGTGTAAACTTGAGAAAGTCACTTCAATTCAACACTCTGAGTCCCAGTTTCATCATCTGTAAAACAAGGAGCCTGAACTGGACGATCTCTGAAGTTCATTCTAGTTCTAAATCTGATTATGATGTGACTCTATGATCTCTAATAGCGTTTCCAGTTCTGAATCTTGTTTTTACCTGCACTATTACCCCATGGAGTTGTGAAGAAAACATTCTGAAAACCCTGAAGTACTGCAGAAATGTGAATTATTATTATATCATCATATAGAATTATTATATGATTATGTTATACATTCATATCATGTATATTATATAATTTGTATATCATATATAATGTATGTACATTATATATTATATAATTTAATTAATAAAATTACAGAATTTGTGGTTTATTATACAATATTTTGTACACACATACATATATGACCGGGTAGGCATATATGCACACACATGTGTGTATGTATGTATAATAGGGGCAGCTAGGTGGCACAGTGAATAGAATGCTGGGCCTGGAATAAGGAACACTTGAGTTCAAATCTGGCCTCAGATCCTTACTAGCTGTGCAACCCTAGTCAAGTCATTTAACTCTATTTGGCAGTTGCTCATCTGTCAAATAAACTGGAGAAGGAAATGGCAAACCACGTTACTATCTTTGTCAAGAAAACACCAAATGGGGTTGTAAGTATCTGGCATGACTAAAATGATTGAACAGCAGCAGTGTGTATACCCACACAATATACATATATACATACATGCATCCATAGACACATTTCTGGGTGGGGGTGTGTGGAGGAGTTTTCTCATCTAGAAAGGAATGGAATTAGAATAGATGACCTTTTAAGTCCCTTCCAGCTCTAACATCTTATTGATCCTGTTGGGGAAAGCAAGAATTCTCTTGGTTCTTGAGTGCTGAACGTGGCTTCTCCGCTTGTCCTATAAACCCAGCATCCTTTATTCCCTTTTCTGACCTTCCTTCTATCTCCCACCATTTTCTGTGATCTCTAGCCAAATGGATGGAATTTCTTCTTTATCTCAATCCAGAGGTCCCATGCACTGTTTATTTATAAAACCTGCCCCTTAAATAAATCATTTGTTCCTGCAATGTATAGCCTTTTAGGTGTGAGAACCTTCCCCCTCCTTTCTAGTGCAGTAGTAGCAATGAAATGTATTCATCTACAAGGCAAACCCACGAGTCTATGAGGATAAAATTACCTCTGTTGATAATCTTTTTCTTTGCCTTTCCTTTCCTCTTTCTGAGGGACTTAATCCTATGGTCCTGAGATGGTTTCTTGAGACCAGTGAATAAAACTTTTCTGTTACATTAAAAAAAATCATACACTTATCTATGTGTATAAGATAATAAGAATTACTATAGTAATAATGATAGGTTCCCAGTTTCTTCTTCCTCTATCCCTATAAGCATTTCCTGAAGGTTTACTCCGTGCCAGGTACTATACTAGGCTCTGTGGACATAAAGATATGAATTAAGCAATCTATGCATTCAAAGCACATATTGTACTCTATAGAGGAGATAATACATCCACATAATAACCTCTATGAGGTTTATGGACTAGATCTTTATGGATCTCATTGGCAAGGGGAAATTTCAGGTGAAGAATCACCCTCTGCTATGCACATTCATGCCCTTTATACAACTTAGGATATTAGAGAAGTGCCTAAAACATTGAGAGAGTGAGGGACTTACCCAGGGTCGCACAGACAGTATGGTAAGACTTGGACGCAGCTCTCCCTTGCTCTAAGGCTAGACCTCTATATTGACACAATGCCATTCAATCCATATCAAACACACAAAATAAACACCGGGGCAATTTGTTAAACTAAGTCTTTAGCAGCCAGAAGGGGACAAGGGAAGATCTCATGTAAGTGGTACCATTTGAGTGGAGTTTTGCAGGAAACTAGAAAATATGAGAGAGTTGTGAGGTGCGAGTGCTTTCTAGGCACGGTGGCTAGCTTTTGCAGGAGTATGGGGGTGGAATGTCTTGTGTGAGAAACGGCAAAATGGTGCCTAGAAACTCTTTTATATTAGAGAGGTATCCTAATTATTTAATAAATCGTGTGTATGGGCAATTCTCAAAAGACATAATTTAGAAAGTATGGACACTTAATCCATACTTAGTGGTCATTTAATTATTTCTAAGGGGATATCCTTATAAATATGGATTATTGGACAAGAATTGTGTTAATTTTCATTTAAAGCACAAGTCTATGAACAATCAGGTAAACAGCAAGCCAGCGCAAAAGCGTTCATTTTCCTCTCTATGACGGCGCTAGAATAAAATCACTCATTGCTGGATCCAGGGCCCTAGAGCCCAGCTGCTCTTTTGCCATTGGCTGGAGGGATGTGAGGGCAGCTAGGTAGTGCAGTGGATAGAGCACTGGAGCTGGAGTCAGAAAGACTGATCTTCCTGATTTTAAAATTCAGCCGTAGAAACTTACTAGCTGTGTGACCCTGGGCAAGTCACTTAGCCCTGTTTGCCTTGGTTTCCTCATCTGTATAATGAGCTGGAGAAGGAAAAGGCAAACCACTCAGCTATCTTTGCCAAGAAAACCTCCAATAATTTTTAAAATATAATTTGTATAAATTTTTATTTAATTATATAAATTAAAGAGCGTTCAGTCAGACATGACGGAAACAAGTAAGCAACCTCCAGGGAGGTGAAGACCTGGTTCTTTTTGCCATTCTAGTTTTCTTACACTTTGTTTATCTCTAGAGCTCAATGATGCAACTACAGTGGCCTACTTGCACACAATATTCCATCTCCCCATTTCCTGCCTTCATGCTGGCTTTGCTTCATATCTGGAATGTTCTGCCCTCCTCACCTTCACCTCTCTAGTTCTCTGTTTTCTTTCAAGACTCAGCACAAAAATCACTTTCTTCAGGACTTCCCCAGTCCTGCAAAGTGCTAGTGCCTCTTGCTTTTGAACGGCCTTTTGCACACTTTCTTTCCTGTAGGTATCTAGTTATTCGCACTCACATATTGTTTCTCCCATTACACCACAGGTTCCTGGAGGGCAGGGACTTTGTGTGTGAGCATGTTTTGGGCCCAGCCCACACACACCTTTAAATGCACTCCCAGGACTTAGTACAGTACCTGGCACACAGTAAATGCTTAATAAATACTTACTGTCTGACTGACAAATTCTCTCTAAGTCCTTTGAGAAGCAACATAAGCTGTTATTTTTGAATTTTCCAGATATTTACTGACTGCCTTTGTGTGTTTCTGTGTTTCAGGCTTGAAGCTGTTGCCAAAACCTCCCCCAACAACTTTCTTTCATGGGTTCTTAAATCATTTAGACAGAAAACAAGGCTTCTCCCACGCCATTAATCTCTGAGAAATATTTATGTTTGCTTTACATGTGGAGGTCACCAGAATACGTATTTTACCACTTTGAGCTGAAGAAATAGTTTTTGCCAACTCAGAATTATAACTGCTCTGCTTTTCGTCTTCAAGACAGCGCTCAGCTGGGTTGACACGGATAGCTTTCCATCTTACAGACATCTAAAATCACACTGAGCCAGGTTTAAAGGATGTTGCGACTGGAAAAAAGACAAAGAGACCCAGACAGGAAAGGCAGATTTCCCTGCACATGATAGGGTCACTGTGGGTGTGCTCGACCAACTCTTTTTTTTTTTTTTAAAGCCATAATTTTTATTATTCTGAACTTGACCAATACCCCCAAATTTAAACATTTCCATATAAAGAACAGAGAAAGGGGTTTTTATACAAAATTATAAATCTCTAAGAAAAGTATCTCATTTTCTTTTAAAAATTCAATAAATTAAACATACTAATTTTAATGCTGTCTTTTTTGTTTATGTCTCCTACAGAACTTGTTTCTGTTTTTTCCTGCGCATTAAAAAGATACTTCAAAGAACCTCTATTCCTTTTTTTCTTTTTTGGACATCACTGTCATTAGCTTCCCTCTTCTCACCAAACCTCTCTCCCTTATTAAAAAAAGTCTTGAAAAACAAATTTGGAAAGTTTTAATTGGGGTCAAATTGCCTGAATTTATATTTGGGTTATCTCCCTATGCATTTGACTAATAGGTGAATGGTTATCAAAGTTTTAATGACCCAAGCAAACTAAATATGCAGAGTATAGCAAGACAAAGACATATATTGGTCATACCCAAATGTATTTGGTACCTCAAGTCCCTCATCTCTTTGTTAAGATCGGAGTCACATGCTTAATCATTCTTCTGGAGTCTTGGTTGGTCATTATGTAGATCAGAGCTCTCAAGTCTTTCAAAGATTTTTTTTTTAAACAATTATTTATAATGTTGTAGTCACTGAATAAATTGTTCTGCTTCTACCGATTCTGCTCCTATCTCTCCTCTTCAGTTCACAGGATTCTTTGCAGGTTTTTCCAAATCCATCCCTTTTTGTATTTCTTATGCACAGAATATACATCTTATTTTGAGGGATGGCTATTACCTTTGCTCAGCAGCTCTTTGGACCAACTCTGTTTTTATGTCCTTCTCCCCCTCCACACATATCCCGGACATCCTCATGTGTGTAAATATCACTGCATTGTACTAGATAGTAAGGACTCTTTCTAGGTCACATTTTTATTTGTCCTTTATTTTTTCTCCTCCTAATTTTTCATTAGGAATTAATTAAAATACATGAAAATGTAGTACATGTGTGTGCTGAGAATAATAAGCCTATTTTAATTTCTTTTCTAGCATGATAGTCTAGATGTGTATAGGGTTGGGCTTTGGGGAAACAGAAAATGTAGACTGTCCATCTTTGTCAAGAAGATTGATGGCCTGGTCAATATCAACATAGAACACCTGGGAAAAGGCATAGATTTCCCTCCCTCCTCTCCTCCATTGCCATAGACCTTTCTCCTTTCCAACTAACATATGGTTGTGGTCTTTCTCCTGAATTATATAAGCTAGTTCAATGTCAGCAAGGCTTGATTAACTCTTTACTCAAAATGTCTCTACAGAGAGGAATCAAGTGTCGGAGAATAATGGCTCCTCTTTCCAACTCCTTTGGGTGACCTTGCAAGATGTCACTCTAGTGGCCTTATTTTCCTTATCATTTCTTCACAGCTGTTACAAGAATCTAAATGACAAATAGAGCTTTAAGTCTTCCTGGCTTACAAAATCCAGAGTTTATTTGGGTACCGAGATCATTGTTTTTCATAGGGTACATTTTTATACTTCAGATTTTCTCACTGAATTCTGAGCTGCTATTGATGTAAACCTGAACCATGTAGTTGAAAACCATCCTCTGCACTGAAATAAGTCAAATTTTCTAACAAAACACTAGAAGCAAAAAGAAAGAAGCAGTTCTGTTTGAAAGCTTACACAGAAGATTTCATTTTTTTCTTTGCTTTATTCCTTGCTTTATATTTCTTTGTTGAATCTTTTAATCTGAAATAAGTTTTGAATCCTTTGCACCTGAAGACCATCAAAAGGATAGGGAGGATAATGGGGAAAAAAACCCCAAACAACCAAAACCCCTTCTGACTACAGATTGACCAATATTTCAGGGCCCAGCTGAATGTCCAGGTGACTTATTAGGCGGTGTCTTTATAATTTAACAGTGATGATTAAAATTCTGCTCATGGTATTTTAATGAAAGGCATTAAGATTACACAATAAGCTGTTATCATCCCTTTCTTTAGCCTCAGAGATGTGTATTTGCTGGCACCATTTAGAAATGCTCTGTACTTTAGAGGGACTACTTATGACTTGCTTTTTTGGCTGCCCATTCTGGAAGAATTTAGGCAGTTTGCTTTACTTACCTCATACAGTGAAGTGATGAATCTTCCTAAAGTTCATTTGGTAATGCATGAAAATAAATTCTGACATGTGAAAAACTGAATTAAAAACTGAGCAAAACCTCTATGCTATCCATGACATTGAGGTTGACTCTTGCTCCATTTAGATGTCTGAAAGCCATGTATTATATGTAGAGAAAAACAACTTTAGGACATGAAGGTTGATGAAATTCTAAGGACTTAAGTGTTTTTTAATGTTTTAGCTGTTGTTATTTCTTTCTCTATTCAGAATTTGATCAGTCTTTTCACTGCTTCTATGATCCCCCCTCATATACTGCCTTTTCTCCTCTAAAAGGGAATATTGGGCCTATGAAATTTAAATATTGAAATTTGAAATATGAAATTATGATTTGATGGTCTTAATAAGCATACCCATTGAATTTTTTTCTAGCACCTATTTGACAGAATTGCTGCGTCAGTATGCTTTTAGAGTTCTCATCTTATAGGAATAAAAAACTTATTCATTAAGCACTAACTGTATTCTAAGCATTAAGGATACAAAAATGTAAGCATAGACTGTTCTGATCTCAAAAAACTTGCACTCTAATGGAGAATAACTAGAATTTATATTGTGTTTTAAGTTTTGCAAGCAACCATGGGAGGTAGGTGCTAATATTATTCCCATTTTACAGATGACAAAATTTAGGCTGAAAGAGATTAAGTGACTTACCCAGGGTTACACAGCTTATTTATAAGACTGGGTTTGAATTCAGATTTTTCTGACCCTAGATTCAACTTTCTCTCTATCCACTGTGCCATCTAGCTATGGGAACAGTGAGTGATCAGGCAGGCAGGTTTGGGTTTGGGAAGTTGATGACGATTACGGTCATATAGGAGGAGATTGACACAGATTTTATTATCCTCATTTTATAGATGAAGAAACTGGTGTTCATACATGTTAAGTGACTTATCTAAGGTCACTCAGCCAAAAAATATCTGAGGTATGATTTAGATCACTGTGATGCTAACTGTATGTCCAGCACTTTATCCATTACATCTAAATTTGCCTTTGTTAACTTAAGGCAGTGACTGACACATGGATGGTACTTAATAAATGCTTCTTAATTGATTATGTATTATTTTATATATCATATTGTTACATATTATTATTAGATCTCAAAGTTTTCTTTAATATGTAATTGATTTAGACCTGGGGGGAACTTCAGAGGTCATCTAATCTAACATCTTCACTTCAAAGATGAGGATATTGAGGGTAGAGAAGGAAAGTTACTTCTTCAAGGTCATGCAAAGCAGTTAGAGGCACTGCTAGGGTTTGAAGCTGAGTCCTTTGACTACAGATTAAGCTCCCTTTTCCCTGCCCCAAGTCTGCATTCATTACATGAATGCCCAAGTCATCAAAAATTCTGATGCTTGAATTCTGCATAATGAGGATTTATTGCAAAGTACTGCTACTAACTAACCTACAGGTAGTTAAGTCACTGCATAACCCAGAATGTAAAATGCTTTGAGCTCTGGGGCATTGTTTTCTGACTTTAAGTAAATGCCTTAATGTAGGATGCTTGCCCAATCAGCCATTCACCAATAAATATAGTCTGTATTTTCCTTGTCTCCTCTGAAATAGCCATTATCAAGAGTTCTCTGACTCATACATCCTGGTGAAACCCCCATGACATTATTCAGGAAGCCAAGCTCGGGTCACCTCAAAGAACCAGGGTAACATCCTGCCCTCACTGGGTTCTTAGCACAAGAAGAAAGGGCCTGGGATTGGGGAGGTATAAATGCATGTGGGTTTCCTAAGAAAGGAGCAACTAAGGGTATTTTGCTGCTGCAGGTGAAAGACAATAGCCTGTGTAAGTTGGCCATTAACTCTGCACTGCCCACCTCATTTCCGCGGTAATGTTTAACAAGACTTCATTGATTACGACAGCCTTGATGTGTAAATGGAACAGAAGATTGCTTTTGGGGCCCCACAAGTCCAAACCCTCATTAATCATTGATTTGTAGGAGTTGTACAAGCCCCCTGGGGACTTCTCTTTTTACTGCTGTGCCTGATCACAAGTTACACTTATGTAGAAAGAAAGAATTTCAGAGCTAGAAAGGTGCTCATTAGAGAGCACCTAGTCCAATCCCTTCCTTTTAGAGACGAGAAAATTTGAGGCAAAATGTTGAAGTGGGTGAAGTCTGTCTTTGGCACCCCCAGAATATTCTCTTTTCTTTCCTTAGCTACGCTTCTCTTTTGCCTCTTCATGTACTCAGTGACCTCATGCTCTGATCTAGCTCCTTCCTTTCAAATCCTCCTCTTTGTTTTTTTAAATTTATTTTATTTTTAATGTGGCATAAAACAAATATTTCTATAATACAGTATAATACAAAAGATATGAAGCCACATATCTACTCTGTATATATCATGTAAATTTCTTTTTCTTTCTTTTTCTTCCCTCTCCCTTCCCTCACCCTAGAGATGGCCACCATTAGACACAAATAAGTATACACACATATGTGTATACATATATATGAAATGTATGTATGCATATATATCATTATATATGCACATATATAATTGGATATATAATGCGCATATATTATATATATAATTATTCTATACATCTATTTATCATTTCTTTCTCTGAAAGCAGATAGCATCTTTCTTCATTTGTCCTTTATAGTTAATTTGGGTATTTATAATAATCTTCTCTTTGGAAATGTTTGGAATATCAGCTATTTATATAATAGTGTGAATTTAGGCCAATTTGCTATAAGGGTATTTGCACTTTGATCCTTATTTTTTAATGGGAAATAAACATTAGGTATCTTTGAAAAGGTAGGGGGCATGTAATGAGTCAGCTACATGGCAAAGTAGATCCAGGTCTGGAGTCAGGAAAGGTCTGAGTTCAAATCCCATCTCAGACACTTACCTATGTGATCTTGGGTAAATTGCTTAAACTCTGTTTGCCTCAGTTTTCTCAATTGTAAAATGGGAAATAATAGCACCTCCTGGAGTTGTTATGAAGGATCAAATGAGATATTTTTGAAGTACTTAGCACAGTGCCTGGTATAGTGTAGATGCTATACAAATGCTAGCTAGTATTAATGAATATCAGTTGGTATTAATTGTATTAGTATTAATAATAGTATAGTATTAATAATAGTAATAGTATTAATAAATATCAAAGCTAAGACTGAGCCAGCATGATAAAAGGAAAAAAAAGTGAAAATACTGGATATAGAATCAGAAGACCTAGATGCAAAATGAACCTCTTCTACTTGTGACCTTGGACAAGTCCCATAATTCCTTTCAGGCAGCTCGGTGGGTAGGACTCTGGGTCTCAAGTCAGAAAGACCTGAGTTCAAATTCTGCTTCATACTATTACTAGCTATGTGACCATTTAATCTCTGGTTGCCTTAGTTTCTTTGACTGCAAAATGGGGATAAAAGCACCTACCCCCCAGGTTGTTGTGAGGATCCAATGAGATAATATTTGTAAAGCACAGCACTTATAAAATAAATGAGCTCATAAAATAATTTATAAAATAAATGACCCTTAAGGACCCTTCCTGAGTTAGCCTACAACGTGCCAGGCACTGTTATTCATTGGGGATACAAAGGCAAAGAATAAACAATGCCTAAGGTCCTAAATCTGGAGGACTGCGTTTTAGATGGTGAAGAGGGGGCTCGTTGCTGAATTTAAGAACCTGAGACCAAAAGACTGTGAGGCAGGTGTGGTACCTTTTTTCCTCCTACTGTTTTTTAAAGTAAACCTTGGTATACATTCCCTGAAGGAATTTGTATCATCAAAGTAACTGTAGCAACAGTTATGTTAGCTTTAACGTAAAATAAGAGACTTTGTCCCAGTCTCCCAATGGAGATGTAAAGTTATGAGATATGAGGTTGGAGGATACAAATAGTGGCTTTTTTATACATTGGAAATTCAGTGGGATTGAGGGGAGGGGACATTTAGGCTGTGCCGTGGATAGAACACTGGCCTTGGGGTCAGAGGGACCTGATTTCAAATCCAACCTCAGACACTTGACTCTAGCTGTGTGACCCTGGGCAAGTCACTTAATCCTGATCTCCTCCCCCCCCACATACAAATTGAATGTGTAAAGGGTTCAGTAGAACTGGCTATGGATGAGTATAAGAGAGGAGAGCCAGGGCCAAGCTGAGAGAGCCAGAGCCAGAGAGAGTCATAGTTAACATTCAGAGCAGATAATTCAGTAATTTAAAGCATATTTAGCCCTTGCATACTTTTTTAGTTGAGTGTAAAGCTTAAGTACTTGGTCATTTTAAGCTTTCATACTTAGACACCGGTCGTCTGATGTCAATCAGCATTACCTCTGCAAAAAGCCAGTAGAATCCGACTTGGCTTGGAACCATCAGACTGGTGCAGTTTAGTATAGCCAAGACACCTCAGTTTTCTTTATCCTCTTAATCTTTGTCATTCACTTTTGTCATTGTCTTCTCCTCCCTCCCCCTATTTTACTTTTTCTTTAAACCTACAAATTCTCATGGGTGCTTCCATATAGGAAAATTCACCAAAATATTTCCTCATCTCTAAAAGGTACCCTGTCAGAGATGAAAGTTGAGATGATTAAAAGGGGGTGGGGGAGAAGACTGTAGCTGTTTTTCCATGTTTTTGAAAGGGATTTCATAAGATAATCTATCCATACATCAAAGACATATGATTTCCCTTCCTGTGTAGAAACTCCCTGTCTTACAACAATTACAGATGATAAGAAATCTAGTAAGACAAAGAAAGGTTGGGTGCCATGGATGAGAGAAAGTGGCAATACATTAACGGTTCCAAACAAAGTTAGATCCTGCTGGCTTTATGCAACCCACTTTTGTTGGAGAGTTACCTGAGGTTTAGAAAGATTATGGGACTTGTCCAGGGTCAGGTGAGATTTGAACCCACATTTTCCAAGACCAGCATTCTAAAACCTATACCTCACTGCTACTCACGTAAGAATAATATGAGAAATAAGGTTTTTTTAAATAAACATTTAAAAGCCACAGGAAACACTTTTCAATGGATTAGGAACTGACAGACTTATGAATGAATGAATAAGGAAGGAATTAAACATCTATTAAGTACCTACTAGGCATCAGGTACTGGGCTAAGCACATTTTACAAATATCTTATTTGATCCTTATAACAACCCTGGGAGATAGGCTCTGTCATTATTCTCATTTTACAGCTGAGGAAACTGAGGAAGATAGAGATTAAGAGAATGGATTTGAACTCAGGTCTTCCTGATTCCATGCCTGGCACTCTACCATGCTACCTAGCTGCTTCAGCATAAAGAATAAAAACTGACTTAAATGAGCTTAAATGAAGCTCACCAAATATAGAGCATTGTGTTAAGTGCTGGGGATCCAAATAGAAAGAAAAGACGTCCCTGTTCTAGAGAGGCTCCCATTCTAATGCAGGAGACAATGCATGGAAGATTTCAGCCAGGTCAGATGGAAAGATCCCGCAGTCCTTAGGATATAGCCACAAAGGAAATGTGAGGGCCTCTTCCTTCATGTCATTTCTACTGATAAAGCCATATCAGTTTTCTGATGCTGAACTAGCCAAGGACTTTGGTGGTAAGATTTTTTTTTTTCTGAGTTTTTAGTAGCTATGACTGTAGCGCCTGCCAGGCTAATCTCCACAGGGGCTATCCCATGATAACGGCAAAGGGCACTGACCTGGAGGCATTGATTTCCCAAGGCATTGAGTTTAGGGTCCTCAGCTGCCTCCATCAGGACTTGAGGGAGTATGGTGGTCAAAGTGGCAATGGCAATTTGATTTGCCTGATATATGCTACCTCCTGTCTTTCCCTCAAGGTGTCTTGCTTCTTCAACTAGACTGACTTGTCTGCCTTGCAGTTGGCAGTTGGTTGGCAATTATTGGTGATGTCTGGCCCCTTTTCCACCAGAGTTGCTTCCTTGGATGATGGCTTTGAGGTCTAGGCAAGAAAGAAGAATTGGTTGTCCTGGGGCAGGGGTGTCATGTTGACACTCCAGAGATTTGTAATTATCTGCCTATTGGTGGCAGTTGGTCAGTGGCAGTTCCTGGTGGTGCTGAGAAAGTTGCACCATTTTCCATAATAACTGCTCTCCCCCCACCAATGGTTATGTGGGCAGGTCTACATTACAGAGCCTCTTCTAACAAAAATCATCTTAATTCTTTTGAACTACTATCTGTACCACAGAGGCATAGTAAAGAAGAATTTGAAGCCCATAAAGATGCCTTAATTAATAGTGGTTTGCTTCCCAGGGTAATTCTGAAGAACTTCCTATAACCTCAGTCTTGTCAGTGACATTGGGTTATTAGAAGCTTATATCCCTTGTGATCTTATGCACCATGGGACAATTACAAAGACAGTAGGGGATGGATAAAACTAAATAACTGAGATGCAAAAACAAGATCCTAAGTGCAAACTAAGAAAATACGTAATTGGCTTAAGTTATACAGAAGTATATACATGTGGAACAACAGGCGGGTTTAAAAAGAATGCAGCGTGGGGTGGAAAGAAAGGTTTTATGCAGGAAAGAAGTTCCAGGAAATCTTTGAAGGAGACTGTGGAATCTACATAAAAGGAAAGACATGGAACCATGGAATCAGCACAATAGTGGAAAGACAAGTGGTCCTCAAGTCATGGGGACAGGGGTTCAAATGCCATGTCTGATATCTAATACCTGTGTGACTCGGGCAAATTATTTGACTTTTCTGAGCCTTTTTTTTAACCTGTAGAAAGGAAGGACCAGATGGTCTCTGAATTCAGTATCAGATGTAGAGCTATGATTATAGGAGGCATAGCTTAGAGTTCAACTTATCCAACTTTTTTTTTAAATTATAGAGGTGATGAAAGGCAAAATCCATTTGAATTTGAGGTCAAGTCACTTAAACCACCTTTCCTCCCAATATTTCTCTCCTGAATCAAGCTCTCTGACCCAATCTCAAAGGAAATGACTAGGAACTTAGTGGATAGCACCAGCTCCCTGTGATATAGTGATAAGACACTGGAATCTTCCCAATTACTCTTGGAGGGGGTACAAAACAGATAAGACTCTGGGCCTGTCCTCAATGAGCCTATGGTTGAGACAGCTGAAAATTAATCTAGGAGCATCCCTTTTTACTTCCAACCCAGAATCTTCTCATGGGAAGCAAAACTAACCCCTAAATCCAACCCCAAATCTGAGGTCTCCATTAATATAGTCCAACGTTTCTCAACACCTGCTTGTTCCACGGCCCTTTTAGCTACTTTTCTCTAATTTATTTCTGACTGGTCTGCTCAGGTGAGACAGAGATCTTCTCTAGTTGGAAAGTTCAGGTAGATTAGTGCAGTAGAAAGAGCCCTGCATGTGGAATCAAAAGAACTATGTCAAAATCCTGGCTCTTCTGTTTATTACCTGTGTGATCTTGGGCAATGGGCTTACTTCCTCTGGGTTATATTTTTCTAATCTGTTAGATGAATGTATTAGATGTATTATGTATTAGAATGTATTAGACTGGATGATCTTTGAGCTGTTTGTGGCTCTAAATCTAGTATTTTATGCTCCTCATCTCCAGGAAGCATTCCTTGATTATTCAACTGTATCTTATTCAATTTCATTAAATAGACTTATTTATTATTTAAGTTATTTATTTAAATATTTGTAAAAGTAAGCACCCTGGCATACACAGGAGGGCCTGTTACACAGGTTCTTAGAGCTGCTTTTCTAAAAGGAAAGCAACTTTTGAGGGTTCAACAATCTTCTTTAATTACATTCACCAAAAGAGAAAATACAAGCAGAGAAATAGAGACCAACAGACAGGGCTTCAAACTGTCTGAACATAAGCAATTCATACATCAGAGATCAAGAGACAGATCCAGCTGTCTGAATATTACATACACACATAGTTACCAGAGAGAGAAGCAGCAACATTTGAGTTTCCAAAGAGGTTTGGGGGATGACTCCTTAACCTCTACTCAGAGTCTCATTTGGCACATGAAAGCTTCTTACAAAGAGTAAGCCCCCAAAGCAAAACCTCACCTCAGAACATATATACCACTTTCAGAGCTGGAGGGCATCATGACTCCCCCAGTGACTCATTAATTAACACAAAGGGTGGGCCTTCCTACAGAATAAGCCTCCCCTAATCAAACTTCCCTTAATGAACTTCACCTGAGGCCTATTAAAGGGGGTGTAGATCTTTAACTCACATTACATTTAAATTATTTAAATTCATTAAATATACTTCGCTTCCTGTGGTTTTCTTAATTCATCAGTACTGTCTCAGTTTTCTACTCATTTGGTCTGGAAATTGTTCTCCTCCTTTATGTGAATCAGACTTTAAGGGTAAAAGTGTATATGGATATTTATTATTCATAAAACATCTTTTCCTAGGATTATTAACCTAATGGAAGAGCACGAGTCTGGCTCCTATAACTGTGCTCTGAGTCCAGGACCAAATAGAAGTGCTATCCTGGGTGGGGCAGAGATGGAGGATGAGGGGTAAGGCAGGGGGGAGCGGGGGAGGAAGGGGGACCGCAGATAACCTATTCACCCTTTTCTTCTCCTCTGCTACATTTTAGTTCAGGGCAAGGAGGGGAAAAACATTTCTTAAGCACCAGTTATATGCCAGGCACTGTCTTAAACACTTTACAAATATTATTTTCTTTTATTCTCACAGCCCCTCTGAGGTAGGTGCTATTATTATTGCCATTTTACAGTTAAGAAAACAGAGGCAGATATCAAATGGCTCAATCAGGTTCATACAGTTACTATCTGAGGTAGGATTCGAACTCAAGTCTTCCTGGCTCCAAGATCAATACTCTATTTACTTTGCCACCTGGCTGCTCCATGAGGGGCTGCATGCATGACTGGAACGGGAGAAATGAATGTAGATAGTTTATCCTTGGTTGGGACTGAAAGTGTGGCACAGTTTTCAGCAGAAAATGATAACATTTAAAAGGCATCAAGTGGTGGGACTTTTTAAAGCTGTTCTTAAGAATGTCAATGTGATAACGCGGTGGAATTGAAACAAAGTGACATGATCCAAGTTACCTGAGGAAGATTGTTCCTGCTTCCCAAGAATGACTAGAATATGAAGGCTAGCAAGGAAATTATTGTAATGGTCCAGAAAAAGGGCTTTAGTTCGGTTATAACTATAGGAAACAGTGAAGAAGGGAGGAATTATCTAGAAAATATTGAAGAGGAGATTCTATATGAATTCCTAATGAATTTGACATGGCTTCTTGGTGTTTGATTCTATCTCTATAAAACAGAGTAGGTTAACTTCTCCCTCTGAGAACACCACTTTGGGAGATCTGGCTGTAGTTGAAGCTAACTACCACTAGATGGGAATATCGCTTTTATTACACAGCAGAATTCTGTTTCTTAGGCACTGGTTGTTAAAATGACAACTATCTGTAAAAGGCAGCAGATTTTGCTTCTTCATATAAAATTGCTCATAATTTCAAAAACATCACCATTAATTCCATGGTCAAATATCTCTAATTACATAGAAATAGTATAAAGAATAAAATATCAAATAAACAATAAGTTTTGAACTTTTGATGTGCTTTCTATCTTTAAATGAGATTTTGGATCTTTAATCTTAGTTACAGAGTGCAAGCATGATGGAGATGACATCCTAGAGATTATTTAGTTGAATTCCTTTACTTTATCGATCGTATTTATTTTAATCACCTTGGTGATCTTTGAGTCCAAGGTACAGCCTTTTCTTTAAGATCTGTAACCTCTGGAAGAACGTGTGCTCTAGGTTTGCTTTGTTCTTTGTGCCAGCTTCAAAAAATTACATTGAAGCTTTTTTTTTCTTGTCAGCACTTCCCAATGACATCCCTCTCCCTATCCCCACCCCCCACAAACATAAATAATCCCAAAAGAATACTGTCTTTTTGCCTCTCCCATACAAATTAAATTGAAGATCCTCTCAGAGGAATGCTTTTAGATTAAGGAAGACTGAAAAAGGCTGCTTGGAGAAGGTCAGACTTTAACTGACATTTGAAGGAAGTCAGGAAACACAGGAGGTAGAGATAAGAGAGAGTTGCAGGTATTGGAGACATCCAGGGAAAATTCAACAAAATATACACTCCTTGAGGTCAGGGCTTATTTAAATTTTGCCTCCCCCCCACCTCTTGCCCCTACCATGAAATTGTTAACAAATAGCACATAATAGTTACTTGATAAAGTCTTGCAGATTGATTGATTGTTACAAAAGAGAACTAAGAAAAACAAACCAAAACATTGTGTCTGATAATTCATGTCTCAGTCTATACTTACAAAGTTTTTTACTTCACCTAAGGGTGAAGACATTCCGTCTTCTCCAATCAAGAATAGTGACGTCATAGTGACTTCATAGATGAGATTTCTGGCAATCTTTCCCTGTCTGTCTGCTTTAGACAGTGAGGTGTGTTGCTTTCAGTAGGACAATGAGTTTAGCCAATACATTTAGCTGTGCTTAATTGTGTTAATAACTGTTTTGGCGAGAGATGTTGCTAAAACTAATATTCTCTGTATGCCTGCTTTACTCTTGTTTTTTGCTTCCATGACTCTGAAGGAGACTGAATTAAAGGGAGAAATGTGGATCTTATTGATCACTTTTGCAACATAGAGAGTCATAGATTTTTGAGCTAGAAGGGACCTTAGGCCCATCTAGTCTAACCCTTCATCTTATAGATCAAGAAACTGAGTTCTCTGAGTGACTGCCCAGGTCACCAATTTTCCTCAGCTCCACTCCAGATTTCTTGCTGATTGTCATGTTAAAATATTGTTTGGATAATAATGTTTAGACAAGTTATCAGGCAAGATTTCCCAGGTAATTGTCATCAGAGGAGGGAGCTGAACGTAGATCTTCTGATGCTAGAGCTAGCGTTCTATCAGCTACCACAGGTTCCCAAAGTGAGTGATACCTCCCCCCTGGGAGGCGCTGGAAAGATCAAGAGGGACAGTAATAGCCTTGGGTGCAACTGAGAGTCATTGAAGAAAAATAAGGGCGTAGTGGAAGCATAAGGAAAGAAGATAAGATAAGAAAAATTTGAAAAACCACTTGTACATGTTTCATCTGTTGTGTAACAGAGTTAGTCATAGTGATTATATTATTTTTCAAATAAACACACAAAATGCAAATTATAACTGATCAATGGTTAAGTTTGCTGAGATTTAACACAACACAAGCAAGTGTTGGCAGGTGAGTGTGTCATGCATTGTTGAAAAGTCCAGCATGCATTGGCAGGAATACATGTGTGTAATGATATGTTTACAATGTGATATTATACAGTTGTATTACACAATATTGCATCATCAAAATGTCAATGCATGAAAACCCACAAATTTACAATAAATTATTACATTTAAAATGCATCATTTAAAAAATATGTATTTTTGAAATGACACAAATAAAAAAATGCTGTAGAAGGTTAAAGAAAGTAGATTTCTAGGGTGTGGAGTAATTTTTTTTTTCAAAGGGGGTGGTAGACCAAATAAGTTTGGGAACACCTGTGTACTATGGTTCTTTCTATGATTATAGGAAGTATGGAGTTCCTCCTATTACCGCTATCCTTCTGTATAACTCAGACCGATTTCCACTAACAATAGGGATTATTTTAATTCTGCAAACATTTATTAAGCTCCAGTTAGAATAACAAATGACATTTCTCTAGTGCTTTAAGGATTGTACATTGTGTCACCTGCATTTTCTCATTCGATCCTTCTAATGCCTCTACCTAATATGGAGGTGCCCCTAGCCTCCTGAAGGCTATGCCAGCCAGCATCTTGTGAGCTCTAGAACTTTGCACTAGGCTTCAGAAGTTTTGACTTGAGGTATAACAATTGACTGTAGAGGTATTGTTTGGGGAGAAGCCCAAGCTCTGAGAGGTCCATTAGCACTTAGCTGCCCACAAGGTGAAAAGTTTTTTGACCACAGCAATTCATGAAGGTCATCTGTTAAGGTATATACACTTCATCAATAAAAGAAATAGCAACAGCATGAAAATCATAGTTCTTCGTAATATTAAAACATAAATAGTTACTAATATTCACTGTACTAGTCTCTAGTGACCTAAAGATTTTAAGAAAAGAAACATAATTCCTTTGCTTTTTTTAGGTGACTGACTGTAAGCTACCTGACTATAATTAAAACCATGGTTTACAAGCATTATATATATAATAAATATATGCATGTAGGTACATGCATGCACACCTGCAGGTAATACGTGTCACATCCAAGGAAAGATTTGATGCTGGGATTTGCTGGCTCCAATATATTCTATGAATTTCCCTACACTGCCTCTCATTTTAACAATCTATAGATATGTGTATGTGTGTATATATACGTAGAGATAGATGCAGAAATATTAATAAATATGTACAGTGATTTCTTCAAAGATAGTCAAAGAAAAAAGAGGTCATGGGCCTAAGATTAAGGATAATGATGTTTCTTGACTCTATTAGATAATTTGAAGTCTGATGATGTGAGGGAAGCCAGAAATTTGCTGGATTATCTTCAAGTATTTCAGACTTTGATTTAATATTTTACCTTGAAAATGTAGATCAAATCACTGCAGGGTTATGAAGGGAAATTGTTCTATATTAATCATTCCCTTACCCAACAGGGAAAGCTATGTGCTTTATCCTTAAATTTTCTCCTCAGATACCATCCAGTGAGCCAGTTTTTGGACTAGGCTTTAGCTCTTTTCTCTTAAGACAAAGTAAAGACATACTACTAATTATCATTAAATATCAGGAATGAATAGCCTCTGCATGCTGGTGGCTTAGCATTAGTGTTTATTTCTTAATAAGGCTTCATTAGAGATAGAAACTTTTTTTTTCTTTGCTGCCAAACATTGATTGAACTCTGATAAACTCACTGCAGGGAGTGCATTTTCTTTTTTATCTTTGTTCTTCCCCAGTATGTAATCTTGTCTTTTGAAAGGGTTGCAATCAGAAGAAATTGCACAATGGGAGAGAAATGAAATGATTTCAGTTTTTATGGGCATTTTTAGTTCTTTTTCATAATAGGCACCTCTCCCTGGAAACTGAAAATGCCTAAAAGATCAGTTCTCTAAACATTACTATCCAGACTACATTTTAAAGTCACAAGCAGCAAGAGACTGGGAGTGAAACTGAGGAAACTGGCAATTCAAGCAGGTGCCTTGAGGCTTGCCTCTCTGAGGACTCTGTGTCAAGGCTTTGGGAGATTTCCAAGATCCCATAACCACCGCTCTATTTGAATATACTTTCTAGAGTTTAGCTTCTCTTATCATTCCTGTCACTGAGCTCATAACGAGTATGATCCTCGAAGAGGTTTAATTGGATATTTGTAACTACATCTCCCAGAAGATTATGTATGAACTCCCAAGGTAAGGTGGCTCATGGGAAATTTCAAAAAGGTCTGGAGGAAGTCTTATGAAAAACAAAAAAGAGCCTCTTGGGATGGAAGCATAAGATCATAGAAACCCTGGGTGATGAGTCTAGTGAAAAATCATTTTCTAAACTGAAACTGATCACAAATTTTATTTAGACAGACAAGTATGAGCCACTGTTATCCCAGAAGTCTTATTATGATAAGAATTGGTATAGATGTGCTTCTCAATCTTGTCTATGTTATTGTTATTTAATGATGGCCAACCAAAAGCTTCAATTCCATTAAATTCAACAAACATCCAGTAAACACCTATAATGCGCAAGCTATTGTGCTAGTTACTGATGTTGTAAAGAAAAAAGGGAAAGGTTCCCTAGCTTCAAGAGTTTTGTTTCTGTTGTATATAGGAATCCAAAATAAGATAATTCAATGTAATTTGAGAAGAGAGACATTTCCTAACAACCAGGAGAGAAGGTGAGACTTCCCATGGTATAGTGCCTGAACTGAACTTGGAGGAGGAAAAAGTGAGGAAGGGGAGTGTGTTCTAGTCATGGGGGACAACCTGTGACCTGGTTGGGTTGGAATGTAATGTGTATTAAGGGGAGTAATGTTAACCTGATTTATAAAGGGAGATGAAAGTCAAATCTTAGTAGCCTTTAAATGCAAGACTGAGACATTTGCTTGTTGTCCTAGAAGCGACATCCAGTCACTGAAGATTTTCATGCCAGCTAATGACATGGTTAGACCTTTGCATCGAGGTATGTGCAATTCAGGTATGTGCAATCCAGGTAATAAACTGAAGTAGGGAGAGACTGGAACCAGAGAGACCTTAGGAAACAATAGTCTACCAGGGGTGGGGAACCTGCAGCCTGGAGACCACAGGTGGCCTTTTAGGTCCTCAGATGTGGTCCTTTGAATCCTTGGGATTTGTTCTGTGAATTTGGATTCAGTCAAAGGACTGCAGTTGAGTATCTAGAGGGCTGCCTGTGACCTCAAGATCGCAGGCTCCCCAGCCCTGGAAGCAATAGGTAGTGAGATTCTAAAGTAGGGTAAGTGGACTTGTGAGTAGAGAGAAGGGAAAAAAACACAGGAGGTATGTTCCAAACATAAAATCAACAAAACTTGGTAATTGATTAGATGTACAGAGTGAGAGGAGAGACCCAATTATAGCTCCAAGGTTGGGATCCTTAGGTGCCTAGAAGGCCTAAAGGGTCACACAGGATCACAGTTTTAGAATTGAAAGTGTTTTCTTGGTCATCCTGTCCTACCATCTCACTCTATGAAAATGAGGAAACCAAACCCCAGAGAAATACCTTGTCCAAGGTCACTCAGGTAGCAAATCAAAGAGATGGGATTTTCACAGTTTTACTCTAAATTCAGTGCTCTTTCCACGGCACTAGGGTGCTATTTGATGGTACAGTTGTACCACCAAAGTAAAGATGTGATTGCAAGATCTTTAAAATAATTGGGCAAGTTTGGAAGGAGATACATTGGTTTGGTTTGGTTTTTGTTTATTTGTGGCAGGGAAGGTTGAAAAGAAAATGGGGTTTAGTTTGGACATATTGAGCTTGAAATATTCACAAGACCTCTTCCAGATGGAGGTATCTAGTAGGGAGTTGGTGATGTGGGAAGAGATTAGGGCTTCTGGGAGAAGATAAGGACTTGATTTATTGGTTTGAGAATCACTTACATGGAGATAGTAATTACACCCATGGGATCATATGTGAGATCAAGAGAGAGAGAGAGAGAATAAAGAGAGAAGAGAAGATGGCTCAGGAAAGAGATTCATGGGATGCCACATCCTTGCTTGGGGGCAGGACTATCTTTGTCAGAGCAAGTAACTTCCTTTTAGTCTAGGCAGCGTGCTTCCTTATACTGTCTGCAACTCAATCTTTGGTTTTTCAATAAAAGGGGATAAATGAACACATTCTGGTCCTTTCAACTCTCATCATGACCTGCTATCCAAAATTTTCCTGGAGCATCAATGAATCTCTAGGAAGTACCATATCCTGTTTGGGATTGGAAATGAGGAGAGTGGGGCACAAAAAGCTCATTTTTTTGTGGATAGTCTTGTCCTCTTCACTCAGCCCTTGTACCCCTTTACATGAATATATTTGTAAGTATATTTAGATTTATGTGTTATACATGTATATAGATCTCTGCATGTATTATACAGCACATATCTATAGATCCACATACGTACATATATATAGTCATGGTTCAGAGAGGCACCTTGGAATAGTGGATAGAACTGACCTTACAGTCAGGAAGAACTGTATTGAAATATTACCTCTGGCACAAGCTGAGTTGCATGACTCTTGACAAGTCACTTAGGTCTTGTTGTCCCAGACAACTTTCTGATAATAAGTTGCAGAACAGTTGCTGATCTGTGTTGGTAGAAGGAGTTTCCTTACTAGGAGTTGTCTAAACTGATAACAGTCATAGTCCCTTCCCCCACTCACACCCCAACAAATGTCAGGCACATATGTATATGTGCATACACTATAATTTTTCCTTATACACACACACACACACACACACACACACACACACACCCTAAAACAGACTACAGTGCTCCCTTTCTTGCCACCATGGGACACACTGTCAGAATAATTTCATTTAGATGGAAAGAAGATATAATCCAGAGCCCACTTTCCATTTGGCAGGATGAGCTCAGGAAGTTACTCTGCTAATTGCATAAACAGAGAAATGCATTTGTGTTTCATTTTATTGGACAGTTCTATTTATGCAATAAAGCCAATAAGGACCAGATCCAGTTTTTAGGGTCATCCTGTCAATGGTACGGTAGCAAATGTTCCTGAATATCCAAACACTGGAGAAGGCTGAGGAAATGATTGATGTTTGGGCTGTTTACATATCTCTTGCCTTCAAACATTGTGTTCATTATCAAAGTAGACTCTAAACTGAGTGGACTACCACATTGTCACGATTTGTCTCGTCAATTTTGTAGTAACTTTTTAAAATAATGCTATCACTATGTCTGTTTTATTGGTAGAGTCACAAATATTTGGTTGACTTATTACCAAACATCCAGATATTTGGAAATACCAGGTAATTAACTGAGTATTTGGAATTATATTGACGTAACTTCTCTGTGTGTGCCTGCTAACCGTAAAATAAGCTACATAACTTGCCCTCATAGAACTCAGATCACTCAACAAACCATACCAAAATAATGAATTATGTAACCATGGACTAGCAAAATATGCAGACTATGCTGAGGTCCAGTGAAAGCCCCTGGTTAAACACTGGAAACATCTTGTATCATTCCAAGGGAAATCATCCAAGCTACCTTTCTGACTATAATTGGATGTATGCGTGCAAGGGTGCCAGGCATAACTACCTGGGAGGGCAAATTTGGACCCATGCCCAACCAACCACATGGACTTTCAAGTGAGAGGGATATTTTAAAGAACACTTATCTCAGTCCATTGTGTTGTATCCATATATTGTTTTTTTTAAACTGAATATGTTACTGCCTGGGTCAAAATTCATCTTAAAACATTCCAATGGGCACTGTGGCCACTTAATATAGCACTTCCTGAGACATTGAAATACAGGTGGCCAGGAAATAAAAGGGGGATGTGTGCACAGGCTCTTTAGAGAACTGGGAGCTAGAACTGGAAGTAAACTGGTATAAAGGCTGGTAGATAGCATGATGGTAAGTAAAGTGTCAGTAGGTGTTTGTTCCAGACTACACTGGGAAGGGAGCTTGATCCAAATGACTAAGAATACCTTACTTAGTGCAGGGAGTCAATCTTTTCATAAGTAGTCCTTTTGGAGGTCCAGTGAAGTTTATAGACTCCTTCACAGAATAGTGTTTTTAAATGCCCCAAATAAAATATATAGGATTACAAAGGAAAAAATTATATTGAAATGCAGTTTTCAAAATACATTTAAGAAGAATTCATAAGTCAAGATGATTGAATTCAGGCCCAGATCCCACTGAACTCTCTCAGTATTCAACTTTAAATAACTCTTAGTTCCTCAAGTCAAATTTTGGAGCAGCAGAGGAAAAAAACAGATCAGAAAGAGTGATTTTTTCAAGCTTAAGACAGTTTAGGAGGTCCACAGGAGAGGTCTGTAACACCAGGATGGTCATAGTCCCAGACTATGGCAGGGACATCAGTGCTGGGTCTTACAAGTGGTCACCAGAACAGCAGCAGCTTCAGGAGCTCTCAGTCCAGAGATGGTAGGGAGTTGGGCAAATGATCAGAAAGGGATTGCAGGAGACTCTTTGCTGGCACTGGGTATAGCTGGTGCTGATTGGTGACTCTATTGCCAATAAGAAGTTTTTGGTTGCAGTTCCAGGATGAAGAGGAGCTCTTAGTGATCAGTCACAAGGGAGCAAGGGTTGTAATCACAGTTTCAGGGCCAAGAGGAGCACTAGCACTTGCACTGCAGGGAAGGAGGGCCTCTTTTGGGTAAAGACCAGAGCACACAATATCTGAGAGACCACCCCTCTCCCAGGATAATACCACCTTGGAAGCACTGGAAACTTAAAGACCCTCAGAACTATCTCTGGAAACAGCAGCCCAAGAAACCTGAAGCTTGGCATAATGCCTTTCCAACCCCACATAAATGGAACCCAACTTTGACATAAAGTTCAAAGTAAAGACATGCAGGCAGGGAAAATGAGCAAGCAACAACAACAGAAAAGAACTTGAATATATAAACCTACTATAATGGCAGGGAAGACTAGGACATAAGCTTAGAAGAAGACAACAATGTGAAAATACCTAGAAGCATAGCCTCAAAGAAAAATACTATTTGACCCTAAGGCCAGCAAGAATTCCTGAAAGAGTTAAATAAAGTAATAAGAGTAGTAGAGGAAAATCTGAAAGAAGAAATGAAAAAAATATACAAGACAATTATGAAAAGAGAATTAATAGCTAGATAAAAGAGGCACAAGAAATACAGAAGAAAATATCACCTTAAAAAGTAGAATTGACTTAATGGCTAAAAAAAAAAGGCACAAAAATTCACTAAAGTAAAGAGTTCCTTTAAAAGCAGAATAGGCCAAATGAAAAAAGAGGTACAAAAGCTCAATCAAGAAAATAATTCCTTAAAAATTAGAATTGGGCAAGTGGAAGCTAAAGATTCCATGAGACTTCAAAAAACAAGGCAAAATCAAAAGAATGACAAAAAAAAAAAAGAAAATGTGAAATACCTCATTGGAAAAGCAACTGTCCTGGAAAAATATGTTGAGGAGAAATAACTTAAGAATTTTTGGACTACCTGAAAGCTATTATCAAAAAAAGAACCTATAACAGGACAAAACAGGAAAATGATACACATTGGAGAAGATGTGGGAGAGCTGGAATACTAATTCATGGTTGGAGGAACTGTGAGCTAATCCAATCATTCTGGAGAGCAATTTGGAACTATGCCCAAAGGGCTATAAAAATGTGCATACTCTTTGACCCAGCAATACCACTTCTAGGGCTGTATTCCAAAGAGATCATAAAAATAGGAAAAGGACCCACATGTACAAAAATATTTATAGCAGCTCTCTTTGTGGTGGTCAAAAACTGGAAATTGGGGAATAGCTGAACAAGTTGTGGTACATAAATATAACAGAATACTACAGTGCTATAAGAAATGATGAACAAGAGGACTTCAGAAAAACCTGGAAAGATCTACATTAATTGATTCTGAGTTAAGTGAGCATTACCAGGAGAACATTATACACAGAAGAGCCACAGTGTACGAGGACTGTATCTGATAGACAACCCTTCACAGCAATGCAAGGATCTAAAACATTTCCAAAGGATTTTTGATGCAAAATGCCATCTACATCCAGAGAAAGAACTATAGAGTTGGAACGCAGAATGAAGCAGACTATTTTCTCTTTTGTTATGTTTTGCTTTCTTTTTTCTCATGGTTTCTCTCATTCATTTTAATTCTTCTATGCAGCATGACTAGTGTGAAAATGTGTTTAATAAGAATACATGTGTAGAACCTATCGAAGATTGGATGCCATCATAGGGAGGGAAAGGGGAAGGAAGGAGAGAAAATTTAAAACTTATGGAAGTGATTGTTGAAAACTTAAAACAAATTAATTATTTTTAAAAATAGCCTAGACATCATATTTCAAGAAATAATAAAGGAAAACTGCCCTCCCTGATAGCTTAGATCCAGAGAGTAAAATAGAAATTCAAAGAATCCACTACCTACTAAATCCATTACCTACTAAAAAAGATCTCAAAGTGAAGACTGTCAGGAATATTATGGTCCAATTCCAGAGCTCCCAGGTCAAGGAGGAAATATTGCAAACATATATAAAAGAAACAATTCAAGTCACCGTGTAGCCACAGTCAGAACCACATAGGGTATAGCATTCTGGTGGGCAAAGGAACTAGGATTACAACCAAGAATCATCTACCCAGAAAAACTGAACATAATCCTTCAGGGAAAAAAATGAATATTTAATGAAATAGAGAACTTCCAAACATTTCTGATGAAAAGGTCAGAGCTAAGTGGAAATTTTGACATTCAAACAGAAGACTCAAGGCAAGCACAAAAAGGTTAACAAGAGTCATCCCAAGGGACTCAATAGAGTTAAACTGTTCATATTCCTATATGGGAAGATGATACTTGTATCTCCAAAGAAGTCTATTAGGGCAGTTAGAAGGAGTCTGCATAGACAGAGGGCATGGTTGTGAGTTGATTATATCGGGGTGATCTAAAAAAATGAAGGGGTGAGAAAGAGGGATGTGCTAGGAGAAGGGAGAGCTAAACTAAGGCAATTTTCTCGCATGAAGGAGGCACACAAGTAAGATTTTTTACAGTGGAGGGAGAAATGGGAGGCAGGCAAAGCTTGAACTTCTCTCTCATTGCAATCCATTCAAAGAGGGAAGAATGTACATCCACACTCAGTTAGATATAGAAATCAATCTAACCCAATAAAGAAATAAGAAGGGAAGGGGATAAGAGGTATTGGGATGTGGAGTATAAAAAAGAAGGTGACTTAGGAGAGCAGTGGTTAGAAGCAAGATAGACTTCTAAAGAGGGATGAGATAAAGAGAAAAGAAGGAAGAGAAGTAAAAGAGATGGGGGAAATGCATTGTTAGTGATCATATCTGTGAATGTGAATGGGATGAGTCAACCCATAGAACAGAAGATTTAGCAGAATGTATTGAAAACCAGAATCTAACAATACGCTGTATATGAGACACACTTGGGACAGAAAGACACACACAGAGTTCAAATGAAGGATTGGAGCAGTTCTATTATGTTCCAGCTGAATTGAAGAGGGCAGGGTTGGCAATCAAGATCTTAGACAAATCAAAAGCAAAATTAGACCTGATTGAAAGAGGCAATCAGGGAAACTACATTTTACTAAAATGTACCATAGACAATGAAGTAATATTTTAAAAAATGGCAAACTTCTCTGATGAAGGTCTAATTCCTCAAAAATATAGAGAACTATATATAGAGAAAATATAGAGAATTATAAACCTGAGAGACATTCCCCAATTGATAAATGGCCAAAGGATATAAATAGACAGTTTTTAGAAGATGAAATCAAAACTATAGTCATAAGAAAAAATGCTCTAAGTTATCATTGATTAGACAAAAGCAAATTAAAACAACTCTGAAGTGCCACCTCACACCTATCAGAAATGATAAATAGTGGAGGGGAGAAGGGAAAATAGGTAAATCAATGAACTGTTGGTAGAATACTCTGGAGAAGGACTTGGAGCTATGGCCAAAGGGCTATGAAACCTTTGATCCAGCAGTATCACTACTAGGTCTTTACCCCAAAGAGATCAAATAAAAAGAAAAAGGTCCTATAGATACAAAAAATATTTCTAGAAGTTCTTTTTTGTGGTGGCAAAGAACTGGAAAATGAGAGAATGCTCATGAACTGGGAAATGTATGAATAAGTTGTGACATATGATTGTGAGGGAGTACTATTGTGCTCTAAGAAATGATGAGAGGAGTGGTTTCAGGAAAAAAAAAACAAAACACCACCACCACAACAACATGGCAAGTTCTATATGAACTGATGAAAAGTGAAGTGAACAGAACACGGAGATCATTGTGCACAGTAACAGCTATGTTGTAATGATGATCAACTGTAAAAGGCTTGGCCATCTGATCAATACAGTGATCCAAGCCAGTTCCGAAGAACTCATGATGAAAAAATGCTATCCACCTGCAGGGAGAGAATTGATGTACTCAGCACAAATGGAAGTACAATTTTCTTGCTCTTTCTTTTGGTGAATTGACTAATATAGAAATACATTTTGCATGATTTCACATGTATAATTGATGTTATATTGTTTGTCTTCTCAGTGGTTTGGGGATTGATTGTGGGGAGGAAGAGAATCTGGAAGGCAAAAGAACATTACAAGACTATTGGAAAATTTACCCAGTATTCATCCTTGCAAGACGAATGATCTCTTCTAAGAATAGGAGATAAGTAGACTTGGTTTTACACTCTCCCCTTTTATAAGTTCCATAGGATTGTTAGAAAGTTTGATTTGATGCCATGATTTCATTTAATTTTGATTTTTTTGACAGGATAATTTTCCTTTCCTATACGTCATGTTTGTTGCATAGGAGGAACAGGGAAGAGATGTTTCTGGTACAAATTTACAGTTATATGTCAGGAAGGAGAAGGACAAGGGAGATAGATTTATTCAGGTTTTTCAATTGCTACTTTTCCAAATGTAACAATGGGTAGGCTTTCCATCAAAGGAAATAATAAGAACACCATCAATATTACCACCACTAAATATAACAATAATAACAATAGATATTTACATAGTGCTTTAAAGTTTGCAGAACATTTTGTATATGTTTTCTTATCTGAATCTCATAAGGATATTGTGAAGTAAATTGGAAACCGAGACTCAACATATCTAAGTACTCTTGGTCACACAGTTGGCAAGTGTCAGGTATGAGGTCCAAACACAGATTTTCATAATTTCAAGTTCAACACTCCGTCCACTGCCTCCTAGACTTCCTTCTGTAAGGCTAGAGTAGTCATTCCAGATTCCTCTTTCTTGTTGATTTGCATTTTTGCTAATTTTTCTTATGATTGATAAACTTGATTTTGCTATCCTCATAAGAAAACCATGAAACTCAGATGACAATAAGGCATATGAAAACCTTCGAAAAGCAGGAAGCTCTACACATATGTGAGGTGTTCTAGTGTTATGTGACCTGTGGTCCAGAGCCAAAGCTTTGGGTTTACTTAGATTGGTTTCAGTCTTGGGGATGTCTCACTAATCATACTCTGAGGTCTAACTTTCCAACTGCCACTTCCTTGCTCCTCAGTTCACTTTCTAGGTGGTAGCTCAGGGTATGAACTAGCTGTGAATCATCAACTATTAGTCATCAGTCATCTTTAATATGGTATGAAAGGAGCATCAAGCACCCAGGACAAGTCAAGCAACTCCCACCCTATCACAGAGACAGCATCAATTCCAAAACACCTACTAATAACTGATAGTCAAATAGTATTTTCAGGTTTTCAGAGTAGCACACATACATATACACATATACATATAATTTTTTGTTATGAAGTAATTTATCTCCACTTTACAAAGAAGGAGACTGAGGCTCAGAGAGATTCAATGACTTCCTCATGGGCACGCTGCTAGTGAGTGTTAGCGGTAAAGGTTTAAAGTCTAGCTCCAAGTCTAGCATTCGTGCCTGTCAAATCAAGACCACATCAATGGGGCAATAAGGGCATTACTCCTCATCATGGAGGGGCCATCAAAGCCAGAACAAGGCCACCTTAGTAGGGCACCAGGGACCCCGGACAGTACCTGAGTTTACCCAGACTATTTGTTTAAATAATTGTTTAGTATTTTAAAATTTTCCTCTCTAACACTGAAAAGTACCAAAGAGAGGGAATTTGCCCATGCTGTCATGAAAATGTAGGTGTTGATGAAACTTCTTAATTGCTTCTAAATTCTTGGTAGATAATTTTTTTCCTGCTTTGCCATATTGAAAGAAGGTGATAGCTAATCCATATAAAATAAAACTATGCACATCTGTTTTTTACTTTTTGTCTTCATCACTTATTTTTTAGATACTCCAAGTTTCTCATTCCTCTTTGTTTATTGTGGTTTTTACCCTAGTGAGAGCTTGCTGCTGAGTATTTCTATATGAGGTACAGTATGCATTTATGAAGCTACTTCAGGCCCCCTTTTGCCCTATATTACATTTGGCAGATGGACCCTGGCCTTGGCAACACTTCCTAAATGATAGGAAAGTAGGTGAATTGGGACTGGGCAGAGTTATAGATGACCCATTAACTTGGTCCTGCCCAGCAGCTAAAGTCACTGGACTGTAAAGCTATTAATTATTAAGCTTTGGGTTGTATGCAAAAAAGCTTTCCACCAGTTCCTGTGAAATTATGTCAGTAAACATATGTCCTGATGTTAAGAAAGGACAAGGGTTTAATTCCTAGTGTTGTCATGAAGTGGAAGCTTTTAATAATGTTCCCAGAATTTCATATATCCAGAGCCAAAAGTAAGAAATTTTAGGCTAAGAAAAAGGTAGAAGGGAGCAGAGTTGGGGTGGGAGAGAGTTTCCTTTAAAGTGGTATAAAGACCAGGAAAGCCATGGGAGTAAATGATCTTACCAAGTAGGAGAATGTAGGGTAGGAGAACAAAGAAGGATAGGTACCATATGACAGCATGGAAAGAGCCCCAGACTGGGCTGAAAGGCCATGAAAGTTGAGTATAGGATATAGAGAGCTAAAACGTATGCTGGAGAAGTGAAATCAGGATGGCTTTTGAGTTCCAAGACAAATTAATAGAAATTGTCCAGACAATAAAGGCAGAAGAAAAAGTCCCTTTTGGAGCCATGGGAGCTGGAACAAAATGTGAGCTAGAGATGTATATTTAATCATGTATCTTCTAAAAGAATGGGAATATACAATGTTCATTCCTCAGTAGAAAAAATGAGGTCAATGTGTTGTAGAATGTCACTGAAATTGGAAAAGAGTGAGCTCTTTCAGAGCTGATGCCAGTAACCTGATCATGTGTGATGGGCTAAGCTTTAGCTGGAAATGATCTCCCCAATGGAGTGCTTTGAGCTTTGTCCATGTGGGAAGGATGAAAAAAAGTCTATGAAATAACAGGAGTGTAACCTGACAGGTGGCTAGAATAACTAGACTTTTCCTCAAGACCTAACCAATCAGTAAGTATTTGAGTAATCCTGTCAAGTATCTGCCATTGCCATCGACAAGTTTATCATACCCCTCTTTGTGGCTTAGAATCTGAACCCCCAAGCAGAAATTCTAAAAAGGGCCCTCTTGGCATTGTCCACTATGCAAAACAAGCACTTCTACTTAGGAGGCATCTCCTCTTGCCTCCCACCTGTTGCTTCGGTGAGGGTTGAAGTAAAGTAGGGCCCTTTTGGATAAGGGGCTTGCAAGAAGAACTATATGCTTCTAATCCGTAACACACCGAACTCTTTTCAGGGCCTTAAAGGGTAGGACCTGTAACAGGTCAACTTCAATTTAACCAAGGCAATAGCTGAATGCTTTTTCTCTGGAATAAAGAAAAAGTGGGCTTAAATGTTTGTTTAACTTCACTGTTAACAATATCTATTCTGCTTGTCCTTTTGCTATCCGTGTTTTAAATAAATACACAGTGCTGAGCATTTGCGTCAGCAGATTTTTTTGTTTGTCTTTGCTTTGTTTTGTTTTCCCTTCAGAGTAAATCTACACTATGAAAGGTGCCAAAGGCTCATTGACCTACCAAAGAATTTCTTTTCTGGGGTTTCTTATATTGTGAGTTAGGGGAACAATCCTCCACCCTCTTGAGAAGCATGCCTAATGCTGTGGATTTTTAAGAAAATCTAATCTTCAATTGATGATCTTCAACTTACCTTGTATATATCTTGTTTGCATAAAGTTATTTTTATATGGTCTTCCTCATTAGACCATAAGCTCCTTGAGAGCATGACTTTTTTTTTTGTTTACTTTCACCTTTCTTTGGATCTCCAGTGCTTTGGAAATACAAAATATCTATGCACGTAGTAGGTGCTTACTAAATGATTGCTGATTGACTCCATTTCATTTTCTTCTCTTTTTCATTCTTTTGGTTTTGCTTTATTGTTTCTTGATTTTTCATAAAGTCATTAGCTTCTATTTGCTCAATTCTATTTTTTTGAGAAATTATTTTCTTCAGTGAGCATTTGTGCCTCCTTTTCCATTTGACAAATTCTACTTTTTAAGGAGTTGTTTTCTTCAGTGAATTTTTTCCCATTGTTTGCCCATTTTCCCAGCCTATTTCTTAGCTTTTAACTTTTTGTTAAAGTAGGCACCTGCTTCCAAGATGGAGGGCTCACTGTCCCAAACTTTTAAGGGTTTTGTACAGCTGTTTTCAGAGATATTTCTAAGGGACTTGTACGTTTTCAGTTCTTCCAAGGTGATCTGATGTGAGGAGAGGTGTTTACTACTTACTTGACCTGTGCTTTGGTTAGTTAGTGACCACCAGCATTTTTTTGTGCCCTGGAACTATGAAGAGGGTTCTCGCTCCACCAGTGCTAAAAAGCTATGCTATGCTAGTGCTCCTCTCCCTGAACTAGATTGCACTCCACTGTCACCCAGATGTGATAGACCTTTCCTGAAGACCTTCTAAGTTGTCTTTGGCATCTGTGGGCTAAGAGGTCTGGAAACCACCACTGCTGTCAGTGATTCAGTTGCCCTGAGGCCTGCTCTGGGTTTTTTGTGACCCATTCTGTACTGGTGCAGTCTGCAGTGAACTATGCTCCTCTCTCACCCCAGTGCAATGGACATTTCCTGCTGACCTTCTAAATAGTCTTGGGCTAGGAAACTATTTGATTCTGTCTTTTTGTGGGTTCTGCCACTCTGAAATTTGTTTAGAGTCATTATTTAAAGGTATTTGAGGGAGAGGGATTTGGTGAGAGCCCAGATGGGTCCCTGCCTTTACTCTACCATCTTGAGTCCATCTTCCCTACTGACTCTCTCTCTACCCCAGTGGAAAGAACTCTGGCTCTAAAGAAAGAGAATCTGATTTCAAATCCTGCCTCTGACACCTTGCCTTGGTGATTTGGCACCAGTTACTTAAATGTCCTGAGTTTCCTCATTTGTACAATGAAGAGACAGAAAGAAATGTCTTCTGATATAATTTTAGCTCAAATCAATAATTCTGTGATTCCCCATTCAATTGTTAAAATGATACATTAAAGTAAGAGTTCTTTGTCTTGTCTTGTAGATCATGCACCCCTTTGGCAGTCTGGTGAAAATTATGTTTTTCAGAATAATGTTTTTAAATGCATAAGAACAAATACATGCAATTACAGAGGAAACAATCATATTAAATGTCAAAATATTTTCATTATAAAAATTATCAAAGTATTTTAAAAAACCAAGCTCATGGACCTCAGGTTGAAAACCCAAATGAGAGGTTGGTGATTTATATCACAGAAAATTTTTGTTTTGAGAAAAATTGAGGGGAGAGGAGCCAAGATGGTGGAGTAGAAAGATTCACATATGCTAGCTCCGAACCCACAGCCCATAAATTTCCTGTAAAAAGAACTCCCCACAAATTCTGGAGCAGTGGAAGCCATGCAGCAAGGGAGTGGAGGGGATTTCCATTCCAGAGAGCCCTGAAAAACTGGCACCAAAGGTCCATCACACACCAGACAGTGGATCCCAGCCCTGCCCTGGCCACGCCGCCCGAAAGGAGCAGATCGGGGCAAGCTTCAGGGATGGAACCTCTGGTGGCCATGAAGGTCCCTTCACCCACAGGTGCTACAGGTCAGCGAGAGAGACTTCTGGGCTGGCCGAGAGGGGAGCAGGGTGTCTCCATAACTCAGGCCCCCTTGGGAGGCAGCAGCAGAGGCAGCAGTGGACAGGAGCTCCCAGAGCAGATAGGACCTCAGATCCATTACTGAAGGTCTCTGCATAAACCCCGTGAGGGAACTGAGCCTGGGAGGCGGCCCTGCCCCCACCTGAGAACCTGAATTTAATCTTACCCTGAATAGCAGCCCCGCCCCCTGCCGAAAGCCCTGAGGCTGGGGAGCAGCATTTGAATCTCAGACCCCAAGCACTAGCTGGGCAGATCTAGGCAGGGGTGGAGAGGAATCTCAGAAGTCAAGTAACTGGCTGGGAAAATACCCAGAAAAGGGAAAAAAAATAAGACCATAGAAGGTTACTTTCTTGGTGAACAGACGTTTCCTCCTTTCCTTTCTGATGAGGAAGAACAATGCTTACCATCAGGGAAAGACATAGAAGTCAAGGCCTCTCTACCCCAAACATCCGAAATAGATATCCAATGGGCTCAGGCCATGGAAGAGCTCAAAAAGGATTTTGAAAATCAAGTTAGAGATGTGGAGGAAAAACTGGGAAGAGAAATGAGAGAGATGCAAGAAAAGCATGAAAAACGGGTCAATACCTTGCTAAAGGAGACCCAAAAAAATGCTGAAGAAAATAACACCTTGAAAAATAAGCTAACTCAATTGGCAAAAGAGGTTCAAAAAGCCAATGAGGAGAAGAATGCTTTCAAAAGCAGAATTAGCCAAATGGAAAAAGAGGTTCAAAAGCTCACTGAAGAAAATAGTTCTCTCAAGATTAGAATGGAACAGATGGAGTCTAATGACTTTCTGAGAAACCAAGAAATCACCAAACAAAACCAAAAGAATGTAAAAATGGAAGATAATGTGAAATATCTCATTGGAGAAAAATTGAATTCACAGTGCTGTTCTAAGCAAGTGCTTCTAGTGTGCATTTTAAGATGATCAAATTAAAAAAAATCATTGCAATCAATCCAACTTTCCTAACACTCTCATTCCCTCATCCACACAACAAACAGTTAATATTTGTTGCATGAGTGGACAAATAAATAAATGAATTGATGGAAAACAGAAGCCTTACTATCCTTGTTGCCCCTCTCTGCCACACAGCTGAGTCTGATTCCAGTATGTCTGGATCTTTTGCTGCAAGGCATTAAAACTGAGAACTTGAAAGTATATTTGATTTTGGTGTCCTTATATGAACGGTTATGGGAGATTCCCACCTGTTCCCATTTGAAAAATAAAACAAAACATATCTGTATATATTTACCTTATACTTCAAATATTAATCATGATTACCTGCCTGTGATCTGTCAAAGGCTGACATTCTCCAGATTAGCTAATCTTCACATTTTAAAATACAGAGAACCTAGTCCTATAGAGAAAAGATAGAGTTACAAGATACATACATTTCTTGAGCTCAGAAATAGAAAGCTAGATGAATGGAAAAAATACCTTTTGTAGGGGTAATAACTTTCTGCTTGCAGTTGGAAGATTTGGATCTGAATCCTATTTCCAATAAGATGCAGTGTAAAGACTTTCTCTTCCCCTTTCCCTTCCCCTTTCTTTTCCCCTTTCCCTTTTCCCTTCCATTTCTCTTCTCTTCCCTTCCATCCTTCCATTTCCTTCTTTTCCCTCTCTCCCTCCCTCCCTCTCTCCCTCCCTCCCTCCCCTCCCTTCCTTCCTTCCTTCCTTCCTTCCTTCCTTCCTTCCTTCCTTCCTTCCTTCCTTCCTTCCTTCCTTCCTTCCTTCCTTCTTTTTCCATATTATATGACATTAGTTAATTTAAATGTTAAAAATAAAATCACACATGAATCTTTTTCTGAAAGCAAGTTTCCCATAAGGGTGAGGGCCAGATGGATAGAACATCACAGGGTCATAGATTTCAAGCAATGATGTGAGAAGGGAAATACTGAAGATAAAACACTAATTTCATCATTTTTATCCAAGACTTGTCATTTGAGGAACTATCTGTTTATTCTTGTCAGTGAATATTTCTGGGTTTCAAAACTACCAAGCCATGTGAGAGAGTTCAGACACTGGATCCTAAAGCAGGTACTTTTGATCTCTAGAAAACTTGACTAGATTTAGAGAAATTAAGGTGCTTCTGGGGAAAAGTCCTGTTGAAACATAAATTTCCAATTATGTGACATTTTCGGTTGTAACTACATAGTTAGACTTTTTGATCATGGATCTCATTGAAAGATGAAAAATAAAATAGTTTTCAGTCTACTTAACTTTTTGGCATTATTGGATACTATTAGACAAATTTAGTGGAAAGGTTAAACATGAGAGGGAGAGTCTTATAGCTACCAAACTCAGGGCAACACCATAAATAGAAAAATGAGTTTCTGTAGTCACCTAAATTGGATCATAGATCTGGAAGGGACTATAGACATCAACTTGTCTGACCTTCCCTTTTGCAGAGGAGGAAACTGAAGATCAATTATGCTAAATGACTTGTTTAATGTCACCCAAATGACTGAGCAAGGATCAAACCAATAACTTCTGATTCTGAATCCAGTGCTCTTTCCATTGGGACATACGTTCATTTATGATAAGCACAGCTCAACATACCTCCTGTCACTTTCTCTAACAATATAAAAATTTCAAAGAAAGAAAGGAATCAAGTGGCAAATTTAGGACTTCTGGAAGTTATAATTATAATATAATGAATAATACATTTGCTCAAGATCAACAGTGATATTCGATTGTGATCAATGTCCACAATTTTTCTCCTCTTATACCTCATTGAAGAGTGAAGGCAATATAATCTCAGAATTGGGACCTCAGAGGCCATAAGGCTTTACTTTTATCTGAACAAGAATCCCCTCTACAAAACTACAGACAAGTGGTCATCTAGCCTTTGTTTGAATACCCCTGGTTGGTTGTTGTCCTTCTTTCTCAAAGAGGACCAGATATTGGAGTCAAGGTACAGCATGTCCAATTGTGACTGATCAGACCAATATAAGCTCGGAAGGCTCTACCATAGGATAGGCATTAGAGAATGGGAATCTACTATCCTCCAGGAAGCCCATTCTGCTTCTGAAGGGAAAGTTCTATTTTTAAGGAAGTTTTTCTTCACATCAAGCCTAAATTTGCTACACAATTTTCATCATACTGCTCCTAGGTCTGCTCTTTGGACCCAAGTGGAGCCAACCTAATCCCTCCTACATATGACAGTTCTAATATAACTATCATATTCCCCTCCCTCTCTGCAAGTCTATTCTTTTTGTTAAATACCCATAGTTCCTTCTACTGATCATCATTTGAATTCATTTTGGTTGCTGGTTGTCATGCTCTGATATTCTCCAGCTTATCAGTAGCCTACATAAAATTTGGCATGCATGCTGAAGTGAATAGAATGCTCCATATGAATTTTGACTGGTGAGGACTATCTCTTGGACTACGGCTTGTGGCTTCCATATCACACTGTTGACTTGCACTGAGCTTGAAGCCCACTAAAACAGCCAGATCTTTTTTAGATGCACTGCTGTCTATTCAAGTTTTCCTCATATTGAAGGATGAATTCTAAATACCCAAATGGAGGACTTCACATTTATCACTACTCAGTTTCATATAATTAGATACTTTCTAGTATACTAGGCTATTAATGTCTTTGAGGATTACGCTTTACCTTTGTTTCACTTGCAAATAAGCATGCCATTTATACCTTTATCCAGACCATGGATGAAAGTGTTAAATAGCATAGGGCCAAATATATCCCTGGGACTCTTTGCTAGGGACCTTTCTCCAAAGTGATGTCAAATAAGTAATGATTGACTACTCTTTGGGTCTGCTCACTGAATCTATTAAGGATCCAGCTAACCTCACAAGTACCATTATCTAGCCTACATCTTTTCATCTGGGCACAAGCACATGACAAATCTTGTCAAGTGCTTTGCTAAAATTTATGTAAACTAGATTTACTACCTCTAGCAATAGTCTTGTCATAAAAGAAAATGAAGTCTCAATCTTTTATGATCTGTGCTTCATGAAGTCAAATTAACTTTTTGTCATCTCTGTTTTTTATCTAGAAGTTAATCAAAATATTCCTTTAATAATCCTAGAATTTTGCCAGGAAAATCAAGCTTTACTGTTCCCTACCATCTTTCAAACATCATTGGTGAAAGCACATTGACAGATCACTAGTTTTTTCAATAACCTGGGATATAGTGCATTTGGGCAAGCAACTTGTTCTTGGCCATCTGAAAGATTATCCAACCAATTTTTATGTTTTGCTTGAAAAGACACAAAGGAGTGTCCAGTAAGTTTCTACAAGCCTAGATGAATTCCAACTCTTAGGCACACACACATGAAAAAAGAGGGGATTTTGAGGGGGATTTTTTTCTTCAAGTTTTCAACTCAGGGCTTAAGGCAAAGAGGAGAAAAAAAAAACCCAGAACAATTCTCTTAGCTGCACTGACAGATGATTCCAATATCTTCCCCTCTCCCCATTTGATATTTTGCAATTTGTGGAAGGATAACATGAAAAAGGATGTGAAAAAGGAGAAGGCAAATAAAGGAGAGAATGAGGGAAAGATTGTCAAGATTGTTCTTAGTTGGTGAAATCCTAAAATTTTTCCTGTTTCTTCAGAAGAGATTATAACAATTAAGTTGATTAATTTATTAATGATACCGTAAGGAGGTGGTGGTTCCCAAGTGGTTGTTTGTGTGTGTTCGGGATTGTGCTATTGTGTAAGATCAACGGGTTTCTCAGGGCTGGGCTTCTCAGGTCAATATAACATCAATGTCAGTATTATAAAATTTCCGTTGCTACTGGAAATAATATCACTAATTGCTTATAGAAACAAAGGGCGCTTTTGTGTGGGGGTATTCTTAAAATAAAAACAGATAAAGTTATAGTCCTCCAACTTGAATGGAGACTAGCTTGGTCCTAGTTTATGCCATTGGATTAAGGGTGGAGTAGGCAAAATGTGGCTTGTGCAATTCCGTTTCCCTTTAGAACAGAGGCATGTATTCCACCGGGACTCTAGATCTTTTGTGTAATTGTCTAGCTTATGCTGGAACATGTATCTGAAGGTGATTCATGTACATCCAGGTTTGAAAGATAAGGAACTGATTTTATATTATTATCTGAGTGCCTTCTATTGAAGGCCCTGTATTATGATTCTTACAGGAGATCAAAGAAGAACAAGTCATGATTCCTGCTTTGACAAAGCTTAGTAGGGGAGATTAAATGGGTACACATGATTCATAATATAATGTATAAGTGAAGGAAGAGAGGGAAAGACAAGATGGCAAGAAAGACAAGATTGATTTCAGATGGGAAAATCAGAGAAGGCTTCTTGGAGAAGAAGACATTTGTAACCCTGAAGGATAAACAGGCATCAGAGCAGTGGAATTAGGGGTGAGGAAATTCAAGTGGAAGGGATAGCGTGATTGAAATGAGAAAGCACAGGATGGTTTCAGGAAACAGTAACTAGCTGAGTTTTCCTAGAACATAGAATGTATGAAAGGAAATCATAGAAATTAAATCTAGAATGGTGAGTTGAGACAAAATCATGAGAGATTTTGATTGGCATGTGAGGGACTTTGGATTTTTATTTAATAAGCAACGGGGAGCCATTGAAGACTTTGAGCAAAAGGTTTATGTAATCATAATTCTACTTTAAGAACTTTCATCTAGCAGGTGTGAAGGGTGGATTTAAATTGGAAGGTAATGGAGATAGGGGGAAGAATTATTGCTACAACTGCCCAGAGTTATTAAGTTCCTGAAGTCAAGTGATAATAGTAGTAATGGAAAAAAAGGGTGTATATTCGTGAGGTACTGAGTACGTAGGACATTAGGATCACAGATGTAGAGGAAAGATTTAGGAGAAATGAGGAGAAAGAGACTATGAAAGAGATAGAAAAGTAGCCAGAATGGTAGGAGGACAACCAAGTTACAGGAGCCAGACGAGGAAAAAAATTACAAGAAAGTAGAGGGGCATATTTGTGTCAAATCTACTTACTGCACAGATGACTTCAATCTGTAAAGCCATCTGAGGCTATCCATATTTAACTGGGCCTGCTTAGAATTCTTTTACCCATCAAAACTCCCAGAATCCTTTGGCAGCTACCCATCAGTTTCATTCTGAGACTAGATTGCCCCAACTTTGGGCTCCAGATCTGTTAAGTGTAGGTCATTTAAGCCAACATTCTTTGGGGGCAAATTCACTTTGCAAAAGCCTCTATAGAGTTGCTGTTTGGTTTCTAAAATAATCTTCTTTTTCTTTTATAAGGAACAGTATTTAATGGATGGAAATGAGTACCTCATGTGAAAAATCAATGAGCGACAAGTGCAGTAACAAAACCAAATCAATTAAAAAGAGAGTGACTATATCTCATCCCTCATCGGTGCTTAAGAATCCTTGTACAGATCCAAGGAAACTGGATCTGTACTTTTACGGTTAAGCTTGTGTATTTTAAACCCATAAAAGGAAGAAAACATTTTTTTGCAGTTTTATATTCATTCGCTTTATTATATATTTCATAATAACATCATTAATGTGAAATGGGAGTAATGATTCAGAGTGTCATTACTGTGGGGTGGGAGAAGTTTGGGGTGAAGATTATGGACTTATAGGATCGTAGAGTTGGAGCTGGAAGGAAGGCGACAAGCATTTATTAAGCTTATTATTCTGTTCCAGGTACTACGTTAAGTGCATTTTACAAATGTTTTCTTAGTTGATCTTCACAACAGTCCTGGGACATAAGTGCTATTTATTATCTTGGGTTTTAAGCTGAGGAAATCAAGGCAGAAAGAAGTTAGGTGACTTTCCCAAGGTTACTAAGTATCTGAGGCAAATTGAATTCAGGTCTTCTTGACTCCAGACCCAGGGCTCTATTCACTCACCACCTCACTGCCTGGAAATGACGAATTTAGAGGCTTCTAATTCAATTTTCTCATTTTACAGAAGGAGATACTGAGGTTCAGAGAGGCTAATTGACTTGCTCAAATTCCCCCAAGTAGTAAGTAGTAGAATCAGGACCCATGTGAGTTTTTCTGTCTTCAAATCTAGCCACTGTAGTAGAATGCCTTTAGTAATATGATCCCACTGGAGCACATTTATGCTTGCCATATCTCAAAGTTAGGGGCATGTTAAAAATCCATGCAAAATTTTTTGGCCCTTCCTTCACACCAGAGAAGAAGTCTGAATTGTTATGATATTAAAAGACAAAATAATATGTTTATATTATAGAACACTATACATATATTTTATGTATTTCTGAGTTTCAAGGGTTCTTTTCTGTGTTGTCTGCTGGCCTTTGCATATTGTCTGCAGCTTCCACAAAACTCACCCTTCCCCTAAATTCCCATTTAATTTTTTATGCTGACCCAAGATGCATTGAAACCATGATAGGGAAAGTTGTGATGAGGAAAGGATAACTATACTTGATATATTTCTTCTCCCCACCTACAGAAAAAAATGAAATCAACAGAGAAGATAAAATAAAACTATGGCTTAAAGCATTAAAAAGCTGTACAGGACAAGCAGATCCATTTAGAAGCTAGAGTTCCGGCTGCAGTCATGAGCCCCTCAGTGAGCCAACATCTCATTGGTGTGCATTTTGAATGGAAACAGATTCTCACACAGAACAGATGCTATCAGCATTTTCTCTGACTAAATGGTTGTCTGAGAAAACACGGACACCATGCAGTGAGTCAGTTTCAGCACTCTGAAGGATCTATATAAATGATATGACTATGTCGTGTGTCACAAGAGGCATTCACAGGTCTGGAGTAGGGATGGGGAGCTTCTGTTTTCAACTCTTTTCTTTGTAAGCTCAAATCAAGCAAACAACAAGACTTTATCATGTGCCTACTATGTACAAGGTCTCAGACTTGATACTGGAACACCAAGAGAAAAATGATGGAGCTTTCATTAAACTGGGGAGGCATGACAGCAATGAGTACTACTGTATATATACATACACATGCATATAAAGTATTCAAAATACAAAGTTATTTTGGAAGGGATGACACTAGGAACTGGGGGGAATCAAGAAAGATTTTGTTTGGAATGGAATACTTGAGCTAAGCCTTGAAGGAAACATAGTGGAGACAGAGATGATGAGGAAATGGAAGCATGGGAAAGAACAAGAGTAAAGGTACAGAGATGGGAGTTAAGTAATTGATATAAGGTGACATAAACAGTGAAGAGATCACTGATAACAAATTTTGACTCTAGGTATAGTGATTTTTCCATTTTAACAAGATGGTTGTAAAGTTCCTTCCAATTCTAAAATTCTATGATTCAGTTTTCTTAGGTAGTTGAACAATTGGAAAGGATTATTTTCCTTCTGAAAATAAAGTCTTTGTTCTGTTTCCCTCCCCCCTACCCCCCAAAGATACAGGATAGGATGGGGAATGAGAGGAGCCACCAACAGGCTTTTCCTTATGTCTGAGGGAGAGGGGCAACTGCAGTAGTCTCAAGCTACAGGGTCCTGGATGAGGAACAGTGAGAAGAGCAGTTTTGCTAAGCTCTAGAATGTGAAAAGGGGAGTAATATATCATGAACCTGGAAAGGCATATTGTGGTCAGGCTGTGAAGGGGTCTAAATGCTAATATTTTATCTTGGAGGCAACAGGGCATCATGAGAATTTAAACAGAAGAATGATGTGGTCAGATTTCTTTTTTTTTTTTTCAGAATCACTTTGATAGCTTTGTGGATATTGGAGAAGGAAGAAACACAGCACCTGGAAGCTAATGAGATAACTATGCCAACAGTCTAGTGAGAGGTAATGAGGGTAAGATCTAGGCTATGTGAGTATGGAGAAGGGTTTAGATGCTTGACTTACTGTGAAGATGGAATTGGTAAAATTTGACATCTGAATGTATAGGAGGGCAACAAAGAGTGGGCAGTGAAGGACAATGCCAAGACTGTGAACCAGAAGACTGGAAGAGCAGTAGCACCTTTGACAGAAACAGGGAAATTTGGAAGAGGTGATAGTGGTGGTAAGGGGTGGGATAGAGAGAGAGATAATGAATTTGTAGTTTGAAATGTCCCATAGACAAATCAGGACAGGAGCTCAGGAGAGAGACTGGGGCTGGATTTATAGATATGGTAATAATCTGCATAAAGATGTTAATTACACTCATGGATGTTGATGAGGACATCAAGACAGCATATGGAGAAAATAGAAGAGGAACAAGGATAGAGCTTGGGGGAATACAAGGAGTTAGCAGATATGATATGAATGATGAACCAGCAAAAAAGATAGAGAAGTGGTTCAAGCAGGTAGAAGAGTGCTCAAGGAAAAGCAGTATCAAAGAGAGGGTATCCAATTGAAGATGGTGGTCAAGAATGTCAAATATTGTAGGTGGGTCAAAAAAAGAAGGAGATTGAGAAAAGGCTCAAGAGAACACTGGTAATTTTAAAGAGAGGCAATTCAGTTGAGGAATGAGGATGGAAGTCAGAATGCAAAGGGTCAAGAAAGTGAATGACAGGTAAAGTAGAGTCAATGAGTGAAAAAGTGTTAAATCAGAAAATATCTTCCTAGGTCTTCATTTCCACCAAAATGAGAGTAGAGGTGCATTTCATATGTTCTTGACATTAAAAACAAATCTAACAAGACAGTTATATTCCTGACCTCAAGGAACTCTCAGTCTAATGGGGGAGACATCATCCAAGGAAGATTATAGCTGCAAATCAGATGGAGAATCCTAGTGGTTCTCAAGGTGTGAGGGCAAGGTAGATGATAATGTATCATCTTTAATGTCATTTACATTAATAAAACTATGTCTGTTTCGAATGCTGAATCTCTTGACATTGCTAAGGTTATTATATTTTCTTCCCTTCCCTTCCCCCTACTCCTTTCTCTATATCTTCCCTCCTTTTATATTTAACAATTTTCAAATCATAAAGGGAAAAATCCAATCTGATTCAATTCAACAAATATTTGCTAAAAACGGACTAATACAAGAAATAAAATAAATACATGGAATTTACATTTTACTTTATTTTAATGAGATGACCTACCGTAGCATCTCCTCCCCTCCCCACTCCCTTCTCAGTTCTGAATAGATAAGGCATCATAACCATTTCAGTTGATGTCAGTTGTTCAGTTCACAATTTGGGGACTTAATCACACAGGATAAAGGCATCCTATTTTTCAGACTCTCCTGGTTCCATGACAATAAGTCATGCAATATAAGTAGTGATAAATTTTATGTATGGAAGCACTCCTTTAACCTAATCAGGATCATCTGCATTTTCTCAGAGGAGTGAGCTCTTCAAAGCATTGAAATGACCAATTACAAAATTGTAGATGAAATGAACTAATCTGACTCGGGACTACAAGTTAGTCAAGAAATGAGTCTTAAAAGAAGATTATTGGTCCCTAAAAGAAAGTGTAGTCCAGTGAAGTGAGAAAAATTACAGGTTGTGTGCTTGTGGTCCAGATGTTAAGTAACTTGCCCAAGTCACACAGCTGGTATGGGGGAAGAGGGTGTAAGGAAACAAAAGAAATATAAGATATAGTTCCTGCCATTTGAGAATTCATAATCTCTTCAGAAAAATTCTTACTAGCTGTATGAACCTAGGCAAGTCACTTAACTTCAGTGTCTCAGCTTACTCATCTGTAAAATAAGGATAGTAATAATATCTATTTCCCAAGGTTGTTGGGAGGATAAAATAAAATGTTTGTAAAATTCTTTGTAAACTTTAAGTTACCATAGAAATTCTAGTTATTATTATCATTAACAACAAATAGTTACTGATTGGCCACATGGCAGCCACAAATCCACAACACATATATTATCATGGAAGTAAATAAGCCTTGTTGTATTAACACAACATTGCATGTGCTTGGGAGCCTTAAAAAACTCTAATAGATGAGCAAGGAAGGTTGTAGATTGAGTTTCCCAGGGCCTTAACTAGAAATCCCAGCACGTGGGTCAAGTTCACTTGGAGTCAAGTTCATGAGGTCTAACATATGATTACTCCTGTTCATGAATAAAGTAGATTGGAGAGACAGCTCCTGTTGAAGAAGCTGAGAAACCATGAGGTCAGTTTGAAAGGGCCAGGATTTTTTAAGACAGTGAGTTGATTATTGAGTGAAAGTGGCAGAGGGAGGGTCAGAAGCTGGTATGGGGGAACTCTTCCTTCTAGGCCAGGTTGTCAAGAAGTTGTGAGAGAACAGCAGAGAGCCTTGGAGAGGTTGCCAAGAGATGTGGTGTCCTCAGGAGGAAATTGGATTTCAGGGAGTACCAGAAAATGGAAGGAAAATGAGAGTAAGTGACCTAGGATCACAGGCCTAGATCTGAAAGTGATTTTGGAAATCATCTTGTCTGTCTCACCCATTTTATGGATGAAAAAACAGAGGCTCAGAATGGGGGTATGACTTGCCCAAGGTCAGGAACTGATAAATTGTAGAGCCAGAATTTGAGCTCCTTTATTCTGCCAGTCATCTCACTGAAACACAAGACAAGAAGATTCAGTAGAGTGCAATGCAACAGATGTACATAGGAGAAGGGTAATCATTGAGGGACTCAGATTAGGAGGAGGCCTACCAGAAGCCACTGCAGTGGTCAGTGTGATAGTAACGAGCTGCCTTTGCCTCAGTATCTTGCATTGCACTGATCTTGCTTGGACCTCCTTCAAGGCACTGATCCCTAGGCCAGGTTGTTCATGGATGGGGTTGGGAGGGATGGCACCCCAGGAGAGGGACTTGATAGCCATGTGGCTTTAGAAGGGTGGCATTTTCAGAACTGAGTGAAAGTGTGCACCAGAGCATTGTTGGGTGGGGAAAGAGGAACATTCCCACCTGACTCCAGGGAAATTGGCATGTGATACATAGTCTGGGACATCCCATAAGACCATTATTTAGAAACTATTATGTCCTCTATCATCTGAGGGGAGAGGAAAAAATAGTTTGGCTTGTGTTTTCATTCTTTTGAAAAAAGGAACAATTTAGCTTCCTTCTTCCTTGCTATCACACATTTCTTTTCCTTACTACTCCAAAAGGGAAAAAGTCTGCCACTCACTCAGCAGTTTCATGGGACTTTATAACATTGCTCTGCTTTAAAAGTCCCATTCATACTACCACAATGGGCTGATTTGACTGAAAGTTATGGTTAGAATGCCTTAAAAATCCTTAATTTGCTCCTGATGAGTGACCTGTGTATTATTTATATAATAGTGATAACTCTGGCCCACTCCAGGAAAGCCATGTGTGCTCCATTTCACCATCATCTCAGGGTTTTCTGGTATCTCTAGTTGGAGGTGTCTCTTCTCTCTGCCACTGACTCAAGTCCCCAATTTTGTTCACCTAATTTTAGAGGTAAGTGAAATGCAGTCCCATTTAACCATTAGCAGCTAGATTAGTTTTTTACAAAGGATTACTTACTTCAAAAGTATGACAAGAACATAAATACTTCTCCCCTACTCCCAACACTTGGGATTCATAATCTATCCTATATCACCTCTATTTCTGGGGAGAGGAAGGGGATTAGGTTTGCAGTTTATTTTAGTTCTTATATAACATCAATCCTACTAAGTTCCAAGTCCCAAAGTGCCCTCTTGGATTTTCATCCCAGTACTCAAGCTTCTCATGACGCCTGCTAGGCTAGTTGAAACATCTGACCTGGGATCCTGGGCACCAAGGTCCCCATAGCTCAAGCTCCTGGGTATGAGATTCCACTCTGCACCCATAATCAAAAAGGATAAATATGCCCCATTCCCATTTCTTGGGGCCACAGAGACAAAAAGCAGTGGAATGTACCCTTACCTGCCCTCCAGTGCATCATGATTCTGCTGACCTTTATCCCAGAATTCTACCAGAAAGAGAGAATTTGCCTCAGTCAGGTAGATTTAAAGACATAAATAGTTCTAATTATTTGACCGATGGAAAGAGGTTGTCTCCTATGTGATAGACCAACACAGAATGCCTTCTCCCAGAGAAAGTGCTTGGTATTTGCTGTATGGGTGCCTTCATCTTAGGTGATCTGGGCATGCCTCAAAGCCCTGTTACAATTACATCATCTATACTCTATTTTTTTAAACCTTTAATCAGATGATCCCACAAAGGGATCTTGTCTTTGATATCCTTGGATTAGAAACACACATTCACTCACATTGTTTAAAATAAAAAGTGGTAAGTGTACTTGATGGAAATGTAATCAATAAAGGCTCAAAGGAAGAGTTACTGTCCCAATTTCCAGTCAAGTGAGGAGCTTGTCTCAGCCTAAGGTCTTCTATTAGACTCTTGTAAATTCACTGGAGAATCAGATAGCTCTTTTAGAAATGGACAAAGTACTTTGCTTAAAGAGCCCTATTCTTCAGTTGGAGTTTGGATGTGGGAAGATAGCTCTCTAAAAACATTTCAGTTCTCAATTCAAAGGCTTCCTTTTATAATATGCTGGTTCTGCTCTGCAATACTATTCAATATGAATGGTGTTGGTAGAAGGCTCATCTGGGACAGCATTCAAAGAGAGAGATGTAGCAAAAGCGCCAACTTCTTTGTGATCTCTCTTCTGCTAAGTGGTTCGATAGCATGGATTTCATGGACATCATGACAGCAGGTAGAGTCCAGTGAATACACATTTATTAGGCAACTACTAAGAGCCAGGCCCTGTGCTAAGTGTTAATAAGGCGTAGCTCATTTTACCTTGAGCTCTATCTTGATCAATAAATGGTTTGTCTGGGATTGTTAACTTGGCACATATTGAATATTGAGTTAATTATAGGAAATTTTCTTTTGTTTACCAATGAAGCTCCTTACAGAGTAGCTTCATCACTACGTAACTACTTTTCTCAATAGTCCCCAGTGTCTTTTCCTAATTTAGAACTAATTACTATTTGAGTAGCACAGTAGTAAAAAAAGCCCTCTCAAATTTATAAGTGCATCATGTTAGAGATGAATTTTTAGCACTGGGCACAATACAATTCTACTCTATAGGACTTGTATATTATAGATTCAGGGAAATGGGCGTCTACTGAACTTATTTTGTAGGGAATAATTGAAAGAATCAGGCTGTTAGCTTTTATAGCTTCTGTGGGGAATGATTCTATCTTGCCTCTAAGCATTTAAGAATGAGTAGCAAAAAAAATCCCAAAAACCACCAAAAAGAAAAACCCCAACTCCTAACAAAAAAATCCCCAAAACAGGCAGGGAGAGAAACATAAATCAAAAAGGTTTGATTCCTGTAAATATGCAGAAAAGTAACTGAGTATCCAATAGATAAGCAACTGAACTTGTGAATTCATTGGGGGCTACAGCTTACTTACAGAAGTCAGTAAGTATTAGAAGTGGGATATAAACCTAGGTCTTGGCTTTGAACCCATCTCTCTATCCACTGCACCTTTATGCCCCTTGGTGATACCAATAAGAGGCACCTCTATTATGCTTTAAAGTCTGCAAAGTACTTTTTTTCTCAGCTTCATCTGAGCCTCAGAAAAACCCAGTGAAGTAAGTACAAGGGTATGAGATCTTTTTAAAAAAGGCAAACAATGGTAATGGGAGTTATAAACTAGAACAGAGAAAGTGAGAGCTATTATAATCAACCTTGGATCTCCACTTGTGTACTCCTTCCACCAGCAAATTAGAACCCTTCTTTACACTGTCATAGTGGTCTCCAAATTGGGGGCAACAATGGGTTGACCACTAAGGGGCAAGTGATCAACCAATGGGAGGGTGAGTGAATGAGTCCTTTCCAACCTCTGTTTGTTTTTCGGTTGTCTGACTCTTCATGACTGAATTTGGGGTTTTCTTGGTAAAGATATTAGAGTGGTTTGCTATTTCCTTCTCCAGTTAATTTTACAGGTTAGGAAACTGAGGCAAACAGAGTTAAGTTACTTGCCAGAGGTACACAGTAAACATCTGAGGCCAGAATTGAACTTGGTTTTTCCTGACCTCACTGTGCCACCTAGTTGTCCCATCCAAGCTCCACTTCCCATCCAATTGTGGACTTGTCTCCAATACAACTAAATGGCGCTTCAACACTGTCCTACTCTAATTCCTCCCATCACTGACTACTTTTTGATTAACTGACTAATGGTGATGGTGGAGTGGCAGAAAAGGAGGTAGAACTTTCTAAGAATCAGTTTTAAACTATTTGCAACAATTAACCTAACTGCTGAGATGTCAGATCTTTGTCTAAGGATAAAAGATTTACCCTGCTACTGGAAGAGTTGAACCACATCAATATTAGCAGTCTCATGATAAATGAAGTCACAAGGCAAATGGAAGACAGGTGATGGGCCCTCAGATTAGTTATAGACTACCCTGACCCAGATACTTGCAGCAGCTGGTACAAGCAACATTCTTCACAGCCCCCACACCCTCCCACCCCCAAATCACTTTTGTGCTTTATAGAGGTAGGCTCTGTACTCTACAGCTATGCTAGGTGAATAATCTTTTTGTTCTTTGGAAGAGAAGAGTGATTTGCACAAGGTGAGTAGGCATGGATGGATTACAATTACATCTTTCCCCACAAACACATCCCTCTTCTAAACTTCCCTATTTCTTTCATGGACCTGTATTCCAGTCAAACGGGTTCACAGTCTTTTCTTATTCTCCTCACGTATCCAATCAACTGCCAAATCTTGTTGATTTTTGAAAATTTCCATTACATCTTTCAAATATAACCCCTTCTCTTGACTCATAGAGAAACCACACTAGTTTGAGTCCTTCATCCATTTTTCTCTTGGGCTATTGCAATAAATTCCTAATTGATTTCCCTGCCTCCTGTCTCTCACCTCTTCAATCCATTCTCCATCTAGTTTCCAAAATTACTTTCTTAAAGGGTCAGCCTAACCATGTCAAGAGTTTATTGACTAGATGGAGGCACTCACTGGTATTTTAACTTGGTTTCTATTGAGTCTGTGCTTAATTTGCAGCTCTTTTTCATATTTTATGGGATGTGTCCCAAAGAAGGTTGGTTCAGCTGGAACCTTTTATATTATCATCTTTGCTAAAAATCTCTGTGATAGGTTTCTCATATTACAATCATTTCCTTGGTGGTATTGATTTAGCTAAGGCATTTCTCTATTGTAAGGAGTGAAACCTACATAAAGTCCTATTCAAATGTCTCCCTGAGTCATGGAGCTTCCTGAACATTGTACCAATAGGGATTGAATCTCTTACATCATCTGATGTAAAGATTTCATTTACAGAGAAATATTAAGATTGCCATCCAGTGATTGACCTAGCCAAGGATGAAGAGGTTCACATTTTCAGTGCACTATAATTTTTACCTCATCACTAGCTGATGAAATTTTTTGGCCATTGGCAACCCATAGAACAAAGAAAATTTTTTTTTAAATGACTCATTTCTGTAAATCTCTTTTCACAGTGATGGCATGCTAAGTACAATGTTTGATGCTTAAATACTCTTTGCTTGACTGGTTAATGGTGATGGTGAAGTGGCAGAAAAGGAGGCAGAACATTCTAAGAATCAGCTTTATACTATTTGCAATAATTAACTGTTGATACTCAATGTGATATTTTTGTCTAAGGATAAAATATTTATCATGCTATTGGAAGAATTGAACCTTATCAATATTAACAGTCTCATGATAAATGAAGTCAGAAGACAAATGGAAGGATGGCTTTGCTGATGATGTCTTAATTGACAAATCTAATGTCCTTTTCTTAATCTGCATCTTTCTTTACCTCTTTTTGACCCTGTTGGTCACAGTCTTTCTCCTTGACACACTCTTCTCTCTAAGTTTTTGTGACACTGCCCTCTCCTGATTCTCCTCCTGCCTTGTCTGAACACTCCTTCTTTCTTTGCTGGGTCTTTCTGGTCATACCTGGTAACCACAGGTGTTCCCAATACTGTCCTGGGTCTTATTTTCTTCTTTCTCTATGTTATTTCATTTAATGATGTCATCTGCTCCAGTGGATTCAGTTATCTCTCACTTATGATTTTTAAATCTTCTTATTCAACCCCAGCCTCTCTGCTGACCTCCAGTCTTGAATATTTAGATGCCATTGGGAATCTCAAACTGCATATCCTGTAGAAATCTTAAATATAATGTGTTTAAAACTGAACTCATTTTCTTTTCCCCCAAAGCCTCCCGTCTATTACCTTCCCTATTGTTTTTGAGGGCACTACCCTCCTCCCAGTCATCCAGGCTTACAACTGAAGTATCATCTTCAACTCCTCAGTCTCTTCCAACCCATCTTCGTACTTCGTTGCCGAGTCCTGTCGATTATTGCCTTCATGACTTCTCTTCACAACTTTCTGTCTTCTAACCCTGCCACTACGATGGTATAGGATATGTCATTACCTCATGCCTTGATGATTGCAACAGCCTTCTAGTGGGTCTCCCAGCCATAAATCTCTCCCTCCAGAACATCTTCCATTCAGCAATTAAAGTGATCCTCTTAAAGTGTAAGTTTAACCATGTCACTCACTTCGCCCACTCAATAAAATCCAATGTTCCATTGTCACCTTCTGGATCAAATAGAAAATCCTCTGGCTTTCAAATCCTTCATAACCTGGTCCCCTCCTATCTTTCCAGTCTTCATGTACCATGTCTTGTTCCACACATTGTACAATCCAGTGATGCTGTCCTCCTTGCTGTTACTTGATTAAGATACTAGGATCTCCCAACTTCCGCCATTTTCACTGGCTGTCTTCCATGCCTGCAATGTTTTCTCCCCTCATCTCTACCTTCTGGCATCCTTTAAATTCCACTTAAAATTCCAACCTTCTACAAAAAGCCTTTCCCAATCTCCCTCAATGCCATTATCTTCTCTCTATAGATCATCTCTAATTTATCTTGTAGATACTATTTGTACATAGTTGTACATTTGCAGTCTTCCCCACTAGACTGTTTGTTCCTTGAGAACAAAGATTGTCTTTTGCCTTTCTTTGCATTCCCAGAATTTAGCACAGTGTTTGGCACATTGTAAGCCCTTAATAAATGTCTACTGAGCTATTTACTGGATGTTAGATTCTCCCTGGATAGGAAAAGTCATTGATGGAGTTATTTGTAGTAAATGCCTCAAGGCAATAATAAACATCATTTCACGGGATTTGATTATCTTGTCTTTCCAGTATTAGTGATGGACATTGGTGCAAAGGCCACTTGAAAACAAGTGAAGTTTTACAACTGCTTTTCTGTCTTGACTCTCGAATTGACCAGTTCAACTACACTCCTGATTCACTGCTTCTTGTCTTACCCCTTTTCACACCCTGCCAGTGTTCTTCAGTCCCTGATTGAAGACCCTTCTCCATTCCTGTTCCTGAGCTGATCACTGAAGAAGTCACACTACTGTGCTGACTGGGTCCACAGCCACTACATCATATTTCCTTTTTCTTTTCTTTTCTTTTTGATAATTTTTTTTATTGTAAACTTAAATACAAAATAAAAAAGAAACAAGCTTAAATACTAAAACAAATAGAAAATAAGAAAAAAAATTTCCAAATGCATAGCAGAGCATAAGAGAGGATTCAAAATAAAAAGTAATAAATTTCCATTTTAAGGAAGCCTATATAATAAATACTACATATTGTGTTTGGAGCTGTCCATCTTTTCTTTAATTCTTTGTAGGTTTTATTTTGTTTTCTTCTATGCACGTTTTACTTTGTTCTGTTTTCCCTCTTCCTCTTTCCCTCCCCCTTCTCCAAGAAGGCTACAATAAAGCATGGATGAATATGTATATGTATATATACACATTCACATACACACAAATATATATAATCCATATAGGCATATATACATAGACTTATGCATACATATACATGGAAATCTATATTCATACTCATATATGCACATATATAAGGACAAACAAATCCCCTGTTTCTCTGAGGGTAGATAACATCTTCCTTCACAAGTCCAAATCTTTCCACATTTTTCTAACTATGCCAACTCATCAGTTCCTATACCACAGCAATATTCCAACCTTATACTGTCTAGCTATTTTAAATAGTTTAAAACAATATTGATTAATATGGCTGACATACAGTATAATTACATCATACTTTCTAACCTTAAATGAGCCCTCTCTACTGTACCCAAAATCTTTTGTTCTCTCTTGACTGTCTATCCCACAATCCTCAAAGACTATTCAAATACTTCTCTTTTCTTCTAAAGATCCCGATGCCTTTCCCATACAGCTCTTCCTTAGTAGATATATTCAAGTACTTTTTAACTGAGAAAATAGAGGATATCCTTCATAAGTTTTTTTTCCCCCTACTCCATACCTCAAAACTCCTCTATATCTTTGTGAACTGGTAAAAACATTTGACTGGTTATGGCCCCAGCTCTCCAGGATGCTTCTATACCAGGGTAAAATATCTAGAGACTTGGCATTACCTCCCACCTGCCCTCTTTGACAGTTTCTTGCTAGATTGGTACAGAGGTAAGTTTCATATGTCCCTGCGCTTCATTCCTCACTCTGTATTAGGCAATTCTGAAAATGCACTCATTTCACTAGATATAACTATATTCCTCTATGGATGATAGGTTACTTTTTTTTTTCAGCCTGTTAGCTCTTTGTCTAAAACTCCATATAAGTTTGTACCCCAGGGGACTCTGAGTCTTTGATCAGAGTGTAAAAACTATGGCATAGTTACATGTCCAGAAATTATCCCCTTGTGTGTTACCCAGGCCAGATTAATGAGGGCTGCATTGAAAGACTTTTCCCTCTTGGAATCTGTCCTCCTCTTCTTGTGAGAGGTAATGAAGTTTTGTTAATAGCTATCCTTGTTGGACTCTGATGTTCTTTATCTAAACTTTCCTGCACTACATTTTTCACTTATTCTTACCTCTTTTACTGCTGTCATTGAGGAAAAAAGTGGCAGTTCTCCCTACTAAGGCTGACCCTTCCACTTGAGTCTGGATGCTATCAACTTGTGCTCTTCCATGTGAGTAACTCCAAGCCTTCTCTTTCTTTCCTTACACTCAGGCGTACCCAATCCTTAAACAAAAACAACAAACAAAAACCATCCCTAGATCCTCCTATTTTCTATCCCCTCAGACTATCGTTCTGTACTTCTCTCTGCTAAACTCATAGAAGGAATGATCCATTGGTACTTCCTAGTTCTACTCTTAACACACAGTCCCTTCTCAGCAACTTGTAATATGACTTCTAACCTCACTATTCCTATGAAACTAGTCTCTTCAAGGCTATCAATGACCTTTGTAATTATTCAGTCTGTTGGCCTTTTCTCAGTCTTTGTCATCTTTGACCTCTCTCTGATACTGTTTGTACTAATGGTCACTCTCTTTATGGCCCTCTTATCTCTTGGCTCCTGTGACTCAACTCTCTTCTCCTTTTTCTAACCACTCCTCTCTCTCTTTGGCTAGATCATCACTTACATCCTGTTTGCTTGTTCTCTAAGAGTCTGACATGGTCCCTCTTCTATTCTCTCTCTTTACATGCTTTCTTAGAGATCTTGTCGGCTTCTATGGGTTCCAACATCCTTTTTATGCAGATGACTCCTGTTCTAATTTCTCTTCTACACTTTTGTAACATATTGTCACTTATCTGCTATTATATGATCCTCCTCTATGTCCATAGGCATTTCAAATTCAGCAGGTCAATAGGAGAATTCCATCATCTTCCCTTCTAGGCTCCTCACTCCCCTAAACATCCCTATATCTTTTGAGGGCATCACCATCTTCTTATTCACCCAGATGCGCAACCTCTGAGTCATGAAATGAAGTAACGTAAATAAAGTACTTTGCAAACTTTAAAGAGCTACTATAAATGCCAACTGTCAACGTCATAGTCGTTAATATGATCATTATTTATCATCCTGGATTTTCTTCCTTCCCCTTCCTTCTTCTACCCCATAACCAAGGCCAAGTCCTGCTGATTCTACTTCCTCAGCATCTCTGTCTTCTGTCCTCTTCTCTTTACACAGACAGACACTGTCTCACTTCAGGTCATGTTCACCTATATAGCCTAGATCACTATTAATAGCCTCCTAATTGAACTTCCTGCATTTAGTCTCTCTCCTTCCTAAAATAATCTAAGGATGAGTCTGATTTTATCAGTCCTCTACTCAAAGCTTTCTCTAATTCCCCATTGTCTATAGGATAAAATCCAAACTTCATAGACACTTTATGATCTGGCTCCCACCCATCATTCCAGATTAATTGTATGCTACTCATCTTCATGAATTCTACATTCTTGCCAGACTAGACAGCCAGCTATTCTCCAAGCTCAACATTCCATCTCTTTCCTCCATGTGTTTGTACAAGTCATTCTCTAGTTCTAGAATACACTCTTTCCTCATCTCTATCTCTTAAAATCCTTGCCTTCCTTCTAGGCTTCAGTCAAGACGCCTTCCCTGGCCTCCCCAATTATCAGTGCATGGACCTCATGGAGAAACACAGAAGAAAATTATAGTGGAATCATCTCACATAATAGCAAAAAATAATGGAGTTGAAAAAAAGTAACTTGATGTGAGTCTCAGTAAAGCAATCAATTGATGAATGAGCATTTATTAAGTGACTACTACATGTCAGTCATGGGAGGACATGTGGGACTTGGCCCCATCATTCCAAACACTTTCAGAAAGCAAACTGTCTGGAGGATGGCAAATAACAGTAAAATGGCAAAATTGTTCAGTGTTTTTATAATGATCTATTTTTGTCATCAAGGACAATAGAATTGCTTTGTTTAGACCTTAACACCTCAGATCTGATATGTTAAACCAGGAAGTAAAAATATTACTTAAAATTAAGGTGGGAAAAGTGGTTGGACCAGACCAAGTACACAAGAAAGGAATTTATGCAAAACTATGCTTCTAGGGATACCATGTGGTTATGAATTATGGAACACCATGCCCTCTGAAGAATTAAAGTTGCATGTAACCCAAAGGGTAAAAGTAGACACAGATAGGTATAACAAATTTCTAATGATGACCGATCCTCAACAATGAAAGAGTGAAAGAATGAATGAAGAAGTATTTATTAAGCACTTGCAATATGTCAGACATTTTGCTATGTTCTCAAGATGCAAAGATAAAAGTGAGATAGTTCCTGATCTCTAGGAGGTTACATTATAATATGAAAAGAAAACACATATGGGGAAATTAAGGTCAGATGAGACTTTAGGATGGGACATCACAGGAATAGTGAGTGGAGGCATAGGACAGACAAGTTTGCTTGTAGACTATATGATCATAGATTTTAGAGCTTTAAGTCACATCCAAGGCCATCTCTTTTTAGTGATGAGAAAACTAAATCCCAGGAAGGTTAAGTGATGTGTCATGTATGCCCTTTCTTGCAGTAATGATTGTATTGATTTGATTACTGTTCTCAGAGAAACAAGTAAAGAGATGGGGGTGGGGATGGTATGTGGAAGGGCAGATGGCAAGATATCTAGGGTAGATAGATATGTAGTCATGGTCTCTGGTTGATTAGATATAGCAGTGGGTTTGTATAGGTGGGTTTGTATTTTTTCACCAATCAGTAGGGTAGCTTAGGCACAAGGTAAACTTCCACATCTAAATGAATTCATTCCCCCAGGCATGTTTCCTGGAGGTCTGGTCATTGAAAAGTTCTATTTCAGGTTTGGAGAATGGAGTTGTAGTATGGCTGATGGCAAGATGTCAAGGACAGATATATAGGAAGCATTGTCTAGAGCAAGTTAGATAAAGCTAAAGAAGTTGAGCAGGGGCTGCTGACAAGGGAAAATGTATTACCTGGAAGAAGCTGATAGGTAGCACAGTGGATAGAGTGCCATACCTGAAGTCAGGAATTCTCATCTTCCTGAGTCCAAGTCTGCTCTCAGACACTGACTAGCTGTGTGTGACCCTGGGCAAGTCATTTAATTCTGTTTGCATTAGCTTCCTCATCAGTAAGATGAACTGGAGAAGAAAATGGCAAACCACTCTAGTATCTTTGCCTAGAAAACCCTAAAAAAGAGTTGGACATGACTTGAACATTTCTTGAAAAGGAGATAGATAGGCTTATTGTATGTCCACAGTGAAAGATAACAGATGGATATATCTAATATGTATATGCATGCATATATGTATGTATGTAATATGTATACATCTATGCACATACATATATACACACATATACATGCTATGGAATATACTGGGATCATGAAATGTAAACTTTTAGAATGCCACCAGCATGATAGGTAGATCCATAGTGTGGGAATTATGGGGAGACCAAAGGCATAGATGTGAAGCAACGTAGGCAGTGCTTGTATGTGTAACACAGGTTACACTTTCTAGCAGATAAGCAGAAAGGAATACAGTGGAACTTCTTTAGTACTAGATTATTAGTAATAATGAAGGCGGAGCTCATCTTAACTATTAAACTGGATGAGTGAGACTAGATGGCCACTTTTCAGAGATATTTCAAAGGGGATTCCTGATCAGGCACAGGTTGGTGTAGATGACTCTGAAGTTCCTTCCAATACTTAGATTCTTGGGATGCCGTGAACTTCAGTGCCCATTTACAGTTTTTTGTGAACTTCTGAGCACCCACAGGCTTTTTTGCCTTCTCCAGTAAACACAAGTCTTAACCTGTGCAATGTCTTTATAATTGATTTCTTCTGGGAATATAGTCATAAAATCAGTACTATGACAATATTCCAATTTGAAAAATTTCGAGTTTTCTTTAAGAAGACACACCACTCTGTGCATGTTTGCCCCCAGGGATTGGAAAATGTGAATTTCAGTTCAATTGAATCATGAATCACCATCTCAGTCTGCACTTTAATTTCCTGACTCATTTGGGTGACTCATGTTTTGCGGGATTTACACCGTTTTGAATTCGATTGCCATGGCTCCTGATAACTTCTCAAGGGTGATTGTTTATGGTCTCCAAGCTGTTCATAGGTGGATATACATTCACCAAAACAGAGTAGAATTCTTTGGTAACTGACTGACTTTAGTTAAGTTGCATAACCAGGCCAGGTTTTCATTTGCTCTTTTATAAAGTGAGACCATATCCGTTTACTCCAGAGATAGATGAAAGCTGAATTGGGTTATAAACCTATCACTATGAGGAAAAGGGAATCATCTAGGGAAGGGGATGACACCTCTGATTTCATTGATTCAGGGGATGGTGCATTCTCTGTGATATAATCTTACAGAGTTGCTTGAGGCACTGAGAGGTTTACCAAGGCTCACACAGCTAGGAAGGGTCAGAAATTAAGCCTTGAATTCAGGTCTTTTCAGCCCTGAAAGCTACTCTTTGTCTACTTCATCTTGCTTCTGTATCTTGATTAATAATAAAAGTGACTCTACTTTCTAAACAAACGTAATAATAGTGATTCCCTATTATTAAGACTTGGACTTTGAGTTGTTTTTCTAGTAGGGAGCCTGGATTCACATTGTGATTCATGTATCTATTTTTTAAAAACACTGCTTTATAGATGTGGATTAAGAATATTTTACACAAATCATTTCATTTTAAATACCTACCATAAAATTGTAATAACCTCATTGTTGATTTTTTTGACATGTCAGATTAAATGAATCAGGGCTAGAGAGCTCTTAATACCACATTTATTTGTTTCCTTTCCTTTTTTTTTAACTTTTTAACAAAACACTTGTAGGAATATTTCATTGGAAACTTGCTTCTACAAAAATAAAGATGGAAACAAGTATACAATTTTAAATTAGTTGTAACATAAAGACAAATTATGTATATGCTTAAAAATCTTAAAACCATATTTTCCATGATTCCCAACATACCTGAGGAGAGAAAATGATAAAAGTAAAGAGACCTCCACCCACCTATGTATAGACTATGCACACTTCTGCTCAATATATACATAAAGACAGAGACATAAATGGTAGGGGCATCAGGGCATTGCTAAGAAACAGGGGTGTTTCCTTTTGACTTTGCAGTCTGGTTAGAATACATGCATTGCAGTCATATTAAAATCATTTTCTGGAAAAGCTGTCTGAAATGGCTGTACTGAGATGAAAAAAAACACTTCTCAAGCCAGGAAAAAGTCATTTATTTAACATATATCATTCAAAAGAACATCCATCTAATTTTACTCTTTGTGACTGGTGGTATACATTTTCAAAGCAGTCAATCTCTTCTCTCCTCCTCTGTTCCCTTCCCCCTCCTCTCCTCCCCTCTTCTTTAAAAATAGGGGAAACATTGGTCACCAAATCTGAAATATAATGTGTGTATACAGTTTTATCATTTTACCTTTTGTAGAAAGGTAGAAAAAAAGTTTTGTATTAGAAACATTTAACTCTAGGGGAATCAAGTGAAAGATCTGCTTAACTTTAAGGTGAATCAAGAAGTCCAGTAGCACACATCTGGGGATGTTTGATCACAAACTTGCTCCTCTGAATGCTAAGATAGAATTTCAGAAATTGTTTTAGAGCTTGTGAATAGCCAGTGGATGCCTGGATCTTACTTGACTTGAGTAACATGTCCTCTGACACTGCTATATCCTTATTTTTGTGTTTGACCATCATTTTTAAAGCAGTGTTGCCCCCACTATGATCAGTCATTCTAAAACTGTTGCCTTTCCTTAAACATCAAAATTTTTTTTAACACTAAAATAAAGCCTTTACATAAGATGTCTAAGATATCCCCTGCCTCCTTCTTTTTCTCTCCCCTCCCTTCTTCTCCCCTATCTTTCCTCCCTCTCCTCTCCTCTACAGGTTAAGTGACTTGCCCAAGATTATACAGCCATTGTGCTTCAGAGGAAACATTTGACCCCAGGCCATCCTTATTCCACGGCTGAATTTTTCTCCACTGTTTCACAATTTGTTTAGTCATTTTAGTCATATCCAACTCATTGTGACCCCATTTGGGTTTTTTTTTTTTGGCAAAGGTACAGGAGTGATTTGCCATTTCCTTCTCCAGCTCATTTTATGGATGAGGAAACTGAGGCAAACAGGGTTAAGTGATTTGCCCAGGGTCACACAGCTAGAAAGTGCCTGAGGATGGATTTGAACTCAGGTCTTCCTGACTCCAGGTGTAGTGTTCTATCTACTGTGCAACCTAGCTTCCCCAGACCACAATGTTTCAATTTAATTAAATAAACATTTATTAAGTATCTCTAATGCACACAACACAACGCTAAGTATGGGAATGAAAAGATGAACTGGGATAGTTCTTGCCCCAAAGGAGCTCACAGTCTGACAGGAAGACAGGATACGTGCACAAATAACTACAATACAAGGGAGAATATGGTAAATGCAAAGGAAAGGCCTCAATAAAATAGTATGAGCTCTTTGAGGAGGGAGAGTTCAAGTCTTCAGTCTTTTGAAAGTCATTTGTTTGCTTCTTTCTTCAGGATCCAAGTGCAAGTCATGTCGTCCTTTCTCTGACGGCATGGCCTTCTTCGGCAACGAAGGACGAACCCCAAAATGAGCATAGCGGTAATAACTGGGGCTGCGCAGGATAATCTCACCCTCCCTTTTTCCTTTCTCTTTCTTCTTCCCCTCTCCCTCCCTTCTTCCCTAATCCCTCTCGCTCTTCTTCTTTCTCCTCTCTCCTCCTCTCTCTTTCTCTCTGTCTCCCCTCATCTCCTTCCTTTTCTCCATCCTGTCCTTCCCTCCCTATCCCTTCCCTGTCTCTGTTTCACACTCACTCACACACATGCACACACACATGCACAGTTAGAATCATCTAGACTTCCTGAATTCTTCTTTAATGTTCTTACCATTGTCTTCTCATTGGCAGTGTTGATGGGGATTTGGGTGCTAGCAGTCAGGTTATGAAGAGAGGCCATGATCAGTATACAGATGGTGCCCCTAAAGGCCTGCCTTTTGGTCTTACCCAAAAGGCAACTTCTTTCTTAGATACTCTCTCTACGTTCTATATTGACTAGGAGAGAGGCAGCTAGTGGATAACTGAAACTAATCTTTCTAAAGCTAAGGATGTTTGCTACTGGTAACAATCATGGATATATACTGAAGCACATAGAAATGGATAGCTAACTCCAGTTGAATAGGTTTGGCCTTTTCAATTGGATCATGCTGTAGGAGAGACTTGGGAATTCTAAGCTACTTAAAAGAGGAAATATGGAATGGTGGACAGAATACTGCATCTGAGGTTGTAGGACCTGCATACAATTCACCTGATGCTTCTTAGCTGTGAGAATTTGGAGGCTGGGTACTGTCTTCTGAGATTCTTTCCTCCTTTAGACCTATGATTTTATTGATATGCTGAGCATAATGCCAGGTACATTTTAAGTGCTTAATAAATGCTTATGATTGATTTATTGATAAAATTAATATTAATACATTATCAGCTCTTAATTGGCTACTAAAGGAAGAAGGATACTTAATAATAGAAGGAAGATAGGGCCTGCCCCTGTGAAGTATAGCATTGGTATAGGGCACTCCTATGCCACCAAACTACCGCCAGCGCAAATTGGCAATCATTCTGCAACTTACAGTCTTAGAGAATCACCTAAAGCACTATAAGGTTACGGATTTGCCCAGGGTTGCACAGCTCACATGTGTCAGAGGCAAAGGCTTGAAATTCCATCTTCCTCCCTCCAAAGCTGCCTTTTTGTCTATGGCATACCGCCTCTCTAATCGTAATAATAACTGGGATTGATGTAACACTTTAGCATAGGGAATAGACAATTGAACTCAGAGTCAGGAAGACTTGACTTCAAGTCCCATGGTAGACCGCAGCACTGAAAGGTACATAAAATATTTGCTCTATGTTATCTTATTTAATTTTCAAACAACCTTTTGATATAAGTGGCATAGATATTCTTATATGCAGAGTATATCATGTGAAATGCTAGGCTGGATGAATCAAAAGTCAGAATTAAGGTTGCTGGAAGAAATATCAACCAAATAAAGAGTAATTTAGAAGCCTCTTGATAAGGATAAAAGAAGAGAATGTAAAAGCTGGTTTGAAAATTAATATTAAAAGAAATCCTCTTTTTTAAAAAAATTAGATCAGGGCTGGGAAATCTGTGAACTTGAGGCCACATGCAGCCCTTTGACTGAATCGAAACCTCACAGAACAAATCCCCTTAATGAAAGGATTTGGACTCAGCCAGAAGGCCACACTCAAGGACCTAGAAGGCCACACATGGCTTCCAGGCCACAGGTTTCCCATCCCTGGTTTTGATCTTGACAACTGATCTCATCATTTCCTGGCAAATAGGAGAAGATTTTCAGTGTCAGATTTAATATGTTGGGCTCAAAGATCACTGCTGATGGTGACCTCAGTCATGAAATTAAGACTCTTGTTCCTTGGCAGGAAAGATATGGAAAATCCCAATGGCATAATAAAAAGAGACATTACTTTGCTGACAAAGGTCAGTATAGCTAAAGCTATGGTTTTTCCCATAGCAATGTGTGGCAGTGAGAGTTGGACTATAAGGAAGGCTGAGTACTGCAGGGAGGAATTTTTCAAATTATGGTACTAAAGAAGACTTTTGAGAGTCCCTTGCACATCAAGGAGATCAAATTAGTCAATATTTAAAGAAATTAATTCAGGTTATTCACTGGAAGATCCAATACTGAGGCTGAAGTTTAATACTTTGGTCACATAATGAGAAGACAGGGCTCACTGGGAAAGACCCTGATGTTAGGAAAGATTGATGGCAAAAGGAAAAGGGGATAACAGAGAATGAGATGGATAGGTAGTAATATGGATTTTGGACAGACTTTGAGAAATTGTGGAGAACAGCCTGATGTACCATGGTCCATGGGGTCATGAAGAGTCAGACATTGACTGAATGATTGAATAACAAAAAAGCATGGGTGTTATTGTTCTTATTTCCCAGATGAGGAAACTGAGACTCAAGGAGGTTATTTCACTTGCTTCAGATCAGAGTGGATTGAAACCCAGATCTCTCTTGTAATCTATCTAGTATGCTGTCCACTACAGTGTTCTGCTTCTCTGAGATGCCGCCTCAGTTTAGGGGCCATGATGGACCACCTAAGCAAGATGATACCATGATGGACCAAAGGGATGGGCATAAGAGGGATCACCAAAAGCCCTGTGAAGTTTTCCAAATGCAAAACTGTCTTCTCTCCCTCTACCATTCAATTCTAGACTCAGCTGGATGTCCATTTGTTACACCAAGCTAAGAGATATGTACCAATTGACTAGGTTGTCTTTATGACTAGTAGGAATGCAAGGGACAATGACAGAATGAATACATTGAGTTCTTATGCAACTAAGAACTTCATTTAAACTTATGAATGAATGAAAAAAATATTGCTTGCCATGTGCAAAACACTGTGCTGAGCTTTGGAAATTTAACTTGAAAAGCAAAATCATTCTTGCTCTCAAGGAGGTCACATTCCAATGTGACATTGCAGATCTAGAAGGCTTCAGTTGGAAGTCAGATAGAAAGGTCCCATAGTCCTTAGAGTGCTGTGGCAAAGTAGATGGTAATTCTTTTTCAATTAAATTCAATAAACATTTATTAAGCACCTATCAAGTATCAGGAATGGTGCTAAGCACTGGGGATACAAAAAGAGGCAAAAGACAGTCCCTTCCCTCAAGGGGCTATCTTTTCTGCATCTTTGGCGGCTATGATTAGATCACTTGTAGCAATTTCCAGGCTGCATCTCCATAGTCATTTTTTCCAAGGACGATGGCTAAGAACCCAAGGCTAGAAGCACTGCCATCCCCAAGGTTCTGGTTCAGGGCCCTGGGCTATCTCCATTGGGGTCTGAGGAGAGACGTGGTGGTGATGGTTTGACTCACCTGGCACATACTACTACCTTTTTCTTCATCAAAGTGTCTTGCTACTTCAGCTAGATGACTTGCTTGCCTTATGAGTAATAGTTGGTAGTTAGGGAAGACATTTGGGCCCTTCTGTATAAGATTTGCTTCCATGGATAATGGCCATGAGGGCTGGACTGGAAGCAGGACCAGTGGCCTGGGGAGGTAGGGATGGGGAACACTGACATTTTCAGGGTTCCTATGCTTATATTTTATAAACTTATACTTTCCTTCCCTACCAATATGCCCACTGGTCTGCGAAGAGCAGAAAGTGAGGCTGGTGACCGGCACAGCCCTCCCTCACTCAAAACAAAGTCAAGTGCAAGTCATGTCATCATTTCTCTAATGGCGTGGTCTTCTTCAAAAATGAAAGACGAGCACAACAATAGCAATCCACTGGTTTGGAGAAAAGTAAAAATTACTCATTTGAATTGTATCATCTTTTCCCAGCTACTGCTTCCCGATAGAGATACTAACGAACAATTGGATATTACTAAAATTAATCACTATAGATAATTTGATATGGTTGTGGTCTTCTAGAGGGATTTAGAACACTTGCCCAATTATCATATGACAAATATGTACAGGTCAATGCAGTTGACCTACAACCTGTTGGTACTTAATTTCTATTTTCCATCATAGGTTACCTTGCTTTTGAAGTATTTTTGTCTTGCTCTGTAAATTCTCCATTTTTCCATCAAGGAAATAAGTGAAGAAAGAATGTCTCTCTCTGTTCAGTGGTAAACTTAGAATCTCTAAGCTCAAAGCTCGGCATGGGAGCATTATTTTTCATGAGGCCTTTCCTTATCCCCACCCACCTGCTAGTGTTTTCCCTCCCTCGTTATCTTGTACACATTTTGTATGAACATATGAGTCAATCGGTCAACAAATATTTAGTAAGCACTTAGCATGTAAAGCAAAACCAAAATATAGTTCCTCATTTCAAGGAGCTTACAATCAATCTAGGGAGACAACATGCAAGCAAATCTACATCTATCTATACCTATCTCTGTATCTATCTATCTCTATCTATCAAACTATATCCAGGATAAATAGGAGATAATTAACAGAAGGAAGCCACTGGAATTAAAAAAGGGGTTGAGAAAGCTCCCAGTAAAAGACAGGATTTTAGTTGAGGATAATGAGGTTAGGAGAGGACAGTGAGATTTTAGTTTAGTTTAAAAAAAAACAGGAAGGTCAGAAGTTGGAGCAGAGAAGGGACAGTGCTGCTGGCATGGAGGACAGTCATAAAAAAATGCCAGAGTTTCTTCATGGTACTGCCAGGAGATCAGTGTCACTGGATCAAAGTAGATGGCCGGGAGTAAGGCATAAGACAGGAAGGGTAAGAGGGAAGGCACTGAGTTATAAAGGGTTTTGAATGCCAAAGAGAAGATTTTATATTTGCTCCTGGAAGCAATAGAGAGCCACTGGAGGGGGGGTGGGGACACCTGAGGCAGGTAGAAGCACCTGCAGACTATTGCAATAGCCCAGGAATGCTATGATGCGGGCTTGCACCAGAGTGGTGGCAGTGTTAGAGAAAAGAAGGGGGAATATGGGAGAGATGTTACAAAGATGAAACAGCAGGCCTTGGCAACAGCTTTGATATGGGATGACATCCAGGATCCGAGCTTGAGGGATTGGGATGATGCCCTCCATAGACCAACAGAAGTCTGTGTGTTAGGGGGAAAAGATAAGTTTTGGATGTACTGGATGTCCAATTCAAGATGCCTGAAATGCAATTAGAGATGTAAGATTGAAGTTCAGCAGAGGGTTTGGGGCAACATAGGTTAGACTTGAGATGGCAATTAAATCCATGAGAGCTGATGAGATCATTGAGTGAAGTACTATAGATGGAGAAGACGGTCCAGGGCAGAATTCTGAGAGACCCCTATGGTTAGATTAGAGGGTGTGGTCTGGAGGAGGATCTAGCAAAGGAGATGGAGAAGGAACAATCACATGGGTAGGATGAGAATCAGAAGAGAGTGGTGTCCCCAAAACCTGGAGAAAAGAGAGTATAAAGAAAAGTGATCAACAGTGTGAAAGGCTACACTACGAGAGGTCAAGGAGAATGAGAATTGAGAAAAGACCATTGGATTTAGTGATTGAGAGATCCTTGGTAACTTTGGACAGAGGAGTTTTGAGGAAAGGATAAGGTTGGAAGCTGGATTTGTAAGGGATCAAGACAAGAGTGAGAGGAGATAAAGTGGAGATACCTATCATAAATGCCCTTTTTGAGGAGTTTAGCTACAAAAGGCAGAAGAGATATAGGATGATAGTCAGTAAGAGAGGGTTGGGAGATTGGGTGGTCAGTAGGAATGGAAGGTGCCTTGTGCTGGCAGAGATATGAGTGGTTGCTTTGGAATATATGGAAGATACCTGACCCTGGCTCCTAATAGCTTTTCCTTGGGAACATACTATTCCCAGGAGATGAAAGTTACAAGGCGCTACTGTGTGGTGATCTTACCTTTCTATATGTGGACAGATGCATTTACACACACCCACCCACACACACACACACACGCGTGCACACACAGAATGTAAGTTCCCTTAGGGGCTATTTAATTTCTGTTTTTGTATCACTAACACATGGCACAATTTATGGTTCACAATAGGAGTGTAATGAACACTAACTGATGGACTGATCAACTCATGTCTACAAAGGTTTCAGTAGAAAGTGTGCCCTTTCTCTTCGTGTGTATTATTGTCTGCAGTTTTCTTTTAAGAAAAATTAATACTTGTGAATGAGGGGAAACAATCATTGAAAGCCCATAGGTCAGTAGACTTCCAATACTTAGACTAGTGCAATATGAAAGCTCTCATATTGGAAAGGGGTTGTGGGTAATGAGGGTAATGTGGGTAATAAGGCTTCAATGAAAAACACAAAAGAGAACTGGAATGTAAAAGGTCAAATGGTATATTGTCTGCTTGGTTCTCCCTACTCCTATCCCTCCAACCTTTAAAAAAAAAAGAAATATAAATACTACTTTCAACGCTGGATAAAACATATTCACAGTGTCTCATTTAGGTTTTTCCCTTAGCATAAAACTATGGGAATAATCCTCTCTAAGCTTTTCAAATTTATTGACTTAAATTCTGGGAAATTTTCTGAGACTGAGTGAAGAGGGGATTGTTGCTCTTAAGTTCTGAAGTTCTAGGACATCAGGGAAGATTCAGTTCTTAGGTGCAACCACAAGATGGCCCAGTAGCTCCATACATCAACAACTCCGTTTTGGGGGAGATGAGGAGAGACTATGGGACGGTAGGGAGATGGGGGCTAGGAAACCAGAATAAGGACTCTGAAAATCTTGGGATGTCTGGGAGGATTGGAGGAGCTCAGCTTTTGACCAAGTAAGTTGGGTGGGCTAATAGGGGTTGGATAGGATGCGGGAGAGAATTGTGGAGAAAGTACAGGCCAGTTTGGTAACTGGGCATAATGTAGCATCATGTATGCCTAGAAATGGATAAACTTGATATATTCCACTGTGGTCAGACATAGAGAATTAGAATTGCCCATGCTCAGGCAGGAACCCAAAAGAATTTATATTTTGATTAATTCTGAAAGCAAATGACCCTGAAACACAAAAGAGAAGGATCCACATGTGTAGATAATGGATAATAATTAAAATGTTTATATAGGCCCTCAAGAAGGCATTTTTCCTGTTATCTTGGTTGATCAAATAATTGTAGGTAGGGACCACAGAGTACTTTTGCCATTTTACAGATGAGGAAACCAAGAGGTAGAATGACTTTCTCATGGCCACCCAGATAGCAAATATTGGAGGCAGGATTTAAACTCAGTTTTTTCCTGTGTGTGCTATGCTATATTACCTCACATTCCAGGTCATTAAAGCTGAAAGTGATTTAAGGATGATCTAGTCTAACTCCCTTATTTAAAGATGATGAAACTGACACTAAGGGCGATACAGTAAGATGTCCAAGGTTATACAGCAACTCAGTGAGAGTCAGTGGCAGAGGTGTCTCTGACACTTCTATGGTATGGATAATACACAGGAGGGGCAGAAAAAAATTGAACAAAAATGCTATGATATGTAAGACAGCTTCAAACAATTTGCAGAATTTTTTCTTGGATCTTGTACTGTAATTTGAGGCAAGAGAACAATGAAAAAGCTTTTGAGAAATATTTAGAAGTAAAAACAATCAGTCTAGAAAAATAAGGTACACATTTGCATAAGTTTCAGCAGTTCCCACATTGGGTGATAATAGCAGGTTATGAGAAACTCATTCCTGGAAACAACCAGAATACTTGTTGTGACCTGAAGAATCTACTGTAACAGTAGTTAATGCCCTTCATTTCACATTTTTATATGTTGAGGAGGAACCTGAGAGAACAGGGAATTTAACATATATAACCTGCCTGCTGTTGTCAAATTATTATTAGAATTTTTTTGTCTGTTTTATAATGATCAGTCCTTTCTTCATTTCTAAAAATGAGCAGTGGCTGAAAATCCAGCCAAAGCATTGAGACTCTTCTGAATCTTCCCTTCCCACTCTCTCCTTTACTAATTTCAGTAGAATTCAGGCTTATTGCTATCCTTTTACTGGAGTCTTGAAACAATCATCAGGAGATTGGCTACTTCTGAAAGTCAATGACAGTGTTCTGAGATATATAAGGGGTTCTGTGGTAGACAAGTGAGAAAGATCAGTTTAAATTCTTCTTCCTAACAATTCATGGTCCTTGATCTTAACTTTGCACTTTGTACTACTTGAAAATCTTTCTAAGTGCTGAGTGAAGTGAGCAGAACCAGGAGAGCATTGTACAAAGTAACAGCAACATTGTATGATCAACTATGATAGACTTAAATCTTCTCAGCAATACAATGATTCAAGACAATTCCAAAAGACTTATGATAGAAAATGCTAACCAGAGAAAGAACTACGGAGTCTAAATGCAGATTGAAACATACAATTTTCACTTTTTTTCCTGTTTGTGGTTTTTCCCTTTTGTTCTGATTCTTCTTTCACAACATGACTAATACGGAAATATGTTTAACATGATTGCACATGTATAACCTAAAGCAGATTGCTTGCCATCTTGGGAGGGGGATAGGGTGGATAGAGGGAGAATAATTTGGAACTCAAAGTCTTTTAAAAATGAATGTAGAAAATTATCTTTTTACATGTAATTGGAAAAAATAAAATACTATTAAAAGAAAAAAAATAAGCAAATAACAAACAAAAGGAAAATCCTTTTAAGTCTACCACTATCCATGATTTCATTTCTCAGAGTGACTATAACAATTCTTTTCTTACCTTCTGCTAGCAACAGTATATCCACTGCACACAGACAAATGACCTTAGATCCTATATCACTGGGTCATTATTTATGGTCTCCACAAACAGGGAAACGCTGGGGTTTGCCATAGGGGATGGTGGTGTGTGATATGATCAAACCCGGCTTTAGGGAGAACACTTTGAATGCAGAATGAAGAGTAGACTGGAGTAGAGAGATCACTCTACTTCCCCAGAAGGCATTTCAATAGTTGAGGCATGAGGTGATGAAGGCTTATACCAGGGTGGTGGCAGTACTAGAAAAGAGAAGGGAGCATACACGGGAAATGTTATGAAGCTAAAATTGACAGGCCTTGGAAAGAAATTGGATATGAGGGTGGGGGTGAGAGAGAGTGAGGAGTTGAAAATGACACCTAGATTTTGAGCTTGGGTGACTGGGAGGATAATGGCACTCTTGAGAGTAAGAGGGAATATTGGAAGGAGGGAGAATTTTCAAAGAATTTTAATGAGTTAGCTTTTGGACATGTGAGTTTCTATGGGATGTCTAGTTTGAGATGTCCCATAGACAGTGGGAGATATGAAAATAGAATTCAGCAGAGAGATTAGGGCTGAATAAGCAGACATGAGAATCAGTAGCAGAGAGATGATAATTGAATCCATGTAAGTCAATGAGATCACCAAGTAAAATAGTATAGAGGAAGAAGAGAAGACCTAGGACAGAGACCTATGGGATACCCAAACATAGAGGGCACGATCAGGGTGAAGATCCATCTAAAGACACCAAGGAGTGGTCAGACAAGTAGAAGGAAAAGTAGGAGAGAGTAATATCATGGAAACCTAGTGTCAAGAGTCTCAAGGAAAAAGAGGGTGGTTGGCAATGTCAAAGGCTACACAGATCAAAAAGAAGAAAGACTGAGAAAACGTTAAATTTGACAAGAGATCACAAGTAAGTTTGGACAGAGTAGTTTCAATTGAATGATGTGGAGAATCTGAAGCCAGACTAAACAGAATCAAGAAGAAAGTGAGAGGAAAGGAAATAGAATCAGATATATTTTACATATGGCCTTCTCATAAGGAGTTTAGTCACAAAATGGAGGAGATGATAGCTATGTGAAGTCAAGCAAGGTAGGATCTTAGGCAGTTTTTGTTTTACTTAAAGTGCCTCTGATTGAATAATGTGATGAAGGAGGATCTTTTCCACCCATTGTGGGGCCTGGGAAGATCTGCAGAAGGCCCACACCTTTTGTAAATGAGGCACTGGTTCTCAAGGGACATGATGCCCTCTGTCTCTAAAAAGTGTATAAAGACTCTGAGGTGCAGTTTTCCTTTGGGGCTTGGTTTGTGGAAGAAGGTTTGTTTGGCAGATGAGACTCTGGGAAGCTGCTAAGCAGTGCCCCTGGCTTTGAAAACCCAGATGTTGGTGCTTCCATCTCTGGTAACTGTGGACAGATAGCTGGACCTGTCTGTTGATTTGTAATGAAGGTATTGATTATGTATAAACAGAGGAAGCTACATCTGTTGATCTTTGATTTCTCTGTATTTTTTCTGAAGTTCAGGGTGCTGACTCCCCTGAACAAGGTGAATGATATATGTGCTTGATTAAAGGAATGATATATGCATTTGATTAAAGTGATTGGTTACCTCCAAAGTTACCTTTCCTTTTATGAAGACAGATCTAAGAACCTGTGATAGCAGGCCCCCCATGTGTATGTTGGGGTGGTTACTGATGCAAGCTAATAGAGATGTAAGGATCTGTGTGTTTGTATATGTGTACATGCAGGTCTGTTCAACCCTTCTTTGACGGTTTAGTTAGGAAGGAACCTTACCTAATGCTTACATTCTCCTTTCATGTTTGGGTATTCTTCTTCTCATACCTTCTAATTATAAGAAACATTAAATCCTACCTCATCTTCCTCCTTTGTACACTAGTGTATTTCTTTTACCTTTGCTTTTCTTTCCTTCTTGAATGCTTGAGAACAGTCAATTCACCTCCAAGTTCTCTGTTTTTCTTATTTAACTCTCTCAATACCATTTGAGGATATTAATGTTTTGAAGGTATACTTGTTTTTTCTCACCCTTTTAGAGTGCTAGCACTTCATTTTATAGCCCTTTTCAATTGTTTGAATAAACTTACTTTTCTCTGTATATTTTGATCCTTGTGTCTGCATTTCAAAATTCCTGTTCAGTTCTGTTTTTTCTATCAGGAACACTGGAAAGTTGTCTATTTCATTCATCGTTCATTTCCCCTTCTGTGATTATACTCATCTTTTCAGTATAAATTATTATTGCTTGTAAGGCTGTACTTTTTGCCCTTTGGAATATTGTGCTCTAAGATCTCCTCTCATTTTTAATAGAAACTGGCAGGTCTTTTATGATCCTGACTATGATTCCTTGGCATTTGAATTTCTTCTTTCTGGCTGCTTGAAATGTATTTTTCTTTGATGAGGAAATTCTAAATTTTGGCTATGATATTCCTGGAACTTTTCCACGTGGGATTTCTTTCAGGAGGTAGATTCTTTCTCTTTTTTTTTTTCTCTTTGTCCTCTGATGCTAATAGATTTGGCTAGCTTTCATTTATGATTTTTTGAAATAAAATGTCCACATCTTGTAAAGGTCATAATTTTCAGGAATTCTAATGATCTGCTGGGTTCTTTTTCTTAAACCTGTTGTTCAGTTTAGGTGTGTGTGTGTGTGTGTGTGTGTGTGTGTGTGTGTGTGTGTTTAAACTATCAGTTCACATTTTCTTCTTTTTAAAATAATTTTATTTTGTTCTGATATTCTTTGCTAGCTCATGTAGTTATTGACTTCTCTTTGGTCTGTTCTAATTTTCAGGGGCCCCATTATTTGGATAAGTTTACCACTTTGTTTTCTAAACTATTTATTCTTCCAATGACTTCTTCCAAGGCTTTTTAAAAATTTTAAATGTTTTGCTTCATTTCTTTTGGTTATTCATACAGTCCTTGAGGAAAATACATTTCACCTTTTATATCTGCTTAAAGTTGTTGGGGAGTTACTCTCTCCTAGTTTGTTTTTAGGGTATCTTTGAATTTTTAATAATTCTTTATAGTGATCTATATTTTCTTGTGTTTACTGACCTCTTCAGCCTTGGTTCCTGAATTGAGGCATTGTGTGTTAGGGCTAGGCTTTGCACTTGGCTGAACTTTTGGAGGAGTGGTCAGCCCTACTTTCTCTTGGCCTACATCACCCTAGTCTCTTTATTTACCTTCACATCCTGGGGTAATGTTCCCCTGGATCTTTGAGAATCAGAGTGTTAGGCCTTCAGGTGCTTCTGTGACTTCTCAGGGCAAATATTAGAGATCTTGGAGCCTAAGGGCTAGGGGAGAAGTGAAATGAGTTCTGATAGAAGCACATCGTACCAATGTGATATTCCCAGAGCCTATGGTGGCCACGTACAATTCTGAATTGTGAAGTATAACAGACTCTGCACGTGGAAGACAGAACCAAAACGTTTATTCAGACACCAAATCCATCATAATAACAAAGACATCTATGCACACATATATGCAGAGAACACCATCCCCAAGCCTTCCCCTTGCAGGCTTCCCACAAATCAGCTCCCTTAAACAAATCACAGACTAAATCTCTCACTAACGCTAACCAGCTGCCTGATTGCCTGCATCCTTCCTAGCTCTGACCACTCTCACCAATTTTTTTTTAGCTCTGCTTCTTCCTGCTCAACCCCTTCCTGTTCCATGTGACTTAAACTCATATGACTCAGGCTTCCATCCGACTTAAGCAGGTCATGGGCCTATTAATAAATTGGAAAGATCTTCCCATTTAAATTACCATTTACATTTACATACCATTTAATTACAGGCACACTCCACTGGTTGTTATTGCCAATTGTAATAGCTTCCAAGGTCCAAGCTATAGCTTCCTTAACCTGACTGGTATTTCCTCAGGGGAACCTTCAACCCTTAAGAGGGACATCCTTGGGGGCAGCTAAGTGATACAGTGGGTAGAAGCTAAGTGATACAGTGGGTAGAACACTGGCCCTGGAATCAGGAGGACCTGAGTTCAAATCTGGCCTCAGGCACTTGCTAGCTGTGTGACTCTGGGCAAGTCACTTAACTTTGATTGTCTCCGAAAAAAAAGTAGCCAGTCACACTTGCTATCTTTAGATATATAACTGTATGCTACTCTTGTCTCTGGCTAATCTCTGTTGCACTGGTAGCATGAGTAACATCTTTTCAACCCTGTTGATCATGGGTTTCTAGGTAACTTTTTGTGCAATTGTAAGGTAGAAGCAGTAACTAACAGTAGTTGCTCAATATATTTCAATTTCTTGTTATTTTCATGTTTTTTTTTGCTAAAGTAAAGGTATAAGAACTAGAATGCCTGCATCTATCCAGGTAGCCATCTTGTCTGGAAGTTGTTACTAGCAAAATTATCTAGGAACTTCTAGATTTGGAACAAGCAAAAAAAAAGAGGCCTTTTTAGAGCAAACTGTCCAAGAAAAGACATCTAGGCACCAGATGACTACGTGAGACATCTGGGACTCAACATGTGCTGGTTAGATGGATGTTGAAAATGGGTTACTAGGACACAAGGAGACTTGATGTTAGTTAACATCAGTCATAATTATTGTATTGCTTTGCATGGTTTTTGTTCACATTTTCTTGGTTACCCTGGTGACATGTAGATATCTCCCTTCTTAGAAGTAGTCCATTTTGAGACCTCTAAGCAGTTTGATATGTACCTGAGAATACAATTATGAGAGTTGTGAAAAAAGTTTATTGTATTGTTTGAAACTAGCCCTTCGTGGCTGGGAAACTGGACCATCTCTATGTGCTGTTTAGAGATCCTTAACCAAGGACCTATATTATGCTGACCAGAAACTCAGATCCAAAGACTGATAACAAGAAGTTTTCTCACAATTGTCAACCTATATGTCTTCTAAGGGCCCCTACCAGGGTCTTCTGACTATTCCCACAGCTATCAAACTTGTGGGTATATACTCCTGGATCAATTGAAGAAAGCCCCTGATTCTGAGTGGATGGCAGAACCCTCCAGGGACCTGAAGGTTCATCTAATATGGACACAGAAGCAGCCAACATCCAGACGGGACAGCTGTTCCAAGATTCCGGATGAAGGCTGAGTATACTGTCCTAGTTTTTTCTCCTCTTCCTTTTTGTAATGTGCCCAACCAACAAGGCCTTAATTCAAGTGCATGTTGGGACATTCTCCCTCTACATTCTTGACCCCCCTCTTTTTTCTGCTTTTAAGCAAACAAAGGCTAGCAATGATCCTGGGATATACTTCCCAATAGGGCCTCTCAAGGAACTAACCCCCTGGGCAACATTTCATTCTGTCCCAACTGGCCTCTCAAGTCATCTTGGCTTATACCTGCTTCTGCTTTGTTGGCCAAAAGAGGGAAATGTCAAGATATTAGGAGACACCCTATTTCCAGAACTAAGACCCAGCAAGCAAGCTGTGCCCTGAGCTTGGCATAACAACAATTCTTTGGGCTCACCTTCTGGATGATCTCACCCTCTGTCAAAATTATATAACCATTGTGTTGCTTTGGCCAGCACCAGGCATTCTCTGAGCTTGGACAAGCACTGGACAAGTACCTATGTTCTGGTTACGAAGTCCTGCTATGAATCAAGCTTGTTTCATTGCTAGTTCTTCTTCATTGTCAGGGCTATAGATCACTGTAGAGGCCATTAGCATAAGTACTGAGATCTCCCCACACTGCCTTGGGTACCCCCTACTAGGGGCAGGGCCCCAGCACATGTGTCCTTGCTTGCAGGCCATTTTCCTCACTTTGAAATTAAACTTCTCTTTGATTCCTGACTCTCCTGTCTCTATCTGTTCAGCTCTGGCCATGCAGAGGTTAGAGTACAATTTGGTCCAATTGACTCTATCTATCTATCTATCTATCTATCTATCTATCTGTCTATCCACCTGTCTATCTATTTATCCATCCATCCATCCATCCATCTATCTATCATCTATCTATTTATTCGTCTTTCTATTTGGGGGTGAGGGGAAGGACGACTAAGTATCTTTATTTTGCCCAGTCTATAATCGCTACTTCTTTTTATGGATTAATCTCATTGTTTACTGGCACTGAAGCCCCAGTCTGCTCCATTTCTGACCTGGTCTATTTTGACCCACCTTTGGTAGTCTGGTACCTCTCTGTGTTCCTGAAGGCTCACAATGTTTGGCTGGATTTGCCCCAATGTTGCCTTATTACAGCTCAGAACTACCAAACTTAGGTGTTCCTTCAACCTGAGCTTCCCTAGCAGCAATGATTGTAGGTGTGAGTCACCACATCTGGCTCTGATTAGCTTTTAAAGTCCTTCACAGCCCTGGCACCAACATATTTTTTCAACTGCTTCACATGATACACCCTGTCCCACATTCAGTTATCCAACTGAACCAGCTTAGTCTTTCTCACGCATGGCGCTCTATCTACTATTCTCATACCTTTCCATTAGCCATCCTGCAGGGCCGACATTCAATCTTTCTTACCTTCACCTCATAGAGCTCCTCTCTTCCTTTAAGATGCAACTTGAGGACTGCCTTTCACATGAAGCCTTTCCTGATCCGCAGTTGTTAATCCCCTCCCTCCTCAAACTCCTTTGCACTGTATTTCTTCCCTTCATCTTTGGTCTGGATAGAGTTATCAAGGTACTTGTCCTCCTCATTAGAATAGCAGCTATTTGCAAAGTAGGAATCCTTTCATTCTTTGTTTTTGTATCCCCACTTCCTACTAGCACAGAGCTGGAACACAGTAGATGTTTAGTAAAAAATTAAAATAAAACCTTTTGGTTGATTATTGAAGAAAGCAGAAAAGAAGCTTAAAATCACAAGAAGTTTGCATCCTTTACAAGGATTATCTTGAATCTTTTGATAATTATATCAAACGAGATAACCCATGTCATGCATTCTGCAAACCTTAAGTATGCTATAGATGCTTGCTCTTATTATCATTATTACCAAATTAGGAGCTAGAGTTTGCACATTTTCATGTGCTTTCATTTTCATTTTTTTTTCTTTCTCTTGAATAGAAAACCATATTTTACAGATGTGACGCTTTTATTTTTGAACACCCTAAGAAGGTGGCTGTGAATGCTTAGACATTACCAGGATTGGTTTCTCTTGGCACCCCTTTGTACCCCTTTGGAGCATTGTCATGGAGCAGCTCCAGAACAAATTCCAAGGTCTGCATTTGGTTTCTTTGAGTTGACCACAAATACCCTTATTGTTGAGAATGGTGCATTCAAGTCTTTCTAGGTGATTGGCTCTTCACTAATTTATTCCATACTTATGTACTTTTGCAGAATGTGAATTAGTTAAAAGACAAGACTTAAAAGGAATGGCTCCTCAGGTCTTTGAATTCAAGTGGCTGGTAACCAGCCCTTCTCATTTACAAATAAGCTTTGAAATCCCACTTGAAATCAGAACAATGGAAAAACCATAGTGCACAACACTTCTAAACATACTGGCCTTCTTAAGAAAAGACCAAAGCATCTTTATCTCTGGAGACATGGGTTCAGTAACTCTAGCGACTTGAAATCACATTTTAATTTTTAAAATTAAATTAATGTTTACTGTATGTGTGTATATATATAATATATATTATTTATATACATTATATATATTTATATATATTATGTGTGTGTGTGTGTACATGTCAATGTTTTGGTCAAGAAAATGCACTGATCCTGGAGCCAGAGAAACAAGGTTCAAATTCCACCTCTGATGCTTACTGCATGTATGACCTTGGGTAAGTTATCGGTTGCCAAGTTTTGCTATTTCTATCTTTGGGACATCACTCTCAAATGCCTCATTCTTTCCTCTGACACTGATAACAACTTTTGTGCAGCTCTTCATCACCTCATGCCTAGACCATTCCAATAGCCTGCTTGCTGACCTCTTTTCAAGTCTCTCTCCATTCCAATCCATGCTCCATTCAGGTGTCAAAGTGATTTTTCTAAAGCACAGGTCTGACCATGTCATCTTCTCCCTACCTTGAGAAAGTGCAGTGACTCCCTATTACCTCTAGGATCAAATATAAACTCCTCTTTGGTGTTCAAAGTCCTGTATAACTTGATTTCCCTTCTTACCTTTCCAATTTTCTTATGCCTTCCTTAGCCCCATATAATCTTCAGTCCAGTGACACTGGTTTCCTTGCTGTTCCTTGCATATTATTTTCCATCTTCCCACTAGGAGTATTTTCACTAGCTGTCCCCCATGCCAGGAACTCTCTTCCTCCCCATTTTTACCTCCTGGTTCTCTGACTTCTTTCAAGTCTCAGCTAAATTCCTACTTATTTGAGAGTAGATTTTCTCATTGGTTAAGTGACTTGCCCAGAGTCACATGGCTAATAAGTGTATGAGGTCATATTTGAACTCAAGTCCTCCTGACTCCAGGACTGACACTTTATCTACCTTTTCACCTTGCTGCCCCTAGTTCTTTTTCATCTTAATGTTTTTCCTCTGATAGTATCTCTAATTTATGTTGTATATATCTTGTTTATACATGGTTGTTTGTATATTATATCCCCATTCAACTGTGAGGGCTTTGAGCAGAGAGTATTTTTTATCTTTTGTGTGTGTGTGTGTGTGTGTGTGTGTGTGTGTGTGTGTGTGTGTGTGTCTCCAGAGCTTAACACAGTTCCTGGCACAGAGTATGCAGGGAAGAAATACTTGTGGACTTTTTTGTTGACTCGACCTGATTAAATGGGCCAAAATTCCCTTGTTTACAAAATAAGGGTGTTGAAATAAAGGATTTCTGAGGTTCCTTCCAACTCTATATATGTGTACCTAAGACTATTCCTGTAACTCTGGAAGTATTGACCAGCATTATCTGTTGTAAAAAAGCAACATCTGTAATCAGCACACTTGCTGGTTTTCTTCCCAGAAGAAAAATATTTAAACATTTCCAGATCAAAGGAATTTGAATATGATAAACTCCAATTCTTTCTCCTTGCTCTTTCTTTGCTTTCTCACTATGACCCTGATCGGAGTTTTAAGCAATCTAGTTACATTCCTGAAAAAGAAAATTCCCAAGAAAAAGATCAGTACCTTTGATTTGCATGTGAAGCATCTGTGGTCATGATGCCAAATGGAAGCTGGACCTAGGTGCACTATAAACCTTCCTCAGTCCCCTTTGCTCAAATCACCAAAAATGTCTGATCTGCTGATGGCCTCTAGAAGTTATGATGCCAGGATCACAGCCTTAAAGTTGTGGTTCAGAAAATATGGAAAATAAGTACCATCAGGGTTGCCTCCAGACTGAAAAGAAATTGATGATTTGTGTTGATACCACTGGGTAGAATAGGAAGTCAAAATATAAGGAAATCAGAGGATAAAAAAATGATTGCAGGAATATACAGTAGGCAATATTGGTACAGTGGAAAGAACATTGAATTTGGAGTCAGATTCAGAGGTGTGCTGATAAAATTTTAACAACCAGCTCCCATTCCCTGCCAGCCTAAAGTACATATGCTAAGATTTTAAATTCAACTTAAATTTTCTCCACTTCTGGAAATTATAATAAATCAAGCCTTGATTTGAAGTGTTTGCTGATTTCTGAGATATAAATGCTTATACTGAAACTCTAATAACCATGTCATTATTATATTTTTATTTATTTTGTTAAATATTTTCCAATTACATTTTAATATGGTTTAGGCATATTGTAACTGCCTACAGTGCATCCATGTTCAAATTCTTCCCCTGAAACTTTCTACTTAACTGACCAGCAAATCATTTAAGTTTTTTGAGCCCCATTTTCTCATTTGTAAAATAAAGGAGTTAGAATATAAGACTTTTAAGGTCACTTTCAGTTCTAAATCCTATGATTAGGCATAAGCAAAAGAGAATACTGACTTTGTTAAGATTGCCTATTTAATAAAAAATTTAATAAGCATTTATTTAGTCAAGTGCTAGGTACTGTTAGGTAATAGGGATACTCAAATGAATCTGTGATCTCATCCATTTCAACGTCTCCTCTCATGTTGTAGACCAGATATGCCATCTATATACCATATGTCCCACAACACTCTTGAGTATGGCCTGAGCCATATTAAAATGTAATTGGGAAATATTTATCAAAATAAATAAAACATAGATAATGTTAATGTAGTTTTCTGAGGCAATATGTGTCTGTAGGGATCTTATACATTGTTTAGTTTTTCCTGGTTTTTATGTGAGTTTGACACCAGTGATAGTCAGGTCATGGTCCATCCAAGCCTGCCCGTTCTACAAAGCAAAAATGAAAAGAGTACCTGACCTCAAGGAACTTAGATTCTAGGGAAGCAGAAAAGATGCTGGATTTGAAATCAGCAGACCCTATTTCAACTCCTAGCTCTGACCTTTGGTGCCTGTGAGACCCCTTACAAATCTTTTACTCACTCTGCCTTAGATTTCACATCTGAATTGATGGGGTTGCACTATATGAACTCTTAAAGTCTCTGTGATTTCTAAGACCATGATTTTATGTAGAGCCCATATAAGAAAGTTTGAAAGAAATTAAATATGCTGATTTACTGTAGAGCCAGAAAGTCAACCATCTCAAAGAAAGTAGCCATTTCCTTTCCTGGCTTCATATCATCAGACTCCCTCCTCTTGCTTTTTTCCCCCTGAATTTTAGCTCCCTCCCACTGCAATAGTATACTTGCTTGGATTTCTAAGACAGCAAAGAAAATAAAAATCTTATAGTGTAACAAGGCCTATTTAAAAAAGTCTTCAAGAGAAGTAGTACGTGTGAACTTGTGTTCTAGTAGCAGTTTAGCTGCTCTAGTCTCAGGGGTCATTGTAAGGGTCACCCTTTTTAACATGGATAGAGCAGCTGAGCCACCATGAAAGGGCCACTCATGTGTATCAAGTGGTGGCAAACAAGTTAGGTTACAATCGTAGAGAAAGCTCCATTATGCTTAGCAAATGGCAAAGAGGGCTTTGATGCATTGAAAAAAGAGTCTGATGATTATGTATGTTAAAACTACAGAGAGAGGGGCAGGAGAGGAAACAAAAGTCCATTTGGCAATGATTTTTTGTGTCATGTGTTTCTATGGATGCTTGAGTACTTTCTTAGTTGGCTCTGTCTGTTCTGGGAATATCCCTAGAGACCAAATCAAGGATGGAAATAGAGACAAGGGAAAAGTGCACGAAAGATGTGTGGACAAATTCTCTTTGTTTTTAAGGCTTATAAGTTCAAGTCCATAGAGTTCTAGCAGAAGGAGCCCATTGAGATGAACATCTAAACACCTCATGGTGATTTGTATATATTCAGCCCTACTTTTCCTCATGCACTTTGATGTAGTTGAAACATCAGGAACCATCAATAAAGCTTTATGATGATGAATTTACAACTGACTTTCCAGCTAACCCTGGAGAAGCTCATCTGAATCTCTTCTGGTACAATCTTTTGAAGAGACCACAAGGAAAATCCTGCAGCAACAGAAATCATCCTAGTCCAAAATAACTTCATAATAAAAAAAATCCAAGTTTCTGCCAATGACCTAGTTATTTTAAGAATTACTTGACAACATCTCTCTCTCTCTCTCTCTCTCTCTCTTCTCTCTCTCTCTCTCTCTCTCTCTCTCTCTCTCTCTCTCTCTCTCTCTCTCTCTCTCTCTCTCTCTTTCTCTCTCCTCACCTCTTCCTTTTGACTCATTATTTGGTCATCTGACAATGTGAAACCCATTAACAGTCTCAGCTCTGAATGGGGTTATGTTAGTAAGACAGATGTGTCCAATAATAACCTCAGAAAACTCTTGATGTGGCCGAAGATAATCACATTATCCTATTACAGTATGAAATTGTGAGGCTTGAGAGAGTACAGCCAAAATATCTTGACATCCTTTTCATCTATAACTCAAAATACTGTTGGTGCCCCAAGATAGAGACTCTAAAAATCATTGAATTTTAAGACCTGGTTGTCTACATTGATCAAATTGACAGGATAATTTGCCAAATCTTACTCTATTCTTTGAGGTCACTGCATTTTCAATCAAATAATTATTCTGAAGGTGACCTTTTTATAATTTTCATTCAAACTAATTCAACGAAATCAATGGCACGAACAGTAGGAATCTTGAGGTTATATTCAGTTCCATCCTACAACCGGATTTACAAACTATATTCCATCAATTTTACCAAAAATGAGAGTTGAAGTAATTCTAGAATGATGCTGCTGTCAATCAAATATCAAGACAGATAATGGAGACTTCTTGTTCAAATCCCTCTTGCTTGAATTTGTCCCCCTCTTCTTAATTGGAACTCAGAAGATGTGAAGACTAGCCAAGCACCACTTTCTGAAATATAAATTCCTTAGTATACTGGAAGAGTATCTTAAAGTCATGATTCTTTGTAAATTAATTCAAATTATACTAATCTTTCCGCAGGGATCTTGTTTTTCCTAAAAGCACTGTTGCTCATATCACTTTTTACACTCAATAGTGTTAACATGAATTGTTTTGAAAACTTTGCACCACTCTCCGAAATGACTGGAGATGTCCTGGAGGTCACAAACCTGCCCCACAGGCTAGCAAGAGCTAGAGTATGGTTCTTACCTGTGGGTTGCAGATCTCTGGCCCAGGAGCTCTGAGTTCTTCTAAAAGTTGTGCAAATTCCCATATGCACTGTGAAGGGTCATTTTAGTCTTTATTTGGTGACAACACAATATACAGTATGATTAATGGACTTTTGCATCAAAAGCTTTATAATGTCAATGCCTTATTTCTTTGCTAAATAAGAAAATTTTTTTTCTGGTCTTTTCTGGTACAACAATAAAATATGAATTTATTTAAAAATGTTGTTGGATTTGTAGTGGTCATTTGTCATTATGCTTTTTCTCCATGAATGTTTGTTTAACAGTCATGAAACAATTACTTAGAAAGTACTTTATATATATGCGCCACTATACTGGGCACTGGGGTTGCAAAGACAAAAATAAAGCAATTTCTGCACAGAAGGAGCTTATTATATTCTGTTGGGGGAACATAACATGTGTTTGGGGAAGTAAATGCTAAACATACCAAATAATACCAATAAGATAGAGAGAGAAGGTAAACAATGGGAGCTGTGAGGGCAGGGTTCAGAACTCCTTTAAGTACTTAAGTTGGATCTTGCATACAGAAAGCTGTGGATTCTAAGAGGTGAATATGAGTAGAAAGTATGTTATGGATGTGGAGGACCACTTGTGTAAAAACATGGAAGAAGAATATCGAATGTGTTCTATGGGCTTTTTGTGAGATTGTGAGGCCTGGGAGAGTACAGCCAAGATGTCTTTACATCCTTTTCTTCTATGACTTAAAATGCTACTAAAGAGAGGGCACACTAAATAATCATTGAATTTTAGGATTTGTTTAATTGTCTACATGGATTAAATTAACAGGATATATTGCCCAAGTCATCCTTTACTCTGCTCACTCATTACCCTTTGAGTTAAAATATTTTTTCTGAAGGCAACCTGCTTTGAAAACCATATTTCTGTAGACAACATATTGTGCTATGTGGTGTAAGGTGTTGGTTTGAGCCTTGTTTCTACCAGACTAATTTCCACTTTTCCTAGCAGTTTTTATCAAATAGGAAGTTTTCTCCTAGATAACTTCTATTTTCCACTTTAACAAGTTCTGGGTTGTTGAGCTCTATTGTTTCCAAATCTCCTTTGCCTAGTCTGTTCCACTGATTCACCTCTCTTCTTTAACCAATACCAGATGTTTTGATGACTGCTTTTTTTATAATATAGTGTCAGGTCTGGGAAGTGCTATTGTCTCTTCAACCTTACTTCTTTTCATCATTTCCCTTTACATTCTAGTTCTTTTGTTTTCCAAAACTTTTTTTTTCCCCAAAGCTTTTGTTTATTTATTAAGCTCTATAAAATATCTCCTTGGGAACTGGCTTGCTATAGCATTAAAAAATTAAATTAAAATTGGTGCTATTGTTATTTTTATTATGTTTGACATGACCAAGTCATGAGCATCTCCAATTATTTAGGTTGTTGTTTTCTTAAAGGATGTATTATAATTGAATCTATACAAGTCTTTTGTGTGCTTTGGGAAGCTGATCCCTAGATATTTTATGCATTTTGTAATTATTTGGAATGGGATTTTTCATTGCTTCTTATGTTTTGTTTCCAATACATAGAAATGTTTTTGATTTGGGGGATTTATTTTGTAGCCTGCAGCTTTGCTGAGCCTATTGTCTCAATTAGTATCTTTTGCTGATTCCCTCGGTTTTTCCAAGTAAATCATTCTGTCATCAGCAAGTAAACCATTATATCATCAGCAAAGATAATTTTTTCTCCTCTTTACCTATCATTTTAAAAGTTCTTTTGTCTTATTACTATTGCTAACATTTCTAGAACTTCATCAAATTATAGTGGGGAGAGTGGGCATTCTTGCTTTACTACAATTGGAAAAGGTTCTAGTGTATCCCCATTGTATATAATGCTTGCTTTTAGTTTTAGTTAGATGCTTTTTTTAGAATAGTAAAAAAAAGTTTCTCTATGTCTATACTTTGTAGGTTTGTGTGTATGTGTATGTGTGTGTGTGTGTTTTAGTATAAAAGATTGTTATCTCTTGCCAAAAACTTCTCCTACTTGTATTGAGATAATCATGTGGTTTTGGATGTTTTGGTTTTTAATATGATTAATTATATGGATTGCTTTCCTAATGCTGAACTATCCTTGCATCAGTGGTATAAATTCCATGTGATCTTAAAGAAGCCAGTTTAATTGTGATGTGAACTGTATAAAGGAGACAATATGAAATAAGACTAAAAAGGTAGTTGAAAGTCAGAAAGTGGAAGATTTTAAATGCTAAATGGAGTAGACAGTCATTGAAGATTTTTTGGCAGGGATGTGACAAAGTCATATGTTTGTTTTAGGAATTTCAATTTTGGATCTATGTGGAAGGATTGGAGAGAGGAAATATTAGAGGAAGGGAAACCAAGTGGGCTGTTTTGCAACAATATAGGTAAGAAGTGGTAATAGCTGGAGATAAGGAGATGTTATGTATTTGTAGAGAGAAGAAGTCAGATGCCAGAGATGCCATGGATGAAGGTTAAGTAATACTTGGTAACTGATTGAATATAGGTAGTGAGGAAGAGTCAAGAATTACTCAAAGGTTTTGAGTCTGATTGACTGGAAGAATGGTTATTCCTTCAGGAGAAATAGTAGTTTGGAGGAGGGAAAATGTAGGTTCTGTGTGAAATATATTGATGTTGAGTTGCCTAAGGGACACCCAAGTGATGTCCGTCAGTACTGGGGTTCTTTACAGAGATGAGAGCTGGATGTATAAATTTGGGAGACATGTTGATTGAACTAAAGGGAGACGATAAGATCATCAAGAGAAAGAAAAAGGAGAGGAAGCAGGAAGAACCTTGGGGAACATCCAGTCTTGGTGATAGGAGAATGACCTCGCAAAGAAGACTTGAGGGCAGTCATGCAAGCAGAAAAAGCATCAAGAAAGAGCAGAATGACAGGCACAAAGGCAAGGAAGAGTATCTAGGATGAAATGGTGGTTGGCAGGGTCAAAATCTATGGAGGGGATAGAGAGAAGACTAAGAAAGGTCACTGTATTTAGTGATTAAAAGATTTTTGATGATCTTATAGAGAGTAGTTATAGCTGAAAGTTGAAATCAGAAGTTGGATTCCAAAGGGTTAAAATACAAAGGAGTGGAAAAAAAGGTAACAAGTGTTTTTGACTCTTTCTAGGAATTTGTCTGTAAAAGGAAGAAGTGATAAAGAAAATAAATCAAAGGTGTAACAATAGCAGGTGAAGACGGGTGAGATGTGGACAGATCTATTATTGCAGGTGATTGGAGAAGGTGGCAGTGGATAAACAGAGTGAAAATAAAAACAAGCGAGAGAATTATCAAGGAATCACTCATATTTGGGGGTGGAATTAGCAGCTCTCTATCCACTGTGGCCACCTAGTTGCTACAACTCCATTGTAAAAAAGTTATGTATATTATTTTCCTGATTTCTGCTTTTTTCATCCTGCATTAGTTCATCTATATCTTCCCACGATTCTCTGAATTCTTAGTAACTAGTGTTTATTATATGCTTAAATTTCATAAGGATTGAGCTCACATTTTGCAAATATTTCATTTGGCTAGTTAATCATTCAATCAATTTAGGAGACTATTTCCCCCCAAAGTTAGGGTACTAAACTGTACCAGAGTTCTAGCTCAAAGTCATGTTCTTATGAAAGCCTTCTCTTCCCATTTCAATCCACGGTCATCATTGCCTTCATAGAAATTCTATTGCAATTCATTTTCTGTATCAGTTCATATCCAGATCTTAAGTTCTCCACTGACATCTTATACTTTCTTGCGTCCCTTTTGGGGGCTGATATGGAGCATTGTAGAAGATAGATGATCAGTAAATATTTGTTGAATGAATACAGGAGATTAATCTAGCAATGTCAGACTAAAAGAATTGAACAAGTTACTTAGTAAACAAGTGGGAGGTAATATGGCGTGGTGGCAGGGAGGAAGGAACACTGATAAGGAAGGAAAAGTGATAACTATTATATATTTAAAAGGGATAGCAAGTTGAACTTAACAGATTTGCGGTTTCATGTACAATCATCTTTTTTTTTTTCTGGTATTGCATTGTGTTATGGTAATTCTTGTTTTGTTCCATAAATTAAAAATAAATATTTTTTTTTAATAAAGAAAGAAAAGAAGCCTGAATTTTGAGTCAGAGGACTTGCATTTGAATTCTGGATATTTAATACCTGTATGACTTTAGGAAAGTGGATTAACCTTTCTCAGTCTAAGATTCCTCTTCTATAAAATGAAGGAATTGGATTTGATCGGAGAGCCTAATCCCGATTTACTTGTATGTGGCATCCTACTCCCACTCCTACCCTCAGAGAAGACTGACTTTTGCATTTTTAAATAAAGAGGAACTTAATTTTAATATGTAAAAATCATTCTTAGCTTTTGGACCATGCAAAACAGATCATAAAGGCTGTTGATCCTTGGACTTGGATGTACTCTAAGGTCAGTTTCATATCTAAATCCTAAGAGTTATCTTTGCAAAGTCTTCCTCTGAATCTCCTCTCAATTTACCTCTTTACCAAGATGTTTGAGCTAAATTTGTTGTGGTTTAGTTAATTACTCATTTCTGGCTCTTTGTGACCCCAATTAGGGTTTTATTGGCAAAGATAATGAAGTGGTTTGCCATTTCCTTCTCTAGCTCATTTTACAGATCAGGAAACTGAGGCAAACAGGGTTAAGTGACTTGCCTAGTGGTCACATAGCTAATAAATGTCTGCCTCTGGATTTGAACTCAGGTCTCACATCCCTAAAAATGCATTGTCTTGGGATATCTTCACCATCCCAACTTCCACAGGTCAGATACAATATTTTTACCTTTTCATTTTTCTCAGTTGTGAAGTTTCAAATTTTCTGTAATCCCATTGATTCTTTAAAACAAAAAGGAACTCCAAAGCACTTGGTCCAAAGACTTCTTATTACTTATAGGTAACTAAAAAACATAGCAGAAAAACTGTTGGTTGAACTAGAAGGCTCAGGGGCAGCATTTTTCACCTGGGAACTTTTCTTCAGAGTAAGGCACTTAATTAAGATAAGCTTTATTGCAGAAAGCTGATTAGCAAGTTAATCGTCTGTACTATAGATGTTCTAGCTGCCTATAATGGCTCCTGGCAAGGAATGTGGAAGTGACATTTGAAATGCAGTTTCTTCATTTTGTCTAGTAACTTCCCTTTCAGCATGCCAAGTTTTAACCCAAGATGCAACCTGTTTGCCTGGACTCTGGGGGAACATTATTTCCTTGGTGGTCTACAATATTTCAAGGGGGCTTCTGTTCTCTTAGAGTAGCTAGGTGGTACAATGGATAGAGCGCTGGGCTTGGAATCAGGAATCAGGAAGGCTCATCTTAATAGCTGTTTGACCCTGCACAAGTCACTTAATCTTGTTTGCCTTAGTTTCCTCATCTGTCAAATGAGCTGGACAAGGAAATGGCAAACCACTCTAGTATCTTTGCCAAGGGGTCATGAAGAGTCAGAGATAACTGAAACTACCGAACAACAACAATAAATCTGTTCTCTTGTCTGTGGTCTGTAATATCTCTCCCAAGTGGTCATCCATGTCTGCACAAAGAGTCCTGGGAGTAGGGAACTCGTTAAACCTAAGGCATCTCCTTTCCCTTTTGGAACACTCAAATTGCTGGGAATTTTTTCTATATTTTGAGCCAAAATCTATCTCCCTGCAACTTGTATCCATTGGTCCTAGGTCTTCCTTTTAGGACAGAATACACCTTTTAATTAAAATGAAATATGTTTTAAGACATCAAGTTCACCTGTTTCTCATTTGGTTTATTATATTTAATTGAAGATATTACTATAATTGAATGCTCCATAAACCAGATCAGGGAAATTCCTATCTGACCTGACTGGTAGAGTCTCAAAAGACCACTATGCTCCAGATATTGATTATATCACAGACATTTTCTTATATTGGTCTAAACCTGTGATTATATCACAGACATTTTCTTACATTGGTCTAAACCTGTGATTATATCACAGACATTTTCTTACACTGGTCTAAACCTGTGATTTCATTGGCGTAGGAGATTCTGAGTGATGAAATTCCCGCTACCAAGGCGAGCACTGTGTAACTCATAGTCTTACAGAGTTGCCTTGGATATGAAGAGATGATCATAGAGCTAGTATGTGTCTGAGGTGGGACTGGAAGCCTCATCTGCCAGACGCTAAGGCTGGCTTTCTATCCACAACACCACGCTGTGTTTCACAAACACGATCAGCATAATCATCCTATTGTCCTATGGCTTAGTCCAATCACACAGTGTTTTTCTGCTATCCATCTTCCTCACGGGTTTTTACCACCCCTAGCATGTTGGCTGTGGTTTGTTCTTCAACATTCATCGCTCCCTGCTTGCGTTACAACAATAACAAGAGTTAGCATTTACAGTGGGCTGAAGAATCATCCATTCTAAGGAAACAAAAATCAGTTTGTAGTAAAAATGGAGAGCACTTGATAGAGAAGAAATAGGGCTGGACCTGGGCTTCAAATCAGGAATTTTCATTTGTGTTCTGACATTGCTCGTGATTAGCCGATTTGTCACTTGCCTCTCTAGGGAAGTTTCTTCATCTGTCTGATGGGGAAAATAATCCTTCCTTTATCTAACTCACAGGGTTATTGTGAGACTCAAATGAGATCATGGATGTAAAACTATTTTGTAAATTGTAAAGTGTCATAGTTGATGCAGTGGTTAGAGAGCCAGGCCTGGAGTCAGCAAGACTCATCTTCCTGATTCAAATCCAATCTCAGACACTAGCTGCGTGACCCTGGGCAAGTCACTTTACCCCTGTTTGCCTCAGTTACCTCATCTTAAAATGAGCTGGAGAAAGAAATGCCAAAACACTCTAGTGTCTTTGCCAAGAAAACTCCAGATGAGGTCATGAAGAACTGGACATGACTGAATGGCTGAAATGACGGAACAACCATAGAAGTGTCAGAAGTTATTGACCAGTTAATAATAACAGTTGATATATTGTTACTGTTAATTAGTATTCATAATGTTTTCCCTGATTATGCTGTGAGCCACTTGAGAGGGAGCCCTGTCTAAGAGGTAGAAATGATATTTTGACTTTTTTTTGGTATCCAACGCTCGGCACAATGTCTGGCATCTAGTAAGCACTTAATAAATGCTTATTGACTGATACTTTCTATAGTACTTTAAAGTTTGCACAGTGCAGTTTTCTATGCATTATCTCATTTGAACCTCTCAACAACTCTGTGAGAGAGGCACCACAGGGATCACTATTCCCCCATTTTCCAGGTGAAGGAACTGAGGATCTAATGCTCGGTGGGGTCATATATCAAGTGAGTATCTGTGGCAGGATTTGAATCAAAGCCCTCTTGAGTCCAAATCCAACACTCTACCTGTTACTTCATGCTGTCTTGGGAACTTGGAAGCGGCTGGGTGACTCAGTGGATGGAGTGGTGGGTCTGAGTTCAAATCTGATCTGAGACACGAGTTTCTTTACACTCTAGACACTCTAGTATCTTTGCCAAGAAAACCCCAAAATTGGGTCACAAAGAGACTGAAATGACTAAACAATCTCCTCTTTACTCTGTTCTCTTAACAAAGCCTTAAATGCATATGCTGAATAGATAATTTCAGATTAAGCAAAGGTTTAGCCAAAGAGAAGGAAAATGAAATCTATTCAAATAAGCAAGGCCTTTGACATTTTCATTTTCAGATGAGAGAAATACCATGAAAGCAAAGTAATATAATACTCTTTACTATGGACTGTTTTAAACTAAAAGATGCCAAGGCAATTTGTCAATAGGAACTATAGGTCATAAGCATCTACATATAAAATGAGATTGGAAACCCTCATCTAGATTTAGATCTCATATGAGGCCATCGGGCCATCCAGTCCAATGCCCTCAGGAAACTGAGCCTTAGAGAGGCAGAACCAGGATTTGAGCCCCTCACTCCAAATCCAGGAGAAGACTTGAAAACTAGATGTGACCAGCTAAATAGGGAACTGAGTGAAATGTCAAGTAACTTAAACCATTCTGTTTGTCCAGCACTAGCTCCTACCAGTTCATCTGTGTGTGGTCAGAGTCCATCATAGGCCTTATCAGCGAAAGTCCTTTTTCAATCTTTACAGGTGTATTGGACAAGCACCTGGCCTACAGATTTCATCCTTCAATTCTTCTACACCCATTGCAGTTATGGACGGTTAAGACTAAATTGGTTGGGAATGCTCACAAATAGCACACTCTTTAGGAAAGAAAATAGGACACAGTAAAGGTACAGCCCAGAAGAAAGCCAAGTTATTTTTTGAAACTGAGAGGGAAAATGCAAAGATAATAAATAAGAATATAAATAATAAAATAATAAAATTAATAAATTTTAGAAAAGAAAATAAATAACAACAATACTAAAAAGAAATCGTGAGAGGGTTCTCTGAAACTGCTCCAAATATGTTGAGCTAAAATGTGGACAACTTTCATTAATGGAAAATTGGCCAGATGAGAACAGCTTGGCTTCAGTAAGAATGTTCAGGAATCAGGTTGAGACTTGGCAAAGACCTTGACTTAAAAAGCCCAAAGTTTCCCACTCCACTGGAGATGGCCAGTCATATTTATCTGTGTCTTGCCACTGGACTCTGATGACTCTGGAGGAGAGTGAGGCTGGTGACTTTGGGCAGCTCTGCCTCACCTAAATCTAATTCACTTACAAGTCAAGATATCCCCCTCCTGATGTCATTGGTCTTTGAGAATGAAGGACGAGAACAGAAACAACCAGAACAATCAGGAACCAGGAACACCGATGAAGACTATAAAATTAATGTCTAGCTAACAAAGGAATCACAGAAGTCTCAAAGCACTTGTGTTACCATCCAAGTTTATGGAGGCATTGAGGACCATGGGGCCACTAGGTAGCGTAGTGGATAGAGCACTAAACTCAGAGTCAGGAACACTCATGTCATGAGTTCCAATCCAGGATCAGACACTTAGTAGCTGTGTGACCCTCGGCAAGTCACTTAACTGTGTTTGCCTCAGTTTCCTCATCTGTCAAATGAACTGGAGAAGGAAATGGCAAACCACTACAGTATTTTTGCCAACGATAACCCCAAATGGGGTCATGAAGAGTTGGATACAACTAAAAAAAAGACTCAACAATAAAATTGAGGAACATGAATGTAAATCATAAAACTGGTATCATAAAAAGTCTCCGATTCTTTTCTCCATAGGCAGTGTGGCCAGATACGTGTGCTGGGCTTTAAGTCAGAAAAATCTGGGGTCAAATATAATTTCTCAGATATAGTAACTATGTGATCCTGACAAGTAGTTTAGAGTAAGATAACCCTGAGCTCAGTGGTGCCTCGGATAGAGTGGTGGGCCTGGAGTTAAGAAGATCTGAGTTAGAATCCAGCTCCAGAAACTTATTAGCTGTGTGACCCTGGACAAATCATTTCATCTCCATCTGCCTCAGTTTTCTCATCTGTAATGGGACTAATACTAGCACCCCCCAGAGTTGTTGTGAGGATCTCTATGAGATAATATTTGTCAAGCACTTTATGAGTCTTAAAGTGCTATACAAATCCTATTCTATGTTATTGAGCAGCTGGGTGTCACAGTGGATAAAATGCCAGGCCCAGAGTCAGGAAGTCCTGAGTTCAAATGTGACCTACACACTAACTAGCTGTGTAACCTTGGGCAAGTCACTTAACCCCATTTGCCTCACTTTCCTCATTTGTAAAATGAGCTGGAGAAGGAAATGGCAAACCCTACTCCAGTATCTTGGTCAAGACCAAATGAAGAATCAGACATGACTGAAAACCACTGAGCAACCACCACCACAACAAAGAGTATAGTGAAAAAGACATTCACTCTGGAGTCAGAGGCTCTGGGTTCAAATCTCTCCTCTGATACTTTTCATCTGTGTAACCTTGGGCAAGTCATTTAATCTCATCAGGCCTCAGTTTCCTCATCTATAAAATCAGGCAACCTCTGAGGTTTCTTCTGGAGCTAGCACACAAGACCATGGCTCCCTTGGATTTCTGAACATACTATCTTCCCATCCCTAGGGACAAGAAAGCTCCTCAGCACATATGGAGAGTGGGCTTTCTGTTCTGTGGAGCAACTTCATTCACCCACCAAAGGACTCCAGATAAGACAGAGGGTTGCAGGAGGCTGGTTTTCTTGAATGATTTTGGAGACTTTTTACCTTATGGGTTTATTCTCCAGTCATCTTCAAACCATATGGTCTTGTTCCATCATGCATCTCTATTTTCTAATCCTCAAGTCCTGAGGTCTGGGGATTCCAAGTAATAAGATTTCTCCATATTTAACCTGAACCATACCAGATATACTCAGCTCCAGCTATCATGCCAGCTAATAAAAGGGACAGAAATTATATTTTTCCTTTCTTTTTCTTTCATATTTTTATTTTTAGATATAAAAGGTATATTATTTCCAATGACTCTGACAAGCCTCTATGCTTTTTCTTCCTACTATTTGAAAATCTTGCTCTGTAAATAATAAGAGAAGTTACCACTGATGATAGTGATGTTGGATATTCCATTAAACTCACTTAGGATTTTTAGGGAAACTCCCCCCCCCCCCCAACAACTCATGGGTTTGCTTCTAAGTGAACCAGAATCCACTAAATTGCCCTCATTCTCCTACCAAAGCTGAGTTTAACTGGCTAAAATAGATGAGAAATGTTTCAACAGAGCTCTCTAACCCTTTGAGAGGGGGTCTTGAGAGGGGGCTTCAGTCTAGCGTCTAAGGCTTCATGGAGGGAATAATTTCCAACATTCAAAGAGTTTCTACTATCTAGCTTTAGCTCCAGGTCAACAATGATTCTTAATTGGGGTTCCCTTTGGTGTTGTTTAAAAGGGGCCCTCAAAAATAGGCTGTTTGCTCCTGAGCAAGTTAGCCTGCCCTTCCTGCTCCCTCTTTAGAAGAATGAGCATTGTTGAATTCAGTGACTCTGGTTCTAGCCAGTCCCAACTGGCATGTCGTTTAACCAAACATGTCATTAGCCCTCTCTTGCTGGCACTAAAGCTCAGCTAATTAAGTTTCCAAAGGGGCTGTTTGCCTCCAAAACATGGAAGATGGAAAGAGTAACTGAAAGTATTTCAATCAGCAAATCAGGAGATCGGTCAGGAGGAAAAAGAACTCTTTGTCCCTGCAGGCATGAGAGTGGGTCACACCTCTCAGCTCTCAAGTACCTGATTATGTGTTCCTTGCTGGGCAGAGTAGAGCTCTCTGTTGAGTATCTGCCTAGGTCTTGACCCTGTCTATTTTATAGGAACCTTTGTCCTCCTCAGGCCAACACAGAGCAAAACCTTTTCTTACTTGGTGGAGTTGGAGTTGATGCTCCTTCGGTAATCAGACAACTCTCTTGACTTGGAGAATGATGTTGAATGATTATCTCCTCTTCTGTCCTTGGATTGATTAAATGACAAAACCCAGGAAACCTTATGTATAAGCAGTGAAGCTACCAGAGAGGCAGAAAATGGTGTGAGTAGAACTTGGAGGTGGGAATCCTGTACCTCTTCCACTTGATAGTTGTGTAACCATGGACCAGTCACTAAAATTCAATTCAGTAAGTATGTATTAAACACCTATTATGATCCAGGCACTGTGTGAGTTAATTGAGAGACAAAGATAAAATGTTCCATGATGCAAAAGGAAAGAAAAATGCATTTTTTAAGTGACTGATATGTGCCATGCACTTTACAAATATGATCTCGGATGATCCTCTCCACTACCCTGTGAGGCAGGTGCTATTATTATCATCCTCATTTTACAGTTGAGGATACTGAGGCAAACAGAGGGTAACTGACTGGCTCAAGCTCACACAGGTCTTAAGTGTCTGAGGCAGGGTTTAAACTCAGTTGTTCTAGACTCCTGAGCCAGGGCTCTTCATACCCATCTGACCGCCTCTAAAGGAGATTATGTTCTATTGAGAAAAACAACATAGAGATAAATAAAGGAGCATAAAACACATACAAATTAAATCCAGAGTAATTACTGGGCTAAGAGGAGGAACAGTTAACTCTGAGGAGATCAGGACGATCCCACCAGGGAGTTATCTGGTGAGTTGAGATTTCTGAGCTAGGGATTCCAAGAGGGGATGAGGATGGGGAACATTGTAGGTATGGGGGGCAGCATACATGAAATATAGCAGGCATGACATGGAGTAAAAAGATCCAATGTCATGTATGAAGAACAGTAATTAGGCTAGTGGGACCAACAGGGAGAGTATGTGAGGGGGAGCTGGAAATGTGAAATCAATTCAGAAAGTTAGATGGGACTCAAATTACAAAGGGATTTTAATGCTAAACAGAATAATTTGTATTTTGTCTTAGTAGAGTTGGCTGAAGCTTCTTGGCCCAAGGAGTGATGGCTGCTTTTTAGGAATACCCATTTGGCAGCCTTTTGTAGGATGGATTGGAGAAAGGAGAGACTCTCCATAACTCTGAGCCTTAGTTTCCTCATTTGTAAAATGGGGATAGCAATATCTATTTCACAAAGTGGATTTGAAATGCAGATAAAATGATAAATAAAGGGCTTCGTAGGCCTACAGTAGGGTAACTAGGTGGCACAGTACATGGAGTGACTGACCTGGAGTCAGGAAGACTCATCTTCCTGAGTTCAAATCTGGCCTTAGACACTTATGAGCTGTGTGACCCTGAGCAAGTCACTTAACCTCATGTGCCTCAGTTTCATTGAACAGGACAAGAAGTGGCAAACTGCTCCATTACCTTTGCCAAGAAAACCCCAAATGGGGTCACAAAGAGTCAGGCATGACTAAAAATCAATCAAAAACAAGAATAAGGGATCCTAAAGGGGGAGTGGGAGTAAGGAAGGAAAGCAGCCTGAATAAGTGTGGGATGGCGCAGTCTAAGTAAAGGCAGGGCACAAACACCTTAGAAATTCAACTGATACCTAGGAAGGCCTTGATGGAATGTGACACAGAACTGGTCAGTTTTGCTAGGGGATTTGGAGGAAGAGGATTGGGCCTAGAACACAAATTATGGATTGGGAACTTGAATCAGGGTCTAGGCATGGGGAAGGGGGGGGTGGGAACATGAAAATACTGGATGCCTGTGCATGGAATTGGGGGAAGAAAAGTTATTACCAAAATGGAGGGGGGTGATAGTGGATGGAAATGTCCTTAAGGTAGACCTTGCCTCTCCACAGTTCTTTCCATTAATCTACACTGAGTCTAGCTATCAAGAAAATCCCAAATGGAGTCACAGAATCAGACACTGAAATGACTGAGCAATAGCAAGGCTTACAATGCTGAGATTCTAATGACTATTAAAAAAAAGTTACTCAGGCAGTTAAGACATGAGCACTGGACCAAATGTCCAATTACAGAGGAAGCTAAAGAATGTCCTTGTTATCTCTCAAGAAACTATGCTGAAATATTTAGTGTGGCTTTCACAAATACACATTTGACTTTCCTAAATATAAGGAATTTGCTGCTGTGGGAACTTGAGTCCTGGATTTCCTGGATCTTTCCTGTTTGTTTTTTTTCCCCCTTAAAATCATAGCTCAAGTATATATAGTAATGGTTCTTCTTTCGCATGTTTTTATTCAACATATATAATTTTGTAAAAACTATTTTTGACAGGGTCTCCAACATGACCTTCTGAAAATATTTGACTTAGAAACATTCCTACATACAGGATACTCACCAACTTTCATGTTCTCTCACTTATTATGATTATTGAAATCAAAACAGTGTTTTTGCTTGTGGAGATTTCCTCTATACATCCTGCGTATTCTCCCACTGGAGCCATCCTGTTTGGGACGATATATCACAAGTTACTGCAAGGGTCAAGGGTCGGTGTGCCAGGCAGACACTTAATTTGTCTTGATGGTAGAGATATTGGAGAGGGCAGAGTGCACTGGGACAAAATTAACCTAGAGAGATGTTTGGAGAAATGGATTCTGTGACTACTTGGAAAATGATATATACCATATATGTACTAACCTTGTGCAGTAAATGAGAGAGACACAGTACGAAAGAGAAGGAAGGATTTTGAGACTGGAATCTAAGGATCTGCTTTAGAATCCTGGCTCTGCATGAACAGTCTTTATTCGCTTGAATAAGTCATTGTATGTCTCAGAAACTTAGTTACTTTCTCTTTTATATGAAAGTGTTAGATTAAGTGTTCTCAATTGTGCCATCCAGTTCTATGCCCTAAGATTCTATGTTTCCTGTGATATTCTTGAAAGATTTTCACCATCAAGATCCAGCCCATTTTTCCAGGTCCCTCTCCACAGTCTCCCCAGTGGACCTCCTTACTATTCCATGTATGACATATGGCTTCTCCAATTTCTTTGTCTTTGCTCAGTTCAGGGGCCTTAAGGCCACATGTGACTTTCTAGGTCCATAAGTGCGGCCTTACTGAACATATTCATTTAGATTCAGTCAAAAGGCAAAGACTTCATTTTGTTTCTTTATTTTGTTTCTTCATTTTGTTTGTTTTATTACCAATGTCTTGAACATTGTCTGGTATATGGGAAATACTTAATTCATGTTGATTGATTATCTCTAAGATCCTGTCTAGCTTAAAATCCTGATTCCAGTTAACTTGGACCCATAGAGATCAGATACCTAGCACAGTTCCTTGCATATAATTTTGTAGTTCAATCATTTAATCAAGTCAGACTTTTCATGACCCCACAAACATCAGAGAGACTTAACCATAATCACCCTACTGTTAGCTTTTCTTTAGGGTGTCACAAATGCATGTACTTTCCCTATCACTCTTCAGAACACCGTCTATTTAATCTTATTCACAAACTTTTGGCTATTTTCTTTTAGCTCTTAATCTTTTTCCCCCCTATTTTTTAAATTCTTAATATTGATAAGACCAACAAATAGATATTCATGCTTTGTTCTGGGACAGATAACAAAGGACCTGGTGGCTTACTGAAGATACAGTGCAAACTGGCCCATTCTCAATCTGCAGATCTTGGGAGACAACTTTGGGAATATTGTCCTATTATGCTTCTGTTCTCACTTTTCCATCACAAGTTCAGAAATAGTATTTACCTCCCATTTGAGGTTTTTTCATGACATTAAAGTTATCACTTCAAACATGATAAGCACAGAAAATTTTTATTTTGTGTTTGAAGCCTTTCAAATCTCATTGTCTTTATCTGAGGCAGAATTTCCTTGGATCTGGTATAACAGAATAAGATATTTACTAGCTGTGTTTAGGATGTTTAAAATATTCTTTCAACATTCCAGAGTCTGGGGTTGTTATGGGATAATAGAGTTGGAGGTAGAAGAGAACTTTATGTCATGCATTCTAATCCTGTCATTTTAGAGACGATGAATCCAAGGAGAAGAGTGACTGTTCCTTGGTCACACACAAAAGTGGTAAATTTTAAGAGCCAGGATTTACATTCAGGTCCTCTGACTACAGGTCCAAAGTAATTTGGGGGCAGGGAAGAGAAATGAATAACAATACAGACATCTGAAAAATCCTACTCGGTTGAGATAAGATCCCAGGGGAGTTAGGGATTCCAAGAGGGAGGGATGTAGGAGGAATGATGGACAGTCTGTAGGTGCAGTGTACTCAGGAGTTTGCAGCAGCCAAAGGATTGAGTGTTAGAATTTCAATGTGAGAATTTACACCTTGGAAACTGGCAAGCTACAAATCAGGACTTGAATTATTATTTTGTTGATTGTCTAGATTTAAGAAATGAGAGAGACAATGAACTCATACACACAATTTTAAGTTGATTTATAGATACAAATCAACTTAAAAGTGTGTGTATGTGTGTATACTCCAAAAAATTGGTTGTTAAATATTTACCAATATACCCTTTACTATTTGTTGTTCTTGAATCATTTCAGTCATGTGAGACTTTTTGAAATCCAATTTGGCGTTTTCTTGGTAAAGATACTAGAGTGGTCTACTATTTCCTTCTCTAGCTCATTTTACAGATAAGGAACTGAGGCAAGAGAGGTTAAGTGACTTGCCCAGGGTCATACAGTTAGTAAGTGTCTGACTCTAGGGTTGGCTCTATCCATAATTAGCTGCCCTATCTTTTACTATACCACACTTATAAAAGCTTATAACCAAGGATATTATGTACATTTTCCCATTGCTATTTCATATTATGTGAATATGATTTATATCTTTAGACAAATATATGTTTAAAACCTTTTTAACTGTTTGATGAAACTAAAATTCTTTTCAAAGAACTTAGGTTTCAGAGGGATCCTCAAGTGGCCATCCAGTCCAACCCAAATGTCAATGGAGTCTGCACCATAACATACTGGACAAGTCATCTAGTCTAACCTTGAAGGTTTCCGAGGAAGGGGAAACCACCATATCTTGAGGTCACCCAAGTTAAGTGACTTGTCCAAGTCACCCAGCTTGAGGCTGGATTCTACTTTCAGACAGAGCTAATTATTCTTAAGTATTTCCAGATATCAAATTTAAAGTCCCATCTTTGCATCTTTCCTCTATGTTTTACTGAGATCAAACAGAACAAGTTTAATCCTTCCTTAAAATGCAGCGTTTCCTTCAAATACTTGAAGACAGTCATCTTGTTCTCTGGGTCTTCTCTCTTATGCTGGGTACATTTCTTTGTTCCTTTTTTTCTCCCCACTTTGCTCTAGAGATGGTTAATATTAGACCCTAATTTTCAGTTTCAATTTTCAAAATCACTTCAAATCAGAGGACTAAAGAATTTGTGCAAAGAATCCGTTAGGTCTGGCCAGAACGAACAGCATGCAAAGAGCAATGAATTTGGAAATCAGAAGACCTGGGTTTGAATCACAATTATGCAATTTACTGTCTCTGTGTCCTTGGGCAGGCCCTTCATTCTCTGGGCCTCAGTTTCCTATAGTAGCAAGGACTGTAGTGTACACATGAGGGCCTGCTGTATTGGATCTTAGATCTGCTTTTCTAAAAGGAAAGCAACTTTTGAGAGTTCAACAATCACTTTAATCAAACACATATATCATTCACTTTAGTTCAGGGGGAAAAGTCAGCACCCTGAACTTCAGGAAAATACAATGAGATAAACAAAGACCAACAGACAGGGCTTTCAACTGTCTGACTGTAAGCAATACACAACATCACAGATCAACAGACAGATCCAACTGTCTGACTATACATACGTAATTACCAGAGAGAGAAGCAGCAACATCTGAGCTTTCAAAGCTGGGGGCTACTTAGGGGTTTCCCAGAATCTCATATGGCCAATCAAACACTTCCAATGAGTAAGCCCTTAAAGTAAAACCTCACCTCAGAGTATTTATACACTTTTCAGAGCCAGAGGGCATCATGACCCTTGAGAACAAGTGCCTCATTAGAAATTAGCAAAAGATGCGGACCTCCCCTAATCAAGCTTCCCTTAATGGGCAGGCCCATCAAAGGGTAGAGAAGATCTTTAACTCTCTAATTATCATTACATGTCCTCACTTATAAAATGAAGAGATTGAGTAAGATAACCTCTAACTAAGATCCTTTCCAGCTCTAAAAATATGATCCTACAAATAATTCATCTTTGACTAGGGCTTTAAAGAATACTAGTTGATTTTCCTCACAAAATTCCATAAACAGAAGAATATATGATATGAGGCAGAAACTGTACAGATATGGACAATATCTAAATACTCTGTACAGTGTACAGCCATAGAAGATAATCTAATTATCTAAAATCATAGATACTCCTTTTATTTTAACATATCATTGTGCATAGAAAAAGAAAAGAATAACCTTACAGTTTTCTTTATTCATTAGGTAGGCAAGTATACCAATCTTATAAGATGGTGAAGAAACATACTATAGATCAGTTTATAACAGAGTCTACACTTGAACTCAGGCTTTCTGCCTCTAAGAATAGTGGACTTTCCATTACTTCATGCTACTATTTCTCTACAAAGTGCCACACAATTGTATTGAGGCAAATGAAGTAATCCATTTTTCCATCCTTATATAAGGCAAAAGGAAATACTTTCTCTCTGGTCTTCCTTGAAGGTCATTAGGCCTTTTCTAGCTGGCTTCCTTTTCCAGGCTAAAAAGATGTACTATTCTACAGCAATCATATTATGTCCAGAAAGCACATTTCTAAAATAAAATGCCTCTTGCTGCTTTATCTCACAGGAAGGTTGTGAGGGCTAAAAATAATTGTAAGTAATTATGCAAATGGAAGTTGCCATAGATATTTCTAAATATTAATGACCACCGTTACATGCTTTGATTCATTTTTCAGCTCCATGTCATTAGTATGTAGACAGGAGTGGGAGAGAATGACAAGACCTCACCTTCAGAAATAAATCCAATAATGATGAATCTTTGCAATTAAGTTCATAATATGACATGGGGCACATGGCTGATAAAGGATGGGGCTAAGAACTGAGGAGGGGAGGGGCAATCCAGGGAGACTAGCTCAGTTACTGAATGTCAGAGATTTATCTGAAGCAATTAGAGAAACGCTTAACTTGATCAAATTTGGAAAATGTGTTTCTGAGCCTGGTGGCAGTCATACTTTGAATACTGTGGATGATGGATTTATTAATTAATTCTGTACATGAGAAACCTTGGGTTTAAAGCAAATTCTACTTAAAAAAAAGAATTAAATTGTTTGCACAGCAGAGGTGAGAAGAAAAACTCAGTGTACTGATTTTTCATATCACTGGGTGGGAACTAGACAGGTCTATTTGTTTGCTACGTACATGGCAGGTGGAAAAACTTTCCTAAGTGTAACATTAACTTTTTATTTCAGATTTCCTTTGAGTATAACTGATAAGCTGAAATTTGTAGAAATGTATATTTTTGTTTTTCTATAAGTCTGGGTGAAGAAATAAATGAAAACATTTATTAAGCTCTTACTATGTGCCAGGCACCATGCCAAGTGCCAGGGATACAAATACAAAAAGTGAGATAGTCTCTGCCCTCAAGGATCTTTTATTCTAAAGGGGAAAATAATATAAATCATGTAATAGTAGCTAAGGAGGGGTTAGGGATGTCACAGGAATGGTGAATGGCTTCATAGGACAATTTCCAAGAATGGTAGTGTGGGTTTATTAACTATTCATAGAATTAGTGCAATTAGTGATGGGTAGAAAGCCAGGAGGCATGTATATTTTTGAGTTCTGCATAAGTAGTAGTGCCCCTCTCACCCTCAAATTAAAGTGAAAATGGGTGTTGGAGAGGAAAGAAATATACTGTATCTTTTTGATATCCTTTATCTTCTTGTCTCATATGATTTTAGCATTATATCATTAATTAATAATTTCTTATTATTGGGAGGAGAGCAAACATTTGGAAGGAATTGAAATGAGTAACATCAACTGATTAATCAATTATATTTATGAAATACCTACCATATGCCAAGCACTGTGCTAGATTCTGGGGACACTGAGGCAAAATGAATCTCTATAATCTTACATTGTATTGAGGAAGGCAGCATAACACATATATGTGGAATATATAAAGATATACACAAGTTTATTTTAAAAGGGAGGACATTAGGAACTGAGGAGATCAGATGGGCCTCATGTGGAAAAGTGATGCTTGAACTGAGTTTTGAAGAAAACAGAACTGGAACAGGTGGTGATGAGGAGGAAATGAATTCCGGGGAGAGTGGACAGTCAGGATAAAATGATGTGACAATTGTAGCACAGGGGTCCTCCACCCTCTGGGTCTGGATCTGATTTGAGGAACTGATTCTAAGAAGTAGCTTTCTACTTGGCTTGTAATGCCCTCACCCACAGTTTACTCTGAATATATATAGGTTTCCAGATATGCATAAGCACATCAGGTAACAAATGTATATTGGTCATAGGACAGGTTTAATTTTCACACCACAGAAAATGCATAAGACATAAAGGACTCATAGGTACCCATAAACAGAGAGAGAAAATATTTAAGATACTCAGAGCACTCATAGGAGTAAATACTCAGATATAGAAAACACACTAAGTACATAGTAGTAGTTCCTTTGAAAAGAAATTGAAGTTGAGTTTGCTTTGATGGCAAAGCTCCAACATTCTGGTGAATCTTTAGTTTTATCAAAAGATTTTTCACAGTTCCTCCCATATTTATAATGCCTTCTGTATTTTGTACTCTTGTCAGAAAGGATCCAAAAATGGTCAAGTAGGTCCATTTACAGGCACTGGTAAAAGGGTAGCTACTTTAAGAAAAATCTCTTCTTACCAACCATTTATCTTGGGAACTGTCCTAGCCACTGAAATTTCAACTTTGTCCCAAGCAGTGGCTTCAAACCAGCCAATCCACTCTGGGATAGCTTCAGTCTCTGAGGCCTAATTAGAAGTTCTTGTTATCAACTCAATGAGATGTCAGTGGATCTCTCTATATTCTACAGCTAAGATCAATAAATTGATCATGGGAAACTTCCCTGATCCACTCCCCTTACAGAGGAAACATGGTATTCCTGTTTTTCCTATGTTCTTTAGGTTTTTCTATGCTTGTTCCAAAACAGTAACAGGGACATAAAACTGTGGACATTTACTCTAATGATCACAAACCATTGATTCATGGAAGAGAAGAGAAGATTTTGCAATTCCCCTGGAAGAGTCATGAAAAGCTTTAACTATTTTCTAATCTACTCGGACCATAAATTTTGTGGATTCTCCCTGTAAACTGCTAATCTATACACTATAATGTTGTATGTGTACATGGCAGAAGGGAAGGAACACTGGACTTCAGGGGACCTATATTTTATTCTCACTTTTGAGAACTCATGTTGTGTGACCATAGACAAGTCATTTTAATCTCTCTGTGCCTCAGTCTACTCATTTGTAAAATCACAGGATTGGATTAGATCACATTGAACATCCCTTCTAGGCTTAATTTTCTATGAGACTCTTTTCAGATTTCTTTTCTGGAAAAAGAAGGTAAGGAGGGCCCACCCATTTGACCTTTAAGTAGAAATGTTCTGGAATCACCTTGAACCGTATTTTGCAGGGCTTTAAAAGTCAACCTTTTTATTTGGTAGGTAATAAGTAGCCCCTGATAAGAGCTTGTTGTCTGAGCAGGAGAGTGTTATCATTAGAATAGATGTTAGATCAGGAAGGAACCTCAGAGATCATCTGAAAAATCCCCTAAATTTATTGATGTCAGGAAACTGAGACCCATTCTCCAGATCAAAGCATCATTTAACAGCAGGACAAGATACAAAATCTTGATCCTGCACATCAAGAAAATTATTCTGGCAACTACAATAGGTGCAAGATGCATTGCAGACGGCAGTGACAAGGGGACTGCAAAGCTGTTGCTATCATATTGTGAGAGGTATTAAGGACCTGAGCAAAGGGTAGCAGAGGAAGGGGGTGGTTGGGAGAGATATTTTAGAGGTAGAATTGATGGGACTTGGCAAATCATTGGATGGGAAATCTCTAAGGGAAAGGGTTAGAGAAAGAAGAGTTTTTGGCCAAGGAGAGAACTTTAAGAGGCCTCCACAATGAAGAGATGGGAGGAGGAAGGATAATTAGTGACAAAGACTGAGAAAGGAGCAATCTGAGGAGTAGGGGAAGCAAGGCAGAAAGAACCATGGTGACCGACATCAAGGAAGAAGAATGTCTAGAAGATAAATGGGGCGTCCCTTGAGCTGACCATTTGTTATCCTTCACCCTCCCCATGTGACCAGCCCACCTCCATTTCCAATCACACCTTTACTGTATGATGCCTTTCAGGATGTAGTTTTTGTGTCCCTTGTGAATCTCTCATTGACTTATTTTCTTTTAGAATCAAGAATGTCTGAGCATATTCTTAGAAAGGCAGGAAAGAGATGGAAGATGACGGAGGAGATAGTCTGAGTGACACATGGTTTTTGTTATGTTGGTCATGGCTTCTGACCTTATCAGTATAGGGAAGCATTGTCAAACTCAGATAGAAGCAGGGGCTACTACACCATGTGTATTAAGAGGACAGATTCAGTTACAGAAATAGCTATCTTCAATAATCTGCTGAGCATCAAGAACAAGTAAGGCACAAGAAACGGAGACAAAAATCACCTAAAAATCATCTCTTCAAGGACGCCCTCTACAGAGAAGAAAAAGAAGAAGGATCTTCTGTGGACAGAGACGTTCTCCACTTCCTACTCAGAGATGGCATCATATTAACTGCATGGAATTGCCTGAATACTACAAAACCTCTTCAGTTGCATCCACAATTATTTGAAGGAGATCAGTTTAAGAAAAGAAAGTAATTGGAAACTGCTTAATGCTCTAATTAAAATATGCAGCTGGATGAATAGAGCATTAAATTATTTCACCAGCATAGATAACTTACATGCTGAAGATAGGTAATGATCTGGACCCAGAAATGAGGATCACATTTGTGAAAATGCATAATACTTTCAATCATCCCAAACTTTTTTCTCTGCTTTCAGATATCAATATTCTTTATGTGATGCTCTATGAATGCAAATGATGGAAAACACAGTCTAGAATTAGAATTGCAACCAAGAGCAATGGAAAGGCATGTGGTAAGGTTATGTGGTAGGTAGAGTGTATGTTGGACTTGGAATCATCGATACAGGGTTTGAATCACAGCTATGACATTTTATAGCTGCATGATGTTGGACAAATCCCAGTCTCTCTCTGAGTATTATTTTTCTCATCTCTTAAAAAAGAGATAAGGATGATAACAGCTAAGATTTTAGCACAAAGCATGCTTTCCAAACATTATCTTATTTTATACTCACTACAATTCCACAACCTACGTATTTTTATTATCCCTATTTTTCAGACAAAGAAACTGAGGCAGACAGAGATTAAGTGACTTGCCCAGGGCCACACAGCTAGTAAGTACCTGAAGCTGGTTTTAACTCAAGTCTTCCTGACTACAGGTGCCACACTTTATCCCCTGCCCCACCTATCTACCTATACTTACACTACTTGCAATAACAACTTAGTGCAAAGAAAGCACTTTGTAACTTTAAAACTGTAAAAATATGAGTTATTATCATTACAGGAGAGGCAATCAGGCTGTTATGATGTATGCAAGAAATAAAGGTTATTGCCTAGGACATGAATAACAGAAAGAGGAGGTAAGTGAGAGACAAAAAGTGGTTAGTCTAAATGCTGTCTAAACTGAAACTCTCAAGGTGTTCAAAGAACCAAAGAAAGGTATCCAGAATGTTGGATCCTCTCTCTATGAAGGAGTTATGGTGTGAATAAGAATTGCCCTGGAGGATTCATAGAATCAAGATGTTAGAACTAGAATGGACTTCAGGAAGCATCTGGTCTAGTCCAACCCCCTCACTTTACAGGTAAGGAAACTGATGTTCAGAGAGTAAGCTGTTGGTGAGTGTGGGAGATGTCTAGACCAAGCAAGGGAAGACTTCCTCTGACAGAATGAGTGGATGAGAACAATTTTTTCCAATTCCCATGAAGGCACTGAAGCAGGTTCTGGGGAGTGCTTAGAGCTTGGTCAGACATCAAAGACTCCAAAGTCATTCACAGCATCCTAGACCATTGCCAATCTTCCTGGCTTTTGCCTTTCCATTGGACTTTGATGGCTCTGGAAGAGAGAGTGAGGCTGATGACTTTGTGCAATTCTGTCTGACTTAAAACCAATTCACATATAAGTCAAGACATCACCCCATGATGTCACTGGTCCTCTTTGAAAATGAAGGATGAGCAATTTTTCAAGTCACATAGCTAGTGGAGGGCGAACCAGACATTCAAACGCTGGGTTTCTGATTCTTTCAGCTGTACACAGAAGTATGAAGGCTTGTATTCTGAACCCGTACCATCTAAGATCACAAAGTAGCCACTAATTAAGCAAGATTCTAAACTGGCCCCTTGTTCTAGTTCCTCCCTAGAGAAATCTCACCTTGATGCTCCAACCTCCCCTGAACTCTGTCTCCCTTATGGCTGCTTCCTCCAAGAGCCACAAGCATAGTTATATTTTCTTCCTGTTTGAAAGGGCCATATCATGGATGGACTGTCCACCAGGTTCCTGGTGCCTCTGTGAAAATGAACGTAGATCTCTTCCTTTACATGCCCTTCCACTACCCCCAACTCTGGTCTTTCCCAGAGTCCTATCCCATTTTAGGTTCATTTTCAGAAAATGCCTTTACTGGAGAGAATAATAACAGTCACTAATAGTAAGAGAAGGGCTATTCTGTAAGGATATTTGCCTAGGTAGGTAGATGATAGGCACATAGCTAGCTGAAGAATGGGTGGATGGAGAGATCTTCAGGACTTAGCTCTAGAAATACAAATGTAATTTTAAAAAAAGACAGTACCTACCCCCAAGGAGCTTACATTCTAGTGGAGGGGAAGATAACACATAAAGGGGAGCTAGGAAGCAGTTGGGGAAGGGAGAATACCCTTGTTGGGGCCAAGGTAGACATTTCTGGAAAGTTAGATGTCTATCCAGGAGAGAAACGAACATGGATGATTTTGGGATTTCCTTAAATGATTGCTAGGTAGAAACTCACCAATTGGAGAAGGGGGCTGTGGAGGAAAAGGCACCATCAGGGTGAGAAGTCTGCTGGGATGGAGGTGGAAAAGTTCATAGAGCTAGGAGCTGGCTAGGGGAAAACACTGTTAGGTGCTTTGACTGTAGTTTGGTCACTTGCTCTAAAATAGACAAATCTTTTCTGGCGGAATGTTATCATTATCCTCTTCCTGTTTGATGGCCTGGCCTGGCCTTGGAAAAAATGCTTGTCCTACTTAAAGGAAGTAATCTAATCCTGGAGCCCAAGGACATATGTGAACTGAACAATCCTAAAGATTTGCTTATGATGACACTAGCAAAGATTTTGAAATTCAGCTGAAATACTCCAGGTCACAGATGGCTCAGATGATTGTCCACCCTCTGCCACATGCCCCTCCTCCAGCCCCCAACAATGTATTGGTAACCTAGTTGTAGATTTATTTTTAAATCTTTAAAAATTGAAGCAATTAAAATTGAAGTGATGATGTAAATATTTTATGTAATAATACCAACCTCGAGGGCTTATCTACGCCAGTTTGTCATATATTATACTCAGAAAGAAAATGACTAAACACTATTTAAACCTCCATTTCTGGAAATCTTTCTTTGCAAAAAGGATAAAATGGAAAATTTCCTTTCCTGTCCAAGAAACAACACAAGGCCACCAGCAGGGCATTTTGACTTGTCCATTTTTCATTTGTGTTTTGTAGACTTAGGTTTGTAAATTATATTGCTCAGTTAAGTTGACTGGGGCCTCATATTCCTTTTGGGAGTTTGTCTATTAAAAGAAAATGAACACATTATTCGCGGCATAAATGCCTCTCAACTATACCATCTTCCTGAATGCCAAATATCAAGTGATTGAGTAAAGCAAAATATCATTAGCATTTCCTTCAAAATGCATTTATATCCACAATCTCTCCCTAGTCCAAACCCAGTGCTTTTCCAGGATGAGTGACCCTATACCTTTAGAAGTTTTGACCTCATTATAGTTTAGAAGGTCAGGTCTCAGAGAATACCCTGTTGCTTTCTACCATCACTTTGATCACTAAGCAGCATTTTTTTTTTGCCCAACTATTGTCTTTAAATAGCAAGAGAAATGGGTCACTGATATTTCACTTTTCCTCTCTGAACCTCATTTTTGCTTTTTTTTTCATTCACCAATTAGAAAGAGAAATAATTATACTGTTGCTTAGTTCCCAGGACTATTGTGATGACCATGCTTTTGTAAATCTTACATAAATGTGATTTCATAGGAGCATAGGTTTAGATGTGGAAAGGACATTAGAACTTCTCTAGTTCAATCCTTTCCAAATTTTACTTAGAAGGTAAGTGATTTGTCCATGGTTACAATGGGAAGTAACTAAGGAACAATGTGATATAGTAGATGGAGAGCCAGGCTTGTAATCAGGAACTCCCCAAGTCTAATCTCTAACATAATGGTTGTGTGATGTTGGGTAAATCATTTAACATCTCAGTGCTTTAATTAACCTTTAAAATTGCAAGTTGGAAAGAAGGTGCCAGCACGCATTAGTAGAAGGAGTTAATTACTCATCTTTAAGTTTCCTAAGCCAATGAAATTGTGGGTTCATATCCTATGCCAGGTTTACACAGGTAGCAATGGCAGAGCTACCTTTTGAATCCAGTCCTTCTGACTTGGAACCAGTGCTCTTCCCTCATCATTGAACTTTGCTAATAAGAATGATGAGAAAAGAAGCTCTCATTTTGTGAAAGTCTAAACCTACCAGGATAGGGATTAGTAGTTATCTTTTTTGGTTTGGGGTGTTTTTTGAGAGGCAGTTGGGGTTAAGTGGCTTGCCCAGAGTCATACAGCTAGTGTCTGAGGCTGGATTTGAACTCAGGTCCTCCTGATTTCAGGGCTGGTGATCTATCTACTGGGCCACCTGGCTGTTTCCCATTAGCAGTCAGCTTATCCTCATGAAATTCAAATTTCAGAAGTCTAAATTTATACTTACTAGTTCTGTGACCCTGGACAAGTCACTTAGCCCTGTTTGCCTCAGTTTCCTCATCTGTCAAATGAGCTGGAGAAGGAAAAGGCAAATCATTCCAGTACCTTTGCCAAGATAACCCCAAATAGGGTCAGGAAGAATCGGAGGAGACTGAAATGACTGAACAAATTTCTTTGCCAACTCTATGATTTGAAAGCTAAGTTGCTCTTTGATCTGTGATGACCTGCTAGCTCATGGGCTCACCCCATTTCTACTCAGGGACTGTCATGCCCACTGATCAAACACTGAGATGCTCATGTCTTTTAGAATGTTATTACTCCTGATCACTGCCACCTTCTCCCCAAATATCAAAGGATGCCTCCTTCTCAGCTAGAAAAAGAAAAGAAAATGAGAAGTGAGTCAAGAATATGAAACCCATCTGCCTTTGGCAGTGCCCTTGAGAGCATGATTAGCATCTTCAAACTGTTGATGGAAAGCAGCCCCTTCCCTGGCTCTTTCCCCTCACCTACAGGCCATCTGGGGCAGGTGGTAGACTGGGGAGCCAAAGACTAGAATGTCTGGGAGCTGGATTTGCCATCATTCCGAGCTGTTGGCAAGAAACAGCCTGGGACTCTGACTTGTACTGAATGTCTTATATATGCCGGCTGCTGTCCTGGGCCCTAAGAAGGAACTTAGGTATGCTGGCTAATTAAGCAGGGCCAGACTTTAACCAAATGGCTAAGGGAAGAGGTGGGGTAGTAGTTGAACCTGTACTGAACTTGTCTGCTTCCTGTTCAGTTGGTACAAATGTCCTTAGTAAAGAGCGGAAAAGAATCTTTCCATTGAAATTTTAAAAGGCCTCACTGAAATCTAATCTGGACCCACTGCCGCCACTACTTCCACTGGTCAGTAGCAGAACTCCCAGGGGAAGGGGAGAAAAGGAGATGGGACTATTAAACCTTCAGCCCAGACTGACTCCATTTAAGAAGATGCCAAAGGAAAACAAATGAAGGTTTTGCCAGCTGAATGGCTCTAGCATTGAATGTGTGTGTAGTCAGCTGGTTTTCCACTTCTCTCTTCCCTTGTCTGACCTTCCCAAATCACCCTTAATAATACCACTGGTGTCTCTGGTGTGGATCTTAGGGACAACTGTCACTTACCAATCTGAGCTTTCCTGGAACACTGCATTAAAAATGTGCCTGCTGCTTCTGCCAGCAAAATACTTAGGATTTGCCAATAAGCGTAGGACCTCATAAATCATGAATCTCTCTATATGTTTGCTTGAAGTAATAAGGTGGCACGCAGCCACTAGAATGACTAGGGCCCTAGCTGTCTCACTTTTTTATTTTCCAAATCATTTACTAAGGGTTCTGCCTCACTGAATTAGTATATTTCTCTTTCCTTTATGTCTAGCTGCAAAGTGCTCGCTAGAGAGTTTTTTTCCCATTAGTGAAGAAATTATAATAAGCACAAGTTTTGAGGGATGAATGGCCTAGAAATGGAATAAAATATCATTAAAATATTCACAGAAAGTTGGGCAGATGGAAACTGTTGAAAAATTGGAGGTCCTTGGAATCATTCTAGTAGACTCTAGGTGTGGTGAAACTTTACCCTAGTCTAGGGGATCCAGTTCTTGGAAATAGCATTTGCAAAACTAGTCTTGGCAGGAACGTTGGACCAAGAGGCAGCAGCTGGAAGTGACCAATATCTTATAACTGGTTCACATACTTAACCCATTGCACATTAGTCCTATATGCTTTTTTTTTTTTAATGTGGTAACTGAGGTTAAGTAACTTGCCCAGGGTCACACAGCTAATAGGTGTCAAGTATCTGGGGCCACATTTGAACTCAGATCCTGTGCTGTATCCACTAGGGCACCCAGCTGCCTCAGTCCTATATACTTCTATGATTCTATCTCTCTTAAGTTCTAATAGAATCCTAGGAAAAAGTCAAAAGGAGGATGAATTAAAAAGCTTTAAAGGAAACATACAGCAGATTCACTATCACAAACCTGACCTAATGTACATTTGTAGAATGAGAATCTATATTGGACTCAACTAAATGCTTATTCACCAGAAGTTACGGAAAGACCTAGTTGTGGCCATGGTAGGCCAAAGCTCTAGGTCATTGCTATGTCATCAAATCAATCAACCAATCAATCCATCAGCAAACATTTATTAAACATCTCCAAAAACCAGGCATTGGACTAATTTCTGGAGATTAAAAAAGACAGAAATGAAATGTTTTCCTGACTTTGAAGAACTTACATTCTAGCAGAGAAAACAGCCTGCACAAGCCACATCTGTGTGTGCATGCATATGTAAAATACACAATACATCATCTACATGTGTTACATGCATACACATGCACACAAACACACATACATATAAAATACACACAAACATACACATATACATATACTTATGCACACACATGAATATACAGTACACGTATAAACATGCAATACAACAAACACATGCACATAATATACATATGGATACATATATACACAACGTAATATACATGTACTTATGTGCAAATACATATATGTGCACACATATACAGGTATGCATATATAAAAACATACTCACAAACATATAAATATACACTTACATAAGCATCAATGGTGACACAATGGATAAGTACAACAGACAGGGTCAGGAAGTCCTGAGTTTAAATCTGGCCTCAGACATTTACTGGCTGAGTGACCCTGGGCAAGTCACTTGATCTCTATTTGCCTCAGTTTCCTCATCCGTAAAACAGGGATGATAATACCCAAGGTTTCTGTGAGAACCAATTATAAATTACTCAGTATAGTACCTGGTACAAAGTGCCATATAAATGGTAGCTATTATTATTAGTGTGTGTATATGTGCATAAAGTATGAATGCCTGTGTATATGTGTATAAGTGTATTCCTTAGAAGGAAGCTAGTTTATTCTAAGAAGTAGATGTAAGGAGGGACTGAATCCTGGGCTTAGGGGACAGCAGACAGGGGAGATGTAATTCTGTTTTCCAGCAAGGCAAGTTTGGTTAAATTGAAAGGCACGTGCGTGAGCCTGGATAGGAAGGGTGGAGCCAGATGGTGCAGGGCTTTAGATGGCAAACACAGGACATATATTTGCTCCTAGAGGCAGCAGGGAGCAAGGGAGCAGGGCTGAAATGTCTTGTGTTCAAGGTCAGCTGCCTCATTTCCCCAGTATTTGCATAGTTAAGTCTGGGTACATTGTTGAGGAAGAGGACATCCCAAGGAAAAAGTGTTGCTTAAAGGTGGTGAAAGGAATATCTCTCCTCATGTGAGATCGAAATGCTATTTCCTGGGAATTCGGTCAAGCCAGGGTTAGACCCTGGAAATGCGACATGATGCCCGCCCGCCCCTTCCCGTGGCACCCCCCTCCGTCGCCCCCCGCCTGTCTAAATTGGGCCCTTGGGCATGTCCTAAGCAGATGGAATCCTTTTTAGTCATTTTCTGATTAGTGCCATATTATCTTGTGCTGTCAAGCTGGAATTGTTAAGTCCCCTTGCTTGTAACACAAGGATATGAAATCAGGTACCTGGTATCGGATTCCAGAACAGCTGAGTCCATGCCCTGCTCCCACCACCTTCCCTCTGCCTCTCTCCCACCCAAGGCTGGCCAGAAGCCACTAGACATACTTAACTGTGGCTCGCCCAGTTTGAATGAGATGAGACCCACCCACTCTGTTTCTTCCAGCGAGATGCCACTGCTTCTTAAGGACCTCTTGGCCTTACCATTTCACCTGCCCCTGTGTTGTCCAGACTCTGGCACTGTCATCTGAACTCCTTTGGTTACCTAAGACCCCCTTGACCTTACCAAGACTTCCACTACTGCAACTGGGCCATCTGCACTGTAGCTAGATTTTCTCTTATATGCTGTTTCATCCAATTATAGTGTGAACTCTTCAAGAGCAGGAATCATCTGGCTTTTTCACTTGTATCCCCAATGCTTAGCAGAGTGCATGGTACGTAAAAACATTTAATAAATGACAGCTAGGTGGCACAGTGGATAAAAATACTGGACTTGAAGTCTGAGTTTAAATTCTGCCTCAGACACTTACTGGATGTGTGACTCTGGGCAAGTCACATAACCTCTCAACCTCATTTTTATGATTTGTAAGATGGAAATAATCATTGGACTTACCTCAAAGAGTTATTGTGAGAATCAGTTGAAATGACATATGTACAATGCTTTGTAAACCTTAAATATGAGCTACTAATAAATACTTCATTCATTCATAATCAGGTTTTAGTAATTAAATCTTATACATATCATGTGACATCTCAAAGATATATATTTTGATTTTATACATATGAAGGATATGTGGTCTGTTTTATCCAGGTTATTTGTGTCCACATAGATCTAAGGGAGACATGATTGATATCTCCAGACAGTCTCCTTCGCTCACCCATCTCCAAAAGTGACTTTGATTCATACCAGGAAGGAAAGCAGGAACTTGAGGCTAGGCATTTTACATTTTTCAGAGAAAGGTTACTGGCCTACAATTATATCTATCTGCTTCCTTAAATATTGTTAGTCTAAGGTAAACAATATTTAAGTTTAAGGCAAATTTCTAATCTCTATCCCTTGGTATGAAAGGAAGACCACAAGCTACATGTCCAAGGCTTGACTGCTTTCTCACTAAATACTGGTTTCACAATGAACACAAAGAAAATAGTCAATAAACTCATTTATCCAAACTACTAGCAAAGAGAAATCAGAGAAGGCATACAAATTAGAATATAACAGACAATATAGAGTGAATGAGCTCTTCTACTTGGAGTGAGGATGTGTTAGTTAATCCAGATTTCAACAACAGGGAATTTTGCTGAAGTTTCTAGTGTAGCAAGCTGAGTATAGGGACATGACCTAGGTTCTGGCTCTTCTACATGTTGGCATCTTCCTAGATTCTTTCTGTACCTTGAGGGATCTGGAAAGAGTCTGGAACCTTGTGCGTTCTCTCTTAAAGCTAGAAGCTAGGAAATCAGAGTTTCACTTTTCCCAATGCTCATCAACTCAGGGCTTCACATAAACTAAGAATACCAAATAATCTTCTTTCACAAACCTGGAAGCCAGAAGACCAGGATTTCTCTTTTCCCAAACTCTCAACCAACTTAGATGCTCATATAGGCACAGAACATTGAATAGTCAATCTTTACCAATAGTAAGTCCCATACAGATAAGCTGTGAATTACAGGTTACATAAAAGGAAATTTTTCTTTTTTTTATAAAACTAGTTAGAGCTTTCTAAATATGGAATTGACTGCTTCAGAGGTAGTGTTTCCCAACTTTGGAAGTCTTCATGTAGAGGAGGGATGACATGTTTGAGATGTTGTTGAGGGGATATGGGTTCTATTAAATTCAACAACCATATATTAAATCTATTATATAAAAAGTACTATGCTAGTACAAAAATATGTATAGCAGCTCTTTTTTGTGGTGGCCAAGAACTGGAAATTGAGGGAATACCCATCAATTGGGGAATGGCTGAGCAAATTGTGACATATGAATATAATGGAATAGTATTGTGCTGTAAGAAATGATGAACAGGCAGACTTCAGAAAATCCTGGAAAGACCATATGAACTGATGTTGAGTGAAGTGAGCAGAACCAGGAGACTGTTCACAGAAACAGCCATACGGTGCAGTGACTGATTTGGACAGCCTTCTCCGCAATGCAATGACCTAAAACAATTCCCAAGGACTCATGATGGAAAATGCCAGCCACACCCAGAGAAAGAGCTATGGAATTGGAATGCGGAGTGAAGCAGATTATTTTCTTTTTGCTTGTTTGTTTTTATTTTTTGTTTTTGTTTTTTTTTTCTTTCTCATGTTTTCTCCCATTCATTATAATTCTTCTGTGCAATTGACTAATGTGAAAATGTATTTATTAGGAATGTATGTGTAGAACCCATATCAGATTGCATGTCTTCTTGGGGAGGGAGGGAAGAGGGAGGAGAAAATTCAAAACTTATGGAAGTGAATGTTGAAAACTGAAAATAAATAAATAGAAAACTAAAAATAAAAAGTGCTGTGCTAGACACTAAGGCTGGGCAAACAAAACCAAACCCCAAAACCCTACCTGTGCGGGCATTTATACACTATGGTAGGGAGTATAATAACATGGCACGAGGAAATAAATACAACGTATTTGTAAAGCGTTGTCAATATGAAGTATTGCCAAGGGACAGGACGGCTGGAGGTTGAGGTGAACGTCTCCAGAAAGGTTTCTTGTGAGGGGCAGCAACAGAACTGTGCTTTAAATAAGGTTAGGGATTCTAAGCGGTGGAGGTGAAGCGGGAGTGTGTTCCAGAGATGAGAGATGTCTTGTGCAAAAGTTGTAAAGACAGAAAATGATGTATAAAAATGTTTACAGCATCTTTTTATAGTAGCCACAGACTAGAAAGTAAGGGATGTCATACATTCTATTAGGTAATGAATGGCTAAAATAAATATGGTGTGTGAATGTAGTGGAGTATTAGTGTGCGCCATAGGAAATGATGAAAAAGACAGTTTCAGAGGAAAACAGGGAAAATATCTATGACCTGAGGCAGAGTAAAGTGAGCAGAACTAGGAAATCAACTTATACATTATGTGGAAAAACTATATTTAAAAGGACTTAGAATACAGATTAATGCAATGATAAACCACAAGTCCAAAGAAATAAAGATGAAATGCGTCACTCAACTCCTGATAGAGAAGTGATGAAAAGAGAGAGGGGTGGGGAGAGGGAGAGAGGGAGAGAGAGGGAGAGAGAGAGAGAGAAAGAGAGGGAGAGAAGGAGAGAGAGGGAGAGAGAGGGAGAGGGAGAGGGAGAGAAGAGGGGAGGGAGAGAGGAAGGGAGAGACACTTTTTTGGATATAGTTAATGTGTGCATTTTCATTGCCAGATTAAGTGGCTATATGTTATAATTTTTGTTTTGTTTTGTTTTTTATGTGTTCAGTTCACTGGAGGGAGGGGAAAAGGGATATATAATAGGAAGGACAGATTATTTTTTTTAAAAGAAACCATACTTTTTATCACTGGCATTTATACATATATATGTGTATATATATATATATATATATATATATATATATATATATGTGTGTGTGTGTGTGTGTGTGTGTGTGTGTGTGTGTGTGTGTATATTTCACTTTTCTGCTGAGCTTTTTAATTCTATAGTTTTTAAAAATAGATGCTACTCCAAGGAAAGGTGTCAAAATTATGCCCCTTCCAAGACATTCTTCAACGACTGTTAGAGATATCCCAGGGGTTGTGAGTGTGAGGAAATCAAGCATTTCAAGTGTCTTTCAAGTCCAAAATGAAAAAGGCTCAGTCACACCAAAGAGCAAAGTATAGTAAAAAATGAAAAAGTGTCAATGACTGACAAACTATTCTTGGAAAACACTCCAATTAATTCCCAGAAAACAAGCAAAATACTGCAGAGGGATCTGGTGACTGGCAGAGGTATTATTGAGTCCTCTATTACATGGTATAGGATAGAAGACCAGTACAAATATGGCTAACTGTTGTTATCAAGAAAGCAGGTTTGTCATGGGCAACCCAAAGCAAAGACAGGAATACTGAAGACTGGAGCAGGTAGGTGACACAGTGGATAGAGTGTCAGTCCAGGAATCAGGAAAAACTGCCTCCCTGGCCTCAAAATCTGGCCTCAGACACTTACTAGCTGTGTGACCCTAGGCAAGTCACTTAAACCTATTTGCCTTAGTTTCCTCATCTGTAAAATGAGCTGGAATAGGAAATGGCAAACCACTCCAGGATCTTTGCCAAGAAAACCTCAAGTGGCATCATGAACAATCAGATATAACAGAAAACAACTGAACAGCAACACTGAAGCTTGGGAAAAGGTGATTTTTACTAATGAAAGTCACATTTTCATTCAAGGTTGTACAAAAACCATTTTCAGGTGAAGTTTAGGTCAGCACATGTTTCAGCATTCTATTATAGGAAAACTAGCTAAAGGTGGGGACACCAGATAGATTCAATTTCATCTGCTTCAAGATCTGGGTTAGTCTAAGTGTTAATATAAGCACATGTATACCATTGTGGTCACAAAATAAAAATATATCAAAAGCATTGCTTGTCCCGAGTAATTCAAATACCACTGTGGGATCTTAGAGAGAGAAGCACTGAAGTACAATGCCTCAGAATATAGAAAATTGGGGTTCAAGTCCCACCTATGATGCTATCTTTGTGACTAAACAAGTCAACTTAACCCCTCAGAGCCCCAGTCAACTCTCTAAATTCAGATGTGTAGAATAGTTTTCAACATACATTAGTAGACACAGTTTTCTAATTGGGGAAATTCTTATGCTGATGGAGTCACAGGTTCCTCCATCCTCCAAAGCACCACCCCCCAAAAAAGTTATCAGAGATTTATAGCCGAAAGGAACTTTAGAATTCATCTTTTCTGAGAACGATACATTAAGTGACTTAGTTAAGTGTAGAACATGTATTCAAGTCCAACTTGAAATTCTATGGTTATAATTAAGGCCCCATACCTTCAAGTATGACCATGTTCCCAACAGATAAATGAGGTCCAAAAAAATGTTCAAAAGTGCCGTCTACATGTCCTATTGTGGTCTTATGACAGAAGCACTGACTCTAACAAGATAGGAAAACAAAAACAAAACAAAGGAAGACTGAAAGAAAGAGTAGAAATTCCTCTGGTAAAAAAATTCCCATCTTTCAAAAATCCTATATTTCTCTAGGTCATTAAATTTAAAAAATTCAGATTATATCTGTTTTCTGAAACTTGGGCATTTTATTCAGGCTTCAAAGCACAAATGATAAAGTATCAGTTTTCTCTGATTTCAAAGAGAAAGCACTCCATTAAACATTCTGTGACATACTGGGTGCTTGTCACTTTTCTCACATAGTTTTAGAGGCTCAGTATTTTTGATTGGTCAGGTAAGATAAACATTGGTTGTATGTGATTGGTAAGGTGAAATATAATGCAACATTACATCTCTGACATTTTTGGCATATCAGTCACTGTGATCACTGAAGATGAAAAGATAATGTTCTCTTCCGTTTCATCTTTTCTTTTCTGTGGTATGTTTATATCTACCTATACACATATACATATATGAGAATATACATATATAATGTGTTATATAAATGAAATAATTAAGGGTTCATAGCTTCAAATAGAACCATATTGCCACCAGATAAATGCTCACCAAAAAATGTTCAAAAAGTGCCATCTATATGCCAGTGGGGTATAGCCTATTGTGGTCTCACAACAGAAATCCTAGCAATATAGGAAAACAAAATAAAATAAATTCAAAAGAAAAAAGTATATATAACTTAAGATGATCTAATCGTATATTATAAAATGTAAGTATATAAAATGATTTAATTATACTTTGTATAAAATTATACTTATGTAGAGATAGAAAATATATACACACATTTATATGATGCTGTTGATATATGCAAGAACACAACAATGATACTAATAAGTAGCATTGATATAGTATTTTAAGTTTTGCAAAATATATGTGTATATATGTATATATGTGTGTGTAGTTATATACATACATTCATAAGTCAACTTTTGGTAGATATTCATGGTCTGCTGGATAAAACTCAAATTTCTAAGCCTGGAATTCAGGGCTCTCTCCATGTAAGTTTCCAACCTTATCTCCCACTCTCCTCCTATGTCAATCCTCAGTTTTAATCAAAGATATTTTGTTTTTATTCTCAGACTGTACACCATAGGCATTGCTGCCTCTATGACGTTTTGCTCATAGTATCCCTTCCCCTAGACTGTTCTCAATCAATGTTGGTAGAAGGAGTGCCCACTCCAATGAAATCCTGATCCTTGAGGTTCTGCAATAAATTTGATGAACAAAAGGGTAGGCTTTCTGTGATTACCATAATTGGATAACATAATGTCTCTTTAAAATTCTTTTTACTTGAATGTTAATAAGTGAAAGCATTCTTAATCTTGACTGGCTTGTTGTTTAAGTTAACCACAACCATTTATTAAACACTGTGCTGCTCGCACCTGGACACCTTCTGACTCCACACCTTTGCACGGGCTGTGACCCATTCCTGTAACGCTGTCTTTTCTAATCTTAACCTCATAGAATCCTAGGATCAAGGGCCACCTCCTATCTGAGTCTTTCCTTGTGCTCCATCTCTTACCCCAACAGCTTAGTGTCTCTTTCTCCCCTCCAAGAGACCTTATATTCATTCTGTATATACTTACGCATGTTTCATCCCTTGATGGGAGGTAAGCTTTTTGGACACTTGCCAATTAATTTTAGCAGTGTCTGACAAAGTAGGCACTTAAGTTGTTTACTGACTGATTCTTTGAGGGTCTGTGCTAGTATTGGTGAGAAGCTACTTCCACAGATAGAGATGACATCCCTCTTTCTTTTTTTAGGAATGAAAAAGAATATTATTGGAAAATAAATTACATGAGATATTCAGAAAACCCAGAGAAAATCTGATGCAATGAAGGGAACCAGAACAATTTATATGCCAACAACATTGTAAAAATAAAAACAGCTTAAGAACTCTCATCAAGGCAATGTTCAACCCCATCTCAGTGTACTCACAATGGAGCACATTATTCACCTCCTGTCATAGAAGGCATAGACTCAAGACACAGAAGAGACATACATTTTTAGAAAGAGACACTGTGGATTTGTTTTGCTTAAATAGGACAGCTAGGTGGTGCAGTGGATAGAGGGTTAGGCCTGGAGTCAAGAAGACTCATCTTCTTGAGTTCAAATCCAGTGTCAGACACTTACTGTGTTACCCTGGGCAAGTCACTTGACCCTGTCTGCCTCATCTGTAAAATGAGCTAAAGAAGGAAAAGGCAAATCACTCCAGTATCTCTGGAAAGAAAACCCTGAACGGGGCCATGTAGAATAAGATATGACTAAAAAAATACTGCACAACAACTTTGCTTGATTATGACTGCTATTGGTTTGTTAGGTCAGGATTAGTTGCAGGTATCAATAGTAGTGCAAAAAAAAAAAACCCAATAAAGATGGATATTGAAATTATTTCTTCAAGAAACAGAAGTCAACAAAAAAATTCAGAAGGAATCATAGACAAGCAGTTATAGTTTTGAAAATAACATTCAGTTTATTCTGTTTTTAAAAAAGCAAGCAGTATGGAATGAAATCAGTGCTTTCATATACAGTCCTCTTTTGTGTTCTGCTGGGTTCATACTAATGTCCAGTGTGTGTGTGTGTGGGTGTGTGTGTGTGTAGGGGGGAAGAGTTAGGCTCAGAAGTCTTTGATTATGTACAACATGGAATCATTCTCTTCTTCTGGGTTTGTTTGTTGGATGTCCCTGCCTCTTTAATATTCTTTTGACATCAACTGCTTTTTCTGCTTACCTGTTTTTTCTGTTCTATGTGATATTGTCTGTCCTTGAGTTTTTAAAAATCTATTATTACTACTAGGTGTTTGGCCTTTTATTTAATATATGCAGAGAAGAGATTCCATAATCTCTGGCCTAAATTTTTTCTAATACTATATCTCGACAGCATTTTAAACCTCATCAAGAAGACACTTAAATGAATTTAAGTGTAATTAAATGTATTTCAAATTTTTTTGTATATTACATACAATTAAATACAAATTAAATTGTATTCAATGTAACTTAAATGTATTTCAAATATAAGGATACCAGTGAGTGGATGGGTCTATCAACTTATTTTCAGAGACTCAGAGATTTCTCTCAGAGGTGGTGCTTAAGGGTTAAGAACAATGTAAGTGAAAATTTTCATTAGCATGATAGGTTCCTTCCATAGATTGCCAACATAATCCTCCGCCAGTATGGAACCAAGTGGGAATATGGATGATATTAAAGAATCAACCTGACCACCAGCCTCCATGTAATACTGACAGTGCAATGATATACATTCTTCCCTCAGAGAAATGAAGCTAAAGTCACAGTTAAATGACACAGAGACCATCATTTAATTGTTTTTGTGTACTCTTTTCCAAAATTTATCTGGCCTTCAGATGATTCTCTATATAGGACAATATTTGGATGTTTCATGTTTGAAAACACTTCAAGTTCTCTCTTGAATTCTTCTTTTCCTTTACTGGACATCCCTGAGATGTTAATTTCCTTGAAAACATATTGCTTACAGTCTTTCCTAGATTTAACCAGGATGGCTTTTCCAAAGGATCCTTCCTTTCCCAATCTTTTGGAATTTACAGTATTTATCCATGGTTCTTTTCTTAAGGCATCCTTATTCATGTGGAGGTCATGATTCTGGGCTGGTCATTTCACCCTGTTCGCCTTGGTTTCTTCATCTATAAAATGAGCAGCTTCTTGGCAACTACCGTGTCCATCCCGACCTGGGACACCTCACCTGGACCCACGTGCATCCACAGCCAATTGGGCTCCCAAGCCGCGAGATGCAGCAGCAGTCCTCTTTCAGTTTGATAAATAGTCTTCAATAATTACCGTGGTCAACAAATGAATAACCTTGAGGCCTAATTGGTGAAGATCCTCTCTGAATTAAGTGGGCTAGTCCTTGAATGACAAATATAGCTTGGTAAATGTTTACCATGTACCATGTACTCTGCTAAGTGCTAAAAATACAAATACAAACAGAAATACAAACACAAGCAGGTCCCTCAGAGACTTTACATTCTAATGGAAAAAGATGACTCCTAAAAGAGAGCTGAAAAGGAAGGGGGAGGAAGATGAAAGCACCCTCCTGGAGTGTGGTAGAGAAAGTCTGGAGTATATATGGGGAGAAATTAGAGAAATACCTTCCACATCTTGTTCCCTGATGGCAGAGCCTTCTAGAACCCTCGGTCAACTTCATGTCAGGATGAGGCATCAGAGAAGTAAGTTTAATAAATCAGTAATACTATTTATTTTATTTTTAACTCAACAATCAATCCTCAAGAATTAACATTTCAATAAACAAAGAACCAAAAAGAAGAATGCATTTTAAATGTAAACTTTCTTGTATAAAAGGTGTGCACACAAATTAATCAGGTAATAACAAAATTGACCTCTTAATTTGTGTTCTGAGCTTTTTTCCCATCACATTTAAAAAAATTTTTTTGAAGTAGAAATAGATGTTACATGTTAGAATGTTGCAATTAAAAATTAATCTGTTTATTATCTCAGAAGTAAATTTTACTGAGAGCATTACCAAAAGAGAAATTTCTCTGTTTCCACTTTTTCATTCACCTCATAATCATACTGCATGAATGTGTGCATGTCTGAGGTTATTCGTCAGGGATGATGGTACTGAATTTGCCCTGCCTGGCAGTAAACTGTGCTCCTTTCTGTTGGAGGCGCTGTTGAGGAGCTGCAGAAACTGGTGGTTTCCCTCTGGAACTTTGTGGGGTGAGTTGATGATTTTCCTTTGGTTATCACAGAGCAAAGTGAACTCTGCTGCAATAAAGAGATTGAGCAAAGCTGCCAATAAGCAAATAAATGAAGGAATAAATTTGCAGTTTGCTACAATTAGCGTCATTTCCCAAATGATTTACCCTCCGACAATGGCAGAAAAGTTTCTGCTGCCACATTGGAACAAAAATTGATCCACTTCCAGGAATGTGATGTTAAAGCATTATTTGCTTATACACTCAGGACCAATTTTGAAGATTCACTTGGTATATTAATTGACTTCTAAGCATGTGGCTTCTAAGGGGACACTCACAAATACATTTAATTTCAACAAATGGGGCTCCAGAGTAAATTTGGAATATAAACCTTGAACATGACTGCTTTCTTCATTTATTAAATCAGTGCAATTGCTCCATTTTAGGTAGGTGGAGTCTTAACTCTTAGAATCTTAAAAAAATTCATCAGAATATTATGCATAAGGAAACACATAATATGCCTTACACATTTAACCTCTGTGTTTGTGGGGAGAGAAAAGAAAACGCTATCTGGTATTTGGGATCAGGTGTCTAAAGATCAGCCCAGGGAATAGTCTTTGTGTTTCTTTTGGGGTTTTTCTTGACTTCTCTATTGATTTCTCTTTCACTTGTCTAATCATTCCTTCTCACTCTTCTTTGCTCAATTCAGTCTATTCAGTTCATGCCCATTAGTGGTGGACTCTGCTAGATTTTCCTCTTTTTTTCTCTCTCTATTCTCTCTTTCTCTCTCTCCCCTCTTCTTTCTTCTCTCTCTCTTTCCTCTCTTCTTTTCTCCTTTCTTTCTGTCTCCTCTTCTCTCCTCTCTCTCTCTTTCTCTCTCTCTCTCTTTCTCTCTCTCTCTCTCTTTCTCTCTCTCTCTCTCTCTCTCTCTCTCTCTCTCGCTCCCTCCCTCCCTCCCTCTGTCTCTCTCTGAATTTCTTGTGCATCTCCCTACTCATACAGTCACAGCCCTAGTCTAGAACCTAATCACTCTCACCTAAAATATTGCAATATAATCTTCTAAACGTTCTCAAGTCTCTTCTCACTTCAGTCCATCATCCACTCCACTATTAAGGTGATTTTTCAAAAGCGTAGATATCCTCTTCCTTCTCAGTTCCTCATCTCCAAGATAAAACAGAAGACATTTATTTGATGTTGAAAACTCCTCATAACCTGGTCCCTCTCAGTCATCTTATATTTTACTTCTCTCCACACATTCTACCATCCAGCTACAACGACCTACTTGTGGTTTTTTAGACATGCTGTTTCAATACCTATCTCTGTCCCTTTGCACTGGCTGCCCCCATGTCTGGAACACTCTGCCTCCTCACTTCTGCCTCTTAGTTTTCCTGGCTTCCTTAAAGATTCAATTCAAGGTCAATCTTTGTAAGATATTTTTTTAGGTCTACACTTCCTTACTTCTCCTTTCTCCCTCCCCTCTATCCCTTTCCTGTTCCCTACTCATTCCTCAGCTGCTTATAGACCTTCAGTCTGGGAATGTGCTCTGTCTATGTCTTATATGTACCTAGTAATTTACAAGTTGTCTCCCCCATTAGAAGGTACACTCCTAGAAAGTAGGGATTTGTTGTTGCAATTGTTGTACCCCAATAGTTGGCGCTTAGGGTTCCCCTAACCACTTGAGCTTTTTCTTTTAAGGTTATTTTGTAGCTATTTTATAGCTATTATTAATATATGCAAATATATGTAAGTATGTATGTGTATTTGTATATGCAAATTATTTTACATATTCAGATGCAAGCTCCTTGAGGATAGGACTTTTTTTTCCTCTTTTCAACTCCAGTGCATAGCACAGTGCCTGGAAATGCTTAATAAATTCTTATTGAATAATTGACTGTTTTCATAAAACCATCAATGTAACTTGAAAAGTCTTTTTAAAAATATCCTTGGCACTTTTCACATCCCATGGCTCATATTGAGCTTAAGCTTTCCTGATGCCAGTCTTAGAACTTGCCTCTAATACTTCCTAGCTGTAGATTCTGGGTAAATCATTTAACATAATCTAGCCTCAGCATCAGCCTCAGTTTTCTCATCTGAAAAAAAAGGAGATAATATTTATAGATTTATCTCAGAGTGTTGCAGAGAGAAGCAAATGAGAAATGTATGTAAAATGCTTTGAAAACCTTAAAGTGCTATGTAAATAACAGTTATCATCATCAATCCCACCTTCATCAATTTTATAGGTCTGTGTCACATCTTTGTGTTCATCTTTGGTTTTGTGCATCTATGCACAAAGATATATTTTGAACTGTCCTTATAAAATAGAAATTGATATTGCTATAGTACTTTTTTTAATCTTTTTAAAAATTTTATTTATTTTTCAGTTCTTAACGTTCACTTTCACAAAAATTTGAGTTCTAAATTTTCTCCCCATACCCCATCCCAGGACAGCATGCACCCCATCCACCCCTTCCTCCAGTCTTTCCTCCCATTACCCACCCTTCTTCCATCCCCCTTCCCCTCTACTTTCCTGTAGGGGAAAATAGATTTCTATACTCTATTGCCTGTATAGCTTAATTTCCAGTTGCATTCTAAAACAATTTTTAACATTCATCATTAAAGCTTTGAGTTCCATATTCTCTCCCTACTTCCCCATCTACCATCATTGAGAAAACAAGCAAATTCCATATAGGTCCTACATGTATAACAATGCAAAGCTCTTCCATAATAGTTATGTCATAAAAGACTAACCATGTTTCTCTCTGTCCTATCCTGCCCTTCATTTACTCCATTCTCTCCCTTGACCTGTCCTCCCAGAAGTGTTTGCTTCTGATTATCCCTTTTCTCAACTTGCTGTCCCTTCTATTATCTTCCCTCTCCTATCTCCTTCCCTCTTGCCTTCCTGCAGAGTAAAATAGATTTCCATATCCAACTGAATGTGTGTTATCCTTAAGATAAATCCCATGAGAGTAAGGCTCAATTATTTTTTTTCATCTTCCCCATCTTCCCCTCCATTGTAAAAGTTTTCTTCTCTTGTTTATGTGAGATGATTTGCTACATTCTCCCTCTCCCTTTCTGTTACTCCTAGCACATTCCATTCAACAGTAAATTTTATTTTTTTATGTATTCTCCCTTTTATATTCAGCTCACCCTGTGCCCTCTGTCTATATATACATGTATACACACACACACACACACATACACACACACATACATATTCTCTTTAACTAACCTAATACTGAAAAAAGGTCTCATGAGTTACAAATAACATCTTTCCATGCAGGAATGTAAACAGTTCAACTTTAATGAGTTCATTAAGGCTTCTCTTTCCTGTTTACCTTTCATGTTTCTCTTGATTCTTGTATTTGAAAGTCAAATTTTCTACTCAGCTCTGGTCTTTTTAACAAGAATGCTTGGAAGTCCTCTACTGCACTGAAATTCCATTTCCCTCACTGAAGTATTATACTCAGTTTTGCTGAGTAGGTGATTCTTGGCTTTAATCCTAGCTTCTTTGACCTCTGGAATATCATATTCCAAACCCTTTGATCCCTTAATATAGAAGCTGCTAAATCCTGTATTATCCTGATTGTATTTCCACAACACTTGAATTGTTTCTTTCTGGCTGCTTATAATATTTTCTCCTTGACCTGGGAACTCTGGAATTTGGCTACAATATTCCTAGGAGTTTTCCTTTGGGGATCTCTTTCAGGAGATCATTGGTGAATTCTTTCCATTTCTAGTTTACACTCTAGTTCCAGAATATCAGGGCAATTTTCCTTGACAATTTCTTGGAAGATGATGTTTAACCTCTTTAAAGTCACTAGCTTCTATTTGCTCCATTCTAATTTTTTAAATTATTTTATTTGTTTTCAGTGTTCTATAATCACTTCCATATATCTTAGTTTTATTCCCCTCCATCCTCCTCCTTCTTCCCTCCCCACTCCCTCCCTGAGATGGCATATGATTTTACATAGGTTCTACACATACATTCCTATACATACACATACATTTTCACCTTAGTCATATTGCATAGAAGAATTAAAATGAACAGGAGAAATCATAAAACAAAACAAAACATAACACAAAATAAAATGTTCTGCTTCATTCTGCATTCGATTTCCATAGTTCTTTCTCTGGATGTGGAAAGCATTTTACCTCAAGAGTCCATTGGGAATTTTTAAAGTCCTTGCATTGCAATGAAGTACTAAGTCTCCATTCTAATTTTTAAAGAACTATTTTCTTCAGTAAGCTTTTGAACCTCCTTTGCCATTTGGCTAATTCTGCTTTTTAAAGCATTCTTCTCCTCATTGACTTTTTGGACCTCTTTTGCCATTTAGGTTAGTCTATTTTTAAAGGTGTTACTTTCTTCAGTATTTTTTTGGGACTCCTTTAGCAAACTGTTGACTCACTTTTCATGATTTTCTTGCATTGCACTCATTTCTCTTCCCAATTTTTCCTCCATCTCTCTCACTTGATTTTCAAAATCCTTTTTGAGCTCTTCCATGTTCTGAGATCATTGCATACTTTTCTGGAGGTTTTGGATATAGAAGCCTTGACTTTTATGTCTTCCTCTGATGGTATACTTTGTCTTTCCTCATCGGAAAGAATGGAAGAAAACATCTTTCACCAAGAAAATAACCTTCTACAATCTTATTTTTCCCCTTTTTTGGGCATTTTCCTAGTCAGATACTTGACTTTTCAGTCCTTTGTGAAGTGGAGGGTTTACTCTAGGGTCCTGTAAGCTCTCAGTTCCTCCAAGGTGGTACAATCAAGGGAGAAGAGTTTACTCCTCTTCTGACCTGCATTCTGGGGTGGGAGCAACAAGCACTCTTTTCTTTCCAGGATCTGCAAGTAGGGTTCCCTTTCCACAACTGCCTCCAACTCCACCAGCCAGTGCTCCTCCTCATCCCAGGACTGCCACTCAGGACTGAGAACCAGATTGGCAGCTTGATTCCCCCAGAGTCTTTAGGCCAGGACTCCAAAAGTGGATGCTGCTGCGGCAATGGCTGCTGCCACCCTGGGACTGGGGCCAGATGGTGTTCCCCTCTCACCCAGGTGAATGAACTTTCTCACTGACCTTTGAAATTGTCTTTTGGCATTCGTCGGTTGAGAAATCTGGGAACTTTAGCTGCTACCCATTATTGTGCACCCTGAAGCCTGTTCTAGTCCTATCCACGTGGCCAAGGCTAGCAGTGCTCCATTCTGAGCTTGGTGTGATAGGCCTTTCCTGTTGTCCTTCCAGGCTGTCTTGGACTGGAAATCTCTTTTGCTATGTTGTTTTGTGGCTTCTGCTGCTCTAGAATTTGTTTAGAGTCATTTTTTACAGGTACTTTATGGGCTATGGAGGGAGAGCTGAGCAGGTCCTCCCTTCTACTCTGCCATCTTGTCTCCACCCCTACTTTTGCCATATAGTACTTTAAACTTTACAAAGCCCTTTGAATACATTATTTTATTTGAACCTCAATAGAACTTTGTGAAATAACTACTAAGATATTATCCCCATTATATAGATGAATAAATTGAGATACAGAAAGGTTAAATGATTAGCCTATACTTGCACAGTTAGTAAATATTGAAGGGTTCAAACCTAACTCTTTCTACTGAAAAATCCAGCACTCTCTGTAACCATATTAACCTCCCTTTTATTCTTTCTCATTAGATTTGTTTTCCATTGCATTTCTCAAGAGGCTCTCATCTTCCTTGGGCTGGTTTCCCTTTTAGATGATCAGCCCATGAAATCTAATTTATCTTTGCTCTAAATTTTAACAGATATTTCATCACTATGGCTTTATTCCATATCAGACTTCTCCCAGTGTTTCTATATTATCATCATTTCTGGAGTGGCTCTTAACTTTTTTGTAAAATTCTCATTATGGCTGAACTTTCTATTTTGTGGCATTTTAAAAAGGTTGAAGAAACATTATTTCTGGGCAGTTTAATCATTTTATTAATCATATCAGTATTTTAATAAAATGATGGTCTTTTGATCCTCTCTTTCTTAGACCAAAGGTAGTCATCATGGCGGGCTCATAGCTTATGTGTTTTTTTGGAATGGGAGTGTTCAAAAGGATGACAATTGACTCCAACTGGTTAATAATTAATGAGAGAATGAATATTACAATGAGAGACTGGACCTGAACTTTGATTATGTGATCTACTTCTAAGGTCCCCCCAGCCTTGGGCAATCTATTCAAAGAATTTATGCCCCACCCAATGCTGAGTAGAACATAATGGCTGCCCCACCTGAGTGGGATCTAGATAGAGGAGAAGGCTAGTTCAACCTTCAGAGACTAAGTTCTTGAAATGAGAATTAAAAATAGGGGGAAATCTGAATCTCCCCAAATCATTGTTAATAATAATCATTTCTCTCAATTTCCCCAACACCTAAGATGATACTTTAAAATATGCTTCCTATGTGCTTGCTGTTGTTTCAATTTCACCAACCAAATCTCCTTTTTGGTCAAAAATCAAGAACTCAGTTGTTCTGTCAATGAATCCAACAGTGAGGAATGGTCACAAAAACTCAGAATGTGCAGAATTTAAAGTCAGTCATACCCTGGGACTTCTTCCAAAAGAATTAACTGGTGCTATTTATTTTCAGGATCAGAAAACTCTATTGTGGGTCTCATCTCCATGTCTAGCTGAATTCTAGATCTGGCAGAAAGTCATTTGAGAGATTTAGCACAAAGAAAGCTATTTATTTTTTTTAAAGCCTTTATAGTTACTTAGATGTGGTTTCCATTTGCAGTGTCTTGTATGATCTCTTGTATGAAAGAAGATCAAAGTGATATTTATTACCTGTGTGACTTTGGACAAGTCTCTTAACATTTTTTGGTCTCTATTTGTAGAATAAAGGGGCTGGAAAGGAGAGACCCTGAAGCTATCTTTCACCTCTAGATCTATGATTCCAAATCACCTTGAACAATGACTTACCCAAGGACTTCCATATAGTAAATGATTAATAAATACCTTGACTTAAATTTTATCTGAGACTGTGCCTCTTTTGCTGACTCTTTATCAAAGTCCTTCAGTGAACCCTTCTATTGTTTGCTGCTCTGTCAATTTAGGGTCTTACTGGAAAACCTAGAAATGAAAATCAGCTTGATTTCTTACTATGGTGAAATATCAGAAAATATGGATATCAAAAGTCTTTGGTCCCATAGAATACTATCATTTCAGGTCAATAGACTTTCATTTTCTATTGGATTTTTGTATAACCATGACTCAGGCAAAACTATTAAATAAAGAAATAAATGTGAAAGATTGTTTTTAAGGCAAAGTAGGGTATAAATGTAAGTCATTATTATTTTTACAGCTCGCCCACAGCATGGAACATTAACAATTGAATTTCTTTGGATTTTTTAAATTTTAAAGCTTGGAACCTGGTAAGGAGAGAATTAGGTTAGTTATATGCTGTCATTCACTGCCTTTGTTACTTAGCAAAATAAGCCATAGAATTACAAAATCACAGATTTCAGAGGTATGAGACATCAAGTACTGTCTTTTCAAACCCACACGTAAAAAAGAATCCCTCTACACACATAGATAAATACATAAGATGCCTTTGTTTGAAGACATCCCATTAAGTGGAACTCAAGACAGTCAATTCTACTTTGGGGTCTAAATTTGTTTCTTTGCCATTTCCACCCCTTCGCTACTATGAGTTTTGTCCCCTGGAATCAAATAGTAAGTCTTCTACATGATGACTCTTCTCTTCAGTAAGCTGATTTTTCCCAGTTCCTTCAACTAATCGTCAAGTAATCCTTTATGCCTCTATTCACCATCCCTGTACAAGTGTCTCTCACTGGCTACCAGTAGCCTCTGCATGCTATTTTTTCCTGTTAGAATGTAAGAGGGCAGGAACTGTCTTTGTTTTATATTTGTATCTCCAGTGCTTAGCACAGGGCTTGGTAGATAGTAAGCACTTAGTAAAGTCCTGTTCCTTCCTTCGTTTCTTCCTGATTTCAAGGTCCTTTGTCCAGTGCCCCAACCCTTCACCCATTCTATTCTGGATTCTCTCCAGCTTCTCAATATCCTGCCTATAAAGAAGCCACCAGGAATGATGACAAAGTCCAGTCAGAGCAAAGTATAGAGCTACTTCTTAGTCCTTTCTTAATGAAGATTAAGGTCACATTAACTTTCTTGCCATCCAGAAAACACTCAATAAATAGTTTGTAGTACATTAAAATCTTTAGCTCTTTTTAGATTATTGGTTTTCTAATGATGCTTTTTCATACTGTACTTGAAAAGTTGATCTTTTGAACCCACATGTAAGACTTTACATTTATCTTGTAAAATCTATCTTATTTCATTGTTCACGTGTAACTGATGTGTAACATGATTGGGTCAGTGGAGCAGTATCCAGATGGGAGTTCCTCTGCCTCTCTTCCTACTTTATTGTGCTAACTGGGGCTAAATATTTAGATAGGAAGCAATAATAAGAAATGGGAAGGGTTTTGTTGTTCAGTTGTGAATGATTTTTCATGAACACATTTGGGATTTTCTTGGCAAAATACTGTAATGGTTTGCCATTTTCTTTTCCAGCTCATTCTACAGATGAGAAACTGAGATTAACAGGATTAAGTGACTTGCCCAGGGTCACACAGCTGGTAAGTATCTGAGGCCAGATTTGAACTCATATTTTCCTGACTCCAGATCCTATACTCCATCCACTGTGTCATCTAGCTGCCTGTTAAGTAGGAGACAGATAAATTAATTTTTAAGTCCATTGGGATATCTCCTTGAGATCAGGGACTGATTATGGCCTTTTTTATGTCCTCAGTACTTTATTTAGTACACTTTCTGGCACATAGTAGATGTTTAATAAATGCTTGTTGACTGACAAATACAAGGACTACATAACACATTAAAGGCACCAACAGAAAAACAGTCAAGAAAGTGAAAATGCATAGACATCTGAACTCACGAAAAGGCCCAGGCTTTTTGGATTATGCTTCCAAAAAACACCACAGGGACCCACACCACAGGAAATGAGGTTGTCTCAGTCCTGTTCTATGAGAGCTTGGACTCCAATCAAACATTTGCCTCACTAATTCCATATCTTTCAAAGCCCAGATCTTGAGGACATGAAAGCCTGGGTTCTAATCCTAATCCTTATTGGAGTGACCATGGACAAGTTCATTTTTTTGAACCTCATTTTTATCTCAAAAATGAGTATAATAATATCTGTAATATCTACCTCATAAGGTTGTTTTAAAATTCAAATGAGATAATATATGCAAAATGCTAACAATAATATATCACATGATGATTATCACATTTAATATTTTTGTTATTGTTCATGTAATTGTTCATGTCTGACTCTTTGTGAGCCCATGGACCATAGCACCCCAGGCTCTTCTACCTTTCACTATCTCCCAGTCTGTCCAAGCTCATGTTTGTTGCTTCCATGAAGCTATCTATCCATCGCATTCTCTGCTGTCCCTTTTTCCTTTTGTCTTCAATCTTTCCTATCATCAAGGTCTTTTCCAATGAGTCCTGTCTTCTCATTATGTGGCCAAAGTATTTAAGCTTCAGCTTCAGTATTTATCCTTTCAACAAATAGTCTGAATTAATTTAAGTAGCGACTGATTTGATCCCTTTGTTGTCTGAGGGACTCTCAAAACTCTTCTCCCATACACAATTTGAAATCATCAATTTTGGAACTTAGCTTTCCTTACAATCCAACTCTTACAGTCATACATTACTATTTACAACAAAGTTTTGAAGCAAGTGCCATTATTACCCCAATTTTACAGATGAGGAAACTGAGGCAGGCAGAAGTTAAGTGACTTTGTACCCAAGGTCACAAAATTAATAAATGTCCAAAGCAGGATTCAAACTCTAGGTAGCACAGTGGATAGAGTGCTGGACACGAAGTCATGAGTTCAAATCCATCCTCAGATGTTTACTAGCTGTGTAACCCTGGACAAGTCACTTAAATCAGTTTCATGGCAAACCACTCCACTATCTCTGCCAAGAAAACCTCAAATGGGTTGAACGGGACTGAAATGACTAAACAATTCTGCCATGTTATACACAATGCTATTAATTGTGAATAGCAGAGAAAGCAGCAACTATTTGATACCAGAGTCTTGGTTAACCTGATGTTGCTACTACCACCCTGCTTTTCTCAGGAAAAAAATTACCTTTAAGAAAAAAGGGTGGAATGTGAGAATTAAGGGAGTATTTCTATTGTCTTTAGGTGCTTGCTTCCTGCCAGAAGTCAGGAAGACTTCACTCTAGAACTGCCAAGGTTGACTGGTTGATGCTGGATTCTACTGTGTGCTTTTAGAAAGGCAATGGTTTTCATATGGAGCTAAACTTCCACAAAATGATTTTTCCACTTCAATAAACTTAATTGATTAGTGGCATACAATTATCTCCAGCTGGCATATTTGCTTGTTTTAATTTCCATAGGAAGAAGTTGGTTAAACAATGTGTTTATCATATAGTGAGGAGAGAAGACATATCCAAATGTAACAATTAGAAAACAACCCAGGGAAAATAGGGGAAAGGGAGAGTGGGTTGATTGTTCCATGACCTCCCACCTACTTTCACTTGGATAGGAAGCTGAGCCATTTGGTGGGGATAACATTTGAATAAATACATTTATAGGAGGTCTTTTTTGTTATTCATGCCTCCTTTTCAAAGAGGACCAAAATGACATCATGCTGTTGGAGTCAGGGTACAGTGTGTTTGGCTGTGGCTAATCAGTCCAATATGAGTTCAGACGGCTTCACTCCAGGTTGGGCACAAGTAGCCCATTACAACATTCGGGATGGAGATGTCTCTGGCTTTGTGCAGCTCATCGTTTCCTTTATGCTAATGCAGTTCTGTTTTGCTCATCAATTACAGCACCTTCTTTGATATGGACTTGCCATGCTGGGCAGTCCTGTGTCAGGGTTCATCATGTCTCACAACTGACACTAAAGTTCTTCGAAGAGATTTTGAAAGTGAATAACTTTTGTTTGCAGGTGGTCCTCGATTTGCAATGGCATATGCTTTCAATCACTGTAGACACAGTCACAAAATAATACTAATCTCATGATGACACCATTTTGCATAATGTCTGATGTTTCTCATAAGTCTTGTTTTCTTCATTCAACACTTCTCCCAACGGAGCTGCATGCATGACCTAATTTCTATGATGCATTATTACTTGCATATAGTTAGGAAGCTCTTACAGACCTCCTCTCTCTTCATTAATTCTAAAGACTGTGCCATTAGAGAAAGTTGAATTCCAGGGCAAAGTATTCATCTGGAGCAAAGGTTCTTAATCTTGAGTCTATGAATTTGTTAGAATAAAAATTTCTAATTGTATTTCAATATTGTAGATTTCCTTTGTACTCTGATGTATTTTATTTTATGCTTTTAAATCATAATTCAATGAAGGGGTCCACAAGCTTTAGACTGCTAAAGGGGTCATGACACAAAAAAGGTTAAGAACCCCTGAACTAGAGTAATGATGCAGGGCTGGCTGTAGTCGGACACCTAAATTCTTCTAATAGTGTGACTTTAAAAGCACAAGGTGGCATTATACACCCAAAGTTTGAAATCCGTCAATCTCTAGTTTGGATGACAGAGATAAAGGAGAATAAAACATTCTTATTGCTACCAGTACAGTGGTAGGATTGTTTCTCAAGCTTGATTTCAATTACCAACTTACCTGCTCAACCTGATGTCCAGCCTTCAATCTTCCCATATTCATTCAGTCCTTATGATGTCAATGTTGACCTTTCCTTTTCAGGGGTGAGGTGGGGGTGATTCTGGTGTATGTTTTTGTCTTGTTTTAAGGCCAGGCTCTTGTGAAGAAGCAGAGGATGATATTGGAACTCAGGTGCTGTTTTGCTTCTGTGCTATGTTCCCAGAACGCAGGTAAATAACAGACTAGACAATGAATCTCCCCTCAAAGCATAGCGATAATGTGAAAATATAGGGGAAAAACATACTAGATATCTTTCTTTGCTCAACCGCACTCCCAACCTGTGTCTATAATAGGCCCACAGGGAAACACATTTGGTGACCTGGAGAGAAGAAACAGTTAGGCCCACTGATCATGAGCTGTCACAGAGAGAATATTGAACATCTCCACTACCTGCTGTTTTCCTCTATCTCCACAGAATCTCTGAGTTGGAAGGGACCTCAGAGAACATAGCACAGAAGTAAAACAGCACCTGAGTTCCAATATCATCCTCTGCTTCTTCATAAGAGCCTGGCCTTAAAACAAGACAAAAACATACACCAGAATCACCCCCACCCTCACCCCTGGAAAGGAAAAGTCAACATTGACATCATAAGGACTGAATGAATATGGGAAGATTGAAGGCTGAACGTCAGGTTGAGCAGGTAAGTTGGTAATTGAAATCAAGCTTGAGAAACAATCCTACCACTGTACTGGTAGCAATAAGAATGTTTTATTCTCCTTCATCTCTGTTATCTAAACTAGAGATTGACGGATTTCAAACTTTGGGTTTGGACCTCAGACCCAGTCCATCCCTGTACCTGAACAAGAGTGTCTTTGACAACATCCCTGATAGCCTGCTAACTTTCCCCATATCACTCAGTTCATCACTTTCCAAGTTTTCAAGATTCTGGTTGAGACTTCCAGTGATGGAAAATTCAAGGCTTCCTAAGGCAGGTCATTCCATTTTTGGAACAGCTCCAAGTATTATCAGGAAGCCTTTCCTTCAGGCATTTTTTCTGTCATGTTGTATTTTTCTTGACCCAGTTTGGGGTTTTCTTGGCAAAAATACTGGAGTGATTTGCCATTGCCTTCTCCAGATCATTTTACAGATGAGGAAACGGAGGCAAACAGGGTTAAATGACTTGCCCAGGGTTACATAGCTAGTAAGTGTCTGAGGTTGAATTTAAACTGAGGAAAATGAGTCTTCCTAACTCCAGGACCTGCACACTTAACTTAACCCATCTCTCTGTACTTTTTCACCTTTTGCTCCAAGTTCTAACCTCTAGGGACAAGCTGAGTAAATTTAACAGTAGAAATCCTTTGGATATGAATGTAGTGAACTCTATAACATGACAGCCATGTAACAAAGGGAAGAATATCTACAACCTAGTCTTAAAATTTGATCAAGGTATTCATATTTCCATTTTGTATGAACAGGAACTACCTAGAAACTTTCAGCTACCCACTCAGATGTAAAATTTACTTTTTAAATAAATAATTACTATTACAAAAAGAAAAACAATTTCTTATACTGAATTATCCACAGAGCACGTCATAGATGCCAAGTAAGCCTTATTGCTATGGATAACCATGACCCAATAAAACTTTCTTCTTGGGCTTTTTTGTAATCAAGTCATTGCATTTGACTGACACTTGAAACAACAACCTTGGGTTAAAAGGCTGGACTGAAGATAAAATCACTGACTTGTAACAAAGCAACTCACTCAAGAATCCTCTCAGCTTCCAGAGAGTGAGACAGAGGTCTACATTCAGTGATGTTTCAGCCTTGGTCATCCTCACTGACCTATAAACAGGATGAGGGTAAAACAGAGGACTGTGAAAACAGTGGTCATAAAATAGAGGGAGACAGAGACTGGCGCTGGCTGACAGGCAGACACATAAACAAAACCTTAGGAGGAAGCTGGATTTAAAACAGCTGAAAGGGAAACCCCATATTCACTGAAGTGACTGCTGCTTTTGAATGGATATAAATAGTTGGTCCCTTTTCAACATTTGGTCATGAGCTATTGATGATAAAAAAAGCTAGGAGTTTTTAGATATGCTATATATATGAAATGTTAGTTCCATATATAAATAAAATATTGAATCTATAGCATAATTTAATGGTCTGTTCCACTTGAAGGCTTGGCTATTAATATATATGTATGTATGTATAATATATATAATTTTTTATCAACTTAAGATTTTTTATTGTTATAAGGACCTTCTGGTAAGGAACCTCCCTCTACCAACGTACAGTAGCATCTCTGCAACTGAAATTCTTTGAGAATTTCCCAGAAGAATTCTGATTTAATGACTTGACCAGGGTTATATAGCCAGTAGGTATCAAAGGCTAGCTCAAACATCATTTTCCTAACTCTAGTCCTATATCCACTATACCATTATACTATATAATAATAGTATGTGTGTGTGTGTGTGTGTGTGTGTGTGCGTGCGTGTGTATAATAGGAACTAGACCCATGATTTAATTGGCATGGGGAACTCCTGGATGAGGAAATCTCTTCTACCAAGGTCAATGCCTTCTCTGGAAGTTACAGTCCCAGAAAGTTGCCAGGAGTACAGAGACATTAAGTGACTTGCCCAGGTCAGCCAGGACTTCCTGGCTTTAAGGCCAGTGCTCTACTAGACTCTGGTGCCTTTTTAAATATGTATTATACTCATGCTCACATTCTTGGTCTCACTCTCTTAAAAAGAGTGAATGTGTTTACAAATGTATTACTCACTAAGCTATGTAGGAACATGTCAAAATCAATTTGTAAAGGAATTATTTGGGAAAAACCAAGAAATGTAAGGGTAACTACAATTTGGTGCATAGTACTTGTGAATATCTAACCTAGTTGTTGAGTAATACATTTTTGAAAATGTTTTCAATTATTTTAGAATCACTCGAATTAAAGTATACATTCATTGAGCATATATATTCATTTAACACAACACCAATGAAATCACAGATCCAGACACATATACACAAATATATATATGTTATTTATACATGTATGTATATATATCATGTGTATGTATGCATATTTATATATACACATGTAAAATATGTATGTATGCATATATGTATATGCACAGATAGGTATATACGTGTGAGTCTGTGTATGTGCATTTGTATATATACGCATACATATTTACATATATGTAAATGTATTTGTCTAATACTTGTAATTAGAGGTTAAACAAAGTAAATGAATGATTTCTTAGTCCATGAAACTTTGTGTCTTTCCTCACCACTTTAGGCTCTTAATAATAGGTTAATTGAATAATGTTTACACCATAAGAGAGAATTTGATTGAAACATTTGGCTCACAGAAACTTAAATTTTTTTTAAAGTTAGGAAAGGAAACTCTCCAACTCCACACATATATAACTAAGTGGTTATAAGAATGTTTTGTTCCAAAAAGTATTGTATTTGTTTTACAAAAATTCTATGTCAACCTCTCAAAGCACTCACAGGAGAAGTGAGCTTCGTGTTTGATATTTATTGGTTGATTCTTCAATACAGGTTTTGTATAGTAAGAAAATTGGTTCAAAGTTAGATTTGAATAATTACCTATCAAGTTCTTGGGAATAATGATGATGTTTGATGCTAATAACATGCTTTAAATTTTATGAAACATGCCATCTTCTTTGGTAGGAGGTAGGTGCTATTGTTATCATCCCAGTTTTATAGATGGTTCTATGACAGAATGCTTGCACAGGTTTTGAGTTCCACGATGGCATATTTGCACAGGTTCTGGATAATGGACTCTTACTTTTCCAATCACCATAAAGTAAAGTGGGGCTGTGTGCTTGTTCCCATGCTTTTTGGCATGATGTTTTCAGCTATTTGTCAGACACCTTCAATGAGGGCAAAAATGACATCAAGGTCAGCACAGACTAAAGCGGAGGGAGAAACTTTTTGTTTGTAAACAACCGTGCTCTCAATGCAGTCTCCGAGACTGAGATGCAACAGAGTATGGATCTAAAGTCTCTGCCACTTGCGTTAATTTTGGCCTGACAATTAACACCAAGAAAGCAGAGGTTCACCACTAGCCAGCACCACAACATCCATATTTGGAACCATTGGTTACAATAAATGGAAAATTTTTCAATGCTATGAATAAGTTCACTGGGCTTGGCAGTATACTTTCCAGTGATGTACACACAGATGATGAGGTTGATGCACACATTGCCAGAATTTGGGAGTGTTTGGGAGGCTCTGCAGGAAAGTGTGGGAGAAACAAGCTATTAAACTATCTAGCAAGCTGAAGGTCTACAGAGCTCTTGTACTGACCCCATTGCTTATGCCTGTGAAACCTAAACAGTATAGCAGTACCTTGCAAGGAAAATGAATTGCTTCCATTTGAATTGTCTTAGGAAGATTCTGAAGATCGCCTGGCAGGATAAGGTACTGGTCACCGAGGTCCTTTCTCAAGCTGAATGGCCAAGCATCCAAAACTCTACTGCAAGAGAATGCAACTCTGATGGGCTGGCCATGTTGTTCTAATGCCAAACATATGTTTGCCTAAAAGATTATTTTACAGAGTACTCAAACAGGGTTCAGAAGAAGTGTTACAAGGACACTCTCAATGTCTCTCTGAAGAACTTTGGAATCAACTGAGTGACATGAGAAACACGGGCACACGACCGCCTGGCATGGCATGCCCACGTCAAAGAAGGCCTTGATTTGGGCATAGTGATGTCTTTTTGGTCCTCTTTGAGCATGGCCAACAACTGAACAGATTCTACACACGAAAACATCAAGCCTCAGAAAGGCCAAATTACTTGTCCAAGATCACATACCTGTAAATGTTAGTAGTGGAACGTGAACCCACGTCGTTCTATCTGCAAGGTTAACATGCTCTTTCCACTACACAAGGCTATTGAAGTATCATTACTTTCATGCCCCCACCCCAAGAGAGGAAAAAAAGGTCAAAACTGGTTTATAAAAGTTTCTAGGAGAGGTATCTTACAGAGTCCCTGAATTTCCCAGTTCATGAAGCTTTTGGTGTAAAATCCTGGCATTTTGGCTGTCGGCTCTTCAGAAAGGCTTGAAGAATTGCAGGAAAAGGAAGGTGAAAAGAACAAAGTCCCTCTCCAATGAGTAATCTTACTGGAAGTGTGTTTTGTTTTGGTTTGGTTTTTTTTTACATTGGAAGAATCCAGGCAAATCACCCTTTTCCAGTGGCTCAGTGAAATACACAATAAGAATCTGTAAGCATGGCTAACGTTTCTATAGTACTTAGAAACACTTTGCCCACATCATCTCATCTGATCCTTCCAACAACCTAGTGAGGTATGTTTTCAAATATCATTCATTTGGGTGTCTGAATGAGGGAGATCATGACCCACACAAGCCTCTTCCTTCCGTGCATCTTTTGCTGAGGATGTCCCATAGATTTGATGTGAGGAGTCTGTTCAATATTCTAGTAGCCTTCTTTGCTTTCTTTCTCCCAATGCCCTGATAAATCATGAGAGGGCCACTGTTTAGCCCTGATTCTCACTTCATGTCGGTCTATGCATCATCTTTTTCTATGGATCCCTGATGTCACTCTTTAGCTGTGTTGTTGTTGTCCTTTTTTGTGGAGTTCCTCATTTCTTATATCCTGCTCATCCTCATCATGTGAGGATGATATTTATTTTTAGTCTACTGTATTCTTTCACATCCCCAGTAGGTGCTGCAGCAATTATGATTCCCATTTTTCAGATGACAAACTGAGGTTTGGAGTGATTGAGTTACTGACTTATCCACGGTCACACAACTAGTAAATGCCGGGGTTAGAACTTACATTTGCGCCTTCCGGACTCCATGTCTAGCTCTCTTTTCACTCTGCCCAGCTGATCAGACTTGGTGAAAATTGTGAAATTTCTAGCCACTGATTTTCCTAGAAATCCAAATAGAGTTCCTATGGCTTTGATCTGGGGGTAGAAGAGGGAGGAAAGGGAACGAGGGGAAAACCTGATCAAAAGGATTTCATAAGAGTTTTATACAATGTGAATAATATTTAGGTCTCTGATATAAAAAGCAATTTCCTACCCTAGAGAAGACTGATAGGATTGCTGATGCCCTTTGACATCCTTGGTAGTAACTAATCTCTTTATCTTCTGGAGACTTTATGAAATTAACATGACCAAGACTAGCACTGCTTGACCCTATAGGCCAGGGTCCCCCGTGTTGCAAAACTGACACACATTAGGTGTACGATTTCAGGGGTGTTTCTAGGGCCTCTTTCTCCTAAGTTATTGAGCACAGTGCTCAGTACCCAGCTGGCCTCCGGTAAAGGTCCCATTGTTCTGGAAGAAGCCCTATGCAGCTCTTTAGCGACAACGGAAATTAAACTGTGTTATGATAACATTGATGGATCTGACTCTGGTGCGTAAATGAAAAGGAAAAAAAGTCTTGTAAAAGGATTGTGTCCTGAATTCCCCTTCTAGCAGAAAGAATGCACAATCAGCTCCACTTAAGTTACAATAATAGCAACATTCCACCATGTCAGGGTTCATCCCTTCTGCAACAGGTAGCAAGCATTTTAGCAATGGAAAGTCAATGATGGGTTGCTAATTGGAAACAAAAGATTTTATAAATTTGCCTTAAGGAAATGAAAGTTTATGGTGATGAAATCAGGGCTTAAAAAAACAAAAACCAGGGTTTTTAATAAATACTCTAACTTACCAAGAGTTCAGATGGCAAGTTTTAGTCAATAAATACTATTTGAACATCTCCTATTTGTCTAGTGCTGTACTAGGTACTGTAAAATCTACCAAAGAAATATATTCTTTTCTCTGAAGGTTATATTCTTGTTGGGGAGACCACACACACAGGTAATGATTAGAAAACACAATGAATAAAGTGAAAAATTGAAAATAGTTAGTGCTTCAGGGGTAGGGAACCTGCAGCCTCAAGACTGGATTCAAAGGACCACACTTGAGGACCTAGAGGGCCACAAGTGGCTTTGAGACCACAGGTTCCTCACCCTTGCAGAGATGAGGACTGTGTCAGGAGGGGAAGTGGATGTTGTCTTACCAAGAACGATGAACCTGGAGTCAGAAAATTGGAGTTAAAACCATGGATCTGTCATTTCCCAACTATAATCTGGTCCAGTCACTTAATCTATAGGGTTTTCGTTCTGTAAAACAGGATACTACTATTTCTAATACCTACCCCACTGGTATTGAAAACAAAGAAATAATGGATGTAAAGCTCTTTATAACTGTCAAGTTAAATGTATGTTATCATACTCTTACTAGGATAAGTATTCTTATTCTCTCTCCTTTTTAACAGAGAGAGAAACTGAAGGATAGAGAAGGAGATAAAGACTTGACCAAAGTCCCATAGCTAATGAGAGTTATTCAGGAGTGTGCTGGGGTCAACTCTGATGGCTTCACACAGCCAACCATTAAATTTTCAATACGAGCAGAAATCAGCTAACCTTACAAATCAGGGTTTGATTTATTGTCTTGTTGGTTGACTAGACTTAATAAAGGATGGAGAAAATGTTAAAAATGCTGATTAAACTTAAAACCATGTGGGTGCCCATTTTTCTTTTAGAGAATAGGCTGCTAAACATTTGTTAGCATACATGAGGAGGCTCTCACCACCAAAAGGCCTACGTGATGGCTCCTCTATGTCCTCAGCAGATCTCAGATGGCGACATGACAGGTCAGTCTTCTGTTGGAATTGAAAAAGCCTTTCTTGATCTCCCTTAACACTAGTGTTGGTTTCCCTGGGTTGATTATCTCTAATTTTTTTTTGTTCATAGCATATTTGTCCAGAGTTTTTTGCATGTTGTCTCCACAATTAGAGTGTGAGAGAAGAGACTATCTCTTGACTTTCTAGGCACTCCACAAATTCGTATTGAGTTGAATAGATATTTCTTTTTTGGGGGCACCTTCTCTTCTTTTATTGCAGTAAAAAAGATCTTCAGAGCTTCTGGTCAGATATAAAACAATGTTCTTTGGTCAGAGATCTAGGGATAACAACGTCAGATTCAAGACTTCCTCTCAATGATCCACTTTCCCTTTGAGATTACTGTTACTGTCTTCTGACCTTACCCAGGCTTGGCTTAGGACAGGAATGATAAACTCTCTGCCCCCAAAGATGTTGCTATATGGTGACTACAAATTTCCTCATTCTTTCTCTTTCAGAGATTCAGTAGTTTTAGTCTCTCGACCAAGATTTTGACATATGTCATTTCATTTGATCTTTGCAACAATGTTTAAGGTATATTCTGAAATAGCATAGATTTAAATTTTTCTTGAACAATACATGTTGCCATCCATACAAATCTGTGTGATTCCTGTTCAGGACTTCCCAGAAATTTGCTACAAGAGGCCCATGCAATATGCTGTAGCCTTCCTTGCTTTCTCCTGATGTCATGCAGATTGCAGTGAAGCACATGGATTATCTATAATTTATTTCTTATTCTCCCCTTGTCTCTTTTTTGCTGTTGTTCATACACACAGTCCTTTGAAAGTTTTAGAGCTGACAAAATAAGCAAAAACAACCTCAATTCTCTCTAGTGCTCTTTTAAATCACACACACACACACACACACACACACACACAGACACCTCAATAGGGAAACTTGGTGGGATTATTCAAATAACCCTAGGCTTCATTTATATATTTGTGCGTGTAGTATGGGGTTGGGGAGGAAGCTTTGAAGTCGTAGTCCATCCTGGGTCACCAGGGCAATTCACTTCTTGGTGGGGGTATAGGTGATAAGGAAGGCAGATGGAAGGAACATTTCCTCTATTAACTGCGGAGGTTTAATCATCAGGTGGCTTTGGCAACCACTCATATTCAGCACAAAGGATGTGGTGTTGTCCTGGTCCCAAGCTCACCCTGATGCCTATGCTCAAATACTCACCCCTCTGGGCAGAAGCACTAAAGATGCCCCATGTTCTTTGTGGTTCTCAGGGAATAGACAACCGTTAATTCCTTAGCTCCACTTCTCTCTCTGAAGCCAGGCTGACTCATTATGTGGAGGCAAGGGTGTATGTGGATTATTGGGTAAATCCACAATCACAACAGGTGTTTACCATCTATTGGCAAACTCTGCCTCAGCTGTCAACTGGATACATTTTGGTGAGCCATAGTAACTTGATATGAGGGAATAATTGACAGTCGGCAGAACAGGTAGGCACCCTTGGATATAGCATGCAATATTTATGCTTAGCACGGCAACAATAGAAGCAATGAACAATACATAATAGAACACCTATGTTGTGGGCTGCTTAACCATAGACCCCCACGACTCCCCAGTCAGTGCACTGGGTCAACTGGAAGACAGGCATTCTAGGAAGCACATGCGTTGGCTTCCCTCAATTTCCAGCTAAAATCCTGTTTTCTCAAAGAAGTCTTTCTGATTCTCCTCAATGGGAGTCCCTTCTATTGATTAGCTCCAATTTCTTCCTGTATATATCTTCTTTATACATAGTTGCTTTTACATTACCTTTCACATTTCATTTGAGTCTCTTTGCCTTTGCATTGTCAGGACTTAGTCCAGTGTCTTGCACTAGATTCTGAATAAATGCTATTGACTGACTTATTGCCTGTTTACATGGTCCCCACGCCCCCTGCCTCGAGTGGGCAATGGAATATTTAAACAGCACAACAATTCAGAACTTGAACCCTTCTAAGAGAGATGATTATCAGATGGAGATGAAGAAACTGTGGAATGAGTTTGCACCTGGAATTCAAGACATGGGAGATGAACTCAGATCAAGAAAGTTCTCATGGCTGGAGTTTTTCTGGGTCTCGATTATCTTATCATTGCCTTCTCCTAACCCTGTCTATCCAGAGCTAGCTTATTGCTTAGAGTGCGAAATGAGTGGATCTATCAGTCAATCCAAACAAGAAGAAGTTGGCCTCTCCCATGTTGCCCCAGCATCTCTTTCTGACCTTGACCATGGCATCCTTCTATTGTGAATCATACCACTTCCTGTGACCGCTTCCTCTTTCCCTCCTTATCCACTGCTACATGTAGCAAGGAAGAGACAGATATAGTGAGAGGGCTGCTAAAATGGTAACTGAATGACAAGACAAGAATTCAAGCCTCAGGACTCCAGCCTAATACTCTAGCCGCATCTCATTCTGTTAAAGTAGCTTCAGAGTAGCATGCAATCCTTTTCTGTATACATACATGGTAAAGGAAGGATAATATTGTGAAGAGAGGATGCGAGAGAGAGTGGAGAATACATACAGCCTCTTGACTGTCAAGGGTTCATCACTAACAGATGTCTACCTGGCTTGTTCCTCTCACTCTATCAAGAACCTCTCACCGAAGATTCTATCTTATTTGTTCATTTTAAAAAAAAACCTAACCCAATCTAACCCAATATTACAGAGAAGGGTTTTTTTTTTTTTTTTTTTTTTTTGAGACAATCAGGATTAAGCTACTTGCCCAGGGTCACACATCTAGTTAGTGTCTGAGGTTGCATTTGAATTCAGGTCCCTCCCGTCTCCAGAGCTGGTGCTCTGTCCACTATGTCACCTAGCTGCTCCAGGAGAGGTATTTTAAGGCAAAAAAATAACACATTATCAGAAACACGAAAGTTCTTATTCCTATGAGAAGCTACTCTATTCTCTGAAGAAGCAGATTTACATAAGCAAAGTTTTTTGGTTTTTTTTTTTTTTTTACAGTCTATAACTCCAGATATAAGCATAATTGCCAACTTCTAGCTTAACCTTTGGCTTTTTACCATCCATAAATTTCCGTAGAACAAACAACAAACTGAAACTATTTCCATTCCCTTTCAGGAGAGAATCAGCTGGTATACGGGGCAAAGGGGGTGGGAGAGAGAGAGAGAGAGAGAGAGAGAGAGAGAGAGAGAGAGAGAGAGAGAGAGAGAGAGAGAGAGAGAGAGAGAGAGAGAAAATCACTTGGGCTATTTGTAAATTCTACAAATGTGGAATCAATATAATTTTCCATTGTGTTCTTTAAAAATTAATTAACATCATGTAGCTTCCAGCAGCTAAGCTTTGGAATTTAGGTCTTAGGAGGGAGGAGGCACTGAGTAGAGTCTTCCAGAAGAATGAACCTTAATTTGAATTGTGTATTACTTACATATGGTTCTTTGGTTCTTTTCTTTGAATTAAACAAATATGTGAAAATGAATTTTCTTTCATCTGTGTTTCCTGACTAGAAGGGCAAGTCGGGCTATGGACTTTACTTTTCTAGACTACAGTAAGTGAAAAGGAAATTAAGGGCAGCAGCTTCAACGCCTTCCACTCCCATATCCCTCTGTTGCTTCTGCTCCTGAATCTGAAGCCATACCATAGCATACCAACCCACATGGATGCTCCCTTCTGAACACTTAGGAAGACTAGATATTCAAATATGCTCTTTTTGAATGTCATCCCCTTCCTTACAACTCTCAACCCTATGAACCTATGAAGTCCTCACCTTGAGGTACCCAACTAATCAGAATGAAGCTGGAGGGAGGATGCCTATAATAGTCTTTCTCTAGGGGATGGTGGTGCTAAAATATGTGAATTCATGAAAATAAATGAGTTGCGAAATGATACTTTGGTTCAGTTACCAAACAGTACCCACAGCCAGGCCCCGTATACAAATTTTATGTTCATTGAAAGGTTAAGGACTAGAGGAAGGAAGTAAATTATAACTTGTTCCATTGATTCACATGAGCCAGAAGGGTCATGTGATTCCTTTTTATAGCACATGCTTTAGAATTCAGGGGTGGGGAACCTGTGACCTCAAGGTTATGTGTGGCCCTCTAGGTCCTCAAGTGCAGCCCTTTGACTAAATCCACACTTCACAGAACAAATCCCTTTAATAAAAGGATTTGTCCTATAAAACTTGAACTCAGTCAAAGGGCTTTACCCAAGGGCCTAGAAGGCCATATGTGACCCCAAGACCATAGGTCCCTCATCCCTGCTTTAAATGATAAACCAAAGAAGACCTCTAGAACACTGATCTGCAGTATTACATGAAGGAAAGCACACTGAACTTGAAGTCAGAAGTTATGGGTTCAAATCTCCCCTATATCATTTACTATCTATGTGACTTTAGGTAACTCACTTAACTTGTCAATGCCTTGTTTCCTAACTTCTTAATTTTCCTAATTTGGAATTGAATTCACTAACTCCTCAGATGCTTTTGCTTTGTAAGTCTACAATCCTATGATCATAATGTGTGTGCATGTGTGTGTGCGTGCATGCATGTGTGCGTGTGTGTGAGTGTGCATGTGTGTGTGTGTGTATGAAGGGAGGATACAAAGCTTTGTCAGATAAAGTCCCTGTTCTTAAGGAATATGGATTTAGAATAAGAACATACTTTAGAGGTCATTTAGTCCAGTCTATCATTTCATAGATTAGGAGAATGAAGGGTAGAGAGGTTAAATGACTTCCTAGGTAGTTAAGTAACAGTAGCAAGATACGAACCCAAGCCCTTCCATGGCACATCTGGTGCACCCCACTGCCATCTGTAATCTAGAGTCTAACAGTTTTCCACATTTTGGAGATGATACTATCATCGATGGAGTAAAATAGTCCCTGAAATAGAAACCTGAAGGTAGTGTTCACTTAAAACTTTGCAGAGCTAATGCAGATAAATTAGTGTACCAAACATAAAGATGTTTAGCAGCGAACACTTAAAGATCTTTCCACTCTCTGGTGTCAGGTCCTTTTCTATTCTAATGATGGTTACTACATGGAATATCAGTCATTATCCTTTAGCATCTGTGCATAACCTGTAAGCATGTACCTACCATATATGTGGGCTTTGTATTTATTTATAGCCTTCTTGTAAGCAGTATGTGCTAATAGCTTTCTTTTTTCATTTCTTTTTTTGGTCCCAATTTATGATATCATCAACACTGGCCATTCATCTTAGAGACCTGGCTATGATACTGGGAGTTATTTAATTTACCCATGGTTATAACAACTAGGCCACAGAGGGATTAGAAACTACATGAGGGCATCATGATATGTTGGGTAGAGCCCTGGAAATCTGAGTTCAAATCCAGCTTCAGATACTTACCAGCTGTGTGACCCTGGGTAAATCATTTAAACTTTCCATGCCTCAGTTTCCTCATTTGTAAAACAAATGGGTAGGATTCAGCTTCTGTGGTCTTTTTAGGTACTAAACTGATGATTTCATAACTTTTACAAAACAGATTCCAAAGTTAGCCCCCTCTGGGGTTTCCCTTTGTTTATTCTGTAAAATTGTTTTATTATCCAAACCAAATTTCTGTAACTCAGGTAGGTGACTGATGTTATTTATCTTTATTTTCTTACTGTTATTTAAACTAATATGAGAAATTCTTGATGCAGACCAACAACTCACTTGCAAAGTCTTGTCTTAGGGAATTTGGTGGTTAAGCATCTTGTTCAGTCGTTTTTTTCAGTCATGTCTGACTCCTTGTGACCCCATTTGGGGTGTTCTTGGCAAAAGTAGTGGAGTGGTTTGTCATGTTCTTCTACAGCTCATTTTACAGGTGAGGAAACTGAGGTAAGCAGAGTTGAGTGACTTACCCAGGGTCACACAGCTAATAAGTATCTGAGGCCACATTGGAACTCAGGAAGATGAGTCTTCTTGACTTCAGATCTGATACTGTGCCACTAGCTGTCCCTTAAATAACTTACTAATGTTCATACAACATGGGCCAGAGGTTGAATCTAGGTCTACTTGACTCCAAGGTCATATTTTTATCTACTATGCCAACTTCCCTCTCAGTAGCCTCAATTTTATCAATAATGTAAATTTCAAGATAGAGAAATTTAGGAAAAGAGGAGGGAAATTATTTTGCTTAGCATCAGATCAAAAATCTATGACTTTTGGAAAGGGGATATCTGAGTCTCTTATAGCTTCTTGGCAAATACCATTTCCCGTAGCAAGAACAATGGCATTGCTCCCTGTGGGTATGCAATCCCTTCTTCATTCTTCTGTTCAATCAGATATATATATATACATATATAATATGTATTATATATATATATGTATATGTGTATATATGTACACACACACACACACACACACACACACATATATATATATATATATATGTTTCCATCTTTGAAGGAAATCATTGCTGGTCCCTCCGCCCCTGCCCTGCACACTTATATTTAACTTTGAAAGTAAGGGTTTGCTTGACCTAGACCCAAATCAAAGCAGGACCTAGACTTCCAGGACCTGCAAAGAAAGGAAAAATGACTACAAGTACAGTATTTGCTCTCTCTCAAACACAGGAAAAGCTCTGACCTTGAGCCCTATGGGGAGAAGGAGGACACAGTGCTCTAACCCTGGTGATGAGATAGATGAATTAAAATATGAACTGCTTCCAAATATCTGTTGCCAGGAAGCAGATGACATGCTAAATTGCTCTCCAGATTGAGTACTTAATTCAGTGATTTCCTGAGAGGGGAGTTACCAGAACAGCCATTTTGTCCTTTCTGGCAAATAAAGCACTCTCGGACTGCTGTCTCCAGGAGTCTTTCCTCTGTTTCCTGTTGTAGGAAGGGCTGTTTCCTGCAGAAAGACTCCTGATTAGACTCTGTGCTATTATAGTAGGCAGAGGGTTAAGGAGCACGTTACTCCTGTACACTTGAGAGTGATTGGTAGAACTAATTCACCAAAATTATTGTCAAAGAAACTCTTATTTTAGAAAATGTGGGTGGAGGGAAAGAAAAAAAACAGGGAAAGATCAATTTCAGTGAAAGCTGCCCAATTAAAGTTTTGAAGTTTCATTTGGAGATTTTCATGCAATTGACTGTTAATCATCTTGAGAGATAGCCATAACCATCTCTGTGTAGAAACCTCTGTTCAGGTCTTATAACAAACTCTCTGGACTCAATTTCATTTAGATGAGATTCATATTTATTCATAGAACAGAGGCCAAATGTTCTCATTGCTTGTGTGAGGTTCCTGGAGTATCTCTGAGGACTCTTGTTCCTGGGAAGCATTCTGCCAGGAGTGGGTCTAAATGAAGAGAACGTTTGAGACTTTCCATGGGGTGAGGAAACGGGATGCTTGTCGGTTATGTGTCTCTCCTCTCAACTCCTACAATATGGAACAACCTCACCTTTCTTTAGAATTTTAAATGAATGGGTGTTACTGCACCCTAAGTGAATACCTGAAAAGACCTTGGCCTAAAGGGGGCCAGGGTCTCCCATTGCATCCTGCACCACCTCCAGTCATCCTGGTGAATATCTGGTCACTGGATTCAGATGACTCTGGAGGAGAAGCGAGGCTGGTGACCTGCACAGCCCTCCCTCACTTGAAACAAAGTCAAGTGGAAGTGATGTCATCATTTCTCCGATGGCGTGGTCTTCTTCAGCAACAAAGGATGAACACAAGAACAACACAAAGGTTTGATGACAGTTAACATTTTATATAGCACTTCGAGGTTGACCAGGCACTTTCCATACATTATCTCATGTGTTCCCTATAACAACCTTATGAGGTAGGTATTCCTGTTTTACAGATGAGGAAACAAAGGATGAGATAAGTGACTGCGTAGGTAGTCAGTGTCTGAAGCTGGCCAACCTCCTCATTACACAGATTAGGAGTACAGCTTGGTTAAGTCAAAGGTCATACAAAAGGTAAGCTTTGGAGGTAGTATCTGAACCCTCATCCTGTCTCCAGAGCCAGAGCTCTTTGCAGTGGCCTAGCATGTTTTGACTCTTAACACATTTTATAAACGCTAGGGGAAAGGGAAAGGAAAAAGCATTTATTAAGTGCCTACTCTGTGCCAGTCACTATGATAAGTGCTTTACAAATATCATCTCAGTTGATCCTCATTATAACCCTGGGAGGTAAATTATAATATTATCCCTATTAGTTATTATTATTCCTATTACTTATTATTCATAACAATATTATTATCCATTTTACAATTAGGAAACTGAGGCAGACAGAAGCTAAATGACTTGCCCAGGGTCACCCAACTAATGGACAGTTAGGTGTCACAGTGGATAGAGTACTGGGCCTGGAGTCAGGAAGACTCATCTTCCTGAGTTCAAGTCTGGCCTCAGATACTTACTAGCTGTGTGACCCTGGGCAAGTCACTTAACCTTCTTTGCCTCAGTTTCCTCATCTGTAAATGAACCGGAGAAGGAAATGGCAAACCATTCTAGTATTTCTGCCAAGAAAACTCCAAATAGGGTCACAAAAGTCAGACATGACTGGAAACAACCAAATGCCATTGGACTACAAACTTCATGAGGGCAAAGATCCTGTCTCATCTAAACTTTCTACCTCCTGCAGTGTCCTACTCAAAGTAGGTTCTTAATGTTGAATAAAGAAATAAATGAATGTGAAAATTATACATCGGTGTGTTTCAGACATCAGTATCTCAGTAATTGATCTTTTGACCAATGTTGTTTCCAAGCTCAGATTTGTGGGAGTGGAGAAGTTAACAGGGATAATGTTGCCTCCAAATTCTCAGTTAGTCCTTTTCTACCCAACTGCAAATAGAATCTCTGGGAGGAGGCTGTGGAAAGTATCCTTTTAATAAGGATATCCTTTTAATAGGATATAAAGTACAGTGAACTCCTGGGGCCATTTATATTGTCAATGATTGTGTGTGATTATATATACATACATGTGTCTATAGACATATGTGTGTATGTATGCATATATACATATGTATATATGTGTGCTGGGAAACATACAAATTGATTATCAAAAAGATGCTCATTTGAATTAAACAAATATCTACTGTGTCAGGCAGTGTGCCAATTACTGAGGACACAGTGACAAAATTTAAATAGTCCCTGATCATAAAGAGCTTACTGGGAGTGATCACTACATGTACACAGATAATTAAATACAAAAATATGTACAAAGTAAGTAGATTCAAAGTAATGGAGGTGAGTACTAACAATTTAGGGGGGAATAAGGAAAGTCCTCTAGAACTTTAACTGGAGATAATCTTTGAAGGTAATTAGAGCTGCCAAGACACAGAGATATGGAGGGAAAACCTTTCAAGCATGTGCAAGGGCAGAAAGATGGAATGTAGAATGTCACTACATTTTGGCTGAATCATGGAGTATAGAAAGAAGGAGTAGTGGGTAATCAGCCTGGATAGGTTGGAGCCAAATGGAGTAATTTGTATTTTATCCTTTCAGTATGTGTCCTTACTACTGTTAATTGATTTTTTTACTCTTTTAATTAATTTATTTTTAGTTTTTAACATTTACTTCCACAAGATTTTGAGTTCTAAATTTTCTCCCCATTTCTCCCCTCTCCCCAACCCCAGACGGTGTGCATTCTGATTACCCATTCTCCCAATCTATCCTCCCTTCTATCATCCTCCCCCTTCTCTTATCCCCTTTCCTTCTATTTTCCTGTAGAGCAAGATGGATTTCTGTACCCCATTGCCTGTATATCTTATTTCCCAGTTGCATGTAAAAACAATTTTAACATTTGTTTTTAAAACTTTGAGTTCCACATTTTCTCTCTTCCTCCCTTCCCACCCATCCTCATTGAGAGGGCAAGCAATTAGATATAGGTTTGTGTTTTATTCTTGAGACAAGAGTGAGTCATTGAAACTTCTTGAGAAGCAGAGTGACATGGTTAGACCTGTTCTTGTGTCAACAAGGATGCTATCTTAGACAGATGTACAACAGAAGTGATCAATAATAGCCAACATAATGAAACAAGACACCATGAAATGGGAAGAAAGAAACTGAAGGGCAGTAGATGTATGATAACATGGAGGCTAGGCTAGCAAGGAGTTCTCAAAGGCAAAATCAATTGCTTTTGCAGTGCCCAAAACAAAACCAACCTGATGTGACAAAGAGTTTCAAAGAGGGTTAATTCAATTTTTTAACCAACTATTCATTATCATTCTTTTTCACTGCCTTACTTCAGTTGAACACCTAAAAAGAAAAAGAAAAAAGAAAACCCTCACAGAAAATACTGACAATCCAGAAAAACAAATCTCCACATTGTCCCTGCCCAAACAGTCAAGTGTCATTCTAGATTTTAAATTCGTTGCCTCTCTGGCAGGAGGTGACATTTTCAGACCCCTGGAAATACAGTTTATCATTGCATAGATTAGAGTACTAGAATCTTTCTGATTTTTTTAAATAGTGTTATCCTTGTATAAATTTTCTCCTGGTTCTCCTTGCTTCATTCCGCATCAGTTCATAAATCTCAGTTTCCTCAGAAACTATCTATTTTACAGTTTCTCAGGGCACAAAAATATTCTGTTCCATCCATATGCCATAATTCATTTAGCCATTCTCCAATAGGAGGGTGCTCCTTTAATTTCCAGTTTAAGGTTGTTACAAAAACAGTTGCTATGAATATTTTTGTACATCAATCAATAAACATTTGTTAGGCACCTACTGTGTGTCAGGTACTGTACTAAATGAGAGATACAAAAAAGAGACAAGACCCTGCCCTCAAGGAGCTTATAATCTAATAAAAATATAGGTCCTTTTCCTCTTGCCTTGATCTCTTTGTATACACCTAGTAGTGGTATTAACTGTTATGCATACTTGAGTAACTTTTTGGTGCATAATTCCAAATTAATAGAAGTCATCCTTGTGGTAAGAAATACCTCCCCACTTCAGTCCCCACCCCACCTGAATCAGAACAAAGCACTACTAAGCATAGTATAAACAGTATAAATAAGATTGTATGTTCTCAGTGATCTGAGTCAAACCAAGTCAACTAGTATTGATTAAATGCCTACTATGTGCCTGGCTCCATATGAAGTACTAAGGATACAAAGAAAGTATATTCTTAAGTATACAGTTTGTGACCAACCACTTCATAATGTCTTTTGGACCCAAATGTGTTATATTCATACATTCTGAAAGTCTCTTTTCTTCTGCAATCTAAAAGTACACCTTCTCGTTTTCCAAGTGCATTGAAGTACATTATGGTATGCAGAGCTAGGTTCATTAAAGACTGTCATGTGTGGCGTTCATTTCAGAGTAGACTATAAGAACTCTATGGCCCAGTTCGTGGCAGGGACTAATCTACATTATGTGACCACTAATGGTAGGAGAATGAAAATTTGTTTTTTTACAGCATCTGAACAAGTATATAGCGAGGGACAATTTTACATTCACTCTTCCGTTGAGTTAAACCGGCCAAGACACTAGGCTGAAAATTTCCTATTTTGAGTTCAATTACTCATGTCATGGAAACCTCATATAGAACCTTGTCTGAGAAAGAACAAAAAACTATTCCTTGATACTGCTCCCATGTTAATACTTGAGTTTGGGGGATTTCAAGGAAGAAAACAGTCATCTACATTCTATACTAAAGTACAGTTGATACAAAACTTCCAAAAATTGTTTTTCTTCCAAAATCCCTGGAAAGAAAAAAAAAATAAATCCAAGTTGGTCTTAGCTGTGTGTCAGAACGTCATGCTAATTAGTCTTCGAAGCTACCTAAGGCACAGCTGGGCACCACGAGTGGGATCACAGTCACCTTCCATGGCAGCACATATGTTAGCATGAATGAGCCAATACTGAGTGTGGAATTTTACTTGGCCATTGCTTTGCTAGAAAAGGAAAGAAAAAGAAAAAGCTAGCTTTGCTGTTGGTCTCAAACTACATCCATGCATTGTCTTGCAAGTTAAGTTGCAGCAGGTGTCTGTGGGTGGGCTCTTGACTTCCTGCAACCGGAATTGTTTCTATTGCCCTTTAGTTAATGTTTGTGGACACAGCGCCTGGAAGTATGAAAAATAAAGATTAGGGTATGATTAAAATATCACTAGACTTAAAAATAGCATTTGTATGGACTAACAACTTCCTGTAAATTAAGGGACAGATCATGACAGCCTTATATAGGCAAAACTCTCTGTCTCATTGGAGGCCTTTCCGTGCCAGACCTGGAATTGGGTATGATGCTTTTGAGGCAGCTCAAGAGTGGTCGTATTATGTCTATATAACACTTAGTGGTTCTTGAAATGATTATTGCTTCCCAACCAGGTTTCATTTACTTTTGGAGAAATTAACACAAAGGATACATTTGTAGAACACCATATGACTTCTGAATATAGAAGGGGCCTATTGTGCAGGCACTAGTATTGAACACAATACCCTGTTCCGATCCATGGTTTGTCTAAGGCTGATTCTTTGCTGTACTATTTAAAGGAAAAATGTAGATAAATTTCCCTACCAAAAAACCCAAAGGGTAAAAAAAAAAAGGATTTCTATAACAATCAAATATTTATATCTACCAGAGTGTGGTCATCACAGTCCCCCAGATTCTTTGGTTAGTGCTCCTGGGGGTAGCATAATTCTTGTTGAATGAAATAGGTTTGGGTATGACATACAAAGAGTTCTTAAGTTTGCAAGACCTTGTTCATCTGAAAGAAATCTTAGTCCCTGTAAGAGATGGTGATAGCCTCAAACACAGTGACAAAGATTTTTTTTTATCCCAGAGAGAGGCATCCTTGTTCCAAATAGCTTAGTAGGACCTTGCTCCTGATAACAGCTAATGTATAAAAATAGGAAGACTTTGTATGCTGACAACATGGACATATGCTTATAAAATATTGCTGTAAAGATTTATAGACCATACCTCTAACACATGGTCACATTGTGAAATGAACATATGCTCAAAGGTTTTGAGATTCTTGGGAACCAAGAATAATACATACTGGTGCAAATGCAGTCTATTCTGAACAGTCCCTGTAATTGCATTCACTGGGCACCCTTGATAGCAACGAGAAGGAGGTGCTAGCATTTGTTGCAATGTCAAATAGAGTAAGCTTCTCAATGCAGGTTAACACTAACAGTAAGACTAGTCCCTTGAATTAGGGAGAGTGGGGCAGAGAAGGTGTCTCAGTTGAATTTTTAAAGCACAATCAAAAGCAATGTTCAACATTGGCCATTTCTCCCTCCCTCGAGAAGATTCCTCAGCTAGGTTACATTAAATAAAATTTCAAGGACACATGTTCCTAGGACTGTGTCATACCAATTGAAAATTAATTTCTCTCCAGTGAGTTATAGTATCCTGGTTTTTCTTACCTGACAGTCCTTGAAATGAGAGAGAAAAGAGTTCTGGATTCAGACTGAAGGTCATGGCTGACATCTGATGTTTTATTTCCCTTTTCTTTGTCCAGTTTTCCACAACTTCTTTAGGAACTCCCTTGTCTCCAGTTGTAGCCCTGCTATATTGTTCTCTGACTAAAAAGGGACGTGATCTTACTAAAATAAAGAATGAAATTTTGAATTTTGTTTAAAGGAAGCAGGATGTGGTCCATGTGTAGAAATGAGATATTTCCACCTCAATGCAAAGGTCAGATGTTGCCTGGTAGCAGTGGACACAGTGGAAAGAGCTCCTGAATTGGACTTGGAAAGCCCGAGTTCAAATTCAAGCTTTAGCACGTACTACTTGTAATGTTTGGCAGACACCTGACCCCTCTGAGCCTCATTTACCTCATCTGTAAAAGAAAGAAATTTGAAAGATAACCATGGTCCCTTCCCAACTCTAAATCTATAATCTTATGACTTTTCAATTCAATCCATGATAAAATGCCAAGGCAATTTTTGCTTTGGCATAGCATATTAAAGACTCTGTTTGACATATGGCATGCGATGTATGGAGAAAGATTTTGTTCAGATCAGGGAATCTGATAGTAGTTATACAAGATATTTATTTCATAAAAATAGAGAAATTTGTAAGCTGCCACAATGGGTAAAAATGAAGTTTTAAAAAATATAATGATTAGCTTGAATGTGGTGATCATGGAAAGGAAAATATGTATTCAAGGGCTATAATCTTTTCATATTCAGGGTTGAATCTGAAACTTGTGATTTCAATGGTTTGGAGCACACTGCTTAAAACTTCAAAGCCCTGGGGTTCTCTCTCTCTGTCTCTCTGTCTCTCTGTCTCTCTCTCTCTGTCTCTCTCTCTCTGTCTTTCTCTCTCTGTCTCTCTCTCTGTCTCTGTCTGTCTCTCTCTCTGTCTCTATCTCCCTCACTTTGTCTTTCTCCATCTCTCTGTCTCTGCTTCTCTCTCCCTACCTCCCTTCCTCCTTCCTTACCTCCCCTTTTGCTTCTTCCCTCTGTGGTGTGCGTGTGTATGTGCGTGGTGCTGTGTTATATATGTGGGGCAGCACCGCAGGGTTAGATATTCTTGCTTATAAGCTACCTTTTCTCCATCTCACAGTCACAGGCTGCCATCAGGTATCTTGCAAATTCAAATCCTTAGAGGCAAAGGGACTGACTATATAAGGGAGAGTGGATGGTTCAATAGAAATTCATTCCTTGTACAGGAAAAGCCTCTGATTACATCTTTGCACATGAAGTGACTGAGTTTTATCTTTGAACCCCCAATCTCTAGCATATAATAGGCACCTAATAAACATTGGATTGAAGAAAATGCATGACTCCTTATTGAAGTGAAATAATTACACAGAGATATATTTGAATCAAGTACTTCTAGGTTTGGGGCAGTTAGGTGGCACAGTGGACAAAGTGCTGGTCTTGGAATCAGGAAGACTCATCTTCCTGAGTGAAAATCCAGCCTCAGACACTTACTAGCTGTGTGATGCTGGGCAAGTCACTTAATCCTGGTTGCCTCAGTTTCCTCCTCTGTCAAATGAGCTGGAGAAGAAAAAGGCAAACCACTCCAGTATCTCTGCCAAGAAAACCCCAAATGGGGTCATGAAGAGTTGGACATGGCTGAAAAATGACTGAACAGCACTTCTAGATTTAAGTCCTGGCTTCCAAAGTCATTGTTTGTGTAACCCTGGGGAAGTCTCTCAACCTCTCAGCCTCAGGTCCTTCATCTATAAAATGGGTATAGTAATACATACATTATTTACCTCACAGGGCTATTGTAGGGTTTGATACATTGCTGCCAACATGGTATCTAAAACCCTCATGCCTGTCTTCATCAGCTGCCTGATCATCAGTAACTTCCAGATCCATTCTTAGAGAGAAGGAGTGTAAAGTTAGTACAGACTTGAATATGGAAATTGGGAAGAATCATCTTGTGTTCCCATTCCTTTCACTTTTCCTCCCCCCAAAGCTTTATGTAAGTGATATTAGACAAAAAGAAAAAGTCAAAACAGACTTGAAAGGGAAAAGAAGTCACAGAACAGCCAAATGAGGGGTTTGGGGTTTTTTTGGGGGGGACAGCAGGAAGTAAGGGTGTGAAATGGAAAGAACACAAGATTTTGAGCCAAACAATCTGGATTCAAATTCTAGTTCTATTGCTTATTGCCTTTGTGTCCTTGGTCAATCACTCAACTTTTGGGGCTTCGTGGGATGCTAGCTTCAAAATTTACTGTTTGAGTCTGACCAAGTCACTCAATTTCTCTCTGTCCTAGCTTTGTCATCTATAAAATGGGAATAATAATGTTTCCTTATTTGAAAAAATGACAGGACTAGGTGATCTCTAAGGCATCTTCTAGTTTTAAATCTATGATCCTCTGATCTGTGACTCTGGTACTCCAACCTGCTACCAACACAACTCCTAAAGTGTTTGAAGGTCTAGTCTGGGGTAGCAGTTGGTAAAACAAGTTTCTTCTCAATCAGCTCCTCCCTTGAGTGACCCAACCCTCAAGGGTGGTGGGGCTAACCTCTCTTCCAATTTGCATAAGACTGACCACATCTTCAATGAAGTGTTTATACCTCTGGGTTTGGGTCAAAGAATGATGAAAGGAGAATGATAAAACAGGATTGAGATGGAAAACGTAGGGTCAGCAGGACTGACTGCATCAGGAGAGCAGTGCTGAAGTCCATCACAATTTTGTAGTCTCTAGTCATCTACAGTTAAAATAAGGACAGGCTACTCAGCAGAGCATGGACAGTAGTGGGGGTTTTCAAGTGCAACATTCTTTTCTGAGATGGTTAAGATTTCTTGCATAAGCAATGTTCTCTGTCTGTCTGTGCCAAGAACAGAGCACTGCTTTATAAGTGAAGCAAATTATCTACTGTCTTGGCCTTCAGAGAGCATATTGTTAAGTAATATGAATCTTGAACCTTTATCCCTTACTCTGACTAAGCAGATCTGTTGTAATAGAAGTCTACCCTTTGACCCAAAGATCCATTAAACACTCTCTCTCTCTCTCTCCCTCCCTCTCTCTTCCTCTCCCTATTTGTCTCCCTCTTTCCTCCCCCTCTTATTCTCTCCCTCCATCTCCCCTCCTCCTCTCTTTCTTTGCCTCTGTCCCTCAATCTGTCTGTTTAATCTGTCTCTCTGTCTCCGTCTTTCTCCTCTGAGACCCTTTGCATGTAGTTCCAGGAACTGAGTACTCAAATAAGCTTTTTGTTTTTAGAGCCAAATCAGGTCACAGTAGCTAGCTCCCAGATTTAGACACTAAACTAAGCAGAGTAGGTGGCAGAATGAAGCTTTAAATACTTGATGCAAAAGTATGATTACCCTTCTGTGCAGTCTTTTCAGCAGCAGGGACTTAACTGGTGTCTGTGGAGCTCAGCTTTGGGGATGAACTTCACTGGGTCCTGGCTTCAAACCGTGCTGTCTGTGCAAGCACTGCAAAGTCACTCAATGGATCTGACCCTCAACTTCCCCATGTATGAAATAGGGAATTAATATTCGCATTGCCTAGCTCACAAGACTGCAGCAAGAATGGCCGTATTACTTCCAGTATAGTGCCTGACACTTCTCTACCAGCTTTTATCAGGTGCCTGATTCTTAGTCCTATCTGGAAGTATTCTTAAGGGGGCTGGCCCTGGGGAATTGTAGAGGGAATGTGAGAGAAGGAACTATAAAGAGAAAAAACAAAGGACAAAAGAGATTAAGATAAGTAAGAAAAAGGTAGAGTTTAGGGAGTAGAAAATTTTCCAAGTGTAACCTTGTGGATGGACCTGACTTGTAGACATTTGGGGTGTTAAGAGATCATGTATCTTAAATCCGCATAGTTTTTTCTAGCAGTTGTTCCGTCATTATATTGTGAGCTCCTTTAGGGAAGGAAAGTCGTTTTGCCTTTCTTTGTATGACCAATATGGAGGAAGTACTTAATCAATCCTTGTTGATTGACTGACTGACCGGGACTGGTGATTTTTATGGTCTCCTTCAGCACCAGTGTTCTGAAAAACTATCAGTATGAACTGGAAAATTGTCTGTGTCTTAAAAGTTCTAGGAGAAGTTTTTCAGAGCTTCTTAACTAGATAGAAGGCACAGCTCCTCCTCAGCTCAGGAAGATGCTGTAAATACTCATAGTTAGAAATAGGGTTGTTTTCTTGTCCGAGTTATCTTTGGCCTTGCAGCCTGGTATAGTGAAAAGAATGCTGCGTGAAGGTCAGCAGAGACCTGATTTTGAAGGCAGACTTCGTACCATACTGGTGTGTGAACACAAGTGAGTCATGTCAGTTGTCTGAGTCTCAAATCGCTCATCTTTAAAACAGGGATAATAATATCTGAAGTACATAGACCAATCAAAGCTCAAATGAGGACCATGTTCACAAACCTCTAAGGTACTATAATGCCAGTTATAATTATTGTTATGGAGACTGACCGCTATCCCGAAGGATAGAACTAGAAGAAATAGGTGGAAGTTGGAGGCAAACTTACAATTGTTATAGGGGAAAAAAGTCTAATAGTTGAAGCAATACAAAAGTGAAATGTGTTACCTTAAGAGATAGTCATCATCATTTTATATAATAATAATTATTTATAGCAAAATTTTACATGCTCTTTTAAGTTGAAAAGATGCTTTACAAGGATTATCTCACTTTAAACAAGAACCCTGGGAGGTAGCCACTGTTATTATCCCTATTTTACAGATAAAGAAACTGAGGCAGACAGCAGTTAAATGACTTACACAGGGCCACACAAAAATAAGCATCTGAGGCTGGATTTGAACTTGGGTATTCCTGACTTCAGTTCCAAAACTATGTTCACTATGTCAACTAGCTTTCTACAAATAACAATATAAAATATGGTGTCCAGAACAAAACACATTACTTTAGATCTCTGGATAGTATACTTTTGATAATAAAAACTAAGATTTCATTAAATTTTTTGATCTCCACATCAAAAAGATGATTCATATGAATTGCAGCCACTCAAATTCAAATGCCTTTTTTATCTATTCTTTTGTCTATCCAGTTTCTCCTGTATTCTTATACATTTGATTTACTGAATCCAAATACAGGATTTCCATTTATTCTTATTCAATTTCATATTATTAGATTCTTCTCACTGTTTCAGTTGTTGAGACAGTTGGAGATTCCAATTTAATTTTGTTTTTTGTTTTAGATTTTAGAAAGGTTAAAATCTGGATAGCCCAAGTTTCTATAAAAAGCTTTTAAAGGCAGTCTAAAATAGCGTCTTCTTTTTGTTTCAAGAAGTTGAATTGTGGGAAGCAGAGGCACTCCACTGACCTGGGCTTGATTCTTCATTCTGACTCTTATTATCTGGGTGATTTGAGTTTCTAGTGCATTGGTTTCACCTGAAGACTTTTCACTAGAGAGCCTTATGAGCTGGGAGGTCCCAAAGGCAGGTGTAGGATGGAGAAGCCAGAGTACAAACTACTTTCCTAGCTAATCTACACATGAAGTGATCAGCTCAGGTAAAATGAACAATTCATTACATAATTGGGCCCCATTAAATAGAGGACTGACTCCTAGTTCTTCTTCATTAGCATACAGATAAAAAAGATGTATGCAAGATTCTTGGCTCATGAAGGAATTGAAGTGTCTTTGCTTTCAAGTCATGAGACAACAATGATAAAAAACTCAGAAGATCTGGGTTCCAGTAAATGTCTAACACTTAGTATTCAGTTGACAATACACATGATTTTTTTTTTAACTTTTTAAGTCAGTTTACTAATCTGTAAAATGGAAGTGATGATATACTATCAGTCTCATGGAAATTGTTGTGAGGAAAGTCCTTTCCAAACCTATATGTGTGTACATGCATACGTAAATACATGTACACACACATATATATGTGAATATATGTACATATATATACATATATATGTGAAAAAATATGTGTTCATCTAAGAAGTTTGCTGGTATCATTAAGATGTCCCACAGAGTTCCAAACAGATCAATTTCTTGATGTTAGTAAAGTTTTTGAAATGCTACTAGTCACAGAGTACATTGTATCAAGTGCTTCAAATGTCAGGGCTCTACAAAAACTTTTCCCGGTGAATGGAAAAGTGGATCAAAATGCATATTACTTAGGGTATCAAACATAGCTGGAATTAAAGAGATGGATCTCAAGGGCCATGGAAAGTAGCTCTTTATTCACTTAGACTTTTGAGTTTGGAATGAGACATGATCCATCCTTTATTGCTGCATATCTAAATAATTAAATTCATACTGAAGAACTTGGGTGAAATCATCATTTTCATCTTCATTTCCTCCTCCTCCTCTCCTCCTCCTCCTCTTCTTCTTTCTTCTTTCTTCTTCCCAACACCATCCTCTCAGTGATCCATACTCATTATTTTGAAGTCTTTGATTTTTCCCTCTACCCTACCTTACACATCCAGATCTTCATTTTGGCAAATCTACCCCTAGCAATATCTCTTGAATCTAATCCTTTTCTGCTCCTACAACCATCACTTAGTTTAAGCATACATCTCTTCACATCTAAATTATTATAACAATCACATAAATGATCTTTCTTCCTCAAAATCATTATCTCTCCAATTTCTCTTTCACTCAGTAGCTGCCCAAGTCAATAATGGAACTCTGACCGTACCATTCCCATAAACAAAAACCTTAAGTGCCTATTGAAGTATAAAATCCCTGATGCTAGTCTCTGAAGCTCTCTAAAATCTGACACCAACCTGCTTTTCCAGACTTTTTCTTATGATTTTCTTTTACGTATTCATACTAGTGAACTAGATGGCTTGTCTCTTGCAATGAACCCTCACTTCCAACTCAGTTTGCTTAAGTAACTTCTTTTCTTGAAGGTCCCCTTCAGGTGTCATGAATCTTCCCTGAATGCCTCCCACTGCTAGGTGCCAAGGATATCTCCCTTTTCAATTTTCTCATGGCAGTTTCCTTGGACATTTATCTCATTTTCACTTGTATCATCATTAGCTTAGTAACAGTAGTAATAGTAGTAGTAGTAGTAGTAGTAGTAGTAGTAGTAGTAGTAGTAGTAGTAGTAGTAGTAGTAGTAGTAGTAATAGAAAGGGATGTATCCGTGAAAAAAATGTCCATGTCCTTACAATGTTTGGGACCAAAGCCATCACTTTGCTTTGCTGGGGTTAATTCTCTGATACATTTCTCAAAAAACTATGTGTTAGCCTATAATTGGTGACATTGCCTGGTATGCACTCCGATTATATAGACATATTACCAGAATGGACAGTTCCAAGGAAGCTAAGAGAGTTTGTAGAAACACAGTTTCAGTGATAATAGTCTAGAAGCACAGTTGAAGGGAAAGGGCCAAAAGAGATGGAAATAAATGGCATCCCTGCCTATACCAAGCTGACTAGGCCTAGCTGCGATGGGCTGTAATGGCAGAAGTGTGAAGAGAGGTGCAGGTAGGGGATATAGTACCAAACTCCTTCAGACTTGGGAAAGCTAATTATTAAATATTCGGTATAAATGCCTCTGTATTTGACAAATAATATTACAACTTGATTTGTTGTTTTGTTGGTTATTTAGGCTTAAGAAAGTGATGGGAAAATGTTAATAATGCAGAGTAAACCCAAAAGTATGCTGAGCACACATTTCTTGGAGAGCTGATTGTTAAACTTTTATCAGCGTGCCACTGTTAGATTGCATAAATCTACGTTAAAACTCCAATTTTTAATAGATTAATTCTAGGCGTTATGCTGACACTAAAAGAGAAGGATTCAACTGAGACGCCTTGAGATGCCGTTCTCTAACTCCCTACTGGGCATGTTCTGATTGTCCTTCTCTAGCTGTGCTAAGGACGCAGAGAAATTAAATGGGGATTGTTTATTGCCCAGTTCAGTTTCTTGTTATTTACCTTGTATTTTGCTTTAATTAAATGTCTTTTGATTCCATGAATCATCTGCCATGGGCTGACACAGTCATTGATGGGGGCTTTAATTTGTATAGATACGGATGCCAGCCATAGTAAACATATTGAACTTAGGAAAGTAATGGTGGGGTTCCATAGCTATGTGGTCACCTAAGATGAAGTATTTCTACAACAATAACTTATACACAAATGCTCCCACACATCACTTTAAAGTTTACCGAGTACTTACTTGTATTTTCCAATTTTAAAGTCATATACATGTGTTTCTGTGTGAGTTATTGTTGTTGTAGCCTGAACACTGCAATGGTATCTTTAAAATATTAGAAGAACCAGAGGAAGATTTCTAGGTTGTTGTTTGGGTGAATCTTCTGGGAACGATTTGTGGAAGAACAAGGACGTGAAGATGCCCCAAAGTTGTGGCTCATACTAATGGAAGATATGTCCCCATGGATGAACTCACAAATCCCCAGGTAAGAGGCTGTGGCATGATACACATATAAGGATTACTCTACTTTTCTGAGAGTTAAGAATATTAAAGTATAAAATAGAGAAAATATTCTGTTAAAAAAAAAGAGACTATTAAGGCTCTGATATTTTGCCTTTCTACTTGCAATATTATGATGAGCAGCACTCCGTGTTTTAGTGACCAATACAAACCACATTGGTGGCACAGTGAATAAAGCGCCAGAGCCTGGAATCAGGAAGATCTGAATTCAAATATGGCCTCAGACACATAATAGTTGTGTGACCATGGGCAAGTCACTTAACCTTGTTTGCCTCAGTTTCCTCATTTGTAAAATGAACTGAAGAAGGAAAGGACAAACTTCTCCAGTAGCTTTGCCAAGAAAATCTCACATGGGATCACAAAAGTGCTAAAGGACTGAACAATGCAATCCACATCCTAGGCAGGATATCTTATCTGTTCCCTGCCAATTGTTTGAGTCTCTTCAGGTCCATTTCATAGTAATGTTGATCTTTAAATTTCCTTGGTTATTGAGTAACTTATTTTACATAATAGGAGTCAGTATCTTTTAAGGATTTCTGCAAAACAAGAAAACTGTTCTGGTGAACTCTGTGTACCTTGTACTCTGTTTCTGGGTCATTATATACTTGACTATGCAAGATGGTCCTCTTATCTTTGTACTGTGATGAGGAAAAGCTATAGGAACATGTGTGTTGCCATAGTCATAGGCCAAGGCATTGTTTTTGGTAAAATAATGACTATGTTTGGAATGGATAGAAGAAGGTTAGATGGAAAGGATGAGTTCTAAAGGTGATCTGGAGGATAATGAAATTGTGAAGATTGACATTTGGAAAGGAAAATTTAGGATCATAAAGGAATAGAATGACTTGGTATGGGATGGAGAATGATTCAGGATAAAGGAATTCATGATTCACCCTAGTTTCCTATATTTTTGTTGTTTTCAGTTGTGTCCAACTCTTCATGACCTCATTTTGGGTTTTATTGGCAAAAATATTTGAATGACTTGCCATTTCTTTCCCCAGTCCATTTTACAGATGAGGAAACTGAGGCAAAGAGGTTAAGTGACTTACCCAGAGTCACACAGCTAATCAGTTTCTAAAGCCAGATTTGAAGTCAGGAAGATAATTCTTTCTAACTCCAGACCCAGAGCTCTATCCATTGCAACACCTACCTGCCCTATCTCTGATCCCATTGCTAAGGATTCAGCCCTGTCCCTTTAACCAAAACTCAAGCCTTTATGTGTAGACAGACAAATGGAACGGATAGATAAATGGTATAAGCTTATTCAGAATACCTACCAAGTTACGTCTGATTAGACAATTCTAATGCTTCTGTAAGTACCACTGGGTTTTACTATCTTTCCTGCCTATGAATTCTCCTATGTTGCTTCCCCTGGTTTAAACATGAACTCTTTGAGATTAATGACTGCTTCACTTTTCTAATTGTATACTCAGTGTTTAACATAGTATGTTCCCCAAATTAAGCCCTTAATAGATGCCTTGTCATTTATTCATCCACTCATCATTCCTCATGTCTGCCTTTTAACCTGATCCCATGACCGATGACCACAGGCCCTATGCTAACCAAGATCCTAGAGTCAACTCTGTATGCTCCTGATCACAGTAGCTACATTAATGTCTTTACCCTCACCTGTGGGACTAAAGAAATCTTGTGCGTACTACTGGGTACCACTGGTGCTCCTAAGGCCATGACAATTTCACTCATCCAGTCTCTGACCTGACAGAGATGGGGCTCACCTCAGTGGTACTTAAGTACATTCAGTAGAACCTAAGGGTAGAATCTTTGTGGGGAAGTGGGAGCAAGGTTAAAGACCCAAGAGAGGAAATCAGAAGCCACACCAAGTATATCGAAGTTCCTTGTGAATATAAAAAGTACCTGGGAAAATGGGAAGAGAATCTGAATCAGAGGCCTAAAGGCAGGCAAGTTACTTAGAATCCAAGATAACATACCATGGAATAGAGCAGTGAGTGTCAGGGAAATAAAAGTTTATTTTAAGCCATTTTCTGGCTCAAGATTATGTTCTTGTATTGTGACAAGGTGCTAGCCATCCCAAATGTTTGCTCTACCATCTCGGCATTGCCATGGATTGATCCAGGACCTCAACAAGGCCTACATAGAACTCAAGGCACTGGCTTGGAGGGACAAATACTTCACAGAATTTTATTATTGGACTAGGCATTAGAAATCAACTAGTTCTAACTTGGATCAGTCTTTTCTGCTAGGTTAGGACATAGTAGAAGGCCTTGACCTACTTCAAGTTATAGATATTTGACATTGGCTTTTATGTTCTCTCTTTGGCCCTTAATCCCATTAGTCAGTGAGGTACTAGATGTAGCCCTATTGACTCTATGGATCTGGATTTCTTCCATTCTGTATTTCTCTTACCCGTTCACAGTTGTGGAGGCTCAAGCGTTTGGTAGTTTTATGGAAAGGTCAAGGTGGGCCCATTAGAACCAGGACTGGGGAAACATAAGGAGGATGTGAAAGAAAACAGGGTGGTCCTACATAGTAAGCCATGTAAATTACCTGAATGATAAGGAACTCTGTTTACCAGTTTTTGAGGTCTACTGGTATAGAAATTATAGGAAAGTTGACCTGTTCCTCTGTACCTAAGGGTTCCCAGTAGTTGTAATAATGGTCAGTTTCCCACTTGTATATATTCTTTCTCATAAAGTGTGTTATAAATCCTCATAAATAGCTTCTAATTTTTCAGATATTCTGTATATTCAGTGTATATGGGATGAGAGCAGGAAAAACCATAAAGAGAAAGGCAGAGTTTATGCAACAGGGCCCATTTCAAGTGTATCAATGGGTTGAGTTATGACAGAACTGTACTCTAGGCAGTAAACTGACTTAGTCATTTTAATGGTAAGTGGTATACTTTTAGCAGTACTGTTCAAAATTCTAGTTCATGCACTCTGAATGCCCAGAAGGACAGAAGGTGAGTCCATCAACAAGGATGTGGAGTAGAAAATGTAAGAGCCTTGAAGAAAATGGTTATTCTAGTTTAGAATTTTGACTCTGATGGTTTGAGAATTTTAGACTCTCTGCAGGAGAAAAGGAAGAGCAGCCACGGTCATATGAAATCCATATTTGGCAAGAACAAATTTCAGAAGTGTTCATAGAAAGGATAAGGAGGCCTAACATTCTATGGAGGATTCCATCCCAAGAGGTATAGGAAGCTCTTAAGAAATGATACTCAGAAGACACAAGAGAAAACATTCCAATGAGAAGTTATCTAAAAGGCTGATGTGGATGTAGAGGTAACTCACTGGCCAACTTAAGTTTAAATGAAGACATGTACAGAAGATCCAAGCAAAGACAGGTAATGGAGAATGAATACAAAGTGTGGAATAATTCAATAAAAAAAATTTAGGGAAGACTAAAGCTTAGAACGAGTAAAATCTGCCATATTCTAAGGACAAACAAAATGCATTTATTTTGGCATACAGGGGGAGAGGCAACTTGATGTAGTCAGTAGAGAACTGGGCTTTGTAGTCAGGAAGACCAAATCCTACCTTTGACACTTACATTTTGACCCCTCTCTCTGGGAAGACTTCAAGCCCTCAAGCAAAGGCTAGATGGTCCCTTATTGGACATACTATAGAGGGAATTCTTGTGTAGGTATGTGTTAGATGAAGTAACCAGGAGGTTTCCTCCAGTTCAATGATCACTATGGTCCTTGAAATGCTGCTGAGTTATAACTGGGTCACTGTGATTTCTAGTACAAAGCCAGGGGGTGCCATATGTACCACATCCCTTTTGTAGCAACTTCTCAAGGCTGCAGTTGTTGCTCGTAAGCAGCTATAGATAATACATAAAAGAATGTTAGCAACCACATCCTGCAAAAATAGGCTGAATGCTAAATTTGACCAGGAGGGATCATTTGTGGCTCCCTGAACTAGGAGTAGGAAGGGACACTTTTTGCAGAAGGTAGGACTTGAGCTGGGGCTTGAAGGAAACCAGAGAAGATAGATTGTGGTAGTGAGGAAGGAGGATGTTCCAGAAATGGAGGATAGCCCATGAAAAAGGCATAGGGTCAGAAAAGGGGAGTGTAGGGTCTGAAGAAACAAAAGAAGGACAGTGTTATTGAGTCATAGAGAACATGGAAAGCAGTAAAGTGTAAAAGACTGGAAAGGAAGGAAGGGGAGAGTTTATGAAGAGCTTTAAAATCAAACTGAGACTTTTATATTTGATCCCAGATGTAATAGATTTCCATCTGTGCTGCATGTCTGAAAACATGTGGTAGAAACAGAAAACTCCAGAGGAATGAATTATTTATAGCACTTGTCCTAAGTACAGGTATCTATATTCATTTGTTGTGGAAGTTTTTGCCTCTGGAGAGAAAGAGAAAGACAGAGCTAAAAAGAGAGAAAAAGGTAGAGACAGAGGAAAGAAAAAGAAAGATTTTATTGGTGGTTCCTGACATATAGCTAAAACCTCAAAAGATCTAGTTACTTAGATCTATTATTACTATTTAAATTTGTGTCTTTAAATTTAAACAGTATCTGTTTAAGTCTTTATTTAAATTTATGTCTAAATTTAAACAGTTATCTTAAGAAAATGCTATATGCTAGCTGCTATCGTGTGATACAGTGGAAAGAATTCTGGACTTGGAGTTGAGTCCTGGGTTGAAGTCACAGTTTGATTACTAATTAGCACCGTGATGATCATAGATAACTCGGTTTTTATCTGAGCCTCAGTTTTCTTATCTGGAAAAAGTGTACATGTGAGAGAAGGGGAGGGAACAAATATATCTACCATCTGCCTGTTGCTAGAAAACACTTTGGAATCATAATGTGCTTTAGCAACATGAGCTGCTATTATTATGACCAGTATTGTAAAGAGAACAAGCAGTCAGATGGGAAACTTTCTTTGAGTTGTCCACTTTCAGCATGGTCAAGGGCTCTGCATCAATGCCAGGAAAATTATTAGATTCAGGTTCATTCACAAGAGTGGCAGACTTTTTTTCTCTCCCTCATGAAGTATCTATGTCTAAACCACAATTTAAAAAGAAAAGAAAAAAATGAGTTCTGTGCTCACTCATTTCCCAAGAGAGGCAATTGAAAGACATGCCAGGGCACTGTATGATTCTGATGTTAGTTCATGAGGAAGTTGCTCACTTTGCCAGAGACACCGTGTGATACCCCCAGGTACTGGGCACAGACATGCTGGTCTCTGCCCCAACAGCTGGTATAAGGGGATAAAGGGGTTACTTGGAATAGTATAAGATGATATCATTGCTGAAGCAACACTTTTACCCTGGGGATGACTGTACTATTTTCACTCACAACTACCGTTAATTATTTACATGAGTGTCAATCTTTCATTCATGGGTTAAGACAAAACTATGTGTGCTGTACCTGGGCCACTTAGTTAGGAAAATTCCTTATAAAATCTATGTAGGATTAAAAATAAAATTTCTGGAGACATTTGCTAACCATTTTGTAGATTGTGATTCATTGCTCTCTGTACTTTGGCCACGTTCCAGGTGTACATGGTGTAAGTTGAGATGACACGAAACATGAAAGTGCTCAGTGTTTGATTTTTGCCCTAATTACTTGACATGCATGTGCTCCCCTTTGGATGGGACTTACCTTGCCTGAGAGTGTCATAGACACAACATGGTAAAAGTTTGAGTGCTATGGGCACCATGTGATCTCCACTGAAGCTCACTGATTTCTCTAAAGTATAAGAGAGAGGAACACAGCATCAGAGTTTTATGGTTGTTGATGATGATGAGGAAAGGTGAAGACATCTCTTACATGTCTTGGGCTAATCTGGACATTGACGCTAAACTTCCCGAGTTCAGCAAATGAGTCTAAAAAGGCTGACAGTTCTGTTCAGTAGCTCGCCTCAGGGCATCTCCGTGTCTTCACATCAGCTTTTCTGACTACAATAGCAAAGATATCATAATAAAATTCAAAAATAATCATAAAAGAAGAGAGGGTATGCTTCAGGCTTATTAATGTTAATAGTGATGATAATTACATATTGAGAGGCCATGTTGTGTGGTGGATGGAGAGCTAGCTTCAGAGTCAGGAAGATATGGGTTAGATCCTATCCCTGATACCACTAGTGATGGGACCCTGGTTAAACCCTCTTATAGTCCCAGTCAGTGCTCTAAGACTAAGTAGAAATGCAGGTGTGTATCTTTATTGCAGAGTCTCCTTGCTGAAAGTACCTTATAACTATGCAATTACAGATCCAGTCTTAAAAAACATGACTGCGTATGTACGACTGCACACAACACTAATCGCTAACCTAGTCTAGGGTCTCATCATATCATGCCACAACTGTTGCAGTTTCCTCCTAAATGGTTCCATTTCTTTCTCTCTTTGCCCTTTCTAATCCATCTTCCACAGAATTGCCAAAGTGATATGCCCAAGATGTTATGTCTTCCCAAATACAGTAGAAGCCTGGTTTACGAATTTAATTCATTCCGAGATTCTGTTTGTCATGTGATTTTTTCGTATTACAAGGCGAATTTTCCCATAGGAAATAATGTAAAGTTGGATGATCGGTACCACATTCCCAGAAATATTCGTATAAAACTGATTATTTATAATTTTAAGTTTTTTGTCCCTAATGTGCTTCAAATACAGTAGCAATGATTAGTATACAATATAAACTGAAAATAAAATAAATTAACCTGCACTCTACCTTTGAGAAGAGTTGTGGCCGGCATAAGGGAAATAAGAGAGAAGAAGGGTTATTGCTTGGAAGGAGAATTTCCTTCTATGAGAACCACAGAAATTTCAGCATCGGGAGTGTCGTCTCTTATGCTACTTCCACTAAAAGCAAGATGAACACTACTGCCTTCACTTACTTTCCATTTTTTAGAATCACTTTCATGTTTTGACTCACTGATTTTTTTTCTTTATGTTCTCTTCTGACTAGGAATCTGTCCAACGACACTTGTTTTTGATGTTTTTTCAGAATGTCACGGAAATGTGATATTGCATTATTGTTAGAAATATTCATGACTCTCATTGGTACAGCCTTATTTGGATGATGTTTTTTAACAAAATTTTGATTTTCATACTGCGAATTTTTGTTTGTCCTGCAAGACAAATTCTGCGAAAAAGTTTTCCTCATCTAGTGAAACATACATAAACTAAGCTACTTGTAAACTGAGGTTCTACTGTAGATTTTTTAAAAACCATTAATGGCTCCTGCTCCCAGTACTCTTAGGATAAAATATAAAATTTTCAGGCTGGTATTTAAACCCCTCCACGATGTGGACCTACTAGGTTTTCTAATTTTATTTCATATTACTATCCTGGACATAACCTCTGTTACAATTGAATTGGCTTCCTCGTATTTTACCACACATGACAATCTGTCTTTCCCCTCTGTCTCTTTGCATAAGTGGTCCCTCCTAGCTGGAACGTACTCCCTTCAAAGTGCCTCTGCCTTGTAAGATCCCTAATTTCCTTCAAAATACTGCTTACTTAGGCATGGCCTATTATATGTGCTTTGGCAGCACATATACTGAAATTGGAATGATACCGAGATTAGCATGGCTCCCACATAAGGATGACATGCAAATTCTTGAGATTTTCCATTTTTTTGGTGGTGCAGTGGATAGAATGACAGCCCTGACATCAGGAAAACTCATCTTTCTGAGTTCAAATCTGGTCTCAGGCATTTATTAGCTGTGTAATGTTGGGCAAATCACTTAACCCTGGCTGCTTCAGTTTCCCCATCTGTAAAACAAGCTGTCGAAGGCCATGGCAAACCCATTCCACTATCTTTGCCCAGAAAACCCCAATGAAGTCACAAAGAGTCAGACACAACTGAAACAGCTGGACAATAACATGTAGAGGACTTTTCTGCTACTTCCTCTTGCTGACGCATTTCTCTCTTGAAATAATTTTGTAATATTTTGCATATATACCTTGTATTTACTTGGCCATGTACATATATCCTCTGTAGAAAGGAAGTTTCTTGACGTCAAGGACTGCTTACTTTTTGTCTTTGTATTCTCAGTTCCTTACCCATAGTAAGAGCTTAATAAGAGTTTGTTGAATTAAATTTAATTAAGCCTCTTCCTTCCAAAATCATATACTCTAAAATGATACTGCATACCTCTTACTATAACATACTCACGATAAAGAATCACAAGCTAAAGTTACCCAGAAGCAGATATTGGCTAAAAGTGCCAGGAAAACTGATCTTTGAATCTTGCCACAGACATCTAGCAACTTTTTGACTCTAAGCAAGTTACTTTAACTTTCTCAACTTTAGTTTTCTCTTTTTTAAACTGGGCATAATATAGCCCCTCATTTACCAGGTTGCTGTGAGAATCAAATGAGATAATGCAGGTAAAGTACTTTGCAAACCTTAAGGCTCTATGTGAATGCTAGATACTACTGCTATCTTATGAATGTTTTTGTTCTATCAGAGCTGCATTGAGTAGAAACTTAGTGAGAAGAAGAGGCAAAGAATTGAGGAAGGAAAGACTTCTTTCTGGTAGGAAGTTCATCATCTTTGGCCCAGTTCTTTCTAGCTTATTGGGAACGTAGAATATTTATGATACAACCAGTCCAGAGGCATCCCTAAGCCTCAGGTGAGATGATGTTGAGATTATAGAAGAAACAAAATGATTATTTATATGATTTTTCAAAAAAGCACCTCCTAATCAGATTACAATCGAGTCTTGACACTATTATGGCAAAACACCATGACCACACAACAGGGCAGTTCAATAAACCTGACAAAGACATGGGTTCTTATGAGGAGAAGCGAGTGTGTGCAGCTGTGTGTGTGTTGCACATGTATGTATATATGAGAGGGGAACTTATTCAAGTGCATTTGAGCAGTTGACTATCTCTGATAACATAGTCAAGGAGAAGGTCCAGTGAGGGGGGATGTTTTAGCATAGAATGTTTTAGGCAGAGAAGATGGATACAGATCAATAAAGGAAGGGACTGTACCTATGGCAGAGATAACCTTTCTCAAGAAAGTGTAGTCCTTCCCCAAACAACAGAGGGGTGTGTGTGTGTGTGTGTGTGTGTGTGTGTGTGTGTGTGTGTGTGTATGTGTGATGGTGGTAGTGTTTTGACAGCACTCTCAGGATTCAATGAGTTTCTTCACCCATCTTCCTTTATTTCTCATTCACATAGGACATTGCAGGTGTCCTACAAGGAGGAATACTGACAGCATTCACTGAGTTGTTCAGACCCTTAGATTGTGGCCAGCAGCACAAGTCACCTTGGACATCGCTATTGTAAACAGGCCGTGGAGAGCATTTCAACTCCTTTCCATCATCACCACCACCACTGTTATTAATGCTGTAAAAGAGTAACTTTCCTTAAAAATAACACCACCAACAACTCCTAAGTTGTCAAACAGAAAAGAAGGTCATGTTTAAGCTCTGAACCAAGGCCTCCTTCCTGGGGACAACAGCAGCACTCGCTTCTCTGTGTAAGCAGTTGGGCTGTGTCAGCCAGACACCCCTTTAGGAAAGTAGCTGAATTTCCCAAGAGAAGAACTGTGAAAAGCTAGTGGGTGGATAGTATATCTTTCATTTAAGAAGATAAAAGTCAGCCTGGAAAATGAAAGCAAAAACATTCTCAGTCCTGGGTCTGACAGCGCTGGATTTGTTCACCAGCTATGAAAGGCTGCATTATCACAGGGAGGCTTGTATTATGGTAGGAGAGGTAGCAATGACTTGAGTTTTGAGCATCTGACGGGGATGCAAGAGATATGCATCTCTAACTGTGCAATTGATTCATGATACTAGGCCCCAGTGAATTCAGTTTTCAATCTCTTTCTCCACTTTACAAAAGTCTTTGCTTGGAGGTAGCACTGGTAAAATTACTTAAACCCTTAGGAAAGAGATATGATTAGTAATAGTAAATATTCTGAATGGCTGGGTGGTGCAGTGGTCAGGGCCTAGGTTCAATCCACTGATTGAACTAGCTGCCTCCAGAGTGTCACACAGTAAGTGCTACATAAATATTAGTTATTGTTGTTATAAATTTTCCCAACTTCCTGAGCATTAGGAATTTCTGTCTGCTTTCACAAATTTCTAGTGAGGAAAGAGTATGAAAATGAGCCAGAACAAGGACAGAGGCTCAAAGGCTGTTTTTCTCAGTTCTGCTGACCTTTGCTCCCTTACTCTTTGCACAGAGAAAATCTCAATAGCTTCTTGACCTACTTTACAGGCATTGTTTCCATTGGTAACCTTAGACTCAGCCAGGTACTTCATTTCTAGCTTACTGACATGTTAACTGTAACTTGACGTGTTTGTTCTTAATTTCTTGCTTTCAGATTTATTATATAGGGATCTTACACATGTGTGAAGGTTCCTATGGGCCCATTGGACAATGACCATATCTCAGAAATTGTGTATTGTGATCCCCATAGCTGCATTATTTTAAAAGCACTTTTGGAGAAATGATCTCCTAGTATAATAGAGCTTTGCTATAATGGTGCTGGGGGGAATGGGGAAAGCAAAACACCCCTGTCATGTGGCTTTTATGCTATTATAAGAAGTTAGTGAGATGCAACTGAAGGTCCATAGCTTCTGGTGAGATCATGAGGCAGCTAGGTGGCTCAGTGGATAGAGCACTTGGTCTGGAATCAGGGCTGCATTCAAATCCAACCAACTTACTGTGTGACCCTGGGTAAGTCACCTACCTTCTGTTTACCCTTAATCTGCTGGAGAAAGCAATGGCAAATCACTCCAAGAAAACCCCATGGATTGGTACTGGTGTGCTATGGTCCACAGGGTCATGAACAATTAGATAGGACTAAACCACAACAAATGAGGACATGATTCCACCTTCAGTTTGGCTGAATCAAGGATAGTATAAGAAACTTTGCATCACAAAGGATTCAATTATTCATTCAGCAAGCATTTATTAAGTGCCTACTATACCCATGGGTAAATACTAAATATACAGCTTGAGCTATGCTTCTCCCATTCTTTTACCAGTAGGTAGAGGCTGACTCCTGTCATGATAGATTTGAATTACATTTAAGTTGGGAAACTGAGATAGAAGGTTCAAATCAAGGAAGAGCAGTAAATATGATTCCTTTTATAATTTGACTTGCTATAAAGCTATGCTTCACAATTTCAGAGAAAGGAGGGGAAGACAGTGCCTGAAGTGGTGTCTGTCTAACACAGTCAACTGCTTATACAGAGAAGTCAATCCTGCTGTTGTCCCCAGCAAGGAGACTTGGTTTAGAGCTCTAGGTCCTCAAGTGTGACCTTTTGACTAAATTCAAGGTATTGGATTCTAATTCTGTGGCTTTGAGACAACAGGCTCCCCACCTGGTATAATGCATGAGGGAAAACACCTTCTACCAAGGTTTTTTAACTTCTAGTCTTACAGAGGTATCCTGGGCATTGAGAGGTTAAGTCCCTTACCCAGAGTCACAGAGCCAGTAGATAGATGTTAGAAGCAGTATTTTACTCCAAATCTTTCCCACTCTGATGTCATTTTTTTCTCCATTCTATTATGTTGTCTCATGTTACTCTATTTTTAAAAATCATACCCCTAGGAGATAGGTCCTAACAATCTCACTGTGATTTAAGTTTTATACACAAATGTGGTCCCCTTCTCACTTTGGGCTACCACTCCCTGATAATCAGATCCCCTCAACTACTCATTACAGCAGAGCGAGGAACAACTTTCTTTGAAAACAATAGAGCTGAGACCTAAATATGAAGCTGATCTTTTTGAGAGATTCTACACCCTCATGGTTCTTTAGTCATTTTCAGTTATGTCCCACTCTTCATGACTCCATTTGGGGTTTTCTTGACAGAGGTACTGGAATGCTCTGCCATTTCCCTCTCCAGCTCATTTTACAGATGAAGAAACTGAGGTAAACAGGATTAAGGGACTTGCCCAGGGTCACACAGCTAGTATGTGTCTGAGGTCAAATTTGAACCCATGAAGATGAGTCTTCCTGATGCAAGGCATGGCACACTATCTCCTATGCCACCTAGATGCCCCTTTACTTCTTTGGGTATTACAATAGACTATCTAGTGCACATCTTTTGGGGCCACTCCATTATGTAATCAGGGACTTCCTGAGTTGTCATATTTTATGCAGAAATCCAATCTTTCACAAAATGGCAAATGTGTTACTTATAATGTTTTGTATCACAAAGAATAGCAGATTTTCAGGAGATAGCTCTGAGAGGTCTTTTCTTATTGGAGGTATCTTGGTTTTTCTTAATGAATCCTTGTTTTGTTCTTTTGCTATAACTTTTGGCTATGGCTGAAATGAGGCACTGAATGAACTCCTCTTAGAGAAAGAAAGGATTCTTAGATTAGTTCATGAAGGTTCTTAGGATTAGCCTTCCATGTTATCTAATGAATGAATGAATGTATAAACGAAAAGAAAAATTAAGTGCTTATGAGGTATTAGGTGTGGTGCTAGGTCCTGGAAACAAAAATACAAGCAAACAAGGGGATCCCTGCCCTCAAAGACTACACAAATAGAGGATTGGTGACCAGGGAAGACAGTTTTTCAGTGAGAAGTCAAAGTGAATGGTCAAGGGGAGCTAGATGGCACAGTGTATATAGAATATTGAGCTTGGAATCAATGGCACTCATCTTCATGAGTTCAAATCTGACTTCAGAAACTTATTAGTTTGGACACCTTGAGCAAGTCATTTAACCCTGTTTGCCACAATTTTGTCATCTGTAAATGAATTGGAGAAGGAAATTGCAAAGCATTCCCATATCTCTGCCAAGAAAACCCTAAATGGGGTCATGAAGAGTCAGACATAGCTGAAAAATGACTGACCAACAGGGTGAATGATGATTAGAGTCTTGGGAAAGTTGTCTGACAAGTCTTTAGTGGGAATAGCAGTGTTCATTTGATTTTTGTCTCAGAACTAGACCTGGATTATCAAGAGACTACCAGGTTGCCTTAATTCATGATGTTAACTTCACCTAACTCTTAAAAGTAATACACATTCAGTTGTATGCATACTCGTTGAGATGAGAAGATTCCAGTGAGGAAACTCCCTTTACCAATATAGATCATTAACTATTATGCAGTCTATGGTTTTAGATAGTTGCTTAGGACCCTGAGAGGTAAAATTACTCTGGGTCACAAAGCCAATATGGGTAGGAGTCAGTATTCGAATTCAGGTCTTTCTGTTTCCAAGGCCAGCCCTCTACCTACTATACCACAAAATTCATTACACTTCCTATTGTTGGTGCTGGTGGTAGATCTTTGTGTTGTTGGGGTGATTGTTTTTTGTCCTGCCAAGAAGAGTAAAGAGAAATAGCAACTGAGGTCTGCAGGTCCAATTTTCGTAAATCACTCATCACAGCTAAAGGACTATTTGAATACCAACCCAGCTCCACACGAATATAGCTGATGTGAGCAGTCCCTAATTTAGAAATGATTAATGATGCCCCGTAGTCAGCCAGGGCCCTAGAACCTGGCAAATTCTCATTCTGGCAGCGAGATTCTTTGTCCCTCCCCCATCCCTCTTAATGTCTAGAATTAGATTTCCAGGCTAGTATGTAGTTGTGCTAAGAAATATAACTTTCCTACCATAAAAGTGATTTTCCTATCATAATGAAGTGACTTGGAAGTCAACGTTTCTCAGTTACTCCAGGGTTCCAGTCTCTGTTAGGGATCTGCAGACCAATCTGGCCTCTTTCATAAAATTAGCCTCCAAGTGGAAACTTAGCAAACAACAGTGTTGTCTAGGCAGAAAGGTAAGGTGCAGGCCAAAGTCCTTCCTGGTTGTCTTGGCCCTGACAGAATGACAGGAGGGAAAAAAAAAGGTATTAAATGGAATACATTTTCCCAGAAGATGAGCTTTACAGTCTTGAGCAGAAGTAAATTTTATAACTTTGTCAAGAATGAAAAATAATTTTCTCTCAAATATATTCAGAGTCAAAGAACATTGGCTTCAGTGAGTTGCTGCACGGATGTGATACTCTGTCTCCCATATCCATGAAGTACACTGGGGGTCTTCATAATTCACATGGTTTTATCAGAAGTATGGATGGCCCTGTGCTTAGATGATAAAGCTAGGCTTCTTCCTCCCTTGCTTTTCTTTCCTCCTTTCCTCTTTTCTTTCTTCCCTCCTCTTTCTCTCTCCCTCCTCCTTTCTTTCCTACCTTCCTTCCTTCCTTCCTTCCTTCCTTCCTTCCTTCCTTCCTTCCTTCCTTCCTTCCTTTCTTCCTTCCTTCCTTCCTTCCTTCCTTCCTTCCTTCCTTCCTTCCTTCCTTCCTTCCTTCCTTCCTTCCTTCCTTTTTTCCTTCTTTCCAGCATTTCAGTAGGCCATCAAGTCTCACTTTCCCTCAGATAAAATCAGGGTTTTTTTTTTCTTTAAGAAAAGTATCCCTTCTATGTGACCCTGGGTAACTCACTTCTCTTCATCCTGGTTTCTTTTCCTATAAAATGAGGAGGTTGCCAGATAGAAATTCTATGCTTCTAGTATCTCAGCCAATGATTAGTACAGTGTGGGGCATATAGCAGGTGCTTATAAATAGTTAATAATGGAAATTCCTCACTCAGGACACAGACTGTTCATCAACAGTGGACAGTACAAATTGGTTTAAAATTGCATTTCGTTCATTTGGCCCATCATTTTATTTTTTTTTAATCAAGGAGAAGAGGGCAAGGCAGTGTGAGAAACTAGATTTAGAGACAGAGGGCCAAGTCCTAGCAATTCTATTCATTTATTACATAGGTGATCTTATTTTCTAAGTCTCAGTTTCCTCGTCTGAAAAAATAGGCAGACTGGATTTAATTATCTCTAAAGTACCTTCCAGGTCTAAATACATGATCCTATGACATTGAAGTTCTCATCCAAGATCCTAAGTCTGTATTTCTACCTTTAACAATCATAGAACTTTGTAGCATTTTCTTCCAGAGTCAATTTATTCACAGACAGCAGGTCTTAGAGATGTACCAATCAATTGTTAGAGAAAAGGAAGAAAGGAAGGAAAGAGGCACATTTTAAGCATCTACTATATGCCAGTCACTATGCCATGTGCTTTACAAATATCTTATTTACTTCTCACAACAACCCTGGGAGGTAGTAGGTTAGGAATTGGCTCCATTTTACAATTGAGGCAGACAGAGGTTAATAACTTGCCTGAGATCATGCAACTAGTAAGTATCTGAGGTTAAATTTGAATCCAGGACTTCCTGACTCTAGGCTCAGTATTGCGCCAGCACTTCCTCACAATGATGCAACTCTGGTGTCTCATTTCTGATCAACCAAAAGAGCTCCCAAGGCCTAGTGTATGCCCTATATAGCACACTATCGTGTCATTTGGAAATTAAACATTTTGTGAAGTAGGCAACATGGCATACCTCGTCTTGGAGAGAGAAAGACTTCTGTAACTCAAGTCTTAACTCTAAGACATTATGACCTTGCGTCAATGGCATAATTTTTCAATCTCCTCAATTCTTTAATATTATAAGATGCAGAACAGTTGCTGACTTGCGTTGATAGAGGGAATTTTCCCATTCTGGAGAAATCATAGGTTTGGAGAAGAAGAAGGAAGAGGAGGAGGAGGAGAAGAAGAAGGAGAAAGGTTCCACCCAAGTCCTTCAGTGTGAATTTAATTCCTTAGAGCTTTCTCAGTGAAGGATGGATGATGACTCTTCTCCAAACTCAAAAGTCTACTCTCCATGGCCCTTGAGATCCATCTCTTTAGCTCTAACTCAGAATGTCTCTCAATTTCTTTTGCTCTGGCTATCAGTACCAAACAAGATACAAAAGGGGCTTGAATAAGATTGAAATACATTCCTACAAAACTACCTGTGGAAAAGCCCCATCCCAGAGGTCACACGCTATGGGAGTGCCAAATGAATAATATTTCCACCACCGTTTCCTTGGCCACCATCTATATCCTCATCCTTGTGACAGTGGTAAGAGAGATAAGAAAACCAAAACTGAAAGAATGATGACATGGCAAGCCACTGGAGGTCCCAGGGTTTGAAACTCAGTCATTTGAACCTGTTCCTGGTACAGTTTGTAGTAGCTTACACTTGGCTTATCAGAAAGAGGGAGGGAGCCAAGGCCGAGTTACCCCAGGGGGCAGTTAGTGCGGCCAACTATTTGACCACGGAGAGGAGCGGAACTGAGTTTTCCTGACCCTTGGGTGATATCACACAGGGACATCACTAACCTTTATAAGTCCCACCTCTAGAATTTGTGTTCCTGGAAACTCCGCCCACTGGCCTTGTGTCATGGGAATTTGGCCTGCTGGGTGGAGGCAACCTGACCCTGTGGGAACCGGCAAGGGAAATTCCGAAGAGCCAAATGGGCTCATAGATTTCAGCAGCTTAATTCTGTGTTTGAATGTGTCTGTAATGTCAAATGATTAAAGCTACAAACAGCGGAATGGATGGCTTGTTATATTCTATGACAGAACAGTTCAGTTCAATCTAATTCAAAGTGCCGACTGTGCATAAACTTACAAATTCTGTTTAATCTACTAAACATATTTAAATATATTCAAACCAATAAATGAGGTGCTCTGTTTGGTTTTACAAGCAATGTGCAAACTCCACCAGGTTTTCTTCTTCCGAGATCAGCATTTGCCAATATTTTTAAAGGACAATTCACATCTGTCCTTTGGAGTTCAATACACCCTCAGTAGGTTGTAAAAATAATAATGATAATTGCAAAAACAGAGTCTGTCTTTGTTATTTCACCTGGGTAATAGCTTCTATTTTGAGCAGAGGTTTATGAAAAAACTGATTGTGCCAGCATGGGATACAACCTGTGCTGAGAAAGAGGTGGCATTGGACTCCACTGCCACATGAGGATGAGCTGTAAGAAGTCATTTTCCTTTTGAAACAAGAGGCAAATAGCAGCCTCTGTTCTGCTGTCACCTGGCTTCTGCATGTGTCTTGTTGGATGCATCTCTTTTGTATAATATCTTCATTGTTAGTATTCACCGAGGGGGTCAGTGATTGCTACATGTGGGGTAGGAGAAAAAGTAGAGTGACCTGTAGTCATGAGAGGCCTCAATTCATTTTCCACTGTGGCACTAATTAGCTTTGCGGTTATGGATTATGGTTAAAATCGTTGTGCCTGTTTCTTCATCTGTAAAATGAGGATAATGATAATTGAAATATATATTGCACAAGGTTATTGTAGGGAATCAAATAGAAAGTAAAATCCTTTGCAAACTTTGTAGAACACACAAATGCTGGCTATTTTCCATCTACCCTGACTGAGTTAGACTTTCCTGTAATAAAGATTAGGGAGGACACGGACAAGAGGTGCTCTGCATGGGCAGATATAGATATGTTGCAACCTGCCATCGTGGAAGGGTACCCATTCTAGCCAATGAACTTACAGATCCATTGGTATGTTGGAGTATAGTACATGGGGAATGAATATAAAACTGTTCAAGGAGCTAGATTGCATGTCGTTGGTCAAATGGAAAGGTGCCAAGGTGTTGTCTCCACAAAGTGGACTTGGACTTACTGAGAAAACTGTTAAGGTGAAAGTCCTCTACTGTTCCCTGCCCTGGAGAGAAAAGGGCAAATAGTTTCCATTACCATAACCCATCAGGACATCAGATAAGTATTACTGCTATCCTTTAGGTCATTCAACTCAACCCCAAGTTAGTTGCATTGATTGCTATAAAGATACCATTACTATCAACACATGGTCATAGCTTTTAAGCCATTGGTCTCTAAGGCATAATGCCATACTCTGAGCAAGTCTTCAGAAGTCACTAGGATTTTGCCAAGGGCCAGAGTCAGAGTCATCTCAATTGTATCAGCCTCAGGAGATCTGAGATAGGATTTAGTCAGTCCCCAAAGTCAAGGGGTCCTCTGTAGGAATGCTTCAGATATCAGACTCTCCAGGGAAAAAAGGTCACATTGTTCTGAGAGACTCTCAAGGAGAATCTTTTAACCAGAATCTCCCAGTCCCCTCCAGGGAGGTATTAGAGTTGACCTATATCTTTGAGAATCATTCAGGAACAGAAAGAAACCTGATTACATCTTTCTGGGCCCATCTTGACCCAGATTCCTAAGATAACTTCAGAGACCAAGGCATCTAGAACTACCTGTCTACCAGAATGTGAAGAATTAGATGAGGGGCAGGGGTTGGGTGTGTGGAAGGATGATGATGAAGTCCCTGTTTTCTGATGGTACCACACGATGGTATCCCTGTGGAAGGGATACACTCAACTTTGTGGTGGGGAAAGAAAAACAGTGAAATGGGAAACTGACTTTGAGGGTGGTGACCCTGAGTTCACACCCCAGTACTGATACATAACCCATGTGAAACTGAACAGATCATTTACCTCCCCTGGGCCTAAGTTTCTTCATCTATAAAATAAGCAAATTAGACAAAATGATATCTAAGGCAATTTTGAGCTGTAGATTTGACATATCAGCAGGACATGTCAGAACTTTGCCAACTACATAAAAGAAATAATAACAGGAAAAGTCTAATAGTCAGTGACTCCTACATGGAATGATGTATTCAATTATATATGTGTGTTATATGTCTATAGTAGAGGCCATATATGTGCCATATATGAGGACTGATCTATGACCTCTATGATCTCTTGTGATGAGTCATAATGTCTTCCAGTGAGGGGTTAAAGCACACGTGGCTTACCAGAAAGGGCCATCCACATTCCATGGGATATTCTCCACTACCTGTATATTAGTCACAAGTTGTCCAGGTAGTAATCTCAAGGAGGCAACCCAGATTCCACATCTTAGTTCTCCAATATCTTTATTAAGTATTTGAACCTGTGTTTATGGCATAAACATTGGGCAGTGGAAGGGAAGGAATAAATTCAGAGATAATTTGGAGATTTGGGTTCTATATTGGCATAGTGGAAAGGATACTAAAGTAAGAGTTGGAGTACAGAGGTTCAAAACCCATACCATTAGCTGTGCGACCTTAAATAATGTCACTTACATTCACTGGGACTTATTTTCCTCATGTATAAAATAAAGAGACAGGACTCAATGATGTCTAAAGTCTCAGCTCTATGAATAGAATATTAGATTTGGAGTTAGGAACACCTGAGTTCATAACCTGCCTCAAATACTTATTAACTGGATGGGAATAGTAATGGTACCTGCCTCCCAGAGTTATTATGAGCATCAAATAGGAGAATATTTGTAAAGTACTTTGCAAATCTTAAAACACTATAAATTCTAGCTGTTATGATGATGATGATGAAAACTTTGAAACTCTGAGCTGTCTTCAGCATTGCCCACCCCAATTTTCTCCTCCCTTCCTTTCAAAAAAGTCATTTCACAAATGTCAAAGTGATGAAAATTATAGTTCTCTTCAATAATCTACTTAATGACTTGCATGGGAAGGGGGAATTTCATAATGGCTACTAAAGCTGCTGCAAAATGTTCATTGGTCCAAATGGACTGTATTTTAACATTAAGGAATTTAATAATATTCCTCAGGAAAAAAGTTTGTAATTCTCAATTTATGCAACAATTTCATAATACGTCCTGATAGTCATTAAGTATGAAAAAACCAACAAAATTCATGGAGGGCTCAAATCAGTTTCCATTTCTATGGCAACTAGAGTTTTGTATCTGCTGGGAAATAAACCCACACTTTCTGCTGTGGGATGGAGTTTCAGCTCTATAATCTGAAAGAATTTTGTATTCCCTTTCTGAATCAAAGATGGGTTCCTTTCTTTGTTAGGATGCTGGGTGGTAAGTTATTGGGGTTCCTTGCCTTTTCTTTGTCGGCTTTAGTGCAGACTGGAATGCACAGGTACAATCTCAGAGCAAGTCAGAGTTCATGGGCAGAGTCCAGAGAATTCACCTAGATCCATTCTTGACTCACCTGAGTTGGGACATTTGACCTCAGATTCAGGTCAGGAGGCGAAGGGTATAAGCTAGGAAGACTCAGGAATGCTCTGAAGTCAAGGAAGTACTCGGTCATATTATTCATGAGCTCTTTGACTGCTGAGAACATTCTGTACCCTGTACTGCTCGGTGTTAGTTCTCAAGCAATTTTTATTTATTAGCTGGAATCTCATTTGCAAAGATAAATAAGCTGATAGTTGAACACTGGTAAACCAATACATTCCACTGACATCTACCTATGGATCATGCGACCAAAGTGTGCTTCTGGGTCCTAGACAGGAAGGAGAAAGAAAAATATGGAATGTTGTTCATCTCACAATCACTATTTATTTTCATATCTTACACTATTTTACTGTCTTTATCCCATACTTTACTGTCGTGCCACAGTCTTTCTTTGAATTAGTTATCGAATTAGTAGAGTTTTCAGTTCATCAAGCATTTACTGATGGCTAACCATATATTTGGTACAGGAATTCCATGCATGTGTGGTAAAGACAAGAGGACAGATGGTACAAAAGACTTGTTTAAGCTAGTTCCACCACAGATGATCACGGTAGTGAGGATTTTGTGCAGATAGCTAAGTGAATAGAGTGCTAAGTCTGGAGTTAGGAAGACCTGAGTTTAAATCTAGTCTCAGATACTTACCAGCTGTGTGAGCTTGGGCAAATAATTTAATATCTGCCTGCCTCAGTTTCCTCAACTGTAAAATAGGAATAACAATAGTGCCTAACTCCTAGGTGCTATTAAACACACAGCACAGTGTGCCTGGCACATAGGTACTTAATAAATCCTTGTTCTCTTCCCTACTCACAGGTAAACAAGCAAGTAATATACTTAGTAAAATGAAATGGAAGCCTAGTCCGTGTTTAAAAAAAGCAAACAACTTGATCTTTTCCATCTCCTCTTTTTGTAGAGGTGGGGTATTACGAACATGGAATAGCGAACAAGAGACCAATATGTTAGTTGATTTTGCAGAATGCTTTTTTTATCTTTTAAAAATTTGTATTTATATAGAAGAATGAAGGAGGGAAGGGATTGATTAATGAATGAATCGATGTGCTGGAAAAACTAAAGCTATCAGTTTTAAAGAATTTAAAGTTATAAATTTTTTATCATTGTGATTTTCTTCCCTTTCTATTTAATTCAATTTTGCATTCATTAAGCACCTACTTTATGCACTTTAAAACAACTCCCTTCCCCCACAAAAAGAAGGTAAACTTCTTATGAGAGACTTTTTTTTTGTCTTTTGTATCTACATCACACTTAGCATAGTGTCTGGCACATAGTAGGTATTTAATAAATGTTAACTAAATTGAATTGAAAAATGCCCAGAAGGAATTGACAACCTTCTTTGGAGAAATAAGACTTAAACTCAAGAAATAATCAGATATGAAATAGATAATAATTCAAAGTGTTCTACAATAATGTAGAGAGTATAATACAACCTATCTTTTATATGAAAGATTTCCTTTTTATATAGAATTGCATGTGATTTCATACGCATTATCTTGATACATATTACATAAAAACTGGCTTGAAGTCTGGAAGGGAAGAGATCAATGCCAACTTGAGTTAACGTAAAGGTTTTGCAATATGTTTTAATAAACAATTTCCATATTCATTTATTTTAAAAAATAAGCCTCAGTTTCCTCATCTGTAAAATAAAGAAAATAATACCTGCATTACCTACTTCAGAAGGATATTGTGGGGAAGTACTTTGTCACCTTAAAGAGATATGCCAGTGTAAAAGTTATTATTTATATATTTTTAAAAATCATAAAGATAATAGAGAGTGAGAAGGGACTTTAGAAGTCAAGTAGTTCACCCTTTCAATTAATTTTACTTGATTTATTATTTATAGAGGATGGATTGCAGACACACAGTACTTTGGGGAAAAAAAATTCTATCTAGACTCATTGATATGTTTATTTTATTCCAGAGAGCTCTGGAAGGGAATTGCTTTTCTAAAGCATTTTTTGGACAATTTTCATGGCTGAAGAGAAGTGTCAGGTGCTGGCATTTTTTAAGAGTAATTTTCTTTTTTGTTTTTAAAACAATGAAAAATCAGAACATTCTCTTTCCCTTGTAAAACATACTGTCAGTGTTCTGCTACCTGCCTCTTTTCCTTTCATTCTTAGACGATGGCTGTTATGTGGTGCTCCTATCTTCATGGGCACTCAGAGAATCATGATGACAATGGAGTACTAATGAGACCAATCCTTGGTTAGAAAGAGGAAGTAAATAGCTTGGTTTTCCAACTTGAGGAGGTATCAGTCATAATGCTTTGAGATCTTTGATTGGAGGAAGGGGAGGTAAAGAAGTAGGGGGCTAGGGTGGAAAGAGCACCGTGTTTGGAGTTAGACTATCAGAGTTTGAATACTAGCTCTGCCACTTACTAGCTCAGTGACCTTGGATAAACAGCTTACCCTCTCTGAGCCTCAGTTTCCTCACATGCAGAATAAAAGGTAGGTTGAGATGATTTCTAAGGTCCCTTACAGCTCTATATCTACAATCCTATGATCTCTGGACTATAGTCATGTCCTTTTTCTATCCAAAGAATTAGCTACATTTTTTTTTTTTGTTAAAAAACAAAGTAACATAAAAACTTTCTATTCTTTGCTTGGCTGTTTTTCCTCACTCTTCTGCTTTTCTCTCCTCCATTTCTAAACCCTGACCCCTAATCTCATTTCCCAATCTTGGTCCCCAGAATAGCTGAGAAGAGTACTGAATTTGAAGTTAACAGACAAGTTCAAAATCTGATAACTACTGTGTGACCTTGGGGAAGTCACAATTCCTGGAGGGTTCCCAGTTTCCTCATTTGTAAAATGAGGGGATTGGGCTAGATGGCCTCTAAGGTCCCTCCTAGTTCTACATCAATGATCTTTTTATCCTTTGACTTAGAGACAGTGCCCCTGAGTGATTCCACTAACTCTTTGGTGGTACAAATTGTAGAGACAAATGACATAGGTCTATCAGAAGACAGCGTTTCCACGCTAGGAATTCACCATATTAATGAAATCTCAGTTATGACTACCCATTCCCATCCCCTCACTCCCCCCTCCAAAAAAAAATCTTGGAACTTATTAACTAGAATGGGGGGGGGAACAGCACCTGTTGATAAAAAGAACATAGAGAAGTGAAGAGCTAATGAGGAATACATTTTTAAATTCATCAGGTCTTAGCAAAAATAGGAAGAAAACAAGCTCAGAATTCCCCATCTTTTGCCTTCTATTTGAAGCTGCTGTTCTAGCAGCCCATGAGTCAGTCTTGCGAAGAGAGATGCTTGGCTTATGCCAATTGCCCCCACTGAATTATGAGTTAATGAGAGGTGAGTCATGCAGCAATGTACTCTGGTGACAGTTATATGAGGGATATTTTAAATATGATCCTTGTAGATCAGATGTACACATCTAAACTACAGGGAACATTAGAAAAGCTGGATCATACATTTAAGATCCTTTGTATTTTAATATAACACGGTCAGTTGATTCTCAGCCCAGCTGCCTCAATGGTCCGTTGCTTTGACTACCCCCTTTTCTCCAACCCCTAAGGTTATTTGCCATAGCTTTCTGCATGAGAGAAAAGGGGAGTACAGAGAGGGGACAGCATGTGCCAAATACCCTCTTTTTCTAAGACACTAATGAGTTCTACCTGGCTCTACATTTTCTGAGATCTCATCCACACATCTCATGGCTTCTGGACTGACCAAAAAAACGAACAAAAAACTGTGTTCAGCTACCTGAGGTAGGTACAGCTACCTCATTTCTCATGTTCCCAAAATGTTTTCATACCCTGTGGCCGACAGTTAATTCTAATTATGTACCTATACCATGCTAACATTCTAACATCTTTTTGAATCAATGCTGTCAGTATTTCATAAACCCCAGAGGAAGCATATTTACTAGCAGATAATGTGTGTGACCTTGGATGAGTCACTAAATCTTGTTTTCCTCAGTTTCCTCATTTGTAAAATAAACTGGAGAAAGAAACAGCAAACCACTCTGGTATCTCTGCCAGAAAAACCCCAAATGGGGCCACAAAGAGTTGGACATGACTGAATAACAAGATAAAGTGCTATCTATATAGGGTACAATTTATATAGCTAGAAATATTCTGAAAGGCCATTCAATCCAAGCTGCTCATTTTATTAATGAGGAAACTGAGGCCCAGAGTGAGCAGATTACTTGTTTAAGGTCACATATATACAGTTAACCCTTTCACATTGTGACTTTCCTCATCATGATTTCAATACAGCATGGGGTCAGCATATGAAATTAAACAGGAATTTTTGGGGAGTTTGGCAGAAGCAGATGACACAGAAAAAGTTTAGAAACTCAGAAATGCATAAAATGTATGTACAGCATTGTATGAAATCAATTTATTTTATTTTCTAATGCCATAAGATGTCTTCTCTGGTATGAAGGGAGGACCAAAAAATTTTGGGTGGATTTTTCAGATCGTGGGTTTTCATGCCCCTAACCCCTAAAAATGTGGAAGGGACGAGATTAGAGTAGAAGGGACCCCCGACTTCTGGCCCATTGTTCTTTCTACTGAATATTCTAACAAGAATCTCAACACTGTGCCAGAAAAATTTGGGTACCTTTTCAACTTTTTATGAAGACAGTATGGTATGGTGGAAGGAGTCTGATTTGGATTTGGAGGGCTAGGCTATGAAATCTCAGCTCTGTAGTTTATTACCTATGTAACCTTGGGAAAGCCATTTAACAAATTTCAGTTTCCTCATTATAAATGGACTAGCTAACCTGTAAGGTCCCTTTTGGCTCTGTGTCTATAATCCTAAAATCTTCAGGTAAAAATGAATAACTCTTCGTAAAATAAGTAAAACACCGATTTCGGAGAATTCAACCTTTTGGGTCCCATTTTCCTCCTCTGTTAAGAGAATAAATTGGACTAGGTCATCTCAGGGGTCACTTCATATCCTAATGTTCTATGATTTGTATTGCAGGAATACCAATCTTATATAGTATTCATGAATAACCCATCTAATTATGTAGGACTTGGGTGGGAACTTTAGTTACTGGCTACTGATTTGAGTATGTTTGCTCAACTAACCTTGAAAACAGCTCTGCAAAGTCATTAGCGTGCCAAAAATTCTATTTGGTCTACAAAGTTTACAAGTGGTACCACCCATATTTATACATACCATCATTATTCACTCACCCTTATTGCAGCATTATCACTTGGCTAAAGAAAAATAACTGTCATCCTTCAGCAAATTAACTCAAGATTTCTCTAAGAAGAACAAACTTATGAAAATAACACAAAATTAGAATTTTTTTTTCATTGTACTCATACATTTTCATTAGACACACTGGTCTAATTCCATTAATTTTATTCAATTTAAATTCAACATCTGTTAAGTAGTATGGTGTAGTGGAGATTTGGCTTTGGAATCAAGAAGACCTAAGTTAAATCTTTAACACAAACAGGATGTGTGACCCTGAGCAAGTAACTTAACCTGATAGTCATATCTAGGCAATTAATTCTAAGTTACAAGGGAAGGGGTTAACCAGTATTGGCAGATGGAGTTTCTTCATCCTAGTTCCCTATATTAATGAGCATAAGTCTAGGCCCATCCCTAATTTTAAGCACCTCCTATATCATGATACATTAAATTTTCTTTAGGCCACATAAAATATTTCTGAAAGAGTCAAAATTGCTGTAGAGAATGAAACCCATACTTTCACCCTATTGTTTAGAGTTTCATCATCACTGGCCAATATTTTGTCCTCAGATTTAACTCTGTATTTAGTCTATCTTTAAGACAGAGATTTATAAGGTCTGTTTCAAGGGATGTGGCAATGGGCCTGATCCCACCTGGGAAATATTAATCAAGAAACAGAGACACTGCTTAGGACTGTATTAACTTTCACTCCTGAGGCCCTATTTATTAAATCCTCTTCACAAGTGTTATAAGCAACGTATTAATGGATTGTAAAGAGTTTTACAAATCTAAGATGACTGTGATTTGCTCCCTTCTCAAAAGAGAGGAGGGAGAAGGGCCATAATCTAGGGTGGGTTGGTCTTTGACAGAAGAAATCTCTCGCTTTCCCCCTCGTCTTATTATTTACTTCTCTGTGGTTGGTGAAATGAGGAACCTGAGATGGTGTTTGGCATGCCCAGTTTTAGCATGGAAGTCATCTTGTTTTCTAGGTGTCAGAGACATTTTCCAGCCTTTTCTGGAGAACTGCTCACCTACTTTAAAATATTAAATGATCTTAATAGTACCATTCACTGGATGAAGGGTCATAGTAAAAAAAGAAATTACAAATTCTCTTTAGTCACCCTGAGGCAAATAATGTTTTTTATATTCACTCTATCTTCTTGCTTATCTGAACTATTATCTTTTGAAGGACAAATTATAGTCACAAAGGAGTTAAGTACAGAGACAAATTAACAATGCAGAGAATGTACCAGGGGCTGAGAAGTCTCCCTCAGGCAAGATTTTCTGTGCTTTTCCTTTCAGAACATGTAAGGCACTTCAGAAATCACTGCAAAGAAAAGACCAAATTGCTGCCCCAACAGATACTAATCGTTGCCAAACAGTTATTTTTCTGAAATGCCACTACTTCTATTTGAAATTTCCATTTTTCAAAATGACCTTTCCCCTTCAGAATAACTGAGCAAACTATTTTCCTCAACAGCATCCCCCCTTCCCTAAGTGCCCAACAAAAACAAAGGTACCAGTTCTAGCATTCTCTCATTTAAATCTCCCTTCTAGATGAAGAATAAAAGATAGTAGGATTATATAATACACAACTCTGGAAAGAACTTCAGATTTCATCTGGTCCAACCCTTTAAGGAAAAAAGGTCCAGAGAGACTGTGATCTGCCCAGTGTTGTACTGGGGACATGGATGTCAGACCCAGGACTTAAGCATAGATCTTCTAATTCTGAAATGAATAAATTAGACTAGGTGATCTGGCATTCTTTACCTTGAATCATAAATCAATGTGGACGTACTTTTTGGTGTACTTAGGGCAACTAAGTGGTATAATGGATAGACTACCAAGTCTAGTGTCAGGAGGATTCATCTCCCGAAATTCAAATCTAGCCTCAGTCCCTTAGCTGGCTGGGCAAGTCACTTAATCATGTTTCCTTCTGTTTCAATAAATGAGCTGGAGAAACAAAATGGCAAACCACTCCAGCATCTTTGCCAAAAAACCCCCAAATATGGTCATGAAAGTCAGACACAACTGAAAAAAGAGTGAACGGCAGTAATGTGATCCACATAGGTAAAACTACTCATCTAATGGCCAAGTGGGGCAAAAAGAGGGATTATTGTATGTATTACTTTGCATAATTATTTATGAATAAAAAGGTGTGTGTTTCACTTATTTTATTGTCTCACTATTTCTGGTTGTAAGGAAAGAGGCAAAATATACAATTATAAAGTGGAAAATTTATGCTCTTTATTGACAAAGTGTGACATATGGGTTTATATACAATTCTGAGAGCTTCATTCAGCCTCCCATCCAATGTCAAGATGGCATGGCATCAAAACTTATTTCAAAAGCACTTTCACTGGTGCGGATGCTACTTTCCTCCATGGAGATCCTAATCTATCTACACCTTTATACATTATTTTATGATGAGCATGTACGTATGGATGAAACATTCATTGCCTGGTGGTCAAACTTTCTGGGATTATCTACTCTTGTTTAAGTGAGTTGATCTGTAGACTTCAATCCCTTTTACCAGAGTTGTGCTCCAATCAAATAGCCTTAGAGAACCTTGAGTTATCACATAGTCAGTTTCACATCGCCTTCATGATCATTGGGACAATGGTACTCATCTTCCTATTCCACCAGAGGAAGTCTTCAAATTGTTGGGGGTAGATATTCCCCTAAGTCACAGATGGGTTTGAGCCCTGATAGTTAACATCAGCCTGGTTTAGCCTATCTGCTGAGATGGTTTTACTGGGGTGTGACCCCTGTGCATGCTACAGCTTCTTGGAGCTACAGATGAGAGTTGGATGGCAGGTGAACACTAAAGGTAGATGAGCAGCCCCTGAAAAAAGGCTCACACCAGAGGTGCTAGTCCTCTCTGAACACCCAATACACTTTAATGTTATGGTGAACTTTAAATAACATGACCCTGTAACACAAGTTCTGTCTAGCCCTTATCTCATATGTCACTATTTTTTTCTTAAGTAAAACCATTTTGAGGACTTCTACATACCACTAATTTTACTGAGTGAAAACTCTTTTACATGAGAATGTCTTTCTCTGACTCTTTTCACGTATGGGTTTTTGTTTGTTTGTTTGGGGTGTGTGTGTGTGTGTGTGTGTGAGAGAGAGAGGGAGAGAGGGAGGGAGGGAGAGAGGGAGAGAAGGAGGGAGGGAGGGAGAGAGAAAGAGAGAGAGAGAGAGAGAGAGAGAGAGAGAGAGAGAGAGAGAGAGAGAGAGAGAGAGAGAGAGAGAGAGAGAGAGAAGGTCCATTTCTCAGGGGAAATGAAGTAAAATCCATCTTTGTTCAAGTACAAATCCCATATATGTTTTCCCTTAAGGGTCTATAAGATCTAAGCGACTTTGTGGTCTTCCTGGCTTTCTTCGAGGTTCGGCTAAAATTCTACCTTTTATGAGATGTCTTTCCCCTTTCCCCCTTAATACTATTTTTTTTCCTCTGAGATTATCTCCAGCTCACCTAGAATTTGTATTGTTTTTTATAGTGGTTTGCATATTGTTTTACACTTAAGAATGTGAGCTATTTGAGAGTAGGGACTGTTTGTGACTTTCTTTGCAAACCCTTCATTTACCACCATTCTGGCACACAGTAAGCGCTTAATAAGTTTTTGTTTACCTGGTTGTTTATCTGCTTGATGGCCATCAAACTGAGACAAAATCATTCATGCTTATATAATGTCTTAAGGTTTATAAGCCACTTAATTCACAACTCTGTGAAACCTAGCCTTTCTGTCTACATTCGGTCATCCCTCTTCCCCAGATAAATAGATATTCAAGTGTTGATTGGCCCTTCCATTCTTTGTGACCCATATTTGGCCCAAAATGATGATATTGTGGATTCCTATGCCAAGACTGGGTTGTAGTTATGCAGCGGAAGTGACGACTTTTATGAGAACACAGAGTACTTGAGGTGGAGGACTGTTCCTTGTCATGAGATGATTCAAGAAAGAGTCAGGTAGAAAGAAAAACAAAAAACGATCCCATCAGGACAATGATGATTGTGTCAGAGTGTGGGGTAGCAATATAGCATCGGTTTTAAAGGGAAGAGAACAATGGGTAACTTCTTTTAACAATTCTGGTTGCTATAAAATCCTTGAATTTCTTGGCCTTGATTTTAGGCCAAGAAATTCTAGTTTGCCCTTCAGTGCCTAAAGGACTGGTTTTCCTTGCTAACTCGTTTCATCTAGGCCAATCCACTGCTGGGGGTAGGAGTGGGGTGAGTTTTCATTCTTTTCCTAGCCTAATCTCAGCTCTACTAAGGGGAATAAAGGGGAAATAAAATAAAAGGGGAAAGTTATAGCCCCCAGGAAGAGAAGGGAGAAAGGCGGAGGGAGGACAAACAAATAAACAGTTGCTGCTTTCTCAAGATTTTACCCCCCTCCCACTGGTCGCTACTGTTCCACCTTCCCAAGACTTCAGCTACCAAGCTTTGGCAGGGAGTGTCCTAGGGTCTAATAGCTGGTCCAAGACTCTCCTCCTTTAGCACTGCCTATTTTACCAGTGAGTCAATCAATTAATTTAAAAAAAAATTATTAAGTGCCTAAAATGTGTCAGGCACTGTGCTAGGTACTGGGAATACAAAGGAAGAGGAAGAAACAAACACTCATTAAAGAACCTACTATGTGCAAAGAATTGTATTAAGTGATTTACAAACATTATCTCATTTGAATCTAACAATAATAATGGGAGATAAGTGCTTTCATTAGCCCCATTTTACAGTTTAGGAAACCGAGGCATACAGAAATTAAGTGATTTGCCTAGGGGCACATGACTAGTGTCTAAAGCTTGATTGGAACTCAGGTATTCTTGACTCCAGACACAGTTCTCTATCCACTGCATCACAGTCTCCATTTTTAGGAACTTCTATGCTATAGGGGAAACAACATGGGCATGCGTAATAGGTATATATCAAGTAAGTGAAAGGTAGCCACGTCACTGCTCACTGCCAATACCATTTAGAGGCAAGTAGGTGGTGCAACAGATAGAACGCATCATCCGGAGCCAAGATCCAACATGATCTCAGAGACTTCCTAGCTGTATGACCTTAGGCAAGTCATTTAACCTCTATATGTATCAGTTTCCTTAACTGTGAGACAGGGATAAGAAAAGGCTCCCAGGGTTTCTGTCCAAATGAGATGATATTCACAAAACTCTTCACAGAGTTTCTGGCACATTATTAAATGTAGCGCTTAATACATGCTTGCCTCCTCCCCTCCTTCCTCCTGTTCCTGTACAGCTAAACATATAACATAAACCTTTGTGATAGATTCAAACCTATCTCTTTTTGCTGGAATGGTTTTTCAAGTATGTGGGCAATTATATTTTATGAAGTCCTTGATTCTTAGCATCTTAGAAGAAACTGTAGGAAGTCATTTGTTCAACCTTTTACTCAACTCAGAAAACTTGACTACAGCATGCTAAATACTTCCCATGCTTAGGGGCTCATTTTTTATACATCAGTCCATTCTATCGTTTTTTTTAGTACTTTGATGATCTGTGAATCTTCAAAGGCATCGGTGTTAGTATTCTCTTGATTGGTTCAAATGTCAACACAACCACCCCATCTTATCCTATGTGAGTCTTGTCCATACCCTTCCAAAAATCCTCCACAGAGGATGCACATACCATATTGGGAGACTTCCTCTAAATCTCTCACCATTATGTGGGTACCATTTTGTTGTCCATTGATTATTCTTTCCTTTGGCTATATGGCCAAACTTGTACTTTTCCTGCCAGATCACTCCATAATAATATCCTTTAAACTACTTTACTTAGGTAATTCTGGGGACATATTATAGTCCTGATCCTTTAATTCTTCAGACTGGTGTTCTATGCTTTGTATCTGTCTATACCATTTGAAGGATGCTGATCTTGAAAAGATGGGAGGAACATGAGGTCATTTAATGAACTGCACAATGTCCTAAAGACAATCCAGGCTGCTCATCTCTTCCCTAGTTCATTATCATTTGTGGTGCTGGTCTAAGAGATATGTACTGATGGACTGGCTTTATTTACTAGTCATTAAATTGCGTATTAGAATCTATACCATAGATATTTTTCTTATATTTGGTTTTTCCTGTAAGGATGTTTAGGCTAAGTTTTTGAGTAATTAATTATGCTCTCATTTAGGAAGTTCTGCATTGTATGAAGGAGAGAAATGGCATGACATTATCAGAAAACTGGAGAATCTAGAGAATCTCAGCATCTAACAGAGTTTTTCTTTGACCTGGTGTTTGTACTGGACATCATTTGTAACTGGTAAACTCCTACAATGATCATATTCCTCCCAATTTTAAGCTTTGTTTGATATACATAAAATTGTAAAGTTGTCAAATAAAGCTCTCTCTGTCCTTTCATCTTTCAAGGAATCTTGTTTGACTGATATTTATGTGGGTCTCACCACGTTGGAGGAAAAGCTTCAGGCAACATTTTGATCTACCAAATAAATGTTTGGTAAAGTCAATAAACAGTAGCACACTGAGATCTTGTATTCTCTGTACCTTTCAATCAGTTGTGGACTATGAAGATACTATCTGCTGTAAAGTACTAATTGCAAAAGTCTTCCTGTTCCTTTCTCATGCCTTCAAGAGTGCTCTCAATGCATGTGGTGATTGTTCTCAGAAAGATTTTGAAGGGTTGGGAAAATAAAGATGAGAGTGGATAGTTATGAAAGCTTTTTCTATCATCTTTTTTTAGTTGTAATTATACCTGTGTTTTCTTTCTTTTTTTTTCCACAAGCATTTATGGTTTCCTCCTTTTCTGGTATGTTAATAATCTCCCCAATACCTCAAAATTATGTCACCTCTGGCACAAATTTCCTTTGCTCTTACTTGATGGAGACCATGCTTATATATTCATCTCTGCTTTCTTTAGTATCATTCCTTCTTTCTTATCTAGCACATTGGGACTATAGTATAGAATTAGTATCCAAATGTAGTGACTATATTTTTTTAATGTAAAGCAGAGATCAACAAACTGTAGCAGGATGACCAGAGCCCCAGAACATGTTTTTGTAAACATGGGAGCTAAGAATTTTTTTTTACATTTTAAAATACACTAAAACTTCAAATATATAAAAATTATGTTGGATTTGGTCTGCAGGTCATAGTTTCTCCAACTTTGATATAAAGAACTGATTGTTACAGCAATCTTAATACATATTTTCCTTTCTTTCTTTCTTTTCTTTGTTCTGTGATCTGGCTTCTTCCAGAATTTTTTTCCTTGGTACCTGGGGAAGATTTGGCTTTATTGGATCTTTTGCAAAGTTTCTTTAAACTTGTTTTTTATAGTTTGCCAAAGTTATTTGAGAAGATGTTGCTCATAATCTTTTATCTTCTTTGTCTGTAAGATTTTAACAATGAGTTAATATTCTACATCTTTTCTATCTTGGTTATCTTCTCTATTAGCTTGGCAAAAAGATTTAGTGTTTGTTGGCTAAAATACTGTATGTATTCTTTTGTTCTCATTGTGATGACTGATTTGCAAGGACTAAAATTTATTAGGAAATAGTCATGGATGACTTGCAACTTGGATTACTTGTCTGTGTTTATATCTATTCTTTTATCCATGTCCCATTTTTTTTTTTCAGTAACATTTAAATATGTCAGGTTGGGGTTGTTATATGTATACATTATGTCTTTTCATTTTTACTCTTATTTATTTGGCTTTGATTTTGATCTTTGCTCTGTGGTCTGTCTATACACAAGCAGCTTATTCAGAAGCTGCCATCCCTGAGAAACTAATTTTCCCTGACCATTAAGGTATAATCAATTTCATTTTTGTGTGTGATTTGTTTTGTACTCACTATACCCCAAATTTCCTAGCTCTTTTCATAAATAATAATAACTAGCATTTATATAATGCTTTAAGGTTTGCAAAACACTTTACATATTTTATCTCATTTCATCTTTGCAACAACTCATGGAGGTGGGTCTCATTATTATTCACATTTTAAAGATGAGGAAACTAAGGTAGATAGAGTCTAAGTAACTTGCCCATTGCACTGTCTAGCTGCCGAAAAAAGTATAATCATGATAAATATGTATGAACCTTCTGCATATTCTATAAGCACTTGGCCTTGACCATCTCCATACTCTTAAATTAAAATTTCCACCCTCCTTTATGCAGTCCTTGACATTGAAGGTATTGAAGATTTGTAGGGCCTTATTAAGTTTTCCATAGGATTTCTCTAGACTCTTCATCTTTGCAGCAGATGGTGATTTATAAGCTGAAATTATTTTCATGTTAGTCTTTTTACAAATATCCTTAATGAGCATAGCAATATGAGATAGAGAAGCAGGGATGTGACACAACAGTGTTGGACCTGGTATCAGAGAGACCTTGGTTCAAATTTAGCCTCATAAACTTTCTGTGTGACCCTGACCAAATCACTCACCCCCTGCCTCATCAGTTTCCTCATCTGTAAGATGGAGGCAACAAGAACAGCTAAATCCTGAGGCTGTTGTGAGGATTTCACCCCCCCGCCCCCAACATTAGTCATACTGAAGAATCAGAGCAAAAGGCAAAAATCATGAGAAAGAGAAAACTACAACGGATAAAGTGAAAATAGTATGCTTTGATCTACATTTAGACTCCATAGTTCTTTTTCTAGATGTGGATAGTATTTTCCATCATGAGTCTTTTGGAATTGTCTAAGATGATTGTATTGTTGAGAAGAGCTAAGTCTATCAGAGTTGGTCATCACACAATGTTGCTGTTACTGTGTACAACTTTCTTCTGGTTCTGCTCATTTCCCTCAGCATCAGTTCATATAAGCCTTTCCAGGTTTTTCTGAAATCTGCCTGCTCATCATTTTTTATAGAATAACAATATTCCATTACATTCATATACCACAGCTTTATACAGTGCTTTAAACTTTGCAAAACACTTTACATATTTTATCTCATTTCATCTTTGCAACAATTCCATTACATTCACATACCACAGCAATTGCTCAATTGATGGGCATCTAGTCAATTTCTAATATTTTTCAGACAAAAAGAGCTGCTAGAAATATTTTTTTACATTGTACAATTTTCCCCTTTATTATGAAATCTTTAGGATACAGACATAGTAGTGATATTGCTGGATCAAAGGGCGTGCATGGTTTGATTGCCCTTTAGGCACAGTTCCCAATTATTCTCCAGAATGGTTGGATCAGTTCACAACTCCACCAATAATGCATGTTCCAATTTTCCAATAGTGTTCCAATTTTCCCACATCTTCTCCAACATTTATTATTTTCCTTCTCTGTCATATTAGCCAATCTAATAGGTGTGAGATGGTAGCTCAGAGTTGTTTTAATTTGCTTTTCTTTAATTAATAGTTATTTAAAGCATTTTTTTCATATGGCTATAGATTGCTTTCATTTTCTCATCTGAAAACTGCCTGGTTATATCCTTTGACCATTTATCAGTTGAGGAATGACTTGTATTCTTATAAATTTGACTCAGTTGTCTATGTATTTTAGAAATGAGACCTTTATCTGGCAGTGAAAATTGTTTCCCAGCTTTTTGCTTTCTTTCTAATCTTAGTTGAATTGATTTTTGTGTAAAACCTTTAAAATTTAATATAATCAAAACTATCCATTTTGCATTTCATAATGTTCTCTATCTCTTGTTTGATCATAAACTCCTCTCTTCTCCTTAGATCTAACAGGTAAACTGTGCCTCTCCTATTTGCTTATGGTATCACCCTTTATATCTAAATCATGTACCCATTTTGACTTTATCTTGGTATATTTGGTGTGAGATATTGGTTTATGCCTAGTTTCTGCCATACTATTTTCCATTTCTCACAGAAGTTTTTGCCAAATAGTGAGTTCTTATCCCAGAAACTGGAGTCTTTGGGTTTACCAAACAATAGAGTATTATAGTCATTGACTACTGTGTGTTGTGTAAGCTGTTCTACTGAAGTGTTGTGAGAATTAAGTGCATGTAAAGCATTTTGCAAACCTTAGAGGGCCATAGAAGTGCTAGCTATTATTAGTAGTACTATATGACTAAGTAGCCCATGAAATGATATTTCATATTGCCTTTGGGTAGAAAATACAAATAATTTTTGTGCTTTCCTCTGCAGGATGATCTATGAATGATCTTTCAATTTAAGTGCAACTTCCATTTATTTTGGGGTTTCATGTGCATCAATAATTTCAACATTGATATGATTCAGTTTTTCTAGTAACATATCCAATTGTTGGTCAATGAGCCATGAGATGACATTGGCTGACAGCAGAGCTAAAATTGGCACATGACTGAAACTGAACATCATCTGCTATCTTTTCCATCACTCTCTCAACACTGCAGATGCAGAAGGATGTTACACATGACTGAAACCTATTTTATATTTTTCTTCCTTTTCTTTACAGTTATGGCCATAGAATTAATTACCTCATGCCCCAATAAGGCACTAGAATATAGTTTTGTGGAGAATTCTAAAAGTACCTTCTAATTATTAGAAAGTTAATCCTCATGTTGAGTTGAAATCTGCCTTCTTGAAACTTATATTCATTGATTCCATGTCTACTTAATTGACTATTTTCAGGGTCTTATTACTAAATAGTAGTTATTTCTCTTTTACCCAGGAACCCTAAGGATCTTCCCCTCCCAGGTTGATTTTTCTTTTTGATTAAAGGGACCATCCCTTGAGTAACTACTTAAAGAAGCCTATTCTTTGAATGGGTATATCTCACTCAAAGTGAGAATGTGATAAGCTCTTATCCTGAAAGGGCCAGGGCCTCCCAGTGCATCCTGGACCCTCTCCAGTCTTCCTGATGAATATCAGGCCACTGGACCAGATGGCTCAGGAGAAGAAAGTGAGGTTGGTGACCTCACTCAAAACAAAGTCAGCTGCAAGTCATGTCATCCTCTTGATGCCATGGCCCTCCTTGAGAATGAAGGACAAATACAGCAACCTGCCACTTATACTTTATATATACGTATATATAATGAGTGACTCACCCCGTCTAGGCTTCAGTTTAATTATTTATAAAAGGAACACAAGACCAGAAATGTGAAACTAGAAGGGACCACAGAGTCCATGTAGGATTATAGTATCAATGAAGGGAACTCAAAGGTCATCTCATTTAACTCCCCTATTTTACAGATAAAGAAATTGAAACCCAGAGATGAAAAGTGATTTGCCCAAGGTCACACAGTTAGTAATATCAAAAGCAGCGTTTGAACCAAGGTCTGCAGAACCAAGGAGAGGACTGTTCTACCTAGGTGATTTCTAAGGTCTCTTCTCTATATCCTAAGTCCATTTCATTCCCATGACAGCTCTTCAGGTATTCTGAAGGCAGTTAGCATGCTCCCCTATCCCTAAATGAGATGAGGCAGCATGAAGCAATATATAAAACACTTGATCAGTAGCCAATAAGTCCTGGGTTCAAATCCTACCTCAATCACATTGTAGTTGTGTGACCCTAGAAAAGTCATTCAAACTCTATGTCCCTCAGTGTTTTCATCTAAGAATGTGGGTTCTCTATCTCCCTCACTGTTCTCACTTGAAAATGAAGGGGTTGATTTAACAATCTCTAAGGTCCCTTTTATCTCTAAAACTATGATTTTATATTTTTTTCCTTAAGACAACATCCTTTGTTCCTCAAACTATTGTTAGTGACTTATGACTTTTCAAAATACTGATTTATTCATCTGAGTGCCTAATATGCATCTTTTTAAAAAAACACACTAGTCAATGAAAAAATATAAAATTAAATTTTAAGATCCCCACATTCAAGAGGCTTACAATCTATTATAATTTATATGCTTACAGAAATTGCAAATACGCTTGCAGGATTGTAATACAAAGTGGCACACAAGTTCAAAAAAACAGGCATGAATAATGTTCTCTGGGACTTCCTAGGAATGCCTATAAGAAAGGCAAGAAGAGAGAACCCAGTTGTGTGGTAGGTAGGGGCAAAAAGAAGCAAACAAGCAAACAAAGGGTTGGAAAATTAAGCCAGTCAAGCCCCAGGCCTGCCCAGTAGAAAACCATCACATTGATCTCCTTCCAACTTTTATATTTGTACTTTTAAACAGTAGCTTGTGAGAGAGATATTTTGATTCCTCCCAGGTTGTCTCCATGCCTTTTCTCCTTTTTTAAAGAATAATTTATAATAAAGTTTTCAGAACTTTGTTTTGAATGCCTTCTACCCTTTATTTCTCATCATTTCTCATCCTAGGGTCATACCTATATTTACCATAAAATTTGAGAAATCTAATTCTCCTAATATCCAGGTTTCAAGGTCTAATGGTTCTCCAAGATGACAGGATCATTTTCCATTTTTAGTCTTAGTAGTGATGGAGGTAATCAATGGAAAACTTGCTATGATGTAAGATGAAATGAAACCAAAGGTTTAATTTCTAGTCTGAAATCTTCCTATCCCTACCCTAGACTTTTTTCACCAAAAATAAATCATTTTGTACTATTCTTTTTCATTTTTAAAGACATTTAATATAATGAGCTAACCCCAAATCTGTCTTGATTGAAATATAAAAAAAAAATCCCATTAAACAGATAATAGCAATACATCAAAGAAATCATTCATTATGACCAAGTTGGATTTATACCAAGAATAGTTCAACACTAGAAAAGCAATCAACATAATTAATCATATTAATAGCAAAAACATTTAAAGCCACATGATCATTGTAATAAATGCAGAAACAAGAAAAGCTCAACTTTCTGTTTTGTCTATGTAATGTCCGATGATGGGTTTCATTGATCTTTAGGAAATGAAAATTTTGAATGAACCAGATGTTTCTCAATTATGTGCTAGACACTGATTCTCACTGTTCTTCTCTAGCTGCTCATTCATCTTAGAGCAAAGACCTTTCCTCATCCTTAGCCTTTTCTCTAAATACTTACAGTGTGCTATCATCTAAGCTTGCTTAATAGGAACAGGGAGCCACCATATAAATACACTAATCCTAAATGTTAGTCTTGAGGCTAACCTTCATGTCCTGTCTAATGTCCCAAAGATGAGGTACACAACAGCAAATATTTAATGGTCTGAAAAACACCATAAAAAAGCCAGCTGTGTCACTGAAGATAATATCTCCTTGTGGTAAGGGTGATGAAAGAGGATCTTAACATGGATGGCTACCTTATATTTAGTCTGAGAGGTCTGTTTATTTGCTAGAGCATAATAGCATATCATCGAGATACTTTTGTAGTCAAAAAGGATTTCCTTTCCCATCTCTCCTCCCGCCTCCCTGCCCCCCCCCCTTTAAATCACCAGGGTCAGTTTGTATTTATCAAGCTATAAGGATTTATATGGTTTGCTAAATCTAGACAGCTGCTGTGTGAGATCTTTGCTGAGATCTCTTCCAACTGATTCTCATATAATTCATAACGAGAGGCATCGTGGAGTAGTGCAGATGAGACCTGGCCTGGGAGACAGAAAGATTTGGGTTCAAGTGACCATATGAGGCAAATTACTTAAACCTCTTGGTGCTAGAGGCAAGTCTCATAGCATAGAGAAGTTACCTATCTGCTTTGGAGACAGGGTTCCTTGGGGGATGAGGGGGAGAGGTGTTCCTCCCTGGAAACTCCTTATATCAATACACAGACTTTATTTAAAAAAAAAAATCAATATCCTTGGGGTCTTAAGTTAAGAGGCTGCATTGGACAAGCAATTGCAGCCTCCACCTGGAAATCATCTACTTCATTGTTTCACAACATACTGGAAAGAACACTGAACAGCCAAGCAAAACAAATTCCCACCAAGTATATAAGTAGTTGTTTTCACGTTGTCTCCCCCATTAGATTGTGAATTCTTCAGAAGTAAGGACTTTCTTTTGGCTTCTTTGTATCTCTAACACTTTAGAGCATAGTGCCTGACACATAGTAGGTGTTTAATAAATATTTATTGACTGGCTGATGGGTCATGTCTAAAAATGTGTGTCTAATTCTGTATTTTTAGTACACTACTCTGTCCGAAAGTAGGTAGCATTCTTCATCATTGATTCTATAGAATTATAGCTGGTCATTGTGTTGATCAGTTCTTAACTGAAAAGAAATTTAATTAAAAACATTTAAAATATAAAATTCGTATTTGGAAGCAGAAGCTCTGTCGATTAGTATCTTCATGGGTTTTGACAACTGAACCTCTGTCTCACTTGGCTCATGTATAAAATAAAAATGATAAGACTGACACTTACCGACCACATACCACATGATCATTGTGAAGATCAAATGGAACATTACCATATGGAGAGTGTTTGGTTACTGTAACACCTGTTATAAATGGGAGCTCTCATTATTATTATTTTTCTCAAGGATTTTGCTGACTTGTTATAAGACCTTAATCTCTTAGTCTGTTGACTTACCTGCAGAATAAAAGCAATAATCTTTTTTCCACCTGCTGATTGCTTGTTCGGAGCAGTGAGGATTTGAGTTAAGCTCTCTTAGGTTTTCTAATGAAAGATATAAAGTCCACTTATGATTAAGGAGAAAAGTAAAGGGACAAGCCTTTCACAAGCAGAAGATATTTCAGGCATAAGTAGACTTAACTTCCTGCCTCCCTGTTATTAAATCAAGACTGGAAACCAAAACGGTGCAAAGAATGATTGCTTTTGCTCTATCTGCATTGAGAGCTTTTCTTTAATTAGGCCTTGCTTTGGCACTGGTAGAGATGAAATAATCACTCTTGACATTATGTGTGTGTACACATGAACTGGGATGCAACTAGACCTGGGATTTCAGCGTTCTAAGGCACTCCCCTGGGAGGAAAGTCCCTTTGCTAATGCTAATTTAGACCAGCAATCCCCATGCAACTAAAATTTAGGAAGTTGCTTAGAGGCACTAAGAGGTTAAACAACTTGCCTATGGTCACACCTATCAGTCAGTATGTGCCAGAGGCTTGACTTGAACCCAGATCTTCCTGACTTCAAGGAAGACTCCCTAACCACTATACCATCTTTTTCTGCCAGCCTGTTTTAATTTGTGTCTGTGTCTATGTCTCTGCCTGTCTCGTTCTCTCCCATTTATAACTAGGACATATGATTTATTTGTTGGAAGAAACTTCCTCTACAAATGCAGATTGGTACTCTACAGCTTCTATAATCTTATTGAACACTTGGGCAGCTAGCCCCAGTACGTAGAGTGCTGTGCCTGGAGTCTGGAAGACTCATCTTCCTGAGTTCAAATCTGGCCTCAGACACTTACCAGTTGTGTGACCCTGGGCAATTCACTTGGCCCTGCTTGCCTCCTTTTCCACATCTGTAAAAATGAGCTGGAGAAGGAAATGTTAAACCATTCTAATTTCTTTGCCAAAAAAACTCCAAATGGGGTCATGAAGAGTCAGTGGTGTGACTGAACAACTGTATATGCCTCAGGAGCATGAGCTCACTGTCAACTATACCTGCCTAAATATGCACATGCATACATAAGTGTTCCAAAAGTTCAGTTTTAACTTCCTGCTATATACCTCCATATATATTATCACATAGACAAAATTCAACAAGTTAACATTTATTATGAACCTACTATGTGTTAGGCATTCTTTTGATACAAAAATTATGTGTGTGTGCACACACACCACTTGCTATGTGCTAGGCATTATGGTAAGCACCACACAAATGTTATCTCAGTTGATCTTCACAATCACCCTGTGAAACAGGTACTATTATCATCCCCATTTTACAGATGAAGAAACTGAGGCAAAAAGAGGTTAAGTGACTTGCCCAGGGTCATACAGCTAGTGTCTGAAGCCAAAATGGAAATCAGGTCTTCCTGACTCCAGGTGTGACACTCTATCCAATGTGCCACCTAGTTTTCCTGTTGTCATTATTATGTATACACATACACATACATACTCATACCCAGGCATATGCATATATGCCTATATATGTACATACATATATACATAAACACAGCACTGGCCCCTTTGGCCCCCACTGCCTTAAGGCCAAGTATCTCACATTTTGTTCTGTAGTTGTCATTTGTCCTTCATGTTCAAAGAAGACCGATGACATCACAGGGTTGAGTCTTGACTTCCTTGTGAACTAGATTGAAATGAGGCAGAGTTGCGCATGGTCGTAGCCTTACAGGGTATTGGGGAGTGTCTAAGTTCTCTCCAGTTGGGTCCATCCTCCACTGTTGGTTTTCCCTCAACTGTAGGGGTGCTCCCCTGTACCTCAGCTCTATTTAGCCATTAATAGCTTAGCTTTTACAAAGAAACATTAATTTTAAAATGTATAACCAAATGTACAAACATGCTCCCCTCCCAACACATACTGGGCTTAATTCTTCTCCCTCTACCCCATCTCAGTCTCTTAGGAAAAGAAAGGGATTACATTCATAGCTTAGTTAACTTCCTATAGAGCACAGTCCCAGTTCTAAGTCAAAAACCCAGTTTGGGTACAAGTCTCAGGGCCCTTGTTTTTTCAAGCTTTTCTGCTGGGCTGACTGGCAGCAGCTAGCTTAGAATCCTGGTTCCAAGGTCATCATGACTTGAAGTGGAGTAGAGATCCCCACCCACAACTAAAACTGAGAAGGACAAGTGAAACACAAGACAAACACCCCAGGTCCACTTCACAGAGGTGAGGTAAAAGAAAGTGAAAACAAGGAAAGAAAGTCCTTCCCTCTCATCCTCTCATGGAAGGGTCATGGCTCCCATGTTGTAGATGAATTGTGTGATCTTCACCCTCTGATGAAGCTGGAAGGAGCAAGCAAGAAAATGCTCAAGATAGAGAGAGGCAGAAAGAGCGGAACCTCAGAATTCTTACCAGTTTTAAAGAGAAAGCCTATTCCATTGAGCAGCCAATGAAAGGAGGCTACGTCCACCTACATGGTAGAGAATGAGAAGTGCCTCCATTTTGGGAACTCTGGGCATTGGTAGGACCAGCCCCACAATGAACCTCCATGTGAAGTGATCTGAGTACATTCCGAAGACAAACTTCCCATCATGCGTATGTACACACACACACACACACACACACACATATATACACATATGTACATACAGGTCACATGCATTACTGACAGGGTCAACAGAAAATTGAGGAGACACTTGGATGGATTATAAATAATATTTCCCACTAGCTCCTCTCCACCAAGGCCCCTTCCTTTCAGCTTCCTTTTCTATGTTATCTTCCTCATTAGATTGTAAGCTCCTTGAATTCAAGAACTATTTTTGTTTCTATTTGTGTTTCTTCAGTATTTAGCACTGTGCTGACTGTGATTTATAAATATCTATTGACTATTGACTAACAATAGAATATACTTAGCAACCTCCCTTGAAAGAGACTAAGGGGGCTCTCTATTTCTGTTGTCATAGAGCGTATAATGTTCTCAAAAGCCCATTCCAACTAAAACCTACGATTCTTTGCAAATCCCTATGGAGAGCTATTCAGTGGGCAGGCACTGTCAAGCTCTGTAGAGATTTGTGGAGAATCATAGGATTTACATTTGGAAGGAGTCTTTGAGATCCAGGGTTTCTGCTTTGAAACAAGAGTCAAAAGAGTGCAGAAAATTTCCCGTCCCCCTCCCCTTGTCCTGGAGATACCCTGGCTCTTGTTGCCTTGAGAGTTTCTGACACAAGAGTTTCACTAATAATCCTGAATATAAAAGAATATAGTATTCCAGGACATAAGTAAATCAGAAGAGATTATCCCATTCACGAGAATGGGAAAGTTTTTAGCAGTTTAATAAAAAGACACCCTTACTCACTAGCTACTTAGATAAATTTTAATCTCTGGGGGAAGGAAAGTAAGGGAGATTTTCTGAGATTTTACTTTTGTTTTGGGGTCAAATATCTGACCTACTGGAAGAAAATTAAGTCTAAGGAGTTTATACAAGATCTATGCCATATTTTGATTACCTTTTTATTTTCCCCAGTACTGAATTAAACAATATATAGAATTCAGTGATATAAGGAAAAGTATGAGCAGAATTTTTAAAATGGTCCCTTCCAGCCCAATTTTCCATGTGTGAGGAATTTTGGAATACACACACATACATACATGCATTTATACACACACATGTATATAAACACATATACATATATGTCACACAATGCATGCACAATACACATGTGTACGTGCATGTTATATATACATGTGTGTATGCATACACACAAATGAGGAGTCACTATGGCTATATGTACATAAGAGAAGGGAAAGCCACTGTGAACCATAACTAATCTCCCACTCCTACATGAAGCCACAGTGGCCTCTTTCTGGTTGCCTCTTTTTTTCCTTCAATGCACTGGCAAATTCCCTTAGAATAAATTCTTTGTAAAAGAAGTCAACCTGGGTAACAATGAGTATAAGGGAAATTCTGATCTCTACAGCATTGTAGCAAGCTAAAAATAAAACAAGAAAATAACATCCATAGAAATTAGTCTTATGGTTTGGAGGGATCCTTGAGATCATTTAGGTGTCTTTCTTAATTTAAAGAGGACTAAAATGAGTTACAGGGATGTTCCTTGAGGTCACATAACAAATTAGTAGACCAGGCAGGACTCAAATCTATACTATTTTAATTTTTTCCCCAAAATGTATTAATTTATTTCTTTTCAGTTTTCAACAGTCACTTCCATAAGTTCCAAATTTTCTCCCCTGTCCCTCCCCAAGATGGCATGCAATCTTACATTGCATTCCTATATATTATATGTACATTCCTACTAAACACATTTTTACATTAGCCACATTGCATTGAAGTGATATTTTAATATTTAAGCATGATGATGAGTAATGACTTTTTCATTATGAAATGATGATTCTTGTTATTGTGTTTGTATACATGATTTGGGATGGAACTGAACCAGTGATTTCGCTGATGTTGAGAATTCTAGGTACAGAATCTCTACCCAAGTAGATTGTCGACTGCTCCACAACGTACAGTTTTAGAGAGTTGTCTAAGGCTCTGAGAAGTTAAGAGTTTTGCCTCTGGTCACATAGTGTGTGTGTGTGTGTGTGTGTGTGTGTGTGTGTGTGTGTGTGTGTGTGTGTGTGTGTGTGATTTGAACTCAGGGTCTTGCTGGCTCCAAGACTGACCCTCTATCCACTACTGAACACTATTCTCTTGGCTTATTTTCCCAACATTCTTCATTCTGAGAGTTAAGATTTTTAGCAACCACATATTTCACTTTTGTTTAGAAATACACCACTTTTGTTCAGTAGGACAATAACCAGGGCTGTTTGGGAAAGGGAAAGAAGATGAAGTAGAATGGATCTGGGGAAGCTTCAAGTAGGAAGACTGGCCTGTGGAATGGCTCAGAAAAATAAAAATATGACTTGCATAAAGCCCACTTTCAATTCATGGACTTTAATTGGAGGTTGATCATTTTTACTTTGATATTTGAATAATAAGTAAGTATGATCGTTGGATACCATGTGATCAACTGTCTGAAGCAATAGCTAGCAGGGTTTGATAACATGTTAGCCTATGGTGGATGGATTAATTTATATTTTTAAAGACCTACATAATCTTTCTCTATTCTCATCCTAAGAAACATATGTAATGAATGAACAACCTGAACCTTCTGATAGAGTCATATGTACAGTGAACTTCGAACTTTCTAAAATTTTATTTTTGTTGTAGTTTGGACATGCCTGACTCTTTATAACCCCATTTTCTTGGCAACCATACTAGAGTAGTTTGTCATTTCGTTCTCCAGTTCATTTTACAGATGAGAAAACTGAGGCAGACAGGGTGAAGTAATTTACCCAGAGTTACATAACTAGTAAGTGTCTGAAGTTGGATTGGAACTCACAAAGATGAGTATTGCTGACTCCAAGCCTGGAACGGAATTCTCCCCACCCCAATCTTCACCCCCCCCCCCCAGTCCCACCCTACCCCCAGCATTCCAAAAGTTCAATGGGCTGCTTTGGGTACTAATGGAAATTGTTTCCCCTCTCTGGAGGTCTTCAAAAAATGCATGGATTGTTCATTATGTTGTAGAATGGAGCTCTTTTTTCAAATATGGGTTCGACTACAAGGTCCCTAAGGACCCTGCAAGATCTGAAATTTTGTGACTCTTTTAACTTTGTTAATCTAAGAGATAATGTGAGTCAAGCATGATATTGTATTCCTGGAATCATAGTTGTAAGGGAGAGTGAGGCTGGAAGATTCCTTGAGCTGGGAGTTCTAAGCTACAGTGGCCATAGTGACCAGGTATCTTCACTGTTAGGCACTGATATGAAGAGGTGGGGGAAGAGGGAAAGAACTAGTCCATATCAGAAACGGAACAGGTCAGATTGCCTCTGCTGATCAACAGTAGCATTGGGCCCATGAGTAGACCTAGAACTTTCAGTTCGGGTAACATGGGGAGACACAGTCTTTAAAAAAAAGGATAATACAACACAAATAGGTTTTTGCCTACATTGAATTTAAATGCTATGCTTATCAAAGTACAGTAGGAGCATCAAATTGACCTTATTTTAATTATTCGTGATTCTAAAAAACATCACTTTAAAACTCTAAGGTAAAACATCTTTATATGTATTCAGAAAAATAGAACTCATGGGTAGGACTGGTAGGATAGCTTTATCTTATTAAGCCAGGTAGGATTACACAATGAAGTAGTAAAACAATTGATGCCTATAACTCAATCTTTCCCTTTCCCTGAGCTTTACTCCCTCTGAATTTGCGTGATACTTTGTACCTTTCTTATTTTATTCTGTATTATAGTGATTACATAGTATTGCCACTGAGTGTATGTGCCAGTCCCTGCCCACCCCACTTGCTCACCTGCAACCAATTGATTATAAACTTCAGGAAGGCAGGGACCATATTGTGATTATCTTTGCATTTTTCCAAGTAATTCAATTTAATTGGAAAGCACTAATTCAGTGCTAAGAAGTATGTATAGAATAATATAATATACATGTATACACATATATACATATATATATACATTTGTTTCTAATGGTAATTATTTCTAGGGCAGAGGGAAGGGGGAAAAGGAAAAAAAGATACTTTCATGATAACTCTTACATATTTAAAAGTAATAGCAAGTTATATATAATAGATTTGCAGTTTCACATGTAATCATTTTTTTAAAAAATTATACTGTTATGAAAATGTTTTATTCCAGGAATCAAAAATTAAATAAATAAATAATTTCGAGATGATGAGTAAATCAATAACAAAAGTTAGAATATGGAAATACAAGAAAAGAACTACAAGGAGATGGAAATCCAGAGGGAGATGGGTTTGATGATGATGGTAGGTTTCAATAAGTAGAGCTGGGGTTATCTATTCCACAAAAATAATAGAAGGGGGTTTGGGTGAAATTAGTATAGTGGTATATTTTCAGCAAACAAGATATTTGGCTAGAATATAAGGAAGGCAAGGGACACTATTGAGATACAGAATTGAAAATAGCCCAAATTATGGAAAACTTCAATATCATATGAAAAGTGTGAATCCTATTTCATAGGCAATGGAAACTACTGCTGACTTTTCAGCAGAAGGATAATGTGTGTGTGTGTGTATGTATGTATGTATGTATGTATGTGTAATTTCTTTGATCTATTATCTGAAAGCCAAAAACTCCCAATGTCAGCCTGGTATGGTTTTACTTCTTAAACATGAGCAGGAAAATACTAGATTATGCTCATGTTTAAGAAATAAACCATACCGGGCTGACATTGGAGGAATGACTAGTGAATACCTAGGTAAGGAAATAGCATCCACACAGAGTTAACACTAGTGCATTAAGAACAGTTTATGCCAGATTAATTTTTAATAGACTTGATAGACAGAGTTACTGCATGGTATAGTGAATGAGGAAGAAGACATAAAGCTGAGAAGAACTGGGGGTCTGGTCCTGCCTCTGACACATACTAGCTCTGGTACCCAGGGCAATTGCTCTAGAAGATCCTCCAAAGTGATAAGATGCAGAGAACATGTATCAGTACAGTAAGCTTTCTCATGTGGAAGTTCCTTAAACTAATGAAATCACCGGTCTAGCCTCTATCTCCTGTGATAATTAAAATACATATTTTGGTTTATCTTGAGTTTATCAAGGCATTTCACAAAGTCAAGTCTGTCATTCTTGTGGAAAAGATGGAGGGATGTGAGGAATGTGTTAGTGCTTATAGTAGCTTCATAATTGGTTAAATGACGAGCCAAAGAATACTGAGCAGTAGATTTGAAGATTAGATTAGAGGGTAGATTGGAACTCCATTGCAGTGTCAGCTCCGTGTTGTTTAATAGTTTTATCCATTTTGGATAAGACACCATAAGCGAACCTTATTAGATCTGTAAATGATGAAGATGGTTAGGGTAGTTAACATGTTAAATGCAATAAATTAAGGCTTCAGAAACATTGACAGGTTACAAATTTGAGCCAAATTGAAATACACGAGGGGTAATTGGGATAAATGCAATGTCTTATTCTTGGGTTAAAAAAGAGTCAGTCAAACTCAAGAGTAGAAGAAAGTGGAGGCATAGCTCCTTGTGAATAGTGACATGCTATCCCTTTGCTATCCCTAGTAGGCACTTAGTAAATACTTGTTAAAAATGAATTTAATTGTTCATTTGAAAAAGGTTTAGGGGTTTTAAGAGTGCTGAATGCTCCATGTGAGTCCATAGTGCCATGTGATAACCTCTTCATTAAGAGAGGTATACCCCAGAGAGGCGATCATCCTATAATACTCTCGTAATGATAACAGCTAGGCTAACATTTATTTCACTGTTCAAGCACTTTGCTAATGTATCATCATATCTACACAACAACCCTGGGAGCTAGATGCTAGTATGTCCATTTTAGACATAAGAGAACTAAGGTCACGTTAAGTGAATTCCCCAGGGTCATACAATAAATAAGTATCTGAGTCTGGATTTGAACTCAAGGACAGCCTGCTCCAGACCCAGTTTTTATCCATTGTGCCGCCTACTTACCTGTTCATCTATGGATACCACATTTCAACAAAGACTAGAGTGTACCTATAACAGGATGACCAGACTATTGAAAGGACTGAAGACCATGTCAGAAAGGGTAAATTGAAGGAATTGGGTTTGTTTATCCTAGGGAAAAGAAAACTCAAGGATAGCCATCTTTAACTATTTGAAGGGGGCTTCTTTGGGAAAGACAGATCTTGTTCTGCTTGGTCCCAGAAGGTAGAATTGAAATCAATGGATCCAGGTTGAAAAGAGGCAAGTGTAGATTTAAGGTAAGGAAAATCTTCCTAATATTTGGAGCTATCCAAAAGTAGATTGGACTGCTTTGGGAGGGAGGAAGTTCCCCTTTACTGCAGATTTTTTGAGTGAAAGATGTCACTTGAACATTTTATAAAGAGGATTCTTGTTTAGGCATCAATTGGACCAAAATGCCTCTGAGGGTCTTCCCTACTATGAGATTCTGTTCTGTAATTTAGTGATCGATAATGTCCCTTCTAGCCCTGACATTCTGTGCTTCTAGAACTACTTGCTACTTATGTGACTTTGGAAATGTTATTTTATCTATTATGACCTTAGTTTCCTCATCTGTAAAATGGAGTTGCACCTGATGACATCTGAGGTGACTTCCAGCTCTCAAAGCTATGAAATAACTACTTTCTCATACAATAAAATATGTATGAGGATACGGGTATATGAAGGGAACTTGCTGACAGTCAGAGAATGGACCAGGTATAATTTTTTTGCAAATGTGCAATTAAGGAAGGACCAAATATGCTCTATTTCCCAAATTTTTACAGGGACACTAACTGAAAAAAAAGTTTACAAAATTCCACAATATTTACTTTTATCTTAATTATTTTTAAAAAGCAATTGACTCAGTAGAATAAAATGCAACCTTAAATTTGAAGGGTTTAAGCAACTTTAAAGGTTCTGTTTCAATAAGGAAAATGCCATGACTCATCTGAGGTCATACAACATGACTTGATAGAGATAACACAATGTTCATTCTCTTCAATGACCTTCTAGTGATTAGCATCAAGTTTCCTTCTACATTGCTCGAAATACTCACCCACACCAACATGTATAGGGTTTTCTAAAAGTCTTAGCGCTATTTTAAGCCTTGATAGTTTAAAACCCAGGTCTTGTAAGCTTTGGTAGAAAAAAAGACAGCAATAAGACTTTTTGGAACACCCTGTCATTAAATAGATACTAAACCAAGAATTATTAATTTGGGCACTACAGACCCTCCCAAGGGATGTGGGGATTGACTTCAGGGGGTTTATGAGCTTGGATGGGGAAAGTGATATCTTTGTTTCAAAACAATTGTTTTCTTTTGCAATTCGTTGTATTTCTTTTTATGAAATTAGACACTTTACTTTGAAAAGGGTTTCATAGGCTTCACTCAGCTGCCAAAAGGGTCCATGCAGGACTGTGCTGATAAATATTACTAAATGGCTCTCAAAAAAAAAAAAAGTACACTTAACAGGCCTTTAAGTTTTATTTGCATTGTTAACATTTTCTTCTTTGCTTTTTAAAGTCTAGCCTATCAGTAAAACAATAAATCAAGGCCTGGTTTGTAGCCTTTGTCAATTGCCAAGGTATAAATGCTCACAATGAAAATTTAACACTCTGCCCTTGAAAGTATGAACTGAGTCCAGGACGCCATTATGTCCTTGGTACAAAACAGTACAGAAACCCTTCATTAAATGATATGAGAAACTTTCTGAGGTGTGAATTTCCAGATCAGGAGACTGGGCCACATTGTTCATTGTTCTCTCTTCTCTGCTACTGACTTATTTAGGTAGGTGTTGTTTTCTTTGAAATACACAGCAGGGGTTTTCTTTGTAGCTCCCAAGTGCCACCTGTTCCTATATCACAAAGATTGAAAAATCTGTGCATCATTATTTTTCCCCAAACAAATCTTAGTCTGTGTTTACATGGTGCCAGAACAACTGGTCAGAAAGTAAACACTCCAGTCTGGGAGACGCCAAACACTCACACCTGCTAATTTTTTCACTGAACGGACTGAAATGAGTGGGTTTGCCAATCCTGCTCTGAATGGTGGAGAGGAACTTTCTCACTTTAAAAAAGACAATTGAAAACTTCCTTGGCCATTTATAGATGAGCTGAGGTGCTGAGGCCCTGAAGGGCTGAGGACAGCCTCAGGGAAAGTGGCAGATTCAGGTTAGAGTACCCTTCAGGGGGCACATGGCTGTAGATATGGACCAGTTGTGCTGGGGAGCCCTCCCAGTTCCAGTCAGCAAGGTTGTGTTTTACATGGATTAGCACTTGACTCCATCCTTGGTTGTAACAGTTATTTATGGGCAGATGCTCTGCAGAACTGCCATGAGACAGAGTCTGCCACCAAGCAAAAATATAGAACTGGGATAAATCAAATTATGTGTTGTATACTAACTTGCTAAACTCTTCAAATTAGCAGGGCTATGCTAAAATATTCTGATCAACTTTCCTAGCATATTAGTATCCCTTTATATGCTATTATATTTGTGATATCACTGGTATGGATGTCACCTCCAAAGATGAAAACTGCAACATTCCTTTTGTCCCCTAAGTTGGTCATAGAAATTATCTTGACCTCCCAAGGTTACCAATGGAACATGCAGGCTGGTCCTCCATCATGCCTTGCCTCTATCCTGTGACTGCCAATCTTCTTTTTGCATTATACGTTTCTTCAATGCCATCCTTTATCTGACTTTTCTGGTGTAGTACCTTACTTATATCCTGTTGCAGCTTGTTTACACCCATGACATTTCTCCATTGCCCTTTGTATAGGTAGATGTGAATATCTACTCATATCTTCTGGGGTCCTTTTCCTTAAATACACTGAAAGTTGAGTATTTGAAGCAACCATTTCCTTTCCAAGAAGTTTTTCTCTACTCCTCAGTCTTTGTAATAAATAAAAAGCTGGTACTGGGGGCTATGATTGAGCAGAAGTGAAGAAATCATCATCATCGTCTTCTTCATCCCCCAAAAGAACCTTTTGGGTGGGGGACCAGCTTGCTCTTCTGACTACAAGAAAATGACAAATCCCTCAGTGAGAATATATCAATTGCCATTTGGATAGGCAGATATGAATCCAGGTCTTGTGAAGTGCTCTTTCCAAAATATTCTTCCTTTGATTTTACTTGATTTCAACACAAAGCTATAAAAGTTCTAGTTTAGAAAATGAGAGGGATATAACACCTGACCTTCTAGTGCCTATTTCTACAACATGAGCAAAAATGGATAAGCTGCTTAACCATACATTAGTAAGACTTATCTTCCCAAAGTCTTGCTCTGATGCCTCATTTTGGTGTAGACATGCTAGGTACTTGAAGCCTCTGCCCGAAGACTCTGGCAAGTCTTGCCACACAAGGGAAAAGAATGAGTCTGTGCAAGGGCTAATTTAGCTAAGAACAGAGAGACTTCACCAGCAGGTTAGCCAATAAGTTGTTGTTCAGCCATGTTTAACTCTTCGTGAGCCCATTTGGGGTTTTTTTTGGCAAAGATACTGGAGTGGTTTTGCCATTTCCTTCTCCAGCTCACTTTGCAGATGAGGAAACTGAGGCCAACAGGGTTAAATGACTTACCCAGAGTCACACAGCTACTAAGTGTCTGAGGCCATATTTGAATTTAGGAAGATGAGTCTTCCTGACTCCACGTGCAGAATTCTATCCACTATGCCACCTAAACTTCTCTCATTCTCAGTTTCTTAACCTGTAAAATGAGAGAGTGGGACTTAATTGCCTGTAATGACCCTTGAAGCTCTGAATCCATGATCCTCTGATGAAGTCTTTGCTCGTGGCAACCCATGAGCAAGGTAGACAGATTTTTCAAGTTCTAGTGGAAAAATATTCCAATCTGAACAGAGATGTAAGTAGGGTGACTGGGGGTTTGGTTCCAGCGGTCAGAATTTACAAGGACATGTTTCTTTCCCAAGAAGTCCTATAGCTTGCCATCTTCATACTTTGTGGTTCCCATGGTCCTGAAGCTACCCTTTCCCCATAGTGTGTCTGCATCAATTTTTCCAGCTAGACTTTGGGCCCTCATTTCTTTGTCTCTGTCTTTCTGTCTCCATCTGTCTACTCAAGTACCAGAGTAGCACTGTAACATTGCTCACATGTTACTGTCACATCCTGGGGTCAAAGACAACGAACCTTGCC